>CAVNZL010000140.1:5342500-6827500 GCA_963693355.1 Pontia daplidice | reverse complement strand
AAATATTTTTAGTTTTGATTATTTGTTGTTTTTTGTAAGGTATAAACTCAAAAACTACTGATAAAAATCATCATTAATAATAATTACCAACATCAAACTGCGATCAGTAGAAAAACGGAGAATATTGCGATTCAATAACGCAGGCAAAACACAGTGAACAACTATTGACTATTATTTTCTAATGTCGATATTGTTTATTTTAGAGATTCAATGGATTGCCATCACATCAAGATTTAATACAATCCGGTGCCGAAGGACTTATTATACCACCTGATGCATTTTATCAATCTGATCCCCTATTCTTAGAAAAATTACAAAATCAATTGTTGCAACAATATCCAGCAGTGGAATTCATTCCATACACACCCACACAAATTCCATCGCAGACACAGCAATTTCAACCAACTCCATTCTATTTAAATAATGACCATGTGATTAAACAGCAACCAATGTCCTTTATTATTAGTGACAATAAAAATATAGTTCAAAGGCAAACTCAAGAAGGAACTATTGAAAACCTAAATACACTAACATCCATAGTAAATAATGCAACAGATATCATAACTGCATCACCAGAAATATCAACAATGTTAGCTACTGAAAGTACGACTGGCATTGACACACAAAATACTACAAACAAAACAACGGTTGAAGACAATGCATCTGAAGATAACCGTACAAATCCTGTTTACTATACTCAGCTAGGACCGGATATAAGGAACATTATACCAATCGGATTTCATGCAACCTTAAGTAATAATTTAAATACGTCTTCAGAGCACCCAAAAGCGACAATCGAAAAAAGCGAGATAAAATTAGACAATACTACAACTCCTTCCACAACACAAACGGTTGATACAGTAAATTACTTAGACACTAAGAAACCGGAAATTAATGAAATATCAAAAGATTATAATAATTTCGTAGCCTCGTTTGAAAAGCCAGCCGAATCTATCAATATAGCGTACTCTATACTAAGAGGCTCTGATAAATCTCAGAAAAACGATAAAAACGCAACTGTTTTAAGTGCTCAAGTAATAGAGGCTAGTGAAAAAGAAGATAAAGTTTATAAAGAAACAGCTACTGTGAGTAGAAAACCTCAACGATTTATAACAGAAAAAAGATCAGTAGATGTAAGCACGATGCAGCCGGTAAAGGCCAAAATACCACCAAAAAGTAAGCTGACTTTCGATGATCGAACTGGTGAACCCGTATTACGGGTTTATGCAAGTTATGTAGACAGTCCAGCTAGGGTAAGTCTTAAAAAGTGTAGCGAAGTAGTATAAAAGGCTTAAAGCAGATGAACTCACGTTAACGAGATTATAAAATAAACAAAATCTGATTTCAGAAAGAGGCAATCACTACAAAATTGGCGAACCTAAGAAATTTGCGAGAGGCCATAACAAAAAGACAAGAACGCGTTGAACAAGTGGACGCAGCTACAGTAAACGATTTAGCAATGGATGTTAATCAATTCGGAATGAAGATTAAGGCGAAAAACACGGCTGACGTTCATATTTTAGATGAATATAATAAGTAACCTAAGTATTCAAAAAAATAGTAGAGTAGCTTTAAGTACTGGTCATTTAAATGAAAAGATATAGGAAAACAGGAAACTTTAGTAATTATGTTAAAATTACAATAGGTTTAAAATGTAAATATTAGTTTAAGTTAGTTTTAAAAATTAGGGACAATATTTTGGATTACATAAAGGTTTGGTTAAAAACATTTAAACATATGTCATGTTTCTTTATCTAAGAAAGATGAAATTATGTATAGAGTTGAAAAATTGACCCAAGTCTAATAATATTTATTCCAAAGACTTATTAATTCCAACATCCCCCTAATTTAATTTATTTGTTTTGTATAAAGGCTCATTATATTATGCTTAACTTAATGCATTTATATGTAATTTTAGAAACATATATCACTTATTTTACAAATAATGATTGATAAATAAAAACTCAAATTTACATACATCTTTATTTATCAGAAGGCCAGCTGAACAAAAATAAAATATCAAACTACAGACAGGACGACTGCACATTTTTTTGATAAAACATTCCTTAAACATATTGGTAAAATTCAACTCTGTATGTTAAAAATATGGTTAAGGCTCTTAACAATTTTCTGAATGGTTCTCATTTCTTTAATTCTGATGCAAAAAATATTCCTATTTGTTTTATATCTTACATACATTACATATTCTGTAAATTTATTAAATTATGAATTTAGTTATAAACTTATTTACAACTTTATTACAGTAACTTTCATTTCATACAAATTTGAATATCTTTAGGTTTTAATTATTTTTGTCAGAGATTCATAATATTGCTGCTGTCTGGGTTTAAATAGTTTAATACCCCTTAAACAATCTGTGTATATGTTTGTATAAATTCTAATGCATTTTTAGTAATAGAGCACACAATTGAATAATTTCTGACAGACAAATAAAACCATGACTTAAATAAAAAGGTCGGTAAAATACCATAAAAACTGTGATGATTTATTGCACCAATCACCTTATTACAAAAAAGCAATATTAAGTAATGCTACTTAAGTTTCTCCAGTTGATCCATGAACCAGGGTCGGCCAGTGGCACGTTGTGTCAATATGTCACACCCAGTCTCGGTTACAAGTAGAGTTTGTTCAAACTGAAACATAATTATGATAAAGGAAACACATATAACTATGGTTAAAGAAAATATGTAATATGTCAGGTGAACTAAAGGAAACATTTGGCAGATAAGGCTTTGATTGAGAACACACACTTATTAACATAAATATTGGACCAATTGGTTACATGTCTATTATTGTATAAGAAATGTTTAATTTATCAAAAAACTAGGTTTAGATAATAATAAGTAATGGAATATCTAAATACCTTATAATGTGAATACAAAAACCAATTTGTGGTATTTTTCAAATATTGAATATTAATTACTAATCACGGAATTTGATGTATGTAAACTTTAAGTATGTCAGAATCATTAAATTTGTGTTTAATGAGAGATATTATTAACAAAATAACTTTTACAGTTCTTTTAGGTTTTAATGTAAAGGCATAAAAAACTACAGTTTTAACACAAGTAAGAATTTACTGGTGGGTCATATATTAGGCTTGCTAGATTAAGCAAATAATTTATGGGGGACAATTACTAAGAATTGTATAAAAAGTTTTAATTTGTTTGGTTCAAAGAGTACTGAGAAATAAAAAAAAAGAGATTGATAAAAAATGAGAAAAGCATGATACAGCACAATGATGTTATAAAAGTGGCTAATACATACTATATATAATGGCATAATATTGTTAATAAAATAATATGTAAATCCTTAATAAATACTAAATAATTTTTTTTTGTTCAAAATAATTTTTTGGATAACTCATTTTATCCACAACTGGAGAAAAGTGGGGAGAATTGATGAAAGAACACCTATATTTAAAACCATAAAAAGAAAAACAATAACTTAAATTAAACATCACATAAAAATTTTAAAATTTCCATCAAGTTGATTCTCTTAAAATTGAAAAATCTTGGGCGCCTATCCTAAATTCTAAAGAGTTTTGCATTTACCTGAGCAGACCTTGTCCCATCAGCAGTGACAGCAGTCCAGTGATCTGGCCATTGTTCATCCCGCCACCCTCCTTCATTGATCATTGGCTCAATGGTAAAGCAGTGTCCAGGCTTCATCACTCCTACAGCTTTATTTTCTGGAAATAGTTTTTTTAAACGTTTAACAATAAGTAACTTTTAATGATCTATATTTTATTAAGCATAACTCATAATATGGCAATCATGAGTTCTAGACAAAATAGTAGACTATTTAATTAGTAGTCAAATTAAATTGTGACTATTTTCAAACAAATCATATAGGTACTATAAATAGTTAATGTCATTAATTATCTATATTTCAAGGCAAAGAAGTTAAAAGAATTGTTTAAATATAAACTTTCACTTACTAGCATAATGTGGCACATTAGGAGCTGTATGGAATAATCTATGTATCCCATGTCCACAATATGACCGAACTACACTAAAACCATTGGCTTGAGCATGTTTCTGTATGATATTTCCAATTTCACGATATTTTTCACCAGGCTTAACAATTTCAATTGCTCTTTGTAAACATTCATATGTAACTTGTACAAGCTTTCGTGAGGTTTCTGGTACATTTCCAACAAAGAATGTCTCATTTAAATCCCCATGAAAGCCTCTGTGGTAAACTGTGATGTCAACATTACAAAGATCCCCATCCTTAAAATGTTTAAAAAATTAAAACTGCACAAGTTATAATAAAACAAAGTTACATATATAAGTTTAGACTGTTCTAAACTGTATAAGGTCTATTTTTAAGAATTTATTTTAATTAATTTGATAGTTTCGAAAAAAATTGTTTATGGTGGAATATTGTTGACACAGAATAAGAATACTGTAAAATAGACTGATTCATATCATGGAATCTCTTAATACTATATGGAAATTGTGTCCAAATGTAAGACAACAAATAATAGTGAACAAGACAAGTAAAAGAACATTAAGTAAAAATATTTATGTCTCTTTTAATATTTACCTGCAATGGGCGCATGTCAGGAATACCATGACAGATAACCTCATTTACTGATGTACAACAGCTTTTTGGGAAGTTGTGATAATTTAAAGGGCTAGGATAGCACTCTCTTTCTATACAGGCTTCATGAACTATTCTGTCAATTTCATCTGTTGTTACACCTACATCACAAGCCCTACAAATTTATTTCTGTATTTAATAAACATGTATAACATTTAATATGTACACCACTTTATTTATTTAAACTGTAAACCAAACTTTTGTCAACATTGTTCACTTACTTGGCAGCTTCGTCCAGTACTTCCCTCCCTAGGCGGCATGCCACTCGCATGCCCTCAATTTCTTCATCATCCAGAACTTTTATCTGGCCCGAACCCTTTGCAGCGTTCTCAGACGCGGGAAATCCTGTAGGATGGTCTGCATAGTCCGGACGACCAATATGAGGCGGCACTTCACGTGTCGCGCTTTGAGGGTACGGTCTCAACTTCCCGGTAAATGCGTAGGATGGCCATGGATTATATTCGCCATTAGTTACATCGGAATTGTCACCCTCTGAAACAAAACATATACATTACACCTTTTTTCGGCTTAAGCACTGTTTCCCAAACATAACTTTAAACACTCACTAGCTAAGGAATGGATGATTTTGTGAGTTTTCCAAGATTTCTTGAAACAATCCTGTGTGCAGAAATATGACCCTTGTATACCTAACTTTATACATGTGGGACATTGCAACTGGGCATTAGAATTGCAACCCGGCGTTTCGCAAAGACCAACTGCGGCCATATTATATTATTCCAGGAAATTAATAAAGAGCTTCGAAGAAAATGAAAATAAATATTACTTCGGCGTTTGGGGTTAAGATTATAATTTATATACTCATTGTTAAAAATATTTTATTTTGACGGCTTTGACATTTGACTTTTGTTGACAGCTAAGTTACGTTGACATATCATGATTTTTAAGATGACCTTTTGCGCCTTGATGAATAGTAGATCCATTAAAGCTCAAAGCTAGAATTATTTTTCTTTTTTTGTTCAACGTACATCTTCGTTTCGTTTGTATCTTTTAAAGTTTAAACGATGAATTCATTTTTTCGACAATCAATCTTAATATTAATTACATGAGAGGATAGACTGGACAAACAATTTACTATTTTTACCAGCCTATTTTATTTTAGTCTATAGTACATTACTATATGAAAGCACCCAAATTCTGAATATCTAATTAACAATTTACTATTCAATTTTATAGTCTCTTGTAAAATGGAAATTGCGTTTCTGATCAGGCTCATATTCTTATTATTACATAATTATAAAGTCTCACTATCTCTACTTGAGCATTATCAACTGTTTCTAACTTTCTATAGATAAAAATGTTTTGACATAACAGATTCACCTTCAAGATTTGTCTCGCAAATCATAACAATAACTATGGTAATAAATAAACACACTGTATAATTTTAGATATATTTTTAAACGAATATCCGTAATGTAACTATTGAAGCCTGGTAGTTCAATTCCCGTCAAAGGTAACTCCGCTTCTAACATTTTTCTATTGCTCTGTAATAATTAAAAATGTATAGTTTACGTGTTATTCGTAGTACACAAAAATCTTTTGAACCATAATTTTAACTCATAGATAAATATTATTGTTCGATACGATTATGTTTTTGTCATAAATTAGTATTTTAGGCAGAACACACAGGAATTATACTTGCACGTTCACTTATGAGGAAGGGGTAGCTAAATTTTAGGATTTTAAAATTCTAGAAGATGCAATGATGTTATAATATTTAATTGTTCAGAATAATATTTGAGTATAGTACATAATATTATTGTCAATGGACGCAAATTTACATAAGAGGTTTGCATGTGCTTTTCAATCTGCTCTTACTGATCGAGTTATTTCTTTATTTTTTATGGCCTCGAGACCTTGCTTCACTATGCGTCTTCTACATAATCTACTATGAAGAATGTTCTTAGGCAAAAAAAGAAAATATACCTATGTAATAGGCAGACACTTTGTAAGTGACCCAACTTCGAATTTAATACCTGAATTGACTTAAGAAAAGTAAATAGAAATGTTAATAATCGCGACCGCGTTGATTATTTATTAATATTAACAACTGGAACCTATAATCAGATTTTGTCTGGGCACATCTATAGGTTTCGTTTTCTGATTATTACAGACCGTGAAAGCTAAATGCGCCAGCTATATTATTTTATGCCATACAGAATTAGAGTTCGTTCCCGACTCTATGGAGTTGCGCGCGTTCTGAGATATAATCTGTGGACAAATATCCCGAAGCGCCACTCATGAGAAGTGGCATCACTTCTAAAACCTCCCGCCAAAGTTTCTCTTGCTACAATGTAAAATGTTACCTCAGAGTTATTCTTACAAAATATGAATTTATTTGTTATTGCACCTGTGTAACTAAGCAATATTAATTTAAATGAATTATTTAGGAAGTGTGTCGATATAAGCATTATGTGACGCCCACTTCTATAAGTATATAAGTGTAATTTCTATTGTGTACTGGTGGTATACCGACCAAATACAAAAAAATCTGACTTTTTGTTATTCAGACCAAAAGACCAAATCTAACATGGAAAACAAACTTTTACGTGCAGGCTTTACCTAAAATATACGAAGAGGTTACTATTAATTGAAATTCACAAATGCTATTTCTTTTTTCATGTGTCAAATCGTGCAGTGAATAAAGCATACCAGAGCCGGTCAAATGACCGGAGGCCAGTAGTATGGCCAAGGTAGGGTTGGATCGACAGAGTAGAGAACATTACACTACAACCATAACCCAGCAACAGGTGAGAAATCGTGGAAGTCAAGGAAGCTGAAAGTTTCCCCTTTTGAAGGACAATATCCATTCTGCGATGGCCGGAAAAATGACTGAGTAATAATAATTTGTATGTATTTTAGTTTTAATCATTAAAATATATAGATCAGAATATAGATTTCTAGATCTTCTATATATTCAAATGTTTATGAGCCATATAATGAAAATAAATTTTATTTATAAAATCTACTCTTCAACTTACATAAATGTACTTTAAATTATAAACACGTGTTTATTATGTCATGATGTCAAAATGTATTGTGAAGGTAGTTAAATCGCGACGGTATTGCAAAGGTTTTTTAAAAATTATAACTTTATTAATTAAGTGAAAATACAAGTATCTTATACGGTGGTCGATGTTAAACTGGCGTTAAAATAATTATATTCTTACAGCTAAAACTCTTATGAGATAAAATAACATTCTTCGTAGTAATCATATCATGGCTGAACATTATATTTGAGACAAAAACGAAGCATTCTCTATAGCGATTACATTAACGCTTACAGTGCGTTCTGGATATGGGTGACAATGAAACTAGGTACATACTCAGAGTTACGGATAGGGGCAAAACGAAAAAAAAATCAAAAATCGACAGGTTTAAAACGTTGACACTTACCTAAGAATTAATCTGCCTCACTGGAGTATGTCAGTTGAAAAAAATAATGTTTGTTTTGTCGGTTTACCTCAGCATACCCATCAAGGAAAGTTAAGTTTTAGTTAAACTCGAGTAAACCCCAAAATATATATCAGAATTATTATATATTTCATAAACTATAAATGATGTAAGAGTTGAATAATGAATGAGCAAACAAAGTCCTATCTTAAACTGTTTTTGCATTTAATTGAAGAAATGTATGTAATGTAATGATAAAATCGAACTCACCATTAACAGCATAAACTGTTTTACGAAGCCGATACAAAATTCCGTTCGGTAAATCTAATGATCTAATAACACTATTCCTCAATTGCGTATAAATAAAATTCCACGTTGATACCATATCATCACTGTTCATTTCGATCGATCTTTTAAAGGCACAAAAATTTATAATACTAAAGTAGGCGCGTCATTATGACGTTATGCTTCAAAAGTGGTTCTATTTTTGTGAAGTTTATTTCCTTCCAGTGATATCCAGCGCGTGAGTTTACACATCTTTCATGGCGATATTGGTAAAATGATGAATTTGTTGTAAACTTCAAATTATAGAACCGATTGTATTTAGTTCTGAACGTTTTCGTCTCGTTTGTAAAATACTAACTATTACAGTTGTAGTATTGATTAAGAATATTAAGGTTTTTGAATTATAACACAAGGATTTAAGATTTTAAAGCGGCGATTCGATTGTTTTTTTTTGGCTACCAATGGTACATCAAATACTTTAAACTACATATTTTCTAATTATAAAAATTTTAATATGAGTGTAATAAGTATGAAAACTTATTTCAAACATATTTAAATACTGTTTCTTAATTAATATTATACAGTCATAAAAAAAGTAAACCATATTGAAGAAAAGATTGTTGGTAAGTATTGATTGAATTGAACTAAAGACGCACAGGTATTATTGTATAATATTTATGCGTGCGTGTACAGAAAAGAGTGAATCCTATGAAAATAAACTTCTGCTGTTTGCTCACAAATGCCATAAGGCGTTAAGTTTTACAGAATTGTATTTTTATATCAATATGTGTTTCATTTATGTATTTGCGGGGCATCCTTTAACATATTATTTCACTATATTAGTTATGGTAAAATAATAGATCTTAATAATGCAACTATGCATGTCTAAGTCCTAACTAACGAACATAATACCGTTTAAGTCCTACAAGTTAGAAGATATTTATGCTCTAAGCAGTGCACCTGAGACTTCAATAAGATCAACGGGAGTTTCCGTAGATATTAATTTATTAACTAATCTGCATAGTAATTTAATCTATTATTTATAATTTAAAAACTCTTTAGATAACAGTATTGAGGACTTTTCGGGTATTAAAAATTATTTTTATACAGCTGCAGAGTTTTGTTTGATTTATAGAGGCTATAAGACATCTAGCTACTGTCGATACACTACTAAAATTACTCTTCTTTAAAATTAAAAAATGTTTCCAATAACAGTGCCGCAACAAATTAATGGTCAAGTAACAAAACGTGTGCGTTTACGAAGTGCACGGGTCTCTGTATTAAAAAAAAACTATCGATGATAAAGTGATATATACCAAAACGCGCAGCTTAAGTTTTATCACAAACAAACAACACAGCATTTTAAATACGAACAAATTAAGCCTGTATTTAACTAAATAAATAGCCAAATTTTATTTTGTTACAGGCATTACAAATATGAATCTATTAAATTTGTTTATTAATATATTTCGTGGCTTTTATACAGTTAATTTATAAATATAGCCAGAAATTTAATACGCACACCTGACAATGGTAACTTAGCAAACTCATTAAAATAAGACCAAAGACAAAACCACCATATATTTTATAAAAACAAACTATGCGTGGTGTGTGATGGTGGTCTATATGATGTAGGTAGTAGAGTGGTTCAAGTACAATCACTGCTGTGAATATTTTTACTGTATTTATTGTTTATAAATGTGTGTACATTGATGAATAGATAACATACGTCCCTGTTATCTATCATTTTGTACTCTATATTGCGTACTCAGTATCTCGTGTTGCAGGGTCAGACGAATCATTCGGCAGACGCTCACTGGCTCTCGCGCTGGGCGCTACGCTCGTAGCTGCCATTTTTCGTAGCTCGTAGCTTGCGGAAAAAGTTGTGACTTAAATTGGCATTCAGGTAAGTTAATATTTTTTTTTTATATTTATTGTTAAAATTCTGTTATTTATGGAAATGTTTATATTTTATATTTGTAGTTATATCGAACATGATTTTACAAGCTTACCTAAAAATATGAGTGAGAATTTAGTCTGATTACAAATTCATATTATTACATAAATTTTCGATTTAAATGTTCAAGCTATTAAAAATACTTTATGTTTTATAATGGAAAATAATAAAAGGCGTCATTTAAATTTTAATGTCTTTCCGCATGGCAGGGTGGTGGACAGAAATTTAGTCTCACCCTGTGATGGGCTATTAACCTTTCATTTTCACGGAAGAATAGAAGTGGTCACTTTATCGTTTATGAACTCGATCGTGACATTTAGTTACACATGAACTATAATAGTTTATCTTAGGCAATATGTACTATATAAAATTCTCTTGTCGCGGTATTTGTGGTTAAAATCCTCCGAAACGACTTTCCCGATTCTCATGAAATTTTGTTTGCATATTGGGTAGGTCTGAGAATCGGACAACATCTATTTTTTATCTTCCTAATTGTTAAGGGTTCTCCAACCCTACAATTTTTTTGGACAAAATTCCTTATTTTTTATTTTTCTATGATACAGCATACATCACATGTATGGCAAAATAACGTTTGCCAGGTCAGCTAGTGTAATATAAAATTATAGTAGCACAATTTGTAGCTAAATCTTTATTATCTTATATCCTTCGAAGCAGCTTGACAAATCTTATATCTTGTACAAATGTTTTGTGTATATTCGATAAAAGAATAAACTCTATAATTATTATTAAATCATTATATAAGGGTGACCCATGCCATTTTTATGATCTTAATATGTATTTTAGTAATACATATACTATTGCACCATTAAACTCCATTTTGAAGAGAAACTTATTACCTATTTATATATACTTTATAAAACAATATACATTATGTTTCTAAAATTTTATGTACTTTAAATGCACCGATATATTCTTATGAATGTCTCAGTTTTAAAGACAAAACATAATTAATATACAGAACGCAATGCGACGCTTTCAAAACACACAAACAAACAAAGATCAGGTACGCATTTCAAATGAAAAACTTTGAAATGATGACACAACGCCCTAAGGGAGGGAATGTCACAAAAGTCGCGCCTCTGAGACAAGAATAGGCTTACTTGGGTCTACACAACTGTATATTATATGACCATATGTTGGTAATTCGTCATAGAGTAAATTAAAATGTTGAAGGCTAAAAACCGATTTCGTTTTATTTTTCGATTACAATTTTTTCTATTTTAAGTTTTACATACAGATATTAACTGTGACACACACATATACACTAAAACTTATATTAAAAATATTCAATTATAGAACACCTTACTGGTTAGCTTAATATGCATTGACCCAATAACTATATTTTATATATGTGACGTATGAAAATGAAAAAAAAAAGAAAGGAATAAGCGGAGGTAATAATTAATTTATATACAACTAGTTTATATATATATAACAGTAATATTTGTTCCTTTTACGCTAATCAATACCATTTGTATTAATTTATAATACATCAATTTGAATAATGTAATTATTCCCCCCACACAAAAAAAAAAAAAAAAAAAAAAAAAAAAATTTTTAAAATTTTTTTTTTTTTTTTTTTTTTTTTTTTTTTTTTTTTTTTTTTTTTTTATTTTTTTTTTTTTTTTTTTTGTGTTTTTTTTTTTTTTTTTTTTTTTTTTTTTTTTTTTTTTTGTTTTTTTTTTTTTTTTTTTTTTATATTTTTTTTTTTTTTTTTTTTTCCCCCCCCCCCCCCCCCCCCTTTTAAATTGGTTTTTTTTTTTTTTTTTTTTTTTTTTTTTTTTTTTTTTTTTTTTTTTTTTTTTTTTTTTTTTTTTTTTTTTTTGGGGAAACCCTTTTTTGGCCTTTTTTAAAAAAATCTCCCTTAAAAAAAATTTTTTTTGGGGAAGCCGGTGGGTTTTTTCAAAAAAAAAAAAAAAAAAAAAAAAAAAAAAAAAAAAAAAAAAAAAAAAAAATAAAAAAGGCACAGTTCGAACAGTCCATTGGTGTCATCTTGGTGTCAAAATATTGTTTGGATTCTAGATGTGAAACGAAGTTTAAAAATACTCATTTGTTATTTAGATTTTACGTTATTTGTGAATTAAACATTTTAGTTTTAATTTAAGTTAATGTAATCCCTTGAAACTCCAAAAAATCACATATTCATATAGGATAATCTAGAGGACATATATCCTTGTGATTGGAGTTTTCCATTTTGAACACCACAGTTTATAGATGGAAAAAAGCTTTTCACTGATTACTTGTCTCGTCTGGCATCGGTAACTAAAGCTTCTGACATATTTTTAAGCTACCCTATGATTCATTTAACATTTTTGAATCTTAATTGATTATAGTCACTTTGGTTCTCTTCCGATTAGTCTAAAAAGGCTTATAATAGATTTTAAATAAAGTATGCATTACGTTTATCTATCTGCATTACGCTACCATCCAGTATGTGTCTAAAGATCTAATCTTTGGACTTCTTACACCAAGAAGAATCGAGAACTTCTATATCGTTATTTATCTCTAGTCACTATAATGCCATCTTCAGGTACGCCATTATGGACGTGGTGTCCACACGTTCTGGCCTTTCTAACATGTAATGGCCTATATTTATATTTTATATAAATACACTATAGAGTTCGTCTCATCATCATATAGGAACTATATATGTAAATAACAAGAATCATTGTTTAAAAATAAGTAAATAATAAATTTATTCCAGGCATTAGCCTATATACAAAAGATAGAGCTTCAATTTTCGGGTGTGAGTTGATACGCAGTGTTCAAACATCGGACTGCCACACCAGACACATTGTTTTAAACAGCCTGTAAAAAAATTATGGTTTCCCATTCCATTCCAAAAACTAGCCAATCTTTCCCGGTGTACCAAAGAGAATTGAGGATCCTCGCCTCCACAAATACAGTGGACGTGTATGCAAAGCCTAGGCATTAAAATTATGTTAAACAATTTTGATGAAGTACTTCATAAATAATATTAATGAAGGCAAAACATCGCACTTAATAAGCAATATATTCGAGATCTTTTTTTATTAATAAGTTCAACCATACATATAAGTATATTTTATGTATTGAACTTATTAATCAGTTTATGAAAAGGGTTTAATAAATTGGCAACGTTCGCTAATCAGTTATCCGGATTTGGCGGCAGTTGCACACAAATTAATGGAACGTCACAGGCAGATTTTACAAGGACTCGCGAATAAGCGAAAGCGATTAATAAGGGACATTATATCGGCAACTTTAGGCATTCCTATCAAATGTTTCTCGTTATAAATTAGTCAATTGGTGATTTAATTTACATTTAGAATATCATTTGATGATAGTATAATGCAATTATTATACAATGGTACTTCTACAGGCAGACTCGTGTAAAGTTAAAATTTTATATTTTTTGTGTTTGTACTAAAATATATACAAGATAAGAAGATCTTACGGCAAGTCGTTAAATTCGACTAATTTAAATATCACTTGCCACATCACAAATTTTTTGCTAATTTATTTTCCAGAAATGAAACAAATTAACAACATATGTACCAGAAGTGTAGGTTTAAAGTAAAATATTATTATCTGTATTATATTATTTTATACTAAACATATAGGTTAAAGCTCACATCACAAAATTGTTCTTTTTTATATCTTTAGTATTAATATATGAATTAACGCGATCACAGATAATTGAGCCACACATTTTCCAAGCACTGTATAATATATTTACGATGTAAGGTGTCGCGAAGTGCTTATACTTTAGCCCACGAGTTGCCCCAAAGGGTGCCTAGTGAAATATCATTGGAATTCCTCTATCCAAGATAATCCGGGACCAGTTTGTCACGATCGACGCGTCTAACAAATTCCGATATCGATGCCATCTTGTAATAATGATTTGGAATGTTATTTCGCAATCCGTTAAAGCGGAAAATTTCTACTTCCTGTACGTTTTAATATTATAATAATATCTGACATTCTACACACAGTCTGTTAGGGCCATGGTAAGCTAAGCTTGTGTTATAGGTGCTAACAGAACTGTTAAATATATTTACGTTCGTATAAATAGCATCCAGACAACGACTATGCGCTTTACAAAAATGTTGAACGTGAAGAGATCCTCTGTTGAACATCCAGCGTAGAGACTATTGTGCGAACTGGGTTGTCAATTATAGACCTATCTAATGCTTATTCGTTTATTATAAAGAATAGTTAAATCAGGGCATTGTCTGTCTGCTAGCAATGAGACCATCTTATTTACAGGCGAATTTAAGAATGAATCTGAAAAAGACTGTATCTTCCATTGCCCTTCAACATAGTCTGCCCTAATTACCCATTAAGGCCTTAGGATCCACTTTACGCATACTCCGCTAAAATGTTTCCTTTCAGGCAAAACCTTTGTCACCATTAACAATATACGTATGTCGCAATACTTAGAATGATTAATGTCTACTGAAATTAATGAATTTAAACACTGACAATTTATCTGTGGATTAGTCGAAAAAAATGTGTTAAGGCCGTTTGAATAACGCAATAAAGTAGAGTACTTTTGAAAATTAAAAGGTGTGTAATGTTTTTATGTTAATTAAAGTATTTATGGATTAATAGACTCCAGATATAATTGGTATTCTAAAATTAAAAGCTTCTTTTAAATGAGATAGGTAGAATGTACTGCATGCCTGTGGGCTTCCTGTAAAAGTTTCCAGTGATTTGTGTTGGATCAACCTTTCTCACTGTAGAACAGGACATACAATTATCTAATAATTAGGCGAGAATTTATAAGAACGTATGAGACTTATCGCGATAAAAATATATATCTAACTGAAATATTTTGTTACTGAAATGCTAATATTACTATGTGCGATTCATGAAGCGATGCTATTCAACAAACGTGGTCACAACCACTCTCTGGTGGAAGGTGACAGGATTTAAAAACATCACAATATTTCTACATTAACGCCATCTATCACGAAGGTTATTGTAATTTTAATGTTTCATGTTTTAATACATTGGTAAAAAAATATGTTATAATGGCTGAAAATAGGACCAATAAAAGACATGTTGAATCTCAGGATTAGCGTGTCCAGTCTCGAGTTTTAATTTCTAAATGTTAATTAAATTTCAGAAGTAAAAAATAAATCATCACATAAATAAAGTGTTGCAAGAAATTCAAGATTATGATTTATATTTGGGCATTTCATTTGCGGTGCGTTGTTAACATTATTTTGCTTTTAAGAGATATTTAAAATGAATCGTAAGAAAAGGATCTTTTAGAGACATATTGGTTTCGTGTCGATTTTCAAATATATTTTGGTTAGTGGGTGTAATGATTTGATAGTTCTATGAAGTGAACTTAAATGTATGAAGTAAAAGATTTTTGCTAAATTGGTTTTCGTAAGATTACGAATTATTATTCTCATTATAGAAAAACATACTTATACAATTACTTATTTGGCCAAAATCTTATACTGCGTTGTATGATAATTTTCAATTACTCGTGTATTACTGATGGCTGCATATTCTCTAATATGTATAAAATTTAAACAATATTATTTTTAATAAAATGTTCAAGCTTTAAATTAAATAAAAGCGATTATTCCATCAAAACCTACACAAAAAGTTTGCAGGTGTCAGTGATAAATTAAAATTTAACATGCTTAATAACTTTGTAAAGGGTATGCGTTCATATATTTCACAAATCCTAACAGATCTCGTAATTTGAGGTTTTTACTTTATGACTATCTATGTATCTCTATGGTGTCATTCAACGTCTTGAGTAGTCTAACAATGTTTGTCACATATAAAGCTGTTTCGAGAGTGATAAAGACAAAAAACATATACTATCAATTTGAACTTGCTTATAAGTGTTCTATATGATACGGATTTAAAAAATACACAAAACATTGTTTTATCTATGGTTTCGTCGACTCAGTTTATATAATCTGTGACACAAGTCTAATATGTTTAAATAGAATGTAAACTATAATTTGCCAAATTGTAAACACTTTAAAAACGTTGATGTACTTAATTATGAAACTATCCCTTTATATTTCACTGCGGACCAGCGTACGTGTCTAGAGGGATACACTTCAGTTTATCCCAAGTATATTAGTCATACAAGTAAAGATAAGTTTACTTGTATGACTAATAATAGTCTGAGTATAATTGAGTGCAATTATAATTGTATTAGATGATCCCTGTGGCTTCACCCGCGTTAATAACATGTAATATATCTTAATATATATAAATCTCCAGTCACGATGTTTGTGCGGGATGGACTCCTTAACTACTAAACAATTTTAAATTTAATTTACACACCGTGAGCAGTCTGGTCCAACTAAAGAGCTAGGATAACTTAGATCTTTAATTGTAGTCGCAATTTTATTTTATTGCAAATTTTATTTTGTCTATAATTAATTGACAGTCACTATTATCTGTTTGCTCCAAAAGATTCTAAATAAAGCTTACTTTTTGTTTAAAACGCTTTCGATTATAAACATACTCACTTAAAGCTGATAATTATTTTTATTGGACTAAAAAAATGATTGCTAGAAATCACATGTATGGCAAAACAACGTTTGCCGGGTCAACTAGTATCTTATATAAATAGAAGAGTATGTGTTTCCATTTAGTAATCAATTTATTACAAATGTACATTTGACATATCAATTATTATTTTTCATTCATTCACTATTTTCGCTATAATGGCTTAGTTATAGGATATACATATATACTGTGGCAGGTCTATTGGACAATTTAAGATAAACATTTCCATCATACATTAGATATGTAACTGTAGCGGTTTTGGCAGCGCACGCGACGAAATTTTTACTTGAGGAACTACTGAGGCGTATGATTTTGTAACAAACATCCAGCCATAAACTTTTAAATTTGTGGGTATATAATATTAGTAGGTATTACAGAATTCAAGCCTTTCTCTCATTAAGATACTCACTTATAATAGTGTTACATACATTTCAATGGGAACTCAGTTGATGCTGGTATCCTACGCGACCGCAACTAGACTCGCGAAACCCGACTTTCCGTCGCTCATACGTCGCGTATCCCTCGAGGATCGACAAATTGGCGGCGGATCGAGAAAAATTATTAAATTTGCACGAAATTGAAAATTTCAATTACGAGTTTTGTATTATTATTTTTTTCTGTCATAATTATGTTGTACACTGTATTGTTTGCAAATGCATGTTCGCTACTGAAGTCACTCCATATGATAACGTCCTATTAATCCCAAGCGCAGGAAAATAAATATACGAAAATGCTTCTTATATTTTCCCCTGATATCGCAAATATAGCGACATTTAACAGAAATGTTACAAATTATATTTGGCCCTTAAGCTATAAAGAGCCCACTGATTTAGACAATCTAAAGTGACATTCGCTTTATATTTTAATAACGTTTTTCTCAAACATAAAAATATTTCATTGCGTGTTTCCCCTTGTACGAAATTCTTAAAGAGTAAAGTTGAGAACACAGCGAGCAGATAAATATTATTAATGTATGTACATTTCTTTTTAAACGTTATAAAATTCTTATTTTTCATTGTTGCTATGTATAATTGTATAAGTATATAGTAAGTTTTATAAGACATATCTGTCGATATATCTTCTTTCTATGTCTGTATCAATTGTCTTCAGCTTCACTGAGCAGAAAAAGTTTATATATTTCTACATTTTATCAACTCCATTTTATCTTACCATATACGTTATTATATTTAATATGTAAGTTATGTCCATTCTTAATAAGAATACTTCGATTAATACTTTAAAAAATCTTACAAACCTCACCTTTTCATGAACAAACGTAGTCTGTATAATTTTACACGCAAAAAGAACTAACAACCCAGTGTATTTCAAACTTAACATCAAAATCACAATCATCTCGTTTCATGATTATTTTCGCTGACAAGATCTTGGCTTAATAGTGTTAATTAAGGCTCTATCACTCGCTCAAGATTAGCACAAGTTTATAGGGTCTTAAAAAAGTGTCGTCTGAAAATGGAGATATTTTTAAATGCCTGACAAGACAAACGATTGCAATTTATACAAAATGCTTTGTGCTCAAGCAGGGGTTGTTATCTGGCGAGTCAGTTTTTCAACTTTATATCTGATCACGTTTCAAATTTAAGAACATATTATATGTATACGAAATAAAAGACATATTAAATATAATATAGTATAATTAATAGAATCAGGCGTTACCTTGCGGAAGTCCATAGTACAAAATACCAGTAGACCAATATTGAAGCAATATTGATACTCATCGAACGCTGTTCGTAGAGGCAACATCCTGATGATGCTCCGGTGTCGGAGCGAAACGTGCGTCGAGTGGCTGTGGGTTTTTTGCGGAATATTGCTTCAATATTGGTCTATTGGTATTTTGTAGTATAATATAGTTTTAGCTAGCGTATAATTTACTGTAAAAGTAATTGTAAAATATAAAATTATCCTAAATGTCGATAAACAACATATTATAAGGATTACAAGAAATTTCTGAGTCGTAAGTCTAAAGACATAAGTCTAAGCTAAGTCTTAAAACATATGTAACTATTACAAGCAACTAAAGATTATAACAAAACTTCTATAGTAATTGTAACTTAAAAAAGCTAGTACCAACGTGTCTCTCACATAATGCAATCATAGCTTTTGACCCGAGTTCATATTTATACGTAATATTTTCAATTTTAAAAATCACATACAGTTTTGCTAATTCCTCGGGTTATACTGAGCCGAACACCAAAGTTGATTTTATAATTACTCTGCATTACACTTAAACTATTCCCACTCTAAAGCATATTTTACAAATGGCGAAAACTTAATCACATAAGTTTGCAATAAAATCTTCTTAATTCATTTATTTATTTAACAGCTTGAGATTATAAATTATTTGTGTTTACAATAAACAATTAACTGGAGGCAAACTTGACAACTATTTGAGAGAATCTGATTTAAATGGCCCCGGTACTTATCAGATTATAATTCAAATCAATTATATAACAGATATTAAATTCCATACAGACAATGTAGTTTAGTTCACAATAGAGCTTCAAAGACATACATGTGACAAGGCATCTAGTATGGTAATTATTACTTGTTTACTTTACGCGATAAACTTTAACATAATAATGAATAGCTGTAACTGTTTTGGCCGTATAAAGGCCGGTACAGTCGTGAATAAAATTGTTGTACGAAATTAGGAAAAATAATAACTAATTTAATTGAACTTAATAGCCGTTTACTTGTAACAAATGATTAGTCCACGGAATATATTAAAAGAATCCTGAATATACCATTACCAGAATTCCATATAACTTTTTTTTGAAAAAAAAGAAATTAAATACCAATTTTTGAACTATAACAAACAATACAGAACCAAACATACAAGGTTGAAATGCTCATTTTGTACAAAACATCAAAGTGAATAGGCAAATAATAAGAATGACTATATTCTGTAAATGTCAGAATAAGGGATTCTATTGACAAAACAAATCTTTAAAATGAGTTTCTTAAATCACAAAATGACTTATGAATGCAAGTGTACATAATTCTCCCGAACAAATAGCGAGGATATCAGTTGTCGTCGGGACGTCGGACTGTTAAGTTGTTATCTAGTGTATTTTGACCGTTGGTCTCGTGTTGGGCTGTAAATTTACGAGTGTGTAAGTTACTTGTCTTATATTTTGAAGTATATTTATTTAATATATACATTTTGTCTACCACTAAGAATACTAATAAGTATGTCTTAGTATTATTTGATGAGTTTATTAGGAGTTCCAGGGTAAACGGCTGAACTGATAATAGAATTTTGCTTTTGTAGTGTAACCATAACGTAAGCTTATTTATTTGATATTATTTCTTGTGTATAATTTTTTATACTATACTCCTACCTTTTCAAGGACCTAAGCCAATCGAAATTAATATACCCGTTAAAACTGCAGACATGTGGGCTAAATCGAATAATGGAATAGTATTTTTTGATGTTATACTATTTTTGTCAATTTCTTATGTGTAGATTTCAATTTTAACCGATTCAATTAACATAATTTAAACGTGTAATAGTATCTACTAGGTATTCATCACTGCCAACAGCCGCAATTAATACACGTATTAAACCGCAGTTCAAATAATTTTACATAAGCACTATGTATTGCGTATCTATCCTGTGGTTTCAGCACTATCGTTGGAACATGCTATTCAAATATCGAATGAATACCAAAATTCAAATTTCGAATACGACACCGGGTTGTAAAATTCAAAATTCGATTGCGAGCATCGAATCATATTTCCTACGCATACAGATATTGGATTTAGCCTTCCTGAGCGAGCCGACTAATTAATGCCGTCTGCATTTTGTGATTATATGCTTGTAACGTTTACAGTTACCGCGGTACAGAGTATATACAAACGCTCTAGTGCGCAAATGAGTTCATAACACTTTGCGTCAACTTGCAAGCCTGATAGACATCTAAATCTTTTATAATCCATAAGAGACATAGGGAAGGGCAGAGATGTTACCATATTTATATGTAAAAGATGTCTAAAAATAGTGCGTTAAAATCCAAGCGGCTGTTGAATTAATTAAACCAAATAATTAACTATAAAATGCTTGAATAAATAGCTTTATTCAAAGCATTTTATAGCTGAGATACCGATGTATTTGCAACTTGAGAAAAATAAACAAAGATAAGACTCAGGGTAAAAATAGCAATTATAAAGATCATCTTATAGTTCAACTTCTAGTGCCATTCATTGTTAATTACGAGTGTTATGCCTAACAGCCTTGTTATATTATTAATATTGATTGAAAACAATATATTAATATTTATATGAACCAACTTACAAAAACAATTATTTCATGACTAATAAATATACATAAAATATAAAATATTTTATATATTATTAATAGGTTGTATATAAATGAACATGTATTATGACTAATAAATGATTTATATATAATAATATTATAATAGGTGACGCTTTATATCTAAGCTCGTACATACACAATAATATTAAACGCTCTTTTCCGCATATACATGCAAGTTATACTTTAGTGATTTAATTGTATGAATGTATGTCTTTGGCTGGCTTAAAAAATTTGTTACGACGCTCAAGATTGAAAGAGATTTTTCTCTGTTACCATCTTCGAAGATTATGTTTACATTTAGTTCAATTCGTAAGTGGGACAAATACATATTATTTACACGCAATTAAGGATACACTTATGTATATAATAACGATTACATATCGTTATTAAAATAAAAGGATATGTTCTATATTACTATATATAACACCCTAATACTGCGAAAATTTAGGGCTGTTTGAGCGAACTAGTAAACACAAAGAAAGCGCTCCATTATTGGAATGTGTCCCTTATCATTCAGTGATAGTGTTGACCGGAGCTCCTACTCAAATATCGCATAAAATAGTAAACGCTATTTCACACCAATAAAAAGGGAACTCTATTGACGAGTGTAAAAAGCTTAGATTCGCTTGTACTGAATGGCACATACACAAAAGGAAATTTACAATAAGGTCAAAGAACACAAAACTGATTAGTTATAATGATTGTATACTTAGAAGTGATTGTGATGGATGTTAGTATTTAATTAACTATTTATATTTGTAGTCAGGTGTGTGATAATTTCTGAGCGAAGCTGTCATAGTTCATTGTGAAAATCCCAGCCTAACGGCATTTTATTTTCAACTAAAGTACTTTTTTTATTTACTTCGGTAAAACTATATGAACTCTGTCTTTAGTCTTGGGTTCTGAGGACCATGTCCATTGAGGTAGAATGGCTATTAATAATCACTTGGTATTACGTGTGTATGTAATGTATGACGTTTTTCTGTATTGGCCTATTTTCAATGTTATATTCGTTAATATTTTCGGTACATTGCAATACGTTATTAAATGAGATAATTATGTAAGTTACCTTTGAAGTACCTTTACTCTCTTTAAAAGAAAACTTTTGCGTATTGAGGAACAATTTCCTTAAAGAATTACAAAAGATTATAAAACATTCTTTGACAGTATTTTAAGTAGAATGACGAAAAGTATTAGGGCGCGAGTATCGTGAACTCAAATTATTACAAAAAATCCCTGCTTTAATTTTTCCCTCCGCAGTTGATAAAGGTCTCATATTTCTAAAGAAAGTTTATATAAACATATTCTTTACCTTAATTTTAAACAAGATTTATTGTAAAATGAAAAACCTGTTATCGTTCTATTGTCTATGATAGCTTAAATGTAGTTTTAAAATGTGTCTCTTGAAAAAGTGTCAATAAATTATTTGCATATATAATTCCTTGATTAACAACACATTAAAATATAAAGTATTGAACAATTAGAATTTGGAGTTCAAGCACTCACGAAACGATTTTTTTATTTGGGCTTCTATCGACGAAGGGTCGGAAAGGATAGTTGTTGTGCAAAGCTACTTTTAACTTAAGCTCATTATTTTTGTCGCTTTTTTAAAATACTGTTTGTCTGTACTGAGTTTGTACTGTTTAATCTTACGCTGATAAACTGGTCACAGCTATTTGAATTTAGACTTTTGTTAAGAAATGATACACCGCGTGGCACAAAATTAAGAAGATTTAGTCAAACAGAAATAAATTACGGTAAAATTTATAATAATTATCATCACCCGCATAGCGACAATTGTGGACGCGAACATATACTACTATTTATTTGTATATATTTATATATAAATATTATTTTGTGACCAAGTCACCCATGTTTTCATCTGTCAGAGTGGTTCACAACAATATTAAATAAAATCAAGGAAGAAAAACAGTATTTATTGTGATAAAAACGTACAATAAAATTTCCTTTATTCTCTGATAGTATGCTGGGAACTTGACGTATTGACTTCAAGTAAAGGTAACCCTTCTTTAATCTCGTGTCGGATCTTATAACAAAGACTTAAATTATATTAGAAAGCAATTAATCATTAACAGCCGTCTATAAAATATGAAAGTCACGACAAATTAACTAAACTATCTTCGTAGATCTTGGGTACTTAGGCAACTTCAAAGTTGTCACGCAAATAAGAGGCTAATCGTTGTTTCATTAAAGGGCAAATGTGTCTTGATTTACCAAAACAAAAGAAACATTTACTAAGTTTTCTATAAAATTAGTTACTTTACGCAACTTGTACTCATAGTATGGTTTCTGTTAAAAATTTATTTCACAGTTCCCATTATAACACTGATTTAAAATATAGTATCGTGTAAGTTTCGCTATGACTAAATGCGTATTTAAATTAGTTATTTTAGCGTTTGGATCAATACGAAAAGTAACTTTGGCTTGCTAGTATGTGATAAATGATAATGTCTTATAAAGCAAGAGAATAACAGGCAAAAGTGATTAATCTTCATACTGAGCTTTAAAAAGTCTTACTCTAGCGTCTTTGTTGCTAAGAAGACAGTAGGAGCTTTAGAGTGTTGCAAATAATCTGCACTCCCATTAGTGGTTAAGCCGTGGTAAATTTAATGCCAGTTCAAAACGACTATTTGTCAGTTTCAAATGCGCATTAATATAATCTATGTTAGACTTAACAAATGATAGATTTTCGAAGTTAAAATAAAATTTAAATATTTATTAGTTGTAAATAGGTGTACTTTAAATACTTAATAGGTCATTTAAATTCCAAGGAAATTCCTTAATTATGAAATTTAAGTATTTTATATTGTTGAGACGAAGAGATTTTTCGTTGAAGGCGCTAAACTAAGGATTAAGTTATTCGAATAAAAACATAATTTTTGTGTTGGATTGATTATAATATCTTATAGACTAGGGCATTTAGCATAAATATAATACTTTGTTATCAATAATAGCCAAGACTACAACGTTGCAAAAAAAGGGAAAAGCTTCCCCTAAGTAAACATTAAAAAATACGATAAAATAATGAGCACGAAATACTTCCTCTGCAAAAGTTTTCTAAAAAGTCCACGAGAACTTATGTCTATCCTTTTAGATTGTGGTCACTCTTGGTAATTTGTTGGTTGTGGGTAATTACCCATGACAAGATAATAGTCTATTTTGCATTCTTCCAGAAGCTCTGGGTTGATCAGAACTTCTTGAAAGGAGTTGTATACATTATTTTGCCAATTTAAATGGCCGTGTCCGGTAAACAATTCTTATATTTTGTCGTTGTAATGTATGCATTTTCTTATAGAGCCTGATATAAACTGTTTGACTATCTGCAGCTCTGTGTCGCCGCTTAACCCGTGTTATCACAGGCTTGATAGCTCACGATTTTACCGTCATAAGATGATTTTGGGTTTATGCTGGTATCCATTAAATTTCGCTGAATGGATGTACATGAGCTGGTCTAACCACAACAATACTTGATCTTCACCTAGTGAACTCATATGCGGCATTGGTACGCAATGACGCAACGTATACCTTGATCTATTACAGAATAACCGCCCTGGCCATCACAAGGCGTTCTAGACCAAGGCAATATTCGTAGATAAGTCCTGATGAGGTCGTATTGTATCTTAGATTTGTTCAAAAGTATTACACCTTCACGACTGTAATCATTTTCCAGATTAAAAGCGATTGAACAGTATTCCATTTCAAATAAAATATCGTACAACAATATTTTTTCTTGACGCCATTAGATTAAAATTAATACCTTAGGTGATATGAAATTTCTTCTCTACTTTTTTGTTGGTACTTTACTGACCGCAAAGAGAAATAAGAAATGAAAAATGTGAATGAAATAAATAAAAAAATTAGAATATAATTAAAGCATCCTTCTCTCAATGAAACTATGTTCAAGTTAGGATTTTTTTTTGTTTCAGATACGGTGATATGTATAAGTGCTGTGTCTTGTGAGCTTTCAAAATGACGTTTGACTGGGTGCTGCGCATAAGCACACTTTTATTGTTGACATTTACCCCCCGACTAGAAGGCAGAGAAGAACCTCACCAGTTCACGATAGACGAATTACTATCAAACAATTATGAAAATAAGGAATCTAACGATCTGGGGCTGGATCCTTGCAAAGCTGGTAAGGCATTGAATTATTTATAAACATCCTCTTATAATAAATCACATAGTGTTCATGTATACATGGGCCAGAAGTATTTCATTTATGTGCGTAATTAAACGTTGGAGGTCACCTTAACGTCAACTAGCTAGTACCCCTGTGCCAAATTTAGGGGTATATTATCAGATACACCTTGAAACATGTTTGTCATTATATATATGATAGTTAAATTTGATATTTCGAATTCCATAATTTTCTTAATTAACTTCCCTACGTTTATAAAATAATCATTATTTTTGAGATCAACGTAGTTAATATAAAGCGCCAACAGGAGACAGAAATAAAATTCACAGAAAGCATTTACGTCATCGAATATCGTTATAAATTGAATGTTTATTGTTTGATCCCCTTGTTAGGACGTGACTGAATCTTAGGGAGGCTGGGGTGGTCCCATGCTGATTTCAGTTTTAGCTGTTTTTAATGACGCTTTATTTTTCCTATAACTCGGTGGAGTATTCGACGTGTAAAATCTTTTTTTCTATTTCCGTCTTTAATTTAAAGCTGAGTGTTGTACTAGCGTAAATCAATAAATCGAGCAGGACCTTTATTCAATTATGAAATATTTTTACGGGGTTTATGGTTTTTTCGCTCAGACATGTTATTATTATTTACATATTATTATTATTTTATAAGTAGCTTAATTTTATTAGTAAGATATAAAACAGTCGCTGTAATGAACTGTTTCGATGTTCAAAACCTTTTATTGGGCCAGTTTTGGTACGCACCTTTTGCGATAGAATCTTTTGTGAAGAGAAATCTTTGTTAAACGTAATTGAAAGGTCCAGTCAATTTGAAGGTTCAAATACTTAAAGGAAATAAGAAGGTTCATTTATAGCATTTTCAAAATGATTTCGACTTTAGAATACAAATTGTTGGTTTTACACGGCTTTTGCTATGGCAAATAACAATGCTATTATGTCAAGTATCATAGACACTACGCAGCGGCACAATGCTACGAAGCGCTCACGGTGCTACGATGCGCTACGAAAATAAGCAAAATCTATCGTTACTTTACAGAAAGTACTGTTAAATAGTTTTAGTAATTTATTTATAATAAGTGACTTTGTAAAAGAGAGACATGAAGGTTGTTATTATTGTCATTGATATAAATTTAATTTGCCTATATTATTTCGAACATTCACAGGTGTTTTCTGTATTTCATCTGACGATTAATATTAATCTATCGTTTGAAATGAAAAAACTCATTAGAAAAGTAATCTGTAGGAACGACGTGACATCCGCAAAATAAAAATAAACCTGTTTACAAAGCTACATAATTGCGAAACCGGGCTCACCCTTTACAAGTAGATATTTTAAAAATGTATGGTCCGTTTTGATTATTCCAGTTTTTAATCCTTATATGAATATTTTGCATCAACGTATTATAATTGCCATACATTTCTAATTTCTAATATAAATGAAACAGAATAAAAAAGGTTGATGGTGTTTTTAGGGTTCTATACCCAAAAGGTAAAAACGAGATATAACGATTACTGAGACTTCGCTGTCCGTCTGTCTGTCGGTCTGTCCCCAGACAGTACGTAAGTACGGAACCCTTGGTGGCCGAGTATTTCGACTTGTCTACAAGCGCGAGCCAGACTCGGGCACACAGAGCATAACTATAAAAAAGAAACAGATTTTTTTGTATAGTTAACCTCTTCCATCTTCTACCTTATAGATTTTCTTGTACTCTCGACACGCTCCTTCTGTATTATTAATTGATAGCGAATTAAATTCCCCGCTCCTATCGAGAATACTTTGAACAATAATTACCTAAATAAAAGACAAGAGAAGATCAACCCAAAAACCTGTTTGTGACTATTTTACAGTCAATCTTAAGCCGCTTTTTCCTAATACTTAAAGAGCTGTATTGTTTCTGAACAAACAACTTGACGGATAACTCGGCCTTATGAGATCGTTAATGAGGGGATTAGAATGTTCGAGAAGGCAAGATACTTGCATGTAAAATTCTTTCTCTGAGGCTTTATTCGCTACTCTTTACAGTAGATAGTAAATACGTAAAAATATACGTCTTGTATATGTTGATATTTAATAATATCCAACGTTATTTATATTTTTATTTACATATAGTCAAGAATTTTATACCTGTGGGATTACAATTAATATATATTTGTATAAAGTAGGGCAACCGGTTTCATAGATAAAAGATAGAGCATGACTGCTCTATAACGTGTCTTTAGCACCTGGAGGCTTCTCATGTATGAATATTTATAGTAACATCAAGCAGTTGTTGACATGGGAAATTAAGGCTTCATAATATTAAATATATTTTTCCCTTCCTATAAATATAAACAACACTAGTTATATATTAATATACACTAGTAAAGTAACGATCTATATAGGTTTGGCGTTACTTTGCGGTAGTTCAGAGTTTAATGAAATCCATATAATTTATTTATTAGCAATATTCCGGGAAAAAAACCCTCTAATACTCTCCGCACCTCGACACCGGTTTTTGTGAAAAGTGCAACGTTAATTTTTTAAAATACTACATTATTTTTAATTAAAATATAAACAATTACCCTAGCAATTATGCCATTACTATGTCAGAAAAACTCAACTGGTATTTCTCGTTATCCTGCAAATTGGTGTTCAATTAAGTTTTAATGGAAAGGAAAAAAATAATATTTATATATATCGTTTTGTGAATAAAGTAACAAGCTAATTTTGAGATAATAACCTTATTGCTATTCCAATAGACAGATGGGCGTTATAGATACGGGTACAACCACTTGGTATAGATTTGACATTAAGTTACCTATTAGTATAAAATAATTAGCTTTACATAAATGTTTGCTTTACATCAAACTTATGATCACAAGGGAGTTTTGTTTTCAAAGTATAAAATGCATTGTTACATTTACTAAGTTTTAATTGGGTTTAAAGATTTCTATAAATAGTTTAATACATGAAACGTGTTTTACGGCAATAAACGTTTCAAATATCGAAATCTATGAAAGGAAAATAAAAATTCTGATTTAAGAAATTGAAAACCACTTCCATCGGTCTACAGTTTACGCCTTTAGGGTATTTTCTCGGAAGCCATATTTTGTTTGAAAAATAAAATTCATCTTATACTTCTTTTACGTCGAATATTAGATAAAAAATCATTAAGTTTTAAATATATTAAGGTGAAATAGATTAAAATATTCGTTCGTAACGTGAAAAATGAAACTTTCAAAAGTGTAAGAACTTATTCTTTAAACGAATACTAACAATGATTTAATATTATTTAGGTAAATTTAAAATTGTTTTTTCACATTATACAAAGAAGGCCCATGCAAGTTTACAAGGTAACCGTAGAAGAACGAGTGGATAATTTCAAAAATATTGATTAAGATAAAATAGTATTCTGTGTTCCAGGAAATTTGAACTATCTTGGATATCCCTGTAATAAAATCACGTATAGTTAGAAACAAATATGTATAGAGAAACAACACAATTAGTCAATAAATTTCTTCAAATAACTCATATAAGAACAGGGGTTTTCCAGACATAAATATTAATTACTTTCCCAAACGTTTCAATGTAAACCAATTAGTCGGGAGAAAAATATTAGCTAAAAACTCCTGACAGAAAACCCCGCATTTGTCATAGTTAGCGAACATTTAGTGAGTCTGCCCTTTAACAAATGAGTTCGGAGTTTGCTTATTGGTTAAATATTTTGCACGTCAAACATGATATAGGTCTGAAGATTAGTAGTCAGTTCTACTACTGATTATAGACACAATGAAATATAGTTTTACTTCAAAGGTTAATATTTTTTATGTATTAATTTCAGATAAATTCACACAGGAAACAATTCATATAAAATCTATGACACATAAAGGAATGCATATAAAATCTATGATAATAAGTTCATACACAAAATCCAGCGGCTTATAATATGGTCTTATAATTACGTTTTCAGTCAATCATTTAATTTAGATTTCGTAGTTGAAATTAAAACTTTTCTATGAACGAATGGGCCAAGCAGTTTAACACTGCGTGTGAATGGTACCCCGTTGCCACATAATTTCACGCCCTGTTTGTTACTCTTTGATAAAATGGTATTACATTAATCACAAATGTTACGAGAAATATAAAAACACGAGTTAACATGATATAGAATTTAGAAAACAAGGAAATCACATAATTTGTTTAAGCGAATAAAACGTTTTAGGGATACAAAATTAGCATATTTGAAGTAGACTGCATAAAATATTAAAAATTTGTTTCGATTATTAAAGAATGTACATACATATAAATTATTGATTTCATATGGCTGATCATCTACGTGGTTATAAAAAATAAATAAATGATCACGAAACAGATACAGAAATCTAGAACCTAGATCAAATACTTGTAATGCGTTGAAATGAATTTAAAAACTCCGGTGACAATAATGTAACTTTTAAATTTAAAATAACGAACCCGAAAACTCTTGTAGTAAACTCGTGCTGAGTACATTTATAAATTTGATTTAATATTGGTTGTTTAAATATTTAGTAACAAACTGTTAAGATTAAAATTGAATTTATAAAACAAGTGAGAACTGCCCACCGCCAGGTGGATTGCGTTAGTGGCATTTAATAATGTGTTTTTTACTTAACAGGTGATTCTATAGTGTTGAAATAAAAATGAATATATAATAATAGGCCGTTGTGAATAAACCACTTTGTAACGTAAAGGCGCCGAGTTATTCATTATTATCCTTTGTTATATGCAGTCACTCAAGGAAATAAAAACGCTTTAAGTGCTCAAGTACAAAGTTTCACATTAAACTTGAACAAAGAAACATGACTGACTTCCAGTTTTTTAACAGGCATACTATGTATCCCTGTTATATATTACTATTCAAATCATACTAAATGGTAGATAAGATAAAATTGTTTTTATTCGAATTTTCGATAATTAATCTGATTAACATTTTATTTTACGGTAGACCGTGACCACGCACGCTGTAAAGTACGCGAAACGTCGGAAAAATTTAAAATAATGTAAAATATATTTAAATTTTGCAAAAATACATAACTTAAATTCGTTAATAAAGTGTTTTCTTTAATCTGATTAAGTTTAAATACAAGAGAGCAGGAAAATCCTATGAAATTAATTTTAAGGTTTGTTCTTTTAATTCATCAATATAGGTGGATCAAACGTAGCGAGATTCAGTTACGTCAGAAGCAATACTTTACAAAAGATTTTCTATGGAATCATTTCACTATAAAGCGGAATTATTTATAATTTCGCAGTCGGTCCATGCTACGACAGGTAAGCTATGATTAAGAGAGAATACAGTATCTATTAAACATCAAAAAAACAAAGCATTCGGCCTTTGAAGAGCGTAAAACGCGTACGTTCATTGTATACCTCTATATTGGGTTGATTCGAGGGCTCTTTTAATAGTCTCTGTTGACACTTAATCTACACCACAGTATGATATACTTTATAAGGTTACAATAAAGTCTATAACAGCCAAATATCGCACAATATAGGGCATGGCCACGCACAAGTCTAAATCATTTACGGATACTATACACGTTAACGAAAGGATGTCCTATTATTGAATATTTTTGTCTGTATAAAATTTGTACACGTAAAATTGGACAAGTGATATGAATAACGAATTATATTCAGCTATTATTAGTCTCGAAGACATAGAGCGTTAAATCATTGTCAAATCATAGTACCGATTTGTTGTTAAACGTCTCATTCACCAGATTAAGCTGAGCTACATAATACTAACTAACTAATACTCAAAACCTTTATATGAGTTCATAATATATATTTCCTTCTTAATGTTTATTTTCAAATGTTACGTTAAAAGGCTCCTGTCGTCCCTGGCAACACCATTATAATGCCGGAAGCGGGCTTTACGATCGGTGCAACTGTCAAAGTCCGTCGTTAATGCACACGACTGTACCTACCGTTCTATTGTGCACGCTCGCTTGCTACTCTACATTATATTCATGTACAGTCATAAATAGATGTGATATTAGAAAAAATTCTTTTAAGGTACAAGTGAAATAGATATTAATTTTGACGCTACCATAATACTACTATTAGATCTTTTTATGATTTAAAGAGTTCTGGCTGGGGGAATGAGCTTGGGGTGTTTGGGCAAACAAGTGATTCTGTTACCCGCATTTAAGGGAACTTATTTTTAGCAAGATTTCGCGCTGTATGGTTTTTGCATATATTTTACCTCTGTCTTATTGATAATAGCGTATAATTTCGTTGATAGGTGTACTAATTAGCACCGAAAGTTTCGAACCAGTAGTGACTAACATAATCGCGTTCAATAAAACAAGCAAATTCGTCTATAATAGAAGATAAAACATTTCAAAGTTACTAAATCTTGACTTTACTAAGGCGTATAGATAAAAAAAATCTTATTTTCTACTTACTTGTACATATTCAATCGAGAGGAGTGCTCTATTGAAACATGATTCGTCCATGGGAACCATTGAATCGATCTCTTGGGGCGTATAAGCATTACACACATCACGTAGTTATTTATTTACTATCGAGATAATGTTAATAGTGTTATTCTATTTTATAAGGACCAAATGATTTAATCATTTTATAGGAGTGAGAGTGATTCTCGCCAGTTCTTATCGCCCGCTCTTCGCCCTTCATTTGTTTCAGTAAACGTAAATATAAGTAATAAAACTAACAATATAAATGAAATATAGTTTCTTTTTAGTTTTAACTTCATCGAAGTAAAGAACCAGCGGAATATTGAAAATACGACCCTCGCAAGATATTCAGTTAGACTATAATATAAAATTGCTATCAAATTCTCTCAATTTGTTGCGGCTCACGATCATTGATCACGAAACACTCGATATGTCAAGTTATTAAAATAATGTTATAATTTTAGTAATAACCTATTAAGGAAGTATTCTTTCGTCTCGTTTTTGGAAGTTATTTTAACGCTTTGTTGGAGGTACGACTTTATTTCAAACGGAGCAAATAGATTGATTATGATATAATGTTGTAATTCTCTGATAAAATTTAAAACACCATTTAACACCTCTCGCCACTATCACTATTTGACCAAAATTTGTAACACCAAGCCACAATCGCTTTACCTTTAAATAAGTTTTCCCAAAGGTAAAACCCCGACAAATTGATTTTAAGACCCCTTAATCTGTGAATTTGGCACAAGTGACTAAAATGCTTCTCTGCTTATCGAGTTTGCTTAAATGATGTCTTTGTTTTTTGGGATATATCTTATTTTCCAGTATGTTTCAAGATCCAAGAAAGTATGTTTGTAATATATAGTATATGTATTATATTACTAAATATTTAATACATTATTTTATAATAAACACATTACACGATTGGTTAAATCGGAAAGTATGTTATTTACAGCTTGTGTTATGGATAAAAATATATTTTTAAAAATACATATTGTAACATCCTCACCACAACCAACAGGAATAGAACCCAGGACCTTTGTTCTATCCGCTATGGTGTCGTCATACAAAACTTCTATATCCTGCATAATTAAAATTATTTCTTCTCGTAAACATTATTATCATTCATATTATTCTATATTAATCACCAAAACTATTTTTAAAAATTTACTAAATGCCACCTTAATATCTGCTATTTATATAATTAAAATACCTTGCCATTATATTAATGTTCGTAGTTTTCATGTCTACGTATCGTTATCGTATAGTAATTTCCAAAATCTTAGTAAATTATATGCCGTATGTGAAGTCTAGTTAGTGGCTGGACATCTGTGAAGTCGTGTCTCCCTTCTCCATAACCCAGAATCCACTAAGGATTAAAATCCTAAACGAACTAAAGTTCTTTGCACGTAGTCAGTATAAACTTGAAAAAGGTATACCACTGATAACCTACTTGCCTATCAAATATTCAAAGAGAGATGCAATCTCAGTCCAAGACTCAAAAGGTAACCATTGAATAACTGCTATACAAAATATACATGTTCATAGAATTTTCCCTTTAAGAACAACTCTTTCTATCCGCTTGGAAACATTCTTTGTACATTGAAATCACTGTTGTCATTGTTATAGAATAATTCAGGCTTCCTATTGAGTTAACGTAACATCGAAGACGCACAAAGCTTTTGAGTTTCGTATTCAAGGTCTTTTAAAGCTTTTGTATAGAGTAACCTATTTTACATTTAACACCCTTTGATACTATTTCTGTGTGATTTTTATATCATTAAAATATAAAAAGGATGAGGATCTAGCTATGAATAATAAACTATAATTACGTTAATTATTCATATTATATCTCAATTTGGATTAATGAATTAAAAAGTCAAGTGCCAGTCGGATTCGGGATAGGCTTTATTTTTTTATTTTATTTATTTTATTTCAAGAAACACAACAAACACATCAATTTTTTACACACATACAGTAAAAATCAAAGATATACGTATAGATGCGTTCTTCAACGCGTTTCACAAATAAGTACAATGAATAATTAAAGCGGGATGAAAATCAAGACGTAAACATACAAGCAAAAATAAATTAAAAATACGGTTACATGAGAATTATAACAAAAGTTACGATTTAAGTTTTAAAAACAATTCGCACCTGAAAGAAGCCGTGGAGCCCGAAAATATGTCAATATCTAAATAGGCTTTGTGCTATATGTGTATTTTTGTATGGAAACCTCTATCAATAGTTTATTCCATTTTTAGTATTTTATGCTATGGCGCTCTCATTGAAAATTTTAACTTTCTAACTATTACAGTTAAAAACCATAATTGATCAATCTACAAGCAATACTCCGCGAAAAAACCCATAACCACTCGACGTACGTTTCGCTCCGACACCGGAGCATCATCAGGATATTGCCTCTACGAACAGCATTCGATTAGTCAGTTTATTACAGTTCATGTGATATAGCAAGGTGACCGATAGAACAGACAGACATACATACAGGCGCACATTTAATTCCAGTAACAGGGTCACTCTTTGGATACGAAACCCTAAAATTGTTGTTGAATGCCTTTGTAATACGGTAGCGCGTAGCTGCGATTGGGCTACCTAAAGCCCATATTACAGTAGACAATCGTTTTCGATAATTTTCAAGTCACAAATTAACAAAGACCAAACTATTTTCCAGTTAAAAGTGCGCAATCAACGCTCTGTTATCGGTTATTGAATTTCTCTTTGAAGATAATAAAAAGCCGCATCAGCTGCTTTGCCAATAGAGCTTTTCAGCGGCAATTACATTGTGCTATTATCGTCTTTGATGATATTTTAATTTACTAGAAATAACATTTTTTTTACAATCTTGGAACGTTTAAACACTGAATATATACACTATTTAATACAATAAACAAAAGAAACAAGTTTTGTTTAATGAGTTATACTTATGTAGAACAAAGGCAATATAATACCATATAAATAAGAAAAGAAAGAAAAGTTACTGTTAACTGTTACTAAGATACTGTTCTAGCTTACAATGATTTTCTTGTTTCGTCCCACCAACCTATCTGCTCGAATTCCTGGAATATATCTGGATGCTAGGAGATTTAAAAGTATTTTTAAAGCCCCGAACTAAGTGTTGTATTTTTTATATGTGAGTTCCAACAATATTACATTAGCCAACAGCAGGTTAAATCTAAATTTGAAATCTAAATTTGAAATTTTATTTATAGGCACCCAAAATAGTTGTTACGTCATACATTATCTCAAACATTTATTTTTTATGTCACTTCACTTCACTTGTGTTTGAAAGCAAAATGTCAAAACAATAGAGCCTGAATAGAGTCTGTATGGCGTGCGATGATAATTTTAGAGTTGGCTTTGAAAAGCCAATCTCTGCGCAACACCGAACGTACTTAAACAATGCACTGGGGAAATAGATTAAGTGGTCTTTCGAGAACTATTTTAATTATGATTTATATGTTTTTTATATTAATATAGATATGATTTATTTTAATTATTAAATTTTATGTAGTAGCATGCGGTCCTAGTAGTTTATATATTTTTGTTTTCTCGCAATAGTTTAAGCCAATAGGCTTAAATAGTTTTAATATAGAAGTTATTAGGTTTGTAAACTAAGTTTTGACTTATAAATTTAAGATTGGGCATGAAGTTAGTTTTGTTTCTAATTTTAAGGCCTGGAAGTTAGATACAAAAGTAGTTGACAAAAAAAGCATTTGGATATGTGATATTTCAAATCAAATAGTACTACAATTGATTTAAAAATGTTATTACGTTAACATTTTAGATTTAGGCAAAATTATAAATTTTATAGACATACAAATTATATATAATACTGTGTAAAATAGAACACTTGCAATTAAGAATACAACACTTAACGTATATGTATAATATATTTTAGACAAGGCTTTTTTTATGCTTCATTCTGATGTAAACAAAAAATACCAAAACAACATTTCATCCCGCTTCATTTAAATACATTAGAATGGACAATTTAAAACTCGTACCAAACACTCTATCTTATCATCCAAAATTTGTACTTTAAATGAACAATATAAGGTATAAACTCGCACGAGTAAAACCAAGATAATGAAGATGTTTTGTGGCCGCATCAGAAGTAACGCAGAAATTATCGCAAGTACCTCATAACTTGAATGAGAGCAATTTTTCGAAGTGAATATTATACGATTTCGCCCATTAGTATTATTATTTACTAACTGGTATACTTTGCGGTTTGTAGATATCGTTTTTGGAATAACGGAATAATTAATATTAAAAATCCATATTCATAATAAGTTATGTTCGATGATCAAATTCTATGCTAGTCTTAACTGATAAAGAAATCCAGAAGAATTGTGGGTTCCAGGTATTGTGATCAAACCGAGGCCGAGGGTACAAAATTGGAGATACAGGTCATAAAATACATTTTATGAGAGGTATAATATTTCGACGCTTATGTTTCTTTTACTTCTACAGTACCATTATGGCTCCTCCACTTATTAGATATACATAGACGGATTTTAATGACTGACGTGTCGAATGATCTGGTTTGCTTGAGCAATGGTTGCGAAGAAAAACTTGTTTTCCGTCAAGTAATATTATAATAGTTCACGGTTTATAACAAGTTTTTTTCAATGAATGAACGAATTTCGATTCAGGATTAACGTATGCATAATAATATTGTTTATAGTTCTAAGAGATATAGATGATAATCTAACAAAATCTTAAAAGAAAATAATATTCTGTCTTTATCAACTCAAATCGTCCAGTAAAACGACACTCACGAACTAAAGTACGAGTACGTCTATTTTGTTACTCAATATGTAAAGATTCTTCTCACGTCCCATGGGAAACGAGACTCTCGCCAAATTCTTAAAATAACGTTGCCGAGTCATAATAATTCGCTTATAAAACCATGATATATATATTTATATCAATATAAAATATGTTCCTAAATCTTTGGTTAACAATTGGTGCACAGAAATATAAAAAAGTTTCATCATATATGTAGTTCTAGCGATATAAGCGATTGTAAAGCCTACCTTGGCTCTGTCGATTTAAAGTATCCATTGTGATGGATATACTAAAATAGATGATGTAAAATTAACAAAATTTGAGATTGAAAGAATAATTAATTCCTGAAATCGAACAAACCATCGCTACAATGAACAAACTCTGGCTTCTAACTCAAAACTTTACGTTGAACTAGTTGATGCCTTCATCAGTTAATCTACATCAGTTGGCGGACACAAATTTATCTTGAGTCTATTAATCAAATTTAAATTTTAAGAAATTTTATGTAAGTTGTTTTTAAATGAAGCTAAATTTAACAGATTTTTGCGATAGAGATTTAGTAATAAACTGAAAAACTCCCACCTTAATTCTTTATCTAATTCGAGATAAGATTCCATCAAATTACAATTTATATACTTTAATTATGTTCAGTTTATTTTGTTTTTAGATTAATTCATAAACAATTTAAAATGAAGGTCACTCTTTTGGCGTAATAGAACTTATAATTCTCTAAGTCTTTCAATTGTGACCAACACAATGAACGAAAACGTGTAACGTTCTAAATAATCACCGATATCCTTATTAAATATTTCCTTATCTCCTTGAATGCTATACAACGTTTATAAAATACGCTGGTATGTGATGGGAAAAATGTCAACAGGCTTAAAGTTACAATAAAAGACAAAAGAGAATTTTAACAAATTTGGGGTAATAAAGCTTCACATCACAAGCATTTATAAGTAGGTGAATTAATACATTTTCAATGAAAATTATATTAAAATAGACCTTCTAGTATGTATTATCATTCAATTTTTTCTCGCACCACTAAAAGGCTTAAAATAAATTTATTTTTAACAAAAAATAAACCAATTTCAAACAATTTTTAATAAAAACTCACCAAAAAGTGTAAAATAAAAATATGAATGTTATATTTGTATTAGTTACACGGATACAAAAATGTATTAAGTGTGAGTTGCTTTATTTAAAAGGCTAATTTTTGCTATCGGTAAAAGTCCATTGAGAGTGAAAATATACGGTATAGAAGCGGTCATATCTTCATTAACAGCTTCAAGAGACTTTCGACCTGAGTATATAGTTTTTATTTCAACTCGATACATTTTTGAGATAAAAGGAAAATATGATATGGTTTTTTTTCCTTTTTAGGTACAAAAAATCTCACTATACGCTTAAGGCGTATACAAGTGGACATTGATTAGAAATTACAGGTTTCTAAATATTTAGTTAATTATTAATTCGTCCAGTTGTTAGAGCTTATAATAATTTTTACCTTAGCATTATGGCTTAGCCCATCTCACTCACAAATGATCTAATGGCGAAAGAAGATTCTTTTCCGAGTAAAACATACAAAAAAAAACTTTCCTCTAAAACATAAGTTTCATCTTATTTCATATTATTTATTATTTATTTTATTATATTAGGTATTTAATTTATTATTTATTCTGTCTCTCTCTTTCACTTAGTCTAAGAGGGCTTTATTTAACGGCTTTAAACTAGCGGTACCGCGGGTCACAGCTAGTTTACAATAAATCTGAACGTTTTATAACCATTAAGATCGTCGTTATATAAAAACCTTAACCTCCACATATTAGGCTGTCAACAGCAGAGCAACTCGCTTCGGTACACCGCTGTTGCTGCGATGAATAGCGCACTGAATCAAACAATTTGGAACTACGGGTTATATCTATGTTATTTTTTCACAGCCTCCGTGGAGGTTAACACAGTGCGATAGGTAGATATATTGTGAGATATATTAGATCTTACTGTGTTCACAAATTATTTCCCATATATATACAGTTTATAAGTTTGATGATAGTCTTTTATTTCATTGATTTAATTTACCGTTATCAGGCGAGGCAGAGAAATATTAAAAAAAAAATGTACGTTGCGATAATTTTGTTTAATTTTGCGAAGCTATAGTAGTATACTCGTATAAGGAACAAAATCTTACATGTTAACCTTAATGAAAAACTTAAATACAATTCCAGTTCAAACAAAGAAATGTGTGTATGAATTGGGTGCCTTGATATGGATAAAGATAAATTAGAAAGTTTTCAGTGCAACCCCAATTAAAATATCTTCACCCCATACTATCATTATATTATATATTCCTGTATTAAAAAAATCAATAAATAATAGTTTTGAATTAAGAATTCGAACCTAATAGGATGTTACTAACCTATGGCCAGACGTTTCTTGGCAATGTGCATAAGTCTATGTATAGACAGTTGACAATTGCATAACATAGACCTTGATGACCACACGCGCCGCAAAGCAAGGTCAATAGCAAACCTATTGTTCAACTTAGGTTACACTTCACTTTATTGAATTACTACTTTGTGCCGCAAGTTTTCCCGGTGTCTCATACGATTGTGAATGACAAATTAAATATTATCTGTTACTTTTTTTTGAAATATTTACTTGCTGAGTGAATTTGACAGCGGCGGCTTTTGCTCTTTTTATTGAAAGATTATAGTTAGGACTGTTAATTAACTTTGAATTGTAAGGAATTTGAATGGCAACTGTTTTATTATTTATGTTTTTGAAATGACGTTTTTGCAGACATGGAATAAGATTTGATATCATAGATGAGTCATGTAGGTTCTATACCTGTATTTGGCCGAGAGAACGCTATATTAAAGAAATTGTTATTAAAAAGATACATATTGGTTTTAAATTATGTGATTGTGAAAATTATTTTTTATGTTAATCATCATGTTATCAGATTAATTAGGGAAACGTTTATATGCCGAGATTGTACAAGATTTACCCGAATCAACACAGCGGCGGTTCATCTACATAAAGTTTATCTAGTTCTAAAACTTCGTAACATTCTTCTTATACTTCAAATGAAATTCTTAACTAGTTCCAGTTTAGTCCCACACTAGCAAAAGTGCGGAAATTGAAACAACATAACAAAGAAATTGTAAATTGCTTTGGCGTTGTGAAAGCTCCGCTGAATGTTTTTATTCCTGTTATTTATACTTAATAAAAATATGAATCACCTTTTTTACTTACAAATTATCAATTGATTTAGAATATAAGTCAAATCAAAGCTTCTTTGAAATACCAGTATTACATTAGTTGAACAATACAAGAGCTTACAATTTTTTAATAAAAAATAGAATAGCGTAATTTTTAAAGTTTTTCCTATTACTTAAATGTCGTATTTGAGTCTGGCAAACTGCCTAGGATTTGCTATCCCATTACTCCTTTGTAACCTTTTCATACGTTTATTTCATATATTCCACAAAATTGCTCGTTTATCAGTCAATAACATATTATATCGGAAAATTGTAATCGGCAGCCATAATTAACGTCAACAAGGTGCCACAATGAATATTCATATTCGTAGGAACTATCGTAAAGCATGTTATCCAATTCGCGTCGTGTATGCGTGTGTTGAGAATTAATTAATTGGCAGCGAGCGTTGGGCCGCAGATGGGGCAGAAACATGCGGTCATTACATTTTATGGTCGTAGCAGATGGCAACGTCGCTAATAGCTTGCAGCAATTCACGCGCACTACGGCAGCTACGGCGAATTTGAAATTCAGATCAATTCGATTATTCTGTCATAATTGGATTTATGTCTAAAGGGCTTCATCTAATTGACCATTCAATAAAAAAATTAAGGCTGGCAGAAGATGTTTTCATAAATGTCACCATCTAAAAACTATCAGGGCAAAAATTTATTTGTTAATTGAATTGGATGAGGAGTTCCGAACTTTATAAACTTATTTTGCATTGTAACGTCTTCTCAATTCGATGCTAAGTTTTATAGACCACTTATACAAAAAAGTTTCGCTCTTGTTTTAGTATTTCATAATAATTAGCTTTTTGTTATATTTACAGGTAACTTTCAAGGAGATATCGCAATACCAGATGTCGACTACTATAAACCTAGAAATGCTCCAAGTTCTTCTAAAATCAATAAATCTCTTCAAGAAGAGGTTGAAAGACTAAAAAAGGAAGTTCTCTTGGAGGGACTTCAAGTGGAAGAGGAAGGGTTACCTGATATTTTGAGAAAGAGAACGAAACAACCTTTACAGCTATCGCAAGACAAACCGAAAAAGTACAATGAAGCTTCCATATCTTCTAAGGTAAAATAAATTATCTTTCTTTATATAACCTATATAAGTTCCCACACTTGAATTAAAAAAGCACACTTAAACGAAATTATTATAAGCATTATCAGTTTTTAGGTTCAATACTATTGCAAGTTTACTACTAATAAAATAAGGAATATTAATTTTATTTTGTAAATTTTATTTTTTGAATAAATTCCAGGTTTTACCAGCAGGCCTGGATAAATCGCTTTTGCTAAAAAATGGAAAGTTACCTCCAGGAGAAAATATAGATTACCTAGAGCCAATCAACACCGTTAATCAAACAAATCATAATATTGTTGTGGATAACTTAACTGAATCAGAAAGCTTAGAACAAGATGGCGTTTTAGTTGTTAATATATCAAATGATAATGTATTGAATCTTGACGAGCTCTATACAAATATCAAGATGTCAAATAATACGCCTAAAGTAGAAGAAGTGAGAAATAAAATTCAAAGTAACAGCCGAGAAATAACTGGGGACTCAAACAATAATAACAACATCAAATTTAAGTTACCAGAGAACGCAACGGTAGCACCTGCTCCAACGAACGGAGACTTATCATCGAATGGTGAAGATGATAATAAAACTATAAGTAGAAGTGATGCGGCAAAATATAAACTTAAACCAGAGATTAATGAAACTAATGATTTACTAAAACCAACAGAAAGCCTACAAACATTGATTGAAGAGTCTAGTGAGCATAAGCGTCACAGAAGACGAAGGCACGGTAGTAAAAGAAGGTAAGTAGCAAGGAGATTCTTCATTTTTATATCAAATTATTTTTACTACAATGCAACGTTTCTTCTAGATTACGCAACATACAGTCTATTGAAGAATTGGATAAAAATAGATTGAAATGGTCCGAAGAAGACGAACCACACAAGAAGAAGTTTTTTCGTCATCACAAGAAATATCAAAATGAAATGGAATACAGGAAATTTGAAATACCCGAACATGAGTTCGAAGAAAAGTTCGAGGTTAAGCCACCTCCAAAGGCACCTGGAACGAACGATACAGAGATTTTCAAACATTGGTTTTTTCGCGACTCCGATATAGACTTAGAAGAAGCAGAAAGCCAATACAATAAAACTGAGGACAAAATAAGACACCGTAGCGCCCGCGCGGCAACGAACAGAAAAGAGCGGATATGGGAAAACGGTGTGATTCCATACGAAATTGATGGAAACTTTAGTGGCGCCCATAAATCTCTATTCAAACAGGCTATGAGGCATTGGGAAAACTTTACTTGCGTCAAATTTGTTGAAAGGGATTCGGAACTACATAGGGACTACATTATCTTTACCGAACGTCCGTGTGGGTGAGTTATATTAAAGTTTCCTTGAAAAATCTATGAAAATAATTTTAAATTTAATTTGTAAAAATTAAATTATAGACGGCGATTACAATAAAATCTTAATGCGTAAGCAATTTTCCTGTTTAATCAAATGAAGCCAAATCGATTCAATTGGCAAATTAATATCGAGTTATACCGTTTCATAATGCAAATTGCCAATATCCAAATTTAATTAATTTCGTTAGGAGTTATTTTAGCACAAATATTTAATTTCTAAGCAAAATGAAATTACATTATGTTAGCTCCTTATTTCTATTAGATAAATGCTTTATTATATACGTATTTGCTAGGTGAAAAGTCAGTCGAATTTTTTTCCAAAGCTTCATTAAATATTTATTGTGAATATAATAAAGAACTTTGACTAACAAAATCAACAAGTTCATTTTTCATATAAACAATAACTTATTTATTTAATTATAGTTACTATGAGATTTTATGTATAAAAGGCATTATGTTTAGTTATTATCATTGTATATAGCACTTATATACAAATCCAAACTAAAAGATTTGTAGGAACGTGATTTTATAACCGATCTTATTTCCTATAGAATCGATCACATTACCGAATGCCCCCCTTATTTCTTTCGTAAATATTTTTTTTTCAAATTTAATATCAAAACTGACATTATCCAACGTCATTACTTTTTGTACGGCAATTCGACGCAAAGATATACAGAATACAAATAATAAGGGAACAGCCATAGTCCTTCTCGACTCTTATACAAAATTAAATTTATAAATAGGTGTTGCTCGTTTGTTGGAAAACGTGGTAACGGTGCTCAAGCGATATCAATCGGCAAGAATTGCGACAAGTTCGGCATCGTGGTACATGAGCTCGGCCACGTGGTCGGCTTCTGGCACGAGCACACGCGACCCGACAGGGACAGACATGTCCAGATCATCAGGGACAATATCATGACAGGTAAGACATTTAAAAGGACATACACTACATGCAACATAACGGTTTAGAGTCAAAACACATTCATTGCGTATCGGAAATTTAAAACTATCTTTAATTGAAATCATTGAATGCGAGAATTAATTATTAGAACACGTTTTGTAGCCGGTTGTTATTTTTGTTATGTTTGTGAAAAATATTGACTAAAATTAACATCCCAACATCGAACGTTGAGACAAGAACTTTCGGAACACTTTCCGCCGCGAAACTTTGTGTTCCAATAAGGATCTGTGGTTTCGACTTGGGGACGTTCAAGAAAAAGTCCTCAAAGGCCGGCAACACACTCGTAAGTCCCCCGGAGTTGCATAGGCACCGAGCACGTTATCTTAATGGACTCGGTTGATTATTTTCCCCATCCCATAAAAAAAAACATTACTTATAATAATATAACTGGAACAAAATATTGCTTCTGAGAGTACCCCATTTAATACCATATTGACACAAAGTCTATTCAGTAACTTTTTTGATATTAATAAAAAATCTTGTTATCCGATCAAACCCTATTTATGTTTACTGATACACATAACACGCTGGAAACAATATCTCGCTTCATTTGCTATCCCTAAGATAAGGAGGATATAAATAGTTGTCGTATTGAAGAGGTTCGATACAATCAGGTGATTATTTATCACTTATCGGATATAGCAAACGGTGCGAGATAATCCCAAAGTAGAGATAAAATGACTTATTCCATTTTCAAAAAATTTACATTTAAAAATTTCTTATGAACATATATTTACTATACTATTCACGTTTATTATTAAGAAAAGATACAAATTTTATCGAAATTTTTATCCAAGATCTTCTAAATTCAATAGCTATTTGAGGTTGTTAATACTTCCAATAAGGCGCATAATAAATAGCGGAAGTATTTTACCTGTCAACAAACGTAAGCCGTAACTGGAAAATTAAAACGTCTTCCCGGTTCGAAATTGCTTAAGTGGCATGGCGTGTACTCAATCACCCACTGTGGGAGCTGTTAATTGTAATTACGTAATCTACTTAAACCGACAATCGTACTAATTAATTAAGAAACAATTAAGTTCTCACTCAAAGACGACAGTTATATCTTTTACTGAACACACAATTCTTATATATGTGTATATTTCATTTAGGTTTAAAGAAAAACACTTTATTAACGGATTAAGATATATATATACATATATTTTACATTATTTTAAATTTTCCTGACGTTTCGCGTACTTTACAGCGTGCGTGGTCACGGTAGACTGAAGACAAAAAGTGTTCATTGTCAAAATACTTATTTTGACAATGAATCTGTATTTATTGCCCCGGAGTTGGTATCGACTAAAACCGGAAAGATTTTTACAAAACTGGCTCACGGTGTTCTCCTTTTTCCCGGATTGTTAAAACCGTTAATAAAGTGTTTTTCTTTAAATGAGTAATAGTTATGTCAATAAAAGACAACATTAGAATACAAGATTTTAAACTTTAAATTTGCTCCGTTCTGATCATCATTTTACAAACAGATAGATTATTTAAAAATAAACATTACACATCTTTTGGCATAAAACGATATCAAGACAGTTGCTAAAATGACACTTTTTATTAAGTGTTTGCTATGTTATATGAACAACTTTGTTGCAGTAGTTCGTCGCCGCAAAGGTATAACAAAGTATATAGGTTATACAATTCACCTTTACACTGCGTAACTATAAACAGAATAAAATAACAACACTCTCGCGCCCCAGTTCATTAGGGTCACGAGACTGCCCCCTAACAAGGTATAAGGTAGATTTTGAATAAAACCCCATCAACGAAATATTAAGATCGAAAGTCGGTATACCTGAGGCAGATCGGCAGTAATTATACCGTTGCTCATTTAATAAAGCCAATTTTATTTTGTTCTTAAATATCTGTTTGGTGAAAATAGGTAATGGTTTGAAATAAAAATATGTTTGGTCCATTTATCGGAGACCGAAAACAAAGTATGCTTAAAAGATGAACAGCTGCATTACTTCTCTTTGGCACACGTACGAATTTGTTTCAATGCTAAGATATCAGAAATCGTAGGGTCTATTGAATTGCTAATTCCGTCAAAGATACGTCATAACCGTAAAGTGTGAGTGCGTCGAGTTACGTGTAGCCTTCAAATGTGGTGCTTGACCCGAATCTCGTTGCGGCTCAAATCTTTACAAACGTTGCGTTTCTTTCTTTATATAATAGTATTTTTAATTTATTTTTTTCTTACTTGTCTCCAATGATTACTGATAGTATTCAAATATTCAAATGTTTTTATATCACCGGCATAAATTAATCTTACTTTATATTTACTTTGACACAAAATATTTGACAATTTGTATGCTATAAATGGAAGAATATTATTAATAATTACTTATTCTTTACTAAAATTAAATAGATTCACTATTTGAGATTATAATAATATTATGATCTCAAATAGTGAGACTATGAGACTAGACAATTACTGAGTGCAATTCAGCATGTCATATATGAGTATATTAAGATCATAACTACATACATAGACTTGGACACATCGAGTCATATATATCACGTCATCAGAATATATAGGAATGACAAAACTACGATTGTTCTTGTTTATTTAAATTTCGAACAATTCAAATTGTGTTCAATTCTGCTTTCTATGAGACTTCAATAAAAAACAAATTGTTTTTACGTATAATGTGCTAAATCCTGACTCTGTAGTACCATCTTTCCCCACACCTTATAAGATAAATGTTTACAATCTCGAACAATGTCGAAACTTCATGGCAAGTATTAGACGATACAGTAGCGAAAATAGCAGGAAACGAGTGGATAAAAGTGAGCTAAGACAGAGAAAAATGGAGGAGTCCTTTACCCAAACAGGGTCCGATATCAATTTCAACCACTAAAATAAACATAACTAGCAAAAAGTAAAATTTAAGTTTATTCAGAATCAATAAAGCTTAGTATTTTTATTATCTTAAACAACATATATGGTATTTACTACAAAATATACACATTTTACAAGCTTGAAACACATGAATCATAGTCCGCGCTAAGTCTGGATTTTATAACAATATTGGCTGCTACTAGTTCTCATGTACTCCATCCCAGTACGAACAAGGGTTATTTGTGGAGATATAATTGACAATTTATTGGTATGTGAGTGTTGAGAGTCATAGCATTACGCCTAATCTTTTAATTATAATAAGACATAAGGGAAAACACTTGACGGATCTTTCGAGTATTGTTTTATGTATGCGATTACCGCGATACGCCGACAGTTCAATTATCATTATTCATCTTTTAAGTCCACCTTTATACGGCAATTCGTAATGATTATCGTTAAATAAATCGTTATTTTTGTAACAAATATGTGATGGGAAAATTGTATGCCTACGAAAAATGGTTTGAAATTTTATTCGTGATCTTAAGATTGAATGCGGATCCCCAGGATCTTTACACTAAACACACACATGGTACAATATTCATGATATCCTGTTACTCTCTTCTTGATTTAAATTTATCTAATATTATTCTAGATTCTATGAATTATGGGAATACAGTGTTTAATGTACCCACTGGATTCGATATAAAAATTCATATGAAAAATATGTTAAACATTAAGCTGCTCACTTATTAAAATAATCATAACGCTCTGCTCTCACGAATCACATATTTTTGTGAGAACGTGGAATGTTTTTATGAAAATATTTTTTTCAACGAATCAAATAAAGCGTATTTATTTTCGAAATATACTTTATCACTAACAATATTATTATTTATTTAGCTTTCGCATAGTATAAATACTTTTAAAATATCCAAACTGCAGTCTGTATAAAAAGTCAATTTATAAAAAGTCAATTGACCAAATAAAGAGAACTAATTTTTCACTCTTTGCTAAGCTTGTACACATTTAAATAAAACTTAAACTAAGTTCTAAAATTACTTAAAAGTTTTTATTATTCCATATTACAGGACAAGAGTATAACTTTAATAAACTAACTGAGGAAGAGGTGAACTCATTGGGACAGACGTATGACTACGACTCTATAATGCACTACGCGCGAAACACTTTCAGCAAGGTAGATCATTACGTAGTACCATTACGGGAAATCATTCATTAATTCCATCATACATTGCTATATGAAACAAAAGTAAAAACAAAAAATTATCTATTTAATAATAGCTTTTGTTCTATGAGATTTTGTTTATTTGTTTTGCAAAGATCTCATTCGTGTCATTTTAGTATGAGAGTTATACAACAAACCTGTGTTTCTGCACCTGTGCCTAGAAAAGAAGCCACTATAGCTGAGGGTACTGAAATAATATTATTTTGCTAAATAAGACGTATTTCAAAAGCAATATAAACATAAGTCCGCCTAATCTCAGTGCCAAAATTCTTCCACTTCTGTTCAGTCGGTTTAATTTAAATGAACTTTTTTTGAAGTAACTTATGCAATAGACATTTTTATCGATATAAGTACCGGCAATAAACTTGTCGTTAAATGAGACTGCAATAATTTAATATGTAAGATGCTACCCAGGGTACGTATTTGGATACAATATTGCCACTAGAAGTACATGGAAAGAAGAGGCCGGAGATTGGACAGAGAGTCCGATTGAGTGCAAGTGACATAGCCCAAACTAATCTTCTTTATAAATGTGCTAGTAAGTATATAATATGAGTTTCTTTTTATTATTTTTATTCGCCTGAATATATAAGGTTTAGAAAATTTCTAAAATAATATAAAACTATTCTAGAGATATTGGTGTCAATTCTAATGTAAACTGTCTAAACTAAATTTATCTTAATGTAAGATTATTCAGAATTCCGCGACACATTCCGATAAATGTATTTTTATTCTCAGAAAACGTAATTTTACCTTATAACACGTTGCTATTCGTACTATAACAATAATCTTATGAGTTCCTAATTAATTAATCTGATTTTAATTTACAAGCTTTTTATTATTGTTATTAGATAAGTAATCGTAACAAACATATTGTTTCTCTGAGCTTAGATCGATATGGTATCTCAAACTTATAAAAATAGTAAAATAACAAGCAACCAATTATTTAAAAACATATAGAGGTAGATTCCAAAATGTTGCTTTTTGTTTTGTTTCTAAAGCATAAACAATTAATATCGGAACTTGGTTCCGACGGCAAATATCGTGGAGAACGTTATAAAAATCACCTATCAAACTGAGGACTAATATCTTCCGAGTAATAGTGAATTGAATATTTCGGTTCAAAACAAATTTTCTTCTTAACAATCTATATTGAGGTGAGACGGGCGGCGATGTCATTAAACATCTAGTTAGCCCGTTCAAGTATTTGACAACAAAAGTTCAGAAAATTATTATGTTGGATAACCAATAAATCCTTTCAGAATGCGGAAAAACCTTCTTAGGAAATTCTGGATGGTTCAACTCGCCAGGCTGGGGGACTGAAACGCCTCCAGCATCGCCTGAGCGGTGCGAATGGCGTATTGTAGCGACGCATGGTGAAAGGGTGGTTCTTAATATAACTGGTAAGTGTTTTTTTTTTAATTAGACCATTATTGTAAAAAGCTATTATGACTTATTTAACTCGATTTTTTTTTGAATTGTGAACCTATACGTTAATAAATATATAATAAAACAAAATAATATAACCGTTTCTTATTTAAATTATATATACAAAATTAAAACTATGTATGGGCCGAGAAGATTTACATTTGTGGAAATCCGGCCGCATCTTTGATGTTTTTTTGTTTTGAAATTAAAATGTTTTTTTTTTCAAAAATGATTGAAACAGGAGAACGGATCGATATAATGCCAATGGCCTTTTTAGTATCAGCTGACATATACAGGACGGAGACATATTTTAAAATATTAAAGACCTGTATATTTTCATTTAATCGAGTAATAAATTAATTTAGTAAGATAATTTTAGATCACTGAGTTTATATACGAACCCGTCAAAATCAACTCACGTTCTCACTCTTCGAAATGTAACAAAAGTTAAAATTAGGCTTTATTCTTTTTATTTGAGCCACATCAAAAAACTTTGCAACGTGTAGGTGACAAGCGGCCATTTAAATCCGATCTGCAGTAAATTTTTATGGAGCATTGAAACAGGCCACAATTGGAAATGTAGGTATGATCATGGCTGGTAATAAGAGGCACCCTAATTTTCTGCAAAGTATCTCTTGAACCTTTACCGAGCGCCACTTTTATTCTGCTGATGCGTGCGAAAATTCCCTGTGTTTGAAGTAATATGACTTAGGCATCTTAAAAAGACGTAAATCTTACGTGTGGTAAATGTAACTTTTGTATTTACGTAAGGGATCACGAGTCTCGTATTTTAATATAAAAAGGCGTAGAAAAGAACCGTAGTTCTTTGCAACGCCGGTTTTTTAACGGCTTCAAAAGAAAAGTTAATCTTTAATGGCGAGATGTATGTTATTTCCACGGTTGTATCGCACTTTACGGTATTAATTAATGATTATCTCTGAATTATCAACAATTAACAAAATCCTACTTTACTATTTTGATGTTATTGTATTAAACATTTGATGACAGTGATAAAATAATATTAAAAATATTTTATAAATATTGAAAGACAAACTTTCCAATCAAAAATTGAATTAAACAATCCAATTTAAGCGTTTTATGAATAAGGGTGCTAGTGTGTGGGACCCTCTCCACCACCAAATCAGTATACGATCAGGTACGATCGCATCCTTCTAATTATACCGATATAAATGAAATGTTAATATATGCCTTAATGCAATATTATTAGCATAACGTTGGTAAGCCTGATTTCGATACAGCATAAATACGCAGCGTAATTCTATTTTACTTGATTAAAAATGGAGCGGAAATTGATAGCATTTAATATTTTGATTGATTTTGATCTAAATATAATTGTATGTTGCTTTTAGTCATTAATAATAAAACTGACCCAGGGTAAGAATGTTATGGTAGGTATGTAGGTACACACATACAGGTAGTATGTATTCACTCTTGCAGTGTGAGTATCGATAAAAAGTGGTGATAATAATGCTTACACTCGTTTAGTACATAATTCGATCTAACCATCAGCTATATATATTTGATTATACATAAAGTCGAAAAGGAACTTAGTCAATCTTTATGAACATCGGATATCATTCCGACTTCCCAGCCCGTTTATTGAATACTGCGACATTTATTGCCTGCGTAATACAATGAGACAGCCTTCATGGAGTTATGTAATGTGAATCTGCTCGACTAGATTGTGTACTAAATTGAGTTGTGTCAGTCAGTTAACTGGGGAAGTTTTTTCCATAATTGACACTCAGAGATACATAACAAAATGTTAAATTACTGAATTAATATGTATGAAATTTTCGAATTTATATTTAACTTTTCAGCTGTGTTAATGTTTAAAAAAAACAACTTTGCGTTTGTGTCTTTGACGTTGTCATAAAATTTGAGATTCTAAGAATATAATAGACAATCAAAATGTATTTTTGGGTTAGATATTTGTAGAAATTAAAATAAAACCGAATTACATAGCAGTCGCTTGGTGCCTGAAATTTTTAATAAATTCTTACCTAACATTGTTCCTACACTGCAAATTATAATGTACGAAATTCCGTAGCTCTTGTAGACTGAAAACGTAGCAGCTAAGCAAATTACAGCAAACCAAGAATTTATTACGATAGTAAAATATACATTAATATAAATTTCGACGTGTGTATTAAATTTGTTGGATGTCATCATGAGTCATCGAGTAGTACTTTTGTTAATTTTAAAACATGGTGCAATGTTCACCATGCTGGACTCCAAACCTAGGGTACCGATTTCGATTCTCCGTGCACATAACATTTGTAAGTATTGTTGTATATACACTGTATAGTATGCTAAATGAGGCCATATTAACACGGCCCACTACTGTTAATGTGTTTCATTTTTCCTAGTGTATAGTTTTAATCGTGTGTATTAATAAACAATATTAATATATTTTTATGTTTTTATATGTTATATGTTAAATCAGCAGCCTAACTACAAGCGACTCGTATAAACGTTCACTCGCTAAAAGTGTCTTAAGTATTAAGTATTTCAGGCGGCAAGAATTATTTGTGAACGGTAAATATTCTTTTCAGAAATCGACATCCACAAAACAGATGGGTGCCGTTCGGAATGGGTTGATGTTCTTGATGGATATATGCCCGATGCGCCAGTTTTGGGCCGGATTTGCGGCTCCGGGAAGGGGCCAGTGCTCTGGTCCACGGGATCAAGGCTAACCGTCGTTTATCAACCTGGACCGCGCTCCAAACCGAATCGTGGCTTTAGAGCTTATTACGAAGGTACTTAGATACAATCAGATGAAGTTGACTGACACTGTGCCTCGAGTTTTTTAAATTTATGTTGCTTTAAGTGTTAACGTTAATCTATAAATCAATTAAGACTAAACAACTGATTGATTACTTCCTTTTGTGCTTAGAGGAAACCAATTAAAAACTTTTAAGCAGCAGTATGAATGCTTAAATTAGAGAAAAATTACTCGTCGGCACTTATTTCTTTAACTCCAATAAACAAACAACTTGAGATAAGTTAGCGTTGATAATTTTATGGGCTCTCCGAGTTCAATAAATCAGAACGAACCCAAACCTTCCGGTTTGAGATCCAATAATGTGTCCATAATTCAATGAACCCTTCCGCATACTTTGCCTGTTTTAAATGTGTACTGGCATTTTTTGACCTTTCAAATAAGCTAAAATGAAGGCAATAAATCATTGATCGAGTATTTTTGGCATGAATATTTATATTTTTGTTATAATTTATAGAGAAATGAACTACAAAAATAATCAAAGTATTAGCTTAAATAATTGAGTAGATATAGAGTTTGTTTCGTAACTTTTAGTTTTTTATCACTTTTAGTATTCGAGGATTAGTGCAGAACACGGATAAAGAAAAATTGTGACTGTCATTACAATAATCAAATATTTTTTAAATTTTGGGTTATTTATTACTCGTTTTATAAATAATGGTTAGTTAATTTTGATAACTATTATTTAACTCGGTTATATTATAGTTACCAAAATTACTAACGAGTAATTTAAAATTTGAAATATTTAGGCGCGAAATTGAATCTTTACTCTTGAATGTCTAATCTCATTGATTTTTCAAAGTGATATTCGAAATGTCATAGTAAACAATACGAAAGATACAATTCCTTCTAGCGGTATGCGGAGGAGACATAGATGTCGATAGCAGTGGCCATTTGGAGTCGCCCAATTATCCTGATGACTACCAACCGAATAAGCTCTGTGTTTGGAGACTCACCGTGCCACAGGTAATTAATATTTTGATTTGTAAACGTTTCACTGTTTCATATATTAAATACTTATTTAAAGAAAAACACTTTGTTAACGGATTAAGTTATGTATTTTACAAAATTTAAGTATATTACATTATTTTAAATTTTTCCGACGTTTCGCGTGCTTTACAGCGTGCGTGGTCACAGTAGACTACCGTTTTTCATTAAATGAGTAATAGTTATATTAATAAAAGACAATATTATATAAATTACTTACCCCAACCCATGAAACAATTAAAATCATAGTTTGAAAAATATTTACACAAAAATCTTTGACTAACAAAACTACGACTTAATAGAATAATAATTTAACAAATATTTTTTTAATAGGACTATCAAGTAGCTTTGCGTTTCCATTCATTTGAAGTCGAAAACCATGATACGTGTAATTACGACAAAGTGAAAGTTCGTGATGGTGACTCCATGGACAGTCCCCTCATTGGCATGTTCTGTGGACACAAAATTCCACCAGATATCAGGTATATTTACACTATTAAGTATAATGTATACTATAACCTAAATATTATGATATCTCATGACCAATAATAAGACAGTTGAAATGTTCATAGATGTACTTTTACCCCTATAACATAACTAACGTGTTTGTGATTCTCGAAAACAGTACGGAACCCTTATATTTTAGTTGATTAACATAATTTATAAACCTAAAATTATAACGTCAAAACTAGAGGCAAAAGTCAACACTTTTGACTATTTATATACAACTACTATACAACACTACACCTGCAAACCATTGTGGTTCAGAGTAAAGGAAATAATAAAATTGTCTGATCATACGCGGAACTAGGCTTTGTAAGGCTATATCAGTACTAATTTCTGCTATCAATGGATGCTTCCTTCACCAGGAGCAGCTCTAGTTGTACCCCTAACAACATTCTAAACAAACATTCGCATTCTTTATATGTTTATACAAGTGTCGTAGATAAAACAAGTTTCGCAGGTCAACATCAAACAAACTGCTGGTAATTTTCGAGTCGGATAGTTCAGTGCAAAAAGCGGGTTTCTCTGCGACGTTTATGAAGGAGTTCGACGAATGCGCGTCCATAGACCACGGCTGCAGCCACTCTTGTGTCAACACACTTGGTGGCTACGAGTGCGCCTGCGACATCGGCTATGAACTGCATTCGGATGGCAAGAAGTGTGAAAGTAAGTGTCCAATTCAAATTTGGTATAGGAACATGATGCGCACGCGGTTACAGATTTCTGATCTTTTACAAAATCCCCATAGACCAATATACAAGCAATACTCAAAAAACCCACAACCACTCGACGCACGTTTCGCTCCGACAGCGGAGCGAACGGAAGCGGAGCGGAGTCTGTGTAACTATGACCTGAGATTGCTTTCATTTCTTTGACAATTTTTATAGCGTCGTATTTGCCGTGATTCGGAGGAGGCCTTTGCCAAAAAACCACAATATAATATAATATTATTAGTTAAGTGTATATATAATTAGATAAAATATAATTTGATATAGATTAAGATGAACTGTAAATATCTGATATTATTATTATAGCTTCGTATTATAAAATTCTCAATAAACAAATTACAGACGCATGCGGCGGCGTACTATACTCACCCAATGGGACCATCACGTCCCCTTCTTTCCCCGATCTGTACCCTCCTTCTAAGAATTGTTTGTGGGAGATCGTCGCACCACCACAACATCGTATTACCCTCAATTTCACCCACTTCGACTTGGAGGGCAGCAACAATATGTACCATCAGGTATAAAATATTATATAAGGATTTATTTGTTAGCAAAATGAGAGTTATACATGTTTATAATGCTTTAACCAAAACCTAGTCATTAGTATAAAGCAATCGAATCTTAATGTCAATAACTATCTCTTTCCCGCGAATTCCCCCGCGTTAATTAAGCGACGCGTGCATATAATTTCATATAAAAACATGTCATAATAAATATTAGTAAATTTACTTATAAAGCCTATGTATTAATCCAAAATATCAGTTTCCTGTATATAAACTATTAAAATTATTTCACCGTAGTAACAAACTCAGAAACTTTTAACCGTTATCATATATAACCGATTCATAGTGCTCCATAAAATAGAATTTTTTTTTCAATATCCAATTTTCCTTGACATTCCTCGCAATGATTACTATGGACATTACCGAATGAAGGTCAGGATGAATTAATAGGAAGATAGCAATTTTACAGCCGTGGGCGGCTCGTTAGCTTATTAATCTGGGTGTCAAGAACTAGGTCTAGTTTAAATATGGGTAATTTAGCGAAATTTTTAGCTCAGCCGCACGAATCTGCACTATTGCTTAAAGCTATGCTTTTTGACTGTTGACAATTGACACTTGGCAGCTGACATTTGAACTGTGTCTGTACAACGTTCGTGTGATTTAAATGTGGAGTCTTATTGTAAAAAATATTTGACTTTATTTTCAACTAAAGTGAAAATTATATAAAATAAATATACCATACCTATAGATGATTTTTTTAAATTTAATTACGTGATCATTAGTTTCTATTTTGACATGATGCAATTTACTATTTAAACTTGTTAGTATAAAAACTATTTTTATACCTACTTTTGAATTCCATATCACTGGGCTGACTGCAGTAGCCAGCATTCTTTTATAGCATAATTACCTTGACCACAGTCAGTGCAAATAAGATAATAATAATTATTATAAATGAATGTTTTTCAAAACGTCAATTATTTTCGCAACTCGAGTTAATATTTAAAGTATCATTAATTAAACTTCTGTATAAAATATATTAGTATATATTCCAACTTCTTATATGAATATAAGAATAACCTAAAATACAATTTCAAATGTATATTTAGAAGTGTTTATACTCATAACTGAACAGAAAAAATCTGTAAAACACTTCCACTTTGATATACATTCGTTGTAATTATTATTAGATGATTTGAACTAATCACGGTCTTCATGTACCTACATAGATTCCAAATTTACGTGTCCATTGCTCGGAACTAACAACGTAAACGTTTTAGGAATGTGAATATGACAGCGTAACCGTCCACTCGCGTTTGGGCGCTGACGTGTTGCGGCGTCACGGTGCGTTCTGTGGCTCCATTCTGCCGCCTCCTGTCACCTCAGACGGCTCTGTATTACGTGTGCAAGTGAGTATCTAACTAAGGATATCCAACCATTCATTACTTCCTGTTTACAGTTTGCTCTGCCTAAAAGATATGATTGGAAGCATTTACTTTAATATTGAAATTTAATTCTTGTTATTCTAATTCATCTTAACAGATTTTTTCCGTTAAACCTTCGTCTCTAACGTTTTAGTAACTTAGCCTCACTATTAAGTGGCGCTCAAGTGGAGGTTTTGATTTCAGTTCACATCAGATACGTCCGTGCATCACTCGGGGTTCGCCGCGGCGTATTACATAGACGTGGACGAGTGCTCGGACAACAACGGCGGCTGCCAGCACGAGTGCCACAACACTCTGGGAGGCTACGAGTGCGCTTGTCACAGCGGCTTCACGCTGCATCCGAACAAGCACGACTGCAAGGAGGGCGGCTGCAAGCATGACATCACGCACCCGCATGGCACCATTTTCAGGTTAGCATTGCTTTGCAGTTAATTCGTGCATTGCTTTGGAATGCAATTAATTCGTGCTTCACCAACTCTTTACGGGTGTATGCTTTCATTATTTTCATTGATTTAATGTTAATCTTAATATTGCATATTGATGACAGTTGGAGGTCACAGGTATATGCATTCATGCACCGATACATGAACTCAATAAATATAAACTTTTTAATGCTTATTTTTTGTTAAATGTAATAAATTTTAATAAAAGCAACTCTTTGAAAAAGTTACAATAGCCAATCGCCTTTGTATTATAATCATAACGATATAAATGAATAATAATTTTTGGAACTATTACGAAAACTAATTATTAGCTTTAATTTTTTCCTTAAATCTGAGGTTTAAACTCAAAAGTTGTAAATTTTATATAACAAATAACCTAAACGTTTTCCTCAGTCCAAACTACCCCGACTCGTATCCATCGCGTAAAGACTGCGTCTGGCAATTCTCTACGACTCCCGGCCATCGCATTAAATTAATTTTCAACGTATTTGAATTGGAGCCGCATCAGGTAAATATAAATTATTACATTTGTCTACTACGATTATTGTTGTTTCAAGAAAAATCTGTGTTTTTCCCAACTTAAAAGGTCATGGGGTAAATATATCACAAATATACATCGCACAAATATTGACCGTCCCGGAGACAGAACCTGAGATCCACTATTTCATTGCGCACCTAAGTTGCGGAATATATAAATAATATTTTGCTACCACTACTGTTTCTACTGCACTGAACTGTAATCTATTCATGAGCCTTTAAGAAAAATATTTTTTTCTAATAAGATGCATTACGTTCCTTAGTCGAGTTTTCCAATATTTTGTTTAGTGTGAGTAATTATTAAATTAATAAATGCCTATAATCAGAAACCTATTTACTAAAGTTGAATTGTCCTTTGTTGAGGCTGGGCTGTAGCTCTAAATACGGCCCCGGTTAGTGTAGCAAAGTATAAACCAATATTATACATAATTATTGCCAGGAATGTACTTACGACCACGTGACAATTTACGACGGCGCATCAGCTGATGAGAAAACGCTGGGCCGATTCTGTGGCAGCAAGTTGCCACACCCTGTAGTCGCTTCGCAGAATCTCATGTATGTGGTGTTCAAATCCGATGCCTCGGTGCAGAGGAAGGGCTTCCTCGCCACTTATTCCACGGGTAAGTTCTTTATATGTAAATAAAAATAAATAAATTTCGTGGATACTAAGACTTTACACATTCTTAGTTTTTGAAAAAAAAAAATAACATCATGTATTATTGCATAGTAATTAGTATTAACTAACATAACTCAATAAGCTAATCATTTATGCTCCGCTTTTATTGATAGTAAAACATATACTTACATCCAAATATAGACTATTCAAAAAAAATTTTTTTTCAACTAACCACCTAAACCAAACAGAGAAAAATATTGGTATTTTAACTCCAAATATTGGGTTCACGTTTCAATATAACTTTGTCTTCCAGCATGTGGCGGCTACCTAACCGCAACTGACACAGTTAAACACCTGTATTCGCACGCGCGGTATGGCCATGACTCATACGAGTCCCGGGCCAACTGCGACTGGAGCATCGTGGCGCCGGTGGGCCAGTTCGTGAGGCTCACGTTTCTCACCTTTGAGCTGGAACCTGAGGCCAACTGCGGCTACGACTTCGTCCAAATTCTCGGCGGATTAGAGGGGAGTGTCGGACCCTATGGCAGTTATTGCGGAACTAAGGTGCTGCTTTTAATATTCAGCCGAGAGTATTTTGTTTTTGTGACTGCTAATTCAGAAAATTTGAATTTAGAACCGTTTCAACGATAGATGCTCGAAACAAATGAGTTTTGTAGTCTGTGATTTCTTTTGTCTATGGATGTTTATTATCTATGACCACGCTTCCTTTGCGTTTGGCGCCAATTGTTTGTTTTATTTATAACGTTCACAACAACTTAATATTAATTATAAAATATTGTGTGGAAATGTGCGATATTAACATATAAAATGTCAGTTTTTATCGAGTTTCAAAATTTCCAGATGCCACCAGAAATCGTTTCAACCACAGAAGCTCTGCTTGTGAAATTCCGTACGGACGACTCCATAGTATTCAAGGGCTTCTCGGCCTCGTACCAAGCCGTGAAGCCGGATCTCTGGAGCGGAGAGGACAGCTCGGAGGGAGAGGACGAAGAGGAGGATGAGCAGATCCCCCCCCTCGTGGTGGGGGGTCTCCGGGGGTCACGTTACGTTAGGCGGCCCACGTGACGGTGGCCGTTACGAAGACACAGGCGACCCCATAGGAACGCGAAGCGCAAGTCTGTCTTCGTTCATGGACCGGCTTAGATTGAGCTCATGGTATTTTAACCGATTGAAACGCGTCTCGTAGTTACCTATTCTCAATTTTATGCCGCCACGTAGTACTGATTAATGCGTTTATATAATCATTATTTATACTGAATTTTAACATTACTAGCTCTGCGCTGCGGTTTCAGTCGCGCTAAATACGTCACGAAATGAAAAAAATATCCGTTTTCACAAGGTTCCTTTCTCAATAAATAGACGAAAATTTAAGTTATTATTATAGTGCTAATCGAATTTCTTTTAATGAAGTTATAAATTGAAAAATAGTGGTAATTCAGTACATTTCAATATTTGTTTACAGCGTACTAATGTTAGAGCAAATTTTGTTACCTGTTTTAAGACTATGCGTGTGCAGAGCTGTTAATTAATAGTTAACGATTGACATTTTAATTAATGTCTCTGGGTGCCGCCGCAAAATTAATTATCACAGGTGCATACCACGTGTGTTCTGTTCGAATTTTAGTTGTAAGACTGCATTTTAAAATGTTTATTTTACTTAACTATTTATTAATTAGTTAACTTTCAATTTGACTGCATTCTAATGTACATAAGATAACTAGAACTGCCTATTGGTCAAAATACTCATAGATCATTAGTCACGAGACAATATTATTTTAACTTAGATATTAGTAATATGCGTACATTACCAAAGAATAATCATTACATAAGTTTGTACAATTAATATTTCAATGCAAGGTTAACTTGTAATAACGTACTTATTAATACAACTTAGTCAAATTCAATAAATATGTTTATTCTGTGGTGAGTTTGACAAAAACACAACCATAGATAAAGTAAACTCTTTGGTAAAATGTCAATGACATTTTTTCATAAGTTTTTTTGTGAAACATTTTGAGACAAACTTATCTGTTACTCCAACTATACGGGATATCGTATAGTTAACCTTAAATATTTATTTTTAAAATATTAGCAACGTTCCCAATTTATTGGTTTTCCAATAGTAGATTGTCTGTGGTAAGAATACATACAGCTAACAATCAAATCGTACGAAGTTCTATCTAACGTATGATCACACGGCTATTTTTTTTGGTTAGTGACGCCTTACCCAATATTTATAAAGAAGTATATTGCTAGAACTTTTCTATACTTATATTTCGATAGTATTTGTCAAACTCATTGCATAGACACACAATGTTAGATATTTCTTCTATCATGCTATGTCCCTAGTCGATAAACCTTTTATAGATAATAGCATTACAAATCGTTTTTTATACGTCAAATTATTTTAATAATCTGTAATGTTTCTTGACGCTGCAGCATAGATTACCGAATGATTGCCCCTGATAATTATTTCCACGTAAAGGATGAAGTCTGCTGAATTTTGTAAGAGTAAACCATCTGGTGTATAATAATTTCATTTATTTAGAATATCAAATTATAATAATTATATCAATCACGATGTACTTTAGTGTATCATGCAAAGTATTTTGTCATGTTTTAGTAGACCAAATACGACTAGGTGTTGATCTAAAAGCACAATAATTTAGTATCGTAATATTGCGACAATATTTTATAAGATTATAATATGTAGATAATAGGACGTTAAACATAAGTGTTCAATAAAATTTCAGAAGAGTCAATTTACATAATTTTTAATCATCATCCCGTTGTCAAATGTGATTCATGGTAGTTTAGCTAGGTTCGTTGAAAGTTAAAAAAAAACTTATAAAAAAAGTTATTCTGCGATTTGCCGACTTCTAATGGTTGGATCAAATTAGTATTGTCGAATAAAGTGACTTTACAAGAACATCAGCTCACCACGAAATCCAGTAACATAAATTTGGTGGTCGGAATAATTATTGAAATTTTGAGGTTTGAAGCCTGTTTTAATTATCGAAGCCGACTTTTCGTACATCTAGTTTACAGTGCCAAAAGTTACTTATTAAGCCCTAGTAGGTATTAATGTAAAAATAATACAAATACGTAGAATGTTATAATTTTTTTAATAAAATATGTATAACCATCAAATCTCGTTTTATTTTCGAGCCAAGAAACTTCATCGACAGTGACGATCGAAAATAGGAATAGCGCGTCAACATAATGTGAATGATACAATGTTACTTTAACAATTCTCACATAAACTTTTTTTTTTTTTTTTTTTATAGAACAGGGGGCAAACGAGCAGGAGGCTCACCTGATGCCAAGTGACACCGCCGCCCATGGACACTCGCGAAGCCAAAGGGCTCACCAGTGCGTTGCCGGCCTTTGAGATGTTTATACGCTCTTTTTTTGAAGGTCCCTAAGTCGTAATTGTTCGGAAATACCTCTTTTGGCAGCTGGTTCCACATAGCGGTGGTGCGCGGCAGAAAGTGCCTTCTGAAGCGCTCAGTTGTGGAACGGCGGACATCGAGGTGGTACGGATGAAATTTCGTATTCTGCCTCGATGTCCGATGATGGAATTCAGCTGCAGGTATCAATCCGAACAGCTCCTCCGAACACTCTCCGTGATAAATGCGATAGAAGATGGAGAGAGACCCTACATCTCTACGCAGCGCCAAAGGGTCAAGCCGCTCAGAAAGTGATTGGTCGTCGACGATTCGAAGTGCTCTTCTTTGGATGCGATCAAGGGGAAGGAGCTGGTACTGGGGAGCTCCCGCCCAGAGGTGAGAACAGTATTCCATGTGGGGCCGAATTTGCGCTTTATAAAGTTGCAAGCGGTGACCCGGTGTGAAATACCGTCTTGCCTTACTGAGCACACCAAGCTTCTTGGAGGCAATTTTAGCCTTACCCTCCAAATGATCGCGAAATTGAACATCATTCGATATATCGACGCCAAGAACTCCGATGCTGGCTGAGGCTTTAAGAGGAGTGTCAACAAAAAGAGGAGTAACGACAAAGGGAGTTTTTTTAGCGGAAAACGCGCAGACCTGTGTCTTTTTGGGATTAAATTCGACAAGATTTAGTCGACCCCAGTTCGCGACATTACAAAGTAATGCCTCGACTTCAGACACAAGATTGTTCCGGCACTGCTCGACAATGACCCGAGAAATATTCGCACGGCCAGTGTAAATTGCATCCCCAGTGCTATCATCCGCATAACAATGAATGCTTCCAAGCTGTAGCATGTCATTGATATGCAGAAGAAATAGGGTCGGGGATAGGACACAGCCTTGTGGAACCCCAGAATTCACAAATTTAAGGTCAGAACATGCTCCGTCGACGACGACCTTGATGTTCCGATCCGCCAGGAAACTGGAGATCCAATTGCATAATTTCTCGGGAAGCCCATATGCTGGAAGCTTAGAAAGAAGTGCTTTATGCCACACCCGATCGAAGGCTTTCGCAATGTCCAAACTTACCGCCAGCGCCTCCCCCTTGGACTCAATTGCCTCTGCCCATCTATGAGTAAGGTATGCAAGAAGATCACCAGCAGAGCGGCCACGACGAAAACCGTACTGGCAGTCGCTAATCAGCTGGTGACCCTCTAGGTACCCTATGAGCTGGCCATTAATAATGGTTTCCATTATTTTGGAGAACAAGGAAGTTATTGCCAATGGGCGATAATTGGACGGATCAGAGCGATCACCTTTTTTAGGGATCGGGTGTATTGAAGCAGTCTTCCAGCTGTTCGGGACAATGCCGAGTGAGTACGAAAGCCGGAAGAGGCGCGTTAGGACCGGAGCCAACTCAGGAGCACAAGTACGCAGCACTATAGGGGGGATCCCATCGGGCCCGCTCGACTTATGTATGTCCAAGGAGAGGAGAGCTTTGCGGACAGCTCGGTGCCGAAATGTGATATCTGGCATCGAAGTATCACACCGCGGGATAGACGGTGGTGCATTACCCTGGTCATCCAAAGTCGAGTTGGACGCAAAGAGGCGGCCCAGGAGATCGGCCTTCTCTTTCGCAGTGTGGGCCAGCGAGTTATCCTCCCTGTGCAATGTTGCAATGGATGGCTGACAGAAATTCCCTTGGACAGCCTTGGCGAAGGACCAGAAACACGAGTCCCCGAAGGGAAGCGAGCTAATCTCTCGCCAAAACTGGCAATGTGCTCAGACTTTGCCATAGCAATCTCGCGTTTTAAGGACCTGGAGGCTGAGTTGTACGCTTTTTTGAGTTCGCCGGAATTCGCGTCACGAGATGATACTGCATTTACCCAGGCTTGAAAGCACTCTCGCTTCCGACGCGAAGCCGATTTGCAAGAGCGCTTAAACCAGGGCTGCGACCTACCACCGATCGGCACCTTAGAGAATGGAATGAAGAGTTCCATACCCTGCAGGACCACTTCGGCGATGGTGTTGGCAGCGACATTCGGACAGCCTGACGAAAAGCAAATAGACCCCCATGGATAGGATGCAAAGAATGACCGCATCCCATCCCAATCTGCCGACCCATAGTGCCACACACGGCGGCAGCCCGCAAAGCGGGGCCGAGGAGGGCGCATGGCTGGCACAGTGCTCCGGACCACACAATGGTCCGACGATCCCAGAGGAGGGTCGACGGAGACTTGGTAATTCTCCGGATGTGAGGGCAGCAGAAGGTCCAACAAAGAGGGATTATGACCTTCCACATCTGGTATTCGCGTAAACGCAGGAACCAGTTGTGTCAGGTCGTAGGCCAAGGCAAAGTCGTGAAAGGATCTTCCCGCGTGATCGGTAGTGTTGGAGCCAAGCCATTCGGCGTGGTGGGCATTAAAATCGCCTAGTATCACGATTTCAGCGGTCGGAACCCATTCGAGCAGGGAATCAGCAGCCGATTGAAGGTGCTCGATGAGTCGGTCAGTTTCGGTATTTCCGCTATGGGACCTATACAGGCACGCGTAGAAACGCGGATGGTCATCGCAGTCTACGCGCAGCCAAAGGTTGGATAGGTCGGTACCTTCAAGCGACTCGAGGCGACGAGAACAGATATCCTCCCTGACGTACACGCAGACTCCCGCCCGCGGTACAAAGGAATGTTCTAATTTGTATCCCGGATAGGAGAGGTAAGAGGTATCAGCCGGGGAAGATATCTGTGTCTCGGTAAGAAAGAGCAAGGCCGGCTTCGCAGTCTCAAGATGGTGGTGGACCGCGTTTAAGTTAGAGTTGAGCCCCCTAACATTTGTGAAGTCCACGGTGAGTGTTAAGGGGGTGGCGGTCTTTGTTGTTTGGCTCCGTCTGCCCCGAGATCTAAATTTATTGAGCGCAGATTTGCCCCCCCCCAGAATACGAGGGGCAGCCTGTGCGTCCCCTACCGGGTTCTAGACGTCCCAATAGAGGACGCCCAGAGGGGGATTCTCCACGGCGAGCGCACGTGGTACCCCCCTGGGGTACTCTTTCTTTAATCTGCACCTTCATATTTCGTGGAGGGGGGGGGGGGGTTGGGCTCCGGGATTCTCACTCACCGCACGAAACGCGAGTACAATAAGAAGACTTTCTTCCACTATTTCATTTCCCTTGTCACCAAAAAGGAAACTTAATGTTACATTCATAAGCCCGAAAACAACTCTTTAAAAACTTTTACCAAATACCTACCAACTAAATGTAATTTATCCCACACAACACGAAAGGTAACCCACTATGTGTCCACTGGGAGTACAATGAGGCCAACACACACACAACCATCTAATGTTTTTCCATCATTGCTGGTGTATTGTTTTTTTAATTGTGTGATAAAAAATAGACATTAATTATTGTAAAATTTTATTTTCTTAGTCACTTCGATCCTGACAGAACGGTTGTAGTTAACCCTTTGGAGTGTTAATTCGCTAAAAAACCAAACCTTTTCTCGTATATTTATTGGGACTTGGGAGAATCGTTTAGCGCGTGTTAATATGCAATTGACATATGCAGGTGACATATTGCGAAGTCACGTCTCTCTTAGCTTCCCTTTCCATTAGTCTCGCTGTAGAGTCCTTTTCATGTTGAAATAATATAAGTGTTGCTTATAAAAAGCGAGTCCATGTTAATACAAATATCGAAAAAACGAAGCATATAAGCACTGCTGCCACAAACCGTTACTCAAGCCGTCAACTACATGGGCAAACTTTTAACATAACTTTCCAACATTGTAAATAAATTACCCACATTTTTTCCCAACTAAGTTGGTAAAGTTGCACATTGTAGTAGTTAGTTTTGTAATAAATATATTTTTTTCATTCTTATCTTATATAATCAAAATTTAGACTCTATAGCAACTATAGTAGACTAAACCATCTACAATACTCAAAGAAAAAAGATCGACTTCGGATAGTATAATTATAAAATATAATATTGCAGTTCTGCATAAAGAACCGTGATTGTGATAATTATAATAATAATAATAATAATCTTTATTTCAGACAAGGTCCATATTTTTTGTGTTAGTAAAACAGAAAAACAAAACCTAATTTATGTTAGTATCTTTAAAATAAAATAACAAAAAGGCTAAAATCTAAAAAGTCTATCTTTTAAACGTGGTGTGCACCTCGTTCCAGGTCCTCCAGAGAGGGCTGTCTAGCTTACAAGCCAATGTGCTGAGAAGGGCATTGGTACTGTTCACAAGTCTGCCTATCATTGATGCAGCCCGCTTGCGCATGACCGCGTAGAAGTCATCCACGCGAACATCCGCAAACATGGCTGAGGCACTGCAATGTCGTGGTTTTCCCAATACTGCTCTCATCACATTGTTGTATTGAACCCGGAGGGCGCCGTAGGTACGCTGCCCATAGTCAGTCCAAAGACTGCACGCGTAAAACGACTGGCAGTATGCTCTAAATAGAGTTAGTTTTACTTGCACAGTGCAACGTGCAAATCTTCGGGCCAACGTATTGCCACGCACCGACAGCGCCCGGCGCTCCCGTTCCATGTCACTGTCATCACCCAGGTGTTCTGTTACTATATGGCCGAGATACCTGAACTCAGCCACCTGCCTCAGGGGGAATCCGTTCAACAATATGTTGGGCTTAAATGTTGTCTGCTTATTTTTGCCCCTGAAGACCAGAAATTCACTTTTTTTGGAGTTGTAGCTGAGTCCATTTATCTTTGCATACTCCTCACATATATAGAGCAGCTTTCTAAGACCACTGACCGAGGGGCTCAGCAAAACCATGTCGTCTGCGTAGCTAATGTTGTTCATGGGAGTACCGTCTATAGAGCAACCGACACCGGCCTTGCTAAGCCTCTCAATCAGCTGGTTCACGAACAAATTAAACAACCTCGGTGACGTCAGCCCTCCCTGTCTTACTCCACATTTGAGCTTATACGGGTCACTCAGCTCGTTTCCCCATCTCACTACGTTCAACTGATTGTCATACCAATATTGAAAAACAGAGACAAGTTCGGGACTTAAGCTAGTTTCCGTTTTCAGCTTCTGCCAAAGGATATCATAAGATACCAGATCAAATGCTTTTATGCCTGGCTGCAATGCATTAACTTCTGAGTTATATTATATTGACGAATGTCAATTGTCATATTTGGCTCGACAAAAGAAAATATGTCTACGTAACGCAAGTCGCAATGTTATTATTTTATTTACCAATTTCCAGTCTTTTGTGAATACTTCTTTCTTCTACGATAACTAAATTTACATAATATTTTAGATAGTTATAAACGAGTGTTGCAGTAACTTTATAATATGGCATCCTTAGCAATTCGAGTGAAAAGTAAAAACGGTCAGCAGTTATTACAAGAGTTGACCTCTGAAAGTACTGTGGGTGAACTAAAAATTTATCTATCTAGTGTAACCAATGTAAGTTGTGAACGAATAAGCGTATTATTAGGATATCCACCCAAACCTCTAGATATTAGTAACGATGGGAATAAATTAGGTGAGATTGGATTAAAAACTGGTGAGACCTTGATCATTGAGGAGAAATCTGTGCCAGTTATTGAAACTTCGACTCAAGCATCAAATAAAAAACCAGTAGAAAATGGAATTTCGTCACTTAACCCTACAGCTCCATGTAGGCCTGGGATTCTAATGAAGAAAGTAGTTCCTTCAGATAACTCTTGCCTCTTCACTAGTATAGGTAATCCTTAGTTTGTTAATACTATGAACAAATTTATATTGTTTTTATTCTTGGTTGTAATTAGACTTATTACTGTGGTATCTATGTACCAAAGTGTGGTGTAATAATTGATTGCTTAAAGAAAGCCAGTTTCTATTTGAATCTACAAATCATACACATTTGAATCTTTTTATTGAATATCTTTGCAATATGTCTATTTGATGTTATAGGTTTTGTATTGAATGGTAATGTTGATACAACAGCACATACACTTATGCGCCAAATAATAGCAATGGAAGTCGCTGGTGACCAAGAAACTTATAATGAGGCTATGCTTGGTAAACCTAATGCTGAATATTGTGCTTGGATTCAACTACCAAGCTCTTGGGGTGGTGCAATTGAGGTAAAAATATAATTCTTATAATGGAACGCTGATCATGTATAGCTTACTATACCAAGGCATTGACTTGTTACAGCAGAAGAAACTTTTAGACCCAATAAATTTGTGACATAACCTAATTTATTTTAAATAGACTATACACTTGATTGAGTGATCTTTTTGTTATGAGAAAATGGATATTTACAGGTAGCAATACTATCTCGCTTTTATGGGATAGAAATGGCAGTTGTTGACACCTTGAATGCAATTATTAATAGATTTGGTGAAGACAAGAATTATGGACAAAGAGTGTTCTTGTTATTTGACGGTGTCCACTATGATCCATTGTATTTAGAACAAGCGGATGTAAGTAATCTGAATTAAGGGTATCAAAAAATGATTATTTAAATTTGTCTCCATTTTGATACTAAGATATATTAGCATATATTATTAAGATAATATGAAAATTATAGCATATAATACATGTCTGTCAACATAACTTGAGGCCTCTTTGGTCAATAGCCTCATTGTATAGAACCCAATATAGATAAATTGTTGTTCCATGTTTTCTTAATCTTAATATATTTCTGTTTTGTTATTTAAAACTCTGAAATACATTCAATCGACAATGGAATGTTTGCATGCTTTATGTAGATACAATACTTGTTTTACAAATTTAAATTTAAAACATTTTTTAATGTAAAACTCCCTGAATATCCCTCAAAAATATTTCCAACATCCATCTAAAATGTTCTAACTGATTTTAGGGTGGTGTTCAAACGATTTTTCCAGCTGAGGATATGGATATTTACAAGGAAGCTGAACAACTTGCAAAAGAAGCCAAATCTTCAAGACAGTTTACAGACTTAAATAAGTTCACTTTAAAGTGTATGCTTTGTAGTAAGCTCCTAACTGGACAGGTTGAAGCTCAGAAACATGCTAAAGAAACAATGCATACAAATTTTGGAGAAGTTTAGCATACAATGAGCAAGCCAAGGGGCTAAATAACACCATTATATATTCTAAATAAACTGTTTCTGACTTATTATGGACAATTCTAGCAGTTTTGACTACTTTACAATAGCTTAGTTTGGTTTTGGTTTGGTGAGAAATTATTTTTCTAATGAAATATGATTTATAGTTTTGACCATTGATTAATTTAAGTATATATTGTAGAGTTATTTTTAGCTAATATGAAGTTTATTTTTGAGACTGATACACAAAAAAATCTGCAATTATTTGTCATTATCGTTTTAAATTCACCAAGTGCTTATATTGTGACAGTTATTGTGTCACCTAAAACGAAAATCCTTAAAATTTATACTTATAATGTCTATATATAACAATGACAACAATAACAATGCAAAGATACAAATATATTGACAGTGTTTCAAATGAATACTCATAGATTTTAATTGAAATGAACTCAAACCAATACATAGCCTGTGTCAATTTTATAATGTAACAAAATTAAGGAATGTATATGTAAATCCTAAAATTAATAGGCTTTTCATTGAATTACACAATTAATATATTACAAATTTTAACAATCAAGCTTGAAATTGAGTGATTTTTTAAATTTGCATGTTTCACTCGTTAATGATATGTAATATTAATAAATTTTTAGATGCCTTAATAAATAAATAGCGAAAAATATTTAGTTTTATTTCCTACATATTGATTATCTTACTACAGGGTTTCAATTTCATTATATCTGTTTAACACCATGGGCTGTATTAACACCACATTATGTTCTAACCTCACCCAACCTACCTATCACTTACCTGTTAAAATTTAATTTGAATCGAATAAATACAAATTGTATTAAAAATCCCATCATTAAAAAAGTGATAACACATTATTCAGACATGATTTATTGTTAACACAAAAATGTACAATTTCAATAAATATAGTATCTAGTCACGTCGGATTCTATCACTTGTCGTTAACTCTATGTTTTATACAATGTTGTTTAACAACATTAAGCTTAAAAATATTTCCATGTATTATAATAATGAAATTGTGCACATCGGGACATCCATAGTGAAGAAATTTTTTGAGTATCTCATACTCTTGACTCGATATCATCGAAATATCAAGTTTCAATCGTTTTAACCAATTAACATTTTAAAGATATATCTTAATTGTAGTCACAAACAATAATGATCGCTCTACTAAGTTTCGTATTGTATTTATATAAACAAAATAGTGCTAAATAGGATTTACATTGCAGAATATGGGATTTAAGTAATACTTTTATATATATAATAATTAATAATATTTTGCTATATTTTATAGAACATATTTTTCGCGTTGTTTGAAATCTTTTATTTTAATACAAAAATCCAAACAAAGCGATTGTATATGGTCCTGACTTAAGTACGACCGTGCTGAATACGTCACTCTTCTATTCGATTACAAACTAACGGGCAATATTTTTAATTTGCCTAAGCCAGGACCTTATTTTACAATTGCGTGTGAATATAAAAGTCAGTGCGTGTAATAAGCTATTAATTTTTCCTAACTACATCAGATCGACTGCATATCTATGGATGCACCCTAGCTTACGTAGTATAGTTAAGTATTCATGAGTTGAACTACAGAATAAACTCGTCTTTATACTGCTTTAGGTAACTAATTTTGTACCACATTAAACCAAATTCGCTTCTGATATTGTCAAAACATAGACTCGATATTTATTGATCGTCACACTAAAGCACATATTGTGAAATTGCGATTCCTTTATTAAATGTTTCTTTGATATTTTTTGAAAAACAATTTGTGCTTTTGTGTCAACGCATACATGTTAAACATGCTTTGTAAATGATATACGAATGATAAATCCCTTTCACAAAGCAACTACGAAAAATCGTTCAAAAAAATATTTTATTGCGTATAATTTTCTATCTAAGCAGTGACGGCATCGAATATAAAAAAAAAACAATAAATAGTCGATTTAAGAATTACGCTTAGTGCTAAAAAGATAAAACTAGATAAGCAATATGGCAAATCGTTTATAAAAACATGGGTTTTGGAGGACAAAATGCTGCGAGGTGCGCATGAATTGAGACTGCAATAAATCAAACAAAATGAATTCGAAATCTCAGCCGTAACAAAACTTGTTTCTATACATTACTGTGGTACATTAACCTAAAATATATTGCTTGCGATTGCTTGAAAACCGATTCGAGAATTCGCTAAACGCACACACGCACAGGCAGTGAAAAACGCCGTAAATTAAATATGAAGGATATATTTTTCTTTCGACATTGTTAATTGTAAACTGCGTGAACAACTATGCGGCGATGACATTAACTTGAAAACGAAATCTCAAAAAATACTGTATTAGAAAAATATATCCTTTAGAAGAGGTCTTAACACGAACAAATAGATGGCGTTTTAGATAATAATGTACCAATTTGGAGCTAATCGGAAGCACGTATACGGATAATTCGAATGGAATACGTGTATTATACAATATTTTAACGTGGTATTCAAATGCTTAAAAAACATTTGTAAATCGTGCTAAGATCTCCGGTCTTGAAACTTGCCAAAAAATTAGGACTAGAAATGTGTCAAAATCAGATGAAGTTTTATCTCTTAATTTTGTTTGCACTAGAATCGACGAGGATTTGATTTTGGATGGTATCAAGTCTTAAAAACTTGTTGAAGAAATTAGTGATTAATATTGTCTTTAAATAACCTTTACACATAGTTAAATACTATTTAATGGATGGAAGCAATGGGGTTTATAGTCCCTCAAAAGTTAGAGTAATAGAAATAGGTTAGAAGCATGAATAGTAGCTGAAGGCGCCTAGTACTGCAAATTTATTTTTATAAAATCTATTTATTGATCGAAAGTCTTTATTTCTTGTTGAAAAGGTTCATTTTGTTAACAATTGACCTGAAAAACCTTGCTTTTATAATTTTGTAGTGTGAAAAATGTAACTTTCTATTCAATAATAATTATAAAGGATTTACTTTTGATTTCGACACATTTCATTCAAACCAGGAAGCCTACCATGACCTATAAGCGCTCAATTAAAACCGTTAACTATGGGGCCGTTCAAGTATTACGATATTTCTTTGGGGGAGGGGGGGAGAAGATATCCTGGTTATGCTAATTTTGGATGACATGGGGCCACCCCCATCTATATGATGATTCGATGATGACGTCATTGGTAGTTATTTACTACCAATGACGTATATACCAATACTACTTTTCGTGGACTGTAACCTGTTTATTTGAATTTAATACGTGTACCAATTTTTTTTAATAAGCTTATATTCGTAAAATTACACCGTACTTTGAAAAATGTTTACGTAAGCGTTCTGACAAGGGGGATGGGGCAAATAGAACGGGCCCAATGTGTTACGCGAATGAATTAAAAGCAAAAGTCAGCTGGTCTACGTGACTACCAGAGTTGATATAATAATAGCGTGTGACGTCATGCAGGAAGGAAACTTCAGAAAATGTGTAATGAGGGTCAACGGGGTATGGTAGGCCCGTAGTGGTCTTTCACTTGCTTCTAGAATACGCTGATTTACTGCGCCTTGGGGTAAGAGAATCTCGGCAGCGAGATTCCGAATTTGGTCTCTAGGCCGGTGAGAATAGGCGTTGCCACTTGGTATCCTCCGATGTGATGCGGCTTTTTCTTTGACTCTTCCACCGGAGTGGCCACTGTCAGCTCGGAGCCGGCTGGTCGACTGGAAAGGATACGTTTTTATATACAAGGGTTCCGGTACAAATTTCTTAAATATTGAATTCTGCTTTAATGTTTGTATAGAGACTACAGGACATGTCTGAAATGACACTGAAGTACCTTTTTTAAATCAAAATATTTGAAAAATAATCTATTGAACATACCTTCCACCGAAGTCGACGTAGAAGAGACGCTGTAATATTTCATACGTGACTAACGTGACGGCGAACTGTGGAGACGAACGGAACACACGCGCTGAAAACATTTTTACTACATTAAGTCTCTTCATATTAAGCTTATATTTGTATATTAGAACCAGCTGTTCGCCTCGATTTATTAGGTACATTTTTGAAATCCCTTGTTTAACAGACTAATAGAATTTATCTTATATATAAAATTCTCGTATCACAGTATTCGTTCCAATACTCCTCCGAAACGCGTTGACCGATTCTCATGAAACTTTGTGAGAGTAATGAGTAGGTCTGAGAATCGGCTAACATCTTCATCTCCTTAAATGTTAAGGGTGGTCCACCCCTAAATTTTTCTTGGAAAAAAGTTCTTATTTTTATTTTTCCATGATACAGCATACAAAAATACATACAACCCTAAATTTTGAACCACTCTACGATATATATTTTTTATTTATTAATATTTTGATTGAACAAAAAATGATTGCTTCAAATCACATGTATAGCAAAATAACGTTTGTCGGCTCAGTATTATAAACTCTGTGCTTGTACTAACATTAAATCTTATATTTGTGTGTAACATTAATCTAATTATAAGGATTGGTACACGTAGACCAAAAATGAATTTACCGATTTCCCTTTATAACGACTTTATGCTATTACTTTAACTGTGTTCTATAATTGATAGAATTTCCATGCCTATACAAAATATCAAACGGAAGTAAATCACCAACTTACCCACGGCACCTTTCCAGAAAGCTCTAGCACCTTCTTCAGCCCATATTTTCCTTGTAGCGTCTATCACTCCGTTATATGTTGTCTGACCTGATCTAGCCACCACCTGTAAATATTTAAACAAATGCTATATAACTGTCATGTTTTTTGTCCATTCAAACTATTTTCTGATACCATTGATTAGCTAGGCTAGAGAAAGAGGTGCACTGTACGTACAGTTGCGTGTTCGTACGTTCTTTCTCACCTGAAGCCGAGAACGAGACGGCGAGAAACACTCACGTCTCGGGTATTAAAGGTGTTATTCAACGTTATATTATATAGCTATACTAGTAATTGAGCTTAGCCTTGACATATTGAAACAGAGTTGAATTTCACCTGCAGTCGGGTCTTGATGACGTCAGCGGGCGTGACAAGCGAGGCAGCGGGTACGCCCGCGATGGCGCCAGCAGCGAGCAGCGTCAGCGGGTGGTTGTAGCCGTTCTCGTCAGCAAACTGAGCCTGCACATTGGGATATGAGGTGCTAGGTAACTTACATTAGTTATGTTTCCCTTCATATGGAGAGAAAAATATTACTGATATTGACGGGTAAATATACACATTTATATGCAGGCCTGTGGATAATTTTATCCGTATTCGGTATGGGCGATAGATTGCTATATTTAAACCCATCATATTGATAGAAATGAATTGAATTAAACACCTTGTAGTAGTAGTAGTAAGAATATATACAAACAAATGTAATGAGAACTATACGCGAGCAATAAGCAATCGAAGGCTTCGTACCACGCGCACAAACAATGTCTACGGGGAGAGAACAACCACGTTTATAGTTCCGCGCCTTATTAACTGTTTACCCCCTAATCTTAGCCTGACACCGGAGAATTGTAAGAAAGCCCTAAAAAGGTATTTTATCGAAAAGTCTGGGTGTGATTGCTTGACTCTTTAAACTATTACAACTATTCTTTATTTGTTATTTATTAATCTCTCAATGTGTTTAGTGTATTTAAGTGTTTTTATCCATGTTTATATTATTAACCTTTTTTTTTAATGTTTAGATAATAACCAATTTTTAATTTTGCTCATACTATCGATCACGGTATGGCTCTGCAGGTGCAAGGTTAAACCCCCTAGTGGTTTTTTGGTGCCTGACATATGTATTTGTTTATTTTTTATAAATGTATTGAATAGTAATAAATAAAAAAAAAAATATAACCCAATTTATTATTATAATAAAGTATGTAGGGCGAATGTCAGGTAGCGAAATGACACGACCGAATGATGTTACAAGACTGACTTTTTTATAATAATGAATTGGCTTATATATAGTTCTCTTAAACAAAAATACCTTGCAATGCGCATACGCAGGGAAGTAAATGGCGCTGAAGGGAACGTCACGCAGCAGACAAGCTTTAGCTCCCTTGTAGAGGCCAAACAGCCCGAGGTCTTTCACAACACTCCATGCTCGCACTTTGCTGCCGCCGGCGATCTCACCCGCCACTTGCAGACGAATTTTGACAATTTCTAAAGGATTCGTGAATACTACTTGGGAGCCTCCGGCCTGTAATAAGAATAAATTTATGATTATACATTTAAATGGTGGTCTAATGTTATATTTATTTTAGAAATAAATGGAAAAAATAAAAGTATTTTAGAAAAAATTTAATTAGAGGTTTTAGAGTCTGTAATTAAAAATATTATTTCTTTAATTGTATTTCTAAAACGTCAATATCAAAAGTCTTGCTATATAATAAAAAACCCATTACAGCAGTGTTTATGAGAAAATCGTTCAAAAAGCATAATTCTCATGGAAAACGTAAACATATTTTGAATAAAAATATCACTTACACAAGCTCCAGCAAGAATTTCGGCGTATAATGTTAAATTTCCATTCTTATCCATACATTTGTCGCGAACTAAGTCATTTACCTGAAAACAATTTCAAAATATATTAATAACACTTTTAGAAAGACTCTTTTGAATGGCGTACAATAATATTATTATACATATAGTATATGCATATTACTAACTATTCAACTAGATATAATATTCGTTAAATACTACATATTAAAAAGCCAAAAGTATATAAATTACAAATATAGTTCAAGTTTCTCATAAAATAAATATGCACCTATGTAAACCTCCTTAAAATTATATATAATGTCACAATACCAAACGATTTGTATTAGCACTTTCTGTCAATTTGACTACACAAATAAAAAGGGAAAGAAACAACTCACTGTCAACTTAATAGCTTTCTCGGGAGCAACACCGATCAGCTGAGGCACGAGACCTCTGTACAGGCCGAAGACACCTTCGTGTCTGATGACCTTCTTGAAGCAATCCCACGAGTTGCGATACGCCACTTCTCCAATGAAGGATCCGGTTCGTTGGTTCTGCATTCGGGTTTTCACAAGATCTATCGGGTAGACTGCAGTTGCTCCCAATGCTGAAAATTATATTAAACAAATTACTCGCTAATCTCTATAATATACTCTATATACCTTATACCTCTACTTCCTATATGAACGGAGGAAAATAGTTCCTTTTCAAGAGTTACGATGTGCCATGAGTATTTCAATAATTGTGTAAAACGCCGAACGCACTCTTATTTTGTATTTTACAACGTAGTGAAGATATTAACAATCCCATAAATACAATTTTGTAGGGAAGCTTTTGCACAGCTTTTCATCCTTTGTGAACCCTTCTTGGGTAGGGTTACGGGTAGTTTACACATAATACAATATGTACATGTCCAACTTTGAAATAATACATTCATTTTTAACATAATTAATGATATTTTTTAACAATAACGTTTAATGTCTCTAAATTTGGTAAGTTCTAAACATTTTACTTACCACCAGCAAATGAACCGAGGGTGAATCTGTAGGTGCTCTCCAATATTTGAATCAGGATACTTCTCTCTTCGGGGCTCTGGAACAAGCACAGATAACTTATTGCTTACATTATAATACACATTATAAAAAAGTGAAATGCATTGACACAGATGATAAACATTTTAATATATCAAACACAAGATTGTCAGGTTTTCTATATTTATAATATAATCCGTAAATGGTGCAAATCATAGATTATATATGAATAGCACCATATTGATCGATCTACTACTTGTTAAGAATAACGATTTATATGTTCATAGAAGGCGTAAGGAAGACCTGCCCCAACGCATAATTCAAAGGTTACGTGTGTTGCAAGCTTATGTTTGAATATGAACTAAAATTTCCAGTGTAAGAGCTTGTGAAAGACAAAATGGACAAGATTTTTGTGATATTAAAAATAGCAGGTATAGCGAAGTAATTGCATCACACTACAATCTTTTTAATCTACTATAATTGACTCATGCATTTCATTTTTGGAATACTAAAAATATTTTTTTATCTGTACATTTATGCTTTTAATTTTTTATAATTCGGAAAGAAATATTTAGAGGTAAAAACAAAGATATAGTATAGAAATTATTGTGAACATTGTATGTAACCAAGCCAGAGCATGTGTTTTAAGCATAGGCATAAAAGATGTACGCGTCATTATGGCAAACCTTTACATTTTTCTTGCATAGTAAATTTAAAATATGTTTAACAGTAAATTTCCTTCCTGGATCATAATTATACCTAGTCCAGCCATAAGTCACACATAATAATGCTTATTTTAGATGAAGTAATGAACGATTAAATGTACGAAATAATGTACGATAATTAAAAATGGAAAAATATTCTATTATATAGATTCATGATCTATGTGCACTGTTTCCAAAGAAAATTTCGCCACTGCTTGCTCCAAAGATTTTTTAAGACGCTTGCTCTTAATCTAACCATAATTTGAAGTTTAAGGTTTGAGGTCTAGACTAGATGAGGGCCCGTCTACAGCTCAACGTAGGTTTTAAGCCAGGCTTGTGGTCAAGCGGTCAGTATATTTTTTAATAATGTATTGCCGAGAGGTTTCACGACATGATCCAATACCGTATTTTGATACACTTTGTCTGAAGTTTTCGTTTCTTTAGAACAAAATTGTAGTCTTACGATTCTTAAGACAGATCTCACCAAACCATCACTGACGCAGGATGATAGCCACGTTGTACTCTTTCAAACACTGGAGTAGCTTCTTTAGAAGTATGATAACACTTTATCATTTTCTTATTAATAGTGATCTCCGATTGTGTAAATTTGTTCATCAGTAAAGAGGATACTTCTGTAAATATTGATTTAGGACATGTCCTGTACATCGACCATAAACACAGAGCTTCAAGTCTTGTACGCGACAAGCATGGACTCTTTAATTTATCGCGATAAGATTTATTCCTAATTTATAAATTCTGGTTTCTAATTGTAAAAGCACACAGTCGCCTCGATCTTCTTTTGTCTTGGACAGACGAGGCGTATCTGTGGATATTACGACATACGTACATACATATAATTCTGGTTTGTAATTGTAAAAGCACACAGTCGCCTCGATCTTCTTTTGTCTTGGACAGACGATGCGTATCTGTGGATATTACGACATACGTGCATACCATAGTAGCCTGGTATTCCAAGCTTTGAAATATCTGGAATATGCCGACGGCACCATCTTGCATCATGCAATCTTAGTTTCTTGAACACCCCATTCAATATTGTAATTTGATAATGATAACGAAACAAAATGTGACATGACGCAAATCTATATATTTTTCATAATTAATATACGTGTTCCAAATTCAACATAATTGAAAAAAGTTTTCATGTAATAATATTTATGGCCAGACTAGTTATATAGGACCATAGACAAATACTTTGCAACAGCCGCTATCGCGATTGTCGAAATCACGTGACAGGATAAAATTATCGACATTTACATTGCTTAAGCTATCGTTTTAATTCTAGAAAAAGTTTTAAATCTTTAATCTTAATTCTCATCACCCAGAGATTTGAGTACCCATGTTAGAGTCACTTTACTTACGATCCGACCGTTTACTCGTATGGAAAGAGGACTAAAATATCACTAACAAAAGAAAGAGAAACATCATAACTTCAGTGGTCTACTCACCAGGATGCCTCCGAACAAGTTTACAAATCGAAAAGGCCCTCTTAAGCTATTTACCTCCTCCTTTGAGCATTGAAAAGAGATAGCGATCAGTTAGTGATGTCTCCGAAACATATTTCCTATACAGCGACGATTGCTATTGCTATAATACTATTGTGAATGAGGTTTCACTTACCGATACAGCCTTGATCTCCGCAACGCGCCTTGTCACTTGCTTGAAGTACTGTTCTGGGGTGATCGTGTTCAAGTCGTTGTATACGATGCGTCTGTTAAAAATCTCCATGTTTAAATAGATACGGTACTTTTAACCAGGTTTCTATGAATTATAATAATATATGGATGCATTCTGTATTCTACGGTTAGCCCCGAAATAAGCACTTTATAGATAGTCTTGGGTGCTAACGCAATAGATAATATTTACATAATACTGTATTTTATTAACATAACTGTTACTCAAATACAGATAACACACAACCTCTCTGCGGCTGTAACACTTATTTTGACAATTAACACCTTTTGTCTTCAGCCTACCGTGACCACGCACGCTGCAAAGCACTCGAAACGTCGAAAAAAATTTAAAATAATGTAAATATATTTAAATTTCGCAAAAATACATCACTTAAATCCGTTAATAAAGTGTTTTTATTTAATATTTACATGCTTTAAAATATAAATTATCGCACCCAGACCAAACAAATATGCTATTGAGACAAAGGTAGACCGTACCAGCAATCGAACCCAGGACTCTTTGAATGATATGTATGGCGTGGCAAGATTTCAATAGATATTAGACAGGGATGAAAAAAATAATGCTTGGGCAAAATCGCATTTTGATCAGCAAATGTCATGAGGGCAATGAATATTCAAAACTAAACGTATAAACAATATAGGATAAATGTATATTTATTTCTTTATTGACAGCCGTGTACGCCTGACCAGACAAAACATTATTAGTTTCAAATTCAAATGAATATCTCAATCATACTGATTTACACTTGCAATTATTTATATATTATGCCCAATTGTGGTTAGGCGCAAAAGACCTTGGTTGCGCTACAAGAAAATTGTGTTTACTTGAAATTGGACAGTGAATAATTGATAAACTAATCCATGCGAGCTTTAATGTTAATGTCGGATTTAAAAATTGGTAAGAAAATCCTTGATTTCCCATTCGTCATGGGTTTATAATCACAACGCGTGGAAAATATTATTATGTGCATTTTTAAGCTTATAACAAACTTTTTTCACACAGGCATCGAACCCTGAATGTCTCGTCGCGTTCACGTCAGCCGGCACCAACGATGTCGACCCTGACGTAGGACTATACACAAAACATGTTTGTACATATGTTATGTCAAATTAATTTTCAATTGATTTTCTGGCTCACTTATTTTTAAAAATTGGACGCTTGACATATACCGTTACTTTCGACCGACCTCCAAAAACCCGAAGGAAGAAAGAAATATACAATTTGACTCCTATGTTTTTCTTTTACTAGCATATAATATAACATATACCTAATATAAGTTATGTTTTTCTACATTTTATCATAATACAAGAGTGTTACGATCGTAATACTGTTGTATTACGTTGTAAAGAAAGAGATAGAGCTATAAAAATATATAGTATTTCTACAAAGCAGAGACACATTAAAGAATGGAATTTTTGTTATTTTGACAGTTGTTTGTATTATTCTTATAGTTAATGTATTTAAAAAATTTGAACGTTTCTTTCTTTAATGACCCAATCACTTGTGTGCTAATCAATATTACGATACTACACATAACGCTGTGTTGTAATATTTCAAAAAACGTAAAGATAAGATATCATATCACTCTATCGATATGGGAAATAGTTACACTGTGACATTGTGTTTTTAAAGGTCATCAAAGGTGAATGAATGATAAAAAAAGTTCCAGTATATAATTAAATTAAATATAAAATTAAATTAAAATTTAGTCATATATCTTCGAAGTCCTCCATGAAATAACCTCATGGTAATAAACTAAAACATTTTCATTTACAATATATCTTAATACCTATATTTTGTATACCTGTGTACAAAATATATAATTTTTAACCAATTTACAAATTGACCACATTCTATTTTATGATCGCCCCTTTTTATAAATGAGATTAAATCCAAATTAGGCATAAATATGAGAAAGTAGGATTTGATCGTGTTTCTTAACTATTCTACCCTTGTGTAGTGGGAAATAAGAACTCACCCATTGCTATGATGAATTAGGTCACACAAAGTGAACAGAATATCTACTTCTAAGGGTGTGATCTGGCTCATCATTTGTGCTGAATGAAGAAACTCCTCCTTCGTGACTTCCTGCGTTCGATGCCCGTTAGTTGCGTTCAAGTACACCCGTTTGATCAGCTCCATGTTGTTAAGAAGGGAGTTGAAGGCCATGTAGTATGGAAAACTGATTTTTCTCTCGCCTTGAGGGAAGCCTGACGCCTGGAATGATACATTTTATTTTAATAGCAGAAAAAGCCGGGTAAATGTAAGTCTAATTTGGGCATGAATTACTGAGCATTATAATCGCGTTTGGTGTATACAGCCCTTAAAGGTTTCAATACGTCACGGGGATGTATGTGTAGTAACTTACGAGCAATTCATAAATAATGTGACGGTTTAAAAGAGGCGGACATGCCTACCAGTTCTTCAAACCGACCTAATTTGTGAGCTGGCATTAAATGAAAATTTAGAAACATAGCAAATGAAACGTCGGGAAAATTTAAAAATAATGTAATATACTTAAATTTTGTAAAATACATAACTTAATCCGTTACCAAAGTGTTTTTCTTTAAATGAGTAAAAGTTATGTTAATAAAAGACAATATTATAATATAGCAAATGATTTTTTTTGTTCATAAGTGTTACAGTGTTACCTATATCAAAAACTATAAAAAAAATATATTTGGACTTTCAGTTTTAATAGAAATGCATAATTTGTGAAAATGTCAACTGTCACTATTCATTTTTTTTTAAATATTGGGGCTAACCTAAATGGCAATAGCCGCAGCCCATAAACTGGATGATGCTCTATTGTTTGCTGGATCTTAAGGTATGATTTCTTTTTAAAGATACAGAAGAAGATACCTCTTACAGGTAGCGAAGTTTCAGTGATAGGGTTTCATGGGTATTTCGTATATGTCTTTTTCATCACAGCCTAAACACACTAACGGAAAGAGACGAAATTCTACTTAAGTTAAAATTGTGAAACTAAAAAATGTTTCATTTTATAATGATTCGTGTACTTTAATTAAATAGGACGAAATATATTTGTATAATGAAAAGGGTATGCATCCATTTTACAGCATGACATGGACAAACATTTAATAAAAGTAATACGACAATTTGATATTAGACGTTATCAAATAACACAATTTGATCAAACTGGTCAAAACCAGTTAAGCTGAAGACTGATAAAATTATCGAACAATTTCATTTTCACTAGGCCTAATACAATTATTATTATAAATATTATGTTTTAAGTTTTGGAGTGACAAAAAAAACATTGCTTTCCTTTACCTGTTGCTGCTATTATACGAGCTAATTATACGATTTGCCCACCCGTGGTTTCATAAAGTATTGCAAATTTATTGATACATAAAAATAAATTCTCATTACAATTAGACTCTTTCATTCGAAGTATTCTATGAATAAGGTTGGAGTAGAGACGGATAGTGGTTTATGCTTTATATGGTTTATGTATAAATCTATCTTCATTTTCTATAATAGATAGTAATATATAAGCATTGTTCTTTCATATCAATTGAGTATTGATAACAATATTTATTGCTAGTTCGAGAATTTTTTTATTGCTATAACATGACCAGAATAAAAACCGCAAATCTATGAACCATAGTATTATAAAAACACATAGAAAAACATTTTGAATAGGTCTAAGTTCGGGGTCATGTGCTACACACACAAATTATGTTTTTAATTACATGAGTATTTATTTAAAATTATAGTTATAGTATAATTTTTCTAACACAGTTGTCAGTAAATATAAATATTACTCTTTGATAAAATTTATAATCATTTATATCATCATTGAAAATTTGACACTTACTTCAATAACTTTCGTCTTCAGCTCCTTGGTGAGAAGATGGTTCTTGACCGAGAGCATAATATCCTTAAAGTCCCCAGCACTGATGAACCCGCTGCCGTTAATATCGCGTTTCTTGAACGCTTCCACGCCATACTCCTCGTGGAAATCGTGTAGAAACTGACTGAACTCAGGGTACGTCACTAGCCGCTTCTTGTCCTGGAATGTTCGATCGAAATATTCAAATTTTTCTCAATACTTATTTAGAAACGGTTCTCCATTTAACCGGCATTATATGGAATGTAAAATGTATAAAGCAGACATAAAACTGGAAAATTTCTGTCTTTAAGAAGTCTTTACTTCCGTCTCAAAAGACAAAGCTTAATTTTGACTCATATGTGGAAAATTGTTGTCACCGGAATTAATTTTTTTTTTTAAATTAAAATGAATGGTATCAATAGGACGGATATTTATTTTCTTCTATATATATATGTGTTATGTAAAGCCACTCGGCAAATGGATTATTCAACAAAAATTTTAAAATTAATTTATGTAAAAATTGCATCACTAATTCCTTGCCCTGCAACTAAACAAACAAACAAACACTATAGCTTTATTATACAGATACACGTTTAAGCAATATACCAATTTTCTTTATTATGGTAATAATATGATATTAAAAATAACAGTTTTATTCGACATTTTCTACCATGAAGTGAACAATAAATATAATGTAAATTAATCTTAATATCACGTTTCTGATTATGAAACTATACTTAAAAGGTGAGTATAATATAAAATTTATCCTAATATTATTTATTAATCGTAATCCTAATTATTAGTATCGGTTAACTGATTCTTAGATGAAGCGCGATTTAACCCAAGTCTGCTCGAAACATGTTATCGTTTTACAATATATTTTCAAAAGTATTCATCTCACTTTACCTTTCCAAAATACAGGCGGACGAAAGTGCTCTCCATATTGAAGGGTAATTTTTTGTACAAAGCAGTCTTTTGCATGACGTCCGCAAACTCCTCTGAAATATACAATCACAAATTAAGGTTTTCACCAAGACTTAAATTATTTTTGGTTTTATAATTCAATCACTCAGGAATATAATAGAAATAAACATACATGCTATAATTTCAGTTGATTAATTGCATTATAGAACATCAGTGTTCTGTTGCAAGCAATATTAAAATTCTTACCAAATGTAACAAGGCCATTTCCATTAGTATCAAAAAGCTGGAAGGCAGTTTTGTATAGTGCATCAGGTACACATAAGAGGCCTTCAAAGGCTTGGAATTCCGAGAATGAGATGAAACCATCCTTGTCCATATCCACGATGCCAGCAATGAGCTGGACTGACTCTTTGTTGTAATCATCTTAAAAGTAAAATGAATCAATTAATACAAAACACAACAAAAATTCAAAGTAAGAACAAGTAGTTGCATAATAAGAGTTGTCAACTGGATGTATTATCTGTTTTGCAAGAAATGATCATTCCGCCAATATTTAGGCCCACATTGTGCTGGATATGGGGCCACAGAAAATATACATGACACACTAGTATAGTGAAAACATGTGATAAAAAATTGAAAAAAATATGAATACAACATTCATATTACTTGTACCTAACAATTATAGTCACCTTTAAATTAAAAAATTACATTATCTATTTACCTTCATCAAAGAGCCCAAGGAATTTTCTAACAAAATCTTCACTGGTGATATATTTTTCACCATTTTTCTCTACACTGGCATATTTCAAGAAAATTTCTCGAAGACGATCTGAATCAGCCCTTTTCAAATACCCAGCCCCCTGTAAAGAAATTTAATTAATATTTAGATATGTCACTGACATCAACATGCTTTTTACAAACTCTGACATCTGGAGAGATTTTGAGATGGATACAGTGAACATATTATTAATACTTATCTAAGTAATTAATGACTATAATTAACATATCTTATATAAATATTATAATATATACATCTTACAACTTATAATAACAACCATTTTAAATCTTTATTTTGATGTGTTACACATTGCTGTTTGAATAAAAGTGAGTATTTAATTTACATATAAATTCATATAAATGTTATAATGTATAGATTAATGAGTGTTAATTTTTCTTGTGTTGCTAGTGTGGAAGTGGAAGTTCCTTTAGTTTCATCATATAAGCCAGGAATACTCTTCATACACATTGCATCAAAAATCTTTTTAATGAAATAGCTTTGATTGTTTTTAACCTATAAAAATTAAAATATAATTTTAATAGTAGATTTTTATAATTAACATATATGTTCTAAATATAACTTTTATGTAATGTTTAATTGAACACTGTCATCTAATTTTTAAAATATGCAATATTTTTCATCCTTAATGTAAGAGAAACATCAAAAGCAGGGTCACTGATAAGTTATCAATCACAGTGTCTATACATGATAGTAAACTATAAAAATAATTATACTATTTAACAACGAAGGAAGCCATATAACGAAGGATTGGATATATTTACCAAATTATTTACATGCAAAACTAAAACATCAAGACATTGTTTTATGAATTATGGAACTTGAACTTAAGATAGTTTAACCAAAATTCTATAAAAATTTAAAATAAGACCATATTTCCAATTTTTAACAGGGTATGTAATCATTTGTTATGGATACATATCAATTCTAATTGGGAACTGAGTGTAAATGCTGCAATAGGACACTGCAAACATAACCTTATAACTTCATACACAAGTGGTACACATGATTTAAATAACACTATTTATAAACCACTGAAATATATGTTATTCTTTATAAATATAAATAATATGGCAAATTACCCGACGTGATGACATTTTGGACAAAAGACTTGAATCAGACTAAAGTTATCTAATAAATAAGTTGACGTAAGAGATAAGAATTCTTATCTAGTTTGTTTAAGAAATATACACAGACATAGAATATTTTCATCATTCATGGAGATTGACATCTTTAATAAAAAAACACTATTATAAACATATAATAATTTGCAATTATAAATCATTTTTTTTATTCATATAATTAATTAGTTTAGGATAACATTATTTATATATTTGGCTACTTTTTTAAATATCGAACAGTGCATCATTCGTTTTATTGCTTGTCTAAGGTCATAAAGGTTACAATTATATATATTACCGAATAAAAATAATAGGACTTTAATTACGATTTCAATACATATTTCAATGTTTTTCACTACGGCGAATGAAATTAGGGGTAGGTCAACACGAAAATGGGATTGGCTGGCATACAATTTCAAGGGTAGTTTACCCTGAAGATTCAAGGACATGTTACAATAAATGCAAGCCAATACTTTTCTGGGTTAAATCTAATTAGGCTCCACTAACAGATATAATAATTTACATAAAACCCCGCAAAATAAAGTAAACTTACCCACCTCTTGACAGCTGGCCTGCGTAATCAAGGAATTAGACAAGAATTTAAACATTACAGTGATTTTCGTCACAACACAATAATTGCTGGGTTTCAATAGAAAATATTATAACTTAGAATCGGTGTAAAGTTCGTTTGCCTTGATATTACGTCACAACAACAGAAAATAATAGGAATCTATTTTAGTTGTTCACGCAGTATTCTCATGATCAAACACCAACCGCCGGGTGTTCGCGTTGCAAATATGCGAAATGCCAGAGTCAAACACAAGTAGTGTTGTGACAAATTACAAAACAGAATTATCGATTTAACGATAGCAACGGACTGAACCTATCGACATTAATTCAATCCATATTTTAATCATAATAGCGTACTTTATCGAATCAGAATTTTGTTTGGATATTATGTGAACACATAATTCAGCAACATTGCAAATAATAGGGACGCTATCGCTAGTTTCATGTTATTTATGATGAAACTTTTAGTAAATGTGTTTTTACTGGTTCTTATTTAAATTTGGAAAGGTATTTAGAATATAACTTGTGAATTGAAAAGTAAACGATAAAGCGCGAAAGCTTTTACCTAACATATTTTTGTCATCATTAAAATCTAAAAATATATCAAAATTTCAATATTATCTATAGGGGCAACATTTATTATACCATCCAAATTATAAAGGAAGTGTTGTATAGTTGAGACCTGCCAGGTTATGGTTTTTGTAGTTAACATTGTATAAATAATCATATAACAAATGTAGAACGTCGTCGTAGTCGACGACGACAACTATTAAGATTTACTATATAGTAAATGTACCAAACGGCGGAACGATACATCTTTTACCTTGCCAGAAACTCGATTCGCTTATTATCTAGCATTTAATATAGCTGATGCTCATTATTAGAAAAAGCTATTTTAAAAATTTTATTTCCACATTGAAGCACATAGTCTATATACACTTTCTGAGACATTGACAGCCATCATATTAGTTTACAGAGTCAGATTTTATTAAATTTTATATAAAATTAACAGAACGTTTCGTCAGTTAAATTTTTTTATAATTAAGTACCGTAACAACTTCAGTCTATTATGGCAGGTATTATTTACTGTTCTGTGTATTAATTACAAATACAGGTAAGGAGTTAGCAATAGACATTTTGTGGTCGTTGTCACAAGTTCCTTGTAGTTTCTTCATTTTTTCACAGATGGCGTAGGTTATGTATAATAAATCAAATCGTTTATTTTATCCATTATCTAAACATATAATATATAGGCTGATGCCCACAGTTTTATCACGTTAATTTCAATACCAATAAAAAATGCTCTCGTGGACACACCATACAAAATATTAAGTTTACATTATTACCAGGTTCTTATTTCAATAGTAATTTCGACAAATGCGAGTGCGACATTTAAGTTAGATTCATAATTTATTAATTGTAAACGAACATAATAAATCCTTTATCACCGCTACATAATTTTATATAATTAATATCTTATATCTCTTATTTTAACCCATTAGGGAACGAACGTACCCTATGTTTATCCCAGAATTATTCTACGATATTTGCGCCAACAAAAATTTAAAACGTTTCAGCGACGAATATTTCCCATACAAAAGTATATTCTCAAATTTTTCCGAAATATTTTTGGTCTCTATTTTGTATATTCTTGTAAGTTGGTTTTTGCATTTATTAGGGTAACTTTGGAGGCATAACCATTACAGAAGGAATTCAGTACGACCTCAGTCAATGTTAAAATAAAATAATGAAATATTTCTAGTAATATTTTTATTTTGTATATCATAAATAACGCGATTGTTTCAGAAAGAAGATACAATGGACATAAGTGTAATGGCACCCAGTGCCATGGCGGTGACTCCACATCACCTGGCCACCCAAACTGCTATTATGATATTACGACAAGGTGGGACAGCTATAGAAGCAATGGTTGCCGCCGCCGCAACAATATCCGTTGTGTATCCTCACATGAATAGTATAGGGGGTGATAGTTTCTGGCTTATAATTCCTCCCAATGGAGATCCCGTGGCGATTGATGCATCTGGTCCAGCAGGAAGCTTAGCAGACCTGAACTTTTTCCAAGGTCTAAATAGAATCCCAGACAAAGGTACAAAGTCCGCTATAACTGTAGCAGGAACAGTTGCAGGTTGGGAAGAAGCATTGAAATATTTAACGGAATCTGGTTACCAACGGATGCCTGTCTCTCAACTTTTAGCGGACGCAATATCATACGCTGAACATGGCTTTCCGATTTCATCCAGCCAGGCTCAAGCAAATGAAGATTTCAAGAACAGGCAAACTGATTTTAATCAAGAATTCAATAATATATTTTTTCCAGGAGGTAAAGTTTTGAAAACTGGAGACATTTTGTATCAAAAAAAGTTAGCAAATACTTTTAAAAATCTTGTTAAGAACGGATTGGATAGTTTCTATCATGGCAGTGTAGCTCAATCAATGTTGACAGATATGAAAACTCTTGGTATGCCTATAACAGAATCTGACCTTTTTAATTACACTGCAATACGACGTAGGCCATTGAGACTTAAGCATTCCCATGGTGAGTTATTTAACTTACCACCACCTACACAAGGAATACTTTCGTTATCCATACTCGGTATGTTAGACGACTTGCAAATTAATGGAAAACATGAAGGTGAATTTATTCACGCTACTGTTGAAGCTACAAAGCAGGCATTTAAATTACGCGATAAATACATAACTGATCCCAGATATATGACAGTTTCTGCACAGTCATTGCTTTCCAAAAGTAATATCTCTGCAATGGCTAGTGAGATTAACTTAGAGAGTGCCTCAACAGAAGAAAATGGATTTGGACCAGGTGACACTATTTGGATGGGTATTATGGATAAAGAAGGATTTTCAGTTTCTTTTATACAGAGTATATTTCACGAATATGGAAGTGGGGTGGTATTACCGGAGACCGGTATTTTATATCATAATAGGGGATTTTCATTTAATTTAAATCCAGACAGCTTGAGAGGTATAGCACCAGGGAAAAAACCATTTCACACCCTTAATCCAGCTGCTGCGATACTGAATGATGGAAGAGTTATGGTATACGGAACCCGTGGAGGAGATGGGCAACCTCAAACTCAAACAGCAATTTTTCATAGGTACGTGATTCAAGGGAAGAGTTTACAACAATCTGTTTATGACCCTCGATGGGCATATGGACCACTTTCTATGGATCCTACAAGTTTATTGCGCCTTGAAAATAGATTTTGTCAAGAAACCATAAACTATTTAAAGAAAAAAGGTCATATTATGGTTATGTTGCCTGCCTTTTCTGAAGTGGTTGGACAAGCTGGTGCTTTAGTCAGACATACAAATGGTGTATTAGAAGGAGCCTGGGATGTACGGAGTAATGGATTTGCTGCTGGATTCTAGTCAATTATACATATTTTTACACAATTATACAATACAATTTTATTAGACCAATTTATTAGCAATATTCCGCGATAAAAGCCTCTAACACTCGATTCATGTTTTGTCCCGACACCGGAGCATCCTCTAGTTGCTTCTACGAACAGCGTTCAACCGAACTGACACCGTTTATACATTATTGTAACAACTTTATGGGCGTTGACGTAGTCAAGCAAGTTTCGAAAAAAATGAAGCATAATGACATGTCACATTCGCCACAAATTGGTGGCGGTTTAGTTCTCAGCGTCCTCTCAACGAACGCTGTTCGTAAAGTCAACACCCTGAGGAAGCTCCAGTGTCAAGGCGCAACGTGCGTTCAGTGTTTGAGGATGTTCGCAGAATATTGCTTATAAATGTATGTAATAGAATTGTATACTATGGATTTCCGCCAAGTAATTTATATGATTCTATTATCATTTATGCAAGTCGAAAAGCTTCGTATCTTTGAAATACGATGTAAACTATAATTGTCGTTTACATCAGTAATGCCAAATTTACCTACATTACAGTTAACCGTAGGAGTGTCTCAGGGTTCATGCCTCGATCTCAGACCCAAAACTGTCAAACAACGTAACTAGTAAACTGTCAAGTGACCCAAAAGTTCGCGGACGACTTAATATGTATCTAATAAGCCGTGAATCCTCAAATGAAGACGAATGCGTCCACTTCATTATTCCGAGAGTTTAATTTAGCGCTCTCTCAGACCATTCATCCGCATTAGCGCCAGTCGGTGACAAATTAAAGGATTTATAGCCTTTTTATACAATGTTCTGTACCTATGTGTCTCGCAAGTCCCTCGATACCCACTGGTGTACACAATATACATTATAAAAAAATCCGAGAAGCACTAAAACGGTTATATCCAGTCCTATAAAGCAAATAATAGTTCTTAACTGTTCATTTTTAATAAGAGCACCATCCAGAGTACAGAGAATCATACCCAAAATAATAAGTGTCAAACAGTAGTCAAAATCGTCATCTATCGTGAGTGATAGCGTTCAGAGAGTAGTTAAAGTATTCTAGGTTTGCTACCAATAAATCGTGTAAGTGAATTAGTAATTGTTTTGTTTTTAATTGAATACTCGGGCCACCAAATAGAAATCCGCATTCTTATTAACAAGAGAAAATATGGAGAAAAGAAATAGATCTTGACTTGATCAACGGGTAGTTTAATGCTAATTACTTGCTATAAGTTTTAGTGAAACTATACACTTTGTAAAATTTACTATGTGGTATTAATAATATTCACATATTGACTTCACTCTGTTTAACGTAAGCAAAAATATCAATCAACAATATTGAAGCCTTATATTATTTCAATCGTCATAACTTATTTTATTTCATCGTGTGACAGAAAAATAGCCATAAATTAAATTGTTCATTTCGTGAAATAAACCGCACAATGATTTACAATGCGATTTCTGTTCATATTATAGTTTTTGGAATATTATAATGTAACAATAATTTTTTGATTTACGTCACAAGCGTTCTTTGTTCGTACCTTATCGTTCCAATAAATGTGAGTTATGTTCGACCACAGAGTATAATATTTCAAAAAGATTCTCTAATTTAAACTGTTCATTTGAAGATTGCTATAATTTCTTTTCTATCTTCTCGATTCATCGATTATCTAACAAAGGATTCGATAATAATGAGTTTTATAAAATAAGTTTTAACTATTCCGTGGAATTGACAGTCTAGTTTAGCCTTATAACTTGAATTTCAGAACTCTTCGCGAAGAAAAGTTCATGACGGAATTCTTGATTTATAACTTTATAAAATTATTAAGAACAATTTATTAGTTCCATTCAAATATTACTTATAAGGCTAGTACTAACTTTTTAAAAATATTATGTACTGTATGTATTAAACGTGACAGTTAACATTCCACTAATTGGTCCACTGGCACAGTGGATGCGCAATGGTAGCCATTTAAATATTACTTTACCCATTGTAGAGGTATAATCCAAACCATTCTTATAATCAGTATGAAAAAAAAAATTTGAATTCTACAGCGAAAATGTGGTAGATACAAAATAGTACCTATAGATAATATATTTCAATATCTGGATAAAATCCTACTTCACCGTGGACCAAGCCTAGAATTCCCATGCTTAAAAAGGCCACGTTGGCGTGAGGTTGTCTACATATGCCTACGGACATAGCAATTACTTCTCTCTTCGATACTCATTGGCGAATATATCAGCAAGCTGAGTAGGCTGGGGCGTATGGGCTGCAGTTTAGCGCGGCAAATATAGGAGCCGTTTTGTATTTTCCTAGCTGATAGTTATCATGGATTGCTTCCGCTTGTCATTATACACCCGCTCTAGCAAACTTCCTCGTTCCTTCGACTTGAGTAAAACATCTAGTTAGCCGCATCTAAGCCAGTAATTGGCATCTGTTTACAGGTTAAAATTGTACCTATACCTTCGTAATTTGTTAATCCGCCTCTTCTGGTACTCTAAAACTCCATTATATGTATAGTAGCTATCGATAATCCAAGTTTAAAGTATTTATTATATCATTTGGCTACATCTGTTTGGTATTAATATGTAGATGTCGATCCATCTTAGAGCACTTAGTATGCCACTCAGTGCCTAAGCAGCTACGAAGCGAAACACGTTAACTTCAATTAGCCATGTTGACATTGACAAGTGCCTAGATTCTAGAATAATATCAACTTCGAAACAAGTAGAAAGTTTAATATAAGTAAGATTAAGATATACTTAAAATAATATAAGATGCGAATATACATTTGTATATCAGTTGGTTCAATTTGCTGTTTGTGTTCTTAAGAATTAATTAAGATTTCAAATCAATTAAACACATAGAACTTTGAGTATGTTTATAAATATATAATAACTTTATTTCATCGGTTAGTTTTATTTCATTAGTAAATGTTTATCTTAATCAAATGTCTAATTGATCTATCCATTATAGATATTTTAGGGAGATATCAATTTCAAACGTCCTTAAAGAAAACTTTATAGCAATTATTGTACGAAAAAAACAGCCTTTTTTCCTAATATTAATTATTAATTAAATTAAGTTTCTTGATGGATCGTTTTCAAGAAGTAACATCGTTTCGATTTTGGTTTTATATATATAATGAAATGATTCAATTTGATATCTTTGACGTCGAATTTGATACTTTTTTTGATCATATAATGGTGTTTCGACATCGATCTCACACACCTTTTTATGACAAGGAATTTAGAGAGCGATTTCGATTTTATAAATGTATTGTGTATGATATTCATTCACTAATTGAGGACAAAGTTTCTTCAAGTAATTGTATTATTATTTGTATTTTTTTCAATCAATTATATAATTATGAACCCAGCAGTTTGAGAAATTATTACTTATCTTCGAGACAATATAACGAAAAAATATGAAACGGCAAACGAAAGATAAGTAGACAAAACTCAAACAAACTACATCGTGTTTTCTTCATTTGTCTTACTTTTTTTTAAATATTTAACAGGCATTTAAAGTATGCAAATTAATGCATAATTGAATTTAAACACTTTGAAAAATTATTAAATTAAATACTTAGGTTCTCACATGTTCAGCGAATCGAAACATCAAAATGCAATGTTCCCATCTTTAACTTACTCTTTGTGAAACGCAAATAATTGTAACAGAATTTTTGTGTGGTATTAATTTATTAATTAGATAGCTATCCAATACTTTACTCAGACTTTATGAAACATACCCTAAGTTTGTCAAGTGCTAGTCAAGAAAGTCTTAGAGCACATAAGTAGTTTTTCATACAAACATTTGATCTAAACACAGGCTACGATGTTAATTAAGATACCAAAAAATTCTTGGCATTTTTATATTTTTTACTATTTATAGTAAAAATGATATAAGTTTAACTAGGTTTTATATGGTAAATTGGTTATGGGTATAGATTATTATGTTTTTGGTTGTTTATCTAGTGTCTTGTTTTAAGTAATTGTAAAAATAGAAGAAAGTGATAAATATCAATAAAAAAATAAATCAAACACGCACGCCTTGGCCTCGACCTTAATTTTGCTGTCATTTATATTATCACTAGCTGATCCGGCAAACGTTGTTTTGCCATACATGTAATTTCAATTTCCATAATCAATAAATACAAAATAAGGGTTGATCGTAGAAGGGTGAAAATTTAGGATTGTATGAATTTTTTATGTTGTATCATAAAAAATAGAAACTAAAAACTTTGTCTAAAACATAAAAAATAAAATTAGGGGTGGACTACCCTTAACATTTAGGGGGATGAAGAATAGATGTTGGCCGATTCTCAGACCTAGTGAATATCTCACAAAGTTTCATGAGAATCGGTCAAGCCGTACGGAGGAGTATAGGAACTAAAACTGTGACACGAGAATTTTATATATAAGATAATTAGATTTTTTTTTATTAATCATAAAATATTTGTGAATATCGTATTTAATTGGATAATAGCGAATGATATCAATAAAAATGATTATATTACGATAGCGTTTAATACTAAGTCTCAATCACGGATAAACGTATTGAAATAGTTGCGTTGGTGTTCACGGATCATAAATTTAAATAAAAACGGAAAAGCTTAGACCATTTATTAATACTGCAGTTGGATATATAAAGTTACTTCAGACTTAAATACACACGATTCCAGTTTCACCCTGTGACTTCTGTAAGTGGACGACAAGTTTTGTTTATTCTTGGTCGACTTTTAGCTGATACGATACGATTAAATATTATCTACTGTAGTTTCACTAATTGGCATATTTATTATTGTAATGAAAAATTATTTAAGCCTTATTATTCATAAATTAGCATATTACCTTCGTTAAAACGACCCAATTAGATTTGTCTTAACGAAAGCATAATTTGACACAGATTTAATTATTAAGAATTTGAAAATATTGATATTACAAAATCCCAATAGACCAGTATGAAAGCAGTACTCCGCGAAAAACCCACAACCACTTGACGCACGTTTCGCTCAGACACCGGATCATCATCAGGAGGAGTTGCCTCTACGAACAGCGTTCGATGACTGAGTTCACTCACCTCGGAGTACTGCTTTCATACTGGTCTATTGGGATTTTGTACTATGGACTTCCGCAAAGTAACGCCTGATTCAATTAATTAATAATATTGATATTCTTAAGTTGATGCCTTGTTTATTTGATGTTGTAAAATTAACAACGAATATTTCTACAGTAGAGACGCGGTTTCAATTCTATTCAAGTCCTTTTTCACGTTTGAAAATTAAGTTATTATCACGTATGCTGTTAAGATCGTCCACACTCCGCGAGCATAGGGAAGCTCTCACAAAGTTTCTATCTCCACAGTATTGTTTTAAACTTGAAACTTTGAGTAAAGGTTAAGCTGTGACATTTCATAAATTACAGAAGATTTTATTAAGTTTGTGTCAGTCTGACAGGCCTCTGCTCTTAATTTTTTTAACTTGACAGTTGACACAACAAGAAATATTCCTTGTTTCTAGGAATTCTTAAAATCACAGCTAAAATACGTTCTACTGGTGTGGATTCTATGGTACAACTCTATTAACTAAACCTAAGTTACATTTCTCTAAAATTAGGTTAGTGTTTCAAGAACTGTGTTCTGTTATTTCTTCGAACTAAATTTAGACAGTTGGACCGGAGTAAAATTGATTTTAGTCCTGTCTTAACTGTTTAAATTTGAATTTCCATACGAATACCTTATTTTAATTGGCTTTCGGGCCAGAATGTCAAAAAGTCAGTTAATGGTAGATTCAATGTATACAGTGCTGCTGGTGACAGACATGAAACAGACAGAGATGAAATAAGTTTTCTGTAAAATTATGAATACTTTAACAGAATGCACAAAAGGGTGGTATAATAATAACAAATGGATAAAGAGTTGAAGTTTGTTTTTGTCCTGAGTCCAACTGAGACTGTCTGAGATTGTCTTTACAATGTACTACTTCATTACAAAGAACATAGTGAGGAGTTTTACCTATTCTTCATCTATTTTTAGGTCACATGAAATAGCCGTGCCGGATTCATTTAGTTTCTCAAAGGCATACTTTTGGATTCAACTCGCTGGCTTAAATAACGTGCCTTTTTATAATATCAGCAAATTTTAATGAGCCACGATTTTTAGCAGTTTTTCTCTTATTACCATAGTCTACATTACTCGCATTCTCAAAAGTGTATGCTTGTATGCAAATACGCATTAGTTTAAACATTTGTTTATTTATAAAAATCTACAAATTGTGTGGGAAATGTGACCCCCATACGATTTGAAGACCCGAATGAATTTAGCAAAGAAGAGAAAGCAATTTTATTATGGGTCACTATTTTTTACCATATAACTTCATATATGTAATGTTTATGTATAAAAAGTTTTTATACATAAACATTTTATAACAACCAGACACATAAACACAGCAAACAGCTATGCTCATCACACAAATATTGACCGAAATGCAAGGTGACCGCTGCACCATTTGGGTAGTCAGTTTACTCGTAATTGTAAGCTAGCTGACAGGAGCTACACAGAAAGTATGGATAATGTTTGTATGTTTTTGTTAGCAATGTAGATTATATATATAATATAATGTAGATTTTTTTATAACGACAAATATTACAATCATGAAAATGTAAGCTAAGATTTTGGCTACGATTCTGGATTATTATCCAGGTTCGTGATTCACTTAAGGTGGATTAACTTGTGGATCACGGTCACATTTCCATCTTCTAAGATTAGATCAGACACCAATTGCTGTATATTTGCGGATAAAATAAGAGAAAATCAACCTTAGTTATATAAATTTTGTAGTCATTTCTTTAAGAACAACCACAACATTCTTAATAAAGATTTCGTAAAGCACTAGTTTTAGTATACAATCAAAACAATTCCAGAATATATTAGTTAATAGACTAAGTTGAACTAAGTGTGACGTATTAAACGTCCTATTTTAATTGAGTTTTATAAGCATTTACATGCAATTAAAACTATTTAAAGCGACATAAACAGACGACTTTACTACACGTTAGGAATATCATATATAAAATTAAATTGATAATAAATGTATTAGCCGTATTCAGCAACGCAATTTCAATATTTGTGATCACTGAGGATATAGAGATTTGCTCCTAACCTTTTATTTTTTATAAATATAAGATCTTTTTGTGATCTGAAAAATGTGAATCAAAATGTTCTAACCTGTCATCAGGTGTTATTGCAGTATTAGCCTTCAACGGTGGATGTTAGTATCGCAAGTGTGATGTTCTTAGTTTCTTCGTTGCTATAAGAGAAATATTTATTTCCTATAATAATTCTAAGCATGTACATTCGATAACAAAGAAGAAAGCAAATGAACAATAACAAAGCACTGGGTAACACGACTAAATTTACTCCCGTGAAATTTTGTTTGTTTATGTATAGGCCCTTGAGAGCACTAATAGTTTTGTAATTTATTTGCTAGTATAATAAAGAAACTAACCTTACCAAAGATCAATAAGTTTTCCTTTAGGAACAGTCCTAATGTGAAGTAAAATGAGCGTGCAAAAGCTGCGGTCTTAACTTTACAAAAACAGGTGTTTGTTCAACTCGGGTTCTTAGATTTATTGAACCTTCTCGCGACTCATTAGGTAAGTGATACGAGTATTGTGCTCAACTTTTAGAATTCAAGAAAATCGAACTAACTTTTAAGTTTCTTTGATTAAATGAGTTGTTCTTTGATTAGTTTTTTTTACAATGTACCTCGTGTGTTTATAAGTTTTGAGACAAACTTTATACGTAAAATTCTCAATAAAATATTACTTCAAAATTTGAATTTAGAATGTTATCTTTTAATATGTTCGACTTTTAAATTCATTTGTTTAAAATTTCTCGTGATGGAGGGGAAAAAAGAATTACGGGCGACTGTGATTTCGCTATTTAAGGCTGGAAAAAAGCCAATGGAGATTTTCCGTGAGGTGAAAACTTTTGATGTAAGCCGTAACTTTGTGTATTACACCAGCAAACGATACAAGGAGACAAGTTCTTTACAAGATCGCCGAAGGAGTGGTCGCAAATAAGGCAAAATCTACCCAAGCTTGGTTGAGGGAAATGTACCGGCTTTCATCGCGGCGGACGAGTGGTCCTCCTCCAGTCCCGACCTCAACCCGCTAGATTATTATTTATGGACTGAATTAGAGCTCAGGGCCTGCCGAAAGTACCACCCAAACTTGGAGTCTCTGAAGCGTGCCCTTGTCCGAGAAGCAAAGCGAATTCCACTGGAGAAGATTCGTGCCGCCATAGACGACTGGCCCAATCCTAAGGGCCTGTATTAAAAGCAGGGGTGGTCATTTTGAATAATAATTACATTTTATTGTTGCTTATTATCTACTAATAGTTTACTGAAAAATTTGGAAATATATGCTTATTATTAAAAAAAATATGAATCTTTTATTTCGTCTCAAAACTTATGAACACACGAGGTATATAGTAACCATTTTATACTTTCGTATTATAGCTTCATTTTATATTAAATTATCTTAAATAGTATATATATAATGTATCAAAAGAATGATAAAACTAAACTATGAGGTTAAAACGCGATTATAGGCAGTCCTATCTTTTTTAGCTTCTAGTTTATTATTATTTTAAAGTATCTGCTCCCTACAATTTCACCCGAATTAATTGCAGACCCTTGTGCAGGGTTTTAGCAACACTTTAGGTATCTTATTATTGTTCGTATAGAAGTATGATTATAAAGTTTACCTCAATAAATGTAATCCAAAACAAAGATAATTGTTCAATTTGAACCCCACCAGTAGTTCGGTCAACCAAACACACTCTTCAGCTTTATAGTATTATTACAAATGATCAAATTATTATAACTACGGATGAGAATGTAAAGCCGGACTTCAGAAACCAAGTTTTTGGCTTCCCCGGGAATGTCAACATTAGTGTGATGAGCATTTTTTGTCGAACACCTACTAATAGGTGACGATTGTAATAAGCAAAGCGCGTGTATTACATTAACGTAGACACATTTTCTTTAAGATGGCGCCAAAATAAAAAAACAATAGACAGTCAGGCTAGATGAAAGTAACTACATACACAGCCAAACAGTTCCATTTTCAAATGTAATTTCTTATAAATATTGCTTGTGTAAGTGGCCAATTCTTAAAACTTTTAGTGTGTCATATTTCATACGTATAAATAAATTATAAATTTATAAAAAGTATGAATATAATAAATGTTTACCATTTGTCTCAGCACCCATAATAAGAGCTAAACAACAACTAAACTTGGGGCAAACTATAGAAAATTTGTTTTTTTTTTCACCTGGTACTTGCAAACTATTCCTAAAGTAATTTTTTTTTTAAACTATCGGTTCCGTGCTGTTATAAATTAATTCCATTTTCAAGTACACATTTACTATTATGTTTCACTAGTTTTTAAACAACAGTCGTTTGTATATGAGAACCAAAGAATATTTTGATGATAATTGATATTTTTATCAAAATAACCTAGCCTGTCATACTGAATATATAAATTTTAATCCATCTTGAAATATCTTAATGCAGTTTCAATTCAAAATCAATGCCAGTCATTATATTCAACGGTTTTCCAATGTCTGATTTCCGATTCCACGCATAAGCTAAACGACTATGCAATCCAGTGTGCATTATTATTGTCGTTTTATCTCTCTTGGTTCAACGATACAATAAAATTGTCTGAAATATGTAAGAGTATGAAGAATTTTCTATCCATTACAAATTCACAAACGCAATCGACTGCCCCACAAATGAGTTACGAAAGATCATTAAGTATCTTTTATTATTTTTTACGTTATATCGTTGTCAGCTGTTTAGGATTATCTATTGTGATTCTCAATTTTTGACGCACACCTACTCGTAGGTGACGATTGTAAACACAGCGCGCGCATTATATTATTGTAGATACATTTTTTAAAGATGGCGTCAAAATATAAAAACAATAGACAGTCACGTCAGATGAAGCTAACTTTACAGATGAACTAAGCATTCACAGCCAAAGTTCCATTTTCAAATGTCGTAATTTCTTATTTCAATATTTCGTAGCCAAATTTAGTGTGGCCTATATGTCTCATACTTTAAAGATATAAAAAAAATATAATCTTTAAAAGGATTTTTAATCTGTAACCATAGATGTGAAATACTAAAAAAAGCAACATGCTGAAAAACATATGACCAATACTTTATTTAAAGCCGCCAACGCTAACCGATACCGTTAGAGACGTATCGGCTTTGGTATCGATATTAGCCTGTTACGAATTTAATTCCAGACGAAAACCACAGTCTACTATTCGTTTTTATGGGTAGCCGTTGGCCACTGGTTATTGTTATTACCGCCAATACCAAATGGCCCCTGTGCTGCGATGCACTTATTATGAGATGTAATTTTCCTAGTTTTCACGCTATTTTGTGGAAACCCATTTATTACATGATTTTTTAGCAATACTTTCTACTTATTTTATAACAATGTCCGTTAATGCTTATTTTAAGTTTTCTGATTCACAAACTGATCAGTAGATGTGACAATAACAAACTGAAGACATATTCATTTAGGGAGAAAAACAATGAATTACTTATACATTAATATTTAATTGAAATTAATCTCTGAAGCTGTTGGACTTTTAATTTAAATCTTGTATGGTATGGTAAATATTATAGTCCTGGGAAACATCTTAAATACTTTTTCATACCGCAAAATTAAAGAGTCCTGTGGTGTAATTAAAAAACTACAATAACTTATACAGCTTAGATCACAACAACTTACGCACTTAATTAAGGAAAATTATTATTATGGTCCTTATTTTTCTACAATCAAATAGATTGTAGAAAAATAAGGACCATAACACAAATTATAAACCTATTGATATTGTATAATGTATATATTTATGTGAAAAGTATTATTATTCTAAAAGTTTCGGGCTCCCGAGAGGAAATAAAACATAACATCAATTTTGTGTAGCGGATGTCATTTTCATCATTGGGTACAGTACGAAATAGTTCTTAAGAAACTCGATATATGGCACTATAATTTTTGCTAATCTAATCTAAATCTGTTGTTATAAGATACAAATCTAAATCTTTGAGGTTATTGTCAACCCGTATAGTATTATTAATTAAGTAGTTATGGGTTTTGATAAACGCTAAGTACTTCTTTTATTCATTTTCCTTTCAAAGTTACGCGGACTAGTCGCGTGACTTTTATTCTTGTAAACGGCCATGCCATTGATTTAATAGGAGGTACCCGTAAAATACTTTTTTATTTTAAGGTTTTTTAATTGACTTGTACAATTTTAGAGGGATAATGTTCCCACTGAACCCCGGGCTACGACTAGACTTCTCGGAACTAATCGTTTACGTTATTCTCACAGGCTTATTTATAGAAGCAAAACTGCAGTGTTTATAATTGAAACAAGTATACTTTCTAGAAAACAATATTAAGTCTTGCAATGCCGAGTTCTAAGAAAATTCTTAGAATATAGGTTTATTATAATTGCATTATTCATCTAGATAAGGACGCCTACGTTGCAAATTTGTCTATTCACAAGCGTAAGCGATTAGATTTTTTTAATTTTTAAAATTTTTTTTTATTAAGTAAATGAAATTTGTTTTTTAAATGTGGTACTGAGTTTGTAAGTATTATATAGGGTTAAACATCTGTCATAGGTCAACAGAAGCTGTGGACTTTTAATGACCATAGAAATACGGTCTGGGAAATTTTATTTTAAGCTTGTGTTTTTGTATTGGTTAATTATAAAATGATTATCGTGTATAAATAATAGCTTAATTATAATTAAACAACTCACCTGACCTTTCGAGGTTTTTCTTCACACACATAATTCAAATTAATTTGAAAGAAGGAGAATAAAAATGCATCAAACAATCCGTTAAAAGCTAAACACATTTTTTTAACCCCATATGTATCTTTGGAATAGTATTAAGCCAAAACCAAAAGTTTGCAACACCACTAGATTTATTATATATTAAATAAATATCATTTCAATGGATCTATAAAATATTAATATGTTTATCCTTTAGTAATAATTTATACGTGCAAATAGTGAAATATAAATGGACGTAATAATTAAAAATTAATACCAACCACCGATTAATAACGTTGTGATGGGTATTTTCACATACCTTGCATAAAGGTGTTTCATATTTTATATCCTGAAATTAATAAGGCTATTAATTATTCATTTTTGTACATTTATTTTGTTATAAGTCGCAGTTTAATTTGAAAAGACCTTATTTTCCTCGTTAAGTCTCAAATACTTGATATTCGTTTGAGTGTTTCTTCTTTGCATCTTGCATCAAAATCACACAAACAAAATGGTCAAAGATTTACACGTAGATGAGTTCTTTACCGGGTTTCACGAATAAATAGAATATAATGATTAAGACGGGACATGAAGTATAACAAACGTACAGATGAACCGAATACATAATATTATGAATTAAAAATATGGAGTAAAATTAAACTTGCATCCGAAAAAATCTGTAATAAGCTAGTGTCATACTAAGGTAGGATTGTACATATTTATAGTGATTTTGGAAAACAAAATATCTTGAAATACAGATTACCTAGAGGATTAATTCGTCTTTTAAGGTTTAAGGACGATTAGAAGTTAAAGAAATGTATTGTTTCAGCATGAAACTTTAATTTTAGTTAATAATTTGACTAACTGGTACATTGGTTATTCATTTATCTTCTAGTCTTCGTAATAAAATCAATTAGGTCTTCGTCTTCAAATTGAGAATCAAATAATATGGAGCTTGCAATTTAAACTGTATAAATAATAGGAATTAACTTGGGAGGGCAGATAAGACGATAGTCTGAAATTGCTTCTTCGAGACGAGATCTAATAAAATTCATGCATAACTAATTGCAAGTTAAGTTCTAATTTACATTGATAGAATTGTATTGCACTGAGGGATAAGTATTTTCAAATGATGGCGTATTGATTAATTTGTAACAGTTACGAATGATACTTAAAAAGTAAAACATGTAACTGATGAAAGATGTCTTTGTTAGACTTCTGATCTTTTAGTTCTTAATTTTTAGAAAATCATGCTTTTTACTCAATTTAACTTCAATCAGATATTGATATTGGTTATTAAATTATTACGCTGATTAGCATTTCATTAACTGAAAGCTTCAAAATCATACAAATTAATCCCTTGAAACATCAATTAAACAGTTTACACCCTATAAGCTAAGCGGACATAGACTGTAAATCTCTTGCGCGGAAAATGAACTAGTTGAAACTAAATTCGGAAATTAAAAGTAAAGCGAAGTTCCCATTAGTCTCACAATGAACGAAAGCTGTTATTTTACGTTTGTAATATTGTTATGAACCTTCTCACAGACAATTCAAAACTGTGCCATCTGCAGTTGATTGTAGTTTAAATTAAAAATATCTTATATAAGATAGTCAAGAATGTTATTTGTTGTTTCAATTGTTAGGTGCTTATTGTTTGTGGAACTTATTGTGTGTGTATCGACCAAGATATATATTGGGCAGTTTTGCAAGAAGCTTAAAGTAAATTAAGTATATAAAAATCAACGACAAAAAATACTTTGATTCCCTTTCGCTAGATTTTAACGCGTTGCTATTAAACAGGATACATTATTTTTATGGCTTAGTAAAAGGTAAAAAATTAAAGAAATTATTTATTAGTATGTTTTCTGAGCCATAGCATCATTGAGTTACAATATAGATTTGAAATTTAAAAAGATGCAAGAGTAAATTAAAGAAATACAGTACAGTATACAGTAAAATAAAGAAATACTTAAAATCATAATCACACACACATTACATGCATCCAATAGTGTGTGTGTAAATTTCATTACACAAACCGGAAGTACAAGTATTTAGTTTGTCATTAACTTTTAAATAATTTAAAAGTTAATATTTATTAGATTTCATTAAATTGAATTTTGCATACGTTTCCGTTTTTAATTCTCTTTAATCTCAGTGATAATAATTAGGAGGGCTTTTGATCGATATTTATTAATAGTAAATGTTTATATTTGGTTAAGGTTACATTTGATATCCTATCATATAAAGTCTTCGATGGACGCACCTGATAAAACCTGATAAATTTAACATACAACGTATGAAAAGCATCGGCTTTGTTGGTTGAAATGAAAAATAACGAAACGCATCGTCAACGTTAATCAATGGGCCTCGTCGAGTGTTTTACAATTCCATCGACCATTACCGGTCAGCTGTTAATTTTAAACCGTTTTAATGAATATCAATTGACCATGGGAGAGTGGAGATGAGCACTTTAAATAACACACGATGATAAAATATTCATGTAACTGAAAGGTTTAAATGAGCAATATTTAACGTACAACACCGACACCTCCGATTTTTGATCCTTCGCTACACTATTATTCCCAAGGACATCGGTGTTGAGAATCACACCTAGGTTACTTAGCTAGCCTTTACCTGTTTGTGAAGTCTTTGGATGATATTTCGCAGTACTTGTCAAGGTATCTTCGACGTCTACTTCCATCTGAATTACTGCGGGTTGCTAAAATCTTTAACTAGGTAGTTTGATTATCAGTACAACATAAATTAAGCTCCAAATGTCTTTAAAATGTCTTTAATTAAAATTACTGTCATTATGAGTTTTTGACTTCCAAAAAACCATCTTCATTAAAAAATATGAATACCTTGTTATACATAAATCATTATACAACATAGTACAGCGGTTAGTAATATATACAAAAGCAAAGGCCTGTAGTTTAGTCAATCAATTCAGTCTCAACAGCCTTTGACAAACGGGCAGCCGATTGTCTCGCCATCTGAAACACAATACAAGATTACTAACTACTAACTATTGAAGCATGTTATATTAGTTGCTTCTAGACCAATGCAATATGTACAGTGTGCTAAATTGAAACCTAATTGTGCGAATGTCCAGAATTACAAACTATTTGAAGAATAAACTATTTGCTATAATTATGTAAATAATTTTGCGTAATGCGGATTTGACTTAAGTAATTAAATAATAATTTAGGCACAGGTAAATTTTAATGCCCGACGACTCTCAAATATCGTTAGAATGGAGAAATTAATCATATTTTTACAAAAAAATTCTAGATATTTTTAGACTACGTGTCACAATGATACAATACTCTATCAGGAACGATGATATTAGGAAAACCTCACGCGCTAACCACTCATAAGAGGATAATCACTGCAATGAAATAAACAACGATGGCAATCCCTAGCTAGCAGGGAATGGGCGTGGCTTCCGCTCGACTAATGAGAAAAATAATGGTGGCTTTTATCTGGTTCATATTGAGTGCTCAGTGGAGGGACGGAGTTATCTTCAAACGCAGTTCCGGTAACTCTTGGCGTCATAATGAGTAATTCTTCCTTCGTTAAGGAAAATAACAATAGCAATTCCTGAAATCAGTTGCAATGTTATTTATCCGTTTTATCCTATTTTGCTGGCTGATCATAAATATTAAGAAAGGTTTATTTTCTGTATATAATTCTATGTATTTTTAGAAATAGAACGTAATATTGAATAGATTGAGTTTATTCCTAGCTTTCAAACAGGATTCACAGTAAAAAAACATTGTTTTTAACAATACGGGAAATGTGAAGCTTTAAAATTGTGTATAAAACGTATCAAACGAATAAAAGTACAATAACAACCATGCCAAAAACAAAAGGATTGGATTCTGTAGCCGTCATATCTAGCTGGAATTTTAACTGGAATATTAAAAGAGTATTGAAAACTACACTATTTTTACAATACAACGGCCAAAAACTGTTAATCTTATATCTCTGAAACTGAATCAGTGTACGAGCTGGCGAGGGTACTTCATGGTTTATGTAACGTTTATTAATTTTGGTTCTGATACTAAATTATAAAAGCTCTAGTGAACTTTGGGGCACAGCTATATAATCTTAGAGCTATTTAATATGAGTTTCTTTGCTATCTCAACATAATAGTAAAAGTATTTAACGTTTACAATTATGTTGAGATAGTAAATTAATACTGAAAAGGTATTTGCTATAAACGAATTAATGCGTAATAAAACCATTTCATATAATTTAACTTGAAAAATTTATATAATACTAGCTGATCCGGCAAACGTTGTTTTGCCATACATGTGATTTCAATTTTCAATTAGTAAATAAAAAATAAGGGTTGATCGTAGAAGGGTCATCATAAAAAAATAGAATAAATAAATACATTTTGTCAAAAAAATAAATTTTGTCTAAATAATAAAAAAAATTTAGAGGTGGACTACCCTTAACTTAAGGGGGATGAAATATAGATGTTGGCCGATTCTCGTTCGTTCACATAAGTTTCATGAGAATCGGTCAAGCCAGGTACACTGTGTACTTCGTACACGAGAATTTTATATATTAGATTATCAACTATAGTACTTGATACAAATAAACCCCATGCTCAAATAAGGCCTATAGTGCGAAAAAGTCGTTTAATGTATTTACATCAAATATATATTGCACTATCGTATAGACTACACCTCCACAACTCGGCAAATAGTGCGCGAGAGTCCCGCTCATGCTCACAGCGTCCGTGTTCGTCGGTTGTTCGTGGATGACGGCCATTTTCATTGTGTGTTATTAATTTGTCGTAATTTCTATCGTATTCTATTACGGTATTTTTTAGAGTTTTATTTCAAGTTATGTACACGGTTTACATTATAACTCATCGAAAAGGTAACTATGACTTTATTTTGTATTATTTAAGATATGTGAATTAATTATTGCGTAAAACACTTTTTTAATGGGCGTTATTTGTAACCCTAGGCCTTGTTAGAAATTTTGTTGAATTTTAGCTTTATTGTGTTTTTTACAGATTGATTCCTGTCAGTATGTCTTCTCGAAAACGGGCTACGTGGTCTGATGAAAACTTGAGAGCGGTAGTTAATAATGTACGTTCTGGACGATTGTCGACATACAAAGGTGCTATTTTCTAAGGCCTTATTTTGTTACCTTGTTTAAATAAGGCCTAGAAAACAATAATTCATTTTTAAATATTTAATAATATTTTTGAGAAGATATGTTCATTTGCTAATATTTGTTTGAATAGATATGTTGTTTTTTATAGTATTCTTTATTTCTTGTTAATATACGACGTCAAGTCTGACTAGCAATTTAAGTATAATATTTAGTCACATAAATTATAAAGTTGTACAAGGATCTCATGAAAACGTGATAAAAAAACTCAGAAATACATAATTTTATAATGATTGATAGTTTAATAACAATATTCCTATACTTTCAATATTTAGGCTTAAAAGTCACTAGTTTTTAAAAAGGCCTAAAGCTAAGGTTTTACAATTATCTCATTTTAGTTGATTTATGATTGAAGATTATATAATGTTTACTTAATTCATAATAAAATATTAACCAAATAAGTCCACGCTTTTATTTATCACCTTCTTCGAATAATTTATCAAATTTTCAGTGTTTGAAATTAGGTAGGCCTTATTTGTATCACTTACCTATATGTAGTGTATTCATAAAGATCTCATTGTTTTCCTCATTTTTTCCATTCTTATGCTGTTTTTGTATATTCATTTCTCTAACTTTTAAACGATTTGCATGGTTTTTCACACCGTTTTATATTACCTAGGTATATACAGGACGTTATCTCGAACAAAAACGTTATGCGGTGATAAAACCTGCTAATATAATTCACGTCACGCGACTGTCGTCCCATTTTTCTGATCCTCAAATACGTATTGTACATGATAAGCTTAGAACATTTTGTTATATTATCCTTAGTGTAGATTGATATGATTTCTTAAGCACCAATCATTTATGAACGTCTTTGATCTATCATTACGAAATAACAATTGACATGAGGTGAGTTGAACTGAATTTTATAGGCATATAAATTGACATGACAAATTGCAATTCATCTTTTGCGTACGCCAAATTTTTGTATGTTTTTATATATCAGTAAAGACAGCTAAGTTAATCCGATACCAGAATAACGCGGTGTTCTCGTCGTGAATCTCTTATGCACATTAATAGATCTAGACTCGCGTATTTTAAATGCGTGAACAAACGCGGCTTCATTAATTTAAGATGAATAATATCTTAGCTCAAGATTATCTTATTTATTGAGGTAAAATCTTTTGTCAGAACAACAAAGCTGTTTTGGGCCTGTTCACGGTTCGTTGGTCGTTTATCGGTACTTATTAACATGATCCTTAGATAAATGCTCGAATAAAGCTTAATCCGTCCATCAGTTCACCACCTAGCTCCTAACGACGACGTTCGATTAGGAACAGTTCATACGAAACTATATAATAAACTGACAGTATATCCTATACAAAGAAATATTAACTTAATTTATATAATGCCAAAAAAAGTAGCTCACTAAAATAGTTAACAACGGTGGATCCTGTGGCACCATGGTGGCCCTGTGATGTGTGTGTGGCAGCATAATGCTTTTCATTAAAATTAATTATTTAAAAATATCTTCTGCTTTAATATCACGATCGTTTCAAAAATACGTAATTGTTAAAGTATTTAGTATTATACCGGTTAATAACAAAACTAACAACAGCTTATATTTCATTTAAAATTTATAAGTGCCAATCCAAAATGCTTTAAAGCGTCCGCTTTAAGTCCGTCCTAATTTATACGTTTTCAGGTGGTCTGCAAAGAAATGTCGGACATTAAGTTGCCTTTATGAATACATCTTTAGAATTCCTCATCATCTTTAATCGTAGCAGACAGGTCTCTCCTAATGAGAAAAATAATGAGCGCCTACGGGGACTCAAAGCTGGCCTTAATCAACACCTCCACCTATCAGAGAAAACTCTACCTTTTTACTAAAACTATTTTCGTAGCAAAATGGTTTTTTCAATGTTGCTCTAATGAATCCATGTTAATAGTGCACTCCGAAAGCCTGTCACACAGTTAAAGTATGGAATTTAATTCGTTAAAATCCTACTAATATAATAAACGCGAAATAAAAACTAAGAACATACGTCAGAATAAAAAATAGGCTTTAAAAACATTGTAATAAAGGCCAAAGAGGTGATCTTGTGATTCGATTAGTTATTCTAAAAGTATAATAAAATTATAAGTTTAAAATATATTATATTAACTAAATATAATAAAAAACACAAATAGGCTACAATTAATAAAGATATGTGAACTGCCCAAAATAGGGAATAAATAAGAAAAAAGCTACCATCTGCTAGCTTTTCGGGTGTACGCTGCCAAAACCGCTAGAGTTACAAAAATGTAATGCGAAAAATGTAAGATTTTAAAGAGTCCCCAATCTATATTTATATCTATGTTTCCATTACGTTATAGCTAAAACAGAGAACAATAAGTACGATAAAAAGTGATAATTTATTCAAATACACATTTGGTAGTTAAAAATTTATTTCTAAATGGGAATAAGTACTTATATCTCCTTATAGTGGGTATATTACACATAATATGTATATGTAATAGCGTGCACGGGTTTCTTTATAATGTACGTATGTTTAGGCGGGTTAAGACGGATCAACTAGTTCAAAATAATAGTTGATTCGAGTCAAACAAAGGTAATGTTTTTCAAAAATAAAATTTGAAATTGAGGTATGCATCTAAAGTGCTTCATCAATTTTATTGAATTTTTGCCCAATTGATAAAACTGGATTAAATATTGGGCACTAAAGACTTAAATAGCTGTTGAAAGTTTCAGTAAATCTATAGTAAACTAGGGAAGATTTTAAATATTAAACTAAATATGTAGTAAAGCCCATTGAACTCAAAAATATTTTTCCAATCCGACCCTGCAATTCCTGAAATAACCGTTCAACCAAACAAACTTTTCAGCTTATTAGTGTATATGCAAATCGTTTACATTATTTTTTGCCTCTATCTTCCCTAATATTTAGAGGATAATGAAACATTTTTACAAAATTAAAAAGTCAATGATGTAGCTTTGTTCTAGTTTAGCTTTCATCTTTGAATTTTGTGTGTGGCGCAAGATATAGGCTGAGGTAAATTTTCTTCTGATACATTTGACTTAAGAAAGGCATGTTCTAACTCTTTATCTTTACACTTAGACCTTACTCTGTATGGTAACACTGGGTATGAAGGGTAGGTTTGACAACGCTTAGTCTTCTGTAATAGAGATACGACTAGTACAATTATAATAAATGGAATATACTGTACCATCACATAAAAACGCTTAATAGATAGCCACCTCAATTAAAGGTCTAGAGCATCTAAGGTCATCAGAACTACGATAAAACCTGCGTTGAAGGCTCAGCAGGAGGAACAATCCTCTGGGAATCCTGCTTCTGAACTCACTCTTGAAGCATCTGGACAGTATAAACATTCACTCACATGCATTTGCCGACGAGGTAGCTTTTGTTTTGTTACCGAGTTTAGAGCAAAAGAAGCTCTGAAAGTTGTTCGCAGCTGGGTGTTACAAAATAAACAGATGCTGCTCCACAAAAAGCCTAGGCAATGATAATCACAAAGCGGCTAAATTATGATATTTGTAGACTCTCGATGGGATATACCAATCGAAATAAGGGATAACATAAAATTTTTGGAAGGAATACTAGGTTAATTTCTAACAAATACACAATAGCAGTCACCAACCACCACCACCAACAAAAAAACCCACAAAAGTATTTCGAAAACTGGGCTGGGGTCAGGTGTGTTTCCAAAATTATTAGAACCATATATACTGCGGTAATTGAAGCGACAGTACTGTATGCCGCTTGTTCATGGTACCCAGCGTGAATAAATTATAGAGTAAACATCAGGAAGAGAGACACTGTTCAAATAGGTTTCACAGCCAAGATTTGTACATTATACCGGACTGTCTCCCTTAACTCGTTGAGAATTCTCGCAGGATTATCGCTCGATCTGCGTGTACAGGAGTCAGCTTTATCAGGTAAGGTAAGGCTACATAAAACGGGAAGATATTGCACATGCGATAGTAGCCCTCAACATAATCTATCGAATCCTGGGCAGAGACGGAGAAAGAAAACATCACATCCGAAACAGTTGATAATAATAACGACACTAGTAAAACACGTAATGATTAAGGTATAATTGTAATAGTAGTAGACTAACGTTAAAATTAAAATATAACTAGCCTAAGCAAATATGTATTGTAAAATTGGTAACAATTGTCTCTTTATACAAAAAAGAACATTTTCTTTACTACATTTTAGAAAATTATACAATATCTCAGTATCTCCGGAAAATAGGTAAACTAAATAATAGATTTGACACATAAATATTAATGCCTAATTAAATGATATGTTTCACTTCTGACTTAGGGAATAATTCACAGGCGTTAGTTCGAGGTCAAAATGAACATGCGAATCCCGTCAGTAAATCTCGTAAAAAGGAAAATCCCGTTGTATCCAAGCCGATTTACTACCACAACACCGCTTTATACAGTGTGTTCCAATATGACACGCAAACTTGCAAACTACCTAAACTATCATTTTTTTCATCTACAAATTCCGATTTCCACACAATATTGATGTTAATTAAAAAACGCAGTGCTTATAGTATAGAAAGGGCTAAATTTTTTGAATTTTTACTCTCATCGACATTGAAAGTAATCCATATAACGTGTACTACTAATATATAAAGAAAACAAATTGAGTTTTTGGATTGAACGTAATTGCTCTAATTGATTCTAGATACTAATTTTGTTAAGATCGAAAATACATTTACCTACGCTGATTTACGTACACAATTTAAAATATTTGTCATTTAGTATTAATGAGAATAACATCAGGATAAGGTTTCTCAGACTTACTGTAAGACAGACTTATATTCAAACACCCTGTATATTCCTTGTAGTTTTTGCGCTAACGTGAGTTACATTTGATATTTTACGGTCCAGATATACTTTAGAATTGAACGTCACGATGCTGTCTTTGGGTTCAAGCAATTTATATGTCGTAAGCTAAATGCAATTCAAGAGCCTTCATTTTACAAATATATGTTATTCTATTACAAATTCTGGAACTCACTGAATTTATTCTATTTTAGTATGACCTCAAAGACTACATATTTTAAACACAACATGCACAGTTATAAGATAGTAGGATACAGCATATACACCGTGAAACTTTAGAATTTCAAGCTTCGTAGCACCAAATTACTCTTCGTAGTCGCACAACCTGTAGCGTAGCGCAACCTGTACTTTCGTATGAGTATGTATGCTACCACGTATGGTAAGTGGTAGCATACATACTCATACGAAAGTAAAGTATACAAACGTAACCATAAATTTAGGCTTGTAGTTTGAAAAGTCATTATGTCTCCAAAAATATCCAGCGCATCACATTCCTCTAAGTATTAGGTTAACAATTGAAAAAAATGTAGCGGTTTTTGGTCTTTATCTTTTTAAAATTCATAAGTTTGTGTATAGGAAACAAAATTTTTATGGTCACCTGATAGATTGACTCATCGACATATTCCTTCGGTGTACGATTTCTATGTATGAAGCATGTCAGGTGACGTGGGAGCAAGGCGCCATTTCCATTACTGTATTTGCTAAGCAAGCAGAATAGCTACTTGCTTCGGGCGACTCGAAGCCGTAATGGATTTCTGACGTTCGAATAAATGATAGATTACTTGATACCAACATGGACGCGGTATAAATACGTACTTTTAGCTTCACATATTTACTACCCAGAATGCTTAAGGAGTGTGCGGTGAAAGGATAACGGAATGTCCCAGGTGGTAACTATTTGCCAAAAACTATCATTCAATTCTAACGTCACAAACGTAACGATTACAAAGTTTATTAATTAAAATTTTGGATAAAATTGTAGAATTTGTAATGTCGTTTAATTGTAATTTTAAATGAATGTAGCACCTAATTATAACAAATAAATACAAAAAGTTTTTTTGATATTCCAAAATAATTAATTGAACCAGGCGTTACTTTGCGGAAGTCCATTGTTCAAAAACCCAATAGACCAGTATGGAAGCAGTACTCCGCGAAAAACCCTCAACCACTCAACGCACGTTTCGCTCGGATGATGATGATGATGCTCCGGTGTCGGAGCGGAGGTGTGTGTTTTTTATTCCAAAATAACTCAAGAATAAAAATAGTTTTGATAGCCATAGTTTCATCACATATACAAACACTTTCACAATTCATTTGGATCGGCATACTAATGTATATCAACGAAAATAGCATGTAATATAGACTTTTTAAAAAGTTGTTTAATGTTATATTTATAACTTTGTTGAGAAAGCTATAAATCGCTGAAATTGGATGAATGTACTAATAGTGAGTGAAAGTTATCAAGGCTCGTCGTAACGTGACGCACGTGACGCCTTGTCTAGAAGACCGAGTAGGGTTACCAAAAACAACATTTAACATATTACGATTATAAAACAGAATAGTTTGATTTGACCATTTGTACGGCTAATTCATTTATCGGTGTCGGCTAAAAAGTGTATAGAGAGACTAATTAACGAGGGAAAGGAATGCAATTTTAAGCTTTGTTCATCAGAAACCTAGACAGGTTTCTCTCTAGATTATATTGTTTTAACAATTTATCTAAATTTGACATTTGCATATAAAGATTTTGTCACGTATATTTCTGTGGTGGTATAGGGGGTGGGGTCTTTAACATAAAGGACAACATCTACATGGGAATATTTTGGATGTCTCTAGTGAACAGCCTCTTCAATATATATTCCGAGGCAACCATGTCAGAAGCCATCGAGGGATTGGAAGTCGGAGTAAATGTAAACGGAAGAGTCATAAATAACCTTCGGTATGCAGACGATACCGTCCTCATAGCGTCATCGAACGAACAGTTGCAAAATTTAATCAACAGAGTCCACGCTATTTCTGAGAGAGATGGTCTATCCATTAACATTGCCAAAACCAGGGTTATGATAGTCTCACAGAACGACACCTTACGATCTGACATAAAGGTGGCTGGAAAAACGCTGGAGGAGGTACGTCAGTACAAGTACTTGGGAACGTGGGTCAATAAAGAATGGAGTTCCGATCAAGAGATCAAAACTCGTATCGAAATTGCCCGCGGTTCGTTTAATAAAATGAAAGGAATACTGTGCTGTCGTCATCTGAACCTAAAGCTCCGGTTTCGAATCCTCTGCTGTTACATATGGCCGATAGTTCTTTACGGTTGTGAAGCATGGACTATAAAGGAGGCCACTCGGCGACGCCTAGAGGCATTCGAGATGTGGTGCTATCGTCGCATGCTCCGCATAAGCTGGACCCAAAAGGTCACTAACGAAAAAGTCCTTGAACGTATGGGAACTACCAGAAAACTGATGCAGCAAATCAAACAGCGTAAAGTCGGATACCTAGGTCACGTGTTGCGCCATGACCGATACCAACTGCTCCAAATTATAATGATGGGAAAAATCCAAGGTAAAAGGAAAGTTGGTAGGCGGAAGAAATCATGGCTGCGTAACGTTAGGGAGTGGACGGGTATTAGAACTGCTGAGGAGCTGCTGCACCTGGCCCGAGACAAGAGACGCTACAAAAGTCTGACAGCCGACCTCCAGTAATGGAGAGGCACGCAAAGAAGAGAAGTGAACAGCCTGAAAAGGAGGAGTGTGAGGAAGCCGATCAGAGGCGAAGTTGATGCACGGTTTGGCGACCCAACAAAGCGTTATAAAAAAGATCGCATGGTCGGGAGGACGTTACAAAAAGCAGAACATATTAAAAAGAAAACGTTTCGCTTTCACCATCTTGTCGCTATCTCTCGAAGTCCAGTCGTATAGTTGCCTTAATGTATGTAAAATAAACAGTCACACCGTAAAATAATTATTTATTTATCGACTATTGATTTCCACTTTTCATCTGTCTCGAACTATACCGCAACGCCACCTCATATTTGCCGCGAAAGGGCGTAAATATTTGCATGTCTTACTTAGTTGGAGGTGATATTATAAAAAAGGGCGAAAATTCATGCAGTGTGGTTATCCTGTTAGGAGAGAATGGGTTGATGGCTTGCGTAATAACCTTTTACCCGACGACTTTATGACAGTCATTTGTAATAGTAGTGTCACAGTTGATCTTGAAACTTTGTTTATGTAACCTTAAATGTCGGCAAAAACAAAATATAATGTGTAAGATTTTATGAAAAATATTCTACATTGTGTTTTGTTGATACAATGAAGCAGTCTGGTAAGTGATTTAATTGAATAGATACATTCGTCTCTTTGTAATTCTATTTATGCTGTGATATTAAGTCCATATTACACACATAAAACACTTTTTTTGTAATATGCTTTGCAGTATAACAGGACGAAATTAAAAAATATTTGGAAAGAATGGTTGAAATAGGTATCCATAAATGCAGCCTCAATTTATTATAAATAGTTTTTATTTAATAAGTTTATGTGCGTTTTAGTGTTGACATGTTTGTCCTAATATGAATCAATACTGACAAAATAGTTTTATAAAAATTTGGAGTGGTGGTTCTTGCGCCACTGTTATAATACTTAAAAATAATAAAAATTTTGTATCTTATCAATTTTTTTTTCTCAAAATCGTGAAACATCTCTATCATACGGTTGAATGTGTGTTGATGGTTCCGATATTTCTGAATTTAATTTAAGACATTTGTTTTCCTACATCTGCTTTTATCATACAAGCACATATTTAAAGCATTATTATATTAAAAAATATATTATTTACATATTAACTTCAGTTAGATCTATGCATTAAGATAATTGCGTTATCGCTCGTACAATCACAAAATTTTTAGATTAAAATATGTTTACGCCAGTCTAATATATCGAGAGAAAGAAATGACTAATATTTATAAAAAAGCTATTTAGATTTACTCGTGATATAACCCGGCCTACATCGTCTTAAGATGAATATCTGAATTAATCATGGGCCTCGAGAGCGATGTATTCAAACGAGCCATTCATAATAGAAGTCATTCACAGCTGTTATTTCAACGGGCAATAAATTGGAAAATCAAATTATTCATATTTACGATCTTGACGACAATCAGTCTTTAACGAATTTGATTAAAGATTACATTCATAGGAGTTTTATGAGATTTGAATACAATTTATTTCTATACAACAGACGTCAAAGGAGCTTTAGGCTCACCTGATGTAAGGTGATCCTAAAGCTCGTGTTCCACCGGTCTCGATCATGCGTAACCTAAAAACTCTTTTCATAAAAGACCCTTAGTCATATTGGTTTGGTTATACCCAATGTATTGCATGTAGTGGTGCTGATTTTCGTATTCGTGATTAAGTCAGTACTTGATGATTTGTTTAAACCATAATAATATCTATGTCTGTTTGTTATTTGGTGGTCAAAAGAGGAACAACTTTGTAGATATTTTTTAACGTTTACACTGTGTAGCTCTGAAAAATGATAATCATTAATGCTCCGCATTTATAAATGATAGCAATGCAGTATTGTCAATTCAAACTAGTAGTGTTGAAATAAGTGCGTTCGAAGAAACAAAATCTTCAGCGAAATAATAAAATGAATGAGGTTTTATATATCAATTATAAGGTAGCTAAACTAAGACGAACACTGATGAAATTCCGTATTTTATTAGTAAAACTAATATAACTATAAAAGTATATGACTTAACAAAGTGCTCGCAAACAAGCGTTCTGTCAATCAACAAAGTATGAGTAAGTGATACTCTCACTTTATGAGTTAACGACACTGTAAAGTAGAAAGTAATGAAAGTTTAAGCGCTTTCCTTCCCCTTATCCTGTGTTATGTACTGATTATATTCGCTCTAAGCGTAAATGAAACTTTTATAATGCAATTTCATTGAAGTAATATAAATTCCAATACTTTTATTTCGTAATAAAATACACGAGACACACTTGGTATAGCTTAAATATTGTGAATGAAAAAAATCTTATTGCAAAACTAAATGAATAACGTGTTTTCAAAGTTTTACGGCCTCACAATTAATATTGTGAGGGGTATATTGATCTGATATTCAGATCCAATGATTTAATGTATAACAAATAAATCTTACAATTTGACTAAACACTTTATGGGGACTTATGATAAATTTACAATTAAATATCATCATTAGAATAATCAATATTAACTACATAATTATTATTTATCCGCTAATTATAACTAATTAAAGTTCAAGTTTTTATTAAAATTCCACAAATGACATTTCATTTTGATTGTGGAATTTTAATAAAACCTATGCGTGTGCAATACTTAATAGACAAGTATTCAATTCGTATATACAGCTTAAGATAATGCACAGAAATTATTTCACAATGAATACAATAAGTTATTAATACTCGTCCAAAACAAACTAATCTAAAATGCATTAGTTAACTATTTGCGACGAAATTTAAATGGTGGCGTGGCTTTAGCGGTATCACTGTAGGAGTAAGTTAATTTGGACATTCAAATAATCACAAATAGATAGGAAGGAATATTAAACCGTGTACCGAATGAGGATAATTTAGGTTGTTCGGTTAAATTTGTATCACACTGTGTAATTGTCCCCGAACTCATTCACGTTAATGATCGTTGTATGTAGTTTTTGGCAGATTTGTAATGTACCGAAATGGTTTTTAATTGTAAACCTTTAATGTTTACTATTCATATAAATAATAACATAATATAAACATATAACCTCTAATGAAGCAGATTTTTTGTACAATATAAACTTATATTTGAGTCATTATTTTGATTCATATTTTTAATTGGCAGTCCAAGATTTTAATAGGTTTTGTATGAGCGGAATGAATGGGAAGTAGTGTATAAATACATGATTTTATTAAATTGTTAGTACTAATTGGCATGATATTATGTTTTTCGATGTTAGTTTGAAAAATGTATGTTGAAAATACTCCGATTTATTGAACAAAACGCCTTAAGATTTTCTGTTAAAAATACTTGTTTCATTCGCTATGTTCAATTTCGTAATTCTCATCATTGGAAAAACGGATTTTCTTTGACGCGCCCTCCCTACTTTTTATCATTCAATAGGTGAAAATGAATTATTCGCGTTGTTCTTTTAAGCTGTCTCCTTCATCAATTTTATAAGGAAAATGTATTTTATAATACAATAGGAATAAAATTCCTTTTTAAGAGCTTTTTATAGACTATCTTTTTTTTCAAGAGAATGCTGTTCTTTGCGTAATATCCACAATGTCAGATCGCGACCTCTAAGTTCTGGAATTTTCGACCGATTCACGACATACTTCTGGAAGCGACACTTCTTCGCCCAATCAGCCTTGAGTTATTGTTCTGCTCATTGAGAAGTAAAATAGTATTGTATTTATATAGGCCTTGGATGGATGAAACTAGCAGTTTCCCATTCTTCCGCAGAACCAAATTCCGGAAACACTTATCCCAAAGTCAATCGATATTTTTTTTTTGGGAAAAGTAACATATAACAACAATAGAGCTTCCTTTTAATAAATAAGTATCAAATATGTTTCTTAGAATTTTCCACCTTTACTTTTACCACCGAGGCATTACAATAAACCTAACAATAATGTAATAAAACTTTTGAGAAAAGCTCGGCCTCGATTTGATAAGACCTAATTTATTACTATAAAGTTAGCAAAATCAGACGAGAGATCAAGAGCATGGAGCTTGATGTTAATATTTAAACTATTTATACTATAGTGAATATAATGACCTTAATTTGGACCTATAATTGACCACTCATATATCTTTGTTAACTAAGCAACTGAATAGATTTTTTTATCGTATTTTGAAGCAAAAAATCAAGGATCATTTCAGTAATGAAAACATTCAATTGTGGGGCGTTTTTCACTTCGAAATGAATTCACAAAAGTAGTTTTATGTGCAGTTTTTTAATCAAAACATTTTTTCACAAAACGCTTTCATTCATTTGAGGCTTGGATGCAATTCAGGCTAAAGTGGCATGTTTCTATAAAATAATAATAATTGTTAGCTCGTTATATATTTTTTTTATTTTTCGGCATCAATGTAGTAAACAAAGAATTTTTTTTTCATATTTTTTCTAAACGATTACGTTTTTATTAAAAAAAACTTACAGGTAGTAGATTGGTTGATAACATAAGGTTTACTGACGGTTTTCACAAGACGTTTTACATCTCATAATGAAATATCAATTTCGCATAGAAATAAAAATTTTGTTATCAAGCAGGAATCGAAATCTATATGCTACAAAATGTTTGTTTTTTAAGTAATAGCCTCATCGTTCCACGATAGATATTCCTACAAAAATGATACAATGTTATTGAACGGCAGCTAAATATATAAGCTAAGAAATTCAACATTAGTTTGCAATTAAAACTTTCTTGTATTTCCTTCCAATGGCATCGGCAAATGCTAGTGTCAGTTTGACAGATGAAATAGTTCATTGAAACGTAGTTTTTAATCCAGTGTCAGTGTAGTGTGCGAGTCACAGAGCGGACGATTTAGTTCGATTTGGATCGGATCCCGTGAGCAATACCGTAGAATGCTTTACGATCATTGCCACCCGGAGCATTTACGGCGAGTTTAAAATTCTCGCAATTCTAGCTTTACTTAACCAATACTACTGTGTGTTAGTTTCAACTTAATAATTTTTAATTTCAAAGAATAAAAGCATACAAATTTAGTTTGGAAAATAATAGAGTGTGATACTATTTTTTATCGAACAAGAAATTAAAGTTCTTATTATGTTGTTTGAGTGTTACACAGAAAATTCGACCGAATGAAAAAACCGGAAATCAAGTTAAACAAATATTTGTCCCATTTTTACAAGGCCAAAACCATTTGACCTTGTCCTCATTTTTTAGAAGTTCCTTATAAAATAAAAGTACGCATAATAAATTCAAAATCGCTAAAGAATTTAATTTGAGTCGCAGAGAAAACATTCAATGTTTAAATTATCTGTTGAGCTCTTATTTAAAGCATGCCAAAAATTTAACAAATTAGCGTTTGAAGAAAAATGAGAAAATGCGTCTGCATTGCGGTTTACTAAACTTCGGGTAACGAACTATTACAATAGTAGGGGCAGAGAAATAATCCCGAGAGTACTGGCGGTAATTCAACTCTTTTCCAGCTGAATGCTAGAGGGCGCCACCACTACATGTGTGATGATTAAACGGGGGGACGTGGCTCCCAATGGACGCCGCGCCGGGAATTTGTGAACTTAAAAAGAATTCATTTTTAATGTTCGATGAATTCTATTTTTCCAATGCTCTTCGCGATTAGAATTATAATTCAAAAGATTGTAAGTTTGGTTAACTTAGCAATGTTCTTCAAATTGATTTTGTGTGAAGTTTTTGAAATATATTCTGAATTAATTTGACCTATTGTTAGGTAAAAGTAGCAATGAAAAGGTTTAAAACAAAATATATAGTAGAATAAGGCGATAGGGAATCTATCATTCCAATTTCCCGCGTCTTTTCTTCAATTTCTAACAAAAAAATCCTGCACATACGACAAACATTTGACTAAACATTTGGCGTAATGATTGAACGGTCGGAACGGTGGGACGGTCGGTCGGTTGTTTTAAAAGCATATCTATTTGCTGCGGATATGCATAGATATTTATAAAAAATATATCATATATATGATTATGAGTTGTATTACCACCCATAATAAAAGTTATAATTACCGTGTGTGAAATGATTCCCGAGATTATTCTACGTACGTACGATTAAATCGTTCATCAGTAGAATATCGAACAACATGTAATTATAAGCAAAACACAAATGTAAGACCACTTTAGTGCTCCCAAGCTAAAATCCAGAATAGATCGTTAAAACTAAAATCAATAAGGATTACATTTAATCGCCTTTCAACGTAGCGTTTACAGGCGAATTTGCCAGGTGAGCATAAGAAGATTATTGTTGAATGAATTCCATGAGAATTCTGTAAACACAATTCGTTATGACGTGTGAGGCTGTTGTTCTGAGTATTCTCGAATTCAATTCCTATTTATTACATACTTCTAACATATTTGCAGTATGGCTTTGAAGCAGTCTCGATCAGCGAGTGACGTGTGCTGTCTCGGCCTCGTGCTGACCTGTAGATGAAATTTGTAGTACTTGCGTACGCCAAAGATAATAGAATTGCTGGCCCGAATTCAAGCTGGGTTTATACCAGTGATTGTTTATTTGAAATGTCCAGTTTATTTTTTAAAGAAAAATCAAATGAACAAATTGAGCACCTCATATTCGCATGAAGCGTAATATTGCCTTGTAAGCTCTTTTAACAATTAAAATCATATTCTTTGACTAATATGTTGCTCATAGTAAATTTTGATGTTCGACAATACTTATAAAAGAATGACTTAAATAACAGCCATGGTATGATTAGATTTAAGAGATATTATGGTAACTAACTAACTCTAAAGTATTTTAAATTATAATGTATTAGTTTTTATCCTCTTGTAAATAAAGATAGCAATAAAAGTTGACAAGCATATTTTATTTCAGACGTTGTTACGAGTTCTTTCAGTGTAACATAACGTTTTATGCTTTAAGATATTTGAAATTTAGATTAAGTTATTATTTTATGTAAATTAACATTTTGGCTAGGAAAATTATGTTTTCATTTAGATGTCAAGCTATTGGGGTAGGTGCTGATGAAATATTTGCGGCAAATCTCACCATATTCCGAAGATTAAATTCAAGACAAGTCCCCGTGAATCTTTATACTCACTGTGCATTACTTCTTCATAATTATAATAGTCATAAAAGGATAACTTCTGTTTGGGATACAAATAATTTTAAATATAAAACTGACAATTATTTGTTTATATGCAAAATATTTAAGTGGAATGATTACATAGCAGATCGTATCATACAAACCATGATCCGGTTATAAACCACTATTTTGAAAATGTTATTTTAATTATAATAAACAATTTGACTTCTATAGGCAGTCTTCGTGCCACATAAGCATGACTGTAAAATGTCTCACACTTACTAGATGGAAAAATATCACTTTATGCTACTTGAACTGAACTTTTAATGTTTTTAAACGATCAAAACATTGAGAGAAAAGTATTAATTTTATGTTTCTCGCCTCGTCCACTCGCACAGTGAGTGCACTACAAATCCTCCACCGGCAAGCGTCAACATTTATCAATGTCTCGGCAAACGACAGCAATTAACATTCTCGACCATTGTTAGCGTCGAGACGATCTTCTGCTGCACCCATTGTTGGCTGAGCTTTGTTGAGTGACGGCTCGGCTAATGTACCTGCACAGTATTCGGACACTAACACCCATATTCCAAGCTACAGTTTGAAGATTTATGAACCATGAAGCAATTCCAAGATCGCAAAAGTTATACATGTAAACATTCAAAACATTCAAACATCAAGTCTAATGCGTGAGTGCAACGGACATCAAAAATATTTTTCACTAAGTAACACTTTCTAATAGAGAGCTAAGTGGTACAAAAATAAACTAAAGTTAAGTAAATTTCAATAAAATATTATTTGTCATAGTTTTTGTCACAACGCATGTGTTTTAAATATGAACGGACCAATCTACCACTAACAAGATCAAAGAACGCTTTAGTCTCAAATCAGTATATATTTCATTATATATATATATATAATAAAGAATTTTTCATTTTCATTTTTCATTTTCAAGTACATATAACATTTTCATATATGGTTTCTGGTGTATTTTGAGTGTAAGTTTAGGTTTCAAAAAAGTTATTCCAAATTTAAACTTCTGCCATAAAATCACACACATATAAAGATCACTTCAAATAAAGTAACGAATTTACGGTAAAAGAAGTTGTGCGCGTGAACGTGTGACGTATCAAAAATCGCATGTTATAAGTGTTTAGACGCGATAAAAGGTACTCGAGGTATGCCACTTGGGAAACTTTTTTACCTCTTTCACCTTCTTTTTACCTGAAGCGGTGGGTGAGTTTTAGTGGCACATAGACCAGGTGATGAGGATATTTAAGTTATTTGAAAAAATCATAAAATGAGATTGGTTGAGGCTCCTTTTTCGGCAACTAGACGAAATGATATTCCATTCTACATACATATACAAAAATAATTTAATATCATTTATGTTTAAGTAACCGTTAAGTGGCAAACAATCAGGTGTCGGGAAATAAAGAAACTTCAAAGTTAAAATCATTTATCAACGTAGCCAAGCAGACGATAACACCACGTCTTGTTCCAACTTAATTTATAAATCCACTTATTTAATGGAGGCAAAATCCAACATTTTACCAGTAAAACTACTTAAATCATAATCTTAATCCTCACCTAAGCTGTATCTCGGGCTAAATGTTTTATGTGCCGCGTCAAGGGGTTGAATTTTCCCAAAACTCTACGCTTTAGGGCAACCCGTACAAGGGAACTCCATTACTTTGTCCCTTTGCAAACCTTTCTATAAATTTCGTTTTTTTATGCACAAGGGAGATTAGCGGTCATAAATAATTATTTATTTGACCTCGATTGTTTATTGACATGATATTTCCGTATTCAAACTTAGCCTGTCACAATTACGAAATTTATGTTTTTTCGTTACATTATATTTTTAATAAAATATTTTATGTATTATATTTAAGCATAAATTGAAAACTGCGGTACTGTAAGGATCCCAGCCTGGATATAAAGTATAGACTTAGTGAAGAATCATATCCCCCAGCGGGCCATACACATTTCTGCGCTATTTTCTCTATTACATTTCTTAATCGGCAGCCTAAAAATAATTTTCTTGCCCTGTATCCAGCTCAGTAATAAATTAAGGTATTGTTCGCGTCATATTACATCTAGTCTTTTTATGTAGAATATAAATTCTATTTGATCCAGAAGTTTATTTCCTTGTGAAAAAGATCGGTTAACAAATATGTAACTGCAATATTGAACTGTGAGGCGTTGTTTACGTTATTATTTACCATTAACGTACGTATATAGAGGTACAGTTACCGATCTTACACAGACATACATACATTAAAATGTAAATTGACTTCTCTTCGCTTTCTGAACATCATAAAACAATTAGTGATTCTTCGAATAGCGTTTTAATATGGGTCTTCTAGTTACAAATTAAACAATAGATAGGACAAGATCTTCATAAAATTGACTTGCCAACTTTGACGATATTCAAATCCATTAACCGCGTCTCGGTCAATTTGAACGGACGTCTACGCTAAAAGCCGGCGTCACGGCCATATTATCCTTTTCCTAAGGATTACAATTATGAAATGTTTTTGTAATCGAATGTCCACAAAAATTTATAACCCTTATAAAAATTGGTTGAAGTACTACTACACTCAAACTTTTGCCTATACATTTTAAGTAAGATCAATAAACATATATCGGCCAATCTCTCACTCATTAACCGATTCCAGGGGTTTCAATACATTACTATAGTCGGGTTTATCTACGAAGGCGCATGGTGATCGGTACGCGGCAAAACCGCCTTAAAACACTATTGCCAATGTGAAATGATTTCTCCCAGCAACGTTTAATTAAAATTATGATAAGATATTCTTCTCGTCAAAGTTTGTCCTGGATTAGTGGCGGCACCTGATGGGTTTAATGGATCGCCTAACTGGCCTTTCAAAGGCCAGACTTAGGTTAGGTTAGGGACTTCATACAAACTTAACTAAAACAATATCACTTAATAATATACGAGAGATTCAATAAGTATGCATAATTAAATGATGTTAGCAAGGAGCCTGTGAGGACCTTGATTTCAATAAAATATTCTAATGAACTTGAAAAAAAAAAAATTACCGTAAAGATTTACCCAAACTTTGAACTTCAATCGCTCGTTGATTTACACATAATATTTATTTACAAATTGTGAATTCAGAATTTCCTTCATGTTTTTTAACTAAGTTGAAATGTTTGGAATTACATTACTAGGAATTGAATAAATCAGAACAATTTTCAAGTTTCACAATAAACTTGGTAAACGTTCAATATGCGAGCGAGCGAGCGAGTGTTAAATTTCACAAATAGAAAGATAAATCCACTGGTGCCCAGGAGGGATTCGAACGCCTGAGGGTCGACAGTGGCAAGCTGAAGCCAATAAGCCAACGGTATCCATCAATTCTATCCAATCCATCCTATTCATCCAATCCTTAGTTATATTATTTGTTAATTTTATGCAAATTATTCTAGAAGCTTTTCGCTGTTGGAGTGTATGTATTCCCGGCTTTCTATGATATGAGGTATTGTACTATACATGAATCGCCAGTGTAGCAAAGTGTATAATGTATCTAGTTAGCTGTTAGACCATTAATGTTAAGAGCCTGACGTAGGCTGAATTATGACTAGCTGAAACAACTGTTCATAGCCCCTTAAAACGTATTATAATTATTTAAGAGCGTACTTAAGATAAGTTAAATACACACATGGTATAAAACTATCGTTGTTTAGATGGTAGCAGCGTGTGCGAAGTATTTGTTCTACCAAAGTTTGATTAAGGGCGTACAGTTATATTGTTACCTTTTGTATTTTTTTCTCAATGAATACTATAAAAAAAGGCTTTTAATTTAATTTTTTATTATTCTACAAGTTTGCACTGGGAAATAAGTGTATGCTTTTAATGAATGAAGTTGATTGGAAAAAATCATAGATATCCGCATCCTATTGCACATAGAAGAAAATTACACAGCCTTGGTAGGAACACACTATCTCCAGGTTGAGTAAACTTAATTTATTAAACGTACATTAGTCAATGATGTTTTTGGCAAATTAAACAAAGCATTGAGGTAGTGCAAACAGAAAGTTAGGTCCAGGGCATTCCTAACCGACGCCACCTATGCACCAACTAAAGTGCCTTCCATAAATTTTCCCTTGTAAGTTTAAGCGACGAACGCAGCGGTAAAATACTAGAAGTGATATTTATTTCAGTACATCTTAGTTAGATACTTAGTCCGTATCAAATTTTAGAAATAAAATATAAATAGATAGATAAAAATGTGGTCTTAATATTTGATAGTTCTAATATTGGGTTTTCTCATTTGTGTCAAATTACTCATGCAGGCAGAAGAGAGAAAGGAGAGAGAGGAGAGAAATATTTTATAAATAATATTTATGTAGGATCTGACGCGTTCATGAGTGACGGGGTGATAATTAAACTGATAAGATAACTAATTAATGTATATAAATAATTGTAAATGTTATGATTGAAATCAATAATTAGAAATTGTTGTAGTAAATAATTATTAATAAGCTTTCCATGCTTTTCATATCTTGGACAAACTTTTCCCGGATGGCGTATATTTCTCTTTACAGAGGTGTCTCGGTGTCTCGGCATCTAATAAAGTGGTCACAGTCGAAGCAAGATTAACAGCGTCAGTTTATTATTGTTTGTTTAGGAGGTATGCATATAGCCTCATTCAGCCTTTAAGCTTTGGAATGTTGGAATACGATCTTAGGTCTATAAATCCAGCTCCAAATATACGAGAGACGTTATTATTATTCTGCTACTAACTTTACTCTAATTGCAGAGTTGCACCGCAGGCCATAAGGTGAACTGTGGTTTCAGAGGTATATTGATGGGTTTCTATAAGTTTAAATTTAGTCTTAATTGTAATGAAATTGAATATAAAGTTATGTGAAAAAATATCAATAAAATCAGGAGATTAATTTAAATTGGTATTACAATTGCTTGGTTAATATACTTACGAACTTCGTCTTTTCGTATTTCTGTTTAAATCACAACTAAAAAAGTTTATCCTTTTTGAGTGCAAATCAGTCAGAGGGGCGGAAGACTCGACTTACGATTGTTATCTGCACTAAGCAGGATTGTTTTCTGTCACGCCGTTACAGATATAAAATCTTAGAAATACAAATAAACGGCTTAGGTCGAAAACGCCTCAATAATAAATATACTTTATTGCTTTTAATGTTCACAATTTAATTATACGAACCGTACTTGAGAGCCACATGGGAGGTCTTATTTAAATGAAGGCGACAATTTCTGAAATTTATCATCTAGTACGTGAGGCAACTCATATTGGCAGTATCTTCCTCTTAATTTAGGGGAGCATTTGTTGTCGGTTTCAATTATAGCGTTACTCGTGACAGTTTTACGTTGCACGAATAATAACTTAGAAACATCTTTCACGTATAGTGGTTATAAGTTTTAAATAATTTATTAACAATACGTGATCACGGCTCTACGAATAAAAGCTATGAAGAGGGTGGGACGCATAAAAAGTTTGGAATGAATAAGACAAAATACTAATACAGCAAAATAATGTGCTTTTGAATCATAGCAATAAATTCGTGTTTCCTCTTCTCTATCTCACACCAAATTTAAGGCACGTTCGTTTACTTTGTTAAGCACGGTACTGCCTCAAGTGACGAGGTCCGTTTTTTGAGTCTCGGCCAATTTATAGGATCCCGAGCACAGCTTTCTCACAGCCAAATATTTGTGTAGGATTGATTGTATTTCCCTCATGCCTATGTCTAAAGTTGCTATGCTTATTTTTTAATCATACGACACGTGGGCGATCATAGGGGGATTCATTGCAGCAGTCGTTCTTTTGTGTCGGCACGCCCAAACGTTCCACACAGCCCGAGCTAAGATGTCAAGGCCCCTCAGGCCAACAGCGAGATTCCTTTTCAAAAAAACACCTTCGCTGGGAAGGTGAGGTCCCTAGTTTTCACATCACCTGATTGGGACTCCATCTCACTCGTCATGCGATCTCCGCACCGTGAAGGCACCAGCCCGGTCTCACACAGGAGATGCTGTTAAACTAGTCACGAGACAACCATATATTCTTGGCTGAGCTACACACGCCACACAGCCCGATCAAAGCTCTCCAGGTCACTCCGGCCAACAGCGAGAATCCATTTAAAAAAAAAAAGGTTGGCACGTATATCGCATCACTGTCTTTCGACAGTCAGTATTTTTGTATCGGACGAGAAATATTATTCTAACAATTAGTAGTGTTCGTGTTTTGGTGACTGGCAATCAGTACCAACCTAAGTTACTGGCATTTTGTAAGTAACCTAACCTTAAGAAATAGTTATCTAGTTCAACTATAAATAAATATACTATTAATTAGTTTTAATAATTGGTTATTGTTGATTAATTGATAAATAAATCGTGTGTTGCCATATTATAGTTCCTTTTCGATATTTCCGATCAAATTTATCAGCGACTTACCCCGATTTCAACGAGCAAAGAGAAGACTTTGACATTTTTGTGTTGAATCCTCTGCTTTTCCAACATATAAAATAATAAAAAAATATAGTATGATTACTAAAAAAACGCAATATTTAATACATATTGGTTTTTAGGGAACCAATTACTTTATTAATTATATTGCACACAAAAAATATTTACAGTGTACAATAGTTACAGTTTACAAAATATTTACAGTTTTGTCTAAAACGTAATGTTAATAGTTAATTATTATTGAGTTCAAAATGTCAAGAAGCTGATTAAATAAAATGAATAACTTTAGATTTTGTTCCCTTATCTATAAACTGCTTTACATCAAAAAGGAAAGGCTCTGTAGTTTACTAGATTATTCAAATTGGTACTTTAAAACACAATATCTAAAAGCTATCCTTTGTCGATTACATAATATGAAAATTTATCTTTAAAGAAAGGTACTTAGCATAAGTACTGCTTCATTTATATTTGAAGCAAATTCATGATAATATTGGAATAAATATTGTTAATTGGAATAAATAAAAATTTTGTAAAAAATAAAAAGTTAATTAACATTAATACAGCTATTTCGATTTAATAATTATGAGGCTTGCATTTGTCAGAATAAACGACTATTACTAGCGAAAGGTACAAATTTGTGGTTTTGCGGCATACAGCCGCGCAATTTGATACCACTGTTTTATTTTGGTCTACACATACTCAACTGTGTTATATATATTGGCCTAGAAGTGGTGAACTACTCTTAACATCAAGTGTCTTAAAACCTAACCAAAACATTATTTTCCTTGAGCTCATCAAACACTACCTACGACGGAGGATAACTTTGTATGGAAGCCGGCGTATCTTAGAAGAAGTTTCATAATCGACTCCCGTTTATCACATTCCAATACGTTTCTGACATATGAGAGTCATACATAAGGCAAAGTGTCGACTCTGCATCTTTTACTGAGACTCTAAACGATGATGTATACGTAGTAAAGTAAGCAAAAAATGTGACGTTATTGTCTTTTCTTGTATATTATCACAACTAGAGACACCGAATAGGTTTTTGCTTGGTAAGATAAAATATAATTTGAAACAGATGATATTTAAAGAGTTGTAGGGATTAAAGCTTATTATTAATATTTTTTCAGTCAGCGTTGCTTAATAAAGACGAGCCACTGAGCCATCTGAGATACATATTGTATTCATTATTCATATAAAACACAAAACTTGCATGTATGTGAGATTTGAATGTTATTAAGTTGATATGAATCATAACCATTTTTTGGTTGACTTACCTGATTCACCGCCTATGATCACGCACGCAAAAGTTGGTGCGCTCAAAAACATTCCTAAAACTTAAGTGACAAACAATTAATTACCTTTATCCGATAAACTTCTAGTCATTGCATTACAAGCAAAAAGTAGCGAACAATTTTGTAGTTTCGTGCAAAGGAACCATTGATGTCAGAAGAAAAATAGTGTGTAAAAGTTTTCCCGCAAGTGACCGGCCACTGACCGTAATGAAACACACGATACTGTCCCAAAAGTTCTCACATTCAGTGCAGATATAAGGAAATAACGAAGCAGAATAAATGTTTCTTGGAGAATCTTTAGCCTATATTCACTTGTAGATTAGGCAAGCACTCAAATGGAACATCTATTTGAATGATCATTCTTTGAATTTGTAGCTAAAGATATTCACGGAAAATAGTGTTTAAGACTGTGATATTTTTTTAGGTTGTTTTTTATGATCAAAATGTTTTATGACAGAAAGTATTAGTCATAATACCGTTAACAAAACAAAATCATACAATTACTAATTTTCATTCTTTTTCAAATCGTAAACGTTGAGTTAAAATTTGTGGATTTGATAGATGTTAACATTAATAACATTTTAAAAATCCTCTGAATTTAGGTTACTATTGTATTGAAATAATTATTTTTTTAAGCCTTACTAATGTAAAAGAGGATAGAAGAGTGGAGACATCGCGCAGTTAACTGGTCTGCAATGGATGTTAAGAGTCGGATATTTGTCAATGTCTAGTGTCTGTTAGCATATCTTCATAAAGTAATCTTAATTTTGTTTTGTTCACAGTTCTTATTATTAAAAGGCGGCTAAGCGCTTATTCAATATATCTAAATGTGTACCTACCTACATGTACGACATCTACCGGCCATTCCTAGAAGATTCATTCTAGCGCGGGTTGTCGGAAGGCGTGGACTGTTATGTTCAAAAATAACCTTTTTGTTTCGAATAAGTAGCACTTATGTTATTACTGAATTACTGTATACCTAATTAATTAAAATCCTAACACAACGTACATCACAGTGGTTTTAAGTTGTCGCCTATCACTACAATTACCTGCTTATACTAACAAGTCAGAAGTGACACGGTACTGTACAACGTCCACCGGTTTTTCGAATACATTTAATAAGCGCTATCTTTGTTTGTGCAACCTAAACGATCGTGGGTGTATTCTTCAATTGAATAGTCTCAGGTCCGAAAGTCATAGTCTCTGATAGGGGAACAAGTTTCACCTCGGCATCGTTCCGAGACTATGTCAAATCCATTGGTGTTAAGCATGTACTTAATGCAGTAGCTACTCCACGCGCCAATGGACAAATCGAGCGTTACAATCGGTCAATTTTAGACTCTCTAGCGTCATCGAACCATGGTTCAGATGAAAGAGAATGGGACACACATTTAGGTAAGGTACAGTGGAGTCTCAACAATACTATTAACAAGAGTATTGGGACATCTCCATCTGAAATAGTATTTGGACGAAGGACAACGAACACAAGCGAGGGAATTATTCAAAATGCCCTGCAGGAGAATGAAGATTCTGATTTAACCAAAATTGATGAAGTACGTAGTAAAGCAAAAAGACATGTAGAAAAAACCCAGGGTCACATGAAGGAGTATGATGACAGGAATAAAGCTCCTACTAAATTCTTTAATGAGAGAGACCTGGTAATGATACCAAATCATTGTCTGCCGGCTGACGGTAGGAGCAAGAAACTCGTTAAAAAGTATAGAGGTTCGTCTAAGATCAGCGCAGTATTAGATCATGACAGATATGAAATAACGAGCATACCTGGCTTTACTAAACGTACGTACAAAAGTGTTTATCCAGCAGATCAAATTAAGAAATGGATAACATTTACCGAAACCGATACCCCGTCTAATAATAGCGAGTCAGCCGGAGATGAAAGTGAAGAGACTGACATTGACAATAATGAATGAATCAACTTAAGAAGTCCGTGTAATACAAATAAATTAAATTCGCAGTAGGCTACTTATATTACGTTTATTATAAAAACAAAAACTGACTCAAATATACTACTATGACTATGATATTATAAATAGATGAATGACGATATCCCTGACCCTTCCACCCTTAATCTCATTACAGGATCACCTATCTAATGTACAAAACCAGAAATAATTGCTGTGTTAATGGCTGTCTGTAAAGTTGTCTCATCATCACCTAAGGATATCGAGGAAAAACCAGTCTGTATCTTACACCGATATTTATTATATTATTTATTACTTCCCCTAATAAATTTAAAGTGAAATATGAAATTCCCCTAATGAATATACATCTCCTAATTAATTTGAAGTAATGTGACTATGAAATACCCCTAATGTATAAATATCCCCTAATTAATTTAAAGTAATGTGAACCATGAAATAAAATTAATGTTTAAGCATCCCCTAATTAATTTAAAGTATTGTGAAATATGAAATTCCCCTAATGAATATACATCCCCTAAGTAATTTGAAGTAATGTTACTATGAAATACCCCTAATGTATAACTATCCCCTAATTTATTTAAAGTAATGTGAAATGAAATAAAATTAATGTTTAAGCATCCCCTAATCACCTTGAAGTACCTATTTCAACATTATGTGAACTATGGTATACCCTTGATGTATAAAATTCCCCTAATTACGTACCCTGATGTACCTACATGAAATTTATCATGTTTAATCAATTAATTTCCCCTAAGATGAACACAATCTGATAATCAGGTTTTGCCACGTAAACTATAACTATTATTAAACTATTACTGACATAAAACTATTGCCCTAAGTATAAAGTTCTTACACTTTCCCTAATATGGACAAGGTATAGTATACTTAGGTATAGAAAAGCAACCAGTAAATTTATTAAATATATTGGTAATATGTCCAAAGGTATTAATTAGGTAATATACCCATGAATTACCTACTTAAATACTTACTACTTACTCAATACTAGCTAAAGGTTCATAAAACGACATCAAGACTCCTATGGCCATACTCCTGAATTACAGGTCTTACTTCTGTTACAGGTCCCCGCATAAAATTTCAGCAGCATGGGATAACTTTATTGAACCTGACTTGTAGCTTCTGTAAGATAGTCCTAATATACCCGTACTTACTTAATAATTATGATTCAAACAATACTAATTTATAATTAAAGATTACTTACGCCAATTTAAAACACTGTAGTCAGTATAGTAAATAATTAAGCTCAGAATTGGTTTGTATAATGTTTAATATCTTGGTATGTTAACCCACAACAACATTGTGTTTTAACTGTGTATTTATTGATATCTATCATCAGTCTTCACATCAGCTCTGTATCATTTAAATTAACTGCTGTCACTAATGCTTGAAAGCAATGTGATTTCTATGTACAATGCAATGTGTTAAAATTACAGCCTACTTAGAAGAAATGTGTATAAGTACCAAACAGTAATTATTATTAGTTGAATAATAATGATCTATTAATCGAATTAAGATCTCACTCGGCATGTAAGATAGTAATAAGCTGTTAAAAATAATAATATCACCGTATGAGGACATACTCAAATTACGGATGGCCGGAACGGAATGGGGACATTCCGGGATCAGGACGGCCGTCTGTTAGCATATCTTCATAAAGTAATCTTAATTTTGTTTTGTTCACAGTTCTTATTATTAAAAGGCGGCTAAGCGCTTATTCAATATATCTAAATGTGTACCTACCTACATGTACGACATCTACCGGCCATTCCTAGAAGATTCATTCTAGCGCGGGTTGTCGGAAGGCGTGGACTGTTATGTTCAAAAATAACCTTTTTGTTTCGAATAAGTAGCACTTATGTTATTACTGAATTACTGTATACCTAATTAATTAAAATCCTAACACAACGTACATCACAGTGGTTTTAAGTTGTCGCCTATCACTACAATTACCTGCTTATACTAACATGTCAAATAGCAACCATTAAGATCCGCTGACAAAGGAATTTTGTGACGATTCCACTGGGAGACACTGTTTCTTAGACTAGGCAACATTATATTCATCGTAAATATACCTTGCCGGTGAAAGCGCCTTAACTAACAAGCAGAAATGTTATTAAAGGTTTTTAAGGAAATAAATAATAATAATAATTGTACGACCTAATAATACATGTAATGTGATGCGTATAATGTGACTATCACATATGTATTTTATAAAATAAGTATTAATAAAATATCTCTCTATATTTACCTTTGCTGCATAATCTTCGAATTTAAGTCCACCAAATCCCCAAAGACCAACCGAGTAATTTTCCATTATTTTCCAATAGCTCTGCATCAGCTGCAGGCTACTTTTAAGGCTGTGAATATATAGTGCAGGCTGTGGCAGCAAATTAAACACAATGCAACCTCTCTCTATTACGCTATTGTTCACATAAGCCTTCAAAAGCCTCTTATCTATAATAATTTGCAAAATGAGATACAAAAAATACTACTATTGTAAATTTCTGTGCTCCAAATTTTCAAACAGTATGTGTCAGTATGCTATAACATGCGTAACCCCGCGTTATTTCGCCTCTGATCCCGTTGGAATGATTGCGTCTTTCTATAAAATTATGTGTTTGTTTGAAATCGTAACTTACTTTTTGTGCTCGAATTTTCTAATCTTGTTTTCATTTCATTCACCTTAAAGCCCATCATTGTCTTATAACAAGACGATAGAATGTCGAAAACTATTAATACTATTTGGCGATCCGATATTACGATACTGAATAGGAACTGATTTTTCTTGCCTACGCTTGTGATTAAACGTCATCATGTCGAGTGATTCCAGTGAAGAAGTGCTTAGGGTTACAAACAATACTGTGTATACACAACATTATTATGACAGAAACAATAGTAATACAACCCATATGAAGTATTTTGTATTTTTTTGTTTCGCGAGACTTGTCATGGACGCGAAGGATAACGGTATAAAGGGGCGAGTATTCAAATAAATGCGAGTTACTCCGTAACTACGAGTATTTAAAAGTGAGTATCTTAATGAGCTTAAGTGTTACCGTCGTTTCAGTGAAAGCGTAATATTTAATCACCAATTCCATCGTACAGATAAAAAAATATTACATTTACATTACTTAAAATCATATAAAGTATCTCCGATGCAATGTTTGCATGAATAACATTAAAGAAATGCAAAATTAAAGCAAACTATTTTGAGATTCAGTAACTTCACCTCAAATAGTTTGTGTGGAACGTGAAATTTTTGAAGTCAAAAATTGGTAGGAGTTTGAAGTTTTACGGCATGCGTTCAAAAGTTACACTATTGTTTTTAAATTATACCTTAGCGCTGCGAATTTCACTACTAGATTTGTCCCAACAACTTCTATATTATATGAACTTTAATTAACCGCCGTAATACATGTGACAGATTTGTTGGCATTAGAGAAGTAGTTGTCTCGTAATACTTAGTTAGTCCATCGTAAAGGGTCATGTAGCCCCTGAGCTCTCTCTTCATTTTCTGGTGAATATGGCATAAAAATCAATATAAAATCTCTTTTAAGACAGGTACAAAAATTGTAAGAGGTTACAAATTATATTTTTTACGAAAATTTTACCTTTTACCATTACTATTTGCCACATAATCAGGAATTATAAATAGAATGTATCGCCTTGAAGAGTGAGAATAATATCGGTATACGAAACCATAGCTGATTTAATTACAATTGTTGATTATTTATATTACACTCCAAATGCTTGCTTAGACTTAGTCTATGTAACACTAGGTGCACAGCGCACAATTAAAACTTATCTCATTAATAACTAGATTCAGGTCGCGCTGTACACTTGCTTGAGGGATTTGTGTTGCTAACTTAACTTACATGTAGAGCTTTATTTAATTAGACTAATATATGTTACGTAAACAGATCTGCTGTCCAGTTAAAGTTTAATACAGTCACCGAATAGTTATTTGTAGCTTTGCTAAATTTGAAGTTTGAAACTGACGAATTTCAAATGTTAGCAAAGTATATTTTAAATGTAAGAAGTAAATATTTTTAAAGAAAGAGTTCAGACTAGACTTTTTTATGCTAAGACTTAGTGTTATAGATAATTACGAGTCTTCGGTTGTATATTTTTTTGTTAAAAACAATGACTTTTACTGGGAGGTGGGCATTACGCTCACATGATATTAAGTATGGTTGGCTTACCGTTGCCGATAGAAATCTAAATCTAAATTCAGTTTTCTCGCAATAAATTATGTATAAAAGAGGCTAATATTAAATTGAATAAATTTTCTATTTCTAACGAGATTGAATGATGCTATTTATAAACATATTCATATAAGTACGAAACCACTGCAATCAGTTTCTAATATTATATATTTTGAAAGACATGAAATCTGAATGGAAAATGGCTTAACTAAAATATGGTCCCAAAATAACATTCTACAATGTAGATACTCACCAGAATTTGCATAAGTATGTTTTGTTTCGTTCTAGGAAACTAAGCATAGCCACCTTGATGATAATTAAGTCGAGAGTGTATGTTTAAAATTAAATTAATATTCACTCTTCAAATATTCATTTTAATCCTCGATTTAAATATATGATATATTTTGATGTAGACCACTGTTAACTTCTCAAAGAATAAATAGGTGGATATTCTTCATATTGAATAAACCATGTCTTCTTATATGTCCTTTTTTATATAATAAATCCTTGTGGAATTCCGCACGAACTTGGGCACATCCGAGGCTTGTTGTTCATTTATTAAATAACAGCATAAAGTCAAAACGTACTTAAAAACTACCTTAACCTAAACTTACAAATAAAACCTCCTTGCAGGCTTCACTCATTCTTAACAAGCCTATCACAAATATATCCTGCTCTGGTGCAGATTTAATAAATTTATTAACTAGCGTAACCATTCGCGGTATCGCTAATTTTTGGCGAAGCACCGTTCGCGAATTCCATTCAGTCAATATAGGATTTTATATGTCTAGACAAAACTCACTAAATGGTTTTCAAATTATTATTAATAATTGAAAGTCTACAACTGAAAATCTACTAAGCTACTTTGATTGAGATCTGTTTACTTCTTCGTTGTGTCAATGTAGAAGGCATAAAATATTGGAATACGTTCAACACAATTTATACTAAGCCAGAACTTCGAACGCACCTCAGGTTTAAGATTCACTAGATGATCAGCGTTTAATTATGTGTGTGTGTATAAATAATATTTGTATTTCGGACAATATTAAATTAAGCGAACTTAAATGTTATTTTTAGACTTTAGTTCTGATTAACGGTTAAGCATACTTAACTAATTTTTGTACTAAGCTCATTAATATTTCGTAGAATTATAGTGGCGGACATGTCGATAGTATCATTGTCGCAAAGGTTCTGGGGATAAGGTTCTTGTTAATAGTCCATTAAGTTGCCGCGGCACGTGGCGACGCGCTACGGATTGCCGGCTATTTACTGTCGAGCTTGAGGATTGGGCCATGAGCTCATGACACAAAATTCGTGTATTGTTTAAGATTGTGTATATTATGCCATGTATGATTATTAATTAAAAAGTTTTATAACTATGGGCCATACGATACATATGTACATTACATCGCCACTAAGTAAGTATTCTGTTTATCTTTTCTTCAAGTTCACGGTCATAATTGCCACGAAATTTAATTTGATTTGTTACGAAAGATTTTTAGGAGCATAGAGCGCTGAAAAACTAATTTTGATTACCTATTTCAGCATAGCTAAACTTATTCTTATTGGTGTAAATAACGATTAAAAACTACATGTTATAATAAATTAAAGTCGTACTCATAGAAGATTACATTATGCGATAGAAAGCGTCGTAGAAATTACATAATGTGTATATTGTACTCAGATAGATTTGTAATATTTCTGGTCTACAATAAATAATTTATCGTTACTTCGTATCTTAAATTTTAATAGACGATTACTAATGGCCCAACTCGGAAGATTTACGTCGCATTGAAGCATAGAGCATATTGACCTAGCAGAGTGGATGTGTGTATGTATGGATATGGATTGCATAAACAATGCGAACATGGTTTATCAAGTGTGGATTTAGTAAATGGTAGGACTGGTCGTCCTATGTCTATCATATCTATCTATTGCTATTGACAAAGGTCACCTGCCAACCTGTATCTTGAAAACATTGATTTTTTTAAATTAAGCCTTCGAGTAATTTGAAATCGATCAAAACAAAAGTAAGAGAAAATTAAATCATTTAACAAAAGTTCAATATTTTCTTCGCATCGCAACGATGAACTTCGAACACAATTAGACACAGAGATATGAAACAGTATTTTGTTAAAAGGATACAAATACTCAGTGTTACACTGCAGTTTATTTTTAATTAAACTGAATTAAATACTTAGTAGAGACGAAAGTTTTTTTTAAATGTTGCTTTATAAAAACTTTCTTATGTCAAATTCTTACCACCTTTCTGACTCCCGATTCTTGTAAATGTAGGTATTAGTTGTGCTAGTACCCATAACCGAAGCCATAAATACCTTTGGGGCTAACCGACTGTGTGTTAAATGTGCCTTGATATTATTATTACCGAGTATGCAACTGTATTAAAATAAATTCGATCAAATTCTAAATATAAAGATTAATAAAGATTTTAATTTCAAATGCTGAATAAGTATAGATTCTCAACTTTGTATCGTAATTTTATACCTATTCGTAGATATAACGTAAATAATACAATTTACCCTGGAATTTGACAATTATCTTTTTTGAATCCATTCAAGCGTTCAACTAGAAGTGAATTTGTGTTTCCCATTAAATATCTTAAAGAAATTAGACCCGATTTGCACTTTGACTGCTCAAATAAAAAAAAACAATATAACAAATTTTCTCGTATCTTTATTAGATCACTTCGCACCCTTAGAATTATAGTGACCTAATCCAAAAATATAAATTTTTGGTAAACGTGAAATAAAGATTTGTACACTAGAGTATTTTGTAAATAATTCAGGTTATTTTAATGATATTTAATAAAAAAATTACAAAATTTATTTGAATTAGCTAGTTAAGCTATTCATCTATATGTTTTATCAGGAAATAAAATAAAAGATCTCAAAATAGATTTTTTTTTTAATATTAAAAAAAAGTTGTCGTAATTAAGTCTTTGTAATATTAAAGCCACTATTTTTTTAAAAGACCCTTTATTATATAGGTCTCTGTATTTTTGAAAATTCACGAAAAATCTTGAATTATTCCTTAGTATGTCACTCTAATAATGAATTTAAGACAATTTTTAGGGTTTGCGTTTACAAAAAAACTATGGAATATAGTAAAAAAAGGTTTATTAGAAAGTAAATATTAAATAGTTAGTCAAGATATTATTAGGTTATAATAACCATAGAAATCTTTAATCACTTTTATACATCGCTGGTTGGAAAACTAAAAAAATAAAAGATAATTTCTAAACTTAAAAATCACTTAATATAGCTTCTAGCTTTTATAATTGCTTAAAATAAAATCACATTGATCCTTCAACTTTAGTACATCCTTCACTACTGCCTGTATACCTAGTATATTCTTCTTATTCAGTACAGTCTTAATAAAATTGTAAGGAAGCATTAATTGAGAATGACACGATTTTATTAATTGCAAATAATTAATAAAATCGTGTTATACAGAAAAAACGTAATAATAACAAGTATCTATTAATAATAAACTTTGAAAAACAGCTAAATAAATATATAATCGAATCATAAATTTTGCATAAGAACTAGGAATTAAGTTTTTATTAATGAGATCACGTAAATCAGTTTTTTTACGGTCACTTAATTCTTATCTTTCTGAATATACTTTGGTTACTGTTATCTCATTTATTGAGTCCATTTTCTTTCGTTTGTTTCTCAAATACCACATTATAACTATAAACATAACAAATTCTTTTTGAGAGAATGAAATTTTATAGCAAAAGACAAATGGTTCTGATTTAAAATAAATTAGGACTCTCATATTGTTCCACAAAAGATTATGTTTGTTTTCATCTTCATTAAAATTATACCCCCATTTATCTTGTAAAATCTTGAAATCTATAAAAAAATCATACGTCAGTTCCTTCACAATAAAAGGTTTACCAATTCTTACGAGAGTTCTTAATTAAGGTAACAAGGGTGCGTAAATGGGTCCAGACTTCTTACTTCTTTTAATCTCCTTTTCAATTAGACTATGCACATTATCCCTTTTATTTTGTTTATGGCTCCTCACTAAATATTTATGAGTCATAGTGTGAATATTTTCGAATATTGGTAAAGCATAAGAATATAATGATGTAATATAATTGTTTTTATTTTGTCCACAACAATTATCATAATAAAAAGTGATGTGAAGGGTTTTGTTAGATTCTGCTCATTTAAACTTTGTAAGTAATCCAAAGTACCTGAGCCAATTTCGTTAGCACCTCTTTTTCCTTGAACCTCGTCCCTGAAATAGCAATAAACATTGTCATAAGCCCCTATCTCACTTACAGTTTCGTTCTTTCTACGCTTATTTACTTCTTCTGATTTCTTCATCATTTCCACAATGGTAAAATTAATTCATTCAATTCAGCTTAGATTTATAAAAAAAGATAATGTTTCTTCAGTGGGACACTGCATAGCAGCCTGCAAATCATAGACCGCGCAAATATTTGTCTCGTCAATATTCTGACGATTTTTTGTTGACGACACAACTCTATTTTCTTTAGATGTTCTTCGTATTTTTCTTGAATTTCTATTTTTCGAGTGGAGTTTGCTAGTTCATAATCTAAACACAAGTTACACCTATCTTTTTTTGGTTGAAAGTTGAAATCTTTGTTAAAGATTGATGATTCCTTGAAGATGCTTCCATTTTGATGAATTTCGAGTAGTTTTCCTTGATTTCCTAGCATTCATCGTTTGTTCCTAAAATTGTTGAAATATAAATTCTGCATTACCGAAGAACTTGTTGGGATATTACTTTGTTTTTCAGGCGTATCCTCAATAATTCTAATTTGAAGACTCGTAGTTGCAAGTGTCTCATGGAAATTGTTGATGAATTACATGGCATAAGTCTTTCTTTATTAATGTTATTGTGATTTTTTGTATTGTTTTTTAGTATTTCTAAAATGTAATCAGCACGCCTCTTCATTTCGCGGTAATATTTCCCCCTTATTTATTTATTATTTATTTAAATACTAAGGGCTGAAAATCTGTAATGTAAAGTAACATACATTAGACTTGTTAAGTCATAATTAGAAATTCAATATCAAAATAGTTTAATATATAGACAGACCCATATCTAAAGAATTCAGTAAATAAAAAATCGTAAATATTGTTAGAGGGACACAATAATTAATAAGTTTCAATCATTACCCTTGTTTTCGTAACTAAAGAGACCAAATTAGTAATGGGTCTTTAATATCAAAGATTTTTCAATCAAAGAAGGTCTCAAGGACAAATAAGTCACAGTTTTCTCAAGAAAGTAGAGTAAAGTATAGACTCAACTACGTAAGAGGTCTTTATTTTATTGAAAAGTATTGTTTGTACTTACCTTTACATTTAATTCTGTAACGCCCTTTTTCGGATGAAGTCGCTATAAAACCAAACACACATAAACCTGCTCAACACCCTAACGACACTATACTGCTTGAGTCACTCTCAAACCGAATAAACGCGGAGAGTGGAGGAGAATGAAAGAGACCGAAGTATACGATATGACGCTCTCTATGCCAAAATCGGTCGGTGTTTTAATAAGAATTGATAAAGATAGTCATTTTAGGTCCTTTCCTGACATAAAGTCAAAATCATAATTTTTTTAATTAGGTCCCTATAATTCTAAAGGTGCGACTTGTAGTCAAGAAGTATATTAGATTTTACGAAATAGTTAAAGAAAGAGTCAATTTTAATCCTCATAATATACTTAATTAATCAATGTAAGTTTACATACTTTATCTGTATTAGTTTTTCTGAAAATCCACGTCAAATCAAAAGATTCCTTTATCGATAAAACGATTTGTGTCAACGGTTAACGCTTAATTTGCCAATGAGATAGCATATCGGATTCATGGGTTGCACAACGTGAAAGGGATAGATAGAGCCTGTACTGAAAAATGATATTTCCCATTATCGAAATGTTTTAGGTTCAGCGGAAATATTTATTATGGATGAGATGTTTATCTTCGCTGGAAGATTGGATATAATAATATAGCGACAGTGATAAGACATGTTTTTAAAATTTTCTCCGAATACTTTTATTTGATAAATTCGCCTGTTTTTTGATAGAAAACCATTATCAATGTATATTGGATTATATTTACGGGATTTTGTATAAACAGTATTCAACTGAACATTTAATGACGTTTGTTTAAAATATATATGTATAGGAAATTGTAATAGATTTGGATTTTTTTAAATTTCCAAATTGGCCCAGGCTTAAAAAGACGACAGTCTTTTTGGAGTCGGTACAATTGTCGATATTTGCATAAAGCTTCCGTTACTCATTACAGCAGGCTTACATTATTTGACATGAATATCATCAAGTAAATAATGAAACGTTTATATGGCAATTAGTAAATTCGGTTTGTTGTTACGTTCTGACGTACGTTACACCGCAAATTTATAACTCTTATTGCTTCGTATTTATTAAAACATTACGTATTCATTCTGTTGGTTTACTCGATCGCTGTTGAATACATTGTCATAATATTTTATTGTATATGTAATATCAACTGGTTTGTGCCCGCTTGATAAGATAAATGAACAAAAAAGTATATCACATAACAAAGTCATAACTTTATTAGTAAGTTATGCTATAACAACACCCAATAATAATAATAGTAAAATAATAGTAGTCGTATAAGCACAATAGTAAAATAATTTCTCAAGTTAATCGACTTCCCAACGCCAAAAATAAGATTGGATTTTCCCTGGATTTTCACAGGCTTGTGAGGTTAAGTTTATAGTGTACATTTACAGATGTAAGTTTGTATGTGAAACCTTTATTATAAGCTAGGCTAGACACTTTTTTTATAATAGTTTTTTTCCAACGAGAAGCCTTCACGTTATAAGATTTTATAACACTCGTACACATATTATAACTTGGCAACATAGGTCTTGGTCATATAGGATTGTAATATTAAACATAATATGCATATTTATAATATTAAGAATAATAATAAAAAAATACGTCCACCTGACACAATTGGCTTAATATGAAAGACACTATAGGGGTATGAAAATAGATGCTAGCCGATTCTCAGACCTACTGAATACGCATGTAAAATTTCAAAAATCGGTCGAGCCGTTTCGTAGTAGTCCAGTTACGCACCCCGTGACACGAAATTGATGTATAAGATAGATTTTTATAGTCTAGTCTTAGAATAATGATGCATACTATAAATTTCAAATGATAATGTGTTCGAAAATCGCTTAAACTCATTGAAGTTTTAAAATATTAGGATAAGATACAAATCATATTTCAAACTAGACGCGTTGTTATATTTGGACCGCTGAATATACCTGGCTACCGTGTAAAAGGCAAAAAAAAGTAAAAACAAGTGACAAACGCGCCACGGGAGTCGGTTCCGGCTACCATGAATTTGTTCGCTTTGGTTCCTGTTAATATTGTAGCTACATTTTATCGAAAGCTGAAAATTCTTTGAAATCACAGCAATTTTGTTTGTTGAACTTTAAATTAACTCACTCGTGTTCTGGGCTGGTTATTTTGTTTTGTTCCTATCTGATTAGCAATATCGTGAACTTTATTTCATATAAGTAAGTGGTTTTTATTAGACTAGAATAATTCAGAGGAAATTAATAATAATGGTGGTTTTATGTCTATTTCTACCACATTTATATAATGATAATAATAATACGAACTGTTGATTCGAACACGGGGTTCGAACGTGAACTCCTCCGAAACGGCTTGACTGATTCTCATGAAACTTTGTGACCGTATTGATTGGTCTGAGAATCGGCCAACATCTATTATTCATCCCCTTAAATGTTAAGGGTAGTCGACCCCTGAATTTTATTTTTTAGACAAAATTTTTAGTTTCTATTTTTTTATGATACAACATACAAAAATACATACAATTCTAAATTTGCACCCTTCTACGATCAACCCTTATTTTTTAGTTGCGTTTGCTGGATCAGCTCGTTATTATATATGTCCTTTCACTTAATAATATAAGGCGGTATTTAGGTACAGAATTTGGAAGACTAACTTCCTATCTAACTAATCTTGCATACTGAAATAATTTCAAAATCCAATCATATCTATCAAAGCACGCACACTTTTTCGAGGATTGAATCGGGCCAAATCAGCTCGCTACGGTACGACGCGTCGCGCGTTCTGTGACGTAGACTTTTGGCACTTTTAAATACAATCATGACGGCTAATAACCCTGTCTCTGTGTTATTATCATTAAGGCACGCAATTACTATTTCTATTTTTACTTATATAAATTTGCTTATTATATGATTGTTGATTTCGTAAGTAAGATTTGTAAGAAGTATAATTATATTGTTTAGTTTGATTTTTTTTATGTAACATTTGTGAAAAAGCTTTAATTATGTTATTTAGTTTTGATTTATTTTGTATTCTGTTAATTCATCCTTATCTGTAACAGTAGTCTTTGGTTTGTTTTTACTCTAAATTTTTACTAAATATATTTTTAATATAATTATATATAATATTTTTAATATAAGAATGTTGTGTACTCCTTTAAGTGGTTTATGTATCAGTATGTAACTGTAGTAAAGAATGTTTTAGTTGTGATAATATATACGGTTGGAGAACCTCAATTTACAAATATTTGTCAGGTTTAGGTAGAGACTGTCCCATCAGATTATTTTCCAATCAGGCTTGAATCAAAAGTTCGTCTCTTACGAGTAGTTTGAATCCCTCTTGTAGAGATCCCAGTCAGGGTTTATTCTAGGACACAGAGCACACGAAATTACTTTGGTCACCTGAACTGAACCTAAAATGACGAACTGATAACTGGTTATTAAGTAATCAGTCATACCCGTATAAAATAATTAAATCATTGTTTCATTGAAAATCCAAACCTCATTTATATAAATTCCAGAACTATTTTAACGAATGTTGTGTAAATTGTGTATTTACAAATAATGAATGGTTCTGACATATTTGTATACAATTTACATAATAAGATAAATTATAAATTCATGAATTTTAGTTTTAAACCATTTAAAACATGACGATGACGGCAAGCTTTGTTAATTTTTCATTTCAGATGCCTGGATGATCCTGGATGAATGCGTTGCTATCATAGACGATATTCAGATATCGTCTATTGCTCATGGCCGGCGTTACCAATTGTGAGATTATTGGCGGACTTGAGACAGCTGGTTTGGCACAACTACACAAATCAAGAAATATTTGCTCTATCGTGGCGGATATTATTTAGGTTGGACCATAAAAATCTGTGCGGTGCAAAAAATCAAGCGAACCACAAACTGCATTACGTACTTTCATTAACAATTAGTCGCCGCGTACGCCGGCCAGTGGCCAGCTAGCAGTATTCAGTGGGCATATTAAATTGCTCTGTAAAAGCGGATTGCCTTTGCTTTATTAGTCCACTAATTTGATTTTATGTCCAGCCACTGCGGTGCTCCCGTGACTGGAAAAGTAAATAAAATATGCGTGTTTTGCAACGATTTAGCTACAGTTTATTCGCATTTCACTTTAAAAGATACGTCTGATGTTGTACAAACAGAAATACCTGGCGCTTGTTTGCTTACCAAATGAAAAAATATACTATTCCGTTTTTAAAATTATGCAGCGCTAGCCAAGGTAGCCTGTTAAATATTTTTGTGTCATTTTGCTGATAAATTTCTTATGTATCTTAATATTTTAACTAATAACCAAGGTAAGATCAGCTCTCTAATTTATTTAATTAACAATTAAGTACTAACGTAATATTGATGGATTTAATAAGCTTACAGACGGTAATCGTCATCAACACTCACTAGCTTAAAATCAGATTCATATGCTAATAAAATGTACCAGAATTGCTAACCCGACCCCGGCTTAACAATCCCTTTACATCCAATTCAACTGTTGTCGAGAAAAAGGAAAAAAAGTCGTAACAGATTAACATAATTTGCTCATGTCGTACCAAAAATGCCTCGCGGGTCGTATACCATTAATTTTGCAGCAAATTTAATTAGCACATGGGGTCAGCCAAATACGTAATATAATCAACGGAACCACAGATACATTGTACTCTAATTAGATGAACATACCAAAGGACAAACACAAAGGTTTTATTCCTGTTGATGTGACTTGGAAGCACATTAGGAATACAAAGGACATAAATTCTCTTATTTTAGCTCTGTCGAGAGTCATAGCTTTGTAAATTACCTTACGGTTATGGTGAAAACCTGCAACTGACGTTGGTAAGTTGGGAAAATGATTGACATCACGACACATTCCTCCCTTATAAAGACGAGCGAGTATCATGACTGACTGACGTCAATTTAATATATGAGTATGCCATGTCTATATTTTTTTTCAGAGATTTTCTTCACAGTTTTAGTATTTATGTACACACGTTGAATTTCTTATAATATTTTTAATGATGTTAACAAACAAACTCAGTAATTCCTGAGATAGGCGCATCAACCAAATATACAAACAACAGAATAAATGTATAATTTTAGAAAGATTTCACTTTTAACTTATTAGAGGTACATTTATATTTTTCATGATAATTAAATCAAATGCTTCGATGAGCCGGTGCAGCGCGGCGCAGGTAAATTCAGTTTGTTGTTTATATCCAGTTTATTGAATTTGTAATTAAGAACGTACGAGATTTTTAATTTAAAAATCCCTTACGTTTAAAAAAATATTAGATTTTATTTTAAACGCGTTTTAATAAAATAATCGGGTAAGGTTTACTAAAATGTAAGATATCATTTTTTAAAAAGGATTTGTAAAAGATTCACAATTATTTCGTGAGTATTTTCTATTGAAATCACACTTGTATGTAGTTTGTATTTCATTGATATAGGTCTATAACAATATGGAAAGATTTGTTTGTTTGACATGTATTAACGTAAAAATACATAAATATCATTAAATGAGGAATTATTTCACATGAAAAGAAGTATTTTTGTAAATTCCTTGTGAACGCTTTTTGCAAGTCCATTTACCCATACGTAAGCCCCTTGAAAAGTTTCTGTTAATATCTGGTGTCAGCGAAATTGCTTGTATATATTATTCTCAATTCCCACAAAGAATGTCCAACTTTTATCCAGCCTTTTTCCACTTATCAATATTCCGATATGTTTGGGCTATTTAAAAATGGTCTTCGTATTTATTGAATGCTCCATTGTAGATGTTTGAGTGTTACAAATTTGAGAGGTCTTACTAAATTGGTATAGTGAAAAGGTTACTATGACCTATTTCACAGCGTTATAAGGGCACCCGAATGATTAGTAACAGTAGCTTGCTTTTGCAAATATTGAATGTATTTTGTGTCAGCATATTTGTCAGTTTCTTGTTGATAAATTATGATTAAATTATATAGCGATAGGTACTTGTTCCAGACTAGTGTAGTTTAATGCCTATTAAATTATAATTATAATGATGAATTAGATAAAACCTGAAATTTTTATTTTAATGCCAGGGAATTAAATGAATTGTATAGTCACAGAAAAATATCCATTATTAATAAGGCAGTTAATCAGATTTGGTAGTAAATCAATTTGTCTCTTTACTCAGTATAGCGAAAAACATATCGAAAAGAAATTACCAAAAACGTCCAATTAGATTGAAATAATCTTGAGTATGGTCTCACGACCAGGATTGTAACGTAGTTTAGTGTAAATGTAATTAGAAAGACAAAATTGCATAATTCATAGCATTTTACTATACCAATTATATTATTACATTTTAACTTAAACATTTATTCTATATGTACATAATAATCATATTATCACAATGAAATTATAGATAATATAAACATATGTAAAGTTATACATGGACAGGCGAAGTCAAATAATGAGGAGGTAGTGGTAGTTTTTCTAATCTTGTAAAATCAAAAATAAAAAACATTTTGTAAATTCATTTAAAATTATTCAATGTTACTGTATCGTTTTAACTAAAGTATATCAGCGTCTCTCTTTTAAAAATAACACAATTATCGAACAAAATTATTTAGTTGAAGAAGTACAGAGATTGAGAATGGTAATCTATCATAGAATAAGTGTTCGTTAACTGATTTATAAAGACTTAATCAATCCTATGACTCTTTAACGTTAAGTAAATATTTTGTTTCTGATTAATTGAATTAGCAGTGTGACAAAAATGAACAGTGCTTTAGTTAAAACAATACATTTCTAACTAATTTAGTATTTTACATATATAAGTTATTCAGCATACGAATATAAACAGAATGTTTTCATATTTGCTTTTAGCTTTCAGTATATCTAAATCAAAGATCAGATATGTATGTCAACCGTTAAAACTTTTAAAGAAAACAAAAGAGAGCGATATTTTGCTCTTCTTTCAGCACAGTGTAAACACAATTTGACAGAGAACGAGTACTTAAGCTAAATTGTAATAAGCTGAATATTTTTTATAAATGAGGACGTAATATGCACCCAACCCTAAAACTTAATAAACATTTTAAAGATTTTAATACACGCCAACGGTGTATATAAAACCGAGGAAAAGTCTTATTATAAAATGCTTTAACATTACACTTTTTATGAATACATTTAGCCTTTTTATAACGAAGCCAAATGTTGGGTTGTACACATTTCAGGTATATATATATTGTTTTGTTCACTTGAAAAACTTAACTTGTATTTGTTTTATGACAACACAAAGGACCGTTTGAATTTAATAATAAATTTCAAGTTTTCAAAAGAAATCCAGATTATTCGATCGCCATCCTATTGTTTTCCATTCTAAGCCCGATGCACTGTTGTTCCTGTTGTCCAGGCGGCTTCACCTAACAGATATAGACAAACACCGCACATACCAACACCACAGATACACCACTTCATTGTACTTGTACTTATTTGATTACGTGGATTAGTGGCGTGTTGTACACTCTACACATATAAAGGCTTTGCAATATATTTTGAATGTTAATTCATAAATATGATTGCGTTGTTTTTATTCATATAATTCTGATATTGTAAAATAATAAGTTTGAATTATCTTAAAATAACTCAGTTTTTGTTACATTTTGGTAGTCTGTTATTATAATCGTGTTAAAACACGATTTATAAATAAATTTAGTTAATCTTAGTTTTAGGAACTGCAATTCGCAGACACGGGCAAGTTATAAAGTGTGCCCTTCAGTAAATGCAGAGGACAATTTTATCTCAGGATAGTGAAAAAAAAAGAACTATGACAACGAACACTAAGTGCTTTATATTATTTTACAATGCTCTTATGAATATTTTTACAAAAGTTGCTATTGCTGATCAATATTTTTTTACCCGCAGCGGGTATCTATAAAATAAATATTTAACTAAGTTTTAATAAGTTTCGAATGATATTTACATTGATTCAGTTTGTTTACGTAATTTAAGGCAAACAAACAAAGCTTTATACTCGATATGAAGATTTACAGTTAATTATTTATTAAATTTCTAAATTTTATAACATGTTTGCAAATAATAACATTTAACAGGATTTTTTAAACGTTTTCGTGAAAAAGAACGTAAAAATAAAATACAATTCTGCTGACCAACAGGCAGCTAAAAATTGCTTAAAAAAATAATAACGTCAAAGAAACTATTTCTAGGATCTTCTCGAACTAATAAGTAAGACTAATGCGTATAGCAATATAGCACATGAAAGATGCGGCGCACGAGATGCAAGTGCAGATGCTGGGTTCCTTACACAAGCACGAAAATCAAGGAATTCGGCGTGGGTTATCGCGCAATAGTGGACGTGGACACAGGCTGTATCACAATTCGTTATGTCCGGTGAATGACGTACGTGAAGTGCCATTAAGTACCTGCGAATAAATATTATTTAAATCTAATTAGTATAGTGGTAATTAAATTTCCTAATTTTATCATTTAAAGAATCTCGGTTTGATTGGTTAGGAAAGATAGTCAAAAGCTAAATCGTGGCAAATAAGACTTAATTGTTATTCTTCTGTGTTGATCGATATGTGTGTAATGTATAACTTAAATAATAAAATGTTAAGCCTTACTTGTGTAAGTATGTTCGGTCGTTGTGATTTCTTATTTTCTTCGATAAAGCGTCCAATGACACTGCTGTGATGTCTCGGAGATTATAGTACTGCGTCAAGTTATATTCGACGGTCCAATACAATTCACCCCTTTTGTTAGTTACGTCTAAATAGAACTGAGTATAATCCAATACCTGAAATGTAAACAGTAGTCGATTTCTTTGACTTGATGACATTGATATAGCTCCTCTTATAGATAAGAAATAACCAGATTCAATTATACTGCTGATTATAATATAAATAAAATGAAAACTGTTTAAATGATATATTTCTCAACTTTTTCTAGTAGAAAGTTGTTGCGAGCTTTTTACATGTTATATTTTAAATGAAATCTTATTTCTTTTTGTAGATGTTGTATACTTAACTTAGTAAACGAGCTTCTTTAGACTAAACGTTTAAACTTTGTTTTATGTGTTAACTTATTATAATAAAATTGCTTATTTATTACAAAGTTTTCAAAACCTTAGTATTTACAAAAAATGAGATCAAATTTAATTTTATTAAAAAAATTTTTTAGACTAGACTAAACTAACAGTTGAGGTTTTCTAAGATTGTATTGTTGGATTTTGAGTTTTTTACAAAGACGTAACAGGGAATTTAATTGGACTCTAATAGCTTCAAGAAAATGTTAGTCGTAAGGTCGTGCCGTTTTGCTCAACTTCTAGATTTGGAAACAGATTCAGCAATTTATTTGAAGTGTTCGATGATTAAATATCTTAATTTACAAATATTAAATTATTTCATTCAATATATCTATGTTTTCACTTGCAGTGGGTTAGATACGTCTGCCTATATTTATTTCGATATTTTCCCTTTTTTTTTTTTTTTTTTATTCCAACAGAGACAACAACAGCCATTCTTAACACTAGTACAATTTTAACTTAAATTAATCACATATTATTCCGGCCAACAAGTTGTCCACAGTATACAAAAATGTGAGACGCCGAGTTCTTCTTTGAATTAAATAAATAATAATAGTTGCTTATATAAGTACAAGTACTACGTAAAAAAGAAAATACACAAAATATTATAAAAAAAATAATCACATAACATAAGTATACATACGTTCTTTACTAAGTGTTTAACTCCGGTAAACACTGTAGATACGTATAAATTTGTGTATATCTATTCTATCTACTTTAGTTTAGATATAAGTATGTAAACATTAAGTAAACAAACTGATTGCCACTTAAGTGTAATCATTGTAAATTTGACAGGGTGTTAATGTAAACACATTTCGCACTCCAGCGGAAGATAGTTTAAGAGGAGCTTAGAATACGATCAAACGACTAAATTCCTAACACGGATAGGGTGGAGATGTAAAATTAAGCAGCATCGCGTACTTCGTTCAGGAAATACGAAAATTCATTTACTATTAACATTTTAAGGGCGGGATTATGTTGTTATTAAATGCTAATCTGATAATAAGTTCCCGCTTTTATGTAAATTCAATGTAAAATGTTTATATGCCTAATATCGTACCCGTGCCAAATTAACTATTATTCAGTTGTGTTCATTATTCAATTGTTTAATATAGATTAAATTAGAAAAAATATCACATGCAATCGTTATCTTACAGTACTTTAACCTGTATCAGCCAAGTTCACATCAAATTCAAAACTAAGGTTTACATGTAAATATCATTAGATATCTGTACCCATTCCTGTTTTCATAAATTATTTATAAGATATTAAGTATGGCAAGTATAAATAAAAACCTTATTTATCGATACGATAGCAAACTAAAATATTAATCCTTCAATCACTGCCTTAAGCTCAAAGAAACTCATAAACTGAAAGAATTATTTAACTTACTTTTCCATTATTTGTATCAAATTTGTAAAGCCTTAATCCTGGATTAGATGTGGTGCCAGCGCCCCTCGGCGTTACTGAAGGCGCTAACAATGCCCATGACACTGGACGACCTGTTCAATAAATTATTTCAGAGCTGACAAGTGAAGTCATAAACATTTTTGTGATGTAGTCAAAAGCTGTTGCAATGTAATGTGTTCGCGGAGCAGAAATTAACACCCACGCTTTTAAGTAGCTTATGTGTTTAAAACCCCGAAGGAGTTCACAAACATATTTATTTCATTCTTAACATAAGGAAACTCTTATTGTGTCATTTTTTTAAATATAATATAAACTTACATTTTAAGTAGTTTAAATGCCTTATATTAAATTAATAATTGAGGAACTCGTCGGCTCGTAGCTGTTACGTGTAAGCTTGGAGTTAACTTTGTTTCTGACTTATAACTTCATTATTATGCTAAGGCTTTATTGCGTAATTAAGCTTTATTGACTTTTTATACGTTGTCGTTAAGCACGCTCTGTAAGTGTATCGTATTCTTTATAACACAAATAAACTGTGTGAAATAGTATTATTGTAGGATATTAAAAAAAAAACTTCGTGAAATACGAAATGACAGGTCACAATGTCACATTTACACACAACGTTAAATAAATTGTTGACGCTCCTCTTGCCATTTACGCTGCCAATTTTTTTTTATGAGCTTAGCTTTCAAGCTACCACTACAAATATTAGACAATATATATGCAATCATACCTTCATTATACATAAGCCTAAAGGTATCAGTATGGCGGTGGCCATAGAACTGCCCGGCGATGACGTCACTGAAGGCTTTGATAATGCGTACTAAATTTGAATTGGCCGTTGGAGTCAGTTCTCCACCTCCAGCCGCTAAAGAACTGCCGGCGTTATGTCTCTCTTCAACACCTGGGCCAGCGTGAGCGACTAGATATACCTAAATAAAAAAATAGGATGTTTCGAATATATTAGACATAGAAAACGGTATTATAAATAAAATGATTGATGGTATTCGCACCAACCTGATAAGCATTAAAGCGTATGTTAAGTTATGCATAAACCTACCATTTCATTTTTCCTTCTAGCTTTACTCAACACTCGTTCTAACCACTCCCACTGAGCTCTTCCCCTATGAGGACCATCAGTGGTAGCTGCTCCACCAGCCCACAGGACACTGTTTAGTACCACAATGCGGAGCTTGCTATATGATTGCTCAATCGTGTAGTAGCCGCCTACAAAATACAGTCAGTATTACAAAATGAAACAAAATTATATAGTCGATTCAGTTTGATAAATATTATCTGAGCAAAGCCTCCACAAAGCTTATTGTGCAAGGCTTATATATTTCTTGTAAATTTTTAAAATAGAATAATTTACACAGAAACTTTTCAAGGATGATAGCTGTATTTAAGACTTCAGAAGATTTATTGTGTACATTAAAATATATGTTTAAATTGTATGAAACTTTTAAAATGACCAGCTAAATATAACAATAAATTATTAGCTCTATCTATACATTAAATAGTAAAATAAAACTATACCAATTTCAAATGTGGTCAGGGCATCAGAAGGCAACCACTGCATCCACATATCAATAAGTCTTCTAGACGGTGGAGGGTCATTATGACCTAGAGCCGGGAATACAAACTGACTGCTAAATGTCCGACTTAGTAGGTCAGTTACGTTCCTCACTGCCTCCAATCTGATTTCGTCGCTAAGGTGCTCCATAGACGATGATAGGATATCCCTATAATATTTTTATAATCAAATGAAGATAGTGGGAAGGTGGGCGGAAAGATGCACAATTTACTTTACTTGACTATACACATATTGTTGTATGTTATTAAAATCTCGCCCAACATTCTTCGTAAGTACCTATTAACTAATTCTAACCTATGATACTTCCAGCTAGTCTACGATGTGCCGTCAAGCAACAAAGTTACGAGCTGGAACTGTACGTGCTACGACCCCACAAGGTAGAATAGTTTGCTATAACTAACATTATTAGCTATTAGGCGCTACTACAGTCGATAGAGCTTTAAATAGAGTATGTGTTTATTATAGTGATATAATAAAAGTTACCCCGTCCATAGCACAAATTCAAGGGTATCTGGATGTCTTTCCGCCATGAATGAGACAGCACTCTGTATAAGGAGCCAAGAGCTGTCACATGTGTGGTCCCTGTGGCGTCCATTTCTATGGTTGTGGTCATTGTTTCCACGATGTTTGCAACCTGTTTACACAGATACCACTAAGTTTGTATAACGTCAAAACGAGTCATGATACATCTCACTATGCTGTGATCTAGAGTCTCACCCAAAGTTTTTGAGTTCAACTTCCGGTGGAAAAAATTTATATCTGACGTAAGGCTGAAAAAACATTATGTCCCTATGACCCAATTAAAATATACTTTATAGCTATAATAATAATATTATTTCCATAAAACATATTACAAATAATCCCAGTAATTGTACTATACCCTAAAGGGGTTCAGTTCAGTGAACTCAAATGTTCCATTTTAATTTGGACCAGCGTTATCCGCTATCAGTATAAAAGGAATATTTTTTATTTATAATTATATAATACCTTTTTTATGAAACTTTTAAGAAATAGTCGATATTTCAGCTTGAATATTTATAAGAATAGTGAAAAAAGCGTCGACGGCAAAGAACTTGCAAGCTTTGAAAGACGCTTAAAGCTTTATCGGTCACCCCGTGAAACACAACAAGCTTACATTTACATTACTTGTACCAGTAAAAATTGTAAACGCTAATTTCCCGTCTATGTCATTATCTCAAGCAACTTTGTTGACGCACCGTTTGAATTTAGACGCGATTTTGAATTAATATTCCCATTGACCTCCTAAAGATGGTACAATAAAATTGCTGTCTAGGATTAACTTACTCCAACTACTATAGGTAGTATATCCTATACTATTTTATAGGGTTATTGACTTTAGCGTGTAATAAGAATTTATATCATTAAATATACTCCATAAAAACATTTTAACTCTCAACAAAATTATATTGTAATACAAAAATTAAAATATTAAATTTTTTAATTTCATATCGCGATCATTACTGGGCGGCGATGACACTATCAATATTAATGTCTCAATCTGAATTCATCGCCGATTTCAATACGATATGCATTTTTGAGTTTATATCGGATTATACTACAAAGGGAATAAACATATTTTATAGTACGATTGATAATTACTACCAACACACACACTGTTGATAAGCAGTTGTGACTATATTTTCAGGTTTGTAATCGCCCACCCATAATATCACTAGACTTTTTTACATCCCAAGAAGGCTGAAGATTCTAAGCTCATTATGGAACAAACAGTTTAGAAGTATACATGTAACATACGCCAGGTAACATACGATACAATTGATAAAATAACATCTGTAATAGATAAATATGTATTATGAAATCGTAAAAAACGTTTACTACACACGATATATATAAATTATACAATTCAGTAAATCTATGAAGTGTCGTTTACTGAACAAATTAATGATTCAATATACATATATACTTTATTATAATGGTGTGTTCATTCATTATTATAGTGAATATAATTGACGTAGTTTACGCACTTTTATATTTTCAGCTATAAATTTCTAAAAATAATAGTGGTTTCATAAAACAATTTCGTTTACAATATAATTCCAGACTTGGGATCATGACTTGAGATGACTAAACAGTACTACATAGTACAAATCGTCAAATACAAATAAAACATGCTGGTGGTATATCAATATTGAACAACCATATAAACCTAGCTGAATCAACCTACACTAGAATAATTTTAATTGGTGTTTCACAGGTAAATTACTTTTGTCCATTTTAGAACTATCAAAAATCACTGTTATTGGCGTAACTTCGTCTCAGTTCGTTAGTTTCAAAAGTCCACCATTACATATAGTTTGAAACTTAAAATATGAGAGTTTCTATTGTCTGGTCCACAATATTAGAAAATTGTGGATTATTTTTTGGTATTACGCAGGTAAAGACTTTAATGCGTTTGATTTTGTCTGTTTTTGGTTTGTATAGTCCTAGTCTTGAAATATATAGCAACATACACGCAACACTTATTTCGGGTCTTCGCCAAAACTTTTTTTGCCGTAGGATCCAGATATGTTCCGGGAATCAGTATTCGAGCACACGCTTTTGAGAGTTATTCATTGTATCCATAGTATAAGTCTATTGCGCACCAGGTGGCGCCGGCTCTGCATGACGTAGGCAATGGGATGGAATAAGAAAAGGATAGTAAACCAGAACAAAAAATAATGCTAACTATGTAACTCAAATCTTTGCTCTTGCCTTATCTCGCAAAGTACTGTGTAGCCACAAATATTGTTTTAATAAATTTTACTGTATGTACGTTTTTTTTTCAACATCATGGAAGACTGTTTTTCATTTTCCAGATCTCTGGATTCTCCGGATCTATAACTTTATTATAAAGTAATTTCTACAAAAATAAAGTTTTGTTTCTGCTAAATAATCGAATTTGTCTGGACGGCGAATTATATTTTAGTATATATTGCTAGTGTCAAATAGACCAATTCGCAAGGCCAGACTTAGGGGAGGGATCGAAAAAAAATATTTGAAGTTCAGAATTTATTCTCACATTTTTTTTTGGAAAATAAATTGGAGCAAAGGGGGCTAACTAGTTTTTTGCAACGAGGCTTCTACATCTCTAAATCCCGCATAATCAATGTGTGACAATTGTTATATTCTATACAGCGTTTATATTTGTGATTACACAAATGCTCGATTCCATTTCAAACAAAAGAAAAACTCCCGCTTTTCACATTAGTACTTGCAGTGTAATGATTCATCGCATACGAACTTTGTTGCAAACAAAGGACAATTATTGCGCTTTCCGCGATACACTTTAAAAATTAAAAATAAAATTTTCGTAATAACGAGCGTACCTCTATGGAACTCCGGGGAGTTGTGAAACGGGTCGTAATGAAGATCTGTGATATGCCAGAAGTACCCTGTAAAGAATTTCGTATATTTTCAAAAATGTTTGGCAATATCACATTGATTGCTTTGCGTTGTATAAAGAAGATTAAGGCCACTAGTTTACTTTGCAAGTTTGAAAGGTTGATTAGGAATTTTAAATTAAGAACGTCTGATAATATTATTTATTCATCAGAATATAGATAATATATAAAATAACGGGCCGCAGGAGTTTCGAAATTTGAATTTTATGTTTTATATAGTGTATAGTGTCGTAGAGCATAAATATCGTAACATAAAACTGTGGAAATGAAGTAGAATAGACTTACCTATTTTTGCGTCACTGAGGTTAAGCCAAAAAAGGCTGGTGATGAATATTGCGAAAGTAAAAGGGTTCATGTTAGGATGTTACATGTTGGCCTGACATGTGAATATATCGTCTTCATTATTTTACCTGCAACAAGAGGGACAATTTTTATTTTCATTTATAGTCCAGCCATAAGTTATGTTACATATAAAAATGCATTTAAAGGAAGTAATATATATACATTGCATTACTAATACAATTTATAAATCAAAATATACTTTTTAATGATCATAATTTGAAGATCCAAAAACATAATCCAAGACTACATCTTGATACACTTTGTCCAAAGTTTTCACAAGTTTTTAGTTTTATATTTCCTTTTGTTTTCCCTAAACGATGAAGGATGCAGGATGATGACCACGTTTTACCATTTTTTTGCAAGACGGTTACTGATAATCTATTTTCTTTGCTGCCCTATTATCTGTTGTTATATGGCGCAAAATAGAAAGAGTTTATTATTAAATAATATACGGGTTCCAAATTCAAAATAATTAAAAGGTAGAAAAAAGATTTTATATAACAGTATTTATGGCAAGACTAGTTATAATATAATTTAGGTAGTAAAGTAAGGTAGTAAAGTAATAACTTCATATTTCCTTATTCCACATAACATTCACTTAAACAAAATGGTATTTTTCAAACATAGATTAGAAAGAGACCGTTGAATGAATAACTATGGTATTTAACTTTTTTATCCTGAAAATCCATGAACTCCTCATTGGATTCAATTAACTTATATGGATTGTGTTGAATTGATACGATCCTTTTATTATATAAATGATATTCATTAATTTTGACAGTCGGCTAAAGCAACAGCAGTACTTTATTGTTTGTTGTCTATAAGGTGGTCAAGAATGAAACACCCCATATAATTGATGTAAATTTTTTAATAACATCAGTATTTGCATATTCGACTAAATAAAATATCCTAGCAATCAATAACGCTTAGACTCAAACCACAATCCGTAAGTAAACAAAGTGAACTCGAAATATCAAGACGTGAAATTCTCTGTCAATTGGTCAAGCTCCGTAGCCCGAGGCTCTTGAGGCAGCGTGACGGACAAATGGGTGCTTGACATGAGTTAGAACCACTGAGAACTTGTGGTCCAAGATAACTTTGTTTACGTTTCATTAAAACTATTTTGAGATAATTTTAGTCGGGTTTTGTTGACTCAAAGTTAGCTTACAATTCAGGTTTGTTTTAAATTTAGAATATTTCATTTATTTACAAGAGCAAATACAAAAGTTTATATGTCTGCTAAATGAGCTTATCTGAGCTATGTAGTTCCATTAAATATAATTACTAGTACTATACCTATAACACTACCTACCTATTACATAAAACCTTCCAAGTAAAATCTTCTTTGTGATACGGTATAGTGATAATATATTTTGAAAGTGAATTATTGAATATTCTCGTTGCCACGTAAGCGAAATGATATACACAAAACTCAATTATAATATTATTCCTTCAATCACGCTTGAGCTTATAAAATGCAATGCACTCGACAACGCACTCATATTTGTGTACAACACACAATGCTCTAACAAATCCTTTTCCTTATATTTGTTTTGTTCCAGTTTAGGACATATTAATACTTAATCGTATTATTATAACTTGTTACGGACGGAATTGATACGTTGATTTATTTCATGAGTTATACAACACTAACAATGATCTGACCATTGTCTAATGAAATTTTTTATGGTAATTTTACTTTGCAATGGATTAGATAGGTGAGGTAACATTTACGGCGGCGGTTAGCACTACTCTAAGTGACTCATTTTCCTCTCATAAAAAAATGTTGTCCAGGGTATTGATAAAAGCCCGAATTAATGTGTTTGATCACGGTTACATAAATAAACGAATATATCGGTATTAAAGTTATTTCAAAATACATAATAAAAAGATACAAAAGCTTGCAAATAATCCTTAAATAAAGAAAAGCACGTAGTTCGTGGTGACTGCAATCCTACCGCAATCATCATAACGAAATGGAAAATGGAAAGAGACTCTCTTTCCATTTTCCTATGAGCTATGTAATCTAACAATATTTCCAATCTGGATTTTATGATCAACCCAGAAGCTATATTTAAGCTAAGCTAATCTCGGATATAAATTATCCTGAATTATTTATCCATACTCCTTCTCCCTGAGACGATGTAGGATAACACCTAACTGAAGGAACGATAGATCGTTTTAGATATAATCAATAGACGTGGATTCAAATATCAGCCTTGTAGCAAAATTATTATTAGTACTGTAAATACGTGCGTATTATTCAAAGCATTTGCTTAGTATTATAACCTTTAGCTCAAACAAAGTCGCAAACACATAGTTCCGAAGTTCATTTAGCCTTTATAATGCCCTATCGCGGTAGGAACAAAATAAATAAATAACACAATACACGCGTAAGCCAAAAGTGTATAATTAACGAACGCTCTTTGAATATTTAAACAGATTTCTTAAGAATACAACTTTCCACTAGCCACTGCACGCTGACCTATCACGCAGACACCAATTATTATAGGATCGATTTCTTATAAAATGGAATTGGATATTACATAGAGAGGATACGATATGATTTAAAAGGTTTAACTTTCTATAGTTTAAAGAATTACTGTTAATATATGTTTTGAAGCAACTACCCTTTAATGTGATTCGTACCGACTGAGACTAGACCATTATACAGTTGTGGTGGGCACTAAGTACACACTCGAGTTATGTAAATAGTAATTAAAAATATTAATAGAGGAACGACAGACCGTATATTGCGGTCATAAATCCGTAGTTCTCGCGGTAATCAAGAGATTATTATTACGCGTATTAATATAAAACATGAGTTTTTACAACTTTTATAAACAATAGGGACGTTGATGGATAAAATAGAAGAAAGTTTTTTATTTCCATGTTTGTTCTACAATTTGTTATTAAAAATAAACAAATATCGCAGTAATCCGTAGTAAGATTATTAACTAAAATTTTTGTATAATGCATTAAGGTAGTATTAGCATAAATAGATAAATATTTATTCGGCGTCTACATAACCAGGAAGGCCATAATGATAATAATCTAGAAGTAGGAGCGGGTCATGAAACAAAACTAGGAAAAGTAATTTCTTTAACGGGACTTAATTTGACGCGGAAACCGCAGGTCTAAAGAGTTTGAAATATTAGGCTAAGGTTTGCAGAATTCTTCAATATCTTTTTTTAATAAAACAATTACGTCTATTGTGCTATGAATGAGTTCTGGAAAATTTCCAGTTCGCTCGGCTTATTAAAGCACCTCGGGTCAATCAACCCTCTTGTATTGTCACAATAGATCGTATAACAATTTTCAATGGTCTTTGTTACTTCCTCTTTATTGTCAAGATACTTATTTCGCGAAATATGACAGTGAAGTTGGGAAGAATCGCTCCTTTGATGTGTTAAGATGTTCAAATTATATTTAAGCTTAGCAACGACAGGGCATTGTGTAGTCTTCATACCTAATAATCGCGGTATATGTCAATCAAGCTTGCGAACAAAATCGATTCAGCTAAGTAACTATCTTATCACTGCGAATTCCCTTGCGAATGATGAATTGAAAATAATATAAAAATGATAAGTCTTTAAGACTTTATTTAATCCACTTAGACATGAAATCTTCATAGATTTTCTATACAATAATGTTAACGAACTGTATTTTTAGGCTCCTCGTCGTAATAATAAAGTAACTTTTAAAAACACAAATTAATTTGCGTTACAGTTACTTGATAAAAATAGAGTTTGAGACATTGTTTTAATAATCTTGAAACTGCCATTTGTCTGTGCAAACGATCATGATATTCGTAATTCAAATTGCGCCAATAAGTTAAGTCTGTGAATTCATTTATAAGGTAAAGATTTCTTAATGTGCATTCTATGTCAGGCTTCGTAAGCTCCCAGAAGACTGCAGTTGACCTGGAGCAACGGATTTGCATAGATTCCAGTACTTTGCATGCAAATACTGCTATTTCGTTAACCAAAAACCGATAGTTGCTTGCCAAAAGTAAGGCTTGATGCGCAGGCTTTAAATAAATAATGTGTAGATAGAAGAAACGATAAAACATCGTTACTCTATTTAAGATTAATGTATTTGATAGTAATTATTCTTTGTTCTTTCGTACGATTAATACGATTAACCTACCAAGATTTCTTAGAACCAAAATACAGTGTAAGTAATGTACATACGTATATCTATAAATAATATTCTCGGTAAACTATCGTCTATTGTACCCATACAATAATTTAGTAGCTCTATATATTCTTTTTTAAGATTAAATTGTTACGAGTATTATTGTATTTTTGGTATCAGGTGCTTCGGAGTATTTGCGAGCATTTGCAGATAAAAGCAAATAATGTTAAAAGAGTATCTTTATTAATGAAGATGAACGCTGCCTTGTGTTATAGATTCATTTTGGTAAATAGTCGTACTATTTACCAAAATACAATATTTTTCGGAGGTTTGTTTCTCCTTTAGTTTAACAAGCTAGAGGATCTGATCATACTTTTTGATAAGGTGACCATATATATATTAATATTGAATAATATTAGTTACGGGGTGTTGCCCTAAAACGCAATTGTACCCTTATTTAATATATAAATAATTAGAGAGGATTGATTCAAGCAGTGTCACATGCTTTATGCAAATAAAACCATTGCATTATTTAAAAGAACATTGTAAAAGAGGTTTAGCAATTTCAAATAAAAGTTCAATCGTCTCATACCACAGACGTTGTGGTTTTAAGATATGCGGTAATAGTCAAACGAATTTTCTTTAAAATTCAGTAATAAGTGGAATTTCAATATTACGCATCATATAAAACATTCATTAGCGAAAATTTAACCGCTTGAAAAAGTATATAATATACATTACATGGAGTCCAGCGACGCAGGTGCGCTACCCTCCTGATTTATAATTTAAATCCTCCCTGTTAAGTGGTTAAGTCGATATGACGTGTCGCCCCGAGGGCTGTCTTGCGATGGGATATTTTATAATTTAAACTATAATATTTCATATGCCTCAATACTCTAAGTAGCATTATAAAGTCTCATAAAAGTTTCACATTTGTTAACACCGATCTAGACATATTTGACATTGTCATCCCAATGGCGAAGCGTATGATACCCAGAGGTGCATTTGAAATTGCCAACATGATGTCCATCACAGTTATGACTGATTTTAAGGGACTTTTGGTAATGCTACTTAGGCTCGAAGGGGAGTGCCTCTACAAGCAGTCAACGAGTGAGCAAGGCCCAGTAAATTATTTTATGTATTGTATCTAAACTCCTTAAATATACTTAATTTATAATTAGTTACATTTCATATGGATATATTAAGCTATATTAAAAAATTCTATACAGACTTACTCGCTCATTTCGGGCGCGTCAAAGAAATCAATATATGACCATGAGCTTTACAAAGCTCATACGGGTTAATCAAACGAACAAAGCATGCAGGAATCATAAATTGAACATTTAAAAAAGCCTACCTAAGCTATATATAAAAAATATGTAATGAGTATTATTGAGATGTTAAAATTAATTTCATTATCGTGAATGATATGAAATTCTTTATATGAAATGAAGATTTTTAAATGACTACAATATATGTTCTTCATTCAAATAAGCTCACCCTTCTGTATAATAATTATTGTCTCATGTAATGCTGCCTTGTATTAATAAAAAAAGTCACGTACGTACTTTTATAAATTACTATTTTTATATATATAATTCTTCTGTGAGTGTGTATGTCACTGAACTTCTCTCAAACGACTGGACCGATTTTGATGAAATGTGTTGTGTGTGTTCAAGGGGATCATATTGTGAATCTAAACCATTCCCAGGTTTAGATTCATTATATTATATAAAATTCTCGCGTCACGGGGTTCGAACTTGAACTCCTCCGAAACGGCTTGACCGATTCTCATGAAACTTTGTGAGCGTATTGAATAGGTCTGAGAATCGGCCAACATCTATTTTTCATCCCCCTAAATATTAAGGGTAGTCCACCCCTAAATTTTATTTTTTATTTTTTAGACAAAATTTTTACTTTCTACTTTTTTATTATACAACATACAAAAATACATACAATCCTAAATTTTCACCCTTCTACAATCAACCCTTATTTTTTATTTATTAATTGAAAATTGAATTCACATGTATGGCAAAACAACGTTTGCCGGATCAGTTAGTATATAAATACAATATAACCACTATACTACATGTAGATTGTATATTTAATCTGAAAAATATGTTCATTCACTGTTACACACACATTTACCCATTGAAAACAGCATTAATAAAAGTTCCAATCCTTTTAGGAAAAGGGACTGCAAAAATAAAACGTCGCCCTAAAACGCTCAGTATTCCTCGATTATGTGCCGAATGCGGAACCCACTTGGCTCCACTTTGCGTTTCTAATAACACAAGTTTTTCTCGTTCAACTCGAATAACATACCCCGTTTGTCCTATAAGTACTTGTAAGCTCAGTTTCGTGTTTTCTAAGTCCTCTATGGACGATAACAATGAAAATATAAGCATAAAAAGTTTCGCCACTTAGGAGTTTGGGGGCCGGTTGTGGTTGCTCTTAGAATATTTACGAATATGGACGTTATGGATAAGATTTTTAATAATCTGGATCCAACAAAGGTTTTATATTTAAAATAAAGGTTTAAAACCTAGATATATAATATATAGAATGCAAGGTTTACAATGGATATTTTCAGCGTTAGGATTGTGGTTATGTACTCAAATCTAAGCCCTACATTAGTGGGTCCCGTTTATGTACTAACGGTTTTCTAGGTGATTTTATAGCTGTTTATCATAAGACACACCAAAGACAAAGGGTTCGTCAGAAAAGCAACGACCATCATGCAGAAAGAATGTAACGAAGTTGTTCTACTTATAAAGAAAATTAATAATAAAGTTGAAACATCCTTGTACAAATGCTTTTCAAACAGACGATAATATTTCTATGTATACTTTTTTATTTCATACTATTCTGTTATAATCTGTGAAAAGTGTTGAATTTTATTGCCACTATTAACTACCTCAATTATTAAATTTTTGTTAAATAAGGCCATTTGAAAGGAACGCAAAACACATTAATTAAACAAATGCGTGACTGAACTGTTTCGTTAACTTTGATTAACCAAGATTCTTATCATGATACAATATTTGGTTTATATTGTTAAAGAACTTAATACCGCAAAGTATTAATACATGTAGTTCAAGTGAACGCATCGTATTTAAACTTTTTTCATGCTTTATAAACCACAGAGTAAAGACTCATAAATGGAAAAAGGTTCTATATTCCGTAAATATAAAGTAAATGTATTTACATTTTGTCATCATAATGTTTTCAACCTATAAATGTAAAGCCTACTCACTTAACTCATATCATAGGTTATATCCTTCTTTCTAAAAGCCTTTGTGGTATGCTAATAAGGGCTTGGTGGAATAAAAGCACAGTTCCAGGCAACAAATATTCTAAACGTTGTAACATTACGCCCTCTGTAAATGTATTTTGAGAGTATTCAAAGAAAATAACAATGTTTGGGGATAAATTTTGACTTCTTTTAACAATTGAAAACTTCATAGAGTACTGGTGATGTGTGTATTGATCATTTAAAATTTATTTTTATGAGAATTAAGGCTATAGTTCTGTGAACAGGATTATCTATTTTTCAATTATTTTTCTACGGGCATAGTGACCTCAATATGTGGCTAAACGAATTTCCCAAAAAACAAAAAATGGTTTATGCATTTTGATTTGAAAAACAAACAAAAACTTCGTTACCATAGTAACTAGCGCTACCATACTTTAGTTCACGTTTTATAACATGACCGCTATTCTCTAATGCAATAAATATGACAAAAGCCTATGTGACCCAAATCAAAGGTTGGATCCACTTTTCAAAGGGTGCGTAATTAGGCAACATGATTCGTATGATAACGTGATTTGGCGAAAGCAGCGGAAGCCCATCCCGATTCCCCTGATGTGTCCTGAAACGTGTCTGACGTCGTTTCCTGTCTACGTGCCCGCACCCTAAGGAGGGTGGACAGGGGACATTATGATTTAATCAGAAAGAGAAAGCCGTCCTCGCATTTCCCAAATCTCATTATAAGCCAATATATTTTTCGAATGATTTCAAAACGAACTCATAACTTTGGGATCCCACCTCATCTTTTTATGTTACACGAGAATTACTTTATCCATAAGAATTGGCATTTAGAATTGAAGCAAGCGCAATATGACCTATATTGATACATATTCTTTCATTGAAAAAACTATACATGCAAGTGAACGCTATAAGTTGACTCAACAGATGACTCGGCGTATTTGCATTTCATACTGATATCGAGTTAACGTGAAAGTCAGTTTATAAAAATACTACACAGCCAAAAAGCTGGTGAAAATAAACAAAAACTAATTAACTATTGGGACGACCAGCGTCGATGATTTCTTCGTTGCATACGATCACGAGGAATGAGCTGTTATTGGGGTGCTACCGCCCAAGATGAGAACATTATTCAGTATTTATATGTGGGACCAAATTTGCACTTTGTAAACGGTGACCAGGAATGAAATACAGTCTCACCCTGCTGAGTACACCAAGCTTCTTGGAGGCCATTTTGGCTTACCATCCAAATGATTGCGGAATTGAACATCGTTTGATATGTCAACGCCACGGATTTCGATGCTGGCTAAGTCTGGCTTCAAGTGGAGTGTCATCAAAAAGAGGAGTAACGTCAAAGGGAGTGTTTTAGCGGAAAACTCGCAGTGTCTTCTTGGGATTAAATTCGACAAGATTTAGCTGACCCCAGTTCACGACGTTACAAAGTAATGTCTGGACTACAGACAAAAGAGTGTTCCAGCTCTGTTATATACTATTGAAGTGAGCTTAATGATTATAAGGTTAACTTAAATATTATCAACCTAAATATGACCCCATCTTTTAACAACCATTAATATCTAAAAGTGTAGAATTTCCAAGAGTTTAATTAGATAAAGATCAGAGGTATACAGCTATATAAACCTCTGTTAATTGCTGTAATCAAAGAGTTCTTTATAAATTAACCTTTCTCGAGGGTGCTCTTATTTCAGTATTTACGTAAAATTGAGCTTTGTGAGTAATTACGAGTGGCCGTCCACTGCCTTAATCACACGGTGCAAGCTACAATGTCCGGAATCTAAACTAGAACCTTAAATAATTGGGTTTTATTTACAAGTTACAGGGGAAAATGTTGACAGTATTTGCTGTGGAATTTTGTAAGTTGTTTAGTTTTTTTTGCGGGTTTATTATGCGCTTAGATAATTGTGTAGTATCTAATGATATAATACTTCGCAATAACGGTTTTTCCTATGTAAGAACAAGGAATGTTTCTTTAAATTTATTGAGAGTTTTTATAATGTATAGACAGGTATTTAATATGTGAATTTATAGGAAATATTCATATAGAAAGTGTTTGCTTATATAGAATGACATTTACATGTAATTTCAGATTTTTATATCTTAATATATCGCCTATCGATGTACTGCCTAATCAGTCTCGACCAATTTGCATACTAAAAAAATAGGTCTATTTATGTAAGATAATAAATTAAAGTGATATTTTATTATAATAAGTTTTAATTCTCCTTCAATAGTATATTTAACTTTTTATACAGTAAAGTCACAAAACAAAATAATAAAAGGCTAGGTCCACTTGAGTTTTGCAGTACCCCACCAGTGGCTGAATGTGCTTCATTCTTATTAGGTCAATTTGATAAGACAAGGATTTTTTCGATGTACAAGAGTTATCTCGGGGAAATTGATAAATCCTGGGTGAGACTAACAATACTAACCGTATTGTTTGTAAGGAGTCAAGTATAGAATGAAAATATACTACCTGTCTTTGGATAACAGGCTTTTATATACCGTAATTTTCTCGCGTCGTTTGGAAACTACCGGTACTCGACTTCCTTTCACGATGACGTTCTTCAACGTTATTTTCCTACATAAAAACTAGGACAATAAACCTTTTTTACTGTGAAAAATACAGCTTCTTTGGAATACGCCGGGAAACTTTGTCATTACGCTTTGACGCCTCTTGTTTCGCAAATTTTAGTAGCCGCGGACCGCTCTCGTAATGCACCGAAACTATTTTTGTTGCAGTTTTCTTGTACTCATTAAATATAACAAGATTTCTGAAGGTGTACGCGTTATCCCACTTTACCTTGATGCCTTCAAATTCTAGAGCAAATTTCAGGCTTTAACATTTAAACTCAACATTTTACGTTTTTTGAACAAAATAAATTGAAATGTTGGATAGGACAGGTTATAATTGGAGTGGTATAACAATCCGATGAGACATGAGAACTATGTATCTCTTCGTCACTTTCATTGACATCTTTTGCACACCAGGATCGCCCAATCACATGCAATGTACAAGACGTCTAAACATATGTCCGATATTCATAGATTTTCCAGTAGTTTTAAGTATGAATATGAATTTGAAAATCGGGGTAGCACTCTAGTGCCCCACCAATGCGATACAGGTTATTAATCATTAAGCTATAAAAGAGTTTAATATTGTTATAGTGAAAAATATCTTTAGTTAACTACCAAGAGATAACTGATAACAAAGTGGTTAGGTAGCTGCTTTCATAGCTATACAGACAGCAAACTTGGTTTAGATATTTAACTAATTAATAACATTTACGGCAGAGTAACTGTATTGCAAATATTGTACATTATTAATTACATTTACAAATGAGAAGGTAGTATGTATTAAAAAGTAGTATTTATTTTATATAAAAAACTATCCCATTGTTAAGTGAACTATATAATTGCAACATTGCAACACTGTGGAAAATTGTTGGTAAGTTGTAGGCATTTAAATATGAGTGGGCTATTTTCTTAAAGGCTCATGGCCTAAGAAACAAGAAGTAACTAAAAACTAGCTGAGAATAAATATTACATTTTCAGATTTGGGACAGATTTAAATTCACGTATATATATATTAAAAAGGTTATTTCACATTTTAATTTAAAATAGTGTGTAAGTCTCATTTCATGAATGAGAGAGAGAATGAAAACCTTATTTCCTATGTATGCCTGCCTTATTTCATATTTTTATTACCTTCGTGAGACGTCTTTACTCAGTAAGCAAAAAATGTTTAAATAATTTTACTAAATACAGTTACAAACTAAAAAGCTTGTTAGGCAATTAGTGTCTGCACAATTATCTTCACAGCAGGTATAACGAGAAATCTGACTTAAGTTCATAAAGTGTTTGCTTGAAAAATTGACGCTTTAACGACTTTAAAATTATAAAAAATTACATAATCTATACAAGCAATAGATAAATGTATCCCCAGGGTCCAGCATGTCCAACTGAATTTCGCATATATAAACTAAAGGTATAATTTAAATTTTAAGTATATAAAGGATCCCCCAGCGTCCCACCGGAATAATGAAATAAATGATCAAAGTTATGCGATTGCTTAGCCGCGTAATTTGCGTGTAAGTACAGTTGACTGTTCTATTATTAAGTCACGTGACCCTTATTAAAATATTCATAATTTCATACTATGAAATACAGATAAGGGACTCGAATTATTATCGTCCTTCAAAGTTCCCTCTCCAATGAGACTGTTTTACACATACACTAGGGAACTGCGTAGCAAGCATCTGAGTACTGTTTATTATACCCATTGACCATTTGTACCTTTTACATGGGTAATTTTGTGCCTTTATATAAAGTAGGTAGAGGATTTATATTTCTTTACCCTTCGTCGATTTCACGTCTCTTCATAATATGCTTAGCAGCCTTATTATAATTTTAGTTATATTTTAGCAGTGATAATTCTATTTTTGTTGTTATTTATTTATTTATTTAATTGGTTTTCAATATTAATTTGTTACATTTGAAAATTAATTCATGAATATAAAATTAAAAATAAATATAATATGAAATAATCTTACGCAAAAAGGTATTTTTAAATGTTAAATAAATGATACTTATTAAATTCCTTCCATTTTCCTTCAAGCATTTCATATGCTTTAGGTATGAAAGGACATTGGACATAATATAAATATGTACAAAACTCTTTTTTTAAGGAAGTCATTTGTCCGCAATTTGTTCAAAGTGAGACCAAAAGCGTATTTACGTATTAATTAGAAAATACGAGAAAATAGTTAATTAGTTTGTAGGAAGTTGAGAATTGAGATTAAAACGAAAATAGTTCTCGACTCCGTACAGTTCGAGTATACTTTGCAACTTAATTGTATGCTTTTGCTATTTACATTAGTAATTTTTTTCTATGTATATCAATTATTGAAATATAAAATATTCACTTCAATATTTGCAACGTCCTTGTCTTAAATTGTTTGGTGTTACTTTCGCTCAATTGGTAATACATTGCGTATGACACACCTATAAATAGCAAACATTGAAGCTATCAACCGCATGTGAAATGCGCCAAATATTTTATATTTTAGGTTAGGTAACGTATTACCAAACTGTACTCTAATAAAATACCTAAAACAATCGCACTTAGTACAAAGTTGTTTTATAAAATATTTTTTATACACAGTTCAAGCAGGAACCTGATTAAGTTTCTTGGTTCTTTATTAGACCGGGCGTGTTCTTGAGCAGTCAGTTCAACTTACGCTTATCAAGCTTTACGTGATTCGATATAAATATAGGAGATTATTTACAGATCTTTCAAAGATAGACTTCTATCTATTAAACTTCATATCTGAATCTGGGAGACATATACCAATATAATGTATTAGTAAAGTACCAATATCCATTACGTGTAATTTACGATACGCGGTTTTCCATTTAGAAACGGCGGTTTGCAGTAGTCTAAATGAATGAGTTCACATACATCTATGTTTCATGTTATCAGGTCATATATAATTTTAGTTATTTAGGTTACAGGTAAAGTGCCGAGACAAGAAATGCGATGCATTTTTGTCGTAGGTGGTTACTACATAATAAAAGATACCATACATTATCCGATTTTTCAGAGGCTTTGCTCAGCCTCTGTGCATCCCTACATTTTCGTATTTTTATTTATTTAGTTTACCAAGTCGTCAGATACAAACTTTTTGTGCCTTATAAAACAAATGACGATCTTGAAACGTATCAAACAGTCTATGTTACAAATGTTATATACTCTATATTGCAGCTTCAAAACGGAAAAAAAATAAATTAGGAATAATTAATTAATCGTTAAAAGATATCAAATAGACCAAGTTCCCATTGTGATAACATTATATTACTTTACTGTTAAAATTATTAAGATAATATTTTCTTTAGGAATTCGTTTACAACAGAAGCCTCAAACTAAATACAAAAGAAGCCATCTAACATATTTGTACCCGGTATTTCGTATTCTAGCCACATGAAAGATAATAAAGCCATACAATTTTATACGATTGTTGGGTATATGGTATTGTATAAAAATATTGCATGCAACACAAGTTTATATAAAACCTAAAAAGCTTTGTTCTGACTGTCCTGCATTCTTGATATAAATGAAAAATTGTACGACGAGTGCCAAAATCATATATGTTCGTGACACTGGCTCATTTCACCATTATATAACGCCATATACCTGTTGAGTCCGAGAATACTTTGACATGTGACAACTTTAACATTTTTTTATTAATCATTGGTACTATAAATAGTATATAGACCCTACCTATAGTTACAACTCAATGTATCAATAAAATATAATTTCTAAGAATATACTCTACCTTAAATATTGTACAAATTTTGATAAAATTGTACATTCAACCTGGTAAAGAATGTACTGCTTTGAGCGTTATAGCAACAGTCCACTCTCTTGAAATGAAATTCTTGAAGTTCCAACAAAAACAAGTATTCTAGATACTAGAAATATGTCTTTACAATTATTAAATAACTTTTAAATAATTAATAGTTCAACTAAGCTAATTAACAAAACGGTTTTTTGTATTTTTATATACAACTTAATTCTAAGTAAGAAAGTTTAATTAAGGTTAATTTTAAATTGTTTTAAAGCGTCAACAACCGATTCATAAACTTACAATATATTTATGATGTGTTAAGTTATTAACCTATTTACCATTGGTTTGAATGTAAACTGAAAGTCTTTCGCGTCAAAAGCGTTAAAAAAGGTCAACTTCAGTTTAGCTTCAAATTGAAATTCAAATAAAGAATGCGAATCAACTTTGATCGAAATATACTAAAATGTGCAACAATTTCAGGGAAACAATATCAGGCTGGGATTGTTTTATAAACGTAGCAAAAGCTAGAAACGGATACAACCAGATATTGATACCGCATGTTGCATGTAATGGTCCTGTACAATCATAAAACATAGGTACGCCACTGGAATTCAAGCACTATACATTGTTACGGACCGTTGTTGTGTGACCTTAATAGTCGGATATTATTTATATATAGTTTAGCGATGAATAAATATGAAGTAATTGTAAATACTTTTTTAACACTTCGCTAAAAATAGGGTTAGCATATACACACAAAAACACGCTATAAATGTACTTTGCTTCTTAATACTCAGCTAAGTACTACAGAATACTACAGCAAATAGAATCAGGAGTATATATTTTATTAGTTTATATAAGAATCACTATAATCGATAACAATATATCGGTGTAAATTGATCAGAAAATATTTGAAGAAAGCTGACAGATGCCATAATATTATAAGAATGTTATTCATGTAATATCTATAAAAAGCGTTTGATCTAATAAAAGGGAGGCATAAAACCGACGCGGCAAGATCGATGCAGATGGAATATTGACATGCTCGTAAGAAATGGTTCAAGTTGCAAGCTTTGCGTATTTATTTTTGTACATCATTGTGTTTTGCGTAAATTAAGTGTGGAAAAATATTTTATAAAAAAATTACACGTACATAAACCCATTTAGATAGACCTTCGTTCAATGATCACTCTATTTTTATTTGCGAGATCCCTATTGTCGCAAACGAGTGCTTATACAATTGTGTATTGTGTTTTCCTTTATTTTAGTAACACTAAGACTTTTTGAATAAACGATTTGTTAATTAATGTTAGTGTAGATGACATTTTTCATTATCTAAGACTAATACTTCGTACGTCTACGTTACTACGTCTTCTCTATATTTAATATTCTTTTATTAAAACAATTATTTCCAATTTAAAATTACTTAACGATCTAAATTATGTTGCAAACAAAAAGTTTATACCTTGAACTGTACCGAAAAATAGCATTTCATTTTCTCGATTGAGAACCAAAGAACTCTTTGTAAAAAGCCATGTCATTGAGCCAACGACACGAAATTGTTTCGACGGTAATATCCTTCGAGTGCAGGCAATTTCAGAGTCGCTAACAAAACAGAAAAATTGTTCGGCTCTGATTTCTGTTTGCACGAATTCAGAACGTTTAAATTGCTTGATGCATTTGGCTTATACTCAGTTTCACAGTTCGGATTGGCCTATCTTATAATATTGGTGGTTTATTTACGACAAAAACCTAAGGAATAATTTTTGGACTTCATGCTAATAAGATGTATAAGTATGCCAGTTTCAAAGTTAACTTATGAGCTTACGCACATGTAAGCTACTCTATAAAACTTCGTCAGTTCACGAGTTTCTTTTTAAAAGGTTATCTGTGGAATTACTAAACTGACTTTACAGTTTGCATGAATGTCTCCTTCGGGGTTTTCGAAGGGTTACAAATAAGTTATTAAAAACAACATTATTATTATATTAGCATTATTTATTAAACAATGACTAATATTTATGCGGATGATAATAGTAGATAGATTCTCGTAATTGCTTCTATATGTTGATTATTTATAGAGAGAACAATACTCAGTAGTGCTTTATTCAAATGAACGACGCAATTATTGATATGCAAACGTCCAGTTTATGTATTACTATCATAGATCTGCCACACCTATGAAAGAAGGGTATTTGTTATTAAGCTTTTTTTTGAAATAAGAATACCAACCAGTAAGACCTTATTTTAATTACTCGACCGTTTTGATAAATTAAATAATGCAAGGTAAATTTCAATAATTTATATCACACTGTTGTATTATATTCATAAACATGAAAGGATAAAATATATATCAAGATTTATTCTGAAAATAGATACCGAATTCAAAGCACAAAGATGCCGTAGGAGTAAAGGTTCCTTTAACACGAAAGTTTATTTCAAATCTGACAAACGTTCAGAACGGCATAACAATGCAAAGTACAGACTTGTACGGGTGTCGCAAACTTTCTGGGATAAAAACTTTTCTATTTGTTAGCTCGAGTCCGCTGTATGCATGTGAAATTGCATCAAAATCCGCTTAACCGCCGAACCGTGATCCAGTAACAAACTGGAGAGTACGAATTGATTCAACTAACGCTTTTTCTAGGTTCTGGCTCACACGTACGGGATTAGCGTCCATGATGATGCCTACGTCATGTGCTCTAGGATTATAGGGACGAATGGATATCAAGACAAAAATACCATGCAATTTGAAAGTACCAACAGAAGATATTTCGCAATGAAAATGTATAAACACTAATAGCTTAACTGACTCAGTTATGTTATAATTAGACCGTAAATGTATAAGATTTTTTTACGATTCTATAAGTAATTTTTGTATGGCAATGTAAAAAGTTTGAATAAGACATCTACATACTGAAAACTAAATATTACAGGTTTTACAGGTCTCTACTGTTGTCACAGATGTATAATGTTATTGTTACGGAAAATACAAATTATATCCTCGTTATGTAAGCAAAGATATAAAAATAATGTTCAAGAATAATATCTGGCAAAAGTAAGAAATATAACTGGGATTTATATCAAAATAATAATAAATGGTATCCCTGTGACGTTTCCATTTGTCTTCCTTCTGTGAATCGTGTAACGACATCATTTTCCTTCCCATGAGATTTTCCGTGCGAAACTTTTGGGGTATGCCACGCCCGCTGTTTGATTCGAAACTTTTTTTCATATTTGTATCATATCCATTGTTATTTTGTTATAACTTTAAGAACAAGTTAGAAATAAAGCTTAAATCTTTTTGGTATATATAACTTAAAAAGATATCTCATATTTTTTTACATATTTATTTAAAACTGGCTCTCGGGGCAGTTTCGACCTAGTGGATTTCAGTGAAGCTATTTATATATATCTTAGTTAATGTATGGTACATGACCATAATAAAATTTACACCTAAACCTCAGGAATCACACTATTTACTAATATATTCTTAATTTAACTGTAAATTTGTTTATCTTTAAGTTAGAAACTGAGGTACTTAAAAACATTCACTATGCAATAAAAATACAAAGCTTGTACTCAACCATCATAAGCAAAGAAAAAGCAACCAAATGAGTTAACACAAATGTGGAAACTCGTAATAAACTCTTATTATTAAGTACTCAGATTAATCAGAGCCTCCATAATCGCGTTCTTAAAATCAAACATAATTGTATGCATTACACATATCAATACCTTTAAGTGCATATGTGTCTTTTTCAACAGACGTGGTAGAGTTTTTTTTAATTATGTATGGACTTGTAATGCGTGTTTCTAAAGTCTTATTATGTGTATACTTATTTTGTCCAAACATGTATAGGAAATCCTTAAACATTATTTAGTATTATATTTTTGTTGGAGATGAAAAGGTGTATATCTAGTTATTTTACTTAAAAGTCTAGCACAGATCCTTAATCTACTTTAAGCAAGAGGATGTTGTGTGTATATGGTAAAACGTACAATACCTATGGACAATAACCTATGTTTAAGAAAACGATAAGTAGACGCTTTCCGCGTCAAAATTTCCATGGATTGCGTTAAAAGCTTAATAACGTGAGAAAATATTTTTCAATACATTTAAAATTAATGTCTTATTATTCTATTAAGTGCTAAAATGACCACTTATTCTTTAATACCCGGTCTCGAAACATGCACAATTACGTGTCTAGTACGAAAATGCAACATTGCGTGACACACAGCAAATACGTGCATGGAAATATAAGCTAAACTGGTCAGTAAATTAAGCCCAATTTTCTATAATGTTGTTTTCATGCTGGTGTTTGAGATTCGTATCTTCAAGAACTGTAATAAATTTCAGGTAACCAGCATGCTTATGTGTGAAAATATTATGTGTGTTTAACTTTCTAGAAATATATTTTATTTAATATTTCCTGTGACCGATTGCGGCTTTATTAAGTAGTTCACAGGTATAGGAAAAATTTTGCTGAGAATATTTCTAATCTCGTGAACAAATCTTGAATCTGGTAAAACAAGTGCAAAGCTTATAACAGACCTGAGTAAGCGCCTGGTACCACAATAATAGCAATACAGCGAGAAAGCTGACAGCAGGTCCATACTATAATGTATATTATGGGATAAGTTTTAGATTTCAATATAAGTTAACTTACTCGTACATTGGTATAATAAATATCATCAAATGGGTTTGTATCATACAAATATTTACAATTACCTGAAGAAAATTGATATTAATATATAATACATAATTAGTTAGTCTGTATGAGCCTGAGAGCATGATTGTTGTAAAATTTTCACCATTCAAACATTTACTGAATTATATCGAATACGAAATGTGGAAGCTAATTACACTATACGGGTATACTCGCAATTTCAATGTTATTAGTAAAATCGTAATATTGAAAGTACGGGTATTATAAGTAGACGCTTTAGATATTATATAATAAAGTTTCAATACTCAAATTAATTTTGAAAGCCGATTAAACAAAAATAGAACAGAATATTCCAAGAAATTGCAAACCCTATCTATACAAGTAGTCGAATTAAACCGCAATAATTTCGATTATTTTTTAATTTGAAGAAGTAAAATATGATGCATATTTAAAGAACTTGCATACATAAATTTGCATTCTATTTTTCCGTAAGGAACTAAGATCAATTAAAATAGTTTATCAATAAGAAAGCTCAATAGAAGTTAAAACCAATGAATTTAATAATTAAGACTTTTCTTTAATTACTTCTTGTGACACATATTATAATTCCATATATACGTATACGTAAATTTTGTAAATATTTTAAATATGATGCTTATGTCGGCAAATTGATTTCATTAAAGCTTATCAACCATTGGCTAATATAAAAGTTGGTGTCAAAACTTCCACCCTTTTGTCGGCATAATTTTGCTTTAAACAAAGTTCAATATTGAATTTCCAAGCCCTGCTACCCGTATTGTTTTCTATTGATTTGTTATCTTTGAATCGGTTATTTAATTGATAAACTCATTGTGACATAATTTTCCGGAAAATTATATATTAGAAGGATGTTAAAATTGTCTTATTTGAATGGGTTATGGGTTAACTATTTATATATTCAAACAATTTTTGCACATTAATTTATTTAGTTAGATTTTATTAAGAAAACTTACTTTGCAAGGTTCTATTCGTCTTAGTATGGAAACTACTTCAAGTGTATGCAGAATGTAACCATATTTGAGTAACTGACATCTTTAATACATTACTTATTATATAGAAGTAAAACATGTAAATAATAGAAAGTAATAAATTACAAGTTCCAAAGACATTCAAAGAGGAAATGGCAAATCAAAGTAAAATCCTCAAAAAAAGTAATGAGAAAAAAGCTCTCACGTTTTATATTCCTTCGGCGTTCCGATTTCAATGTTCTCCCAAAGTCTGTACATAAATCACGAAATTAACAACAACACGTATACGCAACACTCGTGAGTTCACGCTTAAAGAGCACACGCGTCCGCTCCAGTCAAAGGACAAGCGACGAATGAGTACTACTCAGTCGCCCTGTTTCCCTCCCAGCCCCCAGGTGGGAAAAAGGCAAAAGGCATGCTCAACTAGGTATGGGCCGCGTTAAAACACGCGTAATACCTTCTTTCAGGCCGTTCCATAAAGACGAGGGCTCTCCTATTTTATTTTCAGGCATTCCATGCTATTGTGTTTATGGGTCATTCTTTGTGTTTTTTTATTGTAATTAGAACCGTTAGTCATTTGTTTGTTAAGCAAATTGTTGTAGAATTGCCTGTGTTCATTATCCGTGATATTTTATTATTATTTATTACTACTATGCCGGGTTTTGCAATTTTCTATTTTATCTGATTCTCTTTAAGCTTTGAGTAAATATTTGGCAAGTTGATGAAAAGATTTCGCGTCAAACATTCAAAGATTGATTGATACGAATTTTCTTTGCAACCGTAAATTATATATTAGTTAGTCTAAGCTTTCATGAAAGTAACGTACATTTAGAATGTTACATAAATTTCGGGCTGATTTTGCGTCATAAGGTGAAAAATTTATAACCTTTTATAAATTTATAAATTTCTAATATTAATTCTAAACTGAATTTGTGATGATATAACGTCTGTTATGTTAAATTAAGTTGAAAGCACATACGCTTATTCCAAATTCAAAATTAAAAATACATCGTAAAACAAACGTGCATTGAAGTGTCATTTTAAGCATGAGCACAAAAGGCCACAAAATAAACACCTCCGGCAGTTGTCGGGTTAAATTCCTGTATACATCGCACTGAATGGCATGTAAAAGATTCGGTGCATGTTTTATATATCTTGGCCTGACGCCAGTCCAGCCATGGTATACCCACTGGAATTTTGCGAATTTCTTTTGAAAGGTAGCGTAATTGTGAATAAGTAATGGGGTGTTAAACATGAATTTTAATCGTGTAAAGACATAACTAAATCGGCACGTTTAATTATCCTTAATTTCCATAATAAGGCGTACATTTCTACGTCTCCTCATTTCCTTGAAAATTGCTTGTAATACAAAACACCTTCAACATTTTAAGTTGGACAATAGAATGTAATTCCTTGGTATATTGAGCTCGGTGATATAGCATAAAGTCAAAGGCTGAAAGATGATGTTAAGGGGTGAGAGAAGCGATGTCGAAAAGTAAAAGGTATCGACTGTATAAGTCTGGTAAGTTAAAATATTTATTAAACAGTGCTGGATTAAGAAAAAAACTGTTTCGCAAACATTTTTCTATTACTTGGCTTCTGCCTGTGTCTTTGCCTAACTAGAAGACTATAATTATCTGTTGCTGAGAAATCGAAACATATAACTTAAATTTCCTTGATTCGACAGATTAAGAATGCATTTTAATTATATTGAAGTTTCCCTTGGCCGCTACGCGTATGAAAGAGGTACAACCTTAACCACAGGTAAAGCAGCAAAACCACGAAGGGCTAACCATAAACTTTGATTAGATTTTGTTACACGCCGCGCCACGGTACATTAAAATGCGTGAATCGCGCCAGACTGAATTGAATTTTCTAGGTCATTGCTTCACTCAGTTCATCTTGAGATTATGCATTATTTTCTTCATCCCCTTGAAGCGTATAGAATGTCCATTTGTGGGATTTTCTTCAAGGAAAATTCCATTTGCATAGAAAAGTTCGATGTATGGAAATTCCCGTCCTCGAGACTATTTGCAATACATTATAAATTCAATAGATAGCACGTAGTTGGAAGAATAGATTTAAAGGAATGTAAACGTAAGATGTTATCATAAAGGCGCTAGTTTCCTTATACAAATATAATATAGATGCGTGTCACGAACAACTACCTGTATAAATAAGGGCACGTTCCTGTTTATTGCCGACGTCTGCAATTTGTTTCAGCTGTAATTTGATGTATGAACACTGAACTAAATAGAATAGAGCAAGGATTTTCTTGTAACTCTCTAATTTGCTATTTTTTAAGTCACATAAGAAATTATTTGATGGTTGCACATTATCTTATTTATTTGTTACTATTTAAACAAATAAATATTTAAATCTCGATAAATTTTGAATTTGCTTTACTGATAGTCACCGAAGAAACAAATGTACATACTACGAATGCTACAAATACTATTCGAATAACTGCTAGGAGTTTTCTTTATACACGCAATTTACACATACAGCTAAGGTGATCGTCACGAGGAAATTTGCATGTCTTAGATTTGATGCAAACTAATCACCTCTATAAATAAAGATAACAATGATAAAAGAAAGGGATGCTGAGTCAAAGACATACGGTTGTAGCATCATTGGATTAGTAGAACTATATCTTTTGTATTAATTAATACAGTTGCAAAGTACTTGGGAATTTTGTGAAGCTTGGTGCTCGCTTATAAAAATTTATACAGCCGTTCAAAGAACTGTCGTACAAAAACAGCTCGCCGTGCATACCAGATGCTTGTTTTTACAATACCTATTCGCCATTAAAATGCGAACGACAAACGAAACGGTAATTGTATTTTCGTAACCACTGTCGAACGAATACTGGAACAATTCATATTGACAGGAGATAAAGTAAGCTTAGAATTGATAAATATTCTGTAAATGTCTAATTTAAGCGAAGACTAAAATTCGAAATAGTTTAAGTCCCCCATTCCCCTGCACTATACTGAACATGCAGAAAGCTATCTAGTTAATGAAAACTAACTACCCTTAGGTTTGTAGTAATTAGAGGAATGTTAAACAGTTCAATAACAACGCTTTAATGAAGTAAGCAAACTTAAGTAGAAAGCAAGTCTTAGTAGAATTTAATCAGAGTCGACACGCGACGTCAGTGCCTCACCAACGTTGTTTCTGAACTATTATCTTGTCAATTTGGTTTAGATTGTTTACGGCCTAGTGAAAAACTAGTAACAGAAAGATAAAGATATTAAATTTATACCAATTTTCAGGTTTAATACCATTTCTTTGGTATGGCTGTGAGGCCAAACTTAGAATAGATTGTATAAAATTTTAAATTAAAATCGAATAATTTTTTTGAATTTTTTTTTGTTGATAATTTTTTCATCGGTTTAGCATTTTCACGAGTATTTTAATAAAACTTCTTTAACGACCTTTCAAATACCTAACAGGCGTAAATTCGCTTTATATACGATTTTATAATACATTTTTTATATGAATCATGTTTCTTTTCTACAAAATATTTTTCTAACTTTATTTTACTCCATATGCAATGTATGCAACGTATGCAATGTTTTTTAAGAATAATATTCTTTGACTTGTGAAACATTCTCACTGATAACGGAACGGAATACGTGAGAACGGAACGAAATAAACGGAAATGTATAATTACACAAGTCGCTTAAAACTAAAAACAATATGAAATCACTTAAAGCAAAATCCAAAGAAAGTAATAAAACAGTTTCAGATATTTCACAAAACACTGGAATAAATATGAATCTCTTGTTCCGTAATACAAAACAGAACGATTCTTACTAGACGATAAATAACATACATTATGTACATATCGTTACATAATTCAAGTAATTGTGTCATAGTGGCCAGATGTTGTATGGCACAGCGTGATTTACAATGGACTAAATTATGTTGAATGCATAAATAGGAGCTATAACAATAATTGCGTCATATTATATGTACATAGCCATAATTATTGGCGTTATCAGTGAACAACTCACGTATATGCGTCTATCTATACTATAAGGGACTTGCATAGGTTTTGATTATCTTAAATTTTTTTACTACGACTTAGACATCGTATTTAGAATTGTCTTCCATGACTTTTTGCATCCGTTATAATTGACTTTGTTTTGGGGAATTGTAGAGAAGGTTTTGTTATTTTGTAAAGAATTCAAATTTTGGTGTATAGGATATATTTTGTATTTTTTTTAGATTTCTTAAGGATGAGTGTCATTTACTCACTCAGTAGGGTGAGGTTAAGTTCACAATTAAACTGTTAGTTATCTGCCTTATGAGGGATAGCAATATCCAATAGATGGGACCCTATTTAATAAATTTATTTAAAAAATCAATAAATAAAAGCTAAACATTTTACGTTCGACCGTAAATTCTATTTTTGATTAAACACTCATTTTAAATTAAAATGGAGCTAGTTTATTTGGAAAAGCGATGCCATGGATAACTGATGAAGTTAAAGTTCAAATCATATTTTTTTTAGAGTTTCATGGAGTAAATAATTCCCGGATATACAAATGCTATTTTTTCAATTAGTTGTTTAGCATATAATGAGATGAATAAAGTTATGTGATAATATTGTATCTTTAAATAAATAGTGCATCAATCAAATATTTCTAGTTTTTTATGATTGAAAATATAAATTAAAAACTCCCGACAACTTTAAAAAATATTTAATATTTTACGTTTTATATATTACATATTTATATGCGATTTTTAAAGTGATTATTTTTGATAGTATTGTTAAACATTAAAGGTAGTTATTTTCTTTGGTTCCAGTAAGAGTAAAATAAAGGATTTATCACCTAACACCACCTTCGACATGTTTAATAAAGATTATATGATAATAAGCTTTTACTTTTCCGGGTCGTGAGTTTCAACACCGGCCGTGACTGATTTTTCTTAGCGCAGTTAATAAAGTAAATCGTGAGGAAAGTGCCCGGGTTAGACCAAAAATCAACGACTGAGAATACAACTTGACTTAGAATATATATATGTTATATAAAATGTTCAATAAAACATATAAAGATCTCTGTCCTATTCTCGCGTACAAAACGCGCAGTTTTAAAGATTTAATGAGATAGAATAACTTAAAAAGTTTAATCTTACTTTTGTCTATATCGATTGATCAAATTCAAAATTATATGAAAAGCTTGATAATCGTTTTTATATAAATTTGAATTTGTGCTAGTTTTTAAATCATTAAAATGCCCACACAATCGGGGTACAATCGTATCCCTTGCTTGCGCACATTAAACTTTTATACGCCTTCACTGTGTCAATCAATCGCACGTTTGAATAGACTATCTTATAATTTATTAATGGCATGATTTATATACAAAAAAAATATCAGTGAATCTAAAGTTCCTATTATTCCTACAGTTTTATAATGGTCAAAGTCTCGGCGATTAATGAAGAAAATATTTTTGAAACGTTTCTTTAAAGACATAACTCACTGCATATTAGGATGTAAATCTTTATGTCTTAATAAATAAATAAAAATATTAATCAGTCATAAAACACATTTGTTGTTAAATAACTCTAATGAACACTTTCTCAATGAATTTAAATCGCCTACATAATTTTTATAATATCCATAAGAATGATGTTTCAACCTGCCAAAATATTTCATAAACTGAGGTTCAAAAAAAATAAACCGGACATCAAAAATTTAATACACAAAATTCAACATCCTGAGAATGCTCCGGCGCACGGCTAATAAAGTGGTCTATTAGACCGAATAGAATTGGAGTTCCGTAAAGTAACAACTGATTTTATTAACAATAGTACAATAACGAGATACGACCTCCAATTCTTTAAAAAGAGAGCGTACTCCTTCCTTAAGGGCCGGCAACGCACCTATTAATGGGTATTTACGTGCTGCGGCTGTTAGGCTGCTTAGGAAGCTGCAAGCAAGTTTCCCCCCCCCCCCCTATTTTAAAGAATACTTCCCAATATATCCATTAAAATCAAATGCTGTCATACATTTATTCTTTGAATTTCGTAATTTGGTTTAATATCATATTTTTAAAATGCCTTGACAAAATATGAATTCGTTTGGAACAAAAGAGATATAAATGAATAAATGTTTTAATGACTCCACTTTAAAAGATAGAAACACTAGCACGAATTTTTATGAACGTTTTCCGAGAAATCCATTTTTCCCGTTTTTGAATGATGTTATTTTTTGTCCATAGTAGTGAAAGCACGCATCCTTACCCGAAAACACAAAAAATAAAATATTTAGAAACAGTAGCTTATAGATTGTTTAACTCTTGAGCTTCACATTACTATTATCACGGACGGCTACGGAGCCGAACTTCAAATTAATATAAAAAATAAAGATTCGGGAATATTGATAGTAAAGTTCTCATTTCAACATAAGCTCCATTCAAGTTTAACCTAAAAAGTTTCTATTATTCACTACACATGAATGCGTAACATTCATACAACCGCACAATGGTCGACCCCACCAAATTCATGTTTACGTCAGGAACACTGCAATGAAGTGTTTCATATTACTACATGTATTAAAAATTCTTTTCGACTCTATTTGGAACAGAATAACAGCCTTTTTCGATTGTTGACTTGTAAAAACTCGAAACATCAATCTTTCCGAATCATCCATTCAGTCAATTTAATAGAAATAGAATGAAATACATTTGTTGCTTGGTGTCGCGAAGTCTGATATGTAGTTAATTGATGTATCGATTTTTTGACAGTAAATGTTGTATTAATTTTTTTTACTTGCATACAACAAAATAAGATAGCTGTGAGCGTTCCTTGGATTTTAATGGATGTACTTAATAATAAAGTTATATGAAAAATCTTCAACCAAGTCATGTGTCAAGCAACTCGTGTTAAAAGAGAAATAGACTTTTTATAGACCGATTTAAATGAAAATGGAAAAAGTGGTATATGTATTACACTCCGTGGCATGCTGATTGTTTATATGTTTAAAAGTGTTTGAATTTCAGCCGGGTGAACTCATTTTAATTTTTTATTCAAATTTTCCACTTATACTATATTTTATTATTTTCTTTGTATTTGTTTGACGTTGATAAATCTATTTACCTTATATCCTCCAATACTAGCTCCAATCACGCATAATACTCGAGATTAATCTTTACTGCATACTTAATCCAATACAAGGATTATTTACGAGAATTGAATTCATAACTATCGCTTGCAACGAGAATGAAAAGAAAAAAAATATGTAATAAATGTAAAATCAATAAACGGAAAAGTGTGTAAGTGAAGCTTATCTTTATAATCATAATCTATTATTGTAAATAGCTTAACTGGAAACAAGAAACGTCAGAATGAAAAATCATTGACAGACTTATCTCGTATCGACCTGTTCAAAAAGGTAATTCATTTGTCGTTGAATAATTGAATAAATCACGCTAATGGACGTAGGTTTTTACCAAATGGATTCTCTATGAAAAAAGACAGAATGTCAGTTATAACTACGAACTTTCCGCACGCAAAATATTCATATTGGCACAAATTGTTTGGCACAGTTTTGTTACTACTGTCAGGTCGTAATTTTTAGCTAGATGATATGCTTATACTTCACAAAATTCCTTAGACATTTTTTACAGTTTTATAGATTTTTCGTTATCAAAAAAAAAAACGTATCATCTAATTTGTGTACGTAAGAGTTTAACAACACATTTTCGAATCAGAAACTCAGGTACAAAACAAAGAAACTTAATAAGCTATCAAGAAAGCAATTCTGAAGTCACCGTTTCTATTACCTGAAGAAATAAATAAAGATGAACTCAAAAGGAAGGGTGTTAATATAATCTTCTAGTGTCCGGATAAATTAATCCACATTGTCACCATAAAATCCCCGAACAATAACCGGATGAAGTGATAAAGACGACACTACTTTGGGTACCGTTTAAAATATGTGGATGCTGTAAAATATCTAATTTTCATATATAAAAATCCTGTGTGTGTGTAAATTGCGACTTCTGAATTAATTTCATTAAACGTCTTTTTATTACGCAAGTGAATACGCATTCGTGTACAGACGCAATTCAAAGTATCTAAAGACATATAGTTTTTCTAATCTATCTCAATATCGCAAGCCTCAGAGATCGGATATATCGATGAGCGTTAATTTTATATTTATATTTTATATTTATTTCATGAATAAATGCAAATTATGTCAGCCTTATATTATTATAATTAGCAATATTTATGATAAGTTTTTTTCAAAAATAATATTTAATTTCAAATTCTATTAGTCTATTTCTGTGTAAAAGCTGTTGTGTCTGAAGAAATTGCATTATAAACTCTTTCCTTCTCGTAACACTGCTACGCCGTGTGGTTGCGTAGATCTGCTACGTGCTACGACTGAAATCACAATACATGAACAAGATAATTGAAAAACTTTCTTTGCTATAAAATAAATCAGTAAAAAAGGCATGTTGCCAAAGCTCTTTAAACGAGACAAATGAGTCATGAGTTGCATTCTATAAATTAACTGGGGTATATCCCCATAATTATTTCAATAAGACGCCGTGTTCTCTTAATTTGTTGACCGTATCGTTTAATATCCCAGCATAAACATCAAATATCCAAAGGTCTCCTATTATCCATGAAATGTCTCTGTAATTCTTATTGCACTACCGAGTTTAGCGTGCTTAATATTGTGAAACTAGTGGGATTGGGAATAGTTAGACCTCAGATAATTTGATCAAAGTTTTGATCAGTTTGGGATTTCAGTCTTGAGAATTGTTAATTCAAGTAATTTAATCGAATAAATTTATCGAGGCTTGGAATTTTAGCACTTTTAATTAGCAATACTTATTACATGAAACGAAATTTAAAAAACGTGTTAATTAATTATTGAAGCAAAGTTTTTGTGACTAATAGTTAACATAACAATTATAAGTTGAATTTAATAAGATATTTTTCTAACAAGTACAAGTATTGTATGTATAAGTTTATCAGTTGTGTTAGCATCCATAACATAAGCTCACTTTGCTTTTAACCGACCGTGTGTGAAATGCGTCTTGATATATGATCACCATAGTATTAGTATAGCACCATAATATCAAATAGAGTATTACACAGCCTTACTTTTACAAGGTGCCTTTTGTTTGCAAGCACAGGAGGTACTAAAAAATATAACAAGGGAAATGGTATACAGTACCAATGTCCCCAAAACTGATGTTTGTGTAGTTTCACTGTAGTGTATCGCAATACATCGTGGAACGCACCATTACTCTACCAGAAAGATATTTTTTCTTTTATTTTAGTGATATTGGTTATTTTTATTATCATATTATATACATCTTAAATATATCATTACGATATATATTATATCATAACTTTAATACATATATCTATCTTTTAATGTTTTTATGTATAGTTTGGTCCTATTCATAAATTTTCATTTGATAAAATACATATTTTACACCAACACAGTTTATTAATAGAAAATATATATTTTAAGCATGACTTATCAATGATTGTTAATAAAATACTTTCTATTAGAAGAAATTCATTGCTTTCTAAGAAAATAAATCATTATAAAAATATAATAAATGATACAAAAATACAATTATTTCTATAATAAGAAAACCGGTTCATTTTTATTTATGTAGATACTTATAATTTGTTGAACGAGTAGAAGAAACGTTTCGGATCCCTTCAGCGAAATCAGGGTGGCAAAGTTTTAAAGTTACAGTCGGTTCCAAGCTGGACTTTGTAGGATTAAATTAAAATGTAGCAATTTATGGGAAAGGAGCCGTCATAAATTTTAGCTTCTAATTGGCATCGCACAGTAAACTGTTTGACAGCTAAAGCGTTTTATTGAAACTTTGCGTTTTGTGCGTGATATCCCTGAACCTTGAACTCGACTGAGTATGAACATTAACCCTAACTAAATGGCACATTCCTCAAGTAGCTGTATCTTTATCAATCGTATAGTTAACCATAAAATAAACGTGACAAAAGATTCCTTGTTCAGTCCTACATACGTTATTAGTTATATGTGTGTTTAAGATATGTCACGGTGCCAGGTTAGTGTAAAATATTTGTGGGTGTGGTGGTACTGAAGGTTTGAATTTACACCATTACGTCTGGAACAACTGTTTATTAAGTTCTGCTTCTTAATTTATTATGCTTCCACCTAATTAACATAGGTGAATTACCATAGGTGATTCATAAACAATACAAAAATACAAATAAATCCTACAAATTGATTATATCTTAAAATTAAGGAAAATTATCTCGGTGTCTGTAACAATTATAGCAGATAGCAAAAATAAGCATTTAATAAAACATATTTTTAAGGCACCGATGGTAATGCATACATATTATCTTTAATATACAGAGGGATGCTACTTTAACAAAATGAAAACTTTATTACCGAATGTTTAGGGAAATTAGGACCATATCCAAAAGCAAATACTTTAATTATTCCTGTGTGTGTTCTATATACATGTAAGCTACGCGTTAATCGTTGGATTTGGTCCAAAATATTTAATTAACTGATCAAATTAGGTATCCAGCTAAAAATCAATATAACATAGCTGTATTTTAATTCTTTCATTTCACTTCACCTCACTCCATTTCAAAAAAATTTCTCGCGCTTCAGCTAGAACTGAGTGTGGCCAGAATTATTTAGGGCGTCTTTCCTTGGGAAAGATTTCCAGCACAGATTTTGGCCTATCTATCTCCATTTGCGATACTAAATGTTATAGCCGTTCATTTGAGCCTGAAAAAAATGCATGGGATTTGGCCAAGCACTGGTTGTCCTGCATAAAACACCTGGATTTGTTGCGTGATGGCTTTAGTGGTTTTGAAATATACTTTTCACATAGCAAAATATATTTCATCCCACCGTGTGAGGTTTTTTACTCTGGTTTCCTTATAAAACATATACATTTTAACCCTTTACAACTGAGCCTTAATAAATGCTATTTAAATTATTGGTAAATGTATTAATAATATACTAGAATCTTAAATCTATTAAAATCATGGCACGAACAGATGGAACAATATCCGTTCCACCAGAAAACAAATGCAAATAGGTAATGCTCTGTTATATATCTGAAATATGTTACTATATATAGTATAGTATTATAGGTAAATAAATTCAATATTCATAGTTAAAACAGAACATTACTGCTGTCTGGTAAGCCTTTAATAGAAGAATGCTAAACTCTAATTTATTTTTTAGCTTTCCATTATGTTTTTGATTTTGAAATTTATTTAATTAATAAAATCAATTTAATCCGGAATTCAATCTAGAAGGAATGCTTTTCATATTAGAAAATATAAGGCGATGTTTTGAGGACAGCACTGGTCGAGGTGACCGCATTTTCATAAAAGCCTTTTGTTTTCTATACATAAACGACACTAAATATTTATGTGTACTACATATTTCACTACTGATATTAAATTTACACCGCAGCGTGAATGGAGTGTGTAAAATGCTTTTATATTAAAGCCGAATATAAAATGACTAGAATTTGTGAATTAAGTACGTTTATATTTGTGTTATGTATTCATTTTTTTGTTATAATATAACATATACTCTATACATACTTGAGTACATCATAGGACAAAGCATGAATTTCTATGAATATGAAGTAGAAAATTTTCTAAGCGTTTCTGTATAAAGACAAGACTATGATCAATATTTTTTGCCTGACACATCGTTTATTTTTGTTTTCTCTCTGTACGGTCAAATGTTAAATGCGCACTTACAAAGAACAAACAATTGACGGCTTGAGAACTAACTCAAGAGATTATGGTTAACAATCGTACGTGTTTATAAAATAAAATAATGAATACTTCAAGTTCCATTTCTTTCTGCAGAGTTAAAAATTACAAAAACATATCCTCCTTTTTTAATAACATCAACGTGAAATATCAATCATTGCAATCAAATTAAAATTTTCATTGCCTTTATAAAAGCAATTTTGTTGATAATACAGCCTTAATCAAAGGTTTTTAATGAGAAGGTATTTTTTATGGATCACGTTTATAACTTGACCCAAAAATATTTAATAAAATGAAACTTGACTGTTTTTAATAATCCACTGCAGGCTTTACCGGGATATCGAAATAACTTGATCTGAGTGAATGATGTATAAATTAGGTTTATTTTGTACATATTTTTTTATTAAAAATTTAGGTCCTCTTGATTTACTATGTCACATCACGTACCGATTTTATATAAGAAAAAGTTGAGTTGAGTGATCGCATCGAATAACTAAAAATAAAAATTTTATTTATCACCTCATGATTTTTAAAAAACAGAACTTATTTTGGATATGCTCAAAATTTTTTAATTTAGTAATTTTCATTCATATTAACAACCATATAAAGCCGTACCATGTGTGACGTAAACACAGTATAGAGTTTCAGCTTATCTTATTTTTTCTCAAACTAGCGCGAGTTCGAGAAAGTAATAAGTTGTTTACAAAAAGTGAGATTTACTTGTATATATATAATGACCAAATGTTATCCTTTTTAATTAATGTAATTCTCTTTTAAGGCCAATATCCTTATTTATACATTACATATTCAATGTACTGCAATCATTTCGCTTCAAGCACAAAACAACTAAACAACAACCGTGTGAATGTGACACCAACAATATTAGAGCATCCTTCTCTTAATTAGTTATTTATAATTAATAACAAGCTACACGATTAACTATGGAACATAGAGGTACATAACATACACTACCAAACCTATTCTATATATTTATTTCAATTATATTTTTTTTAAATCTACAAAAGATACAATGACGTGACTCCAGAAATACATGAAAAAATATAAACTTATTAAACGAACCAACAGACCATAGTCATTAGTCCCCTCGTTAGTACTAATCATATCAACGTCACTTGTCAGCGTGGAATGAAATTCAGTCACCATTATTACCCATCACCCATATACAAGTCACAGCGTCAATTATATTCGTTATATACAAGTAGTTTTGCTTTCATTTGTCAAAATATATGAAAGCCGTATTAAATCACTGATGGCATTAATTAATTTTGAAGCTATGGCAATACTGAGCACGCCTATGTAAATGTATGTTACGGTGTAGAAAATATTCATGTTTAAATTTCGTTTTAATGATACAACGAAACGTTTTATTAGTAAATTATGTTTAAATAATAAAACGAATCGTAATGCTGTTGTTTAATTAATTTTATAAATCTTAATTTTAATTAAATGTGGAATTGGATATACACATGTCTGATGAAGTGTACAACAAATATTTTAAATGCAATGTTGAAATAATTAAAGTATAACAGTTAAAGTAGATACGAAAATAATTTAGGGTATTTTTATCTATACTAATATAAGATTAGAGTTTGTTTATTTTTTTTATTAAGGGCGCTAATCTTAGGAAGAACTTAATCAAGGAAGCAGTACTTAACAAGGTGGTCAATTATTTAAGGAAGGCTATTCAACGTCGCTGCTATCAATACCAATTAACATTAGCATTAATTAAATATATATATATATATATATATCTTTTCTTCCTTTATTTTGTGTAATGTTAAGTAAATTCTAAAAGCATAGTTTTGTAATACTTGTATAGTGGCATCACCGGCTCTAGAGATATTTTCGGTAACGTAAATGGCTTTGGATTAAAAAAAGGACGGCCATCTTGATAGCAGGGTGATTCGATTTTAGATGCGTTGAACAGTGCACTAATGATACCTACAAGCAATTAGGTGGCTATTTTTAAAGGATATATTAAGAAAAAAAAGTTTTGTGTTTTTTACTACATATTAGCGTATACGGCGTAGGTGTTTTTGTATGTAGCCTATATAATTGGTTAAGCCACACGATTTTTTTAAATATATATTGCGTTATATAATATTGTCTTTTATTAACATAACTTACTCTTTTAAATAAAAACAGGTTTTTTGTGTTATACTTTATATTTATTTATATGGAGATAAGTTTTTCAGTTCTGAGACATGACATTTGTATATTAACTACTTCATGATTTTAATTAAGAAAAATTGTTTAACTCCTATATATATTATGTTTTCACAGCCATAAATTTTTATTACGATGCGCGGATTATCCTACTAATATTGCGAATGCGAAAGTTGTATGAATGTTATTTACTTTTTCTACTAGTCGATGAATTTTAATTAAAGTATTAGCCTACTCTCCAGCCTGATATCGTACGTTGAATCCCATCTATACTCTAATTGATTTTTCTTCGTGAGCATCTATAAAGGAGAATTATAAATTGAACCAGCATAATGCTTCATAATGAACGCCACACTTGTGTCATCTACAGAAGGCTGAACAAGTAACAAATCTACATTATTAATTATAATCGTATTTACTTATTCGATTAAATACATAATTTAAAACCCCCGAGCGGGTATATAATTTCGAATATAATTCGAAGGAAAATCGAAAAACGCTCCAAGGCTTAGCTAAATTACTTCCTAGTTCAATGGCCAGCTGAATGTTATTTGAATGTGCGTTCCATTCAACCGTTTTGTGAGCTACAATGGAAAAAATGGCTGAAACGGGAAATGCAACAGCATTGAAGCATCGCACCCGCTCACCCGAGATCGTGTTACGCCAATGCCTGACTAAATCGATTTTAATATTCTAGAGATCGACGTGGCTTACGCAAATCGTTTTACTAAATTAGTCGTTTGATATGTCTGACAAACTGAAAATTCATGTACTTTACGTTCCTTCATTCGACGCAAACGTATTTTGAGTTGGCATATTGAGAATTTCATAGTAATAATAGTTATATCCTATAATTGACATTAATAAAATAATTATATTAGCTTGTTGGTACTTTGAATTTACCAGAATAATTCATTTACATTAAATTGCATCAAATTTATTTAAAGGTAACCGTACTTGATATTAATATCGTTATGCACCGATTTTATTGAATTAACAATTATAATAAGTATTATTTCATACGATGTGAACGTGATATATGATTATGTAGTTTATATTTCGGCCCTTTTTCGGTTTACTTGCTTTTATCCAAACCTTTCTTCAGCTAAAATAAGTTTTTAGCGCTTTTCAGCTTTATAGAATTAAGTTTAAATATTTTGTTTATTAAAGCCACACTAACGGATGTCTTCATTTCTCAAATATTCTTTAGTGGTGCACTATTGTTCTCGAACTCTCACAATACCAAATAAGGACTGATTCTCGTACCTTAGCAGCGATATACCTTCAACTAGAAATATGATACTACATTTTGTGTCTAAGGTGATAAGGTAGAGATTTCCATGAAGCCTCTATATTTAGTACCGATTGAGAAGTCGTGGTATTACACCTAGTTGCTAGAGAATATGGACTTTGTTCTCAGTACATACAGTTCAATGTTCAATTGCGTCCTATGACAAACATCGTAAGCCTGTCGAAGTTAAATCATTAGAATCTAGACACAAGTGAACGTCAAAGTAGCTGAAAGATCATCACGGTTGAGAAATGAAACCAAAATGAGAAAAGTTTTTCGACGATTCTGCACACTTAAATAATTTAGCTATGCTAAAATCATTATTTCGATCTATAGTCAGCAACTGTGAGTATAATTATCATAATTATTATTACTATAATTAGTGTTTGGGAGATCCCAAAACCGACTGGAATAAAGATAATATTTTGTTACATTGTTAAATGCATAAAGTGACTGTAGTAAAGGCGCCAACCAACGAAATAGTCATTCTGCAACTCACAAAGATAATATGAGTAAATTCCTAGTAAAACTATATACTACGTATTGTTTATGAGACAGCTTAATCCTTTTATAAAAGTTTTGAATATGTTCCTAAATCTTATTGGTAACTTAAAAGGAATAACGTTCCACAAAAGGTTTGTAAATATATAAAATGAAATAACTCATCGTCCTCAATTATAAATATCACTAGCTGATCCGGCAAATGTTGTTTTGCCATACATGTGATTTCAATTTTCAATTAATTATTCGAATATTATTTAAAATTTGACACTGCGATGGTAGCGCCGTCTGTCAGATCCAATGTAAAACATTCCAAAATCAACAGCTACTAATAAATTAAAAAGTATTTAAAAAAACATTGTCCAGCGGACAAAATTGTGAATCTAAACCATTCCCAGATCCCCTTGAACACACACAAATTTCATCAAAATCGGTCCAGTCGTTTGAGAGAAGTTCAGTGACACACACACTCACAGAAGAATTATATATATAAAGAATAAAATGAAATAACTCATCGTCCTCAATTATAAATATCAAATAAATTCATGCATGTAATATTGCTCATTAAACGACTCGGTATTGCACAAAATTTATTTTACCACTTAAAAGCACCACAAAGTTAAACACTAATAAAGTTTTTAAACTATAATAGAAATGGGATCGCTCACGAGCGTGGCTTAGACGAGAAAAGTTGCACGGGTCGGCCATCATGTATGAGGAAACAACAACTTTATAATTGTTATTACTTAAACTGGCGTATTACTGTACACACATACCTCTTGAAATAATTGTGTTTGATCCGAACGATTTTGTATGACTATTTATAGCGGTTGCATTAAGGACACAAGGTTTTTTATTAATGAAAGTAAACAGAGAGAAGTGGATAAAGGCGAAATATTTATACCTTGAGTTCATGACAATGAATTGTCAGATTCATTAATTTCTGTGCTAATTCAACATAATTATAATTCTGATTTTGAAAATCATTTTTATAGACGTATTAATGTTTTCATTTTATTTCATATATAAAAAGCGCTGTATTTTAGACTAACTGTTTCTTATTATGACAAAATTAAATAAATAAATAAATAAAGCCTTTATTTCTACTATACCTAAGCTATTTACAGTTTAATTACTATTACAGTTTATACACTTAAGCTAGACAATTTTTTTTTACTATCATAAATCGATATTAATTTATTGCTCTATAGTAGTCGCCTCTGCGGCGTAGGCCTCCCCTAAACTCTCCCATTTTGTTCTATTCCTTGCTACGGTCAACCGGTCCGGGCCACACTTCTGCGAAAATACGTCCCTCCATCTTCTTTTTGGTCTGCCCTGTTTACGCTTGCGGCTAAATCAATCACTCAGTCATGATTTTTGCCCACCTATCGTTCTTTAGCCTGCACACATGCCCCGCCCATCTCCATTTTAGCTGTCTAACACACCTCTTTACATCTATAATACTTGTCACCTTCCTTATGGCTTTGTTACGGACCCTATCTGCTAATTTTAGACTCAGCGTACTCCTTTCCATTTTCCTTTGGCACAGTGCTAGTCTTTCTTCATCGTCTTTTTTTAGCGCCCAAGTCTGGCATCCGTATGTTAGACATGGAAGTATCGACATGTCAAAGACCTTTTTCTTTAAAGCTATACTAGTTTCATTATTTTTCATAATCTCCTTCAACCCCCAATATTTTTTCCACGCAAGGGCTACTCTGTGCTGCACGTCCTTTTCAGTACATTGTTTGAAAGAGATTGTTTGCCCTAGGTAAATATAGTCTTCGACGTATTCAATATTTATTATTACAAAATTTATTATTATGACAAAATAATAAATTTTCTTTTACTTGCACTAAAGTAAAAGAAATAAGATAACAAATCAAAAGTCATACACACAGACAGACACCTAGAGGCTTGCAAGGGTGATGTCGCTTATTTATATAATGGTACTTGCCTTTACCTAAAGCCGTAATAAGACTCTATATCGTAACAGTTACGATAGAGAGTCTTATTACGTTATCAATGTAATAATAATTTTTTAAAATTATTTAAAACAAATAAATTTATTATGAAATAAACTGAATGAATAATTGAAAATATTGTGGTTATTCTAAATAACAATAACGTTAACTTTATTGGGAAATAAAATTGACAAAATTAAGTACATATGGTAAGTTTTATATAGAGATGACGTTAAAATAACTATGGAGAGGATATTTAATACTAAATATACAATACAACTCACGTTGCAGTGTTTTGAAATAAAGCGGGGTGTCTCTTTTCAAAGCAAATCACAGAAAACCGACGATTCATATACGCGTGATTACGTCCGCGTCGGCCATATTGTTAATGGGATTCTAATTTGGATTTCGAATTTGAAACTAACATCGGTAAATCCCGCGCGACCGTTGAATAGTTGGGTTCTACAGATGATTAATAACTCGATATTAATCAAAGCATTATTCTGTCGGCCGTATTAAATTCCCAAACGAATGGCTGGGACGAGTATTCTCTTTATTACTGTACGAAGTAGGTTTGAATGTCTCGTAGCCATATATTAGTAACATGTTTAAAAATAAATTATATAATATGATTCATAACATATAATAATATTAAATATTTAAAATGCCCCTTATATTGAAAAGACGATTCAGTATGATATGATATATAGTAACGTATTAAAAATATGTTAATTGTACATGATTATTATTAAAAATCATACACATTTAAAGCCACTTTATATATACTAAATAATATAATAATATAAGTAAATATAAACGGCATTTACGCATATAAACCCGAACGTATTAAATTATTTATTTAGTTGGAAATTTTGTGAGAAAAGCGTCACGCATGAAGTTGACAGGGTAGGTACAATTTGATATTTAACCAATTTGAGATTTAATGTTACGACTGATTGACATTGTATTATTGAAATTAACGCCATCTTTTGTTAAAACATGATATAATACAGGATGTAAAATAAACTACAATTTTATATAGACGTCATGTCAGTGCGATTTCAGATGTTTTAGAACTGCTAAAACGCAAAAAGTAATAGGCGTAATCGTAGCTTTATATGTCAAGTGGAATCAGATCCAATTTAAATGAAATTTAATTTCGCCACCAAAATGTTCTATTTAATACCGCTTATTACTCTTGTAAAAAATAAAACGTAATGGTTGAACGTCCGGGTCCTCACAGGGGTCGCTAATTCGCTTTTTATTACAATCGTTATGCCAAAAAATATTCAGAGTGAGCATATTTTCGCTATAAAAGGTTAAAAATTACTATAATGTTATCAAAACGCCGAGTAAGATGATTTGAAGATTACCCTCTTGTTATAGAATTATACACTTATATTTAATAATATTTTTTATTATTTAGTTTTCATACTATTTATATTTTATAAACAATTCAAAAAAATACTTTTTATTTAAAAAGTTATATTTTTTTCAAATCGTAGTAATAGAAGACAGCTACTTTTCTGAAATTACGAGTCAACGTTGATATGAAAGTAAAATTGTGTAAAAGTACCATCTGAATAAAGGAGTGAATATCTAAAAAATATGTCTTATGGATCTTAATAACATTTCCAACAAAAATTGCTTTGAAATAGATATAGTCGGCAGTTTTTCATTTATTCAAACAGCGTAAAATAAAGTAACTTTCTGCTGTCGAAAAAATATATTTTTCAGTATTGTGACTGACGCAACAAACGATACCAATCTATGCTTATTATTTGCAACTTTAATTCGATTCAAAATCAAAAGTTAAGCTAAATAATAATTAGCCATTGGTAATTCAAAACGTCCATAACTAACTGATTAGTGAAGCATCAAATTCTCTATACATTTACGATATAATATTAAAGGATGAATGAGATTATATTATATGATTCCCATTAAAACGTATTATAGTTTCAGTGACACGCCGAATTTTATCAATTCGCATTAAAGCCATGTTTGTGATAGAATTCTCCTTTTGTACCACATTCACTGAATGAATAATTAGTTTCTGAAATATGTATTTATGGGAAATAATTGTTTGTGAAGCATACGAGTGCCAATTTGTATTCAAGTTGCATGATGCAGCGTGCGTGGGGCTTACGTGATGTAATTCTAATAATTCGACTCTTGTTTGGGATTTTGATCGTGTAATGCATAGCTTCGTTCAATCATTTTGTTACATTACATATATTTGTTTATACTGATATATATTTATGAGACAATTCTTAGTAAGTAATTCATTTGATAATTTGTGCGTTCTAACCAGAAAGTTGTAGTTGTGTACTTGAAGTAGTTTCGTCGAAGTTTACCATAGTATAAGAAATTATTAACTAACACTCATCTGTCTACATTTTTCTCAAATTTGTTTGGACATACATCATGTATAATGAGGTGTGTGAATGTTTTATATTATCTCTTTATACTTTTTACGTATTAAAAATCTGTGATAATATTTAAAAAGAATTATCAAAATCTATCTCACGTAGCTTACTCTAATATTCGCGACCTTCATTTTATTATATATTATGAAGTGAAATAACTAAGCCCATCATGTGACAGCTGACGTATATTCGCTAGAATAATTTATCTTAGCATGTGGATTACGTGTGGGAATAAGCTCGGCAGATATGCTTATACATTTGTGACAGTTTTGATATCTTTACCTGCGTTAATTATGACTTTTATTAACGATATCCTAATTGACCTTAAAACGTAAACATAACGTTTCGTAACAAATAAAACTCATGAAAAGAGCATTTCCCGTTCAATTTTTTTCTATTTCACTAAATTTGCAACCAAATCGCGATTCTTCTAGTTGAACGCTTGATTGAGCAGCTACGAAATCACTTTCCTGCAGCTAATGTTTACAAAACAAAATATTATTGCATAATTTAGTTGTAAATTTTATATGTATTATCTTGCAGCTCCAAAAGAAATCGAATAAATCTATTATTATGAATAAAGTGGCTACTTTTTTATTTTTAGGGACAAGAGGAAAACGAGCATGTAAGTCAATTAGAAGAGGGCAGATGCATGCCCATGAACAACTACGACACCAGGAGGCTTGCAAGTGCGTTGTCAGCCTTTAAGGTTACGTACGTTTTCCGCTAAAGTACATATATTAATTGACCTTCTAATCTTCTAATCTTGTCATGAACTAACATTTGGAATTCCTCGTACTGGTAGGCTTCGGCTCTTACTAAGTTACCGACATCCTTTATGAAAAACATGCAATGAATCGTTCTAGTTTCCTGCTAGTGTATACCTCTATACTGTGTTTATTGATGGTAATACAAACTTGGAACAATTTCACCATGCAACTTTTAACTAATTGTTTTTTGAAATATTATATATTAGCGTCGAGCATAGCATTTGCAAAGCCAACAGTCGCTACAAAAACAATAAGCAACAGTGGAAGTTTAAAAAAGCGATTAAGTGGGGTCAGGCGCAGATCACAGTATAACTTCAGTTCAAAATCTTCCTCATACTGAGTTAGATAAAGTTTATGATTAAAGTCTTTGAAGTAAGATAACTCAGAAGCGAATGCAGCTGACGGAAAATATACATAAATATTCATTACGCATTTCATGAGTTATTCAATTTGTATACGCTTTAATTTATATGAGTATCAAATGCATACATTGTATAGTTTTTCATTTCAGTCTTCCTTAGAATACTTAAATGTCAATATATGTCAAACTTGACGCATATAATTTTTCATAAAAGTTATTTATTACACATGAGTATATTTTTCTACCTTCTATTCATTCATTTGTTATATTGATTTTGGCTATATGTCTTGTGGTAGCATAAAATTCAAATCAACGCTTATAACAAGATGTATATTTAAGGTGTAATATAAAATAATGTTCATAATTATCATGATTAATGATAGATTAATTTGACAACCGGCACATTTTGCGGTCACGCGCGCCGTCACCGTCGCTTTAGACGTGATTAATAGATCTTACGATTAATATTTAATAGCTTTGATAATGTAGTTATAAGAGATAACACATACAGTTTATATTATATCGGTTTTTGGGTGGGTTCAAAATCAAAATTCTTACTAGTTCTATTCAGTGGTATTTAATGAGCAGACAGAAATTATTATAAAATTAGTATTTTTATTTAAAGAGGGCAAGAGTGAGTATTGCTCGCTCGGTTTCCGTTATTTTAGGCCAGATTGCGTTTTTTGTAAGGGAGCCTCCTTAAATTATTTATTCTGCTCTTCAGTATGTTGTTATATTGGCAACATAAATATAAAATACATCATCTGTCCAACTATTCATGAAGCTTGGAATGTCAAAGAAGATTCAAGAATTTAGGCTGGATCCTGAGGGTGTCGAATGATATCGTTTTCCGAATTGGGGCAACGTGCAAATTTATGCAGCCCGTTAATAATGTTATAATAATTGGAACAATACAGTGCAAGAGACGGGCTGATAGGAGAAAGAAGTCGAAGGGTTGCGGAATATGAGAGTGGATCGAAATTATATCCGCCAAGGAACTCTTCCCGCGATTCAAATTGTTGACATCCAACCTTTTGTAATAAAGTGGTACCAGATGAAAAAGTCCAACCATCATGCTTTCTGAAATACAGCCTGGTGACAGATAGAGAGATAGTCAATTAAAAAAAAGAGGGTCGGACATCGACACCTCAGTAACAGGATTCCCTTTTTCCTTCTAGGAACGGAGCCCTTTAAACAACTGTTTCACCAGTAACAGCTATAAGTTCATACAATATTACAACAAAAACTATATTTAATTACTAAATATATGTAGTATGGCCTGCTTATGTTTTTGTTGTAAGCTAAATATTTTCTTGATATAGTTATGAGAAAAGAATTTGCAAATTGAAATCAATTAAAACATAAAATTTGTACCCTCGAAATGCCGTTCACTGTAAAAATAAACCTTATGAATACGAACACATCAAATAGCAATTTGTATGATAATGAAGCATAAACAGGTATGTTCAGGATAATGTATTCAGAATACCATCCTAATCGTATCTTGTCATGTAGAAGTTGCTTCATTTTTATTATCGAAAACACACACTTGTTAATGAACACTTTGACTCTGACAGATGATAATTATAACGTCGCACGTCGTCTTCCTGATGACGTTTTTACGGTTTTTAAGTAAACGTGCTCAAAATAATATTTGCTTTTTCAGGGATACAATTGAGATCTGCAGTTTAATATAATTACTCTCTTAATATATATTCCAAATAATGATTAACTTAAATGAAACATTGATGTAATTTAAATAAAAATTGAATAAATGATTTTGAATGTTGATACAAATACGCTACAATACAGACTTTAAATTGAGTGACAAATCTATACTCATACCAAGAAACTGCAGATGTTTTTGTTTATTATATAGCGACTATAGGATACATCAAAGCTATCAATATATAAAGTATAAAGAAAATTACGTTAAGATGTGCATGCTGCACGAGAATATTAAGTAACACGTGTGAAACCGATAGGAACAACAAATATAGTATATAATTAATGCAGAGCACAATACACCAGGACGTAATATTCTGGACACCTAATCAGAACCTAAATAATTGATCAACAAAAGCCTACTATTCAAATTGATGTCATCTCCATACGCTGGGATTACGAGCACAATCGTAAACTGAGTGTAATTTTCACTTGGCCCATAAAACGTAAGTACTTGACCAGCATAATCATCTCAATGTTTATTCCTGCCATAACATTTCACGTATACAATATATTTTCCTATTTATTTTAGTACAAACATCCTACGTCATTACAATGCCTACGAACATTGTTTCGATGCTACGGGCTACGGGGCTACGAAAAAGCTCACTGTTTTATTTGTTAATCAGTCTGGCTGGATTCAATCACAGAACGGATCTCGACGAGAACTAAAAATTTTAATCTGTTCCAACCCTTTTTGATCTTAGTTTATCGAGTTTTAAAACATATCGGAAAATATATTGGAATTGTGTTTCTTATAAACCCAATTTTGTTCTTACTCCATTAATGTTCCACATATCAAAGATATTGGAATGGAAAAAACAATAATGATACGCCTCCGAATGTAATGCGAGACAAATTGATATGGAAATAGGACCCCTGAATCGGATCTCATTCATCCTACATACGTAACGCTATCGCTAACCTGGAGTGATATGAGTTCGTAAAATAAAAATAACGAGTGATCGTAAGTGTTTCTCATATACGTTTATCGTATTTCATTCTACATGGGATGTAATTGGAACCATAAACACAGGGCGTAGATTATTCAAACATTTTATGTTTTAGAATTTTTATTCTATACACAGGGTTTCGACACTATGGTTTTCAAAATAGTTGTGAGATTATAGTAATGTTGTTTGAAATGTCGCGTATATTAGTTACATGCAATTTTTATTAAATAAACATTAAAGCAAGATTAAATTTTTAAGTTTCTTACATGCCCTAATCTCAATAATTGTGAAAAAGGAAAAGTTATAATGGAAAATGTATTTAATAAGGCTATATAATTCCACGTAACAAGCAATAGGAGAAGAGCATTATACACTATTACTTTTTTTATTCAATCATTAAGTCACTATTTAATTCTTCAATAATTAATTTATGCGAGCGATATTTATCCTTATCCAACGAATCCGTTATTCGTTAGAGGTATATGAACGTAATTAATGAATTATTTATAAAACATTTTCATTTCATTCATATCCTTATTTAGATATAAATTATAATGATCAAGTACAACAAGGTTTTTTAAGAAGTGTAAAAGCAAAAAACCGCATGGAAATATTGCTATTACTAACGGAAACCTTAAAATTACGACTGAAATATAACTAATCTTGAAATCTGGGATTCAAAGGACACTATTTCGAGAGCATTGACACCATTTCTACTACATATCCTCTCTTATCTCTAAAACATAAAGCACACTCTCTACGCATTAACAAGAGTCAATCAATTGCTACATACATTTACTTTGCGTATGATATTCATTTTGAAATAAATTCTGCATCCGCTCTCATATAAATGTATCTGCATTCATATAAAGCAATACTAATACATTAGTTTAATTATATTATTAGACATGTCATATTTTTTGTTGTTTTATATGAGATCTTACTTAGAAAAGTAGGATATTCAAACCCGATTCAAACCCGAAACTCTATTTTCTCGCATGAATTTGTTAAGAGATTTATTTATTAGGAAGCTAATAACCTAAGTATTTACGAAAGAATGTATAACAACTATGAAAAAGTATATTGTCATTATTAAACTTAATATCTTTTGGTGACCATATCTGTGTTGTAGTCATTCCAATTGCTTAAAAACTAAAACTTAATTGTATACAAAATTTAGTTCCCAGACACCTAGACACCGGAGCAGTGTCTCTATGAATATCGTTTATTGAAGCCTTGCATGTTGAGTGAGTGAGTGAGGTGCGACGGGGCTAGTTCCTGCACAATTATCATCCTAAACAAAAGCCCTTCCCATGCGGTCACTTATCATCCCTAGCGATTCCAAAATTGGCGAATGGTGTCATTGAGCGCGGCATATTTAATAAAACGACCTGCACTTTTTTGGCAGTAAATGCCAAGCAAATTTACTTCAATACTTCAGGAATAAGGGTACGACCGAGCGAAAGCTGACAGCAATTCGAAGAGATTCAATATCTAACAAAGAGCGAAGAGAATAAGGATATTTAACCAATGACTGGCTGGCATTTTTTCACGTATAACCTAATAAATTATCATAAACAGATTTACAGAGGTTCATCCCAGCTCTTTTGAAAATTAGATTAAGATTTTATCGTCAATTATGACTTTATTTAATTATTAGTTTGTATATTTCCATTAATATTAAACAGAATCAGAATATTTTAAAGTATTTTGAAAAAAGAATCAGTGGATTGGGAGTAGTATATTTGGTACTGGCAAATTAGAAGAAGAAGAATCGGTGAAAGTCCTAGCAGAAGTTTAGGTAGATAACGTCGGTCCAGTTACCTCTGACCTTTTCTCGAGAGACGAACGAAATAATTTCGTGCTTCATACAAAATTTTAAATTTTAATAAGCTTGGTAAATTGTTCTTGTCAAACCTTAATCCATCTTTTTGTTTCTGATTCGATTACTCGCGTTTAATACACTTAAGTATAGAATTAAAAATTATGGAGGGGACATTATTTTGTGTTCCTTTTTTATTGAAGTTGTATTTATTTACTGTTATTTGTAACACTTACATACTCTTTATGTTTCTTTATTGTTTCACCAGAAAATCGACATTCAATTTTTTTAACCATAAAAATCATGTTCCTACATGATTTTTATTGTGAATAAATTATTTCATATATTTTACAAGACCCTATACCTGTTAAAGGAGTTTCATAAAAAACTATTATTTATACTTTCTACTGTGAGGGCTTATTAAAACCTATATATTGCAGATTTCGCTATCCAAAATCCGTATTAAAACCACGATACGAGCCATTGTTAAAATTCATGAACGTTGTAATTCTGTCTTTTTTATCTTTATTGAAGTCCGCGCATCGCGGTGACTGCAGTTAAAACAATTGGTGAACGTTACCACATAGTTAATCCTGCATATTATTCACATTTATATAACTGTAACTAATTTCTCTATAAGTAAAAATATAAATGCCCAGCTCTCTTGACAGTGTAACAAAAGGTATAATTGTAAATATGGTATCATTTGCAATCGATCTTTCTCTCTATTTGCAATCCTCCAAATTGAGATGTCTTAGTTGTTCATTGACTAAGATCACGTATTTAACGTGACATCTATATCTTTGATATTCACATGTGGCCCTTATTGAGCACTCAAGAAAGCCCCCGACTGAGTTGAAGTGAAAACCTTGCACGCAATAAAAATACACGCAAACACGCGATCATCGCTCGCGTGATTCACGGCGCGCTCCCGAGTAGGTTGTAGGAATTATTTGATCAATGGTGCATGAGTGATTGCAACCATCCAATTTTCTCTATCTGATGCCGTAATTAACACAGTAGTTTTTGCTTGACGCGGTGACTTTCTCTAGCTGTGTAAATAAATGAAAATCATTGTGAAATTGTGATTTCAAATTATTATGAAGTTCAGCTTCTAAGATATACTTCAAATACAAAATATAAAAGTATGTAGTGCTACATTAGCCTAAATCAATTAAATTATAACGTATATACCAATGCTTGCATCGGTTGATGGTCGCGCGTCCCGGTTGTTTTTTTACTTTGCTATTTAAACGTTCTAAAAGAACAGAATGATAGACATGGAGAAGCGTCACTTAAGATAATTGATAGAAACTGTTTATGGATTATTTAATCTATGAAATCTACTTTAACCTGTCCACGAGACGAGGTTTAATATGCTTTTAATTCCCCTGAATCGGAAATAAATTCCAACGTACCGTACCTACCGTACTTTTTCAATTATAGCTAGCTAAGGGTTAGATTTTATTACTTTCTAGGCCACGACTTATGAACCCTTTTGATACGATTAAAAGATTAAACGTGTTTTCAATTATGAAAGGTTTGTTTATTTTAAAGTGATATTAAATTTATATTTTATATATGACATGCCGGAACGTAACGCAAGAACTTTAATGAACACAAAACCATGTATTGGCAATATTACTATTATACTGTGCACACTGTAAACTATCACAGCTCATGAGATGCAGCGTGGTGACAGACAGGCAGTAAAGTCTCATTAATACAATCCCGTTTTTATCCTATAGGAATAGAACCATAACAAACATGACATACTAAACATTAACTTAGTACGATTATGAGTTTTCCTATACTTGTAATTTCTTATCATTGAAAACGCATAAAAGTCAAATTAAATAATCCACTCTAAAGCGAATTCCTTGTTTGGATAAGTGTATAGACACTTCGGCTTACGCAGGTTCACAGAGCAAATGCCTGAGGTAAACATCGATGTAGTCACTAAACCTTTGACTTGTGCAAACTTACGGTTATCTTGATTACTGTCTGTAGCATTCCCTACGGAACAATTCCGTGTCGAACGTCGAACTAATAACGTCGCACTAAAAATGTCGAACTAATATAACCTGAGTAATATGGTTATATCCTAATAACACAAATTATCAGCTGTGCATTTAACTAACAATATCATTAGCTAAATCTACAAATTATAATTAACTAAGCATACAGAAAAATCTATCTATATATTATGCCTTTTCTGTAAACGAGTAAGCTGCGAGTATCGACTGAATGAAAAACCTTTAAGAAGGCTGCGGTAAAATTTCAAAGTGTGTTTAAAGACGTCACCGACCAAAATTTCGCCTGAACCCTGTTAGTCGAGTGCCGGGTCACTTAAGTGGTATGTCTAGAGGAAAACGCCTAAAGGCAGCTCAACTCCTTGGGTTCAGCTAGAACGTACTCACTGTGAGTATGAACACTTAATTAATGCAAATTATGTCATGCTAAGTTGTATTCAATAAATTCCTTATGGTACGAAATTAATTACCTAAACCTCAATTTACTTGTATCGTCGTGGACTGTATGAACTACAATGTTTCAGAAAGACACCATCTATGCAATTGAAAAAGCATTAATTCATTTAAAATAGAAGTATTTACCCAAATAATGTATTAAAACCTATAAAACAGAATTACTAGTACAAATTTCGTGCATTGATTTGGCAAAATTGCTATTTGAATTTTGCTTTTGACATCCACAAAGCAATTTATTGAGGTCTGAACTATGCTCTTTGTGATGTCATCTATTTTGTGTATTACATAAAGTATACTTTAGCCAATCAAATTTTCGAGATTGGCAGGCAGAAAGCAATCAATGGATTGCCTCGGAAGTCAAATCAAATGTCTGTTGACGTGGTTTAATAGTGCTGGGTCATATCCTGTGATATGCAAGCTGTATTATTTTTATTATATACCAAAATAATTGCAGTGTTTTAAAATAAATTGTTTTTATGCAGTTGAAGCAGCAAATGTAGAAAATCATTATGTCATACTAACGAATTTTCAACATTTAATCTATGTATAAATAATGAAATTGTCATACACGGAAACATATGTAATTTTAATTAAACAGGAAGTTGTAATACTAACGTTTAAAAATATGTATATTACATGTAAATGCAAGATGGTGGGCATGTATGTAATGGTAATTTTTTTTAAATAAAATTCCCATTTTATGATGGGTTACTGAGTTACTTTTCGGATATACACTTTTTTCACTTTTGATTCTTTCATAACTTATATTTCATCTCTAAGTGGAACCAGCTACCCGACGAGGTATTTTCGAACTTATGAGTCTTAGACCTTCCAGAAGAGAGCGTAACGATTCCTGAAACTTAACATCAGGTGAGCCTTGTGGCCGTTTGACCCCTGTTGTTTAAAAAACATATATGTAAATAATAGATCAGGATACAATATTAAATCTGACTTCCATCGATTCTGGCCACAATTGCTATTACGCGTTACGTTGACGAACGAAGATTAATGATCACTTTGACAAATGACTATGAATTGAACGGAATCCTTTTAAAGATATGTGATACGGATATGGTAAGAGAAGATTTTTAGTATTTTTGTAAGATCCAATATAGATATTTAAATAATTGTTATACCTATAAACTTTTTATATCAGAAATAATATAAAGAAAGAGAAAACAGCAGATTTAAAACTTTAATAATTTAAAATTGTTAAACTTAAAAACTTATAATGATAGTTTTTCATACTATATAAAGTTATATTAAGTATACTAATTAATACTATATAAATATTACTCAGTCATCGGCTTTCTTTACGAGGTCTCTACAAACATTCTATAACATAAGCTCCAATTAAATAATATGATACAGAAATATATTTATACTTTTTACTATTGAGTTACATCATCGAATTCGATTCTGAATATCTATGAGTGTAATTTTGTCGGTAAAAAATTTGTTTATCAAATTTTATAAGATCAAATGACAATCAATATTAATTCATAAAAAATATTGAACGTGAAGTGAAAGGTGAGGATTTTATTTGTTTCTATGAATTTGTGTGTGACGGAACAAAAGTTTATTTCTTTCGGATATATTAATAGTGTTATGTTTTTATATTTATTATACTTAAAAAATGTAATAAGTTATAAAAAATCTATAAAAGTCTAGCTGAACAAGTGCTTACGATATAATAGATGTTTTAACAAAGAGCGTCACCTTCAAAGGTACAAATAAAAAATCACAAAACTATTTTCAGAGTTCCTTGAGCAAGCACTGGGATCGCCTTATCTGGGGCAAATATTATGCAGTAAAGAGATTACTTTACTAGATACTGTGCACACAGCATATATTTATTATATGTTGTATTAAATTAAACTTATATATGAATGTGAAAAACATTAATGTCGTACACACGTCGAAGACATAAATGAATGTGGCATCTTTATGTAATACAGCTAAATCAAAAGCAAATAACTATTTTAGGATACATTTTGTGACTCAAACGGACATAATTCAATAAAGATATTATGAAGAGAAAAAAGAAAGTCTATTGTAATACGCAGTCCTTTGATAAGGTGAATGCTACTGCATATTTAACATTCGTAATGACCGTAGATATATTAAATATAATAAGTGCCATAATTTGACATTTCCATTGCTTTTAATCAATCAAGGAAAGAGAAATTAATGTCTGTTAAGGAAATTTCATATAAACAGTCTACAATAATTTTTATAGTCTACGTAGTATCGCATCTACGCTTGGCATAACCGACGTGGATGTACGTGGTTTTATCAACAGAAGTTTTCAGTTTAACAAAAAGCATACAAAGATAGAACTTCAAACAAATAAATTCACATAGCACGATACTACGGCCTTGTTATTCGAATTCATGTGTATTTTCGAAATTTCGGAGCACAGAATATTGTTTGTAACTTATTCACTCTACAGCTTAAATATATTTTATCTACGCCCTCGTCCATGTAGTTTTATGATTCTTGTCTTATTTATTTGAAATAAATTTATAATCACCTCCATTTTCATTTCAATGTAATTTGTCATTCCAAACGACTCGTGGAAGCTCTACTATACGTTTTAGTGAAAATTGCTACTAACAATTAAAAGAAGCCATGAATAAAGTGCTAGTGAACACAATGCAACCTTTATGTTTCTTAAGAAAATTAATTTGGTTGTAATTTACTCATAATTGCTACGGGAAATAAATCGTATTAATTTAAAAAAATACAAAAAAAAGAGACCCTGTGTCTTCTAAGCCATTGATCCGAATGTGACAAAACTTTGAAACTCCTGGGGTTGGTGCCAGGGCACCTGGTTCATATAATCTAATTGAAACTTTCGACACCATACACTGTACACTTAATAGCGGATATCTAATTTAACTTAGAAAACTGTTCCTATATTCATCGCATGTTTTTTTTTAAATTTATAAAAGTCTAAATATTTGCTTACACATTTGTAGTATTCATTAAAAAGTTTAATGAGAAAAGGAAATATTAGTTAATACAGTAATTTCTCAACATACTCTTTGAGAATACGAGCCCCGAGGTTGTCTTTAACTAAAATGTCTCAAAGCCATCGAAATTGTGTAAAACTTAACCGTAGGTAGTCAACTGTTTCCTCAGATAACATGACTGCACCAGCTGTTTCTGTGAGAGCAACTTTGAATTTCAATCAGGCATCTGTAAGACTTTTTCTTTGCTATAGTCACATCGAATTTATCTTAAGAATTTCATTTCTTAATCGGCGTATGAGGCCCTGTTCGTAGCGATAACGTGATAAAATTTAAATTATTTTTTTAAAAAGGTTACTATCAAAGGCAAATAATAGAAACATTTTACGCCTCGCCTGTTCTGTATTCGTTAGCAGTAGTAAATATAAATATATATAAATAGGATCATATATTATTTGTAGTGTAAATTACCATTTTAAACTTTTACAAACTCTTGGTCAGCGTAACTTGGATACAATTGTAAAGTGAGCAATGGTAATTAATTTAAAAACACTGCAGACCCAAGCTTATTTAGTTACAAGTCTAACTTGCCACTTTTACAATGGCTCAGCCACAATCAGCACGGCTAATTATTTCTAGAATTCACTCCTTGTTGACAGCCGACCGACTGCATTGTATACACAGACTATGTACAATAAGGTTTTTATAAAGGTGCAACTAATGAATGGTTTTATAGTCTGCCTTTAATTAAAACTATTTGCGTTTTTAAATTTATTATTTTAGTTTCGTTTTTATTATACATACAATGTTGTGTATGTGTTGTTTGTTTAAAAGAGGTGAATTATAAAGAAATTATTGCTCAAAATAAATTTTATAAATAGTTAACTTTAGTTTATAATAGTTAATAGGGCTTTGCTTTATTTAACGGCCTTATGTTATAAGTTGTGTTGTAAAATACTAAACACGATCGAAACGAAAATAATAAAACACGATCAAGTATCATGAAGTTCAATACTTCAGAATATTAACACTTTCTAATTACTTCTTACTCCTTGTAAAAAAATAACTCGTAGATGTGTAATTTTCGCGTCCTGCAAGATGATGGATGACATCGTAACGCATGTCAAGTTACCTTATTCCATTCGCCAAATTTACTAATCTTCATTCTTACATATATACATCTACTGGCATTGTATTCTTTTTTCCGTTGCAAGCGATTCACATGCTAATGCATATTATATAAACCTTAAAGGACCAATTATATACATTATTAGAATTTATATGACATGAATCTGTGTATAAATTATAACGGAAAATGCCAAAATTATATACAATGTGTACTCTTTATGTCATTGTAACCGAATGTCAAGTACCTACAGAGATTGATTACTTGACAAGATAGTTTGAGGAAACACGTTTCAGCGTGGATTTATGGGATTACTGAGCATGTTATATCATCTAAGTGCAATTGCTCGGAATAATCAATGTTATTATGCTTTGAGCGTCGTATTTAATCACTCCACGAACAAATTGATTGATTATGATATTAACATCTTGATTTTGATTGACGCTGGCTTTAGTGCGATCGTGTGCAATAATTCTATTTACCAATGTATATTATCCTGGAAGAGGTTGACGTTTATTAATGTTATATACATATATTACTTTGTTTGTGACATATATATCGCAACACGTATCACAGACGGTTGATTAGCTCAAGGTAGTTGTTTATAGCTAAAAAAGCATACCTTGAACCTAATAGACCGTAGGTCAAACGTGTAATGATATTATGATATTGTATGTAATTCATTGTATATACATATACATTTTTTAGATTATTTTGTTATATACTTTATATAACAAATAATACTTTCCTTTTTAAGAATATCATAAGGTTTTATGTTTTTTGTAACATTAATCACTTATATAATTAATGTTATTTGTTAAAAATGCTATTTTTTTAAACATTCATTTTCTGGCCAGTATTATTATTTATAAATAAATGTGTTTGTTTATAGGAATAAGCAGATGTGTTCAGTACCCACAACTTGAAAAATAGTTCTGAGCCTCTTCATTAAAAGTTCATCATAATAAACGAAAAGTCGCTTTAACTTTTCTGGCTTCGTTTTTGTCCCTCTTCTAGGAATATAGCTACTCTTGTCCCAAATAACATGGATGTTTTCTTTTGAGCCTGCAGGTGTTTGTTGCGGAGGCATCTTTTGTCAGATCTTTTCTTTGAATTTGTTTTGCTTTTAGGGTATACTTCTGCTACTCACAAATGTTTTACGCTCGATAGGAATTAACATCCAATTCTGATATATTTATACATATTGCACACGAAGGGAGGCACGACATATTAAATGGTCTACTAATACAGTTACTAAATTCAGCATTTTTGTTCCGCATTACCAACTTAAATTCTTACTGCATGAACAGTAAAACATCCACAGGGTAAATTTAAACCCACATTTAATAGTGAGTTTGGTCATCCATGCAATTATACAAATGCAGGGAAATAATTACTAAACTATTATAATATAGGACAGGCTTAAATAGATAAACAAAATGGGTAAGTACAAATGTAACAATAAACTCGTATCAAATAAAAAGCTACGCACGTTAAGTCATTTCAATTTTTACCTATTATTCGTAATTCAATATTATTTGGTGTGAACTATTGTCGAAACTTTCCTCGTTAAGGTGTGTTGACAGCACTCCCGTTTTAGTTCACAAACTACTGTTGTCAAAATATATTTGGCTCGAGACTAGACTTAATTATATTTATAATGTATAGTTTCGTTGTGAAACTGTTATGATTGTTAATGAAATACGTTGTAACAAAAATAATTTTGATTTATCATATTTTAAGGTATTCTTATTAGCTGGAAATAATAGTTGTTTCAGACCTCCAGGTTGGTGCTTTTTATCCGCCATGGGCGGTAGGCATTTGAATGTAGTTAACTACTATTACATTAACCGAGAAAAGGGATTTAACTACAATTCCATTAAAGAAGAAACTAAATCTACTTAAAACAACAAATTCTTTTAAATTCAGATATAGCGAGTGCTATTATGAGCACGCTACATATTGACAGTGAAGCGTTAAATACTATTTCAAATAATAAAAAATAAAAAATAATATTTCAAATAATAATAATAATAATAAAATAATAATAAAATAATAATAATAATAATATTATTATTATTATTTCCTTTTCTGAGGAAATATGGTGAATGAATACTTCAACTAACAAAGTATTAAATTCCACTATATCTGTATTCCATCAAAAGCTTTCTTATTAACCGCCCTTTGCTTCCTTTAAACAGCTGTAAGACTATTGTGTTTTGTAAGTGATATTCAACATTTGAATATATATTTATAATAAGTTGACCGTCGGGGAAAATTAAACGGCTCTTTTATTCAATTATTTTAGTTTAAAATATGTGTAATGAGTTACAGAAAACAATGAGACTGCTTCGACAACGGTATACAATTGTGAAACTTTCTTAAAAAATATTAATAGGAAATATGTTTATAGGAATAGGAAATAACTTTATTGGTTTCGCAAATCGAATCACCTACTTCAAGATTTTCTGCTCAAGCAGAACTAAGATTTAACAGTATTTTCACTTCAGTTACCTTTTTAAAAAATTCCTTTAGTATTTCAACTTGCAAGCGACATAAAAGAAACAATGATCATGGAACGTCCTTTATTCATTCCGGAAGAAAGAATCTGTTAATTCAATGAAAAATCCGGAAATCGGCTCCTTAATGAAGTACTTAAATATACCATTGTTTTTAAATTTAGAACGAACCTTTTAAATAATTACGCGATTCGAAGAACTTGTCTGAGAAACAGCTTATAATGAGTGCTGATTTATGTACATTATTATTGTGAATTAAGAAGCTATTTATGTAAAGCATATATTCATGGCTACCGCTGTTTGTAATAATAATAACACTCAGACCGACTTTTGCCTAAAGTATTATTATAGACAGGAAATAACAGACATTAAATCGTCTGTTTAATAAACTGCTGGACCGACCGGATTTCTACCTCATATACATTATTCACTTGCAATCGGATATCGAATTCAAACCGCTGGGGTCGGAACGGACTTATAAATTGCCCTAGCCTTACATAGGTAAGCCTAACGTTAATACCATTTCTTGATAGCTAATCTCAGTGGTTCATAACTAGTCAACCAAACATCAATCGTAGACTCTTTTTTGCAACAATAATGTATCCAATCAGGTTCAGCAATACCTTTGTTCGACGTTATTCTGTCAATTCGAACAAACGTCATCATAGGATGTTGGTAATCATATTAATCGTTGGTAAATCAGTAACTCGGAATTGTTATAAAATTTGATAAGATGAGAGGAAGGAAATCAACAAAAATTAGTTGGTGTCAGTTAGATTTTGTAGACCAAAAAATCGGAGTGCGGATATAAATGTGACATTTTTTTATTGTACATAACATCAATAGAAATATCATCTAAAAACTTCTAATCGATCGACACCTATATAAATGAATATACCTCTTTGATAAAATAAAATATATTCTTTGAAACTTTTCGTATAGGTTTTATTTCCTTCGATATATTATGTAACAATCAAAACTCGTGAATTTTGAAATATATGACAAGGGCATCGTATTTCTCAAAAAAATGTATTCTTACATCTTACGATATGATCGAACGTTAATAAATTGGAGCAAAGAATATAACGTCTGTATTCAAATTGAAGGGTCTTTCATATTTCTAGCTTACCGAACCGTATTTTTCTTATAATACTGCCCTTTCCCTATGTAGATATTCAATTATTCTAACAAGGTACGATTGAAATCAAAAATTATTGGCATATTATTAACAATACAGGGATGTCGTCTGCGTGGTTAATATGTTGTAATATATGTTTCTTCTTATATATAAAGCAAGCCGTGTTTTTAGAGGCCAAATATCAAGGTTGAGGATCGTACGATTAATCGCTAGGCAGCCACAGTTCTAATAAAAGAATATCCTCGTAGTCTATGATATCTTAATTAAACTAAGATATGACATTTCATAATAAAACTGTAAGAGGGCTTATTTTAGCTATCTACATTCAGCTTTATTAGGGTAACGTTAATCTGCAAGTCTTAAAAATAATCATTGATACATAATTAATAAAATAGTTTACACGTTATAATTTGACTAAATATTATTTATCTCAATGTAAATATAGAAGATTTATTTCAACACTTAATAAAATATTCAAAGAAGAAGAGTTAGTTTTTAAAGATTATCATTATTAGATTTATATTTGCCATGTATAAGCTTATATTTTATAAATATGAATTACATAATATGTTTTTAAGCGTCCATTGTTTGCAGAACTGTGAATGTCTGATAAGTCATCTTCAAAACCTGAAAATTGATTAAACGATTGCATTTATTTAAAACTATTTGAGAGTTATACGAGTAGTAATAGGTCTCAACATTCGTGCGTTCGAACCCTGACTAGATATTTTTCGTGCCATATACACAATTGAAATTTACTCGTATTGTAGAAAAACATTGATAGGAAGCTGGCATGTCTCAAAAGTATATAATTATTAATAAATAGTTAAAAATAAAAATATAATTGTCATGTCAGTGTACATACAGCTGTCATTGTAATAAGAGACAAATCTGTCCCACTAATCATTGTTAATCCAAACTCTTTTGTCATAAAAATGGATATAGCCAAATAAGCTTTCCTATCATCTATTTTCATGCTAGTCCATTCAAAATTAAGCAGTGCCAATTTTACTTTATTCATCTGAAATTAATTAATAATTAAAGACAATTTCAATTTTATAAGAGCGATAACGTCGAAATTATTAGTATGCAGCTATGCAGATATAAGAATGGAATTTTCATCTTAGATAGTAGTTGAAATAACTCAGTTGAACCGATGATGGTTTCAAAAACCTCTTCCTCTTAATTTTTGAGTTTTTACAAATATACAAAGAAATATAGAGGAATAACTAAATACCTTATGCATAGCTAAATAGAAATGTATCAATGTTAAATAATCAAATCAGACCTCAGTTTTAATTTTTTCCCCAAACCAATTGTAAGCGAAAATCTCAGCAAACATTGGAAGCATGTGTGGCGCAAATCGCCAGTTTGTTTCCTGAAAACATCGTATAAAAATGTTAACCCGTGCTCCTCTAATATTTAAGCCCTTTTTTTGAAATAAACATTTAATTTAATGAGGAAGCAAAACCTTAATTTAGGATAAAAAGATCCAACGTACACCTGAGAGGAATATGATTTTTTTATTTTGTATGCCTAAATTCACTACTTAATTAGCCTTTTATTAATTCTAATTACTATCGGAGACATGACTCTCATAAGGCCTTGCATTTGCATCACGGCACGAATGTAATTTTTTTTTTTTTAACAAAAATTACGTTGAAAGCGAGCTACGAGCCGTTGGACTTAGCTGGAACGAGGCCTAAAGTACAGCCGATAGGCGGAAGTGGCGGTCGTTAGTGGAGACCCTCTGCACCCCTGGGGTGCCATAGGACAACAACGTATACAACGCCTATTAATAAAAATAAACTTATCAAAAATTAGATTCAGAAGTCGGGAAAAAAATATTAAGAGCTTAAAATATGAGGCTCTTAATTAACGCGGGTGCTAAAAGCATAGAAAGATTAACTAAAAAAATATTTCAATGTTTTCATATAAAAAAACATCAACATATTTGATTCATTCAAGGATATATCTATGTAATACTTGTATCCCGTAGCTCGGAACAAGAAAATCTTTTTTTAATTTACATCCCTAATACGCTGGAGCAGCGACCCGAAATGGGCCTACGGGCTAATTAAAATGTTAGAAAAGCTTTTTTATTTTTTAAATGATAATTTATAACTATTTTATCGCATTAAAATTCTAAATGGCCACTCGTAACAATCTTTTTTGTTGAACATGTCAAACAGGGCTGAATATTCGTAAAGCAGTGGAATAATACAATCTTATGAATAATAGGCCTTAGGCTATATAATGCACTCATTACATGGGAAATAAATATGTTTCTTTTAAATATCAGTAATTTTTATAATATATTACCTTACTCATCAGTAATAAGTTAAGACAGATGCATATAGCACCATTGCACAATGGTATTAATGCTGAAACCTTATACATTTTAACCAGCGCCGAGAGGTACCTAGAACAAATAACATTAATGTTATACTTACGACTTAACGTCATCACTACCTTGGAATATTATATTCGGCTGGCTTACTAAAGATCTATTTTATTTCCATATTTCATTATACAGCTTCATCATATAAGGTATGCACGTCAGGCTAGTTCGGAGATTGGGGCTTTATTTTATAGTTACTTGATACTTAATGCTATATTTTGAACAATCTTGAAATAATAACCTATCTGTTACTTTTGTGTATAATATTAAATCCAGACACTTTTTCGTTTTAAATGTAGGATATTTACTATTTTTATGAATTACGTTTGCTATCAAATAGATTCAAATAGATTATTTCAATCATAAAAAGTTCACTCTTACCGGTCTAATTTAAGATGGGTATAATAAAAGTCGCGTAACGCTTCATTTAACCTATCGGCGTAGTATTCCTCGCTTTCCGCATTTCGTTCGATTTTCAATATACTCGCTAACCCCTGACACGCCGCACATAAAAAATGAATCAATAAAACGAACCACATATCCAGTATAATGGTGCTGCTTACTTCAAACATAAATATCGTATGTAAGAACCAAGCTATTTCGTAATACGGGCTGGACATTGGCATCAAAGTCATTGTAGACCTCGAGAGGAGGATTCGCGTCCCAACTACATAATTCCACAAAGTTGTCAGTTCGTAAATAGAAACTGGCAGTATTATCAAACAAAATAATGACAATACAATTCTATTTCCAGTCTGGAGTACGCTTTTGATATCCGCAGTGGGATTTCTTCGTATTATGTCTATGAGTGTGGTCTTTATAGTTGCGTAGAGATCGCGAAATATGAATCTGCTGTTTATGAACAGTAGGATTTTGACCACAAACATTATTGTCAGAATTATAGTGTAGTAAGCTTCAGCTTGCAGTTCCGTATCGTCGCTTGTTTTAAGACACTCCACTGTCCCAATGAGGACGTAAATGAAAAGGGATAAATTCAAAATTTGATGGATAAAATACTTTCTCCAAGACCACTTTGGATTCAATACTTGCTGACCGAAAAAGCTTTGGTAGACCAAAGCCGGGAGAAAAATATCGTCGATTTCATTCCGTGGGCCAACGGTTTCTGTAAACTTCGAAATTGCGTTTCTCGGAAAGAAATTTGGTTTTATCGAAACGTGTGTCATTTTGTCAATCAATTATCAGTTCCGAAATGATCTTTTTGCGGTTAATGTTTATATATATAGTGCAATGTCGGTACAGTTTTATACAAAAGTGCTTAATAACAATATATAATTACACAATAAATTCTGTTTCTTTCATTTCTAAGCAAAATGAATTTTCAATATACTGTTTAATTTAATGTAAAATCAAATCATTATATCAAAAAAAAACCCTTTAATTAGGTGTCATTTTCAAGGTTGCGAAGAAAATGGCTCAGATTCTAAAAACCATATTTTTCTTGTAAGTCAATCTTTTGAAAGACATGTGATAAAAAGTGTATCCATGTGAGTTTTATTTTTATGCCGTACATCTCAATTTACAGTTTCTAAGACAATGTTACTAATACAATAGTTTAATACAATACGATCAAATCACATCTACTTTAAAGTATTTTTTTAACACAACTGTACAACAATCCGGGAAAATGGAGGACACCGTGAGACAGTTTTGTAAAAATCCTTCCGGTTTTAGTCGATACCAACTCCGGGGCAATAAATACAGATAACACACAACCTCTCTGCAGCTGGGACACTTATTTTGACATTTTACACTTTTTGTCTTCAGTCAGCAGTTCAGCGTAACGTGACGCACGCGAAACGTCGGAAAAATTTTAAATAATGTAAATATATTTAAATTTTGCAAAATACATAACTTAAATCCGTTGATAAAGTGTTTTTCTTTACACAACTGTACAAGTTTAATCAAATAACATAGTTGTTAGTTGGCTAATTAATCATTCGACGCCCTATACCTGTTTCAGCTTTATTATCCTCTATTACCTATTTCGCCAATTATGTAATTAAAATATATAGCGATTGTTGCAATTGAAAGAGAGCCATAATAACATAATACGGACAATAATTTTATATTTTGAGGTTTGAAGACAGAAACTAAAATCCATTTCAGTAATTGAACGCTTACGGTTCAGCAATGATATTTTATGGTCAATAAAACTCTCATTTAGAAAAGTGATTTATGGAAGGCGCGTACTTTTAAAGTCATTTAGAAAATTGTTTTCAAATCGTCTGCGGCTTAAGCACGAGACAGAAGGTTGGGCTTACATATATTGTTGATGCACCTAGTGCTATCTCCACTGTCTTACGTACCAGTTGACATCCAGACTTCCAGTTGCAGTTGCATCTGCAGTTTTGTTCCACATTGTCACTACGCCTCAGCAATCGCTTTTCTGTTATGTTTATGATCATTTATGACGTGGATAGGTTTCATTCCTTCTGCAGGAGAAGAAATAACGGTGCGTTGGCAAATAATACTGAAATATCGCCTTCAATTCTTCATTTTTAATAATATAATGGACACTACATACCACAGACATACCTTTTTCAGCCATTTATTCTACATTTAGGATTACATGTTAGGCAGACAATGCAACGCTTTTAAGTTATGGGACCGTATCTATCTTCTTATACTGAGATGTAATATTAATGTAACTGAAACTGAAAAGTATTCAATAAAGAAAAGCTTTCTGGGGGAATCGATTCGGGTTGTTTGATTATGCTTCAACGACATCAGTATTGTTCACTACTTTAGGTATTGAGTGTATCGGCCATACCATACATACGAGTATATACTTTTAGCGGCCAATCTAAAATATACGTTTTTTTTGGCCAATGACTCCTTATATTTTCCTCACACATACTAAGCGCTCTCGAAGAATTATCGTAAATTATAAAATAGTATTTAAAGTATTTAAGTTATGTAGTATTTAATTTAATTTTAATTATTTAGTAGTATTTAAGTTATTTATTTATTTATTCGAGGACATCCAACGGCAAGTACAATGTTTTTTAAATCTAATACATAATTGATTCATACATTGTATTGTCGAGATATTCGCGCGATGGGAGTGTTCTTCCCAAGATTCGTTTTGAACTTAGCAATGCTGAAAAATGGAGAAGGTTTCCGTGGTGGTCTATGAGGAACGTTAATATTAAATCGAAACAATATATCTGGATAATCAATTTTATTGTGGAACAATTTATGAAGAAATTTAAGGTCTAGTATTATTCTCCTGATATGTAATGGTTTAATTTTAAAATAGTCTAGCTGTTTTCGATAGGATGCAATTGTTTTGGGTATTCTATATCTGTAAGCTAAGTGTCTAAGTAATCGCTTTTGAATTTTTTCTATGTGATTCTCATGAACTTGGTAGTAAGGAGCCCAAACTTGACAGCAGTATTCCAATTTACTTCTTACATAGACGTTATAGAGTGTTATTACAGTTGATATTTTGTGAAAATCTCTGCTTTGTCTAAGGACAAACCCATTATGTATTTTTGCAAAATTTAAAATAATTTAAAATATTTTTTTTAAATAATGTAAATATATTTAAATTTTCCAAAAATACATAAATTAAATCCGTTAATAAAGTATTTTTCTTTAAATGAGTAACAGTTATGTTAATAAAAGACAATGTTATAAAATAGTAGTAATTTCAGCAGTGTATGTATGTGTAGCTATAACTCTAAAGGTTCAGGTTCTATTCAACTGTTTCTAATAAAAGTACTCATTTTCATAGAGGATGGATTTAGTACTGATTAAAATTCGCAAAATCTAAATCTTTTCATTTATTTTCATAGACTTTAGCCTTTTTGTTATAAAACTCGTTAAGTCGAAGTCTTCAACACCATTTATTCGTTATATAGATTTATTACCATAATTATGTGTGACTGAAATCAGTAGGTAGATTGAATAGTACTGCTGTGCATAATTAACTACAACTTTCTTATAGATAAAAAGGTTAATGAAACAACCCTCAGAAGTATAATAAAAGTTTATATAAGTAAATTATAGCGTTGTCGTAGACATAATATAACTCGCACAGTGTTTGAAGTATATAATTTTTATCGTGAGCATATTATAAAGATATACTTATAATATCGAGATGGTTGATTGTGATGATGATGACATCATGACAATGATTTAACTGTACGGATGATACATCAATTCTTCCCCATACTGACATATCTCCCGTACCAAATGACCACGGTACATTTATCAGTTCAAGTTTATTAAAAATATTATTTAGATATAATTTTTTACTCGCTTGTGCGTTGCCATAATCTAAGCTCTCAATGTGCACAAAGCCTTAAAACTATGTGTAAACTTCCCCAATTTTACACATTATAAGAAGAAAACTTGAACTTACTCTCAACTCTGATACTATATTCAAACTAAATTATCTATACTTTATTGTTTAAATTTATTTCAAAGCGAAATATAAGCTTTTCCTTCTCGATACTCTCTAAAATAACAGGTCACTCCTAGAAGGAGGTGGTCCCCTTAAATAGAACTTAAGCTTATAGTTAAATAGAATCTAAGGCATTATCTAGCATAAACTTCAAAGACTATACCTAAACTCTAATAATAGACTTTATTAAATTATTAACCTACAAAGCTAAAAGCGACACTTTTACGCTAAAAAAGCTAATTCTATATCTAAATCGTTTTCTTTTGGTGCTCTATACTATTAAGTGATTGAAATTGTAAAATGTGGTAATTTTTAACTTTATTGTGTCTTATTTTAATACTTTATATGTTGGTATATTATAGATTCAAATTTAAGCTTTTCATTAGGAGGCACTTTTAAATGGTGATTCATCACATCAGTGCGACTAGCGGTTACAAAATGCTTATAAATGTAAGCGCCTGATAAATTTTATCACAAACATTTAATTTGGACAATCTGAATTATTGCAATCTTCTTCTTTCTTCCTTCTCTACTTGTTAGACATTCAAGCGTCTGGTGGACGTATTTCAACGGTTACCGAAGTAGGTCCCGTGGTGTTAGGGGATCGAAGCGTAGCTGACCTCAAAGAGGTCCCCGACTGACCACTGCTTGCTTTCGAACCACGGCGAGAACCTGTCAAAGTAATTCCATCAATTCATGGACGAGTCGTCTTAAATCTAAAGCATGCAATGTGATTCAGCCAATCCTAAGTGGAAAGCTACAAACTCATGCTGACAAAGGTTTCCCTGATCATGCAAATACTTGAACATATGTCGGTAAAACAATGAAATTGCTCCTACATTTTCTACCTATATGTGAATGAACTCATTGTAATTAGTAATACTTAATATTATTGTTTTATACTAAAGTTCAGTCAGAATATAATTAAGTTACTTCAAAACGTTATAACTACCCAAAATTCCAAACTTCGTTTAAGACCTAGAAATACTTTAATAAAATTCAAAGATATACATTTCGTATATGTGTACTACGTTGTATTGATTAATCTCACCATGCCTATTTCTCTATAGAAAAGCGAAAATTTTAAATAATTTCAAGTAACCTGAGTGTTTTCTGTGGAGCTGATGGCTTTGGTGAGGACGTGCTGTTGGTAGATGAAATAATGTATGAATTAAACAATGATTTTTTTATTAAAACCACCACTTCACAATGTATAAATAAGCATTCCTATTATCGATAGGCATCATTATATTAAGGCCAGTATACACCCAAAATAGGAAGGGATAGAATATAAACAACACATTAAGGACACAATGATTTATACGTGCGTTGTGTAAAGTATTGTTTCACTATTTTAAGTAGTTGTAGTATATGCAGTTGTAGTATGTGCAGTACATGTACTGTCCCTCACATTACATGTACTAGCAATGCCCTGCAAGGACTCAGCTAATTTTGAATTTGTTATATTTTTATTTTATAAGGTATGGAAAACTAACAGCTATAATACAAATGTGGATAATAATAGTATAATAGATAGACTAAGAAGTTTTCACAAATAAAGAAAATAGCAAGTAGGAAACCGGTTGACATCCGTTAACATTTATAACAAATATAACAATAACATGAAAATGTGAATAATAAATAGAGAAAATATAAATGTGCTAAGAGACGTAGTTACTTATATGTACGTTTCCACCCAATATTTATCAATCAAAACCAAACCCGGTAGATATTAAAAAAAGGGTTTTATACCATACTACATTATACCTTCGAAGGGAACTGAAAAAACTGTACTATGAGTGAGTGAAGTTAAAGTAGTGTCAAATAGTAGGATCGTGGTTTGGTCTCATTACTTTATCTAAGAGTAACTAAGAAAAACTATGTTCGTTGTACGAGTATTATTATTTTCTGTTTAGTGAGACAATACTTTTTCTATTATTGTCTGTTGTCAAATGTTGTTTTGTTTGTTTATTTATTTATTGTTTTACTATTATTTGCGATTCTTCTTTAGAGTGGGTAGATACTTTCCGAATATTAGTTTTAAAATGTAAGTGATGACAATTATAATAATTAAATAGAAGCGTAGCTAGAGCTCAAAGTGAAGATACAGCGAGGGTAAGAAGGTAGAAAAATTTATTAGATACGTAATGCAGTGCTTTCAAGTTTATAGATATGTAAACAGATGGCGCTTGTAACTGAAACATCTATTTATTTCTTATTTAACGCCATCTAGGGAGTTATGTATACGAGATTAAAATGGAATTGTTTGGACAAATAAAAACGTGACGCCATCTAGCGGCAACGAAACACGCTGCATTACGTCCGAAAAGCGGGAATGAACAAAAACTTACTGAAAACTAGTGAAATTTTTTAAATGATTTTTAATGACCATTATTTTGAATACATTCTTATATTGGAAAAAATAAAACTTATAATATCAATATTGGAACTTGTATCGGATTTTTTAAAACAATAGTTTTCAAGAGTAATTAGTCATCCTTTAATTGTGATTCAAAAATATTAACGTAAGAAACTTCATTCAGTATTCAGTAAGGCTGTTCGACACAAATTTATGAAATGGAAGCTGAAGGTTGTAAATTTTATATATTAAGTAACATTTCCACCTGGACTCGGCGAATGTGGTCTCAGTTCCTGCTGGCTTGCCTGTCGAGACGGTGGACGAACGCTCACTCGGGAGCCGCGTCGATCCTGCGACATATAATTTCATTTAATGTGTTAAACTGTCTGAACTTTATAAATTTTATTAAGAATAGATCATCACATCCACACTGATTCGCACTTATAAACATATCGAGTTATATATACTTCAGATGTGATTGCACTCACGAATACTTAGACAAATAGAAGTGCTTCCATATTTATAACATTATTATGGTTTAGATTTTAGAATATTACCTGAGCATGCAAAAGTTTGGAATCTCTTAATAGAGAAACATTCATGAGTCGTGGATTAGGGGTGTTAAAAATTGTTCTGTTCTCCCTCCATCGAGCTCTGGAAAAATAAGGTTTCATAAAATGTATTATATATATAAAATTCTCATCTTAACTGCCTGAAACTGTATAAATCTTAAGGTTTTTATCATACAATTGGCTTGCATTGACTTCGAGTACTATGTTAGGCAAGCAATATTTCGCATTCACACAGGGGTCCATTTTGTACCTCAGTAATATCAATAAGTTTTTATTTGATTAGATGTATCTCGTATCTCCTGTGTTGTACGAGGGGTTCACACACATACAACTGTATTTATAGCGTACTCATATATAGCCTTCCTCGATAGATGGAGAGAAAAAGACTCAATTGAGTTTCTGAGAATAGTGCAAACATACTCTTACTTTTTTTTGATATTAAATATAGTTTTCCGTCTTAGTACAAGTACAAGTGTTACAGGCTATTTACCTGCTAAAAAGCCGTAAAACGACACAAATAATGACGAACATCAGCGCCATACCAACCAGTACTCCAATCATTGCTGGGTCCAGAGTTTTGGTAGAGATTTCTATTTCCTTTTCAGCTGGAACGTTTAAAATTTACTAAATTAAGCGAAGATTAAGTAAGTTTCAAACACACTTTGTTTAGTTATTATGATAGACGCTTTAGTATGCATTATGGTAAAGGTAGAATAGTATATAAAGTCTCCCTTATTTTTATGGACCAGTTTAGCCTAGGCTAATTCCATCTATGCCAATGGATTTTTCTGCATTATCAATTAACGAGTATTTAATCGAATCCACTCTTACGGTGGATCAAAATATCGTGAAGAAATCGACATGCCTTCATGTTCAAGCAGATAATTAAAAATCGGCTATTAAAGACATCAAGAAATGAATACAGAAATCTGAGCCGAGCTTACGTCCAGTTTGTTATGATAAAGTTTAAATTGAGTTTATAAAGGCAAATCTATAATTTATTATTAAAAATCTCTCAAGTTAAAAAAAATTATAACTTAAATACGAATTTTAACGATTTATTGAATTTTTTAAGCGCTATTGCTACAATTAAAACATAAGTAATATGACTAATTTTAGTACAATTGGGGTTAACGTTACAGTCACATCATTTGATCTTAAAGTTGACAATCCTTCCAGAAACTGCCCCTGTATAAACACGTTACAATACAAGACTTATGGAAGTATAGAAAATGCATTTTTTGACCTGGCAACGTAGCGAATTGATAAAATAACTTACGGTTACATACAATGCCACCATCAACAGACACCTCAGCAACCAACTCATACTTGCACACGCATCGTTCGTTCCTACACTCAGTTTTGAAAACAACGTCTTCACATTGCTCATTGAAAATACAGCTTTCGTTGATGCCAGCAGCTGAAAATGGGAATTATTTAATTAGTGCGAAACTAATTATTTCATCATTATTTGTCATTTTTTTATATTATAGTTTAAAAGAGGGTATACACGAAGACTTTGCAGTCAAAAAGACATTTCTGAAGAGGGCTGTTAGAATTAATTTAAATAAAATCTGATAATCACTTTGTTAACATAAGTTTGTCTAATTACATTGATGTTTTTAATTAACAACAAATGTTTTCTATACATTGTGATTTTACCTTTAGTGGACCTAAACCTAAGCTTAGATATACCGGTTCGCGGGCAGTAAGTGCTTATTTACTATGATAAATAAATAAAAAATAATCCTCCATGCCCAGTTAAACGTTAACCAATGAACAAGTTCACATAAGTACTTTGAAAATGTTTAAATGGAGACAACGAAATGCAGGACAAGTAACACGAGAATACCACTGCATTAGATCGATATAAGCCAAAGTTTTAGATCGCGTGTCGTCACCACGTCAGTTCTTTGTTCTTGTAATTACTTGCACACTTTATAATACATTCATTATTAATTTAATGCTGATAAAACACGGCTAAATAGGTTTTTAATTTCAAAACTGTAATGAGATTAAAGTTACGGTTTAGAATATGTTTCTTTTTACAATATCTGTGAACTAAGCACTTTTCCAGAACTACTTTCTAAATTAATGCACATTTTAAAATCATTCTACGCTGGAACATCAGAAAGTGTTTCGAACATTTGTAGCTGTATTCCATATTTTAGTTTTCACGTGGATAAACATCCAACATTCACCACAGCTTTGTAAATATTGAATATATAATTAGTAAAATCATAAGAATTACTTACAACCGTATTCACAGACAATCAGAACATCCATTAAGAGTTAACGTTTAACACAATAAGTGAACATTTAAAAAAATCTTATTACTGATTATTCAGGAGCTTAAAAATTCAACTGCCCCTCGCTTCTTTAAAACAGTGGCGAATTTTGTCACAGTTCTGTATGATTCATGAAGTTAACAAAATCAAGACGTACCATTTTTACTATGGCTATGAGAATCTTCATCGATAAGTTAAGGGATTTTTTTGTATAAATTTTACTTACACATAATATTTAGAATATTTTAATCAGGCAATGCAGGCGATATTGGCCACAAAGTAAATTTATATACAAGAAAATCGGTAATATAACGGTAGTACTGTTGCTTACGTTTTCCACATTTATCCACATGATTGGTGACCGGTACATCTGGGTGGCAGCGACAGATCTTATGCACGTCATCACACACGGAGTCCGGGAAACCACACTCCATCAACGTCGAACAGGTATCACCGTACATCATCTTCCCTCGTTTTGAAGGATCTGTAACATGAAAATATCGAAGTACCCTACAATGCTGAAGATTGTTTTTTGATGGTTTTTAGCTAAAAAAGCAAGGCGTATCACGAATACTCTTTTGTAGCTACACATATCTTTAAGTTATCTTTATAAACCTAGATTTAGTTTGATAAAGTTCAGTATATACTCGTCTCTCGTGTCTTTCATCTCATTAAAAAATCCTTAGACTTTGACATAAATAAATATGAACATAAATAAATTTGACATAAAAAAATAATCACCGTTGTAGCTCATTTTAAATATTTAGATTTCCTCACTAATACAACCATTACTAAATAATATTCTTATAATTTTGACATATAATTTACTTCGAATAAAGTTTTTATCAGTTTTGTTTTTCGTTATTAGTTCATTATACGTAGTAGAAGATTTTATCGTTGGGGGCAATTGAAATAATGAATATTTCAAGCTTCGATATGAACTGTGACAAATAACGATCAATTTATAAAAGTGTACAAAATTACTAGACTTGTTTTAAAAGTTTTAACTTTTGTGTATAAGAATGGTTTTGGGTAATAATTCAAAAATTAAATACTAATACATAAAGAAATAGTAAGCATGAGGAGCTTCCTCATGGTTACAGGCACCAAGCACGAGAATGGGTGCAGTGTAAATGTTAGGCAGCTGTTTAGTTAAATTAGCTTAACGATAGCTACAGATGGCTGCTGTAACAATGTATCGGCCATCATGACTTCACAATACTACATTTATGGCCCAGCTGCAACTTAAGCACAACACGTGATAACATCTCACATTAATTGAATTAATTAACTACAGGAACGTTAAGCGTGTACTTAAGTACACTTTACGATATCTTACTTGTTTTTACCTTAGTATGCATTTGAAATGAAAAAACACACGAGTATATTTACCAAACACAGCAACGGTGGTCACATCCAGCTCGGCCAAGGAGGGCGCGAGCGCCAGCAGCGCCGTCAGCGCGGCCAGCGCCGCCCGCCCACACCTCGGGCCCCGCATGCCTCCGGCTGCGCCCGCGTCACATGCCAATACACCTGAAAAAGATTAAAACAAACTAGATATTTTCACTATGTATCGTATGCTTCTTAGGTGGTACATCTATAGCCTTCAATTCTACAAAACAAGAATCCGTTATCTTAGGATGTGGAAACTTTATACGTCATGAAATAATTTATGTAACCGCACCATCACAGAGTGATTTACATATCAACAAGATTTTTTTTAAATTATGTTTGTTTTTCGTTACTCGCGTATGACGTACATATTTAATAAAACTTTATCGGATTAATATAATTTAAAATGTTTTATTATTATTCGATTATATTCCATAAATAGGGAGTATCATATTTATGGTTTTATTGACGAGAGCTAATGCAATGACAATATAATTTGAGAAATAAAAATGTTACATGGCCCATTTAATCTACGAAGGGTCGCTAAGTAGATTTCGTAACTTAATCCTTGATAACAACAAAGTTTACACAGATGCTGTAATCTCATTGACCCTTTAGTCTAAGCTCCTAACTGAGATTTTATCTTGAGAATGAGTATTACATTTATATATATCTATCAATGAAAATAAAACTGATATTTTCATGGATAATTAAATCATAGATTTTCTTCGCACATATTTTTAATAATGTATATTGCAATACTATTGTTATCTATAAAATCCAAATTTATCGCCCATTTAAACTGAATACCGCAAATAACTTTGCTTTTTTGGTACTGATATTAAACTCATATCTCTGAGTTTTAGACGGTGATGCATTCATAATATCTGAGATAGTAAAATACATATTTTCATTATTAATTGTGATTTATTGCGATCAGTAGTCCGTGTCTGTGAACTTAGCAGAGCACTTGCCAGCAAAGCAAAAAAAATTGGAGTAATGATACCATGCGCAATAGTTCTAGAGTTCCTGATAGTTTTCAGAAATAGTTCTGGTCATTTGGGTCTGAAAATGAATTTTTATAAAAAGGGTAAAATGCTCTGCCAGCTTCCTGTACGAAGCAGAGCACTTCTTTTGAATTAAAGAAAAAATATTTTTTACATAATCAAACATACCTTTCACAGAGTTCCTCATATTTTTTTATCAAAATCCTTATTTTATATGTTTAAAAAAAATTGAAAAAACCGAAATTTTAAGCAGTTTACTTACATTTACACGTATAAAAAAATAACAATGCAACTAACTAAATCGTTCTCATGTCTGGAAGGTCTTCATTATTTATTTCGATTTTTTTCCTTTCTTATATTAAAAATTGTCACTTTTCTTCATTCCCCTATGCTCTGCTGAAGGAAAGCGAATAGTTCCGGTCTCCATTTTAATTGTAATGCAACGTTTACTTATTTATTTGAAAATGTGCTTGGCATTAGCATACTAAACCTAAGTGGCTAACTCATATCGTATTAGAAGAATGGCGCAGTTAAAAAAACTAACTAAATAAATCGGAATTTATATGTACTGAGTATTTACAAGTAAACGTAGGTTACATAATAATCTATTATTGTATCAGCTTTTACTATTCAAGTTATTAAGTTAAACAATGTAATAGATATAGTAAATTGATTACAGATAAATCAACTCTAATTAGTTGAATATCTTGCTTCACGGTTCTTGAAATATGTAAATTTGATAGAATTTGTTGCAGACAGAGTGGCAGCGGAATTATGACTAAGCTTAAGCCAAAATCGTAGCATCAATTACAATTTTAATTTTAATCGTGACTCACGTCTAGCTAATTATTCATATTCTTAAATATAAAAAGGTTATAATGTATCTGATTAAATAACGTTTTTCTTATTTTTTAATTAGATGGCAATAATTCATTGCAAAAGAATATTGATCAAGAAATGATAAACTGGTTTTTATGGCTTGCCTTATTGACTCCGTGGATACTCTTAGTAAGGAGGTTTGAATCTTTTTAGGGTGGTAATGTTCCATGTTTTTCAGAGTGACTTTCTTATATTTTTTTTCATACCCCTATGCTCTGTTGAAAGAAAGCGAAGAGTTCCGGTTCCGATATTTTAATTGTAATCTAGAACGTGTCTAGGCAAGACACGGTCTAGATCTAATAGAAACCGTGGAGTCTCCATGTCTTAGTTGCATAGTTATTTTTTTATACGTTTAAATGTAAGTAAACTGCATAAAATATATAAAATATTAATTTTGCCAAAAAAATTAGAGGAACTCTGTAAAAGTTATGTTTGATTATGTAAAAAATATTTTTTCTTTAATTCAATAGAAGTGCTCTGCTACGTACAGGAAGCTAGCATTTTACCCTTTTTAAAATAAATCATTTCCAGACCCAAATGAACAGAACTATTTCTAAAAACTTTCCGGAACTCTAGAACTATTGCGCATGCTATCAGAACTCTAATTTTTTGATGCTCTGCTGGCAAGTGCTCTGCTTAGTTTACAGACACCAGTAGTCCCACGTTACTTTCACAGAAAATATTGTACTGTTTATTCAACGCGATGACACTAGTGTTAATTTATATCGCTTTAAGTAAGACCGGGTGCGAAGTGAGATTTTTCATTATTTCATATAGCTATATGTAATAATAGCGTCATATATTTTGACATAGATAAGCGATTCAGTTTTCAACAACTAACATAACCGAATTTTCATTCAAATTTTAAAGTTGTGAGTAAGTTTTATATAAAAATTACTACATAATATAAAAACTAGTTCCAAAATTCCAACAGGGAGCGTAATATTAAACTAGCAAAACGTTTACAAATTAAACTCGGTGCAAGCTAGAAATGAGCTCAGAATAATAAATTTGTTTGCGATTACGACAGATTAAATTGATCGGGAATATAACATCGAAAAAATATAAACGCTTTCTTAATTTTTTTACATTTTATATGTATTCGTAGAAGGAAAACACATTTATTATTGGAATATTTATAATAAAAAGTAAATTTAATAAAATTAAAAAAAAAACAAACTATGTTTTAATTCAGCTACATATTCGACAGCCCTGAGACAACATCGCCCGAAGGTAGGCCACTAGAAAAAAAATTAACATTCATTTGATTTATCGAATGTATGCATGAAAACCATTTGTTCTTATCGTAACTCTTGATGTTCATACGTTTCATAATGATAAAATAACGAGCTGCTTCTGTTGATGCGACTTTGTCCAATGTAATTATGTCTGGGAAAACTAGACCAAATTAAGAAATATCATTCCCACTTTTTAATTTAGATAAATAGGACGTCTGCCATACCCGATTGGTTTAGTATGGTCTATGTTAGACAATGAGAGTCTTTGTAATGTTATTATTATAATTTTCAAAAAAAGCAATAATAAAAAACTTAGGAGTGAATATAAAATACCTAACTTTCCTCTGTGACCGTAAGATTTCTTTTTTAATTGAGTTTTTGTAAGACTAGCCAAATGGCAAACGCATGCACAAATTACAAGTTTAGTTCTTTACGTCCGATCGAATTTGAAAACTAAGCAACATACTGATGGATCCTTAATATCAAAAATGCAAAAATAATTCCAGAAAATTGCTTCATCAATCACTCGCAGAAATAAAATTGTTACATAAAGTTGCGACGGCTTTCTTATATTCTTTGCAATCAATACGAGGATACATTAGTCGAAAATTGTATTTTGTTACACAATAAACAATACTTACACCAGAAATTTGACCGTTTATATATGACAAACCTAAAATCCATGCTAAATGTGGTAGAAGAAACGAATAATTATATAATTATATTTAAAAATTTCTAATAATATTCAGAAATATATTATTTTGTTTACGATCTCAAAATTGTGTGATAATTTTAGATTTATACGCGCGGATATACAGTTCCGTTTTTCGTAGTTCGCGAATGTATTACTTTTATTGGAATTCAAACACAGAGTTCATCAAAACCATATAGTTTCGTGTAAATATTTTTTTGTATAAAACATATAGTTTCGTAAAACGTCGATTCAGAAAGGCTTCTTGAGCTTTATAAATATGTGTCAAACTTCATTTAAAAATCAAACCAAATCTTAGGTTTAAAGTTCACTCCCTAGATGGATACGAAGTGAGCTTTTACTTTTCACGAGAAAGATGTAATTTTACTTTTGTTACATCTTATATACATATACACCAGTTACATAAACGCTCACTTTTAATTACTACTACGTACTGTTTAAACCAAGCCTTGCACCAATAGATTCCAAGAAATCTTTGACCTTCATAAAACTTAAACGTACTGAACTAGACTATGACTATATTGTTCGTCCACAAACGATTCGATTTCTGAAGTTTAACGGTCAAACTTGCGTCGAGGTATATTTAATGAAAGTAAAATGAATATTTATATGATTTTAAATAAATGATAAATTTTATTATGTCATGGATTTCAGTATCTCGCAATTTTAAGCCATTATAGCACCAAAGAAAACTGATTCTTTATTAGACTCATCAGTCAGTCAAAGTCTAAACAGTTAAAATATGTTTATATTTAAATAGCACATTCCAAAATGAAAATATTATATATATGACACTTTTTGATACCAAATATATGAAAGAGTGTCGTGTGGATTTTAGATATGTCTTAATTATGAATATCAGACAAATGAAAAATTGCTATGATAACAATGCTTTTCGTATATTGTTTAGTGCAAGTTCTCTTTAATTAGCACAGAATCGAGCTTGCCCAGTGAAAAGAGTATTATACTCGAAATAATTAAAATGTACATAGTGCGTGCGACACGCTCGGAAAAGCCCATTTTAATCAATGCGGATTGCGCTAACAATACAGTTTTAACATATTTTGTAATTGTTGAAAATTCACAAATCATACGCGAGAGTGAATATTTTCATCGATGAAATAATTAAAATGTACATCATTGTAAACTTTTGTTGCAATAAATGAACAATAATAGCATACTTTTTGACCCGTAGCTGTAATCTCACAAATTGCGTTGTATTTTAAAGTACTAATCAACTAAATAGAGCATTGTGTATGCTGTTTTATGTCACGCATGCAATTTAAAAAAACACTGTGCTGAATACAGCGCACAGTTTACCAACTCACTTCAGACCAAATTACACACAGTGACAGTTATTTAGAGGAAATATGACGTATTTCATTGTTCTATGGTCGTATTTTGTTTGTCAACGTCACGCATGCGTAGTACTGGTACCGCAGTGCGCGGCGCCTCACCGACGAGCTTAAGCGTGAGCTTCTACTATTAAAGCGGACAACCGTGACGTACATACAAATGTTTGTGCAATGTTACAAACATTTGATCAAACTTGCACTACAAAAAGCCTGCAGCCTGGGCGTAATTGACCGAGTGACCTATTAATTCGCTTAAATTTCACGTGAACATACCGTTTTTTACTGGCCCTGGACATATTAATCAAATCGTTGTTCTAAATTTATTTGAATTCCATTTTTAATAAAGATGACCTAGTTTAATTAAGGTGCATTAATTCTGTAAATAAAGAATCCAATTCCGATGAGGTTGCTCTGTAATTAAGGGTAGCGATTATGAGAGATCTGATCGGAAAAGTAACGAGTTATTATTTCTAAAATAAGATTGTTGTGAGATAATATAAAATCTAAATAGAGAACCGTATATTAAACTGTACTGTAACTGTAACTATATATTAAAGAAGATTAACATATGATACTTTTATGGATAGCAAACTGCGTATTCTTTTAACTAATAATTTATAGTTTACGTCTTTAAATACTTGTTGTATATAGGCTACCCTATATCGAATTTTAAATTACTAATTAGAACAAAAAAGTGCATAACAGCTAAGGGTTGCGAGTTAAGAACTAGGCCAACTGGCCTACACATAACATATATGATATTTATCCTATAAGCGATTATTATATTCAATATAAAGTATTGCCTAGAAAAAGTATCAACATTAGTCATTAAAACTTTCTGATACTCAAAAGATGTATACAGTTTGCTGTATTACACTTAGGAAAGCTTAATGGTGGGTTGTTGTAAAGTTTTTAATTCTACAGACATGCGAATGCTCGCTATATTATTATTATTTTACAAAATGTTCAATATGGTATAATTTAATAAATTATATAATTTTAATTTAAAATGTTGTAAAGAATATTACTGAGTCATATAGATATTTTTGAAAAATATAAAAAACGGTAGTTTCTTAGAATAATTTTAATGTTAATCCTGGAACTGTGCGGGGGCGACGTATAATCCACTAGAGTTGAGACATTCCATCGGCCTTATAACAAACAACTCAACTCCTAGTAAACACTATTTCTTTCAATTTAAAAAAATTACGAAACGTATTAAATGTTAATGTTAAAATCGAAGCACCTGTAGATAATTTGGTACAAAAGTAGAGCCTTGATAATAATCAACTTAAGTGAAACGTAACAAAGGCATTTCTCTCAATAAAGATGTATAGGAAAAGTAATCTTTCAGCACATCTTATTGTAGAAGCTGTCAACTTGAATAAATGAGGCCCAGTCGATTCTTATTCATGGCACGGAGTCAAGCTCCGCTGAAATTAGCGGTTCCAAAGCGCCGGTTTTTATCTTTGCCGCCGAGTAATTATCTTTTGTCAAGAAAAATCTGAAGTGCCACTCATCATTGTCTTTTTCTGTTAACATAAGCTGAATTATATCCACGTGCTCTTAAGGAAATGTCAAAGGTTTTTAATTTTTTCTTAATTTCAAGTTGGTTCTATTTTTGTCGATCGTTTGATGTTCAGGTATTATCATATCATTCGTTATTTAGTAAGGCCTAATAAGGGTTTGGAATATACATGGGCTTAGCTGAAAGGTTCAATCGAAGGATGTATGAGGGTCAGAATAGTTCGGGAGCTAATTGTGTTTTAATTCATTCCACGTCCCGGGGACCACCTCGCCCGTGGGAGGCCACTAGGAAAAAAAAGAATACGTGGAGGAAGTTAGAGAAGTATTGTGGCAGATATCTGTGACGTATTGCAATAGATGTATAATGTTCAGTGAATCATGGCTTGATCTATCTAATATATAAAATTTTCGTGTCGAACTTGAACTCCTCTGAAACGGCTTGACCGATTCTCATGAAACTTTGTGAGCGTACTGAGTGCGTCTCAGAATCGGCCAACATCTATTTTTCATCCCCCTAAATGTTAAGGGTAGTCCATCCCTAAATTTATTTTTTCTTTTTTATGATAAACATACAAAAATACATACAATCCTAAATTTTCACCCTTCATCTGTAAACTTCTACGATCAACTCCTTATTTTTTGTTTATTTATTGAAAATTGAAATCACATGTATGGCAAAACAACGTTTGCCAGATCAGCTAGTAGTTACATAAAAGTATTTGAAATGAATGGCAGCATATAATAATGTATCCGTCGTGTACAATTTGTATCCCTGGCTATTAAGTGTAATCGATAGCGGGGTTTCCATTTGTAAATCTCTGGAATATACCTAGAATCAATATTTAATTTAAATACGGAATTCTATTCTCGATTGTTCGCGAAGTTATTTGAGTTAGAGAATCGAATACTTATTAATATTCCAGTCTCAACAATTCCTACATAACGCGTACTAGGTTAATAAAAAAAGTGAAGTTATTGGAAATATTTGGAGGCTTACGAATTCCCTACATTCTACGACTTGGAAATTTTTACTTATGACGCAGTAGAATTTTTCAACGATATTCCATGCATTGAACTGATTAATGTTTTCATTTTTAATTACATATTACTTTTTAATTTTATAACTATCAATTGTTTATATTAATTGAATGTTCCTTTTTTATTAATTAAATTGTTATAACAACACATTTATGATCTTACAAAATATGAGAAAGCGAATAATTTTTATTTTACTAGTTTCTAATACTGGTTATTTTTGTTAAATATATTTCAATAAAAACAGTATAAAGGACTTATTAAACACCACAAGTGAACATTTGAGTATTATCATGTATTAATTTTATGCATGATTATGCCATAAACTATGTGAATCAATGCAAGTGGTGCTTCAAAGAATATTAAGTTTACTGGGTGATTAAAAACTGTGTTTTGGACAGAAGTATTATATTTTAAAAAATATTTAATAACTGTATTAGTTATTTTCAAAAGTAATCATTAAGGGGCTTAAGGTTAAATTCCGTTCAACGCATGATTACTGTCCTAATTTGATCACGTCAGTTAACAGACATGCAACCAAAATAATATGTCAAACAAACAGTTCATAACGGTTTATTGAACACAAAGAATGTAATGACTTTTTAAATGAATCGCCCGAATTGAAAGTCAACCAAAAAAGTGAGTTAAAGTTAAATCAACGATTCATTAAGTCAAACTGACATGACGTCCTAGTTTTTAGGATATATAAATAGTTATAAATCCCGTAATACTAATGTTATACTAAAATTATTTAGTCATTTGAGCTCATCATTCTTTAACAAGCAACTTTTGTGCCTGCTTTGCTGTCTGAAATTATTTTTTATCATGGGACAAACTCGGTTAAAAAGGACATGTTATATTATATATAGTATAATTCAGGATTACTTTTTGTGAATACGTATCTGAAAATGAACTTTAACTTTTTAAAATAAATTTTGTGGGTAGACCTACATCCAACTAAGAAACTAACAAATTTTTATGAAACATGAATGTGCGTAGACATACGTCTACGCATATTTATGTTTCATAAAAATGGAAGATATATGAAAATAATACCTTTATTAAGTTAGAATTTTCTATTTTCCCTGTTTTAATGACCACTAATTTTAGTGTTGTATAAATTCCACTTTGCTTTCCACATCAAGCCCCAAGAAACATTTAAATGTTTTTGGAGAATTTTATTATTATTGGTTAATAAATAAAAAAGTTGCTTTTCAAATGTTCCTTGCACATAACAAAATCATCTGTAAACAGATAATATAACTGCGTAGCATGGAGCGTTGTTTGAATGAACATAAGGTCTTATCGCGGTAAATCCGCTCCCGTTTCCAGATAACTCAATATCCGTAACTTAGTAACGATATACATAGATCATTTGAGTCTATGTAATTCCGTACCACGTATCTTTCGTCTTTCATCGAAATTGTTTGAAATTAAGGAAGGAATCGTTTATGGTTTTATTTGTGGATAAGGACTTACACAAATTTTATTTATTTATTATTAAATAACAGCATAAAGCCAAAACATTCTTAAAAACTACCTTAACCTAAACTTAAATACAACAAAATACAAATAAAAACTCCTTACAGGCTTCACTAAATCAAGGTTTTATTTCTAGGTTTCATTAAGTCCATTGCGCATAAGGTGGCGAAGGCGCAGCGTGACGTAGAAGTGGGAAGGAAAGAATGACATAGTAAGCTATTTCGTGGCTTTCTGGGTCTGCCTTATGTATTGTAAAATCGGTGTCCATTTTATTTCTTGGTTACTTTCGATAATTATATTGGGCTAGTATGAAGATTTTTGCAAACTTTTAACACTTGGGTCAAATAAAATGTAATATAGTGGAACATAAATATAGTAGAACTGTAGCATCAAAAATATATAAGCAACTGAAACGTTGTTAAATTTCAAACGTGGATAAACTGTTGCTCTTAATTATTAATATGGAAACAGATTAAAAATGTTTAAATAGAACCGTTTTTGTTAAACGCAATATGCGAATACCTGTGTCCTATTTGCAATCTATGAATAGCGGATTACAAACACAAAGAACTGTGCTTAGAACAGGTAAAACAGTTTTTCTTTGACAAAGATTAAACTACGCTTTTCAAAAAATTTAATATCGTTTTGCTAAGGCAGATATTATTAATAGGAAAAAACTTCGAGTGAGAACAATTCAAAAGACAATGTTGGAAACATTATTATAATTTCTCCTCTTAAATCATCTTTACCAAGTTGTATGATTAAACTTTACATTACAGTCTTATATATTAAGGAAAATATCATTTACTTGGCATACTTATAATTTTTTTAATTTATAATGTATACAATATACTTTGACTGCTACACCGTATTTAAAAAGAGAACAATCACAAACACAATTTTAATTCAAGTTCTTGATATTCGTTATACCAAAAGAGCTTCGTCTTCTTCATGTAATGAAATTTTATGAAATATATTTGGTCTGTTTGAATGAATAAAGAGACAGATGGATTTTTTTAAAATAAGTCGACATTGTGGTGAGCTTAGAATAAATCGTCGTAGAAATATATTTTAAGAAAGGCGATGCACCTTGCAAAGTAGAACAATCCCATTCAAGTGACAAGTTCCTACACCTCTAGTTAAAGTTTCACTGGATATTCTTGTATTTTTTTATAATTAAAAATTGTATTATATTAACTATTCTGTCCCAAAAGTTGTTGGTTCTTATAAGACAACTTAATAAATCTATACTTTACTACCAGTTGTGAAAAAGTATACCTGTTTTCTATTTAAACAAGCCTGTGTGTCTGCCATAATGTCTTGACAAAAGTCATCCAATTTAGAGTTTCTCTCTCTATAGAGATCTGTAGAATATGTTCAAATTGGTCCAACTTTATTGGGTACAATAGCGCCTTTATCCAGCTCACTATTGTGAACCTTATTCAATTCGATTCCGAACGAGTAAAATTATGAAATCTAGAGTAACGCATTAGTCGCATAGATATTGCATCTTTGTGACTGGTTTATGCGTCGCTATTAGCGATTTGGGGCATATTAGGTAAAATAAAGTAGAACCACAAACAAGCGACTCGATATTGGTTGTTCTAATGAGCATAATTTGTACATTATCTGGGCACTATTGACATATTACGATCAAGCTATCAATGGTTTCGTTTTTCTAGAGTGTCCCTCCCCCAATTTTATTACCACCGCCAAGTCACGCACTTTTAAAAAGATTAAGTAGTCTCCATAAAAACAAGGTTAATTGCTCAAATTTATTAAATTGTAGCTTCTGTCTTTACTAGAGCATGATACCAGCTGGTACATTCAAGTATTAAAATATTCACACTGATCAGAGCTCAAACCCATTCCGACCAAATGGCTTCTTTATATTCCTTTTGCAGCTAAAATGTAAAATAGAAACAATCTTGCAGATTGGGTTTATTTTATGATATATGTAATAGTAAATTTTATTACACGTAGCTAGTTTATTGCAAAATCAAAGTTTTTTGTTAATTAATCAGTATTCTATTAGAGCAGTAATATTAAAATTTGGAAACCACATGACATGCACATATAAATCTAGGCATGTTATACTTAGTAAACTGCTGGTAAGAATGGATCTTATAGCAGAGGTAGAGGTAGTCAATTAAGAGTTTGTGTTTATTTAAAAACAAGAAATAATTTTGTGATTAAGCTGAGTTTATATTTCTTTAAATCTTCACTTCGCGGATGAAGATGCAGGCAACAGCTAGTAACAAATACATCTAACAAGTTATTCTGGTTAAATAGTAACATATTGACATGAAAATCGCCAATTTTTTATACATATGAAATTCACCACAATCATATTTTAGCTCACTATTTAAATGATAGGTAGTCTCCATATTTAGCAACGATCGTAAAACCTTTTACGTCTACCTTACCCATATGAAACTTGCACGAGATGAATGTCGGTGCGTGACCCGAGTGTAGGATATCAGAATGATTATCCAAACCGAAAATTCACCTGTAGTTCTATATAAATATGTAACAAGACATATATGGCTGTGAATTTAAATAAATATGAAACTTCTTTGAATTCACAGCTCGTAGTCATAAAGTGAAAAATAGTAGAATAATCAGAAAACCAAAAATCGATCAACATATAAACCACATATCCGGCATTAAATAAAAATGTCTAGTTAAGGAACGCCTCTTTGCCATTATTCATAAAAATTTGTGATTCGAACTACTGCTGTGATGAAAAAAAGGACGAATATTTTATTTAAAACTGTGCAATAAGACTGATTATTTTTATAATAATTCGGTATTTTTTACATGAGCAACTTACTTAATATGGTTGGGATTGGGTTGGGATCTTTGAATCTTTACCGTTAGCAGAAAAAAAGACAATTGTATTAAAACAGATTTTCATTCAAATCAGTTAATGAATACGGCAGTCATTGTAGCAAAGATTCATCGCATCAGCTTCCTATCGCTTTGTTATGGTAAGTAAGAATTCTGTAGTTCTTTTCTGAATTGTATTTGTTAACAAAATGTCCGAGTAAAAGCTCAACTCTTGTTTAAATCTTTTTATCGGGTTATAAAGAGTTCAATTACATTTCATACGTGGTCATATCATAATTCTATGCAACGCAAAGTGCATTGAGCTATTTGGCACGTTACTTAAACACTGCAGCCAACTTTAAAATTATATCCTTTAATGACCCAAGACGAAAATTTTATTCTGATGAAACTTTGCATAGTTAATTAACATAAATGTGGACTGTATTTTTTACTGTAATTATATGGTAATAGTATCCAAGAGTTGAACTTGACATAACACACAACGATAACGTAATCAGAATGATAACTTTCAAATCAATTTGACAAAGGGTGCGTCGTTCCCAGTTTTATTAAACGTTTCTCATAAAATAAGGCTTAAATTAAGCTTGGAACGATTCTTTAATAAGAGCGAGACGCGTAATTTTTTAAGTAAATCGATTCGTTGCTGAAGTTTCGTCATTACATTCACAGGAGAAAAACAAAAGCAAATGTGAACGTTACTTTTAATTTCAATTTTCAAGTCGACGATAGATCGCATCGCATGATTACAATTGATCGAGGGAATAACAACATTATTTGTTCTTTTATTTTATATTTCAATTGCGATTTTGAATATTCGCATTATTACTTTCAGTACGCAACTTCATCTATTTTAAAAAATCCTTACGTATTTTTCACAGACATTTATCGTGGTCCTGCTTTAAAACTGTTAAAATCCCAGCCAGTCTATTTCCCCTGCAAATATTCGCTTAGCAAAAATTAAAAATATCAAAAATCATGTCGAGTAAGTCACTTCGTCGTGTATAGCGCCAATTACTCTGGAGAAGCCTGAAGAACAATGCCGTGTCAACATGACCTCCAGTTGGGCATGACAACATCAGGAAGTCTTAATAAATTTTATGGATTTTCACTGTTTTTATGAAAACCCTTGGTATGACAAATTGTATGTATGTTTCCTGACTATGGATAAATATCCACCCGAAGGAAATAGTGTATAATGTATATACATTCTACGACCATCAATACAATGGGTATCTAAGACCTACGGCTATGGTTGATCCCTAGTCTCATTCTAAACAAAAAATAATAGGCAAGTAGGTTAGTACATCAAAAATAAGCTCTATAGAGAGGAATGGAAATGATGTTTAATAATTTAAGGTAAGTTTCATAAGCCTGTTTTCTACTGATCCTTCACCTAGTTTCCTTAACCTTAGGTACCCTATTCTCTCTGACGCTATCTCGTTATTCACATAGCAATTATAAACCTTCTTTTGTGTTTTATGAAAAATTTAAACGCTCTCGAACTGCAACTAGTTTTTTTCCTGCGCCCGAAATAGAAGAACGCATTAACCACTGAAGAAGGTCAGCTAAATATAATAGAACTTGAACATTGACACAAAAATAACTATATAAGTTTTTATTGAATATGCTCCGCAGGTATACGTATACTATAAAAAAATTCCGATTTAAAAAAAGAACTGAATTCAACCGTATCTATTTTTTGAGTGATTTGGCGATCAATTTTATATTCGGGTTATATCATTGCATTAAAAATCAAGAAAGTAAAATAATAAAATGTATTATAAAATTGTTAACATAATTTTTCATATCAACAGCTAGCGAGTTCTGGTGGCCCTCGATGCTTACATAAATGGATGCCTTGAAGTTTTCATTATAATCTATAAGCTATATTCATTAAAGCAAAGTTCACATTACAAAGTGTTTAGCCAATTAATTATAACTTCTTAGACAGAAAAAGTATGGTATAGCGTGATTATTTGTGATCATAATCGCGTTTTCCCGGAAACTAATCTGACGGAAATACTACGTAAGTGATTTCTTAACAAATATATATATATGACTATGCAGTATATATATATATATATATATATATATACTGCATAGTCATATTATTACAAATTATTATATAATTCTATATTTATATACTACTAATACAGTACCAGGTATAAATAAATGCATAAATATTATGGATTAGTTAATAAGTTTCAATATTTACTGAATCATAGTTTATTCTAATTTTAAATTCCAATATTATATTGAATATTTTCTTCGTAGTTAAATTTTGTTTTGTTTTTCGTTTTGTGAGCTTATCACAAAACGACAGCTTAATGCCGTCAAAGCGTAGTTCAAAGCCCTTTAACTGATTCGTATCACAATGAAACTAGGCTTGCCCTGCCAGTAACAGTAGGCTTATTAAAATAACCATAATAAACGAGAAAAAGACTTACCGTGTCATTTTACCACACAGTCAACCAAACACGAACTAGTCCGGCTTGTGCCAAGCTGTATTGAACCTTATACCTCCTTGCCACATGTGTTAAAATCTCACCTCGCCAAGATTCCAGATAAAACACTTGTTTTTATATCTACTGGTCCATTTTAGGTCGAATGGTGGTTCTGTGTGATTTTTTTTTGTGTAGCGCTCCGGTCTAAAAGGCGTAGCACGGGCGTAGCCGCATAGCGTAGACTACGGTCTACGACGATTACATTTAGTGATAGTGTTGTGTTGTCGATACTTGAAAACTGAATAAAGTTTGAAGGTATCGATATCTAAAAATCAGCGTATCATTTTATGTAAAATCGTTATGTTATTCGATGAAGTTACACGATCAAATCCACTCAAACAAATACATATTACAAATTTTAAATTTGTAATATGTATTTATTTTTTTATTTTTTTTACGTTTTGGTGTTAAGCAATAAAATTAATAAGAAACTCGATACTGTTCCCAAATATATTTTTCTGTATGGAATCCCTATAATTATCTTATATTTATTGCATTTAACTGCCTCTATCATGAGAAATAGCCTGGTGACAGACGGACTAACAGACAGAGAGAAACAGAAAAAAGGGAGATGATCAGTGAATTCGCAGTATTAGGTTTCCCGTTTTTACCCTTTGGGTATGGAACCCTAAAATTCCATGATCATGAAAACAATAGTTCTGTACAAAAAGATTTATTTTTCGTCTAGAATCACATATGAGCTTAAATTATGTATTTCAATATATATCGATATCTAAATGCGAAGAGACATCACTAACACTTACAGTAGCCGGCACATGCGCAAATGTAAAGCTCACACAAAGAATACTCAGAAGAAAGTTCGGTGCAAAGATCGGAATGGGCCTCCCAATTAAAGCTTTGTTTAGATTGATTGCGGTTACTTTCGAGTGGAAAGCATTTTATTCTTTTCTTTAAAAATAACCACCTCTTGCAAGTATGATTGTGTGATATAATAAAACAATAAGTAATAAAACGCTACCAGTATATTCGGAACTTTGCCTAAAGGACTACTTTTAATAATATTAAGTCATACTTTTTTAAATTATTATAAGATTTTTAGTTTGAGATGCTTAAGTTATACAAAACGCCTATTGAGAGTTGAAATAGTCCAATTATAATTGATGTCGAAGACAATATTTTATATGAGCTGGCGTTTAAATGTGAGAATATAAGAAAAACCTGTATTGCTAGTACAAATTTAATGGTATCCCTACAAATTCCGTATGAATATCATGAAATCGATAAAATTCTACTGCAATAAGGCTCAGCTATCGTATTATTACCCTTAGCGTGGAAAATTGTTTATTTTACTCACCCTCATTAATTACTACGTGAGTTTTACGTGGATTTCAAAATATTATTTTTAAATTTGACTTTATTTGGCCGTACACGTCACAATTCCTTGAAATTATATGTAGTTTTCGTTACCATCGAAAATCCTCGTGTACTCAAATTATAAATTTATACGATTTAAACATGACAAATCATATTATATTTCATTGTATATGTGTACATAGATATAATATACGGATACTTGAAAAAAGGTTCGTATTCGTTTGATTCAAAGATTATTAACTTGACATATGTGCGGCTCTTTTTCATAATGCCAATTGACCGTTAAGATTCGATCAGGTGTAATTGACCATAAAATATAGAAGGGTCGCACGATATTTATAGCAAGGTGTAGGCTAGTTAGTTAGTGTTATCACTTCATACTTCGTACTACCTGAAGTGTCTTCATAAAACTATTTGGTTGATGCTATTTGCACAGACATAACAGACATAATTATAGGTTTTGTATTTTTGTTGATGAGATTGAGAAGATAATTTATTATTTATTTTTCTGTCTATCTTTACAACTCATTACTAATACGATAGGAATTATTTACTAAACATAAACTAGCCACTTAGCCACAATAAGCGTAAAGTTTTATCGTTCATCTACATCTCATAACCAATTATTGTACGACATTTGTATATCAACTAATATTTTATAATCGAAATGGTTTTAATGGTTCAACTCGCTAATCGCAGAATTGAGAAAGGCTATATTACACTACAACTTTTAATTTTAGTCGTCCTTATTAGAAAGGAGAAACAATAAATTAAATTCTTATATATGGGAACAAAATCTTTCTCAAGAGCCTCGGTTGTATACGGTGCTTAGTTTAGATGCGCAGAAACCTTTCAGGACGGTACTGTTTCTATCCAGAAAATTCCATAGAGGTCTGGCTCTATAACTATGTCTCTTTTACTTTGACATACTCACAACAGTTTCTATGGTAAATAAATTTATTTTAAAACAATGCATTATTTACGAAGACAATAAAAATATTTTATTGTCTTTGTTCTTATAGCTAAGAAACCAAATATGATCTACTTACGAACTTTAAAGATAACATGACATCATTGCCCGTCACGACTGGACAGGGAGGATCGATGCAGCCCTGTATGTATATATGTAGAGGTAATTCGAATAAATTTTGAGAACCTGAAAGAAAAATTACCAAGTAAGAAAACCTTAGAGCATCTAGTTTATGTAATTATTTACTTAACATGTGTACTTATCTGGTCCGAGTATTAATTTGTATTCAAATTTATAATTACGTAACTAATCTAGATATTGTATTTTACAACAACATTTTAAGGGACTTAAAGAGACTAATAGCTCCTTATTTTGTTATTACTTACACCGATTCACATCAAGTTATCCTTAATATATACTGATTTATAACTGTCATATCAAAATTAATCAAAAATATATGGCGAGGCAAATCTGGTCCCGATTTATTGCTATCTCTTTCTTTTTCTTCCCACTTCCAATGTTATAATGCACTAGCGCCACCTAGTGACAAATAATAAACGTTCGAATTTGGCCACCATTAAAAAATATAAACATATCATTTTTTTAAATATAGATTCACACAAGTGTTGACCGTATCGTGGATCGAACCTAGGTCCTATATTCCACATTCTGGCTTTTGGATCAATGCACCGAGTGGATTGTGAGATATAAGACAGATGACTGTACGACTCTGGCTACGAAGATTGCCTAGGTATAACTAACGCGAATTTAGCTTGTTTTGATAAAGTTGGAACAATGTCGATGTATGCACGGAAAGTGCTAGACTGATATTACTCTTTTATTGATTTGTATTTGTTATATTGTTTTTCAATTTGATTTTTTTTTAATGTCTACAATTGCTATGACTATTTTTGACTATTATGGTTCATGAGGAATAGTCTGGCCAAATGGGTTGATAGGCAGACAGCGAAATCTTAGTAATATACCCGCTTTTATCTTAAGAACGGGAACTCTTATCTCGTCTCGTAAAAACCCTAATTCTACGACAAATTGAGACCGAGGTTTGGTATGGTATTTGTATAATCTCTATCAAATCAATGCTAATTACTGACGCATCGCACAGGTGGCAATTTGCAGTGATAAAATTATTATGCAGGTGGCAGATAACACTATTATTATATACATATGATTATTGTTATTGTAACTGAAATATTTAAGACATTAAAGAAGAAATCTTTACTGGTTAAGTGCAGTCACATACAATAAACACACAATTACGACTGACATCAACCGCACCGTTAAAAATATGACGTCCCTAATACTACCTTTTGCAATAAATTTATTTACTCTGCAACTTAATCATATTTTGAAATTCTGTAAATTACGAATTATTATTTTGTAGGTTACGATCTATGATTTCACGAAATAATTGGGAAATCAAGTATACGGATGAATAAAGCTCTAAGCTGTCTAAATATGTAAAAATATCTACGAAATTTTATGTAAATATTTTTGTCGTGACGGGCACAATATTCATTTTATTATAGCAACCTATGAGGCCTTATTTTTTTTATAAACTCACAGATTTGTTTGAGCAAAGATAATAAATGAAAAAGAAAAACACAATAATAAGCAAAATTGGAATTCGGAAAATATACTAGAATAAGTGATAAAATATACTAAAAAAAACAACGCGCAACCTAACACTCAAAATAAACACTAAAGTATATGAGTCTATATACTAAAGCTACAACTGTTATAAAATACTAATTACAAAATTATTAATGGAAATTTTAGTTGAAAAAAGGAAAAACATATAAATATTACTTCTATATACAAAATTAATTAGGTATTCATATAGGTACAAAAGCATCATTCCGGCCTGGTTGTTACAAACAGATGAAGCAAGAAGAGAATGTAAGGGACGTAGGTTTCAGGCGGCTTTCTTCCTTAATATAAAAGCTCGTTTAATCAAAATAATATATAATAAAGAATTATAAGTTTGTCGTCCGACATTTTTTCGTGATTGGCGTAGAGAGCTCGACTGCGAAGTCTAGGTGTTCTTTACCAAACAGTGCCAATAATAAATTCTATACCGTAGCGACTTATTAGTTTAATTTTTTTATTTTCAATTGAAATTATTATAAACAGTGCAATAATACTTTTCAATTTATTTATTATATAACTTCTATTAGTTTTTGTACTGCATTACACTTACTAGATTACATTGGTGTTTTGATAATAAATTTGACTTTGGCCGCGTACAAATCTTACTTACTTACTTAGATTAAACTTAAAGTCAAAGTCAAAATCATTTATTCAAGTAGGATGGTTACATGATCACATTTGCACGTCACACAAAACTAAATTTATAGGCTTGTTCACTAACGCGCCCGAGTCTGAGAAGAACAAGCAAGAAACTCAGTCGGGTTTGTCTTTTTTTTTGATCATGCTTACAACTTAGATGAAGACTAAACTTAGATTGGTGCCTCGATTCAGGTTGCGGATGGAAATAATAATAAAAATGGAAAACATTTCAAAAGTTTTTATTATTTTTAAACAATTTTTTTTTATTACACCAATGTCGCATTGATTAAAGTTGTTGATGGTCTCATCACAGTTATTGTAGTACTGATACACCAAACAGGGGCTCTATTTTCGTCTTCTACGCGAAACACCACGGGCATAGACGGAGTCTGTACAAACAAAAGACTTTTTTAAAACAGATTGGTAATGAAAATTGTATTTGGTTTATAGTTAGTGTTGCGCGTGTATTTTTAACTGAAACTGCTGTATCGTATAAATACATATACATTTGTTTAAAAACCAAGCATTATTTACGATTTCTTATTCTAAACACTGTACGTGTACGACTATGATTTGCAAGGTGTGTCCCTAGTACACGCTAGAGAAACGGCAGGATAAAATAAATATAGATTACTTACCGCTGGAAACCACGACTCAATGGGCATACGGAGGGTATACTCAACAATTTCATCTCTAAAAACAGGACATCTTCTGTTTCTGAGAAAGTTGCAGGTGTTTGCGTATTGCTTAAGATCATATTCTACGACAGACATAGCTATTGCTCTAGTTCTCATGCTTCGAGTCGTACGAGCTGTAAAATAATTAACACAATTAAATATTTAGCTCATTGATCCGCATCGTGTACTTTATCCTCCTGAATTAATTCAATTCATTCATTGATTCAAACATAGGGTATTGTGGGATGAGATTAATATATTGCATCAGGGCTAGGCGAAAGTAATTAAAGATTAAAAGATATATCGTTTTTCTGTTATGTTCAGTATAATCTAACTCATTACTCGAGCTAAGAACTTTACTCAAATAAGATCTACTTACGAACTCTAAAGGTAACATTGACCACCACATCACTGCCCGTCACCACTCGACAGGGAGGATTGATGCAGCCCTGTATGTATACGCGAAGAGGTAATCCGCCTAAATTTTGAGAACCTGAAGGAAAAAAATATATAGGTGAAAATACTCTACGCATCTAGTTCTAGAATCTTTAATTATTAATTTATTTGGATATTGTTTTTTACAACAACATTTTAAAGAAATCAAAGAAACAAATCGCTTCCAATTTTGTTTTTACTTACACCGATTCACATTAGTTGTAAGTTGCCCATTCACAAATAATAATAAACACGCAAAGAAAAATAGTCGAACCATGTTGACTGTTTAAGATCTGATCTATTCTGATTATTTTACAGAACTTCATCCTTAATATATACTGATTTAATATTATCTAATCAAAATTAATCAAACAGATATGGAGAAACAAAATCCGATCCCCCATTGATTCCATGTCTTATTTCGGCTTGCTATCTCTTTTTTCCTTCCCAATTCCTTTGTGTGCCAGCGCCATCTAGTGTGCAGTAGATTGACATAAATAAACGTTCGAATTTGGCCACCGGACTGATCGGCGCTGTTGTCGTAATTCGACTTTCACATTTTAATAAAAAAGGTTTTTTATTAAAATGTCACATAAAATAATAATAATATATACTAAATATTTATACATGAATTATAAAATATATGTCACTCACGGCTTCTCAAGTTAGCTTCAAAGTTAACTATATTTAGCTTGCTTTAAACTTTAAAGGGTGCAAACATAACAGCTGATAAAGTTTTTTTTATCTAGATTTAGAATCACACTAGATATATATTCGGCGTTCTATCGTGGGAACAATTGTACCTACTGGATCGTGAGATGACTGTACGACTTTGTCGTTATAACATGGAACCTGTACTGTTCTAACCTGTACAGATAATTTTTAAAAACAGAGTTATAGTGTCTAGTTGTACGCGTATAATTAAATAAAACAAAAAAAGATATTTCACTAACACTTACAGTACCGGTTACTTTCAAGTGGAAAGCATTTTATTTTTTACAAATTTCGTATAAAATTCTACCGTTCAAATTAGTTTATTTTACTCACGCTCTTTAATAGATCAAATTAAACTAGGAGGTACGGCGCGGCCGTATGGACGGATAGACGGAGAGCTAAATCTTAGTAATAGGGTCCCGCTTTTATCCTTAAGAAACGGAACCCTTATCTCGTCTCGTAAAAACCCTAATTCTACCACAAATTGAGAAAGAAGGTTTCGTATGGTATTTGTATAATCTTTATCAAATCAATGCTAATTACTGACGCATCACACAGGTGGCAATTTGAAGGCAGTGATAAAATTATTATGCAGGTGGCAGATAACACTATTATTATATACTTATGATTATTATTACAGCGTAGTTCATATGGTAACTGAAACATTTTAGACATTAAAGAAGAAATCTTTACTGGTTTAGTGAAGTCACACACAATAAACACACAATTACGACTGACATCACTCGCACCGTTAAAAATATGGCGTCCCTACCACTACCTCTTGCAAAAAATGTATTGATGTACTCTGCAACTTAATCATATTTTTTTGACATTCTAAAAAATTACGAATTCTGGTAGATCCTGATTCCAGCATAAGCCTTCTTCCTACAGACCCCACGTATGGTTCTTGGATAAGAACTATTGCTGCTCGCCTCTTCTTCGCCTCCATTATCAATTCTTCTGTAGCAAGGGTCGCTTTTTGTACGTTGGCCTGTATTATTTTTACTGATTTGTAGGAGCCCATGGCCAATTTTATGTTGGAACAATGATTTCACGAAATAATTGGGAAATCAGGTATAAGGATGAATAAGGCTCTAAGCTGTCTAAATATGTAAAAACATCTACGAAATTAATTAGGATGTATGTAATAAAATTTGAAAACAGACCTAACGAAGTAAAGAAACAACAAGGTATAGTCGTTGAAATCTGTAGTTATAAGTAGGTAGTTACGTTAAGGTAGCAATCAGGTACATGTTCTTAGTTTGCGATAGTTTGAATAAAATGCAATAAATCACATGAACAATTATTTTTTATTTATGTTTATTATACAGATATCAATTAATAGGAGGAATAGATTTTATGTAAACATTTTAATCGTGACGGGCACAATATTCATTTTATTATAGCAACCTATGAGGCATTAATTATTCGTATAAACTCACATATTTGTTTGAGCAAATATATAACATGAAAAAATACAATAATAAGTAAAATTGAAATCCCAAATATACTAATTATACTAGAATAAGTGATAATATATACTAAAAAAAAACAACGCGCAACCTAACACTCAAAAAAAACACTAAACACTAAAGTGTATGAGTCTATATACTAAAGCCACAACTGTTATAAAATACTAATTACAAAATTATTTATGAAAATTTGAGTTGAAAAAGGAAAAACACATAAATATTACTTCTAAATACAAAATTCATTAGGTATTTATGTACAAAAGCATCATTCAGGCCTGGTCGTTACAAACAGATGAAGCAAGAAGAGAATGTTAGGGACGTAGGTTTCAGGCGGCTTTCTTCTTTAATATAAAAATCTCATTTAATCAAATAATATATAATAAAGAATTATAAATTTGTCGTCCGACATATTTTCGTGATTGGAGTAGAGAGCTCGACTACGAAGTCTAGGTGTTTTTTACCAAACAGAGCCAATAATAAATTCAATAACGTAGCGACTTATTACTTTAATTTTTTTTTATTTTCAATGGAAATTATTATAAACAGTGCAATAATACTTTTTTTCAATTTATTGATTATATAACTTCTATTAGTTGGTTTACTGCATTACACTTACAATAAGACTATATTGGTGTTTAGATAACAAATTCCATTACAAAGGTTAGTTTCTTACAGACTTTTGCCGCGTACAAATGATGTACGCATAAAAATAACCTATATTCACACGATCCCATTCATTACAATTGTATAAGGGATTAAGTATACATTTTTAGTTTGAGGTTGTTACATTAAGTTAAATTTTTTTTTTTAATATTTTGCATTACGAGAAGTAAAGTCCCTATATCTAAATTAGCTTACTTAGATTAAACTTAAACTTAGATTGTGGCCTCGATCAGGCCGCGGATGGAAATAATAATAAAAATGGAAAACATTTCAAAAGTTTTTATTATATCAATAAAAATAATGATAATAAATTTTTTAAACAATTATTTTTTTATTACACCAATGTCGCATTGATTAAAGTTGTTGATGGTCTCATCACAGTTATTGTAGTACTGATACACCAAACAGGGGCTCTATTTTCGTCTTCAACGCGAAACACCACGGGCATAGACGGAGTCTGTACAAACAAAAGACTTTTTTAAAACAGGTTGGTAATAAAAATTGTATTTGGTTTATATTAGGGTTGCGCGTGTATTTTTAACTGAAACTGCTGTATCGTATAAATACATATAAATTTGTTTAAAAACAAACACTGTACGTGTACGACTATGATTGGCAAGGTGAGTCCCTAATACACGCTAGAGAAACGGCAGGATAAAATAAATATAGATTACTTACCGCTGGAAACCACGACTCAATGGGCATACGGAGGGTATACTCAACAATTTCATCTCTAAAAACAGGACATCTTCTGTTTCTGAGAAAGTTGCAGGTGTTTGCGTATTGCTTAAGATCATATTCTACGACAGACATAGCTATTGCTCTAGTTCTCATGCTTCGAGTCGTACGAGCTGTAAAATAATTAAGTCAATTAAATATTTAGCTCATTGATCCGCATCGTGTACTTTATCCTCCTGCATTAATTCAATTCATTCATTGATTCAAACATTGGGTATTGTGGGATGAGATTAATATATTGCATCAGGGCTAGGCGAAAGCAATTAAAGATTAAAAGATATATCGTTTTTCTGTTATGTTCAGTATAATCTAACTCATTACTCGAGCTAAGAACTTTACTCAAATAAGATCTACTTACGAACTCTAAAGGTAACATTGACCACCACATCACTGCCCGTCACCACTCGACAGGGAGGATTGATGCAGCCCTGTATGTATACGCGAAGAGGTAATCCGCCTAAATTTTGAGAACCTGAAGGAAAAAAAATATAGGTGAAAAAACTATAACATCTAGTATGTTTAATTATTCATGCGCAGTAGGTGTGAGTTCTTTGTGTTAAAATGTATAGAATTTTATTTATTTTAGTATTAATTCATTTGGATATTGTTTTTTACAACAACATTTTAAAGAAATGAAAGAAAAAAATAGCTTCCAATTTTGTTATTACTTACACCGATTCACATTAGTTGTAAGTTGTCCATTCACAAATAATAATAAACACGAAAAGAAAAATAGTCGAACCATGTTGACTGTTTAAAATTTGATCAACTCTGATTTATTTACCCAACTATATCCTTAATATATACTGATGTATTATTATCTAATCAAAATTAATCAAACAGATATGGAGAAGCAAATCCGATCCCCATTGATTCCATGCCTTATTCTGGTTTGCTATCTCTTTCTTTTACTTCCCACTTCCTTTGCTGAGGTGTGACAGCGCCACCTAGTGTGCAGTAGATTGACAGATAATAGACGTCTGAATTTGGCCACCGGACTGATCGGCGCTGTTGTCGTAATTCGACTTTCACATTTTAATAAAAGAGGTTTTTTATACGTCACATACAATAATAATAATAATATATATACATTTTTTTTTTTATTGCTGCTCGACTTACTCCCCTGCCTTATGGTCTAGGGTCGTTTTTATTCATGTGCTCATATTTGTTTATTTTACATTTATATTATAGTATAATTTAGTTATAATTTGTAATGCAGCCGCTTATATTCCTGTATTAATAACATATGATGCGCATCTCGCGACCATCTCTGCAACCAGCCTCACCGGAAATATTCTTATAATACTCATGGGTGAGCTGCATTGCCGATGCTCGCAGGATCCGCGTCTTTCTTCTTATTTTGTCCTTTTGTAACCTTAACAATTTTTTCGCAAAATTCCTCAAGATATGATCTATCGAGAAGTAGTATTTCCTGCAATATTTCTCCATTTACCGTTTTGCCTATCTTATTCTCTAGATCATTTCTCGAGGACGCGAAGATGGGACAGTTTACAATTAAGTGTTCCACTGTTTGGTCTTCGTCACCACAAACACACGTGGGAGTTTATTTAATCCCAAACCTATGTAAATAGTGGGCAAAAGGCCCATGTCCCGTCAGAATTTGCGCCATCTGGGGTGTGAAGCGCTTTTCTGAGACTAATTTGTAGGCTGTTTTTATATCCCTAATGAAAAGTTTTATCGTTCCAGCTGTTTCACCCCCCAGATAGCGCTCATTCCAAGCTGCTAGTGTTTTATGTCTAATTAATTTTTTAATATATGATGTGGGGCATGCGGAATATTCGATATTTGTTTTTAATTCATTTGCCGCCTCTTTGGCTAGGGTGTCCGCTCTCTCGTTCCCCGGCGTGCCAACATGCGCTTTTATCCAGAAGAGATCTATTTGAATGCCGCTATTTTTGCACTCTTCTAGGTTCCGGCGGATTTCGGCCACCTGGGGATCGAGAGATCGTCCACTAACTATGGCGTCTAACGATGATTTAGAGTCGCTATATATTTTTACATCGTATTCATTTTTGCCAACATAGTTTGCTACGCTTCTTAGTGCTGCCAATTCGGCCTGGAATACCGTACAGTGGGGTGCCTGTGCTCTTCACGCTCTTCGAGGGTTAACATTTTATACGTGAATTGAGATTGTTTTGCAGGGTGTGGGAATTCATTAAATTTAATTTTTCTCTCCAGATTTTCCCCCTCTGGAATTTCAGAAGATAGCCCTCTTTTCACCTTATACATTTCCGCAGCTTCTTTTATGCGAAGGTCGAGTGGAAGTATCCCGGCTAGTAATGTTGCAGCATGGAGTGATGTAGTTTTATAAGTTCTCGCAACTTTTTGGGCAAAGCCCCGTTGAATAAAATATAACTTCTTCTTAACGCAAGCCTTGTTTACTGCTGGGGCCCAGACAGACGCTGAGTACATTATAATAGGTTCGATGACTGCGGTGTATATGGCCGCAGTGATCTCTGGATTTAGACCCCAGTTAATCTTTGCAGCTTTTGAGAGCTGCTTATAAATTTGTATACTTTTCTGGCAGACATTTTGTATGTGTGTGTTAAAAGTCAGTGCTGCGTCGATTGTCACTCCCAATATTTTCATTTGACGCTCCATTTTTATTGGGGTATTGTTCATTGTGAGTTTTGGGGTGTCATAAATATATATACATTAATTGTGCAATGTGTCAAAATATATTTATACATGAATTATAAAATATATGTCACCCACGGCTTCTAAAGTAAGCCTCAAAGTTAACATATATGTAGCTTGCTTTAAAGGGTGTTAACATAACAGCTGATAAAGTTTTTTTTATCTAGATTTAGAATCACACTAGATATATATTCGGCGTTCTATCGTGGGAACAATTGTACCTACTGGATCGTGAGATGACTGTACGACTTTGTCGTTATAACATGGAACCTGTACTGTTCTGACCTGTACAGATAATTTTTAAAAACAGAGTTATAGTGTCTAGTTGTACGCGTATAATTAAATAAAACAAAAAAAGATATTTCACTAACACTTACAGTACCGGTTACTTTCAAGTGGAAAGCATTTTATTTTTTACAAATTTCGTATAAAATTCTACCGTTCAAATTAGTTTATTTTACTCACGCTCTTTAATAGATCAAATTAAACGGCTCGGCCATATGGGCGGATAGACAGAGAGCTAAATCTTAGTAATAGGGTCCCGCTTTTATCCTTAAGAAACGGAACCCTTATCTCGTCTCGTAAAAACCCTAATTCTACCACAAATTGAGAAAGAAGGTTTCGTATGATATCTTTATCAAATCAATGCTAATTACTGACGCATCGTACAGGTGGCTATTTGAAGGCAGTGATAAAATTATTATGCAGGTGGCAGATAACACTATTATTATATACTTATGATTATTATTACGGCGTAGTTCATATGGTAACTGAAACATTTAAGACATTAAAGAAGAAATCTTTAGTGGTTAAGTGTAGTCACACACAATAAACACACAATTACGACTGACATCACTTGCATTTTGTGGGTTAAGAACAATGATTTCACGAAATAATTGAGAAATCAAGTAAAAGGATGAATAAGTCTCTAAGCTGGCTAAAAATGTAAAAACATCTACGAAATAATTTAGGATGTATATAATTTGAATATAATTTGTAATTTGTAATATAATTTGAAAACAGACCAAACGAAGTAAAGATACAACAAGGAATAGTCGTTGAAATCTGTAGTTATAAGTAGGTAGTTACGTTAAGGTAGCAATCAGGTACATGTTCTTAGTTTGCGATACTTTGAATAAAATGCAATAAATCACATGAACAATTATTTTTTATTTATGTTTATTATACAGATATCAATTAATAGGAGGAATAGATTTTATGTAAACATTTTAATCGTGACGGGCACAATATTCATTTTATTATAGCAACCTATGAGGCATTAATTATTGGTATAAACTCACATATTTGTTTGAGCAAAGATATTACATGAAAAAATACAATAATAAGTAAAATTGAAATCCCAAATATACTTATACTAGAATAAGTGATAATATACAACTAAAAAAAAAACAACGCGCAACCTAACACTCAAAATAAACACTAAAGTGTATGAGTCTATATACTAAATCTAATACTTCTCCGGGCCCTGATAATATTCCCTCTTACGTCGTCAAAGGCCTTATAGATTTCCTTATTGAGCCGGTCACGTACATGTTCAATCTTATTATTTCAAAGAGTTCCTACCCGCAACAGTGGAAAATCTCACGAGTGATTCCAATCCCAAAAAAAGGTGACAGATGTATTGTCGAGAACTATAGGCCCATAGCTATTCTTTGTTCTCTGGCGAAAGTATTTGAGATGTGTTTACACTCACTTATCATGCCTGAATGTAAAGCTTTCATTACACCACGCCAGCATGCCTTTATGCTTCAAAGATCAGTTGCCACCAATCTCCTCACTTTAGTGGAAGACGTCTCACGAGAAAAGGACAAAGGCAACAGAACTGACGTTATTTACCTAGATTTCTGCAAGGCCTTCGACAGAGTTGATAATGATGTTCTTCTACTTAAATTAGCGAATATTGGCTGCGGTCCTAGCTTGCTGAAATTTTTTTCAAACTATCTATACGGTCGGCAACAGTTCGTCAAGTACGGACCTTATACTTCTAAAATTTACCCAACACGTTCTGGTATAAGCCAAGGTTCGAACCTGGGACCATTGCTCTTTCTCATTTTTATTAATGATTTACCAGAGGTAGTTAAGTCATCTGGCACGTTACTCTTCGCTGATGATCTTAAGATCTATAAGACCATTAAAATGCCGGATGATTGTATGCTTTTGCAATCAGACCTGGATGGTGTATTCAACTGGAGTATTAAGAATAGGATTTTCTTCAACTGTGACAAGTGTCAGTGGCTATCTTTTTCCGGATCGCCCAACAACAGTATTTACAAAATTGGGGATAGAATGATTCGAAGAGTTGACAAAGTCAAAGATCTAGGGTAGTTTTCGTACCTAGCCTTACATTTCGTGAGCATATAACTGCATTGGCTAATACAGCTTACAAGCGTCTAGGATTTATTATGCGCATTTCTCATGAATTATCATACAAGGCAACGAAGACACTTTACGCAGCTCTAGTTAGAAGTGTGTTAGAGTCCAATGTGGTCGTGTGGATGCCTTATGAGCAAAAATACACGCTTATGTTAGAGAAAATACAAAAAAAGTATTTAAGAAGGCTGTACAAACAGGAATTTCATTATTACCCACTGTTGTATCCATCAAAATACTTATTGGGGACTTTGGGGTATGAGTCACTAGAGTTGCGGAGGGAGCTATATCTGTTTAAATTTGCCATTAAGGTTATTAGGGGCCAAGTAGATTGTCCGGAGTTGCTACAAGCTTTACTCCGGCTGTATGTACCGGACAACTACTGTAGGTCGCGAGGGCATTCAATATTGGCGCAATGGAATTCGCGAACTGTGCTCCGCCTGAAATTAGCGATACCACGAATGGTGTCGCTGGTTAATAAATTTATTGAATCTGCACCAGACCAGGATATATTTGTGACAGGCTTGTTAAGAATGAGTGAAGCCTGCAAGGAGATTTTATTTGTAAGTTTAGGTTAAGGTAGTTTTTAAGTTTGTGTTTCTTTTTTGGCTATAAGCTGTAATTAAATAAATAAATAAAGCCACAACTGTTATAAAATACTAATTACAAAATTATTTATGAAAATTTGAGTTGAAAAAGGAAAAACACATAAATATTACTTCTAAATACAAAATTCATTAGGTATTTATGTACAAAAGCATCATTCAGGCCTGGTTGTTACAAACAGATGAAGCAAGAAGAGAATGTTAGGGACGTAGGTTTCAGGCGGCTTTCTTCTTTAATATAAAAATCTCATTTAATCAAATAATATATAATAAAGAATTATAAATTTGTCGTCCGACATATTTTCGTGATTGGAGTAGAGAGCTCGACTACGAAGTCTAGGTGTTTTTTACCAAACAGAGCCAATAATAAATTCAATAACGTAGCGACTTATTACTTTAATTTTTTTTTATTTTCAATGGAAATTATTATAAACAGTGCAATAATACTTTTTTTCAATTTATTGATTATATAACTTCTATTAGTTGGTTTACTGCATTACACTTACAATAAGACTATATTGGTGTTTAGATAACAAATTCCATTACAAAGGTTAGTTTCTTACAGACTTTTGCCGCGTACAAATGATGTACGCATAAAAATAACCTATATTCACACGATCCCATTCATTACAATTGTATAAGGGATTAAGTATACATTTTTAGTTTGAGGTTGTTACATTAAGTTAAATTTTTTTTTTTAATATTTTGCATTACGAGAAGTAAAGTCCCTATATCTAAATTAGCTTACTTAGATTAAACTTAAACTTAGATTGTGGCCTCGATCAGGCCGCGGATGGAAATAATAATAAAAATGGAAAACATTTCAAAAGTTTTTATTATATCAATAAAAATAATGATAATAAATTTTTTAAACAATTATTTTTTTATTACACCAATGTCGCATTGATTAAAGTTGTTGATGGTCTCATCACAGTTATTGTAGTACTGATACACCAAACAGGGGCTCTATTTTCGTCTTCAACGCGAAACACCACGGGCATAGACGGAGTCTGTACAAACAAAAGACTTTTTTAAAACAGGTTGGTAATAAAAATTGTATTTGGTTTATATTAGGGTTGCGCGTGTATTTTTAACTGAAACTGCTGTATCGTATAAATACATATAAATTTGTTTAAAAACCAAGCATTATTTACGATTTCTTATTCTAAACACTGTACGTGTACGACTATGATTTGCAAGGTGTGTCCCTAGTACACGCTAGAGAAACGGCAGGATAAAATTAATATAGATTACTTACCGCTGGAAACCACGACTCAATGGGCATACGGAGGGTATACTCAACAATTTCATCTTTAAAAACAGGACATCTTCTGTTTCTAAGAAAGTTGCAGGTGTTTGCGTATTGCTTAAGATCATATTCTACGACAGACATAGCTATTGCTCTAGTTCTCATGCTTCGAGTCGTACGAGCTGTAAAATAATTAAGTCAATTAAATATTTAGCTCATTGATCCGCATCGTGTACTTTATCCTCCTGCATTAATTTAATTCATTCATTGATTCAAACATGGGTATTGTGGGATGAGATTAATATATTGCATCAGGGCTAGGCGAAAGCAATTAAAGATTAAAAGATATATCGTTTTTCTGTTATGTTCAGTATAATCTAACTCATTACTCGAGCTAAGAACTTTACTCAAATAAGATCTACTTACGAACTCTAAAGGTAACATTGACCACCACATCACTGCCCGTCACCACTCGACAGGGAGGATTGATGCAGCCCTGTATGTATACGCGAAGAGGTAATCCGCCTAAATTTTGAGAACCTGAAGGAAAAAAAATATAGGTGAAAAAACTATAACATCTAGTATGTTTAATTATTCGTGCGCAGTAGGTGTGAGTTCTTTGTGTTAAAATGTATAGAATTTTATTTATTTTAGTATTAATTCATTTGGATATTGTTTTTTACAACAACATTTTAAAGAAATGAAAGAAAAAAATAGCTTCCAATTTTGTTATTACTTACACCGATTCACATTAGTTGTAAGTTGTCCATTCACAAATAATAATAAACACGAAAAGAAAAATAGTCGAACCATGTTGACTGTTTAAAATTTGATCAACTCTGATTTATTTACCCAACTATATCCTTAATATATACTGATGTATTATTATCTAATCAAAATTAATCAAACAGATATGGAGAAGCAAATCCGATCCCCATTGATTCCATGCCTTATTCTGGTTTGCTATCTCTTTCTTTTACTTCCCACTTCCTTTGCTGAGGTGTGACAGCGCCACCTAGTGTGCAGTAGATTGACAGATAATAGACGTCTGAATTTGGCCACCGGACTGATCGGCGCTGTTGTCGTAATTCGACTTTCACATTTTAATAAAAGAGGTTTTTTATACGTCACATACAATAATAATAATACATTTTGAAATATTTATTTATTTATTTAACTTTGAATATGTCTCGATATATTATTTATACATGAATTATATAATATATTATGTCACCCACGGCCTCTAAAGTTAGCCTCAAAGTTAGCTTACATTAAAGGGTGCTAACATAACAACTGATAAACAATAATAATATTTTTTGTTAAATCTAGATTGATAATCACACAAGTGTTGACCATATCGTGGATCGAACAAAGGAGCCTATACATTGTCAGTCAGGGTAAGTCAGGGTAATCTTGGTCCCTTAGAGTTCATAGTTATGGCCAATGAATTGCCCGAAATTTTTCTGTGTCTCCTATTCGCCGATGACCTGAAACTGTTGTAAATGTTCGAATTTATGAGAGTGCGAACGCTTACAGCAGGATGTTTTGATGTTTTGGGTGGTGGAATGGAGTCGCAAAAATAAAATCGACTCTAACGTGTAAAAGTGCTCCGTAATAGGCTAACTCGATCAGAACCGTCCCCTGTGGACGTTCTGATTTGACTATAAAATTGCTGACAAATCGTTTAATCGAGTGGAACAAGTAAAAGATTTGAGAGTATTATTCACAACTGATTTGAATTTCCGAGTCCTGTCATCATCCAGACCTGTAAGAAGCTCTATAGCAGTTTAGGATTTTTGTTGCGGCAAACGAGAGACTTACAAAATATGTCCACTATTAAAGCAGTCTACGACACTTTAGTTAGGAGCCAAATGGAGTATAGATATTAGAGCGGGTTCAAATAAATTTGTGAGGCACCTACATCACAGGTTGTATAGGATCTACCCCTTCCACAATGTACCCAACACTATTCGTCATAAGAATGGTTGGGTACACTGAACTAAGGTTGCGAAGGGAATACGTCCTTTCCATGCATCTCGTGAAGATGGTACGTGGAAAACAGTACACTGGTAACTAACAGTAGTAGAGGACAGTGGCCGTACACTCAGCACCTTAAACTTGTATATTCTGGATAGGCATAGGTGGTACCGGCCTCATCTGCTTGCCCTTCCAAGGGCGTGAACAAATCTTCTGGCAAAAGCCTTCCTTATAATATAGAATACGGAGTGAATTTTGTTTTGGTTTTTAGATTAATATTATTTGGGTTTTGTTTTTATATTTGGATAAGTCATTATAAGTTAGATATAACGATCTATTTGGGTCATGGCCTGTAAGGATGTTTATATTGTGTTGATGTGTTTGTTTATATTTTTTAAAAATAAAAAATAATAAATAAAAGGTTTTTAATGAAATCAATGTCACATTGATTAAGGTTTTTCATGCTCTCAGCACTTTTATTGTAGTACTGGAAATCCAAACAGGTGATTTACTTTAGTCTTCTACGCGAAACACCATGGTAAGAGATGTTGCCTGTACAGATAATTTATAACAGAGTATAATAAATAGTCTAATAAAGTGTTATCGTTGTACGGGTTTATTATAATAAAACAAACCATGAGATATCACAAACACTTACAGTAGTCGGCACATGCTTAAAGTTAAAGCTCACACAAAGAATACTGAGAAGACAATTCGGTGCAAAGAACGGAATGGGCCTCCCAATTAAAAGTTTCTTTAGATTGGTTGCGGTTACTTTCAAAGGAAAGCATTTTATTTTTACAAATTCCGTATTAAATTTCATCATACAAAATTATATATTTTCCTTTTTCTCATTAATTACTAATCCAGTTCTACGTCCTTTATTTGGTCGTATACAGCCTGGGTAAATGGACTAACAGACAGACAGCGAAATCTAAGTTATAGGTACATGTATTCATAAGATACGTAACGCCTATTCTTGGATCGTAATAACCCTAATTCCCTAACCTAAAACTTTGTGGCACAAATTTAAAAATAAGGTTTAGTATGGTATTTGTATGATATTCTTTGTTATAATAGTTATTAAATCAATCTTAATTACTGATGCGTCGCAGAGGTGGACATTTAGAGTCACTGATAAAATTATCATGCAGGTGCTAGATAAGAGTGGTAGAATTGTATACATATGATTATTATTATTGTAACTGAATTATTTTAAATATGGAACACTAAATCTTTACTGATTAAGAATAGGCTTAAACAATAAACTAATATTTGATTTATAATAAAACAATGACAATATTTACAAAAAAATATGCAAATATCTTCACTCTTTGTAAATAGAATACGAATGCGTTGCAATATTATCACAACTTTGGATCGATCAAAAATACATAACGCTATTTGTGAATATAATAGATGACTCTATTATATTTAAAGTATTGTTTAATTGATTTAAATGCAATGAAAATGCAAAATATTATTTACGAATTTATGGTGACAAACATTTATTGTCATAATAAGCTCAGATATTCAATAGCGCTACATCGTTAAAGGGACTAACTCTACATTATTATTTTATAGGTCGTAACATCGTCAAGTTGTAAACCTACTGTACTTATATCTAAATTGGTTAAAAAAACTTAAATTTAGCGTATAGCCTCCATGCAGGAAATAATAATAAGAAAAGAACATATTTCAAAAGTTTTTATTAAACCAATGTCGCATTGATTAAATTTGTTGATGGTCTCATCACAGTTATTGTAGTACTGATACACCAAACAGGGGCTTTATTTTCGTCTTCTACGCGAAACACCACTGGAATAGACGGCGCCTGTACAAATAAAAGAAACTTTTTAAAAACAGATTAGTAACAGAAAATTATCTTTGGTTTATGCGATGTTGTAAGCTTATTTTTAAATAAAACTTCTGTAACGTATCAAATGCCCAATAAAATAAAACGAAAATAAAGCTATTAATGGCAGGACATGCTTAATATGTTTGAGAATGGCTAGGACTACGATTTTTAGAGGTTGTTATGGAGGAGCTCCAATAAAAATATTACAGATATGGGAACAAAAAATTCCTCAAGAATAATTAATATAACAATAGTTAATAGAATCAGGCGTTAATTTGCGGAAGTCCCAGTTTACAGTTTGACTCAATGAACGCTGTTCATAGAGGCAACATGCTCCCGTATCGGGATGAAACGTGCGTCTATTGTTTGAGGGTTTTCTCGCGTAATATTGCTAATACATAGGTCTTACAGATTCACGGTGGTGAAACCGCATGATAAAATACACTACTTACCGCTGGAAACCACGACTCAACGTGCATACGCAGGGTATATTCAACAACTTCATCCTTAAAAACAGGACAATAAGTGTTCCTAAGGAAGTTGCATGTTATTGCGTACTCCTTAAGATCATATTCTACGAATGACAAGGCTATTGCTTTAGTTGTCATGCTTCGAGTCGTACGAGCTGAAATATAATTAATTGAATATTTAATAAGTAGGTTTATTAGATCATTGATCCCCGTCCTGCAGAGAGCGTCTACTTGGTCTATACTGCTTTACCCTGAGTTAATTTAATGTTTTATGGGATTAATATATTATTTATCAAACAGGACTAGAAAATAGCAATAAGAGATGAAAAATATATCGCGTTCGTTTATTTAATTACTCGTGCAAAAAAACTAATAAGGTCTACTTACGAACTTTAAAAATAACATTGACCACCACATCATTGCCCGTCACCACTGGACAGGGAGGATCGATGCAGTCCTGTATATATATATGTAGAGGTAATTCGCCTAAATTTTGAGAACCTAAAGGAAAAAATACATAATTAACATCCTGAAAACATATTGTTTTTTTAATAAATAACTAATCTTATCTCTCTCTCTCTCTCTCTGTGTACACATCAACTATACCAGCAGTTGTGATTATTTAATTTGTATTTAAATGTATAAAATATAATATTACCACTGAATGTAAGATAAACTCATCTACATACTGTATTTTACTACAATTAAGGAATTAAAAGAAACCTGTCACTGATATTGTACTATGTAAATTAATGAATAGTTATTTTACTTACATCGATTCACATTAGTTGTTAGTTCTCCATTCACAAATAATAATAAACAGGCAAAGAAAAATAGTCGAACCATCTTTACTGTGTGTAAAATCTGAGAATTCTGAATCATTTACAAAACATTATCTACTGATTAATAATTATCTAATCATAATTAATCTATGAGGTATGGACGTCTTACCTTCTACTTACCTGCGTCCCATTAAATTTCATATATATCCTTTCTCTGGCTTCCTATCTCTTTCTTCCCACTTCCTATGTTATGGTGCTCTCGTGCTATTTAGTGCCGATAGATTGACAAATAATAACCGAATCTATATAAGGATTTTAAATTTAGCTACCGATCAGCGCATTTGTCGCTATTCAACCTTGAAATGAGACACAAGTCATGGCTTGCCCATGAAGCTAGTCTACTAATCTTCATCATCAAAGTATTTTATAAGTCGCATATAATAATATATTATATTATTAAATTGTGAAATGGTAGCGGTATCAAGATTCTGGTTCCACAAGGCAAAAAGTGCCTTTAGAAGCGCACAGTTGTGAAATGGTGGCCATCGAGGTGGTATCAATGAGAACAACTCCTCGGACCAGTCTCTATGATAACTGTGATAGAATTATACTTTAAAACTATTAAAACAATCATTAAAACTTTACACTAAAACCAATTTCGTCAGCCAACTAATCGTACGTGCATATGATTAAACGTTGGTGAAACTGGATGTTGTAGTCACCTGTAGCTGACTCTTGAACTGGTTATTATCTGGTAAATTGAAAACTTAAATGTGTATTTAGTAAAAAGTTTTGTATTGTTTTGTATTACAATTTTTTTATTTCTACAAGTGCTACGACCATTTCCGATGCAAACAGTAAAATGAGATGAATGTGTGCTAATACAACTTATTATTATACACCTGTAAAATAAATAATTATTATACAGCTGTATAATATTATAAAAATACATATAACGTTTTATTTCATTTAAATGACATCTATCGGAAGCAATAAAAATTATTGCTTTTGCATTTTGCATTGTCCATACGAATATAGTATCTTATTCTTTCAACAGATGGCACTTTCACTAGTATTCTGAATGGGGCAAACAAGAAACTATATAATATGAGTTTATTTTCATTGTATGTGTTTATTATGAATAAACTATATTAAATATTACTATATTAGATACACAAAAATGCTTTGTACACATACCATTTCAGGACTAGTAAGTTACGCGTATCCGTCTGAGGATGTATTCCGTTTTATGTTAAATACAAAACGGACTGTATTATGTTTATTATAGATAGACATTGCTTAAATAAAGGGTAAAATTAATACTATATTCGTTTAATTTATGATTAGTCTATAAGGGTATTTTTAAAAACTTTTAAAAACACTGCCTTGTCTGGTGACTTTAGTTGAATAAAGATTGAAATAACTAGAATAGATGGGTATAATAATTATTTAATGTTCTATACCAATAGCGTTTGTCTACCATCGAACGGTAATTAATTTTATCCTTACATTTGGTTTCGCTTGACAAGATTTATTGCAGGCGCCTGTCTATTTGATCTAGTATCAATCACTTGACAGGCAAGTTGTGAAACACTAGGTAGGATAGAAAATGTCCCCTTTTACTTCTTGTATTGCGTGAGATACTTAATACTACAAGATCATATTAAGATCATTAGCGCAAGTGAGAAGGCACATCAAAGTATTCTATTACGCCTTCCCTTATACACACTCATCAGTTATCCAATAGTGAAACTTGTGATTCTCAAATCTCAGGTCGTGCCTCAAATTCTGGGCTCGGCACTGTACATTTTTGTTAACTGACCAGTATCAAACAGCGGATACATGTGATATGTAGCACATTAACATGTAACCCCTTTTTTTCAAGTATATTTCGATTCTAAAAAATGTCATATACTCTTTGCATAGAGTTTGACTAAAGAAAGACTGCATAAATTCTCATGCAAAGTCAGGGTGATCTTCTAGTACTTCACCAAGTATGTTAAACTTCTTATTTAATTAATAAAATTAATTTACAAAGAGGCTTTAAATTCCTTTCGTGGCCTTAATTCTAGCTATCTCTATCTTAGGTATTACGACCGACAATTGCATTATAATGCTTTTAAACCTATTTAGAAAACGTTCAATCAAAGTATGGTCTCACTTTTTTAACTGGAAATACTACTATGCTTTCTTTCTACTTAAAATCAGTAACATTGAAGACCGCCACGGTATAGTAAATAAAAAGTATATAATTACACTTCATACGCCTATTTAAAATGATATAGCAATTTTCTTGTTGCTTCATATGTAAAAAAAATATTGATTTTCATGCGGATAAAGTTACCTAATACACTATTTATAATAAAAAATACAGATTAAATTTAAAAAAGGAACTGTAAGGTAACAATTTGGCTACGTTATTCCTGACAACCCTTTAATTAACATATTATCTCAGTGGGCATGATCAAGGAAGCTTACAATTAATTCTCACAAATGCCTAATATCTCGTTGAATTAAAAGTAAAAGAAAATTTAATTTTTTAGAAGAATTAATGGGCTTGAGCAGTAAATTTGTATAATTGTGTTGTAATTTTGAAATTAAACAAAAGTTAAAATCGTGATAATTGTGATTTTACATACTAATAAAATATTACATAATTTTCACCACTGGTTATGTCCACACAGTATGTCTATACAATGATGTCATATATGAATACAATGGTAATACATAGTACTCAAAATAACAAAAATGCTAAGAAGGCGAATTCATAGCGAAGTGCTTCCAGTCGTTTTCTGTAGACACTATCAAAATTATTAACAATTGCTAATGTCAAGTATAATAGTATATAGTCTTTATATCAATGATAGTATCTAGTGGTATAATAAACGTTTTGAGTTTGTCCATTACAAAGAAGAAAGCTTTCATTTATATGTATGTATGTTTTAATTATATATACTTTTTGGTATTCCCATACCAGCCTATCGGTAGAGAAAACAGATTCTTAGTTATATTTAAAATCAAGATATCCTTTATTTACATTAATAACATGGGTTATTTTTACAAACTTATAAACGTTATATACTTCAAACTGAAATGTTAATTTTTACAATAACTGCCACTTCTCAAAGAGGGATCTACGCTCTAAGCCGAAAAAAACTGTCAGCATTTCCGCTGATAATAGCCAAGTAAATTATTTAAAAGATGCTGCAACCATTCCACCTTTTAATTATGAATCAATTAGTTAAAAAACGATTAAAACCGGTTAGCAGAACATTATTAAATTACGCCACGATAAGGTTTCTTATGTTTGCAAAACCAAAGAATTCGATTTCAGCCAAGTGAGTTTTCAGTATACATTCTCATACTTAGCGCATTGCTGAACTAACTTAATAAAAACTAACCTGCGTTTCTCATTCGTCGAAGTTTTTCAGTGCGTGGCAAGCACCCCACCGCTGCTGCCTTGCACAATCAAACGAAATACGCGCGCATCTATCTGCCTAATCGTTTTAGTCATTGTCTTTTATATAAATAATTAAACTGTGACAGTTCGATAAGTCAAAATGGATCATAACGGTTCCGTGTTGTCGTCTCCGAGTGATTTTGCGGAAGGTGTGGGTCGAATGTTTTATTTGATTGACCCAAAGAAGACCAAATTTGAGCGTGTTGAGGATGTGCCTAATTTTTATGTCCAGGTTTGTATTGAAATATTTCTGGATTGGCTTTTAGATAATTCTAAATATACATTTACGTATTCTTTAAATAAAAATTAGATACAGTATTCAATAAAATAAAATTTAGGTATTTTAAATTGTAAAAAGGCTTATAATAATTAATATCAATTTTATATGGATTTTGACAAGCTTTGCATAACATAAAAACATGGAATTATTATAGTATGATATTTATAATTCGATCTACAGCCATTAGTCTTTTTTTTATTAAATTTCATTTTTCACTGAAAACTTGTGCATATGCATATTTCCGGGTTTTAAAAATTAAACTTCAGGAGACTGTTGACTATATTTGTAAGTAAAGCTCTTTAATTAAATAATTACACCCTATCATATTTTGTTTCAGTCATGGCCATATTTCTTTACCTTTATGATATTGGAACATATAGTTCTGAAACTTAAAGGTAAACGAGGTATTCGACTGAATGATGGAATCACAAGTTTCTCCAATGGAATGTTCCTGGAAGGTGGCAGGTACGAAATTCATTATAACATTACGTTGGCATTACGGACACCTAATAAATATCCCTATTAGCTCATATATATAGCTCATCGCTGATTCGAAATCTGGTTTTTCACAAATGCCTGTTACTATGCGCGTTACTAAGGCTTGTATTGTGAACATCAAACGTATGTCGCATTCTAAAGGACGTTCCTTTAAAGCACATACTTGCTTAAAAGGAAAATGATCAAAATAACAATACACAACTAAACCATAACTATAGTAATTGGCTGTTTAAAACTTGTGTTATGACAGTCATTTTTTTCTGTATGTAACCGACCACTGAGTTCAACTTGACGTAGATTCGACTCTGTCCGATAAGTTATTATATAATTTTATTTAATAATGGACCACGCGGAAGTGGCATGCGAGCCATGACGCTAACAAAATAAGACATATTTTATACATAGAAACAATATCATACAATAAATTAGAAATTGCAGTAGATAAAAAACACAAGAGATTCAGGTCTCACGTCGTTGGGTGAGGTTATAATTTCGTTTTATTACTAAGTATATTCATGCTTTGCTTCGTCTTTTGAAGCTAGATGATATTTATATAATATTATAATTATTTTTAAAATGTCATAATCTTATACGGATATTTGCTTACCGCGGAGCTAATGAAATTCACCGTTATTTTAAGTATGGTAAATAGGAAAATTTTTTGTTCCACATAATTACAGAATGATTAAGTTTTAACGATGCATACCACAAATGTGATAGAAGTCTACATAATTGATGGTTTAATTAATATCGAATATCTTATGAGTTACAATTAAATACCTAATGATTATTTAAAACACTGTTTATCACCTAATTAATACACACTTGAAGAAACCAATACATTAAAATTTTGTCTCCATGGAATCATGGTTCTAGTGGGACTCTTATACCAAATGGGAATCGTTCTTATTCTCCCCACGTTACACTCAAATTAACTAGTGTAATGCCTATGTATAAGAATAATCGGTATCCAACCGGAAAATGTTGAGACCACTTAACTAAGATTTCGCTGTAGGTCTGTCACTCGGCTGTAATTTTTACAAACGACGTCTCTTTTGCCCCTTTAACATACGTATACTAAAAAGAGAATAAACAAAATAATATGTAAGGGGTGCTTATTCTTTGAACAAACCTGATTTCTTCCTAAAATAATAGCACCCCGTCGTATGCGAGTCTGTCTTGAATGCCCGGTGTTTTTACAATATTAAGAATTGAATCTTTTTTCAAGGATGATATGGCGCGGCGCAGAATTCTATACGTACACATGGATATACAATAACTGGAAGATGGTGGACTTGCCATGGGACTCCACTACCACTTGGCTATTAGCAGCCCTGGGAATGGATTTTTGCTACTATTGGATGCATAGAGCCTGTCATGGTGTGTATTTGTTGAATAAAAATTAGAATTATGCAAATAGTTACAAGTTACAAAAATATCTGACATCTACATAAAACAATAAGTTTATCGCAAATGAAATCAAGGATCTCTGGACACGAGCAAATTTCCAAGTGACTATAATCTAATGAGCGGTTTTATTCTAGAAATCCATATACTATGGGCACAACACCAAGTTCACCACACCTCGGAAGACTTCAATATGGGAGTTGGGATCAGACAGTCCATTTTGCAGGGATGGTGTGGTTTTGTAAGTATTATAAATATATTCGAATTATACTTGACGATGAATGAACTTGGTTTGAATACCTGTAACCGTATATACAACTAACCATTATAAAGTGGAATAAATAGTCAAGCTAGCTATTAGAATTAACGTGCCTCCTATATGAATTCAATCAAAACACACAGATAGGTCTAAAACTCTTTAGGATTTAGTGTTTCTTCTGTAGGGTTAAAAAATAACTTAAAATATAATCCAAAATTTTTATATGTGAACCTATACATGGCAAACCAAGACAATTACAAAATGATAAAAGATTATTTAAAATACTACAACGAAACCTACTTTTCCCGGTCCACATAACACCAAAGCTAGACTCGAGGGAAAGGTAATTAAAAAGATTGCTTCAGGCTTTTATGTGTTACTGATGTTAACAAAGGACAATAGCGTATTCTCTAAATGTCTGAACATTAACTCAACCGAAACTTTCGCGTAACAAACTCCTGAACTTATACGATACGACATTCGTTAGTTACTTGCTCAGTTTCTTTTCTTTTCTTCGCTAACGAAATTTTCGTTAATAATTATTGTTTCTTTGGACTTTTGTGAACCACTACCAGAATATCAAGTCTTACCTTCTCTACACAAATAAATATTAGATATGATATTTTCTCGTCAACCGCATATTTCTACAAATTGGGATATCTTCCATTCTGTAATTATTTATTTTATAAAGAAATCACACATATGTAGTCATACTCGTAATTCAATGTCATGTGATTTCTTGAAATTATGTCTAGTGCAGAGTATTCTAAGGGATCATCTCTAAACCGACTCCACAGTACAACGTGGATTATTTTATTTATACAGATTTATAAATGTATACAAGAGGTTTATTCAAGAATGAAACTAAAAATATAATCAATTAGGAATAAACCTAAATTATACATTCATATTGCCACAATAAACAATTAGGTTTCATTTTTTTTAAACTAATACTAACTTGACTTGATAAATGTCAATTATGGTAATCCGCTGCGCATATAAAACTGTTTTGGTGACTGAAAAAACTTCAGATGACAAAAATTTCGGACGAAACAAATATCAATTTCAAATAGCAAGTTCGCTATAGTGACTATTTTATGTAACGTCATATTAAACCTATAGGTAGGGATTGTTATAACTCATTTCATTTGTCATCCTATCGTTGTCTTTTGTCATTTGTCTTTAATACCAGGGCTTTCATGAATTTAGTTCAAGCAAAATATTCATTTAAGTAATTATTCAAAATAAATTAAAGTTAACAAGTCAGTATACACATTTGATGCTTAACAAAAACATGAAAAGTGTGTATCCTCGTAATGCGTTTAAACAACTAGTTAATTAGCTATAATGCAACACAATTATGTATTCTTACTTTGTTAATTGGTATACACTTCGATTAAATTAAAATATATGTATATAGGGCAATCTATTTAGTATCATATTTGTAATATCCATTTTGCAGAGACATTGAGTTTATTTTTTGATTGCCCTGGTACATCGCTATGAGCCTCAGAATCCGTCCTTTTACAAGGAGTTCACGCATGTCCACGCATATCCTTTAATAATTTCCAGTATTATTCATATATTATACTGCAAATTGCATTGATATATTTAAAATAAATACTCTGCCTTTTCATCACAGCGTGAACATAATGTGATAGAAACAGACCTAAAAGATATTAATTGATAATAGATTGATTTATTTTTAAAGCTCATAGTCATTATAGATATTTTGAAAAATATTTTTTCAAAAGTAGGTGTTAGCCCTGATGAGCGATTGATCGTTTAGTCTACTCAACCATTTAAATCACGCGACCATTTAATTACGCACGCGATATTTTTCTTTTATATATTGTAATTTGGAAATTTTATACCCTGATATGTTGCTATCAAATTTATAAAATGGCCAATAATTTAATGAAATAGTATCATGAAATGTTAGTCTATACTTTTATGTTTGTCATGTTTTTTTTAAATAAAATTCTGAATTGAATAACCTAAATATGACTGATAGGAGGCCATTTCATTTCGTGTAAACATTGTATTGATTACAATTTTATACCAAAAGTTTAATTTATCTCTGGTTCGTTGGAAAAGTTGCACATTTTAAATACAGCAAAATTTAAATATATTATATAACAAAGTAAAGTTTCAATGTGTGGATAAAGGGATTACTCGTAGACTAAGCCTGAACCGCTCAGATTATCCACAAAGTAATGAGAGCACAAAGTCGGATTAATTTGTATAAATGATTGTTCTATATTTCAAAAGCAATTTAAATAAGTTGGCTGAATAACGTCCCCGGCTATAACATTTGTTACTAACATATTAACCTATTTATATGGATCTCTGGTCTGAAATAAAGTTATTATTATTATTATTATAAACATAGGGTATAAACTTAAAAAGAAACATTCTATTATAGCAGTATATTTACATAGGTCGATATTTACATTTTACTTTCACATGCTATATACCTTTATCCTTTTATTAATATTAAATAAAATGTCATACAAATTTTAATAATTCTATATTAAATATATAATATAAAAATAATAGAATAAAAAAGACATCCAAATATATAAAGTTATATGATTATATAAAACGATTTTATTTCCTTCTTTGATTTTAGAAATATATATGAGGCACATAGAAAACTTATTACCTCAATTGTAATACCAAAGTTCTTATCTCGCCCTTGGGGTCTTAGCGATAACAGTTGTGTGGTAGTTTATAAATCAAAGTATTGTAAATAATGTAGTAAGTTCAAGGGTAAATCTGTTTGATTAAATTTAGGGTTATTGAATAGATATTGAAGCAGAATTGGTTTACGTAAAAAGAATAATAAAAACTTTGCTAATAATGTTTTAAGTTTTTAATTCTATCCGATTGCTATTATGTAACAATAGTGAAACTTCCTTCCATGTACAAAAAATTTCCACGGCTGTCCTCTTTTTTCAATGTTTACCTTCTTTTACTTAAAATACGTAGGAATGGAACAAAGGACAGTAGAAATTAAACTAAATTCTAAAATTATCCATAATTAAGACGGAATGATTAATTATTAAATATTATGTTGCAGGCCTTCTACCTTCCACTGGCTTTGGCTATCCCACCAGCCCAATTTATGGTACACCATCAGTTCAGTTACTTGTACATGTTCTGGATACATACGGAAGCTGTCAACCGTCTAGGGCCGTTGGAATACTTCTTAAACACCCCTAGCCATCACAGAATACACCATGGTAAGAATAAATCGTTTTTATAATGAGTATACAGCATTTTTAAAATTATATGTATATTTTTTATACAATAACAATATTTGTCGTCTTGGTAATACTTCCTTTGGTCTTGGTTTTTTAAATTTATCTTTTACGAAACAATATCAACAACTTTTATAATAACATGCATTTTCGATCAGTTTTAAAATTACATGAAGCAATTTAAATATTATAGACCCAAGCACCGAAAGTCTCCATCTAGACTACTCTTTTAGATCAATGAAACAAATATTTCTCATTTTTCTTTGCAGGCAGCAACCCATATTGTATTGATGTCAATTACGGCGGAGTACTTATTATTTGGGATAAGCTCTTCGGTACATTCAGAGCCGAGAAAGAAACTGATCGGATTGTCTACGGTCTTATTTATCAACAACCTTCCTTCAATCCCCTTCACTTACAGGTAAATATACCTAAACAAACCTACTATTTCCTTGCAAATATTTGACGTAACGAAACATCGACTGATATAATTTTCACGTTTACAAATTTTATCAAATTATTTCACCTTATACTGCTTATTTAAGAAACTAATAAAAAAACTGGTCAGATTACACTAGACTTGATGTGTAACTCAAATGTCCTTCTGTCCTATTTTATATTTAAAAAAATATATTTATTTTAATCGGAATAATTTTGTAATAATTGTCATATCATGTTTTATTCCTATGTGTTTTGTGTGATATTCACCATATTAAAACTTATTCACAATTTAAGATTGTATAACACGAGTTAATTCGTATTCATATATACGTGTCTTCTGAATTTTTCAGACGTTTTACACCAAGTACGTGATTAGCAAATTCCAAGAATACACCAACTGGAGTCATAAACTTCATTCGGTCTTCAACCGACCTAGTTGGAAACCCGAGAGCTACGTACGATTCCAAGATATGCCTGAAGATGTGAGTTTGAAATTCTATGACTATGAAAGCAGCTATTCAAAAAAATATAAGATACTACAATTCGTCGAACTATGAAGGTCAAAATACTTCTTGAACTGCAAGTTAAAAAACCACAGAAAAATATAATTACAGCCAACGATTTTTACTTTGCATTGCATTTGAAATGTTTTACACCTTTTTAGTTAATAATGTATCCAATATAAATAATACAAAGAAAAGCTGAATTCCTTTCAGATTTTCATAATTCGGTTCAGATTTTATATTTTTAGAAATCTATTAATAATTAAAAAACTTAACCTAATCTTCTTTACCAGCCGGAACTTCACCTACGAGTGAAATACGACGTTATTCTTCCAAAATGGTGTACCGCCTATCTATTGTGTCACTACGCTTTGGTTTTATACGGATTCTATCGGCTCTTCATGATGCATTTGGTAAGTGTAAAGTAGTTGTACATTTGAGATTGCACATTGAAAATTGACCCAATTTGAATCGGTCGAAGGCTAATGTAATAGCTTAAATTATCCGACACATTTTTTATTATTTCGAAGCAATTCGATAAAGTGCATTAGACCAAACTAAGTCTGCAATTAAACAAAACTTGTTTTTAGCCTTGACGTCTTCTTCCTTGCTATTTACTATACTAGACACTATTGGCAGTTTATATATATTTTTAAAGATTATCTAATTTAACTAAGAAAATGGATTTTCACTTATAAAACTAAATGAATTTCAATTTTTTCGTCTTTAATATCAATACCTGTTATTAAAAACTATTGCGCGTACCTCACGTGCGTTCAAAATTAGTTCGATGATTAACGCGGGAAAAGTAACAAAAAATTAGACACACAGTTTCTTTTGACAGTGTTAGTAGTTGGGGGCATTAAGGTTATCATTAACCTTAATAATATATATAAATTTACACAAATTATAATAAGGTCGGTTAGAAATTATTTAAACAACACAATGCAAAATAAAGATGAATAGTAACATAAAGCCAGGAAGTCCACAACTATATTTTGTTATAACGGTCACTTTCAGATGTTGTAATTATAGGAAAATGCATTATCAATTATGCTTGAGTATTAATTTCTACTAGTGTAATAAGGAAACAATTGGGCAAGCTTAAAAGATGACAAGGAAGATAAAGTGCAATTATGAATTGCATAGTGTCACCCACATAACTCAATATTGTGTTGCATTTCTTCCTGCTTTAATTGTAAAATTATGAAGAGAAAATTAAGAAAAAACAAATTCACATAGAACGGGGTAGAAAAAAATTACCAACTCAATACACCCTTGCATCATTTTCCTTCTTTTACCTATTATTTGCTCTTATGCGATGATTCAACAATGTGATTTCCACACGCGAAAGCAGAATGCTACGAAAATTAATAAAATTTGTCCGTTATCAAATTGCAAAACACCAGCAACTTTTAATTAGTTTTAATCGAAGTCATAAAAACAAAGGAAAATATTTTTAGTAATACCTTCATCTGAAACATCATCCCTGGAATATTTGCAAAGTATTCAAGAAGTTTTAGTAAGGCTTTATTGTTTGAAAACTCTTGATGGATGACTATAAAGAGATCAAACTCCAAAAGTAGCAATCTTTTGGAAAATTTTCGAAAAGAATTTGAGCATCAAATAAATTGCATGTTCAATATGAGAACAACTTGTAAACAAGACAAGTTTGATTTAATTATGTAGTGCTCACGTGAACCGAATCTAATACTAGAAATATTGTTCAACTTGTGAGCTGATTATATATAATCCATAATTTAATAACTTCGAGAACGAGATGAAAATGATATCTCCATTACCCAACATAGATTCATATCAGTTGACAACTACACAACTCAATCTTAATTGCAATGAGATTGTTCGATATCGCATATTAAATTGAAATTATGTTTTTTTTTTCAGAGCCTTTCACCAGTCGCCGTAGTGGCGTTCGTTGTTTACCTTCTTGGCTCCCTTACCGTATTTGGAATGATACTGGATGCATCACCAAAAGCACCGTTCTTAGAACTATTGCGTTGTCTTGTTCTTATCACTGCTACCTCCCTCGTACCTTCATTACGACTGAACATGTTCTCTCAAATGTTCTATGTATCTTCAGCCCTATTTTGGTTCTTATTTGTTTATAAGACTATTGTCATCAAGGTCGAAAAAAAAGTTGAGTAAATTGTTACATGAATGTAGACAATGATGTGTCTTTAGTAGTTGTTCGGGCATTATATACGAAATTGTTTTCAGAATAAATAAAATTACCATTTCATGGATTTTTATTTTCTATATTAACTTTAAGTGATTTAAAAACGTGGTTTCGTTAGGAGGCGCCATTACGAACCAATACCTGCCAAGTAAATATTATTCATGAAATTAAAAACTGTGTTATTTATAAACAAACGTATCATAAGGAAACAAATCTTTAATAATAAAAATATTCTCCCAGTGACAGATTATAAAATTATTAAAATATGTATAATTGTTATGATGCAACACGAATAGCATATTGCGTTATATATTATATTCTTTAACCATAGAATCATTTGACTTTTAAATGTCGTTTATAGCTTTCGTTACTTTGTATGAACTAAAATCGACTGAATAAAACTCTTAGAATATAATTTTTATCATAAATGATGATATAGAATGTTATTGGTCAAAAGTACTTCAAGACCAATGATGAAAACACGATTCAATCCTCGTTTGATCAATCAAAACTACGTGAGTTATTTCAAATAATATGCAGTTTGGTACAGTCTGGTGCAGTCAGTCAATTCATAAGAAACATTACAAATATATGTCGAATATAAAATATAATTTAGATAATAATGTTCCTCCGCTCACAATTAGTTATAAATAAACTGTTAATTGTGAAACTTTGGACACGAAATTTAGTTAGGTACTCGTAGCTTACGAGTTTAGGCCTGGCGTACGTCGAGGTTATGCATACATAAAAACTTTAAGACCCTTATGTTTGGTTCTGAGCCAATGAATTTAAATGTTAAATTATTTACTACTATAAAGACGGATACACCACAAGGCTGTGGCAAATTTTATACTACTATCATAAATCACCCATAAAATAAATTAAATAATCTTCATGAATTCGGAAACATTTTCAAACTCAAAAACTATATTTTTACGTTTTATTTAAGTAAAACCATTTAAAGTCATCACAACAATGTTCATATTAGTTTTAGAATACGAGAATTTTTATTTTTTGTTTTATCAGTCACCTGCTGATTTTATCTAAAAAGTTCTCAATTAATTAACTACGATTTAAATTGATACCAGATTTATCTCGTATACATTGCCTACGCTTAATATTTATACTTTTCACATTCAATATACTTTAACTCTTCAAAGATATATTTAGTTATAAAATACTTATTATTTCTGATAAAGATGCAAATCACTTCTTAATTTAATTAGCTAAATAATGTTTTGTCACGTTTTGTAGAGATGAGGATCAAATATTGGGAGCAGCTATTTGAGATTCATAGCACGCTAATAGGATCCATTTTTATACCAATCTAGTGAGATTATTATCTCGAATTTTAAATGAACGATAAAATTACCTGTTTGTAATATATTTCTTTAAAAATATATTATCATCGCCTCTGTTGATGTCATCTACATGCCTTTCTACTTCTGCGTGTTTCTAAAGGAATATTTTGCACGATATATGCTGCGTCATAACTCACACACACTCCCTAATGTACCTGACATTTCTGGGTTTTTTGAAGGAGTAAGTGGTACCATCATATCTTGGAGCAAAACTATGGGGGTAAATACGAGTTGTTTAGGAAGCCGAACTGGTTTGGATATCCAGACCGTTGGAGAGTAACTGTTTACCATAACATTGTAAATAGTCAATGGAAAAAAATAGTTTAAACCAAGACCAGTGACCTCTAAAATACACCATGATTAGACCATAAACAGTATGATGCAACTAATAACCAGACTTTCATAATATTCACATGCCCTAACAGGTTATGCTAATACAAATCGATCACAATACTAACTTAACAATGGAATGTGCACGTGTTTACACTGCATATTAATAATTTCTTTTAATCGTTTATATTAAAACTCAATTATTTTTAAGTAGTTTTATAATTGAGGTATATACCATATTTTTATCGTTAGTAATACTTATATATGATATCTAGCTGATCCGGCAAACGTTGTCTTGCTTTATATGTGATTTCAATTTTCAATTAATAAATAAAAAATAAGGGTTGATCGTAGAAGGGTGAAAATACATACAGTATTTTTGTATGTTGTATCATAAAAAAAATTGTCTAAAAAATAAATTAGGGGTGGATTACCCTTAATATTTAGGGGGATGAGAAAAATGTTGGCCGATTCTCAGACCTACTCAATACGCTCGCAAAGTTTCATGAGAATCGGTCAAGCCGTTTCGGAGGAGTTCAAGTTAGGTTATTGTGACATGAGAATTTTATATATTAGATATTGTATGGAAACATGCACAGAACAAATCACTTGTGAGTGACTGACAGTAAGATAGGTACTTCAAAGTTCCCCAAGGTGTTCAAAATCATCAACTATCAGCATCTCATTAACGAATTAGGACTATATTTAAAAGAAATAGTAAAATGAGTTACTTTTACTGGATGTAATGGAAGTTCGATAATCCTAAATTTATATAATACACTAGCTGACCCAGCAAACGTTGTTTTGTCATACATGTGATTTCCATTTTCAATTAATAAATAAAAAATAGGGGTTGATCGTAGAGGGGTGGTATGTATTTTTGTCATCATAAAAAAATAGAAACTAAAAATTTTGTCTAAAAAATAAAATGAAAAATTTAAGGGTGCTGTGCACGATATAAATTTGCATAATAAACGTTGTTGCGGGGTGCGGTGCGTGCGGGGCGCGACAAGTTGCAGATCCGGTTTTTATAGTAAATTTTGACTTCACTTCTTCTCTCCGGCGCCGAACTTCGTGTCGTTTCCCGTTCGCTCAACCACTGCACGACATTGAAAATTGATAGTGTTTCATTTAATCGATTCGCAATAAGAACATTTTTTGGTCTTCGAACCGGATAGACATTAATAGATAGGTTTACGAAATACGTAGTGAAATATCAGTGACTATTTATTTGTTTAGTGTCAAGTGATAGTGCACGTGTTAATTATAGTTAAGATTAAATTCGTTTGTAATTAGATGTGTATTGAATTGTTTCGTTTAGTGGTTCCTTAATATAGTGTTCGTTTCGTCAAAATTTTATATTAAGTGATCAACATATTACGTATCTAATTGCAAGTTAACTATTTAATTAATCGAGCGTGCCTACCGACTTATTTTTATTGGTATATATTTTTGTTGGTGTTTGTGAATAGTGTCGAAATAAACTTCGAATTTAGAGTAAATAAGTTTTAATATTGTCCTGTAATTGTGTAAGATAGAACTTAATAATTTTGTTGTGGATACGAGTGGAGTGAGATACTAAATTAAATTATATTTAAGTAAATGCGACACGTGTGTTATGCTTTCAAAATAAATGGGTGAAATAGTTTTTAGTGTGTATTTGTAATGCTGTGCTATTAAGAACGTGTTTAATACCTATCATAGATAGTGATTAAGTGTATAAAAGTTATTGATAGTGATTTATTTTAATTGTTCGCCATGCCTATCACTAGATCAACCAGCCGCCAGGTGACAAAAGAGGAATCAGGTCAAGCGAGTAGAGGGGCAGACGTGAAGCCCATACCGACGCCACCTGTGTCAGTAGTTCCTTTGTCACATACAGCTGACCGTGGAGAATCTGCACATAAGGAAGACTCTAAGAAATCTATTCGTCCTATTGACAAGACCTTTGCTTTCTCCGGCAAACGAAGTGCATCTAGTAAAAAAAGCTCTTTACGTGCAGAAGCCCTTAAGAAATTGGCACAAACAAAGCTTGCTGAAGCTCGCGCTGCAACAGCTCTCGCTGAAGCGGAAGTTGCTCAAATTGAAGCGCAAAGTTCTCGGAACTCCGATAGTCTTTCCACAGGCACTGAAGGAAGGGATGATAATTTGGTTGAAAATTGGTTAGCGACCAACACATTCATAGAGGAACCACATTCAAAGCATTGTGTCGATGTATCCGCGTTGGCATCAGCACTCAAGGAAGCAGCGCGAGCAATGAGGCCCAAGATTTTTGTGGAATTACCGATATTTACCGGAGATGTAAACGAATGGATGGCTTTTAAAACAGCATATTTAGAAACATCTGAACAGTTCACAAAGGTGGAAAATGTAATGAGATTGAGGAGGAGTTTAAAAGGAGTGGCCAAAGAAGCAGTCATTTCTCTGTTTATTACAGACGTTGATCCCGCTGAGATTTTAACTTTACTTGAAGCAAGATTTGGAAGATCAGATACTCTAGCTATTGCAGAGATAGAAAAAATTAAACTCTTGCCTCGCCTTACCGACAATCCTCAAGATATCTGTATATTCGCGAGCAAAGTCTTTAATATTGTTACTGTCATAAAAGCACTAAAAAAAGAGTTCTATCTATATAATCCAGAATCGGTAAGAAGAGTAGTCGAGAAAATGACACCATCAATTAGATACCGATGGTACGATTACGCCGCAAGTCGTCCAGAAGAAGAACCGGATTTGATTAAGTTGTCTTCTTTTTTCTCCCGAGAAGCCGATCTTTGTAGTCGTTATGCGCAAGCAGAGGGCGCTAAAGCAACATTAAATCAGAACAAATCATTTCGTACTTGCGCCATGCTTACAACGTCACAGAAGGTCAAAACACAAGGTTCTGACTGTGTTGTATGTAGTAGTCAACATGGCATAAAAGATTGCAGTCAATTTATGAAGTTAAAGACCGAAGATAGATGGGAGAAGGCTAAGGAGCTCAATCTGTGCTTTAGGTGTTTAGCAAAGCGTCATTTCAAACACAGATGTTCATACAAACCCTGTGGATCTGAAGGTTGCAAAGCATCTCACCATGTTTTGCTGCATTTTACAACACCTTCTAGTGATACACGAAATGAAACCACTGCAGTAGCTGTAAATCAAGATGTAAGAAAAGCATTACTAAAAATCGTACCCGTAAAATTAATTGGCCCAACTGCAGTCATCGAAACTTTCGCTTTGCTGGACGAGGGTTCGTCTGTAACGCTATTGGAAGAAGAAGTCGCACATGCTATTGGAGCTACTGGTCCAGTGGAACCCTTTACAATAGAAGGAGTTGCAGGAGCACGTCTAGAAGCTGTTAATTCAAAAAGAGTTTCATTTCAAATCAGCGGAATCCACTCCAAGACAGAACACAAATTAGAAGCGCGCACAATAGAAAGGTTAAACCTTGCTCACCAAACTGTCGAAAAAGACATCGTCAACAGATGTAGACACCTAATTGATATTGCTGAAGATCTCATTTACAAGAAAGGCACTCCTACTCTTCTTATAGGTCAGGATAACTGGAATTTGATCGTATCGAAGAAGATAAAAAATGGTGAACGAGAAGATCCTGTGGCATCTTTAACAGAATTGGGTTGGGTATTACATGGGCCGACTAAAATTAGCTCTAAAGCACATGTATTCCATTTGATAGAAGAAGATAGAAAAGAAGATGAAGAAGATATGGATAGAAATATTGAAAACCTAATGAAGCATTTTATGGATTTAGATTCTTTAGGAATCATTCCGAGAAAACCAAGAAATGATCCAGATGAGCGCGCCATAACTTTACTCAAGAAATATAGCCGTCGTCTCGCTGATGGTCGCTTTGAAACTGGCTTGTTGTGGCGTAGAGATGAACTGGAACTGCCTGAAAATAGACATAATGCATTAAAAAGATTAGAAAATATTGAAAGGAGATTAGACAAGGATATTAAATTAAAAGGTCAATATAATTCGCAGATTACTCACCTTTTGGAATGCGGCTATGCAGAAATGGCACCCTCTACCTCACACCCCGAACGTACCTGGTACTTACCGCATTTCCCAGTGATGAATCCCTCGAAGCCAAAACCGCGTATTGTCTTGGATGCTGCTGCAAAAACAAAAGGAATATCATTAAATGATATGTTATTGTCTGGTCCGGATTTGTTACAATAGTTGCCAGGAGTCCTAATGCGATTTCGCCAAAAACCAGTGGCAGTAGCCGGAGATATATGCGAAATGTTTCTACAAATCAGGATAAGACCCGAAGACAGAGATGCTCTCCGTTTCTTATGGAGAGAGGGCAAGCGAGAAAGTGATCTAAAGGAATATAGAATGACAAGTGTGATTTTCGGTGCAGCATCATCTCCATGTACAGCAATTTTTATCAAAAATTTGAATGCTGAAGAGTATCGAGATAAGTATCCAGAAGCAGCTGAGGCTATAATACGAAACCATTACATGGACGATTATTTGCAAAGTTTTAATACAGTCGAAGATGCTGTAAGAATTGCCAAAGAAGTTAGTTATATACACGAACAAGCGAAGTTTAAGCTACAGAAGTGGGCGAGCAACAAACAAGAAGTAATAAAAGAAGTTGATCCGCAACAAAAACATAAAAATGAAGAAGTAAAGCTACAAGACAGTTCATTGAGTAATTTAGAAAAGACACTGGGCTTGGTATGGAGAACTGCTGATGACAAACTTACCTTCAATTGGAATATTCAGAAAGCAAATGTGGAAGTTGTTGAGGGAGTGAAGCAACCTACAAAACGAGAGTTTTTAAGAACTTTGATGTCACTTTTTGATCCCTTGGGATTAATTACACCGATTAGCTTACCTGCACGAGGAATCCTCCAAGAAACCTGGAGACTAGGAATACATTGGGATGACATTTTGCCAGAAGAACTCTGCAAAAGATGGGTTGATTGGATGAAACATATAAATGATCTGAAAAATTTATACTTGCCTCGCTACTATGCAGGATGTGCAGGTGCGGAGTTTTTGGAGATGCATGTTTTCGTCGATGCTAGTGAAAGCGCATATGCTGCTGCTGTATATTGGCGAGCTGTAATGGCAGATAAAAATATTAAATTGTCTCTAGTCATGGCAAAAGGTAAGGTTGCACCTTTGAAGTTGAGCTCAATACCGAGATTGGAGTTGCAAGCCGCAGTTTTGGGTTGTCGCCTGGCAAGAACGGTAGAGACTGAGCATGACCTTAAAGTGAGAAAACGATACTTCTGGACTGACTCTAAAACAGTGCTTGCCTGGTTACGTTCGGGCCCGCGGGTTTTCAAACCATTCGTTGCTCACCGAGTAGCTGAAATAGAAGAAGGAACGAAAGTAAATGAATGGAGATGGGTACCAACTGCTTTAAATGTTGCTGACGATGCTACAAGACAGGTACCTCGAAGTTTCAACGGTGAGCATCGATGGTTTCAGGGACCAGAATTTCTTTATTCGTCAGAAGAAAACTGGCCCCAGGAAGAAGTGACAGAGGTTGTTGCTACGGGAGAAGAGCGCGTGGCCGCAATAAATAATAATGTAAAGCCTTGCTTAAAAGAGTCCCTTCCAGAGGCAACAAGATTCTCCTCGTGGATGCGTCTCATTAGAAGTACTGGAAGAGTTCTACAATTTATCGGATTATGTGGTCAAAGAAGACACGAAGACGCGAAGACAGTATCTCTGGACCATCACATAAAGAAAGCCGAAACATTATGGTGGAAAGCATCACAAGAAGCAAGCTTTGAAGAGGATTTGCGGCGGCTGCGTGGCAATCTTCCTGTTGGGAAAAGCAGTCGACTTCGAACTTTAAGCGTTTCAATAGACGAAGAAGGAATCATACGTTTAAAGTCGAGAATAGAATCAGCTCCAGACCTGCCAGGGGAACAACGATCTCCTCCGATTTTGGACGGAAATAGCTATTATGTCCGTCTGTATATCGCCTGGATACATAAAGCCAACCACCATAGCGGTCCAGAAACGGTGGCAAATGAAGTAAGAACGCGATTATGGATTCTGCGTCTTAAACCTGCCATCAGGAATATAATAAAGAATTGCATTAAATGCAGGATCCTACGAGCTCGTCCTGCCATCCCTGCTACTGGCGATCATCCTAAGGCTAGGCTAGGTTATCACCAACGCCCATTCACATACGTAGGGCTTGACTACTTTGGGCCCTTCAGTATTACAGTTGGGCGCCATCATGAGAAAAGATATGTAGCTTTGTTTACTTGTCTTACAACCAGGGCAGTACATTTGGAACTTGCTGGGTCTCTAACTGCTGATAGCGCTGTCATGGCTCTTCGGCGACTGATGGCTAGGAGAGGCTGTCCAACTGAGATCCATAGCGACAATGGTACAAATTTTAAAGGAGCAGACTCAGAGCTTAAAAGGGCTGCATATCAAGCAATTAAACAAGAGGCAGAAGTTCGAACGATAAAATGGTGCTTTATTCCTCCTGGAGCTCCTTTCATGGGAGGAGCTTGGGAACGACTCGTCCAATCGGTCAAACGATCTTTGGCTGCCACCTTAAACGAACGTCACCCTAAAGAGGAGGTACTCTTTACCTTGCTGTTGGAAGCAGAGTACACGGTCAATAATCGTCCGCTGACACCAGTGTCAACATCCCCAGATGACCTGGAGGCTCTCACACCACTCCATTTTATACTAGGAGGGCCTGCTCGTGTCCCTCAGCCTGGAAGTTTTGTAGAGGCCGACGTAAATTCCCGTTTGCGTTGGCGTCAGTCGCAGCGCCTTGCTGACATTTTCTGGAATCGCTGGATTAAAGAGTATACTCCTATATTACAGAATCGGCGAGATCCCAGGAGCCGTGGCAGCGCCCCTAAGCTTGGTGACCTAGTCCTGCTGGTGGACGAAGCCATTCCTCGTAACTCTTGGCCCAAGGGACGCGTCACCGCCACGTACCCCGGGAAGGATGGAGTTGTCCGCGTGATAGAAGTACGAACAAAAGCTGGACTCGTCAGACGGGCGACTAAGAAGGTCATCGTGCTCGCGTCAGAGGGTGCATGAAATGCACGGGGGGGAATATGTGCACGATATAAATTTGCATAATAAACGTTGTTGCGGGGTGCGGTGCGTGCGGGGCGCGACAAGTTGCAGATCCGGTTTTTATAGTAAATTTTGACTTCACTTCTTCTCTCCGGCGCCGAACTTCGTGTCGTTTCCCGTTCGCTCAACCACTGCACGACATTGAAAATTGATAGTGTTTCATTTAATCGATTCGCAATAAGAACAGGTGCACTACCCTTAAGAATTAGGGGGATGAAAACGAAGGATGTTTCGGAGGAGTATGGGAACGAAAACTGTGACACGAGAATTTTATATATAAGATGCCACTTGTTGTAAGTAATTGTTCATTTATTTACAATTTATCATGTTATAATGGTTTATCTAAGATATTTTGTTAGAACCTATTTGATATTTTTTTGTAATATTTTTGTTTTTTTTAGCCAATTATGTTTCAGTGCACCTTGAATTTAATTTAAATCGCCGTATTTATCTTTTACTTTTAGTCGTACGACCCAAAATTTTGTTTTCTTTTGTTTCAATGGTCACAGTGCCGGACTTCCACACGGAGAATCCCGGGTCTGGCAACATTTGTGTGAGGAGCATAAGTGTTATAATAAATAGTGTGTGTAAATATATATATATATATATATATATATATATATATATATATATATATAATATAATAAGTGTAAATATATGTATTTATACAAATTATCTATGTAACTATATGGTATTATAATATCGAAAAAAATCTGGAGTTAAAGAAATATATATAGTAAAAATTTAATTAAATAAATAATATTAATCCCCGCTATAAGCTAATAAATATGGCAATATAATGCATTATTTATTTTTATGCTGACCGTACAACAAATTCTCGGAAGAATCTACCTGTACCTGTTACGCAAACTTCATCGTGAAGCTGTCGGCAACATAAAGAGAATTAAAAAATATATATAAAAACTTGTAACGCCAAAAATAGTATACTCGAAAATTGTCCAGAGGTGACAAACCATCTGTACTAATGGTCTGTAATCTATATGGCATAAATTATCATAGAAAATACACAATAAAAGCATATCAAATTCGTAAAACTACATACATAAATTAATGATTTACTACGGGAAACAATATTTTTTTATTAAACTTCATTTAATAATGTTTTGTATGTTAGATTTAGTGTATGTAACATTCTAAAAAGGTTGGTGACTACAATCGTATTTATTGCGTAAGAATTAATAAGAACTCGAATTTTATGATAAGCAATTTCTATTTGCATATTTAGAATTTGCGACTATTTATAGAGTCATATAAATGTACAACACTTAAAGAACGAGATCCTACTGTAAATTCGAAAATGCAAATTCAATTAACGTTATAGATAGCGATTTATATCTATTATAGACGTTTTATTTAAATTTTTCGAATGCGAAAGACAATAATGAATAAATTTTTCCATAGATTTCCATTTTATGAACATTTTTATGATTTTTTTTTAATAGTAAACATTATTCATAAAAAATTGTTATGTCCCTTTTTGTACAAGTGTGTTCACACTGTGATGAAAAGAGAAAGGTGAGTACTTAAGACTTATTGATTTATTTATATAAATAATTCGGTTAGTGTATGTAAAGCCAATGTTTGAACACAACTATAAAACTTCGCGTGTACTAACTGTGTTCAATACATAGCAAAAAATATGTTATGTATTAGGGTTATCTCCGTGGCTTAGGGGTTATCGTGAAATGCGTACAATCGCTCTGGATTCAATTCTTGGCGTGACAACAGTAATTTTTGTATATGTTATTGACCATTGGCATACTAATGTTGTCTACAAAATATAGCAGATAGCTTTTGTCGGTTGAGAGAGAGATGATGATATAAAAACCGTCTCAACAGACTGTTATAGAAAAGGCGAATTGATGGTAAGAAGTATCTGATCGATCACCCATTGGTCTGATCAGGTACTGGCAAACAGAGGTCAACATCCCGAAACCCAGGAAAGTGCGGAGTGGTGGGAACGATTCGTCATTGTAAGCATTTCAGGGCAGGCTCAACCTTCGAGTATATTTTTGCAGACGGGGTGTATAATTTTATTTACGTCGAAATGTTTCCGAACCGACCGACTTAGGGACCTTCAAGACAGGCCATGAGTAGGTATAATTTGGTAATTCTATGTGGTTTTTAAATCAGACGTATACGATGTATTTTCAGATCGTGCTAAATTATTATACTTGGTCAATAGGCTGTTTGGAAATATTAAGATATAACGATGTTTAAATTTGACTTAATAATATGCACAAATTACGCTCGAAATGTCAAACTCGTTTCATATACTTAGGCAACTCATACAATCTCCATAATTTGTTTATGAACTTCTTGATTTTAATTAAATATGCATTAGAATTAATTTTTAGATATTTTCAATTTCCAATGTAAAAGTCGGCTTAAAAATATTATAAATAAGTTAATTATTTCACCACGAACCAGCATAGTATTGACATCGATATCCTGTGAATGAATTTGTTTATTTTAAAGTTATTGTATTTACATTTATAAAACGGATATAAACAGGAATTTATTGCATTATTTACATAACTCGAGGTTTCACACGCTTTTTATATTATTTAAAAACAACATTGCAAACATATTGATCATTTGAGCAAGACTATTATTATATACAAAAGGATACATTGTCTAAATCTTAAAGTTACTAGACCTGTTTATTTGAGCGAATAATTTATACGGGATTTTACAATGAGGTGTCCGATACTGCTTTTGTAATTGCTATAAAATGATTTTGATTTTATATGTAATGAGCTGCATTTGCATTTACTAAAAGACTACTAATTTGCATAGAACTAGGTATACAAAACATTAAAAATTTCACTGAGAAGAGTCGAGCTTATGTCGAGTTACTTTGAGAATACTAAATGATTCGTTTTGTAAGATTTAAATAAGAAATTGTAACCGAAATTAAAGATTAATTTTTGAAAATAGAAGAGGCACTAATAGTGTCGGGAGCACCGCGTAAACATATATAGATGTATATTTCTTGCCCCACCAGCATAGTGCGACTCGCTTTGAAGTGATACATTTCCCTGAGGATAGAGGCTTAAGGTATGCTTCAATGAAATGTGAACTCGCATTTCAAATAGGTTACTTTTTTGGAACTATGATAAAAATTAACCTTATGGTTATCGTAAAAATATTATTTACATAGATAATAAAAATCTCTGAACTATTCCAAATTGCGCAAGAATTAAATCTCTTGTGAAATAATATTTAAAATTTCCACTGATTGATCACATTGAATAAATGATGGACAGACTATTTAATCAGGGCTTTAAAAGATTTAAGGAAATATTTACTATTTTACATTTAAATGTTACTGCATCACTTATAACATGAAGTAAATATAAAATTCTTTATCGAACCTGTCTGCCTAATTACTGTTATAATATATAATATTAATTTAAACCTAAATAGAAGAGTAATGTGTAGTGGCTACGACTCATAAACGAGGTGGTGCTTTCGAACCCTGGCTGTTCCTTTCAATGTTCGATTGTCTTTTGGCTTGTTAGTTTGTCCCCTTGCCTGGCCATGAGGGGGAAGAGGGAGACCGCCTAGATAGACAGATTATATTATTATAATATAATGTAATACATTATTTATTATAAACATTTAAAAAACAAGAGTCATGATGACAATTATATTTAATCGGTGTCTTTATAACATATACATGAGATGTGGGTATCGCCTTATACAAGACTAACGCTGTTTGAAAAAGCCTACTTGTGGAAATTGATTTTTGAAACAAAATGCACTATCTTTAATTAAGTCTGTAATTGCATGTGGCTTTAATCACCAAATCGATTTCAAGGCTTACCTACGATTAATACTAATAAATACTAAAACAAAAACTAACAAATAAACACAGTGTTTGGAAGGTAGGTAAAATATGACATATAATTAATGAGTACTGTATTTGTGTAATTTTTGTTTTCATTAATATTTACAACTATTTATAGGTTGTAAAAATATTGAGACACAATTATTTTACATATTTATGGCGTAGTAAAGATATAAATGTTAAGAGGCGCCAAAATTACAAATTCTTAATATTTGATCTTATAAATCCAAACAACAAAAAAATATTTGATGTGGTAAAATATCTTCTAACAACTTAAACCTAAATAGATAATATTTAATTAATAGGTATATTTACTTAATTACTTATGATTAGCGTGTTATATTTTTGACAGTGTTTGAAGTATTTTATTAATTTAAAGTGCAATTTATTAATATAAAATAGGATCACTCTTCTTTAGATGTGATCAAGAGGAAGGAGCTACTGGGGAGCCTAGATATGAAATAGTATTCCATGTGGGGTCAAATTTACGCTTTGTAAAGCTGCAAGTGAAATACCGCCCCGCCCTGCTGAGCAAGAAGCTTCATGGAGGCTTTTTAGCCATGCCGTCCAGATGATCACGGAAATTAACGTGGTTCGATGTCCATGCGGAAAACCCAAGAAAACAGTCACCAGCCGAGCGACCATGGCAAAAGCCGAACTGACAGTCGTTCATCAGCTGGTGACCCACTAGACAGAATTTTCTATTAAATACAACTGTAGCAAAAATTATCAAATAAAGAAACACCACTGACCCTGATATGCATAAGTTAGGGGAAAAGTAGTAGCTCCACGGCCCCGGGGCGAAAGTCGCCGGGCATGGTAGGCCGAATAGAAAAAAAAAAAAAAAAAAAAAAAAAAGACCCACTAGACAACTCAAGAGCTGGCCATTATATTATATTGTAATAACATTAGAGGAGGGATTTAGTGTAAGGGTAATTGTCATTTGCTCGTGCAGCTTCCCAAAACGTGCAATTGGAATTTTATGCAGAATCTGTATAAAAATCACGCTCATACATTAGACACGCCTTAATAATGTTACGTAATCATTAGTCTTTAACAGTCTACGTGAACCGGACTAATTCTACAGCTTTCAAAGACCAAATTGGGTATAGACTTGATTTTGGTAGCATTTAGAAAACGTGATAGCTCAGAGACCTTGTGCAGTGTCTAGTGGCTATATTATTATGTATTTCAATACAAGAATTATAAATACAATTCTGCAATAATCCTAACACAAGCATACTTTATCGTCGCCCATATTTGTTTTTTAGATAGGAGTGCTTTGCTAATATGATATAAATCGAAAAATTTTACTGAATAGACGTTTGACCACTGCCTCACCAGATCATTGGAATCGAATTCCCACGAAAGCCAGAGTCAAAAGCCATACTTCTCTCCAAATATGCTGAATTAATAGCCATAATTCGCAGAGAAGTTTGACTATAATAATAGATTCAATGATGAAGTCAAGTTCTTTTTTGTGTAGCAATCACCGCCCGTTCTCGGGTAGTATTGAATGAGCTGCTTCGAAATTGTATAACAAAACATTGAAATTGATGTCGCAATTGATACTTACATAGTACTAACCAAAGCGTTAATGTACTAGTTAAAGTTTAAAGTACATCAATAAAAAATAGTATCAAAGTATCAATTGCAACAAAATCATCAAGATACAGTTCCAGAACAATCTTCGTCCGCGCATCAGGTATCATTATCTAGTTACTAGTAATTTAAAAAGAACATTATACCTAATTGAGAAACAACTTGATCGTATGTTGTACTGTTACCTAATTTAATATTCAATATAACATGTAATTGGAACATTTTTTTTTATCTTCACATTCAACGGGACCATAAAACAAAAACGTAATAACAAAATCACAAGCCTACAGTTTTTGTAATAGAAACTCGATCTGAAAGTTTTTATTGAATATAAATAATTTCAAAGTTGTTCGGCGCGATTTAAAATGATAGACGAAGGCGATCATTTCGTATTGTTTTCCTTTGGAATGCCACATGAAATGTCAGAAATCGTGCGCGTTTGGTGTCAAATTTTGTTTACGCTATAATGAATATTTTAGTATTTAAGTTAAATTGGTGTAATTGGACGAATGTATTTTTATGTATTAGATTATTTTTAGTATGTAATAATATGCCTATAAGAATAATAAATGATGACGCACGGCCTATCTTTTTATCATTTCGCCAAAAACAAATTAAAGTTCAATAACCTTACAATAGAAAAAATAACATTGATCTTTTCACTTATACTATTTGTAACAATATACACTATCAGGCTAACAGTTTACTACATGCTATCGATTTTGTTGGGTAAGCAAATTATAAAAATATATTTATTTCTTTATATTTACATCATAACACAAGGAATAAAATAACTAGTATACAAATAAAACGCGGCCTTATCTCTAGCAAGCGATCTCTTCCAGGCATCCTGCAAATATGAAAATATCGCCACAATGGAATAAATAAATATGAATAGAAAAAAATAATTGACCAAGCGACGGCGCTTGTTGTAATTATAAAGTAAATTGTCAAACAGAATTTTCTTTATTAAAACCACTACTATATGTCAAATACTTGAAAATGCAAGTCAAAAAGACACAAAGTCGTCAAAGGTTATGAAATCTAATCTAAACCAAGTCAGTTAATTTAGTATTCCTAGCGGCTATCTGACCACTTTGTCATAATTGACAACTTGTTAGTTTACTAACAACATTTTACGGTAACTAAAACGTAGTTAGTAAACTAACATAGTTCGCATTTATGAGATTTTTCACAAAGAACTTACATGGAATCGAAAATTTCTGTTATGGCCCTGAGAAGGTTACAGTTGTATGCTATATTCGCAAAAAGTAACTAAATATAGCTACGTTTAACGAATTCTAATTCATTCCAATTTATTTCAAGCAAATAAATTTGCAAAGCTTTTACTTTTACTAATATTCCATTTGACAAATGAAATCGGGACTATAGAAAACGGAACACCGACAAAATACACAATTGTAGTAACTACTCAACTGAGTTTTATAAGCCCTTTTTAACTGTTATTAGTAGGTAGTTTAGGAGTGTAGCTGTTGATAAAATAATTACCTCAATTCAAATCTCTTAGGTATCAAACCTCAAACTCTCGATATTAATTGAATTTGAAACCAAAACCTTGTTTTAACTTAGAAGGCTCCATTTTATTGAAAAAATAAAAGAATATTTGAACGTATAAAACGATTGTTTCGATGAGGCGCTGACAAAAGGTTAATTTATTCGAAATAATATATTAATTGTATTTTGCATACATTTTATTTAGCGAAGTTTTTTAAAAGCATAGGTAAAGGAGTCAATTAAATAATCTATTTATGCGACTGATAAAAGACTTTTAAGAAATAGGTCACGATGAACATTTAAAGGTTATTTATACTATAGAATATTTTATATACAATCTTATATGTAATTAAAATAATTAAATTTTTAATTATTAATTAAAAATTAAACTTGTTCAATGTGTGAATCAGACGATTTCATGTCTCTAGTTAAATGTTAGGTAATACTGGGATATTGACCTCGAGCTCAGTACTATTCATTTATACAAGTAGTGCACTGTTTACAAGTGATACGACGCCATTATAATTGGCATTTATTTAACCTGACAACTACTATATAGGTCAAATTTATCAATTGTTATCATGACAATATATAATCGGTCAACGATACGTCGACTGTCTCTCAGATCTATTCAGAATTCCGCGAACAGTTCCGATATTTCGAACTGAAAAGCAAATTGAATTTTCCTCTAAAAGTAATTTATACTTTAATGTCATAATAATAATTGCACGAAATTACAGATATTGATTAAAGTTACACTAAAATTTCTGCATAATCTGTTTTCGGTAGTTTCGATTTGCAATTCACAACATTTTGATGTCATAAACAAGTTGTACAGTTATTTTATTATAGGAACAAAATAAATTTTCTTATTTTGTTTTGTTTTAGAACTTGTATATATTTACCACATCATTTTTTTTTTGGGTAAAACAAATAAAACTTATTAGGAAATCACTGTTATAGGATATATATATCTCTTTTTATACTGAGACAAATCATTTAAAATATCTACGATCTATCCTAGAGTAAGGCTAATGAGTAATTTACATCTAGTATAATTAATATAATCAGGTGTTACTTTGCGGAAGTCCATAGTATACAATTCTAATAGACCAATTTATTTGAAATCTCCGCGAAAAAAAAAAAATATTCTTTATAATACTAGATTCTCTATAATACTAGTACAGTGCTGGTTACCAAAATATTATCAATATAACGCTGAATGAGCATAATTTCAATTCCTGTGCGTCTATTCGTATTCTTTCACATTTCACTTTAGAAGGAATTTTCGACATTTTCTGAACAGCAATTGTGAACAGAGATAAAATATTTTAATTAGAAAACTTAACGGAGAAGGCTGGAACGCTGGAATTATATTTTGGCATTTAATAGTATAAGTTATGCCTAAGTTGATTCTCTTATATTTTGCTCTGTAGATAAAGATCAATATCAAATATTTAATTTAAAAACAAAGAAATTAAAAATAAATAACGTCCCCACAATTTGGTGTAATGCAAATTTATGCAAAACTTGGAAAGTCTAAAATTTAACAAAAAATATCTTCCCTCTATAAAAAATTAATATTACTAGCCAAAAAATAATAAAAGGTAATTAAGATATAAAAAATATATGTGTGGGCTAAGTGGACACTCATAAATTATGTTGACAGTCTGTTTAGGTGATAATACGATGAGAACTGGTTTGACTCCCTCTGCACAAGTTTGAATTAATGAAGTCCTTGAACATCTGATAAAAAAAATGTCAGTTATTTTTTAATTTATGAAATTACCTCTCTCTGCCCATAATTTTCGAGAAAAGACGTAGAATTTTGTTTCATGTACGCCCTTTATTTATAGAAGCGGGATATTTTATAGACCTGATCAAAATTGACTATCTTAACGAATTTTTCACTTGTAGTTTCTGCGATTAGCTCGTTCAACCAAGCAAACAAACTCTTCAACTTTATAATATTGGTATATATGTAAACGTAAACGTATGAAGATATTCAATAACATAGTTACAGTGAATATTAATAATATATGATACCTGTCTGATAGTAGATATAGTGTCTGATTCTTACATACAAATCTCAAATCTAAACCCGTTTAAATTGAAGGTCCTGATATATTTCTAAATTGACAAGAAGAAAATTACGATTAATAGTAAGTGCTATTATGCTGTACTATAGTAATTCTAAAATATTTTTAATTTCAATTAAACAAGATTTTAAAAATTTCTTAAAATAGTCGCATCGAGACTTTGTTATTTTATGATTATAAGCTATTTCATAAAACATGTAATTTCCCAGTCATAATCTGTTTGGGTATATTATTTTTATATAATAATATATTTTAACATATAAATTTTATATGATAAAATATCCAATTTCGAATTTTGAGAATCCATAAATTATTGCGATACGTAATAGATATAGGATTCTCTGTTGGGTATCGGTTCATAAATTCAACGCACATCTGTGGTATCGTTATATCAATATAAACTCTATCCTGAAAAAGTGAAAAGTTGAACTCCTTTGTCATAGCAATAGTTTAAATTTAAAAATAAGCTGTTATCAAAAAATTACACTTTCAAAGAATGAATGTAAAATCATATATTGAGTGAGCAATTCTGAATGAGGAAACGTAGATTCGAGAACAGTAGTATTTAATATATTTAAAATAATCTGGCAAAAAAAAATCTGTCACCGCTAACTTATTTAGAAGAAATGACACTATTGTGTGACTTTATTATTTTATTTTAGGTTTAGTTTAGACACATCAGATTTGACACCAATGTATTATAATTAACGAAATTTCTAAGCAAAGTTAAAATCAACACAGTAACATTTTCAAAATCAAAACAAAAATTCACCCAAATATCAAAGAAAATTCTACATATATGTAAGGTGAGTTGTTATAAATGTAACCTTCGAACTGTGTTTATTAACAACAATATTTTATTTTTAAACATTTTTCTTGTATAACGGTCTCATTCACTCAATCAGAGAATGAATGCACCTTGATTGCAAATGATGCATGTCACAAAGACATGAGAGCGATAAGGTCAAACATTCATTAATAATTTAAATTACCAGAATTAATAATTTTAAAACCTTTGGCCAGGGTTTAACTGGATTAACAGATTTCTCTCGCATTAATTAAGACATATATGCATATTTTAACGTGTATCATATATATAGCCTTCTACATAAAATATTTTTTCACATACATACTTATAGTTCTTACATAGTTGATTGCCGAGCGTTGAATACGATACGTCAGGTCAACCCTAATTGTGTAGCTTCTGAATAGATGGGTAGACGAGACTAATATGAAGTGTGACTGGTATGTGATGTAGGATTATCATATCATATTGTAGTGTATTATTCTTTATAACTTTGAATTTAAAAGGAGTAGAATTACAATAGATATATTGATACTACGTATTTTAAGTTGACGTGTGCGTAATTATTTTTTCAAATTTCTTACGCAGCCGAATTTATCAGTTCTAAGCAATTTATATGGGACAGATTGTTTTGTGAATTATATAAAAATATAATAATAAGTAATATTGGATTAATGTGTATACATACTTTATATTTTTATACCATCTATATAGCATAGGCGATCTATGTGATTCCTAGATATATTATAATTTATTTGCTTACATTTAAGTGAAGCCACACCGGTCGTGCTGTATAGGCCCAATACAGACTCGCGCCGAGACATTAAGTGATAAAGGTGATATTCACAAATACGATGAGTTCATTCGCCATTAGCAGACGAACCGGTATAACTGTGTGGTATGGTCTGGTGTTATATAAAAATATAGCCCATTTATGTCGTTGTATAACAGGAATGTAAATTTAAGTTCAGTTTAATATCATCATTTTGACAACCGATGCTTGATCATGTTTACTGACAATCGAGCATCTCTGGTGTTAGATTTCGTATCTATGATAACTATCGCGTGTATAGAAATACTTGAAAAGTTCTTGATAAATGTGAACCTTCACTATTTAATAATATGGTTCTATTTCCCTTCTATTAGAGTGTGCTACGTGAGACACACGCCGAATAAATTTTAATAATTTCGCTTTAACGAGACAGCGTAAATATCTTTGGCGGAATTTGAAATTCATACAAATCCAGTTATTGGAATACAAATTCCAATCTTAAGTGATGATGTTAAAAACGAACATTTAAAAACGATTACAATGTTAGCTACATTACGTTACAAGTTTTGTATTTACAACTGTACGAAGAATTATTTCCGTATAAGTATATAATTTTTTCTTTCAAACCGTATCAGTAATAATTATTAATGCATGTAATATTTTAATTAGAAGAAAAAATAGCGATTATCATACCATATGGTGTCATTAACAAATGTGGTGTAACTTCGAATAGCAACACGTGAGGCTAATCAATACAATTTGCTATTGTCCAAACAAGTCCCCCAACCAATATTAGAGAGAGACTGTGATTACAGTAGATCTACTGAATTTACAGTTTTCTATCTCAATACGTGAATTAAAATCGCCGAGCCACATTTAAATAAGCGTGCTAAAGAAGAACGGGTTTTCTTTCGAAAGAACACAACTCGAATATTCTTATGAAGCACGTGTATTTTACAAATATAATTTATTACATTATTAGTTATTTAAATTAGTGTTTAAATTAAATTTAAAGTTGTAGAACTCTCCCGATGTTTCGCGTGTTCAGACTGACAATACAGGGATTTTCTATTTCAGATCTACTGTATTTTTAAGATTTAACTTCTTAAAATGGTAATGGGGCCCGGTTTTGCTTAAACAACCACAGCCTTGAGGACAATCAAAGTATTCGCGCGTGTTCAGAAAGGTAAGGCTTAAAAACATATAAAAACTAAATACTCCTATTGCATCGTCTTCACTGAATTGGTCATCCGTCTGTATTTTAGTTAAAAGTGTGCAATCAGACTGTTTTTAAGTTGTTGAACCAACTTGTAATGTGAAGTAAATATTAAATCAATTTTACCGGAAAATCTACTCGGTAAAAAATTATAAAGATGTGTGGTCGTATTCTTTTTATCTGCTTTTCTTTTACTTTACATGCCGGAACATCGAAGAGTTCCCGTGGGATAATTTTAAAAGCTATTGTAACTTGTTCAGCGGTGTTCACAAAACCTGATACAGTTGAGTCTGTGGACATGCTGTTATACCTTACATTGTCCCACAATGTTTATTATTATATATTATAATTATATAAATTATAATATATTATTATATATTATATATAGTATTATATATAGTATTACTAAAACAATGTCTAGAAGAGCGTCTTCCATAGTAAGTCAAATGTGGCTAGCGGGCGTCATTTTCATCTGAGGCAAATAGTAATAAAAAGAAAATTATAAATGACAGTGTTAGAGTTTCACAAAACTTATTGAGGAAATATTATTCGATTCTTAATCTTTGCGGGCATCTTTAACCGGCATAGTATTATCAACAAGCTTTGATAAGGACCAAATAATTATTTAGTTCATTTTCTTTCACAAGAGTGTGAAATCCACGTGAACGATGTCACAGGCACCAGCTAGTGGTAATGTATGCAAAAAAATCATATAGTATTTTGAACAACAAGAAAAAATAAAAAAAATCGAAGTAATACTTGTATACTTGCTTATAGTAATAGAGCATACATAAAAAATATGATAATTTTTAATTATAGCTTATAACATATAGCGATTGAAGTGTTATTACCTTACATTACCGGCTATTTATACAAATGGTCTGAACGTCGAGTTGACTTTACATTCAGTCTGCGCAGGCGCAGCCCGTGCGCACAATCGTATTTCAATTACCCGAACTAAAGTGTATCGTTTAATACGGGAATATAGTGATAATGTGATATTTGGATACAAAAAATATATCACCAAGAAATTATACGTAAGTCAATTTAAATATATATTGTTTGAATTGATTAATATAAAAATTTCAATAAACCTATATAAATTTTGTCCGATAAGAGCGGTGAAAAATTGTTTTTTATCATCTTTATTGTCTTCGTTGTAATGAAGTGTTTATAATTTCGCCAAGGTCTCATACTAATTGAATACAAAGTAGTCTATGATCAAGTCTAATAAACATATAAAATATATTAAAAGATAAACAAAAAGTTGTGTATCATTTATCAGGGCTAATATGAATAAAACATTTGGATTGCTAGTATGAAATTTTTTGTATTGCATTGTAGACGCATATTATATGTGCTTTGAGTGATCACTGGTTAATAACCTGTATCATATTTCAATCATAATTGATGTTTATAAAAGAAGCATTTTTTTTCGTATCATTTGCGTATTTATAGGTGATTTTAGGCGTCATGGCTATGTACTATGGCTTAGGGTAGCTGGATTATAAAGTTAGTTCCGAAATCAGAGCACTAATTATAATATAACTTATATTTGAGAGGAACCTCAACCGAATGAACATCAAGTTACATTTGTATGTTTTAGGATGCTGTGAGTCGAAAGACGTATGTCGAAGCCTTAAGACGATTATTGATTTGGTTGTATGTTTTATCTTCTTAGGCAGATGAAAGCAGAATGCCTCTAGAACTGAGTATCTTAAGATAGTCATGTTAGGAGACTTTTTCAAGTGTATTAGTAATTAGTTAATGTTTCTTTTTAAACTGTATTTAAATAAGGCTATGCTGCTATACTGTTTGTAAATTAAAAACCTTCCTTGATATTGTTAATAGTTCCATTCAACCAGCTCTTAGCAAGAATAGCAATGTGATTTTAATATTCAGATCATTGATCCCAAACGTATTGAATAAAATAAGAGCGGGCTCAATTTAACGACAGTAGCGTAATCAGATAATTGAAAATTTTTCTTACAATATCAATGAACTTTCTATTAATTTATATTACTCTGTGAGTTCACGCACACACAGGTAGAGCCTGTAGATCGATCGAGATGATTGAGTCTGTGTCATTTACACTCAGCTGCAGACTGAATGTCTTATTACATTACATGCAATAGAAATGAACAATACTAATTACTTATAGGTACAATATTATTTTTGATATGTCAACGTTTAATTTAAATCACTGATAGGATTTGCCCCAATGCACAATGCTGGCAAATGCTGCGTCAAATCGAATCTTCTTTCTATAAAGCATCCGCATACGAAACATTTAGCAAAATCGGATATTCTCGTGACAACTAAACTGGTTGGCAACTAAACCTATTCATGGCGTGTCTTCATAATATAGGCCATAAATAGGCTCAATGATGGCTGACGACTCGTACCATTTTACAAATGATCATTTGAACAAAGTTTGCTTTGCTTCAAAGTAAATAGCTGATATTTAGTAGCGTACTCTGAATAGCTATTTAAAGATATCTATCTACTGATCTACGGAAATAACTTATTTGAAGTAATAAGTTACTTGCAGATTCTACTTGCAGATAACCTACCTACGTTTTACCCTATTCCGTGTTATTTGTTATATTATACATAGTGAAGAATAGTAAGGTAATAAAACCTGTTAAATAATATCTACAGCAATAAAATTAATTTGGAATAACAGTTAATATATTATATGCTAAACATACGCGCAGTTGAGTACATTGACGATGTAAATAATGTAAAACCGCCCTCTGTAACTATTAAACACAATTTTAACCAAAAAAACGCAGATTACATACATCAATCGGGTTTCATAAATCTATAAAGATTCGTAAAACGAAATACAGAGTTACTTATGTAAATTTGACAATTTGACTCAACGAACTTAACCCGAATAGAGTTCAAAGCTACCGGCATTAATACATAATTCTTCTTTTTGATCGACTTCGAAAATACTTCGAAAAAATAAGAAAGTGGTATAGTAGTATAGTGGTAAAGTATACATTTTGTATGCTTTTCCTCTGTTTGTTAAAATAATTTTGTTTATAAGCAAACATATAATCAGTCCTCTATAACTTATTTTTTTCGAGACAAGCCGATGTGCAAACGATGTTTTTCCTCACTATAGAAAATTGTGTCAAGTGTGTACAAACAAAGAAAAATCCACTGTACAACCGGATCAACAACCTCAGGGCTAAGCACTTTAAACTAGGCTAAAATTCTTATTATATAAAATGTTATTTATCAGTCTTATAATATACTTGATATATTGGAAACTTAATTTATAATATTAAAACTCTCTCCAAAAATTCCATTACTGCTTCGATTCACCTTGAACGTTTGTAAACAAATTTAAATATTTCTCAGTTAAAACAATATCATGTTTGTCAAACAATTTAAACACATCCGTAGTCGTTCCTACTTCCTTATTATTCCGAGTAGGAAAGATAATAAGATGTTACTAAGTAGTAAGTAATGAGATCTTTAACATTGTCTCCATCTGAACCCATTTTCAAATTTTTATTCTGTAGCTTAGATGGATATTAATCACCTTACCTGACTCTTCTGTTTCAATTTGTTTATTCAAGTGTATGTCAGGCGAATAATCAAAATAATTAAGTCGTTAAATGAGAGACATAAAAACTTTCAATTCACGTAGTTAGGTGTCAGAAAATTGTGTGGCTGAGCATCTCATGCCTTAAGCATGCGACGCTGTGTACTGTCAATCTCTATTATGTAGTGTTAGCCATAAAATAGACCACGATAATTGTCACTCTCAATTATTTATATTCTGTGCTGGAAACGCAGATATTAGCACTGGTAGATAAGCTGCTGGGATCAGTCTGGAAAGCTGTATATTTTTCTTTTGGTTTATTTGTAGTTCATTATATTTATTAGAGGTATTAATAATATATCCTTGAAATTACAATAAAATTAATGGCTCCATAAACCTAACTATTAATAAGGTATCAACAACATGTAACTATTTTATATTTATTTAAAATTATGTATTATGCACACATAAAATTATTTTTATAATTGAATTATGTAACTAAAAACGTCAAGATACAATACACAATAAACACACTACATAGCACCGAAAGTAGTCGATAAAATCGTCGAATATTGAATTAGAATTTGATAATATTTTTTTATTATAATATTATAAGTGTTTTGACAATAATTTTATTCTTCATACTGGGTTATGGATAAAGTTATTTAGGGTAGGCTAGTGGTTTGTTCGTTTTAACGGAAGACGGTCGTTTAGTTATGGCAAGAAGCCAAAAGCCTTATGAACACTCAACCTCGTGAAAGTTTCAATAATCTACATGATTTGTGTAAAAACAATTGTTCTGTGTACTTACGAAGTGTGTCATCTGGCTGAAGTATTCAACATATAGTAGAAATTGTTATATCTTTAGAATCAAGAATTGCGTCGAATGTTGTCGACTTAAATATCTTCGCACTCTAAAGATAAATCGACTCAATGCCAAACCTTTCGTAATTTGATCTCAAGCCATTCATAAATACATATGTAAATTAGTTGTTTATATTTATATCTTACATATAAAATTCTCGTGTCACAGTTTTCGTTCCCATACTCCTCCGAAACGGCTTGACCGATTCTCATGAAATTTTGTGAGCGTATTGAGTAGGTCTGAGAATCGGCTAAAATCTTTTTTCATCCCCCTAAATGTTCAGGGTTTTTTACCCCTAATTTTTTTTATTTATTTAGAAAAAATTTCTTATTTTTTATTTTTCTATAATACAGCACATAAAAATACAACAACCCTAAATTTTTATTTATTCATTGAAATTTGAAATCACACGTATGGCAAAACAACGTTTGCTGGGTCAGCTAGTATTATATAAATATAGAAGGTATTTAGGAGATTTTAATCTCCGAAATTACTAAACCCATTTAAAAGATACAACACTTCATAGTAATTGAGGGCAGCTTAGAAAACAACTCATGAAACCATACTGCACTATAAAAATACAGAAAAAATGTATTGCAACACTGCAAAGTAATTACCGAAAAAGTCAATAAATGCATTCTAACAGACCACCTTTTCCGAAATTCTTTTAAATAAAAGAGAGTTGAGCGTGACGTTTAGACCTTTTTTTTACTTGGGGAAATGCTCTTACGCACCCCCGCACCGGGACAAGATTATGAAGTGGTTCGGGGAGTGTGGGAATCGAGGCTGATGTGTGTGCAATGGCCCCCTGTACCCACTAAAACCCCAAGGTCCCTACTTTGCGCTAATGACGAGGCCTGGTAATGCCTTGTCCAGGTTCCTCGTCTGCGCTTACCAAACATTGGCTCTCCACCACTGTCCATTACTACTTATAATAATATACATTTACATAATATATATACATTAATTTAACGACCATTATTATAATATAACTGTGACGTTTGGACCTAAGCGGTAACGCATGTATAGTTCTGTGCCACGCGAGCGAAAAATGTGTACGATGAGATGAGATCGAAGTATTTGTTGTTTATTGAATGAACTGCCCAATCAGATATTGAATAAATTTAGTAAATTGAATATTAAACCAATTAAAATATATAACGTATGTGTGGCTAGCCTGATATAAGTTACATATACATAAACCACTGTGGTTTTTAAACATTAAAAAGTAATTTAGACAAACATAATAGTATATCGAAGTAAATTGTACATGATATAAGTCTTAAGATTAACGGACACAATACAAACAACGACAAACAATAATTTTTTGGTTAATGTACAAACAATCTATCGAAGATAAACCATCAAATGTTGTACAGAAATTATATCGTGTTAAATAATTACCTCGCCCCTAAGAACAATAGTTCAACGAATTCAGTTTTGAATTCGTATATTAGAACTCGCATTCGATCTGTGTAAGTCACTGTGCCGAGACTTAATTACGAAATACATTCATACATCTAATGTTCAATAATGTTAGATAACTCATAATGTAAACATTATCTATAGTATAATAGATACTATACTAACTTTATATTAATTAACAACTACAATATAACATAATTATCAGCAGCGGGGGTCTAGTACATCAGGAGTGCATTTCCCTGCACGAGCAAAATATAGCTTATGCAGAATATATTATCAATAAGAGCAACTGATAATGGAGAACAATGTCACTTGTTTATTTGTATAAAGTATTAGTAGTATATAAATCACAGCTTAAGATATGTACATACAAGTTATAATGAGTTTAGCACGATAAAGTATATAAATAAACTAGTAGTAAAATGAATCATTTTGTTCTGATTTTCAATGAGTTCTAAATGAAAACGGTATAAATTGGCAGACGATTCCACACAATGCACATTTTAGTGGTAGTTAGGATATTTAGCAGTAATAAAAGCGTTAAAACTAAGAGTAAGGTCTTGACAGTGTTGAATAAAATAGAAGCCATTCATTATTCCAGGCCTTTAGCAGATTTAAACAAGGACCAAATGACCCAAATTGTGGTAAATCGTTGCCTCAATCGATTTAAAATCAATGACATTCAAACAACCCATCATATGTTTTTGCCCTTTACCACTTTTGTCTTAATTTAATTCCATATGTATAATTATATATATAATTTCTTAAATTATATTTGTATATTTGAGAATGGTATGCCACATTAAAAATGAATGCATGAGCTTGCCAAGTCTTCGCATATCTTTTTTAATAACTTAATACATAAATAAAAGCGGAGCATATTATCAATATATCAATAAATAGGGCTCAAATTTGCATCAAATCAGGAGATCAGTATTTAAGAGACACCATTCTTGGCTCAAATATACATCTTAATACATCTAGGTTTTAATTTAGAAAAGAAACTGTAGCTGAACCAAATACTTTTGCGAGACCCGTTACTAGCATGTTGTAGGTGTTGCAACTAATTAATGTTTTATTTAATGCCAGGTATTTATCGGTAATTCATCAACGAGGCATATTTGTGGCAATACATGAATTGAAAGTAATTGAACCGTGATATTAAACGTGCTAATTGTTTCACTTTCGTCACACGTGGTGTAACAAATTTAAATACGATACCAATATTTTGACACTTTTATTTATTAATTTTTAAGCAAGACGCTTATCACTTATGAGCCATGTAATATAGACGTAAACATATCGTGGTATCTAGCATATCTGATTTTTTCATATTTTAATAAATAAATTATATAAATAAATATTATGTGCAGGAAGTGCGGAAAAACACAAAACCACATTTGCAAATATAAAACACCAAATACAGATTATTAAATAAACTCGTACATAAGCCTTATTTGGGAAACAAAAATTGAGTATATTTTATGGGCAATGGAATTACTTGCTGTCATAAATATAGTATCGCGTGGCAAATAGGGGCTATAAAATTGAAAAGAAACCCGTTTAAAATATCAGAGATAAGCCTGCCCCGGAAACGAGTTCATATAATTTATGAGATAAAAGCCTTTACTATTTAAATTATATGTAATCTATACTAGGACAAACGTAAAGATTAACGAACTCATTAAATCCAACGCATAAAACCACGATGAGATCTTGTAGTGCAAGTTATCCAGTGGGTTGGAAAGAATTATCAAGGTTAATTTTACTGAGCACCTGCAGAATGTGAAAAGTGGATTTGTGTAAGTCTATATGCATGAGTAAAACGTTTTGATACAAATAATAAAAGTCCCTAAGGTACTTTATTAAAATCGCACACGAATACCTAATATCAAAATACCTTAAAATGGAAATTTAAATTTAATTCTAAAGGCTTTCAATGCGTTACAAGCATGGAATTACATTTTCATAGCACAGATAGATAAAAGAGCAAAGTTAGTTCTTAATTTAAATTTCATCGTTAAACTAATCCATAGAGTATAATAAATGTTGACTGTGGTCTATTGTCTACAATAATATTGAAATTTAGAATATTCAAACATCACAGTTTCTCCGTCAAATTCTCCGGACTCAGGTAATTTAAACTTTTGCAATCTCAGCTTTATTCTGAGTAAGTTTTGCGGCTATCACGCTCAACTTATTTAGTAAAAGTAATATAACACGATCATTAATGTCACTTGCGATCGAAGTCATTTGTTTGATAATAGCTATTGAGTAAAACTGTAATTTGTGCTTCTATGTAACTCTACGTTTTAGTATTTCGTTTTGTACTTTAAATTGTTATGTGTCTTTCATAAAACACGTTGAAGATATGATAGGATAATCAACATTAACATAAAAACTGTTAAAATATTTAAATGTGCGATCGCGTTCATAAAACACAATATTAATAAAGATTTTTATGTATAATTTCATTGAAATTGAAAGCGGCGACACACAAATAATAAAATCTTCAAGTTTCGAAATGTAACCAGTATGTTCTTACTAGTAAAGGCGTTAAACATGTTGAATGTACAAGTTTTTTCGACGTATATCGAAACGCGATCCATAATCACTTAGCTAATGCGCAAAAACACTAACGCAACTAAGGTTGTCTTACCAGTACAACTGGAAATTGTCTAGATATCTGGACACCTTTTACTTACACATCGTAATCAATTGTCAGAAGTTTCGAACCTTAGTGGTTTGGACATTTTGTTACGACAAACAAATATTTTATGTTTAAGCCATATAGATAACTATTGTAACTAATGGTTTTGCGTAATAAGTTTTTTACAACGGTATCGAAAGACAGTCATACAAATTATATCTACTTATATTCATCACAGAATCAGTCTGGTAAAATAAAATTTCCGCGGTACATTTATTTTATGATGAGCTCTTTCATAAAATCCGTGGAGACTTGTTATGTTGTCATCTGATAAATCATCTGAAGTATGTTATTGCCTTCTTTAAGTGTATTAAGTCACAATATCCACTTGATCTTTGGCAAACATGTCAAACTTAAAAAACTGTCAGCTCTTTCAACTAGATTTTAGAATTTTGAGTGACGATCTGGAATACAGGCCTAAGAATAATTGCTAAGAAAGCCTGCACTGCCACCGAGGCTTAGAACGGTCGCGATGTGTGATGCAGAGTCCTTTGGTTATATTCTCGACGCACAAAGTATACCTTACACCTCAAGTCCCATTAAGGACCTTGGAGCATGCTAGTGTTAATAGCATGGAGAGATATTCAAAGTATGCTTTTTACAATTGCTGTGCAATTTTCACAGAACTGATTGATTGATCGATTTTGTATGTAATTAAAAAAAAATCAAATGCTGTCACTAATATATATTCTTCTAATTAAAATACTTGTCTTGATAAGGATTAATATCATGTTTATAAAAAGATGTCGGCGAATAATGAATAATCTTGTAACAAATGTGATAAATATAATATAATATACGTTGTGACCTTAAAAGATAAATATGTCGCTGACTTTACTAGAACTGTTAAAGAGAAACATATTATACCACCCAACAGAGAAATAATCTTGCGAATAGAAATAGTACTAAGATTAGCGCGTTTTAGTAAACAAACTCTTCGGCTTTTAAATATTGGTACAGATTATCAATCATTTATAAATATAAAAATCAAGATCTTTTCAAGTATAAGTGTCTTACAAAGGTATGATAAATTAACTTATTTTCAGATTGAAAGTTAACAACGAAGATGGCGGCCGAGGTCCTGTTTAGGAACTCCACTGCAAACAAGGAGCTCTCAGATGTGATGGTGTCACATTTAAAGGGTGTGGGACGAATGTTCTATTTACATTCCCCTCAAGATACATTATATGAGAAACCTGAGGATGTGCCAAATTTCTTTAGACAGGTATAAATTTTAATTAGTAATAAATGTTGCTATCGGATATTAATACATATATAAAATATGTATATTTATGAACTAAGCTCCAAAACAACTATTCATTTCTCAAATCGTTGAAAATGAAATAAGTATTGTCAGCATAACGCACACAATATATCTCATGTATTATATTGATACCCTCAAGAAAGATACTATGTATTATTAAACACAACATAAAACCCAATACGATATTGGCATTTATTTTAACAAATTTAAATGCATTTACAGGCATAATTAAATTGTTATGAAAGAAGTGTCGCAAAGTGTTTGCTTAACAAAATATATTTTGAAATGTCGTAACACGTTTCATTTGACAGCATTTTGTTCAAGGCCTAATTTGTCAATAATAAATGCGCTTATAATATGAAACGTATACTGTTGTACGTAGGTAACCTCGTAACTAAATTTTCTATAACAGAAAGTTAAATATAGTATACGAATTACATCTAGGTCTTAATTGTTAAGATCAAAAGATGTTAATACGAAGTACCAAATTAACTTAAAGTTTCTAATGGTTTGTGCAGTCCGCCAGAGACACTATTATATTAGAAATACAAACAAACTCGCGTTTATAATAAATGGTTTCATATTCTTCTAACTGAGAACCGAATACCTATTATCCAACCTATATTCTTAAATAGCGTTGGAATTTTATTTTAAATAAGTCCATTAAACATAGATATATGGTGCACTTTTCATTGCCATGAGTCTCAAATATCATAGATTTGGCCCCTGTGGTTAGTAATTTTAGATTTTTACTATTGTTACGGTGTATTTAGTTTAAATCTTACATAGTTAAATGATCACTAGTAATACAAAGTCAAAATTTTGACTTTGCTAATACGTGTTTAAAAGCACCAAATGTTTACAACGCGCAAATCTAACCGAATTCCATATAATGTTGGCCTGCCAGAATATATTTTTGTATTTAACATTGTACATTGAAACCAAGAACTTTCCACCCAACCTAATCACAGTTTGAACCCACCAACACTCGCCAAGTAAACTTTTCGTATAAGTCGTATAAAAATATTGAAATCTTACTACTTTCAGAAGTTTTATTCATGTTTTAATATAGAACCAACTCGGAATTTGGTTTAAAACCTTCGAACGAATTCCGAAACAGGTTAATTAATTCATAACTTAAATTACGGTTTCATTTACGGTATGAGGCATATTGAGTTATTTCAATATGCATTACGTATAAACAAGGTTATTTTAAATTGATATTAACAAATAATTTTATTTTCAGTCATTCCCATACTTCATAATATTTATGATAATTGAACATATAGTGCTAAGGCTAGAAGGCAAGAAGGGGATTCGATTGAATGACGGTGTAACAAGTATTTCCCACGGAATATTTCAAGAATGTGGAAGGTAATTCGATTATTCTTAAAAAAAAATTCTCGTTAGATTTCTGTATATTCCGTATGTGTCTTATGAGACTAGTAGGTGATCATTAATTATGCCTGACAAGCCTCATCCATGCCGGATTCCTAGCGATGTTGTGCAAGTGTTGTGCACATAGAAAAATACTCTCTCTGCCTTAATAGGACACACAGGCTAATGAGAAAACGAGTTGAAACATCAAATTTATTATATTTATAATTTTATTCTAGATTAGTATGGCGTGGGGCAGAGTCCTATTTATATACGTGGATATACAGTAATTATAGAATAGTGGACCTCCCTTGGGATAATACATTGACGTGGTACGCCGCCGCTCTGGGAGTCGACTTCTGCTATTATTGGATGCACAGGGCTTGCCATGGTGAGCACATATTATAACTCATTATTATATTATATTTACTATGTTTTACTATTATGATACAATGCTCTTTTTAGTCATCCCAATGAAACAATTACAGGTTTATTTATATATCTTTTTGGCCATGATGGCTGCGAAATCGAATCAATAAAATGTAACTCTAGTTGAATATTCCAAAAAGGGTAGACAACAGTCTGACCGAACTCAATGACTGCCCTCGGACATCGAGTTATGTAAATTCGTGATTCAGTTAAAAAGTTTAAATAAAAAAGAGATAAGCAATACTCGTATCTGTGTTTATTTTAAGTTGTTTCGGCCAAAACGAGCAAGGACTGTTTTGCCTTTTAAAAAGGACGAGGCGCTAGTGACATAAAAGGAATAGATAACCGTAGTGAGTGTGCTCGATAAGAACAAGTAATAAATTATAATAAGAAGATACTATTTGGTTTTCCTTGTATCCTTAACAAGGAATTTTGGTGCCGTGACCAGGATAAAAAAAAGGATTGGTGTGAGAATACATGTGAATAACATAAAGAAAAATAAATAAAAACTGCGTGCATGTGGAAAAAACGTGGCGTGTGAGTGCATATTGTTGGGGTAAAAGAATTGTTCAAATTCCAATTAATATTTATAATAGTTTGTAGCCAAATTGCTTTATTCGATTCTTTTTTGTAGTATTAAGCGAAAACAATGGTTGACCAAGAAAAACTCGATAAATTAATTAAGAAACGGAGTAGTATTAAGGGTCAATTAACCATATGTAAAAACTATGTAGACGTAATTACACAAATACCTTCTTCTAAATTAAGTAATCAGCAGATTTCTGAGTTAAAATTAAGATTGGCTAAGCTTGATAAAAATTTAAACGTTTTTGATAATTTACAGACGGAAATTGAATTGTTGTTTGAGGATGCCTCTGAACAGTTTATAGAACGGGAGTCAGTAGAAAATAACTTTTTCATACTTATGTCTCACATTCAATCAATTTTAGATGCAGTAAGCAAGGGAAATAAACGATCGGTAAGCTTTGGTAGTGCCGGGCAATCTAGTATGGAAGATAGTAATTGTAGTAATTGTAATAGTAATAATCTAAGTAATATTGCCCTACCTACAATTAAGTTACCAAGTTTTGATGGGTCCTATCACAAATGGCTTGAGTATCGTGACACATTCCTCTCGATGATTCACAATAATGATAAAATAAGCGAGATAAACAAATATCATTATTTACGGTCTTCTTTAGAGGGGAATGCGTCATCAGTCATAAACTCAATACAATTTTCTGGAGATAATTACAGTCAGGCATGGACTGTTTTATGTGAACGATTTAATAATAAAAGATTGTTGATAAATAATCATATAAAGGCTATTTTTTCTATTGAATGCTTAGTAAAGGAATCTGACACATCTTTAAGGTATATAATAGACACTATTTCTAAAAATCTGCAAGCGCTAAGGATATTAGGTTTACCAGTCGAGCACTGGGACGTATTGATAATTTACATAATATCATCTAGACTCGATCAGGTGACGTATAATTTATGGGAAGAGCATAAGAGTACTTTAGGTGAAATAAATACTTTATCCCAATTTACAACCTTTTTACGTAATCGGGCGGATTTCTTAGAAACAGTTAAATTAAATAATTTTGCAAAAAATGATTCTAACATTACGGTAGTAAATCAAACATCTAACAATTCTAAAATAAAATTAAAATGTACTTTATGTCAACAATCTCACCGTTTATACGAGTGTAATAGTTTTATTTCTATGAGCATCGAAAATAGACATAATTTAGTGTCGAAACAAAAATTATGTATTAATTGTTTGAGTAGTGGTCATTTTGCAAAAACTTGTAGGTATAAGCCGTGTAGGATTTGCAAATTTAAGCATAATGTTCTATTGCATAAGACTAAGGTTCAGAATCCTGTAGCTTGTAGTAACGTCCAAGCGATAGACGTGCAAGATAATCCACGTAGCGCGAGTGATGACGTATCGATGCAACCGGTTTCCTTATCGGTTTCTACAAATAAGTGTATTCTTTTGTCGACGGCGCTCGTTCGAGTAATAAACAATTCAAGTAATGAAATGTTTGTAGTGCGCGCATTATTGGACAGCGGGAGTCAAATTAGTTTGATTACCGAGTCCTTGCGTGCCAAGTTAGGTATTTGTAGTATAAGGAACAAGCGGCCGATGACGGTTTCGGGTGTCGGAAACATGCAGTTATGTATTGCGGATAGTTGTAGTTTTGTATTGCAATCGTATAAGCGTAATTATTCACTTAAGGTTAATAGTATGATAGTGCCGCGCATAACTAGTATGTTACCGAACGCAAGGGTAGATGTTAGTAGTATTAATATTCCCCAACATGTATTGGAAGATTTAGCAGATCCGCAGTTTTATGATCCGGCGGAAATAAGTATTTTAATCGGAGCCGATTTATATTGGGACATCGTTTACGGTCATCAACTTAAATTAGGTAGGGGTAAACCTACATTGCAGAATTCTAATTTAGGGTGGTTAGTTTGTGGACCGATCGGAATTAAGGAGTGTGATAGTAGTAGTGGTAGCAATGTGATTTGTCAGTTAAGTATTGATGTTAGGCAGCAATTAGAAAGGTTTTGGACTATGGAAGAAGTTTCGCCTAACAATTTAAGGCAACGTAATGAAGAAAATGAAGATTTTTGTGAAACGCATTTTAAAAATAATACATATCGATTACAAAACGGTAGATTTTGTATTAAGGTTCCTTTTCACACCTCACCTTTATTATTAGGGGATTCGTTAAGATCGGCGAAGCAGAGATTTTTTAACTTAGAAAGGAGATTTAGAAAACAACCGGATATTAAGTCGCGTTATATAGAATTTATTCGGGAATACGAAGAATTAGGGCATTTAACGCAGTCGAGTTTAATAGACATTGGTTGTTACTTACCTCATCATCCTGTATTACGCGAAAAAAGCGAAACTACTAAACTTAGAGTCGTGTTTGATGCTTCTATGAAGACTAGCTCAGGGCAGTCATTAAATGATATGCAAGCTGTAGGTAAGGTGATACAGGACGATTTATTTTCTATTTTAGTGAGATTTCGTCAGCATAATTTTGTTTTTACCGCAGATATCGCTAAAATGTATAGGCAAATCATGATAAGTGAAGAGGATAAGCGATGGCAAATGATAGTATGGCGGGAAAATGAAGATGAACCTTTAAAATTCTATAAATTAAATACACTTACCTATGGTTTTTCGTCTGCTCCTTTTTTAAGTACTCGCTGTTTACTGGAGCTAGCTAATGAGTGTAGTGATTCACGTATTAAGGAAATAATTGAGCATGATTTTTATATGGATGATATTGTGTCGGGTGGTGAGTCTGAACAAGAAATTGAGTATATTTGTAATGCAGTTATTAAAAAACTAGAGGAGGCTGGTTTTATTCTTAGAAAATTTCGTTCAAATTCTAATAATTTTTTGAGTAAAAATAATTTTGTCGAACATAAGGATTTGTCAGATTTACAATTCAATACTGGAACTTTGGGGCTGTTATGGTCGCCTTCGTCCGATTTATTTTTGTTTCCTATAAATATTTCTTCTAACAAAAACATTACAAAACGGATGATTTTATCAATGATTGCAAGGATTTTTGATCCGTTAGGTTTTTTGAGTATATTTATTGTTAAGGCTAAATTAATATTACAAGCTTTATGGAAATGTAAATTGGGATGGGACGAAAGGATTTCGGAGGATATTAGTAGTATGTGGTATAATTTTGTTAAGTCAGTTGATTCACTTACCTGTATTTCTGTTCCTAGACATGTACTGTGTAAAAATGTAGTAAGAATCGAATTACATTTGTTTTGTGACGCTTCTCAGGCGGCGTACGGCACATGCTCTTATATTCGTTCAATTGATAATGAGGGAAATGTCACCGTTAAGTTATTGTGTGCTAAATCTAGAGTTTCACCAATTAAAACTCAGACAATTCCTCGACTAGAGTTATGCGGTGCGCTGTTATCGGCTGAGATGGGCGCTAAAGTATCAAAAATACTACGTTGTAATATTGCTCGCTGTGTGTACTGGACTGACTCAATGGTTGTTCTTGGTTGGCTACGAACTTCCTCTATTAAAAAATTAAATGTTTTTATTGCAAATCGTGTTAACAAAATTAAGGAACTTGTACCTAATGCTGAATGGAAATATGTACCAACCAAGGAAAATCCAGCAGATTTAATATCGCGAGGAGTAGAGTCATTTGATAGTAAAATATCTAGTTTTTGGTGGGGAGGCCCACAATATTTAGCTAGAGATGAGTCATTGTGGCCAAATGAGAAATTTGGACCACATAATTTTTGTAATAATGACACGAAGAATGAATTTAATATTGTAAATGTAATGAGTAACATAATTTATGGTAAAAAAGATAATGAATTATTTCCTATTTTTCACCGATTTTCTAAATTAAATAAGTTGAAAAACGTAACAGCATATATCTTAAGATTTATTAATAATTGTAGACATCCTAATAGTAAACAAAATTCGGGAGTATTAACTGTTCAGGAGTTATCCCACAGTATGAATGCATTAATTAAATTAGCACAGTCTGAATTATATTCTTTGGAATTAAATTTATTAAAAAGTAAGCAACAGTTACCTAAAAGGTCAAAATTATTGTCATTAAATCCATTTATTGATAATCTTGGTATAATAAGAGTTGGTGGTAGAATAGAACATTCAAAATTTAGTTATGATAAAAAACATCCGGTAATTTTAGACTCTAAACATCGTCTTTCAGTTTTAATATTCGAAGATAAGCATAGATATTTGTTACACGCGGGACCTCAACTCTTATTAGCGAGTGTAAGAGAAAATTATTGGGTGGTAAATGGTAGAAACTTAGCAAGAAGTGTTCCACATAAATGTATTATTTGTAAACGGATGAGTAGTAAGACTTTGGAAACATTGATGGGAAACCTGCCTAAGCAACGTCTAGCACCTGGTATTCCTTTTGAGTCGACGGGTGTTGATTACGCAGGTCCTTTTTTCATTACTGATAGAAAAGGTCGTGGTTGTAAAATAAGTAAGTGTTATTTGTGTATTTTCGTGTGTTTTACAACCAAGGCCGTCCACCTCGAAGCTGTCAGTGATTTAAGCACAGCAGCCTTTTTGCTAACTTTAAGGAGATTTATTGCTCGAAGAGGTAAACCTCGTTATATTTTTTGTGATAATGGGTCAAATTTTGTAGGGGCCAAAACTGAAATTAATAAGATTAGTTATAATAATGATTCGGTAATGCAATTTGGCTCGGATGAAGGTATTTCTTTCGTACATAGTCCCCCATATGCACCTCACATTGGAGGACTATTCGAGGCAGGAGTGAAGTCTGCGAAATTCCATATAAGGAGAGTATTGGGCGACAGACATTTGACGTATGAAGAATTGGCTACACTTTTCTATCAAATAGAAGCAATATTAAATTCACGCCCTCTATGTCCACTGTCGTCAGATCCTGCAGATTTAACCCCGCTCACTCCGGGTCATTTCTTAATCGGAAGACCTTTGACGGGTATGCCTTCCGAACCTCTTACGGAAGTTAAAATGAACCGCTTGAACCGATATGAACAATTGCTTCAGATGAAACAGCATTTTTGGAATCGATGGAGTAAGGAGTACGTGGTGGAGTTACAGACGCGTACAAAATGGCGTCAACAACTAACAAACCTACAAGTCGGAGATATGGTGATACTCAAGGAAGAGAATCAACCACCTCTTAAATGGCGGATTGGTAGAATCCACGCACTCTTCCCAGGTAGCGATGGCATAGTCCGAGTAGTCGACGTTCGCACTAGCACGGGAGTTGTTCGGCGAGCGTTGTCCAGCCTTTGTATATTGTTGAAGAACGAGGCTTCTCCAACGGGGGAGGATGTTTCGGCCAAAACGAGCAAGGACTGTTTTGCCTTTTAAAAAGGACGAGGCGCTAGTGACATAAAAGGAATAGATAACCGTAGTGAGTGTGCTCGATAAGAACAAGTAATAAATTATAATAAGAAGATACTATTTGGTTTTCCTTGTATCCTTAACAAAGTAAATTTAATTTATCTAACTAATTTACAATTTGTATGCATGTATGAATTAGTTTTACTTTCACAATAAATAATAATTATGCCAATTAATAGTAAATATGCTATTATCTCTCGAATGTTATGTCATGAAACAATAGCAATTAATATTCATTGTAGGTTATCACATTATATATAACCAATAGTCGTGGTTTTGCTTACGAAGACTTAAAATTACAACACCATCGTTTTCTTTCTTGTGTTTTGTTCATTTGATGCTTAATAGAATAAAATAATTATATGTATTTTGATTTAGGTTAGCATTTTGGTACATGTAGAGGACTTAAATTTCAGCATACTCGATTTAAATGCGTATCTAAATCTTAAACTCATTTAGGACAACAATTATGACTTATAATGAACCACAGAGAATTTCACGGGATAAATATGCTTTTCCAAATATGCCGAGCTTTTGATTAAATTCTTGTGGAATCAAATCAGTGGGCGAATAATTTAATTAATACGTACATACTGTTTGTTTGTACAATCCCTAACATTACGTTTTAATAAAAAGGAAGATTATCTTTATTACTTAAATGTTACAACAAAGAACCATAATGTAAAGATATAATTGTCTGACAAACTGAAACAATAGATTTATAAAAAAAAACACCTTTAAAACTGAAAATATTATATAATCAATTCAATAAAATATAATTCACATCTACGTAATGAAACAATACTAAAAATATAAAAAGCTTCCTAAAAATTATAATAATAAAATATATAACTTAGATATACTATTAAAAGGAGTCCCTTTAGGCAAGGTTCCGAAGATACTGGCAGCTTTCTCCCTTTGAATAGCTAATATAAAGTTATAATGGCTTGTCAATGAACAATGTACGTTGTACTTTGTGATAAGGGTGTTATTGACCTGGCCTTTGTTTAATTTTATAACTTCCACATATTTTGTAAAGCTACAAGTAGTTTCGGGTCTAAATCATACACATAAGAATTAAGCACTTTTCATTATTAAGGCATCGTTCAAATCAATTTAAAATTTCAAACTGAAGAAACCCAATCATTGATATTTTTATAGATTGTCAAGAAGATCCGCGGTATTCGCTCATATGCGATACTTTGAATTACAGTGTCATAATTTTATCTTTGTTTACATATTATAAAACTCAAACTGATAGCATGAAACACATATAAAAAATATTATATATTTTAACAATTTTCTGATAATTTTGAGTATTTCGTGATTGCGTTTGCTTATCTGTACCGTTGAACCGATTTGGTTTTGAATGATTGGTTGACAAATAAAAAACTATCACGATGAACATTTATTTTATAAAATATTCATATTCCCTTGTATTTCGCAATCAATTCATCATTCCACAAACAAATGCGACTGGGCACAGTACAGCATCGTATAAAAAAGTACGAGTGTCCTAAAGTATGTAAACTATAACAAAGTAATGTAAAAATTGTGTTTTGTTTTATGTTTATAAAAAAACCTACTATTTTTTTCTATGTTCGCATTGTTATTGTATCAGTACATCTATGGTCAAAATACGCCTTACAGAGTCAACACGGCACTTACAATAATTACAATATTTGTCTGCAGAGGTTCACATTTTATGGGCCCAGCATCAAGTCCATCATACATCAGAGGACTTCAATATGGGCGTTGGAATTAGACAGTCGGTGTTGCAAGGATGGTGTGGATTTGTAAGTTCCCTTAAACGGAATATTCCATTAAAATCCATTTAATTCATTTCATTTCATTCATATGATATTTAATAAATTGTGAACAAACAAACATTTCATCCCGAAATATGGTAAAAATATGGTAAACGTAAGTATATATATGTTTAACATAAATGTACGTATATAGTTGTTATTCAAAAATTAATGTTAAATAATATTTTATTTTATTTATGAAAAAATTTACTTGGGTCCCTTTGTAAAAAATCTCCAATAAGTGATATTAATATTGAGTTTCAGACTTTTAATTAGCTTCCCTTGTAACAAGAAACCTACAAATTAATTATGCCTCTCGCTTATTTTCGCCTACCTAAATTAATTTAACATTTTTTATCCGACTCGTAATGACGAGTCTCCTATGGACTTAGACGTTACATTTTGTGCATCTATTTGTTAAAAATCTTATAAGACAAAGCATATCAACCGCTTGAGCCTGGCACATATAGTCTTGAGATGCCGGATCCTATCGATGTTTTGCTTCACCCTATGAGAATTAGATTTATTGTACAGCTGTGATTTGAATTTCCATGTTTTCCATTGCACAATTTAGATTTGATAATCACCGACCTACTCACTACGCAAAAACTGGTCACTTTATTCGATTACATTCATTACAAAATAGGGAAAGACCAACATAATGTATAAAATGGAGCTGACAGAATAGTTTATTAGATATATTATATTAATTAATACATGTTTAGGTTCCATTTCTGTCCTATTGTTATTGTTTATAAATATTGGTATTTAATTACCAATTCTATAAAATTGCATTGAACAATTAGAATAAGTGAAATCGTTCTTGATTCAATATTTAATAATTAGCAATGTTGATTATGTATTGGCTAAATGCCTCATTACAAGTTCGTTAAAGTAATTACACCGAAACGTCTATATCCTTTATGAATTTAGAAATAAGCCTATTTTAATGGATAATTATGCCCGCTGAGATATAATTGATTGCAGTTTTGTTTTGTGAATAAATTTAATATAAAAATTATTTTGAAATCTGATATTCTTTTCAAAGTTTAAGGCGCGTCAATTCGAAAATTTTAGCGTATAGATTTGAGCTTATAAATAATTTACATTACATAATTTTTTATTATCTTATATCCAATTAAAACTATCTTAAATTACGGATAATTTATAAATTTATTTATCACTTTAAATTTACAGGCGTTCTACTTACCACTGGCCCTGGCAATCCCGCCCGCCCAGTTTGTGATGCATCACCAGTTCAGCTACTTGTACATGTTCTGGATCCACACGGAGGCAATTAAGAGCCTTGGACCCTTGGAGTACGTTTTGAATACACCAAGCCACCATAGAGTACACCACGGTAGGAAATTTGTATGCTTGTGCATATTATATTTACTTTAATCACAGCTACGTCAGATAGAAAAATAATCGAAATAACGGAATGAACATAATAAAATGTATTAGTATAGAATATGTTAAACTTACTAACAATCATGTAAGTAATACTGAAACTTTAATGGAATTGTGACTCTCAATAATGCCTGAAAAATTATGTTAAAACACCTTCAACGGCAGTAAATTCGTAGATGGAGTTCAAATAACAAAGAATATATGAAACCCAACGTTTAATTATACAACCACGTTTTTGTTCCATATTTTGATTGTATAAAAACAAAGTTATGTCAAGCGAAATACATCGTGGATGAATTTTAATAACTTTCCGCGGAGCGAGATATCGTTGTTCTTAATTGGTATAAATGTACCTGTACTATCAATTTTAATAAAATAATTTTAAACATCCTTTCTCGTTATGTCTTCATCCATTTATTAATTAATTATAATAAATAAATAATTATTAATGAACTAGCTGACGCGGCGAACTTCGTACCGCCTTCGCGTAGCTTTGATGCACTATTTTATATTGTATAGTTGACCTATCTTATTTCGTATTATAAGAGGGAAAGAGATAGAAATAAGCCACGACTCTCTCACTCTCATGACGTTGACATTCGTTCTGCGCGTTTTTTAATGCAATATTTAATGTATATTTTTTAATATTCCTGAAAGATTTTCTTAATATTTTTTTCCGTAAGAACCATCCTTGGACTTCCACAAACATTTAAAAAAAAAGAATTATCGAAAATGGTTCAGCCATTCACACGTGATGCCGTGACAACGCGAAACGGGTTTCATTTTTATATATATAGATTAATAAATTAATTTATCTATTGACAAGACAAATGTATTGAACAATTCTAATCAACACACATCAATGCGTTCCTAAATTTAAAGGCTTTTACATTCTGCTTCATCGAAGTGAAACGTTTATTAAATTCTAAATGCCACTTTTTTATTTTGTTATATTTTTTTCTTCAGGTAGTAACAAGTACTGCTTAGATGTCAACTATGGAGGCGTTCTCATCATTTGGGACAGGTTATTCGGCACATTCAGACCGGAAACTGACAAAATTGAAATTGTCTATGGTCTCATTTACAACCAGCCGTCGTTTAACCCGTTCTATTTACAAGTAAGTTTACAAAAAACAAAAAATAAAACAATTTATTTATGATCATTAACATCTTAGAAATAACGTAAAGTTTATATTCGTCGGCTACTTTGATGTTAACCAGTGTTAACCATAAAATCACTTTAACAAATTTTACATCAAGATGGTGAGCCTTTGAATATAGCCTTTTTCTATAAAAGATTCTGACTGAATCAGCGGCAATATGACCCTATTAACGAAGTAATATATAATCAACGTGAAATTCTACAATACATACACTTATATAACAATCCTGCGTCAAGTATCAGTACTGGAAGTATACATATATGTGTGCTTGTGTGTTATTTTAACCCATTCATCACAATCCAAGTGAGGGTTGGGTAATGAGAAATCATTTGATAGTATGAGATACTGGATTCCACAATAATTTCGAAGAAAGTTCTAACACACAACAAATATGTCCCAAAAAAATATGACGTTCTATCGTACTTACAATAAAAGTAAAAGTATTGTCCGTATCAAGGCTGTCTAATATATTGGGTATTAAATTATTTTCAGATTTTCTATACGGGATATGTGATAGAGAAATTCCGTAGCTTCGAAAATTGGGAACATAAGATCAAAGCAATCATTTGGGGCCCGAGCTGGGAGCCTGGCACTGCGAGGCTTGGAGATGACGACCTAAAAGAAGATGTAAGTGATGACGTGTATGCCTGACCACTATCAGGCAGACAAGTCTTATATAATATAGCACAAAGTATTTATAATTTTACCTATTTTTATAGCATAACAATTATTTGACAATAAACAAATGATCGTAACATACACATCAATATACCTCTACATTTTTTTTAGTTTTATAGACAACATATTGTTAACAAAAAATACTAACAGAACTAGTAAAATAGATTCAATTATTCAAAAACGAATTATAAAAAAACACAAAATATGCGAACTTAATTAATGCAAAATAGAATCTAAACTTTCGTTCTTGATCATAACACAACATTCCTAACCAAACAATTATAATGTCGATCCCCAGCAGAATAACAAAGTTCAAATCAAATGATATTTATTCGTGTAGATCAACTTATGAACGTCATTTATTTTTTGAAGTTTCGAAGGTTTCGCTTCGATTCTCAGACTGTAAAGTCTAACATTCTAGAACAGAAAAACAAATCTGATTTTTAAATGTATCAAAGTTTCTCAGTAGCGACTGATTGCTTTTAATGCTGTGCATTCTCGTAAAGCTAAGCCTGATCTCATCTGATACCTGGCAAAGGGTCACAATACGAGTGAGGCTCACGCCTGTGGAAACTCGTATTGTGACCTGATTCATCTGTTCATCGCTCTGGGACCTTACACTAAAAATGTGATTATAAAATAAATAATGCTTTGTGTTTATACAAAGTACCATTTGCTTCAATTATTAAAACGACAGCTATGATCTATTTAGGTGCCACTTTTAGAATTTTGAACCCTTTAAAAATTTAACAGCTCACTGGCTTATATGTCCAAGAGCCCTAAACGTTAATCTCACTCAAGCTCCTCGTTTATAACCCTTTACAATCACTGACTGACCGCTGGTTATGTAATTAATTTTCATCTACTCTAAATGTTTGAAAGGCCTTTTCTATAAAGTAATTCCATAAAAAGTGTTGTATTTGCTATAGAAAAACATTAAAGTCACAAGAACTTGATCTGAAAGATTACTTTTTTGACAATATATTCAGAAAGGAAATAAAAACGGAACCGAATTAGAATTATTCTATTAAAAGAATACTCTCGATATTGTTCAAGGATTTAATACATGTACGTACAATATTGTCTTTATATATGTACTATTCATTTTCTTACTCGTATTACGTCACCGAAACAATTGTTTTACCGAGCTATATCATTAAATTATATCCACTCCTCAATAAAAGATATTTTATTATTTTTTATATTTACAGATTGAAAGTAGAGAAAAATACGACGTGACACTTCCTACGTGGTGTAATATCTACATCGTAATACATTACACTGTTGTTATCTACGGCTTCTTCGAACTCGCCTCGAGATATATGGTAAGTCTTACACGGGCAATTTTATATTATAAAATATTAAACCATAATATATCAATCATATTAACAAATATTTATTGGCCATATAAAATTGTTTTGATTGGCTAACAGCATGCCTAGTCCGACACGAGTGAACGAGAAACGTTCTGTTTGACCTATGACAAGCTGTGGTGTTATTAAGAATGTGTTAGCACCTATATATGTCTCGATTTTATCACCGGTATTCAATGAACTAGATTCATTCGTATCAGTTAAATACTTAATAGCTAGATTCTATTCTCTACTCACATTCCCGAAAAGAATACGAGTATACTACATTGATAAACCTATGTTTACTATTGTTACATTCTTATCAGCATAGAACTGCTTTTATAGAGAAATCTATACAAAATCTGGTAAATTAACGTTATATTTTCAAGAATGTTACAAGCAATTGAGCGGAAATTGAGGAAAATCTCCGATTTATCCGGAAAATTTCAAGTAACCTTTTTTCTCATTTCATTGCTATTTTCAAAAATTATAAGTTTTTATTAACGAGGAAAATTTAACGTTAACGTTGCCTTAAGTCCAGGCTAGACACGGAACTATCACCACAACTGAAGTTTGAATACATGACCCCAGTATAAAACATTTCACCAACGCCAACTTTCGTTCCTCCTAGATTCGTAGAATATTCGTGAATAAATATTGACAATAATTTAAGTTAAAAATACAGTAATTTTAAAGCCCTAATATAATAATTGCAATACCCTCGTCATCAATTAATATCAATCCACTCGCAATACGCAATTTATAAATCAAATATTTACGCCAAAAGCCTTCCATTTGATTTCATCCCACAGCTTTTCAAATAAAAGTCATACAAAGTCTCTAAAGATTCGACTTATAAGCAAGAACGAAGTTTATCATATTTCCCTGAAAGCAATCATGAAATGTAAGAACTGTATTTACTTAAGGCATTTGTATTGAAGATAACAATAGAAATTTGCTTTTGTATGATATTTAGAGGTTACCCAATTCTATATAAAGAATCTTTGAGATCTACCTCTAATAAAAGTTTTAATATTTAAAATTTCTTACTACCACGCTTTTAGTATCTTAAAATAAATTTAGAATATTTTGTGAGACAAAATAATCAATTTTAATTAACGGGTTACGTTATAAGGCCTAAATGACTACATGTATTTATTTATATTTGTTAAAATAGGCAGCAGCAAACCTTACGAATATTTTATTATTGTTATAGCAATGTACTCATTTTACAATAAATAAATAAATTTAACATTTTACCTGTTATAAACTAAAAATAATATATAAAAAATGTAAAACGATTAAAATTATGTAAAAACAGTCTAAGATTTATATGCTATGATAACCTAATAGAGATAGATATTAATATTGCCTCATTTAAATTTTATTGACAGTAATTTTTCCTTGCAGGGCATGACTCCAATCTCAGTTTTGATCTTCGTATTCTACATAATGGCGTCGCTAACTGTTATCGGAATGCTGTTCGACAACTCAAAATACGCCTCCGTGTTGGAGGTTCTCCGTTGTTCAGCCCTCGCTTTCCTCACAAGAAGCATTTCCTCCCCAACTCCTATTACAACACTTTTGCAAATATTCTATGTCGTATCAGCTATGTTCTGGTGCCTTAACACTATGAAGCTATTGGAAATCAAGAGGACTAAACTAGAATAAGAGTTGCACGAAGACTGAAAACTTTCCTTAACTTTTAAGTGCTCCAAGTGCCAAATGTTTCATTAGAAATTTAGTTCACTGATTTTCTTTTATTGGCCATTTTCCATTTTCATCTTGAGATTTTCCACTTAATATTGCCAGTATAAAAATTTACCAGTAAAAAATTTATAGTTAATGCCTAGTCGTAGAACTTAGATATAGTTTTCATATACTGCCAAATACATAAGCACTTAGTTGTTTTAATGTTAAATTAGATTCTTCTTTGAATGAAATATGTTTTCAGAAAAATACGTTTAAAGCAGAAATATATAAAAAAATTAATATCGATGATTTTATTTACACAAATTTTTTGCAGACACTCCTTCACCCTTCCTTGAGGTTAGCCTGTATTTTCCATTCTTAAATCAATACAATTTAGACGAAGTCAAATTCTTGATCTGATATACAATATGAAGCCGAGCAGTTTTATCAACAGATGTGGATAAAACTGCTTGCTAAATATTTTTATTACAATCGTTATAAATTGCTAAAATAAAATAAATCTTGATTAATGCTATGTATATCGTATGAATAGAGCTGTTTCTAAAGATGCCGCCAACACTTCATCAAATATTCACGAATCCTTCACAAAACCCCTAAGCGTTGTTGAAGTTCTTACATAAATTGTTACATAGATTTAAATATGTGTTTTAGATGTTTTTTTGTTAACAGTCCAGTACTATGTAGATTTCTTCGTCTATTCTATTGATAATATAGAGTTATCTGTGCGTCAACCGCAGGAAATGCAAAAAAAACAGAGGTTTCAATATGGATTTATTCTATTTATTTTTTAACTTGCTCTTTCTAGCGATTTCAACCACCATACTTTAGAGACCCAGCACATCGTAGAAGAGAAAATTTTTGTCAGTTTTTACAACGATTTACATAAATCTCTGATATTGGTATCGGCACCATACGTGATACAAGACAAAAAAATCAGTTTTAACGTTCCTGAATTTAAAGCGTTCATAAAAAGCTCTTTAGTTGTATAAATATATTCTTAGAAAAATCGTATTTCGTCTTAATAAAATATTTTACTAGTTTTGCAGAGAGAGAGAGAATTCCCAAACCCTCGTCATGTTATTTCAATGTAAATCTTTAAAATACAACTTTAATTTAAAAAAATATTTGTTCAGAATTCTTTCTTGAATATACACCGCGAGGAAAGTATGCATATTTTCGTAAAGAAAACTCGAGAACTATTTAAATTCAAAATACTCCATGTCTAAAATCACATCATCAAATTTTTATAAGCATATAAGAAGTAAGTAATATTTATTTTACAAATTAAAATCCCTTCGAGGATACCCTCTTTAGTAAAACTTCATTTACTTCCACTTTCACTGCCCTGGCTCACTTTCATCCTCTAATTTCCCGTTACCATCACTAAATTGTCAATAGCATAAATCACATTATTTGAAGGAAAAATTCTTACAATAAATCGGCCATTTCTATAAGTGACCCTCAAATAGGAGTAAATTGGGCTTAATAAATACTACTTTTTTGAACAAAACGGTAGCTACTCATTCAGTCCGGCTGAAGCTTTCGAGCCTTTCACTCGCGCTCTCGTTACAACGGATACTAACGAATCTAACGAATATTGGAACAACATCCGTTATTGTTCGTTGTGAACATAAAAAAGATCGAATAGTTTTATGTCTCTTGTTTGGAATGGGTTTGATGAGACTTTTAGGTGAGTTTTTATATCTGTTTGTTAAAGGCAGATTTTAACTTAATAAATACATGACATAGACATTTATGTTACGCAAAAATTTATAAAAGTATTTTGATTTTGAAAAGTGATGTATTTTTTATTGTAAGTGAAAGACGTATGCATCAAAATAACATTAGCATCTCGTGAAATTTAAACTTTTAGCAATAAGTTATATGATAGATTTAAACTGAATTGATTTGATTCCCTAGATTAATATACATCTATGGAAATAATACAACCTACTTTAATAATCGTGGTTGCTAGTTAGTTCAAAAACTTTACATAAAAAAACATATCTTGAAACTACATCGTGGGATGACGGTCTTTAAAAATATGATTTATATAATTTCATTAATTATTATATTTATAATTTGACACTAACAGGGAAATATATATAAACATAAATCTGTTTAGACAGTAACCGTGTTGCATGCAATTGCAGGTACTGAAACACAATCCAATCTAGCCGACCAATACAGAGCTATTTTGTTTCTATTTGCCCAAAGCCAAATTCGTCATTGAGATCTGTGTTACTGTAAATTTAAGGTGTTTATAGTTTTATCTCAATCAAATTATTAAATATGAGTTTGATTGAGAACTGACTTTCGTATCGTTTTAGACATAATTTATCAAGCGAGTATAATTTTCATTACAAGAGAAGAAATTACGCGAAAAAAATGAAATTGATGTTAGCGTAATTTCTTCGCTTATTTATGTTCAGAACGTAGACTTTCATAGAATTAAATTGTAATCTCCTTTAGTTGTAGGAATTACAACTTGGTCATTAATAAAGTGAACATAAAACATTGCAACCTTGATTAGATTTTATGAAATTATGATAATATCACATTAAAATAAATTTAATTATTTATTCTTACCATACATTAACAAAAAAAATCAAAAAGCTACAGAATTCAATCCTATCATATCAAATAAAATTATACTATAAATTTAAAATTATACTATTAATATTTGAATTTTTTATATTATAGTTTATATATAAAAACAATTGAACACACCATATTTGAGAGAATTGCTTTATATTTTACCCCTACCAATATGTATAATGTAACACATAACATTCATGTGTAAATTTTCCGAATCTCTTAGTCTTCAAAAGCAGATTTGAAACAATAGGATGTGTATTGCAGGTATTTTTCGTAAAGAATTTCTGAAAAACAGGAATTTCTTCTGAGTGTAATGTGAAAGAAAATCGTCTTGAGAAATTAGCATATTGACTTTGAATTGGTAGTTTCATTCGAAATTTTACTTAATTCCCTTCGCCGAAAGGCTAATTATATTTTACGTTAAATTGCCTACTTAGTTTTAAACGAGAGGCACAGTTTTACGCAAGTAGAATATCTAATTATTGAAAGTTACTAACAACGAGACTGTATAGAACTTTGGCTTTTACTCGTGGCTTTGCCTTTAAATCTCCTTAATTATAAAGAGTAACTACGATAAGACTTAATTTTAGCATTGAATCTTTTATGTCCTTCTTTGATTTTCTTGCAATATTTCTAGAAAAAGAAGCAACCACATAATAATAACAAAATATAGAGACACAAATTTATCCATTCGAAAAAATGATTGTATATCCTTACATTTCTCTATGTTTATTAATGTAGTGTAGTGTTTAATGAAGAATGATCAAAATTCCCACGTTCCGTGCCTCTCCATGCGAATAATTGTATTAGAAATTTAATTTTAAAATGTTATGAAAGTTGAATAATTAAACGATTTCTTTCCATCCTTCTCTCTCCTTATACCAAATTAAATGAAAAGGTCGATGAAGCCACATGACCCACAATGGAACATAGGACAGACATTATTAATTTTAGTCTTTTGCTATTCCATGTGTCTCTTTGGTTTGTATTTTTCATGCCTGCCAACCATACTATTTTAGTTGAACTTGGAATGTCTAATGGCAAAATTTTAATTAAAGCGCATAGGTATATACGAAAAACCACTATACGTAATTAAAGAAGCAACTTCAAATTTAAAAACAAATTGTTTTCTCAACAATGCTTTTCAATAATGCGCTTTCGGTATCTCTAATAAAGCCATCGAATCTGCACTTCTACTACACTGCGGACTGATTAAATTCTAGACTACAGACGCCTTTGTCTGCCTAAGCCGCGTGTTTATAAAAACGGTTTAAGCTTTTATGTTTCTCTCAAACATAATGTATACTTATTATTATAACCATTACCACTTTTTGGGCATAAGAGATTCGAGTTAAGAATGTTAGATCAAACACGTACGCTTTTGTATACTAAATCCTAAAATGGCCTTATTACAAGTAATTTCAGCGACACAGACCCAACTGTTATTTTAAAACTGTGTGCACAATTGCCCGTAACTTTCAAGGAAATAGATAAACTGGTATGATACTTTATTTATATTTAAATGTATATATAAAATACCATAAATAGTAAACGTGATTGGAGAAACATCGACCTACTTAAGATGTTTGTTTTTTGTAAGCTATATCAATGGAATCCATATTAATAGGTACCGCAAATAAAAATGTTATCTAGTTTACAGTTTTTGTTTCAGTAATAATAATTAAATAATTAATAATTTCAGTTATGGCTATATAAAACATTTTTTGTGTTATTTTTTATTATTAATTACTTATTTTACCTATGTTTTGACATAGACTGACCTTTCCATTACCTTTTCCAGCTTGAGTGAAGTCACCTACTTAAGGACCTATACTTAAACATAAAACACTCATTTAAAAACTTCACGTCCTTAACGTGAACGCCACGATAGGCTATGCTTGACAAAACTTTGTAGACTCCTGAATTATGAGGTGCCCATAGAAATTGATATATTTAATACATATTATCATTTGATTGCAAAAAAATCAATGAACATACTCTCTGGATTAATAAGCTCTAAGAATTTGAAATTCTGGATTTTTGTACTAGATTACAGCATTCAATAAACTTTAGACAAGACAGTATGTATCGCTTGTAATCTGTCACTTGCTTTAAACATTGTTCAGGTAAAAATAATGTATTCAATCGATTGATTGATACATTAAATTACGTAATTCTTTATTCATCATTCGTAGTACAAAATTTTTTTCATTACATTTCTCCGAAGTGGGTTATTTATTGATGGCATTTAATTAAGTCTTCACGCGGATTATCACTTAGTATGTATATCGGTTTCATATTTAAATTATTTTACGTTAAATACTTAATTTGTTGTCTATTATTATAATACTATATATTCATATTTGATTTTTTCATCCCAGTATTAAAATCCTTCAACCCTGTTTTGACACTGATTAGCATTTGTAATACTCAAAATTCTATTAACAAGAGGGTCTACATGCTTGAAATTAAATTGCAGAAATTTATCCTTCATGTATTTCTTTGTAATGCATAATTAAGATAAGTTGTTTGGATAGGAGCTACAAAAAGAAGGTATCTTACTCGTAACTTATTCAGATTTTAGATCTTATCAAATTAATTTAAAATTCTCTGGAAATTAAAGACTTTAAATTACAATTTATAAAACACTGTTACATTAACACTTAAGGTATGATTATACGAGTAGTTTAACATTATTTCCCTAACTCCCCAATGGAATGTTCAGTGAAAATAAGTAATGATGTGATTCTAGACAGCCGATAGAATAATCGATTATACCGAAATTAAACCCAAGACGTAAAAGTTGTACGAAGCATGCATACCACTTAACCATAAAAATTTAACGTTAGACATATAAACGAAAATTCAACGCACGTTTCTAATCTACAGTTTATATGTATAGCAAGGTTTTGAAACTTAATTTCTGGCATAATTTATTTAATAGCCATAATACTTACAAAATATTTTCTCATAAACGACCTATTTGGATGAAAATTTCTCGTTCCTTGCCAAAAATATAACGCTCCAGTGAAGTTCAAAGCCATTGAGAAAATAGAACTTACGAGTTACCTATGTTATATAAAACAAGCTTTCGTATACGTTTGCAAATATTAGAAACCATTTGGTCCCTTACGTAGTCTGAAGTAAACACATTTATTATTTACCATATCTCTTTACCCGACTTATATGAATTACCGTTAGTGAAAGAACTTAAAAAGTATAATATTAAAACACAGTTTTATTTAAAAAAAAATATTCCGTGGAAAAACAGAAAACTGTTTGTTATAACGGTATAAGTTTCATGTTCCCGAATTCCGAGTTTCATATTTAAACTGTAACGTTCTTTGTTTTTCACCATGAAAACACTTAAGATGACTCGAAGAAAAGTTGCAAAATTGGCGAAAAAGTATTTATGCGAAGAAAACCGTATCGGCTTACGAAGCAATAAAATTAAGCAAAAATTTTTCGCTGAAAATATTTTATCTATGAATACAACTTTCGAATGCTGACCGAACTTTTTAAATTCAGAGTTATTTGGATTTGAATGAAAAATACAATTTAACTATTAATACTGTTGTTTCAAACACGGTGTATTGTCATTTTATTTCTTGTCAGAATTACCCTGTTATTGTCATTATTTATGATGATATTGTAATTAAAGTAGTATCATATTAATGATCTAATCATAGCGGCCTAGATAGTTACGATCGATGGCTAGGTATATCATGTTACCTTTTCATGCAAAAGCGCTATTCACAAGGATCGTTTATTCTCATTAAAGTCCCATACACCCAGACCATTAGCAAATTAGATGTGCTGTCGCTTGCTCGCAACTCCCATCGAATTACGTAATAAGGTAAAATACTCTGGTGAGTGCACAGACAGCAGAAGTTTTATTGGTCAATTTACTATTTGTATAGTGCAAATAAAATGTAAGCGATATTCAAACACCGAGCGTACAGAATGAGTATTACATCACCCTCATTTATCTTTTGTGTAAATACACAAAAACTGTATACCTTTAATAGATTTAATTATATTTGAATTTCGACTCGATTGATTATAAAAGTTTAATTTCAACGGGAAATACACGCGTTAACCCAATATGATTATTTCCTTATTCAACAACATAAACGAAAACTGTGAACTCTTCAAACTACGTAAAGAATTTAGTTTGGTTACAGTTTCGGATTGTCAAGAGTTCTTAATATAGATATTATAAACTGAGCTGAGTCGTATTTTAAGCAGCAGTAATAAAGGTAATCGTGAATATGTGTTTTAATAGTACTTTGATCGTGATTTAGAAGATTATTTTCATATAACTGTATTTCTACCATTCTTACAGAATCTTTTGAAACAAGATCTAAGGAGCCGCAATTTTTATGCAGCGAAAACTACATGTAGCGTCATTCCATTGTGACGACATGGAAGAACTAAATGCTGTGAGTACCAACTAACTTTAACAATCAATTACTAACTCGAAGCAGACCTTCTAAAAACTAATATATTTTCGAGCAATATATTAAAAAATGAAAATGAAAACATTTTTGTAAAAAAGTAAACATAACCTAGCTATTCGTTATCTTCTCCCAGATCCTCTGAAAATTCTTCGATTTCATTTATAGTCACTGTTTGTGGTGGTGGAGCAATACCTTCCTCCTCTAGCCGCAATTGGTGTATTTTAATAAAATCTTCATGAGCATTCAGTGCTTGTCTCCTTTCTGTTCCTTCTGCAACAGTTGAATCCCATGAAAATACCGTTGTAAATGGGTTATCACGGACTGTAGCGAGTGAACTATTTTTAAGATGGGCATATTGTTCTAAATACGTTTTTTTTAGATTACTTTTGGTATCTAAGAGCAAACTCTTTTTAATCTTTTCTTCTTTTTTTATTGCTTCTGGAAATAGAATAGCAACAGTGTCATTAAAAATAGTCTTCTGATTTTTCATTATTTCTAACATTCTCCTTTCTTTTTCTAAGCGCTGGGCTTCTAATTCTCTAAGAGGTTTTTCGTGTTCAATAAGTTCTGCTCTGTTTATTCTTTTTTTAACTGCAATGGTTCTTTCTATTAGTTTTTGAATAATTTGTTGCCACCTCTCCTCTGGACCCACTACTTTGGACTTTTCCTGCCGTCGTGCTTCTGCTTCTTCTTCTAGTCTCCTTTCTTCCTCCTCTCTTTCCTTTCGTTTTTCCTCTTCTTTGAGCGCCAACAAAGCACCTTCTTTTCTTTTCATTTCTTGTAAAATATGAGGATTATTTAACATCCACTCTCCTTGCCAAGCCATAAAAGATTGCATAACTTTCAATTCACGAATTATAGTTGCTTCCATTCTTCCCGTATAGTTAGGATTTTCGATCATAAATATAGGTGGATCAATAAATAATCTAAATGATCCATTAACATCGCTCACACCAATCATATTTTTTGCTACTGGAAGAGTATGTAAGCTAATGCCCGTAAGCATGTTACCTGATAATGTTTGTATGGCAATTGGCTGATCACTTCTTAATAATAAGTCCCAAGTCTCTAAATCACCTTCAGACGTTGTGACAAAAAACAAACTAGGCTTATATAAAGACCAAATACCAGCAGTTAATCTGTATGGTCGTTTTTTCCATGTCAAAGGTTTATGTAATAGCTTGTCAGACCAAATGGCCAATATTTTACCTCCAACGGTAAGAGTCACATGGTTAATAAAAGGATTTTTTTGAGTTGAAGTTATTATACCATCATGTATACAACAACTGTAACAAATCTCTGCATATTCGGAATTGACCACTTCTCCGGTGTTAAACTCATGCCCCTCCCATGTCATTTTTATCAATTCACCGTGTTGAGATCCACAATAAAGTATTGTGTTATTGTCAGCTTCACATTGTCGTACTATGTCAAATGTATAGTACTTACGACCGGACCCTGTGTTTTTAGGGGTATAAATATATTTAATGTATGGTGCATCCATTCCAAAGCTTTGCAACGGTAATGTTTGCGGATGACCTGCCGCACCAAGTACAATTTTATAACACGGTTGTAAAACTCGATCCAAAACTTTAAATTCAGATACATCTACAAGTAACCCAGAAGGTCTCTTTGGAACTCGTTTTGATTTCTTTACTTTTTTACCTTCAAATTGAGTAACGTTTTCAACAGACAGATTCCATATTAATATCACACCATCATCAGAACCACTGAAAAACATTAATGATTTCTTCTTGTCCTTATTAAATACAGATTTTCCAGTAGGTGTTATAGTAAAGTTAGGAGAAAGCCAATTAATCGATGTAATAGGACCATAATGACTTGTGACTAAATTGCTTAATGCAGTAGGCTGAACAACAGCATTATCTTGTACATTTTTCATCCAACCCATGTGAGCATTCATAGCTATTCGGTACTTTTCTCTTTTCTCGCTTAACACTTCCATTCTTTCAACATTTTCTAACTTATTCGATAAATCCCATAAAATTATTTGTCCATTTATACAACCTCCAATTAAAATATTTTCATTAAATGGACAAAATGTGAGTATTTTAACCTCTCGTGGTGATTCTAGAGTTAGCTTTGGTATTAAACTATCGATATGACTCCAAATTAATACTGGATTTATACCATAAACGGCTCTTTGAATAGGATCTGCTCGAGAACTTACTGTTTTAACAACTGTTGGGGATCCATCTGCATAGCAAATTGCTACTATACCAGACCACATTGGGTGAAAGACAGCACATGATACATACTTATCTTTTGCTCTTACGTCGGTAAAACATACGTATTCCTCGAATGTCATGGTGTCATAAACGTCTACTGTCTGTTCAGATACTAAATTTGGATAATCATTGCAATACATATCCATAACTGTGTTCAATTCTACTATAGAATTAATTTCAGTATTTATTGTATTCATAAAATTATTAATTTTCTTTATGTAAGATGGTCTTCTCATTCGAAGTAAGGCATTTTTATAAGCTAGCAGTCCAACCTCATCTGACGTATCTGCGACATCTTCCTCATCTTCATCGGAACTTTTGGTATCTTTCTCAACAGTTACACCACCAGCTTCATTTCCGGTATCTCCACCAGCGTCTTTGTCATCAACTTTTCCTAGTGCGTCGGCTATAGATTGCGTCCACATATTTTGGGGGTATTTTAATACAGTCTGTGCATAATCATTAACCAGGGCAGGACTTATCTGTGATGCACAATCTACTCTCCGTCTAAATACATTATTAAATTTTTGTCTATAAGGCGTTAATTCTATGTAACCGTCTCTGCTTGCATTGGTATCTCTAACCTTGAGACTTTTAGGTTCATATTCCTTTGGAAATTTAACGCGAATCTCCAATTCTAAGAGGGGCCTTGAATTTACAGGTTGTAATTCTTTAATTTCTACTTCACTGCCTAAGCTTTTCCAAGGCCTTGGCTTTTTTTGAACAGCCTTTTCTAACTTTTTCTCCTGGCGTTTTATAAATCTATCGGATTGTTGCTTACAGTGATCTTTAGCCTCCATTGTACAACAAACATAAAACTCATCTACGTCTTTTGACTCATCGGATATATATCCCATCAATATTTCCTCACCAGGATAGGCTTCAAGTTGCGCTTTCAACGGGAAAAATTCCGACAATTCACCTCCCATATCTATAGTTTCCATGATTTTTGATTTGCTTATTAATTTCCACGGAAACTGGGCATTTACGTGGGTTCCAATTACTATTTCAATTTGATTTTGTGTTTCTTCACCCAAGACAATTCTGTACACACCTTCAACATCATATTTGGGTATAAACCTTTTTCTTCTTGGCATAGGTTGTTGCGTCGTCATGTTGTTGTCCACAAGTTGTCGCCCTATCCAAGTAAAATAATACTGTGATACTTAGAATAATAATAAAATTCGCAGGTCCTATAACTTAGATTATTGTTATAATTATTTTTTAAATAACAAGACAAATTACACCTTATTTGTCACATAAAAAATAGACATCACGTTCAAATGACGTCAAAATTTTAAAGAGGTTTCTATGTTTACGACAATACTTTTTTAATACGTTTGTGTTCTTCTAATAATACATAAGCAAAGAAAGAAAGAAATTATTAGTACAGACTTGAAACTTGGAGAAGAATATTCAACAATCGGGCGCATAGCTATGTAGGAAATATGTATGGAAACTCTACAAAATTTTATCTGTCGTAGTACAAAATAGTCTGTGCTTATTGTACATAGCGAGTAATTCGGTAGTCCTGGATTCGACTAATGAAGCCTATGCTGAAAGCTATTAATCTACTTGCATAAATAAAACATACGCGTCGATTTGTAAACCTCAGGTTTCATATTTATCTAAAATTAATCAAAATTTCAAAAGTTATATGCTCCATAGGAATTTAAAATAAAAATATAATAAATGGACACTTCAAAGTAATAAAATTATACCCTTTTTATCGTCAAAAACATCCTCTTCGCTTGAATCTGAAGAGGCTGGCATCTCCACAACTTTATTTTCCGTTTCATCTTCACTTGAATCACTCATCTTATAAAATTTCCCTTATAACAAGTTTTAGAATACCAAACAAATACTGTTTATTATTCTTAGTAACCAGTGCAGGGGTATTACGCATGCGTCGTAAGCACTTGATTATATAGGGGAGCTGGAATGGAATAATCGCTGAATAAAAATATTTGTAAGTTATTAATTTAATATGTAATATGAACAGACTCAATAATTATATAAGTAAACATTAATCGCAATAATTTTAAAAGATACTAGATTTATTGGATACCATTGTCGAGTATTGGTATCTAACCACTACAGACTCATACATATTCGATTAAAAACAAACATACAAATCAAGCTGGCCTAAGAGAGATCTCTTAATAGCGGGTAAAATTTCTATAATAATTATGGTTTATTATTTTCTGCCTACCATAATATTCTTAATTTTAAACGAAAAGCTACTTAATAAATAATAATAATCTACTTAAAGCTACTTAAGATATCACTGTTAATATGTCTGGCGCCTTATTCACAACGCGGTGTTATATTTTGAAAGAATAAGTTGTAAATAACCCTATGAAATATGGAAAATGAACTTCCTTCGCTTGAACTTATAATTGAAGGGGTTCGGAGTGCACGCGCGAAAATGGCGGAAGCAATTTCAAACATTTCTTAAAGTTTCAAAATAAAGGCTACGATTTTTCAAATAACCCTAAAATGTGCTAAACGTGAATGTAACGAGTACAAAAACAACCCTCAATATAATAATTAGATTGGTAGAATATATTTTTATCTAAAATTTATATTTCATGCAGGCATCATTGTCTCAGCGAAAAGAATCGGCTGCCTTATTAAGGGCAGGGAGTGACGGCATAACTCATTATCCGTTTGGCTACCCGTTGGCTCTCGTTCTCAGACTACGAGTTTTACAGGTAATTATAACATTTAATTTAATGATCAAAATCTGCAGTGAACATTTTACCAACTTATAGGGCAAGTATAATAAATACGCATAAGAAATATAATATAAATATAAGAAATACCTAATGTGTTTGATGGTTCACAGTGAGTATCATAATCTCGAAAACAATCCAAGTAAATATCTGCCTTTTGTCTTTGTAAATTTTAGATTTATTTACCTTACCTAATTACCCAATTAGCTCTATAGTTTATATAAAATATGATTAATTGCCACTGTGATTCATAAAACACATTTGTAAGATTCGGCAAAATAATCTACTGTAAATTACATCAAAGAAAAATTTTTCGTCGTGAATGCTGTCTTTAAAATACAATGTCTTTGAAATTGTGTAATTGTGGCTTGAAGCAATTTCTTTTAATATCTTTCGTAATTCCTTTAATGGCTAAAACATTGCTCTTTAAATGTAAATAAGTATATAAAACATTGTGTATCTCGACACAATGTTTTAAATATTAAATTGTAATATACGCGTGGGCTAATCGGTTTCAAAAAGTCCTGGCGGCTCAGGTTCGATTTCCGGGCTAATTTATTCTTTGCTTCTGAATGGACAATCCTCTTCGATGATAAAATTTTTGCACAAATTGCTGCTTTTAGCGGCGACTTGTAACCTGACTTTTGAGTGCACTATAGAATGGCTACTAAAATGGTAATTTGTAGGTATACATACTTATATTCCAAGAAGGAATTTCGTAAAGCATACGTTCAGAAAATACATTCTAAATCCTTACATATGCTATTATGATGCGTATTATGGTAGTAATAACTGTATATCTCACTCCCCTACTTTAAATTATTACAATCTGAACAACATTAGGGAATGAACCAGTATAATATTTATCAATTCTTTGTGTAGTTAGTTTAGTGTAACGTTAGTTTAATAAAATGCCATTTTTCTACTAGTGTGACCTTTATCATATTTCTTGTCAGTTTGGGGAAACATCGGATATTAAATTATTCAACATTATTCAAAAGTCTCCGTCTTTTATTAGAATTCCAATCGAACAATTTGCATTGAACATTTGGAATAATAATTGCTACGTTATACGAAGATTAAATTTAAAAAAGACGTATTTTCACGACCGATGAACTCGAGCAGAATTAACAAGCTTTTTGCTATAATTGGACATAGTAAAAACAGTCTCTTGTCTTTTGTCTCTCTCTCTATATATCATATATATAGTATTTATTGAGGGCATTTTGATTGATATTAGCTTTTATTCTAGTTATAATAGTATATATTCTCTATGTAAAAGGATATTATAAATATTTGTGGTTTCTCCACTGACATGATATCGCCTTAGCCGGTCATTATTAACAATATTGCACTTAATAAATGCACAAATATTAAAGTAGAGATAAAGATTATTTTCCAAACAACGAGTAAATGAAGGATTGGAACCTCATACGTTAAAGCATTTTCTATATACCGATGAATTGACGAGGTACGTTAGAAAGGATTGAAAGAGCGAGAAAATAGGTATTGTGATTTATGCGAGAAGATTTCTGACACAAAAGCAAGGGATCATGCGTAGCAGGGATAAGGTTTCAATAGATTACGAATAAATTGGCATTACACGGAGATTGCTTTTACTAAATATTTCCTCTTCGTGATATATGCCATAGGCTAAAATTTGAACGTAAAAGTAATTTAATATTTGTTTCCTTTGAATGCGCCTATCACGTGGGTCTCACAAAATGTTTCCGGAATGAATATAAAAAAATACTCTTAAAGCACAAAAATTTATTGTTTTTTTTTAAATATTTTTCCTTTTCCATAAATTCACTTATACATTCCACTAAACTAATTTTGAAACCTTTGAGCCACTCTCCGTGGTGACCTAAAAATCGGAGTTTTCATACTCTTCGGTGATGAAAATCATTGACCGCGTAATTGGTACTTAATTTTTGGGAACAGAAAAAAGTCACAAGGTGCCTTTTTAAGGTGGTCCGGATATTTTGTCACTGAGATTAATACGACCGCGCTTGAATTCTGCAAACCAGCTACAAATAATCGTCTTGCATGGTGCTTTATTGCCAAAAGTAGATTGAAGCCGAGCGATGCTCTGTGGGGCTGTCAAATTACACTTTATATCATACAAAATCATAGTACGAAAATTTTATCGAATTAAATCCATCCTAATGCAGATAAGCAATTTTGAAATTGCAACTGCATTCTACAGTAGTTTACAGTTAAAGAGTTGAATTTTCAAAGTTGTAATGACTTTTTAAATATTGTTTATGGTAGTGGCCGATTCCGGAAACTTTCAGTGTGACCTATGTACGAGTATATTTTAATCTAACTTTTATCACCGAAATGCAAATCACGATTACTCTAACAAATTAATTTTTTTAATTAGTGCTCCTATAAGAATCAGGAAGGTTTAGGAGAGACCTGATAGACGAAGCGGTTTTAGTCGATACCAACTCCGGGGCAATAAATACAGATAACAAACAACCTCTCTGCAGCTGTGACACTTATTTTGACAATTAACCTTTTGTCTTCAGTCTACCGTGACCACGCACGGTGTAAAGTTAGCGAAGCGTCGGAAATTTTTAAATAATGTAAATATATTAAAATTTTGCAAAAATACTTAAATCCCTTAATAAAGTGTTTTTCGAGGATACCGTAGAAATAAATAACGATACGACAACGGCGACATGTTTCATTTGTACCTATGAGGGAATAAGCTGATGAACTATCAGCTTAAGTATTACGGACTACATGTTAGTTATCTTATAACCTCCTGATTTTTCGTTATATTATTTCGTTTTCTATGTAGAATATAAGTACATTTTGGTATAAATTTTAAATTCTTAAAAATTCACACTTTCAGATTGTTTGCGGAATTTCCAAAATAGTGATGGGAAGTGTAGCGTTTATTGAGGAACGTCAGAAATTAAATATGGGTCTTGGTATTCCCGCTGGAAGCTTGAGCGTTTTGGCAGCTGGTAAGTAGTAAATTTATAAGTATTTAAACGGTATCTGCAAATAGAAAGCTTTGCTTAGTACGATAATTTATATAAATATATTCCTAAATTGAACGTATTTATTGTAAGGATATGGTCCGATATGTGGTAGATCAAATGATCTACAAAGGAAGTGAATTAAAGAGTTTTAACAACATTCACAGTAAATATACATTGTAACAAATGTGGGTCAACAGGAACGAGCATAATATAATTTCAGCAAATTTGTATTGAACGTGGCATTGAGATAAAAATAGCAAAAACTCAGATAACAATGTTGCAACTAACTTAATTCTGTCTCCCGGTGAAGCTATGTCAATACACACGACACGAGGCTGGGGCGCAGTCTCGAGCGGAGCGATAGGCGTTTCAGTGGCAGCGGTTTTGTGGACGATATCAATATTTATGCTACTGGCGTTAATTGTGCAGTGTTTTCGCACGTTATTGGTTATACCTGAAAGGTAATTTTTGTTTTATAATAAACATATTTAGATATTTTTAGACTATTTTATTGAAAAAGAAATCTTATTTGCACTAAAATGGAATATGGTAAAAAATATTTTATTGTGAAGTGAGCTTATATTGTAAAGGGATTAAAGTGCAGAATTTTCTAATTTCCAGTGTTTATCTTCAAGATGAAACGACTTCTTCACGAGATTTGACCATAATTGCGTGCATACAAATTGCCCTAGCGTTCATCACGCTCCTCAGTGCTCTGATTTGCGCGAGAATTGACTTCAATACCTGACACGAGCCTTCTGGGCCGCTTACTCGCCGACGCATCAGCGAAGCGGCCGCGATTGCCACTACGTCCGCCCCCAGTACAACTGCATTAGATCGTGAAAAGCGAGTTGCCTGGCTTTCTTAAAATATTGCATTGTAACCTTATCCATCTGAGATCTTTGCAATTTTCTGGAAACTAAGATTAACTAAGAGACGGTTTAGTATTTAAATAAAATAAAATATTTTGTTGGTTTCTATAGTGTAATTAAAAAGAATATTTTAAAATTCATTTACCTGATGAAATTGTAAATATTTCAGAAAGTATACCTTTATTACTTGAATTTACTTTGTATTTTGTAAAGAATTATCAAGACGTGATTCCCGTAATTTAATTAATATTCACGTTATATTTATGAGTAGTTCTCAGGATGAGCGTTTGAGTGAACACGACGCTAACAAGCAACCCTCATAAATCGCGGTGACTAAGATACTGTAATAATTAAATGAACGCTAAACCCTTGCTTTAATTTTCGTTATTTGTACACGTGTAAATTTTCTGCCTACTTATATAGGTTTAAACTAAAGGAGAGCTCGGCGTGCCTATGCGGAAGGGCGGAACAAAGTGTGCCACACATACTGTTCGACTGTCCTATACACCTTTACGACAGAATTAAACTGGAGACACAATTAAAAATAGATAGAATTGACAGATAATGTACTCTGTAGTCATAGTGGCTTTAGGCTACAACTCCCGTAGTCGTGCGATTTTGCATTTGCACAATACAACTTCGCACAACTATAGTGAAGGAAAACCCGGAAAGGAAACTGTTACATCTTGGATCCAAAAACATCAAGCGCAGAAGTGTTTAAAAAGGATACAACCTTAGAGAGAGACCATATAGTTATTGCGCCACTATGATTTTAGGTAAAAAATTGCTTGACTTTGATGTGATATCAAATACTTTTTCTTGCATTCCATACTAACGTTATATATAACGTTATATATATATATATAACGTTATATATATATAACGTTATATACGTAGTACGGAACGTTATACTAACCATATAACGTTCCGTACTACGTATATCAAGACCTATTTTAATGTTGATATACTGTTATAAAACTTTATATAAGTAGTAAATAGTACTGTTTTATATGAATTTATCTAATAAACTCAAAACGTAGCTAGAAGTTTTAGTTATTTTATAATACCTTTTAACTTAACGCTTCACGTTCCTCCGTAGCCTGTCGGCTCGTGAAGAAACAAAGGTAGCCTACAATACAAACGCTACAAGCTAGCGGAGGACCGAGCTTCAAAATATGTAACTCAAAGCTAAGTTAATGTGGCTGTTAAAATTTATTCAAGTGCGGGATCCTTTGAATACTCGGTGCTCGCTCGCTCTAAATTTGACAGTATTGGGTCGTGACCTCAGATTGCTCCTGACCATAGTCAAGTAAGAGCCTCGGCGATCATGTCTAGGATTCGGGTAGTATAATTTTCTATCTAGTGTCACCAGTTAATATCACTAGATTAAACCGGTAAACTTATTGGCTCGATGTTTAAATACTTTTGCTATTTGGGTATAAAGTGCCGAACCGTTTGAATATCTTGATGAGATTTATAAAAAATATTGTTTGAGTAAAAATACTTTATTCACTGAAGCTTTATTTTCCAGGAAATCTATATATCAAAGTCAATCAAAGCGAACTTTGATCTTAGGCCGACATTATCGAGTGTCGGTGTCATTTGCCAAATTGATCACTTACACGAGCATGATTTACGATTTAAGTATGTTTTATATTAAGGACCTCACTGTGGCTTCACTATAATTATATTACTCATATATTCTTCATAGTCGTATGACATAAGCACATCTCTTTAAAATACTAAGGAGAGAAATAGAATAGACATAAGCATATGTCAACATTCCTTGCCTGACACACTTTATACTAACCTGAATTGAATAAAAAAATATGGTGGACAATGATTCTTTATTTTGCCGGGTCTAAAGCAAAAAGAAAGTAATTAAGTTAACAATTACATTATGACATATTAACAAAATATTTTAATCCATATTTATACGATACTAACGTTCAAATATTGTTCTACTTCCATGCAACTAACGTCACTCAATTGTTATGCCCTCCCGGAACATAGTTATATTATATAGCCTAGACTAGGATAAAAACTAGGACAAATCTAGACTATCAACAAAGAAGACTAGGAACAAACAATCAGTCCTATTGTCCCGTTTAAAGTATTTTAGTAGTCTCTCTTTTCAGAGAAAAGAAACAATTTTATACGGACATAACTTATTCCTTGGTTCCACTTATTTTTTATTGTATTGTATCCATTGTTTCTAATTATGTATATGCTTAATTATATATGTAGATTATTGATATCACTCGCAACCTCTTCTAAGTATGATTTTGTGATAACTAGAAACATTTACTTCAGATTCAACACGTCGCTGGTCTTAATAGGTAGGTATTTCGGCTCGATTTTATCAATTTCAAGCGGCTATTATTAATAAGCAATTACAAAGTGTATTGGAAATTTTACGCTAGCTTTAAAGAGCTTATCAGGGCCACACGGGATTAAATTTATATGCGCAAATAGAAAATATATTAAACTTTTCATGATGTTACCATATAATATATTACATGAATAATCCGGAAGAGAGATAGCATAGAATGCATTGTTTGCAGAATTGTTTTTGTTGTTATGTCTTTTTATATGTAAAATTTATTGAAATACGTACTTATCTTTTAATTAAAAATGTATAGCAGCTAAGGTTTGTCTAGAGAATTGTATTTTTACTCATATAAAAAATTTTAATAAATTAATACCTTGATTCTTTGAGCCTTATAGGCTACAAAATATGATGAATATCTTTTTTGTGCCAGAAAATCAGAAATTTTTTCGTCTTAAGAACCCTTCCTTTGATGAACTTCCTGGCTCTTTTCGAATCGACGATAAAATACATATAATTTAAGATAACATACAATTTTTTTACAAAAGTTTACACAAACATGATATAATCAATTTTAGTTTATGCACATTTGTAAGTCTTTATCCATGGCGTCGTCAATAATTAAAATGGTAATTAGTTTGAACGACTAATTAGCATCCTTATTTTGAACAAACATCAGAAAGAAACGACAAAATAATTAACAGTTTCTGCTATCATAAGAAACATTTTGATTGATCCAAGTTTTAATGTCTACTAAAATAAAATATATTCTGTTGGATTCCTAATGACAAAACACCTGCGAATTTACATAACTCGTCATTTCAAGTGTTATTTTGCATAATATACATACAGCCTTGTTTTGTTCTTAAATTTTCGATTATATTTTGTTAACGCGAATGCCTTAACGCTGTTGGCTTCAATATGCTTTTGGCGATGAAGCATTTGAAGCTGATCTACTGAACAACAAAAATATCCATGTGGCGTACCATGAAATTTGTGCATTCTTAGACATGGCCATGAGTCTAATATAATCCAATGTTGGCGTAATATTTGGGTGCTGTGCACTGTGCAGTCTGACCTGGCACCTACTGTTTCTGTTCGCAAAATTACGCGGTCATCGATTTTCATCACCAGAAAAGCGTAGAAGAGAGTGAAAAACACGTTTCTGACGTTTCTGAGGTCATCGAGGAGGAATGACACAAAAGATTTCAAAATTGGTTTAATCGAATGAATTTACACAAAGTCAGATATTACCAGAATATTATGAGAAAAAATAAATTCGTATATTATTTTTTTATTTATACTTTACTCAAACTCGTATAATATATACCTACGTATTAAATCGATATACTAAATCGTCTTAGATTGATACATTAACGAATATCAATGCTCCTGTGTCCTTCAAATAAAAATACTTAATTTTCGTACATTGGACAGGAATAATTATAAAAACAAGTATTTGCAATTGACTAAGAATAATACATTTTAAATATTACCTTGTATTTTCAAACCTTTGTTTTATCAATCGGTTTATTTATTCAGTGGTTACTTTGGTTCTATTTAGTTTCAATTACAGGCTTGTTTGCTGTGTCGTGGGCGGGACAATAGGTCATGAGTAAATACAATCGCTTTGGTTTAACAAATAAAAAAAACCACTATATTTCAAATTATTAAAAAAAAATGAAAAAGGTTTGCAATTCGGCTACGGAAATTATACGTATTGGACAGAATTCGCATGTCGAACAACGAACAAACGAGGCCTCTGTTGAGTAATGAGATCGAACGTGTATATATAATAACGACTTCGATCTTCATCCTCTTTAGCACCATAAATCTGAGATACACATTAGGTAATACTTAAATATATACAAAGCAGCTCCAGTACACAGAAGTGATGGAGTCATAAATTTAGAAATCACCAAAAAATAAGGAATAAAATATAATATAATTATTTTTTAATGTAGTGTAATATAGACCACAATCATACTTGGTAAGTGAGTCTTGTCCACAAGTACGGCATTTATTTCAAACATTGCTGTTTAATTATAAATATTTATTTCAGTTCGAACGATTAGATCCACTGGCCTTTAGTAAAGACCAACCCAAATAAATATTATTCCGCTAGAAATAAAGGCTGTAGTGTTAAACGCAACGTGAAATTACTAATTGGAATTTACAATGGACGCGCTCCAGTATAGAATACATCCAAAGCCGGAAGCAAATTATCCTTTATGTGAATTTCTTAGAAAACACTTTTTCACAATGAGTTAAGCGTTACACTTTGTTTAATATGACGCGGAAAAATGATCTGTTCACCTTGAATATGCTATTATTATAATATAAACATTTGTTTCTACATAGCATGGTTAAAACTTTACAATGAATAGGAATGTATACAAAGAATGAAATATTAAGTGTGTTTTGAACAGAATACGGTTGTACTAACCTAACCACCTCTTCTCACAGAAATTCTATTCTATTGATAATTATTTCAAATAAATTGCACTTGAAAATTGTTGTGTATATAATCAGTATAAAAAATCACAGTGTGATCACGTCTTAGTTCTAATAATAATGGTATATAAAGCTATCATTTAACAAAGAGATAAGAAAACTAAAGCTAGACTTACGAAATAACAAAATTAAATTATAAAATTAAACAATACCAAGCACGTGTTTTAAGTGTATGCGTGCATTTTATTACAATTAGCACTAAAGTGAATATTTTGAACAATTCAGGGTCGAAATACAATTTTAATGAAAAGGTTACGACGCATGTTTTGTCAGTCAAGTTGTATGAACATTGAATAAATTGAGACATACGTACAGATCGAACCATCGCGTCGGTCTCATTCGCTAATTCATGAACTTTATACAGCATGTCTCCCACTTATATCCAAAATGAGTTGCGTCTTTGATCATATGTATTGCGAAATACGTATCGTTCCAAAAAATTGACATAAAATATTTGGCTCATTATTGTACTTATATTTAATACGATAAAAATCGGTAAATTATATTTAACATAGGTATAAATAACAGGTATGTTAAATTGTAAAGGTCAACTACATTAAATTAGCTTCTACCTTAAATGTACTTAGATTTGCTATAAGAAAAATATTTTTTAAAACCACTAATAATTTATGAAGTTCATTGGTTAGTCTCAATTACTTTTAATTGATATATTGTAATGACAAACCGAGAGTTACAGCTTCAATTGGTGTCGGCCGTCATTTTAAATTGTGACAGCGCATGCCAATTTTTGTCGGAACATAGTATTGAGAAGACGTTTCATCAAGTTGTTGGATCTTATAAATAAGTAATCACTTTGTTGCCCTAAGCCCGCTGCTCATTATAATTTCTATCTTCACTTATAATCATTGCAAATTTAATACATTTCAATACTTCATTCCTGGGTACAGAACTCACACCTTACGAACTAAGCTCGCTGATAACGATGTTGATGGAAAGTAAAAAAAAAGTCAGACAATGTCAAAACCCTCCCTACCACCACCTGCGGCACCGAGCGACGAGCGACCGAGCAGGCGTATATGTCTGTGTTGACTTGGGACCTCTTCGGCGATTGCTCCAGGTACTCAGCCCCCCGACGACAAGCCTAGGTGCTCGCGGGTAAATCCGTCCGCGATGGGGGCTTCCTATTTACCATAATTAACTCGTAATATCAATTTTATAGCCCTGTTAGACCTGAGTTAATGCATATATTTCTTTTTTTAATAAAACAGGACGCGAACGGGCAGGAGGCTTACCTGATCATAAGTGATACCGCCGCTCATGGACACTCACAATGTTAGAGGCCTCACAAGAGCGTTGCCGGTCTTTTAGTTGACGATACACTCTTTTCTTGAAGATCCCTTAGTAGAATTGGTTCGGAAATATCTCTATTGGCAGCTGGTTCCATATAGCGATGATGCGCGGCAGAAAGGCTTTCTGAAGCGCTCAGTTGAGGAGCGGCGGACACCGAGGTGAATCCGATGAAATTTCGTATTCTGCCTCGATGTCCGATGATGGAATTCAGCTACATATGCTCAGGCAAATACAAGTTCAAGGGGTGCCTAGAAAGGAGACCTTTTGAAAAGAATTTCGTTCTATAGGTCTCATAGGTTTGGCGTTTTCTGCCAGTCCCGCTTGACGAATACTCAGAAAGTATCATTATAATTAAATATATCGGAGCATTTATATTTCAAGAAGCATTATAAACTAACTATTGTTTTCTTAAACAAAAGTGATAAGTTTTATTTTTTTAATTACTAGGTTTTTAAAAATTTAAGTTGTTAAAAAAATTGTACTGCATGTGCATACAAACATTGACAATCTTGACCGCACACTTACACGATAATTATTACGCTACCGCCTGTATATTTCTTGATACGCAAACTGGTTTCTTTGAAATACGTTCTAAGTTTCAATCTGTGTTTCCCTGTTTCAATCTGTACCCAGACTAGACCGGTTTGGTCCTTCGTTTATAATTAAGATTTGCAAAGGGGACAAAAGTGTAGATTTATATGCGGAAATAAGTGAAAGTGAAGTCAAATATTGTGTCAGTAAACTCAAATGAGAACTTAGTGAAAGAAATCAAATAAATCAAAAATTATGTCGGGTCAAAATGTGGATTTCGACTCGTTGCTTTCCGCCGCAGGCGAGCTTGGTCCTTACCAATTATACATGTCTTTCGCGATGTTTCCCTTTTATACATTTGTAGTATTTGTTTACTTTACGCAAATATTCTTAACGGAAGTATCTCCAAACCACTGGTGCAGAATTCCTGAGCTGGAAAACTTGACTGAAATCGAAAGACGGGACTATGCAGCGCCCCCAGATAATTCACGCTTTGGATATTCAAGATGTTTGACTTATGATGTGAACTGGACTGAAGTACTTTTAACAGGAAATAAGCCTAGCCCCACGACGCCAACCATAGCCTGCCAACACGGATGGGAATTCAACCAGAGTGAAATACCGTATCCAACCATAACCAGTGAAATGGGATGGGTTTGTAATAAAGACAGCTATCCTGTAACTGCTCAGGCTGTGTATTTTATTGGTTCTATAATTGGCAGTTTGATAATAGGCTATCTAGCAGACCGATATGGAAGATTGAGTGCAGCCATAATTAGCACTCTTATGGGAGGCATCTTTGGAATTCTAACCGTATTCTCTAAAAACATATATGATTTTTCGGTCTATCGATTTCTCACAGGGACCGCGTATGATTCATGCAGAATAATGGCGTATCTCATTTGCTTAGAATATATTGCACCCAAATACAGGAGTTCTGTATCAAACGTAACCTTTGGCGTATTTTATTGTTTACCAGTTATAGTTTTACCTTGGATAGCTCTGGCCTGTGAACACTGGAAAATTACAGCACTAGTCACGTCAATCCCCCTCTTATCGGTAGTATTTGCTCCAATATTTCTCCCAGAAAGTCCAAAATGGTTAATTTCTAAAGGTCGAATAGACGAGGCTATCAAAAAAGCGGAGAGGGTTGCTGAAGTGAACAAAAAAGTTATACCAACGGACCTGATCGAAAAGTTTAAGATGAATGCTATAAATTGTGACGAAGCTCAAGACATGAGCTTTCTAGAAGTGTTGAAAAGACCATACCTTAGAAAGATTTTCCTTATAATATGCCTTCAGTATACACTCGTGGCCATGACATTCGACGCACTATTTCGAACCATTAACTTGTTGGATTTTAACTTCTTTGTGTCGTTTACAATCATTTCATCTACAGAACTGCCATCCTCATTGATGGTCGGGTTTATTATGGACGTATTTGGAAGAAGAGTGCTTATTTTCGTATTACTAGTTTTGACTTCAGTATTTGGTATTATGACTACATGTTTTACGGGTTGGCAATCAGTGGCGTGTGCTGTGTTCATGAGGTTTGTCTTAAATATGGCCTATAACATATCAGTTCAATGGGTCCCAGAAGTATTGCCCGCCGCCGTAAGAGCGTCTGGCGTTAACATAGCTCATATTTGCAGCTCTATTGCAATGATCTTCTCTCCATATGTAGTATATTCAGATGTATACTATCGGTCCCTACCAATATTAATTTTATCTGTTCTGTCATTAGTCGCTGCATCGACGGCCTTATTTTTACCGGAAACTGCAAATAAAGTTATGCCTCAGACTTTTGATGATGCAGAGAAACAAGCTAAAGACCATAAACTTTGGGTTTTCGCATGTAGTTGGACTGGAAATGTGGCTAAAGATTTAAAAGAGTAGTTTAAGGTTGTGTACTGTATGCAAATTTGTAATAAATACAACTAAGCACATGGTTCTTTTTAATACATTACAATATTTGTTTAATAAACTAAATATTTATCTTAGATGCCGTAGCCTATTTGCTATGGGGTAGACAATTATGATTTACATATTTGTAGTCAGAAAAAAATTTAAAGTAATTCACCAAAATTTTAATGTCAATGTTAAAATCTCAATTTGGTAAAAGTATAATCTTTAAAAAATATCTTGTGGTAGAAAGGACTATTCTGGCTGTGGGCAGTAAATAATTAGAATACAAAACAGCAGAAGATCGAATTAAAAAAACAATCGCACACGTGTAACGAAATTGCTATTCTTTATCCAAATCATAGTAATAAAAGGACTTTTCTTTTTGGAGGTTGAATAAAATGGGAGGAAAAAAAAATTTTTTTTTTAAAATATGGGGGGAACGCAGATTTGAACTTATCATAGACTCTTATTCAAGAAGATATAAAGCGTACCAGATACTAGGATTTATTTCGCTATTCCATGAGCATAGACATAAATGTAAATAAGAATAAGAGTTTATTTACTTTAGTCATCAAAGAATTCATTTGGTTAGCTTAACTTACAACGAAAAAAAAAGAAAAAAAACCTACTTGACCTTGACCTACTCTACCCAGGATGCTGTTCCCACTGCCTCGCAGTCTGCATAATACAAATGCAGTTCTATTTGGTAGATCACCCAGAAGTCATCTGTATGAGCCTCAGCAGACATACTCGAAGCATTACAGAAGCGAATAAGCCTCCTATTATATTAAACAGGTATCTATGGCTCTAAGCGACCTGGTTTTCGATACGATACGGTGCTTGTATACAAGCTTTAGCATTATGCATTAAATAGGATAATTTTGACCAGTATACAACGAGCAAACATACGATTCAACTCCCGTTCTATATAAAAATTATGCGTTAATATTTAAAATGACTACGAAGGTCTTTTAAATACAAATACTTAAGCGAACTCATCAAAACTCCATTTATCCAAATTGCTTATTAATTGATTACATTTAAAATTCTAATTATTTGGTATTAAGGAATGTAATCATGGCAGATTTTAAAATAGTTTCGTTGGTTTACGCAAAAAGTTCAAGTTAACAAAGCTATTTATCCAAATGACTTGCGGTTTTTATAGAATCAGAGACTTTTTAATTAAAATATTTCCTCGTAGCTATGATTAAAAATCCACTATATAAAATAATAAGATGAATATACGTAGCAAATGGAATTATATCATTAATATATAAGCTAAATAAAGTAAAAAATGAGTTACCTATTACTACGCTACGCTACCGCCTGTATATTTATTGGTATGTAAATTGGTATTTATTAAAATGTATTCTGAGTTTGTTCACTGTTAGAATCTTCACTCAGACGAGAGCGGTTTGGTCTGTCGTTAGTAAAAAGATTTGCAAATGAGACAAATATAAAATTATGGATGTATCTGTGGAAATAAGTGAAAGTGAAATCAAATATTGTGTCAGTAAACTCAAATGAGAACTCAGTGAAAGAAATCAAATAAATCAAAAATTATGTCGGGTCAAAATGTGGATTTCGACTCGTTGCTTTCCGCCGCCGGCGAGCTTGGTCCTTACCAATTATACATGTCTTTCGCGATGTTTCCCTTTTATACATTTGTGGTGTTTGTTTATTTTACGCAAATATTCTTAACGGAAGTATCTCCAAACCACTGGTGCAGAATTCCTGAGCTGGAAAACTTGACTGAAATCGAAAGACGGGACTATGCAGCGCCCCCAGATAATTCACGCTTTGGATATTCAAAATGTTTGACTTATGATGTGAACTGGACTGACGTACTTTTAACAGGAAATAAGCCTAGCCACACGACGCCAACCATAGCCTGCCAACACGGATGGGAATTCAACCAGAGTGAAATACCGTATCCAACCATAACCAGTGAAATGGGATGGGTTTGTAATAAAGACAGCTATCCTGTAACTGCTCAGGCTGTGTATTTTATTGGTTCTATAATTGGCAGTTTGATAATAGGCTATCTAGCAGACCGATATGGAAGATTGAGTGCAGCCATAATCAGCACTCTTATGGGAGGCATCTTTGGAATTCTAACCGTGTTCTCTAAAAACATATATGATTTTTCAGTCTACAGATTTTTTACGGGGACCGCGTATGATTCATGCAGAATAATGGCGTACCTCATTTGTTTAGAATATATTGTGCCTAAACACAGGAGTTCTGTATCAAACGTAACCTTCGGCGTGTTTTATTGTTTAGCAGTAATAGTTTTACCTTGGATAGCTTTGGCTTGCGGACACTGGAAAATAACAGCCCTAGCGACGTCAATACCCCTCTTATCGGTAATATTAGCTCCAATATTTCTCCCGGAAAGTCCGAAATGGTTGATTTCTAAAGGACGAATAGACGAGGCGATCAAAAAAGCGGAGAGAGTTGCTGAAGTGAACAAAAAAGTTATACCAACGGACCTGATCGAAAAGTTTAAGGTGAATGCTTCAAATTGTGAAGAAGCTAAAGACATGAGCATTCTAGAAGTGTTGAAAAGACCATACCTAAGAAAGATTTTCCTTATAATATGCCTGCAGTATACACTCGTGGCCATGACATTCGACGCACTATTTCGGACTATTAACTTGTTGGATTTCAATTTCTTTATTTCGTTTACAATCATATCATCTACAGAACTGCCATCGTCTTTGGTGGTCGGGTTTATAATGGATGTGTTCGGTAGAAGAGTGCTCATATTCGTTTTGCTAGTACTGACTTCAGTGTTTGGTATTATGACTACGTGTTTCACGGGTTGGCAATCAGTGGCCTGTGCTGTGTCTATGAGGTTTGTCTTAAATATGGCCTACAACATATCGATTCAATGGGTGCCGGAAGTACTTCCCGCCGCCGTAAGAGCGTCTGGTGTCAACATAGCGCATATATGTAGCTCCATTGCAATGATCTTCTCTCCATATGTAGTATATTCAGAAGTCTATTATCGTTCCCTACCAATATTAATTTTATCTGTTTTGTCATTAGTTGCTGCATCGACAGCCTTATTTTTACCAGAAACTGCAAATAAAGTTATGCCTCAGACTTTTGATGATGCAGAGAAACAAGCTAAAGACCATAAACTATGGGTTTTCGCTTGTAGTTGGAATAGAAATGTCGATAAAGATTTAAAATAGTATTGTAAGGTTTAACTGTAGGTTAATATTTAAAAAATAAATCTTTACACAACAGTTTATTTGTTTCCTATTAATTATTCATATATTATATATAAATTGAAATATGTTAAGTAATAAACATAATTAATAGGCGTTACCTACTTGGCAGAAGTCCATAGTAAAAAACATTTAAAATATGACTCTCGCATTTTTCTTTTGGTGTTTTTTTTTTGTTTACTTTGTCTGGGCAAAAGGATCCACTACATAATAGCAGTATCACATAAATAAAATTGGCCGAATCCATCATAATTATTTATTTCACAAGATTAAGAACATCAACAAATTTCTTAAAAATTACAATAACGAAGATCTAATCGTAGAACAGCATCTAGCTGTGCGCTGTAAATATGTACAATATAAGCTCTTTGGCCTGTACAAAACAAACATAGCATAAAAACAAAATTGAAAAACAAACGCAGGTGTGGGTAACGAAATTAAAATAATTTATTCAAATAACGAATCACAAACAAAATGTACCTTTATTTAGTGGTAATGAAAGTCAATACATCGTGCAAGGAAAATCTTATTCCTGTATACAATTGATAATTTATCATAAAAATTTCGTATTGACTTAGATACCGAATCGAGGAACATTTTTCAACTGAGATAAAAATTCAAATAATACAAGAATATTTTTCCATAGTAAAATACAATTATTTAAGAAATAAATGCATTAATTAACCTACGGGTTTATCTCGAAGAATCGAGTATCAAGGGAACGTTATAAGAGAATTTATCGTAACCTCTTATCTATAAACAAGTAGGTATAAAGCGTACTACCTAAAGTAGGCACAGAAGGGTTCAGTACATTTGGCTTAACATTGAAAAATCTTAGGATTATCACATTAACCATAATATGCTCTAGATAGAAGTGTAAACGCGACCACTTATAGTTAACTATTGCAATCTCTAACTAGTAATACTAACATTCTACGTTTAAATAATTTAAAATTGGAATGTTTACTCAAAATTTCAATGAAGATCGACCTTGTTGAATATAAATTCTAATTGAAATATAGAGTACACTTGTACAGAAAAGCGACATTATAAATAGCCTAAAATAGCGTTGAGCTGAGATCTTTTACACTAATTCAATAATTTATCTAACAACACACTATAACTAATACTGATATTCCACCGGATCTAGAAATTCTGCACTAATGGACAAATTAATATACACAGGCAGAATACCAGTTCTGTGACACAAATACTACACTACTCGAAAAGACTACGGTGATTCATTGTGATGTTCGTTTGTATATGAAAAATTATTAATAGTATTATCGGTCAACGAGTTCTACAGTGGCCAACGTATTAGCAGCACAGTACACTGACCATACATCATGTATATATATATCATGTGTGTGTATATATATATCATGTCTAATGTCATGCTCTTCTAAATTGAGTGGTACGTATATGATTAGGTATATTTACTATGCCACTTGTTAAGAATTTACTTACGCATACCGATGTAGAACAATTACCGAAAACGGAATTCTAATCTTTAATAATTTCGTTTACGTATAGAACAATGTAGTGTGAATTGACTGAAGCGCTATGAACGCGCTTCGTGATATACAATGCCGGCTTTAACTTCTAAAAAACTGTAGAACTGGTTCAGTAGAGTTTACATAATACCGAATAAATATATTGTGATGACGCAATATCTTAATAAATTTTCTCTCAACTTGAATACTTTGTTATTTACAAATTACCTAATATTTTTTAAACTAACCAAACATTTATTTATCCGAATTATGTCTCAATAGGTATACTTTGACTAAAAAAAAATTATTTCTGCTCTTATGTAAAGTGTAGAAGTTGTATCTATAAATAACACTATGTGACGGTTCAAGAAAGCACCGTAAAATAATTAACGCTGAAATCTACTCTATGTAAGTACGTACATGACTTACTATGACCAGTATTAATTTTTCGTAATTTCATATTTATTACGTAACAATAAAGTGTAAAATATTTTTCAATGCTTTATAGTGGCAGCAGGATAAACGTAAGTACGGTTTTCTACATTCAAAATACGATTCGTACCAGCAGTTCTCTTTTTTAATAAAAAATCCTACATTCAACTAGTATTTTAGATATTGAAACCGAGCGATCTCTTATTGCACATTTACAGTTCAATCATTTTTTTCAAAAATCCATGTTTAAATTATTTTTTAAAATACTTATTTACATAGCACTATAGGTGTATACTTCGTGTTTTGGTAACTACCTCACATTCTTGTGCTTCCAATGACAGGAATAAAATGGTATTTTGATATTTATAAGTATTTTTTTAATATACGTATGCAATCAAAAATTTATCTCTCTTCTAAAGAAAAACACTTTTGGTAACGGATTTAGTTATGTATTTTTTTCCAATACTAACTAAATAAATACTACATAACTAAATCCGTTAAAAAGTGTTTTTCTTTAAATGAGTAACAGTTATGATCTCTTTTCTTTCAGATCTACACTTTTATTTAAAAAATATTAATGATTTATAATGATTGTATCAGTATATTATTTTACGAAATAAATATTTAACTGTTCGATATTTCACTACCTATGTTTTAGTGAAGATTCGATTTTAATACATTTTATCATTTAAAGATTTTATATACCACTTTATTCCTTTATCACAGGAGGCAGATTTCGCAAGAGTCTTATTACACAATACTTCCACACTTGCCATTACTTAGTGACAAGTTTGGGCCAAGCGAAGGTCGGCTTAAAGTCGCGAAACCGCCGGCGACATCAAAATTAAGAAATTGGTTATTTTGTAAGCCCAGGAGTATGTCGATCAGCGCGTTGGCAGCGCTTTGCGCGTTTAGAAGTTCAAAAATAATGCAATTACATTCCATTTCCTTACTTTTCGCGCTCGAGCTGGAGCTAGTCGACGTATTTCCCGAAGTCTGGGGAGGGGACGGGTGGAGGGGGCACGTGATTTGGAGGTTTTTGGGGAATTGAGTTGGTATCCCTGAGAGGTGATTCGCCGCTGCACGGGCGTAGAATAAACAGGTGTGACCATCTGCGTCCGGGAAGTTCGGGTTTCCATTATGCTGAAAATTTTTGGTGCTGTTAGCTTTACGGTATGAGATATTTCAAAACTAAACCTATCCAAACACCTGAAGGAGTTAAGCCTATGAAACCAAAAAATAGCTAGTTCCGAAAATAAGAAAAATACAAATATATATTTTTTTTTCATTATGAGTTCATCGAGTTACCTCCAGCTACATATCGCTAGGGTCGTTATTTAGCTTAATCATTAATATTAGTCTAAGAAACATAGCCAATCTCTTTAATCAGAGTAGAATACTGATCACTTTTGTAAGAAATATTCAAAATGTCACAAGAATATGTAATAAGAAAACACTAGAATAGTTTGTCCGACTGACCCATATGAGAAGCTGGGCAGCAGACAAATGTCCCGCAGCAGCCGCGGCCCGCAGCGCCAGCGCCCTCTCGGTGGGCGAAACGGCGCGCGGCGGCGGCGAGGCCAGCAGCCGGGCCACGGTGGCCATCGCGCCGCGCGCCGCCGCCGTCTTCAGCGCGTCGCCCGCTGCGCCGCTCGGCTCCGTGCTCGACAGGAACGCTCGCCGCTCGTACTTCATTCGTATCCACCTGCAATTTATATATGCAAATTCTATTTATATTTTGAATTTCAAATAGTCACGTTTTTTAAAAACAACTCGAATATGATAATCCTATTATACTTTTATCGACTTGAGATAAGTGGAATTCTTTCTTTATTTCAATAAATATGAAAAGTGCTTACCGCTCTTTATCCTCCCTACTGCTGGCCGCGATGGGTTTGATATGTCCTCTCAAGTCCGCTTCCCAAATAGAATTGGCTAGGGTATTGCCCATTGAGACCATCACGCTGACGTGGCCGAGGCTGTAAAAAATAAAAAACATTTATATATTATTTTTTTCTAAAAATCCTTTTGCAATACCGTCAATGTACGCTTAAAGATCCAGGCAAATTCAAAATTTTGTTGCCAATTGGCTATCGCAAATGTGACAAAAAATGCTAATGCATAAAATTCAGAAATGAGAATGCATGGAAAGTGGTATATAATAATTTATATAGAAGGACCTTACCGACTAAAAAATCTAAATAACAAAAACTAAACTAATATAAAAGAAAAAAAATGCGTCGTCAAAGTACTATGTTATGCCTATGTTTATATCAGATTCGTAAATTGACCAAAATAATATTCGAAATAAATTGTTTTACTCACGGCCATTCATCTAAATCCAGCGAGCGAACCCTTGATATATGTGAACCCAAGTTCCTGTGTATGCCAGAACACTCTATGCAAATTAAAACACCCAAGTTCAAACTCGCCCAGTCTGGATCTGAAAAAATAATTGATATTAGAAATAAGAAAGCCCTCTCATATAACACTTTTATATTGCTCAGGGGAGGTATTTTCTATATCAAAACCACAAAAACCGTCGTACAATGAGTCAAATATACCCGCTGTTGTATCGACAATCTTTTTTGCATAACACAACTGAAACTAAATACTTAGTATTGACTGCTTAGTATGGAACCTTTCTATTAAGTTATTCAACAGTTTAAAACATATATTCTTATAAAATACATACCCGCAGCTCCACAATCACAGCACTTATCATTCCCCTTCACCCTTCTTATGTAGTACGTTGCTCGTACGTCGCCGGTTGAATTTGCGCCCGTTGGTGCGGGCTGACGGGACGTCTGTTATACGTACATTATATTACTTGATTGAAATACAATATCAGTTGTTTTAACCAACCAACAAAGATATAATTTGCATTAGAAATAAACTGGAATCAGTTCCCTTTTTGTGTTCCTTAATGTTCCTTAATTTCAAGTCAACGCATTTTTAGTATATTTCTGTATATAAAATAATATTTCGAGAACTACCCTGGCAGTGTTACAAATTGAATATGTTTAGTACTAACCCGTCCCTGTAGCGAGGCCAGGATCTGCGCTTCTACCGCAGCCACCCATGCATCCCTTTCTGCTGCAGCGGCTCCAGGACTACTGCCTCCACAGACTTCCCATCGCCAACGCTTGCCGTCTAGACTTACGATAGTAAACTCACAGGATGTTGCATTTTCACCCTCTGAAAATATTAAATTTATTTATTAAATGCACGTGGAAGTAGTGTTCTGTGTCTATAAAAAATTCAAATTTGCACTTATTACATTATTATTAATTAAATTACATGATTATATAGAATTTTTGATATTCATATTTCGTATTCATTTATATATTGTGTATAATTCATGGAATATACACAAATCCATATAGTAGGAAACATTCATATTGTACATGTTCAATTAATCAAACTTAATTTTAAATAATATCAGACATTGTCACGTAAATTCTACAAAAAAATCTACAAATTCTCTATAATATAATTAATAATCTCGAACAGTCATCATAGCAGGGATTTCCAATTTTTGAATAAAAAATAAGAATTAATAAAATAAAATTTCAACATTCTTTTCTTTTAAGTATAGTTTTTAATTAAATAACTAGCACAATTGTATATATATACATAAATCTTAATTGAAAAGGAGTGAATATTAAAGGGGGCTACGATACAAAAACATCTGTTGCTCGTTTAGCGCGAATAATAGTACAAAAGTAAAATACCTTCTTCATCCTTCTTAACGCCGCTACTCTTCATCCGCCGATGCCTTTTCTTCACATGCGGGGTGTCTTTGTCCGTTCCATTTGCGATGTCTATCTCTGACGCCAAAGACTGCCGACTAGACGCCGGTTCCTTCATAGCTTCAAAGGCAGACATGAGAGCCTTGTCCGTCGCCCGAGTCGGCTTCTCTTTGTAACCTGAATTTGATATTTTGCTGATTTGTGTGTACGTGGACTTATTTGATTATTCTCAGCTCTTTCATTTTGTAGTGTGTTTAATACTTCAATAATGAGCTATATGTACTATTTCGTTATCAGGGTATTAATTTGGATATAAGTAATCTAACACTGGAGAAATCTTTGGGCAATTCCTTTCTTTCTTCAATTGAGGACCTTCACTAATATTCTCTACTAATTCAAGCATATAATCAGTGAGATAACTCGCTTTTTGATTTCTATATACAAATATTTATTTTACAGAATTAGCAACGCTATATTATATAGTATTTTTAAAGTTCAGCATCAATACCCTTACCTAATGATAGTCCACCAATACTATCGTGAATGTCGAAACTGGTGTAGCCATTGTATCCTGGGACTGTTGTGATAATTGATTTCGAACCCCGAGGCTTCTGTCCTGGAACTTTGACAGTTACATACTGCAGGGCAATTTCCTTTCCATTTACGTCTTCCATGTAATCCTGCAAATTTAATTATAAACCTATTGAAAACAACATCGTTTTGCATACGAAACCAAAATAATAAATATTTTTTTAAGTTCCAATTGTTAAAGCCTCAAGTTTTAAATATAAGTTTTTTTGTATCATTAGAATTGAAAAAAAAAAAAAACTCACAAGCAATTAATCGTACTACATGGTTAAAGATTTAAAACATTTATGATCAATACTTATTGTCCTTCATCTCTACTCTAATCATTACGTGTCTGCTTATTTATACTATTTTTAGTATCGAATATAAAAGAAGTTAGATCTTTGAACGCGCCTACGCGAAAGCTAGCCAAAATTAAAGGTATTTAGGTAATTAAATTGAAGAGAAAAAAGAAAACTTTTTTAGCCAATTATGTAATTCAACAATAATTAGAAATTGACTTCTCCCATACATAATTTTCGAAAGATTTACTAGAAATACTTCGACACGTTACCAAGATATTACCTAATACAATATATATTATCGCAACATCTTAGAGTGCATAACAATGCGTTAAAATGTAACACGTAACTCTAAACCTATTACGTTAACCCGTCATGTAGATTTTATTACCTCGCCTTCAATTGTGTCCTTGAACCAGCCTCGCAAAACCGGTTACAAATCCCAGCCATAACAAATACACATTCCTAACACAATAGGCAAAAGTTCTAGCGTAAAAATAGCTTCAGGTTACACAAGATTCTTTAACAAACGCTTAATTTGATAGCGTGAACGTTTGTACAATGAAGATGAACTGAGGTCTATCTAGGCTTTGCTCGTTCAGAAATACGAAAGAAAATAATTAGTATTTACATAGTCATACAAGACTTGTCTATTTTCTCGAATTTTAAAATGTAAAAGCGAAATATGTAAATATATGAAGTTTAAAAATGTTAGTCACACTTACATGCAAACTTGGGTGATACGTAAGTCTTCCATCATCACATAATGTAACATATTTTTTCTTCCACTCCTTGTTCAATGCTTTGCTACTCTTCTTGTATAAGTAGCCTTGCTTAAGAGGTATTGCTCTTCCCGATCCTAGCTCGCCATTTTTCAGTCTATCGTCACCTTTCTTTGAGGGTGTGAATAGATTTGAGCGTCTTCTAGACTTTCTTGATGTGGTTGGAGTAGAAGATGGAGTGGGGAGATCCTTTGATTCTTTAGACTGAAGGTTGTCGAGACAGTGCTGCGTTGTATACTTAACATTGTTATTTTCTGTTGCTATGGAAACAAGGCCAGATGAAGAACCATGGCTACCTAAAGAATTTCCCCACCGTGATGAGGTATCTGATCCATTTGTACTATGGATTTCAACAACGTGTGTAGAGGATATGCCACTGCTATTGGAAGATGCATCGAAGGATGATGCTCCTCTGTGTAAGTGATGTGATGATGCTGATAATGTGTGATGACTTCGAGGTAGTGAGTCCTGTAATGGATAACACAATGTTTCATAGTACAAATATAAACATACAATGCCATTGGAATTGGTGGTTCAATTGGTCAATAATTACACTATGTGACTTTTATTAACGGCAGACCAAGTTATTATTTTTTATTAATTCCTTTTCATACAATAACAGTAACAGTAAAAGATTGTTATGGAAATTTTAGTTCCAGTTAAAGGCTATTTGCGCTACATATTTCAATTTAGACCTATAATGGAACTCAATTCTATCTAAGGATCCTTAATTGGTTATGAAGGGAACTATTGTTTGTGATTGGTTAATCATAATTTATTGTATAATAATCATAAAAATATAGACTGTCATTTCTATGAAAATCATTCAATAATGCTTGTGTTATAACAGATTTACATTTAAAGAACAATTATTATTGTATTTAATATAATTTATGTAATAGTAGCACAGCCATAGTTTATACCATATTACTAATATGGCTACATTTAGTTGTAGGAAAAATTTATAAATAGTATTCACAAATTAAAGGGATTGGATAACAGTTCATACAGTACATAGAGGTAATTTTGATCTTAGTAAATATAGGCAACAGATTACCACACTTTATAAAATACAGGAAAAAGATTTCTATAACCCAATATTTCTATGAACTTGATAGTAAAATATCTTATCATTGATCAAATTCTGTCATTTTTATCAAGAAATGTTATGTTTATTGCTGATCATACAAAAAGTGATATGATATCTCACAAATATACTAATAAAATACTAATAAATATAACATATAATACTAATAGATATTAATAAAAAAAAATTGCCTAGTTATAAAAAAAGAAATAAAAGAATCATTTTAAGTAGTAAATGATTCATTAAAAATACATTTTGTGTATTCCATGTTACACACAAATTTCATATGCAATAGAATGGAATGCATGGGCATTTCCAAACACCATATAAACATTAATCAAACAGTGAAGGTAAAATAGCTAAACAACTAATTATCTATTGATTTTCATCAAGGCCGTAGTTTGATGAAGCGTGAACAAATAATTTTTTATTTTCGTTATAATAATATAGACTCACCTTATATAGAAATGTGGAATGGTTATGGCTTGGTGAATTCGCCAGCGGTTGTGGAGTAACCGGCCTCGAACCAGAAAGACACTGCGAAGAAGCAGACAATCGCGTACCTACAATCTTCTGGCATGCTGAAAAAATTACCCCCACGTATAAGTATTTAAGCACAGTTTAAAACATACAAAAATGTTCACTAAAATATTAATTCTACACACGAAAGCACTATATTGTAAAAACAACACGCACATTCGAATTTAGATGATTTTCGACGGTCGCGTTCTTCTGCTCTCTGTATATTGTAACAGGAACTTCGACGTCTCAAACTGGATATTGGCGACATATTTGTCTTAAATAACACTGTTTTATCCATTTTTCCATTTACGTTTACTTTATTTTCTAAAATTATCCACCGTAACGATCGTATCACCGGCAAACATTGAAACAACAGCTGTCAAAAATGTAAACAATGCGGAACGAACGACACGACCACTCCGCGCTCGGCTTGGGGCCGGTGTTGCCAGTAGTCAGTACTCAGTAGTCAGTACCACCGACCACGCGCCAAGATAAAACTCCCTGACGCAAATACAAAATGCGTAGGTTTTACATCCAACGCAATAGGCTTATAACTTTCATTGCTAATTTATTTAAAAAAAATCTTACCATCTTGAAAAACTCGTTCAACATTTAACCCATACGTTGCACATGTCTCGTAATACGAACATCTTCTGAGTTCATTGGATAACTTGCGAGCGCGATTATCATCCACAACTCGCGGGCTGCTTTCACTTATGGCATCTGGAAGAGCCATCGTTCATTAGATAGGAAATAAATCGCGGAAGCATCGAACGCGACGTAATATCTGTAGTAGAATATAGAATCATAAAGTTTAAAAAGCTAAAATGGGTACCTTGAGTTCCTACCAATATTATTGGTATTTCGGCAGAATTCCGATAGTGTGACATTTTGTTGAAGTAATTTGAAATTGTATTATAACTAGATTCGTTTTCTAAACTAAACACGAAGATAACTGCGTCTACCCATGCTGTGAACTGTAACAATAAAAAAGAGTACATTTAATAAACGTTACCAATGTATTCTTTAATTAGGTATGGCAAAAAAATATAATTTAAATATGTTTTATTTACAAAACATGGATATACTTAAGTTAATATCATTAACATTGCAAAAAAACTTTGTTTTAGTTAGTAAAATTATTTTGTAAACTCTCGAAATTGGATTTTCGGACCAACGGAATAACGTTGAAATGAGTTAATTTGGGTTTAAATGCTAGCCCTATAATAACCTAACTTCATAAAAACCACTTCAATGGTTTTACCTTAACTATGAAGGGTCATTCCGCTATCACGTGAAGGGTTGAAAGGGAAGGGTTTCGTCTGGATGTTTAACGGATCTACTCAGGTTACCAGCAAATTTTTATGCATTTGTAAAATATTTCTTGCGATTTTTAATGTTCATTTTGTAATTCCAATTAAATTATAGCTTTTATAAAAATTCTTTGAGTTCATACGATTTTCTGAGGGTTTTAAAAATATACCACATGTTTATATTAGTTAGCGAGGTAATTATGTGTAATTAATAATGTTATGTATAAAGTTAATGCGAAGAGAGTCCTATATATAATTTATATAAATCCGTAAAGATTAAAATTCTGTTCTATTATACAGATAATGCAATACTATAATGTTGCATTTCATTAGAAAACACACAGAACCATTGTTCCTTATTCAATAGATTACTTCTATAAGATAACACAAAAGTTGTGCAATACCTTATATAAAATATAATATTTATCGTATTACCAATACGAAGTCCAAATAAGATTAATCAGAATTAATTTTATATACAAGTAAATGATTATATTAGGAAAATTTAATGAACGTCACCCCATACCTGAAATCGAATGATTGGTTATTATTCGAATATTTTATCACGCATATACTTATCTAAACAACAGGAAAAAATATTTACATATTCGTATTATTCACTGGAATCAATTTAATTCTAATCAAGGTATGAGATTAATCAACAAATATTATTTATATTATAACTCACCAATTATCATATATCACAAACTAAATAACCACTACATGTATATACAATACACGTATGAAATTGGATTTACAGAAAATATTTTGTTAAAGTGTAATATGAATGGATTGTCACAAAATGTTTTGTGCGAACGGAATAATGTTCGGGAGGCAACTGGGCGGGCGGGCGGCTGGATAGAACCTTGCATAGCCTTCATATTTGCTATCTTGCTCACACAACAGGAAGTGAAAAGGATAGGCTAAATGGATGCAATCACGTCCAAGTCTTGCATTTACCTATATATGGCTTAACAAAATATAATAGGGAGGAAATCTATTATCGCTGCGTTAGGACTTAGCGATTACATAACCGCGTAACCATAGTTTTTATTACTACATTATAAGGTTGAATTAGTTGAAAATTAAATCATTGTCAGCGATGACGACCTAATAAATGAATATATCGAAATCAAATCAAATTTTAATATAAGTTTGGAACCATGAAACATTTTTTTATTTTATGTTTATTACGTCACCAAATAAAACACTACAATTCACAATATAGCTTACAATGTATCGGGTGTGCTCCTATGGTTACAAAGATAAACCAATTAGAGAATCAAATTTAGAATTTCGTTGTTGTTTGAAAATTGCTTCCATTTTCATAAATTGATCATTTGTTGCCACTTACTTGAACAACATAAGATGGACTACAATTCCATCATAGTACAAAGTTATCTTTTCAGGACAAAACGATAGCAAATGCGGAATGAGTTCAACAGATAACGAATTGTATATCCTGTAAACTTTTCATCGAATTACCAACACCTCAACCTAGTACGGGATATTACTAGGATGAAGCGTAGGTCTTGACATGATATTATGTGTAGAATCTGAACGTGAATATTAGAGCTTTACATATCTTAGGCATAAATAAATTTAAGTATATGTTATAATTATAATCTTTACGATTAACAAATATAATTAATAAATTACACTAATACTTCTATGACACAGCTTACCGAAAAGGCCAGAAACGCTTATAAGACAGATTAGCTGTCGATTTTAAATAAAATTATATTAGGTGACAAGGAAAAAAATATGACTATATGAGTTCAAATATGCAACTTTCACTGTTTCCATTTATTGCAGAGTTTTGAATAAAATAATAATCATAATTCTCTGATCCGCTTAGTCCGACTATTCTTTCTAATTGTTACTTAAAATAAAGATGCGTGGAATCTATGGTCACGCGTGAGTCCTTCACGGCTTGACCGGTTTGTATTGTGTTAAGTGTGAAGGAGCACGAACGAAGGTTTTCAATACAATAATAAGAACCTCACTAACAACTCTACTATTAAATATTAGTGATTAAAACTTTTTTACCTAAACATTTCGTATTTAATGAAATTTTGGATATGTCAAGCAAATCTAATCGTAGTATTTATATTCTATTCAACAAGAGTAGAATAAGAATGTTTTAAGTATCTACGTACCGGTTCCTCGTGATCCAAAAGAAACGGCGGTCATGTTATTGTTCATTTATAAAATCGTTAATTTTACATTAAACGACACGTATAGGACATGTCTACCTAAAGATAATTAGTGTAGCACTTTCATAGATCGATAAGGGTTATTTTCCGACCCTTAGGAAAAACCCTCTATTGACTATGCGTGCCGACTGTATGGCGCCGTGAAAAAACAATAGCACCAAAATCCCCTTTTTTATTTGTCTTTGTTGAAAACATTAAAAAGTGTAGGGAGAATTTGTTCAAGATGATGGATAGGGGAGTTAGCTCTCGTCTCAGCTAAAATCGATACAATAGTGTACACTACGTAATCATAATGTCAGCGCTGTCAACTTTGCAATCAACTTACAAATTGAGAACTTTGTTGATCGTAGCCGAGAAACAGAATTCGTTATTGCTTACTTATATATTATTATAGTAATTTATTAGTATTAAAAAAAAATAACTTGTACTTGTGCGAAATTATTATAAGTATAATAATATTAAAGATGTGCTATATCGACTATATATTTAATGAGATCCATTGAAATCGATATCATAATGATAAGTACTAGCAATAACACTATATAATAATAATAAATATTAAATTAGACCAAAGTATTATAGTTAATAAGTTTCAGATGAGCTATGAAATCCTATCTTATTGATCTCAGGCCAGACGGCAAGAGGTCAGTGCTCTAAACACCGAAACCCTTTGAATAAACCAATTTTATGAGCTGATGATCTACGAGAGCGATTGCTTCATACATTGTCTCATAATAATGGTAGTTATTTGACCGTCCTAGTTTGGGATACACGATGTTTAAGCGATTTCAAATCGGATTTTCTCGAATGTTTTGAGTGTCCATATAAACCCTCGTTGGGTCGATCTTGATCTTAGGTTTTAATAAGAACTGGTGGTAACGCCATGGGCGTTCGAAATCTAAAATAGCTTCAAAGCCTCTTCATGCCCTTATAATATAAGTATATCAAAACTTAATCATCCTATTGCTTAGGTTTTTAGAAGTCGTAAATTCTTGAGATCTGTTGTAGGCTAATTTTGCAGACTTTCCTAATGGAGCAATGACTTAAACGACATAATTTATGCGTTATTTAGGTTACGTTAACGCGGAAATCCTATTACACTAGAAAATCAACGCCCACGTGTGACCATACGTAATGGCTATAAAATTATTCATGCACTATTTAAGTTAATCTTCATATTCACTTAAGCAAAGTCGTGCTCGTAGCAGACATATTTATGCACCTGAAACACAGGTGAACTTTTCCAACTAAGATATATTTTACGATAAATTTTTCTAAACAATAAGATCTACTCTATATATATCTACAACTTATTAAGGCTAATTCAATAACTTATTCCAATTAGTGCTTAAGAAAATCGCTTTGGCGACATCAACATTGGTGATTTGCCAATTTGCGTTTGGTTTTTAATTGTTATGTTCAACTTTCAATCATTTATTAGAGCTTATATTCGAATCCGGCTAAAGCCCATCAAAAGAAAATGCTTACAAGAACCTATTGTAGCCCTCACCCTTGCATGAGTACATAAAGCTGTGGATTCTGTGCCGTCTGACACATTGTGTGACGTCGGAGTTTGAGTTATGGAGACACCGTCAAGTTATGGTGCGAATGGTCGCACAGAGTAAATAATACACATATCTAATTCAAAATCATTGGATTTTATTTTGAATATGATCCTAATATTAAGTAAAAGCATCCTTAACTAACGTAGGAAATTACAATACGCTGTAAACCTAATATACTTTGGGGCGGTACTTGAGCGGACGTCATCTACACTCTAGAAGAAATACGTAATTTATAACCTACATTTGTTTTATCAGACAAATTTAATTTAGATAGAATTAGGTGCTTTTTTGAGTTTTTATATAGGTAATTTAATATTAGCTCAATCTGTATTTATATAATAAAAACAAAACTATTATTAGTATGTATCCGAGAAGATAATTCAACGAAGACCTTTCCTTTGATGTTGCTCACTCTTAATCCGAAATAACTAGGCCTTCATTAGGTATAAAATATGTTCTAATCCTATCATTTCACATTAATATAATATTATAGATAAATCTGTTTATGAGATAAGCAAATTTATTTATTTGAAAATGTAGACAACATAGTGTTTTGAGAAATTCGTAGGACATGTTTGAAGAGATTCAAATAATTATTATCAAAGATTTCAATTATTGACTATTCCTCTTTTTTATGCAGTTCTATTTTCGCTCAAAATTTTGATGCATTATTGTACACGATAACAAAATCCATAGCTTTGTACAGTCTTCTAGTTAGGTATAATATGTTTCGACAAAAATAAATTTTGAAATAGAATAATCCAGTTTGGTGCGGCTAACTGTTATAATCATGTATTGTTAGTGCTTAGAGGAATAAAAGTAAAAATTAGTTTCATCAAAAGTGAAAAAGTTTAGTTTTGTAAAGCAGCTCAAGATGTAATTAATCAAAATATATGCACTTACTTGCATCTCGGGTGGTCCACCTTCATCTCTTATAAGTAGGAGGTAACTGTGCCCATCGATGATAACTTCTTTTTTGAAACGGCCACCTAGAGAGAAAAAGTTGTTAAATCTATATCTAAGGAAAATAACGACAAAGACGCAATTTCCGACCGGGTCCAACGTGCTTAATATTTTGAAAAGAATTTGCTGCCTTGACAATGGAAATATTAGAATAAATATACTAAATCTTTTTTTTCATAACAATATTTAATCCACAACATTTCGTGTTGAGCGCCATCTGTCTTTAACAATACAACAGCAATTATAGTTGTATGATCAAGCTGTTCAATAAATTTCAATATGAAACTCTAGATGGCGCTTTCCTACAGACAAGTTTTCTTATTTTGATTAAAGATGGCCGTGGTCACCGTGGGTTAGAAGAAACAGCGCCACGAAAGTATTAATTTAAATCATTCATTTTGAATGATTTAATGTTATTATAATGATTTCAAATAGTTAAATGTCAATAAGTTATTAGAGCTCACCTTCGGGACTTTCTTCTTGCATGTAAGCTCCGGTTAAGTACCGATGTACCAGTGCTGACTTTCCGCTGTCTGGAGAACCCAGAACCCCAACACGAAGCTCGGTAACACCACGCGCGGAAGTCCATTCCTGGCTGTTTACGAACGAATCTGGAAAAAAAATACAGAATAAGTGATAGCACAGTAATATTTTTATATATTCGGTAGTATCTTATTTATACTTTATTGTACATAAAAAAATAAAAGAAAAATTTGCATTAGGGTAAATAGATGTCACTTTAATGAACAAAAATTAAATGCCGAGGACTGAACTAGTTGCGTTACTAGTATTTAAATATTTTTATAGATAAAACAAGCTACAGTTAAATAATAAATAAATAGCATGTAAATAATAAAGGTAATCTATTTTCATTTTCTTTTTATTATACACCTTGTTTGAAAGTTCTAGTAAATTTTCTAATGCGAAAATAATAACGTGAGAGTGGCCGGTCTTCCTCTATTTGTACCTACGGAGTTTGATGCAATTTTGTGTATGTAAAAGGAAATAATATTATAATAAAGGTTTAATAGAAAACGTTAATTTTATAGTATATATCAATATTGATGATATAATTATTGTAACATTATAAATCTGTATATTCTAATTTTAAAACAATTCTTTTATGCTTTATTTTCTCACATGTAAGTATAAGCTATATTAAGCTATTCTAGTTAGTTTCGTATTGGCGTTATAAATCGCTACAAAAACCCGTTTATAAGGAAATAAAACTGGAACTCGCGGCACTTTCTATCGAGATTCAAAGACTTGGACAAAAAGTTGCTTACGTCAACAACTGACTGACGTGTGTTACGCAAGGCCTTTGTTGTCAATGTTTAAAATTCATAGACCCTCTGAAAAGGACGCTTCCGTGCTTTGTAAAAGCAAATTCAAATGCGAACAAATATTGCGTAAGTATTCGCTCGATTCACGGATAAATTGTTGCTTTGATTTTTTTTAGCTATCCAAGATCCATATGCAACAAAATAAGGACTAAAATTATCTATTTCAAATCCACCCGTCCAAAAGGGATTTTGTGTGAGTGTGTGGTGAGTTTTTGGCGCCAACGATTTACTCGTAAAGTAACATAATTCAAGACTAGCTCTCAATAAAATCAATGCAAAACTTGTTCTGTCAACACAGGGGCCTTCCAGACCCCTACTTTAACGTAAATACGATCAAACACTCATTTCACACATTTACGATGCTATAAACTCCCGTCGTGTAACTAATGGGTGGGTAATTTCGGTTTATGAATTCTTAATAAACTTTCGTACCCTTTTTGTTGGTCTGTGGTCTCTGAATTAGTTCCTAATTTGAAATATAGGGTCCGTTTAATTCATTATACTTAAAACAAAAGAATTTAATTGCGCTCAAATTTCAATTATTAATAACTGATGCATTTCCTCCTTTCGGAGTGCTAAAAAATTCTTAAGACTGTTAAGTTTAATAATAATGACTTTTTAAATGATTTTTATGAGAAATATTATGAAGATACTATGAAGCTATCATATTATTACATTTTTATTTGAATATAAAATGTTATCTTCATGATATCACTTCTAAAACATATGATCTGAAACTGAAACACTTCGATATTACACATTTTATTATTTAAAAGGTTCAACGAATATATTACATACTTAGTTGCATCTGATCACGTTTCTATTTTAAGAACAAGCTTCCTCTCACTACTTAGTAAACATTTAGCTCAAAATTAGCCACTAACACATTTGGAAGCTATTTCCTTACCAATTTGCTTTCAGAGTATCCCATTTGGTGCGAATTGCTTCGAGTTATTTGCATATTGAGACGCTTATTACTAGCATCTAAATAAAATAGACCCAGTTGACGATATAATAAAGTTTTTACATATACTATATATATATTAGTAGTGGGATCAATAAGCATCGCGTAACTCGATGAGCTCTATATAATCTATCTGTACTAAATAATCGAAGTATTAAAGAAAGTTATGTAAAGCCTATAATTGAACTATACTATACTTACTAGGTACTTATACAAAATTTAATTAAACCATTCAATATTCATAATCATAACATAACATTGAGTAACTTAATCTTTCGTTTTTTGTGTGATTTTGGATAAAATTTAATAATTTATACAATAATAGAGTTTTTATTCAACGATGCCAATGGTATGGTTTCCGACATTACAAATAGGATTAATCGGCTAAAGAGACCTTGTTTTGGAAGGTTAAGCAAATGACAAGGTCAGTCTATTGTTTGAACAATTGTGGCGGGTGATGCAAAACGAAGCAAAATCGGTGACACAGATTTCCAATCATGCAATCAATAGGATTCTGAACACACCAAATATAAAATTACATTTTTTTAAAAACTATATTAATTATTTAATAAATAACAGTGATATCTGACTACGAATATCGACGGCACGTGTTGTAAATTAGTGTGATGAATAAATTAAAAAAAAATGATGATTTATGTTCGTTAAGAAATTATTTGTACGAGAACAACTTGTTTAACCAAGGCAATATTATTTCGCAACTAATCTTCAATTGTTTTAAGATGAAAAACCTCTCCGAGCTTAATTAGTAGAGTAACAAAGTACCAACAAAGTAAAGTAAAACATATGTCTTATAATAAAATTCTCTAAACGTCTCAGAGCATCAAACAACTGAAATAAGAAATAACAGTAGTAAATGAAATACAAACCACAATGTTATTCATGGTCATAAATCGGATTCCGCTTTTCAAATTGATAGGGAGCGTGACGTGTATAGTTTTAAAATAGAGCGTATGACATCTGCCTCCCACTTATAAACATCTAAGAAATACATAAACTATAGAACAACATACTATATAACAGAAGAAGATCTTTTGATATTTGAAAATGTCTTTATTATATACAGACTCGCGATATTAAATTACATTTAAAATGTTGTTTAAAGATATATAGAGCGAAATGATCTTTAAAAAACTAATGAAAGTTTGTTATACGTTTCGTGATCGTATAGTATTTAACTATCTGTCTTGTAAATTATAAAACTAATTAGATTTTACGTTATTACAAATTAGGTTTTTGATAAGAATAAACTAAAATCAGTTTTCGTTGTAAGATAAGACGCCGCTGCACGCCAGTTTATCTCAGCAAGTCTTTATTTATATACGAAGCCTGATAAATATTACGTAGGTAACCCAACGAATGTCATTTATGGCTTGAAGGCTTTGCGGTTTGACCTACTGAAGCCCTATGACACCGGATTAGGGGCGCAAAATCGGAAAAAGGGGTAATGGCCCATTTGTCGGCGCGTCGTGACTTCCGCCTATTTAAGGCGTATGGAAAGAAGAAATACGTTTTAGCTTTACCTTTCACATTTTGTCACTTTTCCTTATATTATAATAAATTTTCACAACAAAACTACAATTTTAATAAATGTTTTTTCTTTCTTTCTTGCTATTTAGGTTTACGAAGTTGTTATTTCGTTTGACGCGCTCGTCAAAGACTCGCTAGTCTGCCATAAAAAGGTCCCTATACAACACGACAACGAAAGAATTGTTGTGTTCAAATTATATATCTGTCTATAGAAGATTAAATTAATATTCAATTTTGTTGTTTAACCAAAACACATCTCTCAAACAAGAAACATGGCAATAACGTAGTTTATATTCTCAAGAGCAGTAATTTAATTAAAACGAACAATGGTACTGTCTTGCTATACATCTGCTCTGATTTTGGTACCTGTAGAACATCTGCCAAAGCAGAGCACCTTTTGTGCGATCCCTTTGCGAATAGATTACGAAATATTTTATACTCACGTCGTAACCGAGACCCATTGGCTTGAGAGGGATGTGCTACTTATCGATGTATGCCATTTCAAAACTTATGTCATAAAAAGACAGTTTTCTTATGTATTAAAAGATCTTTTAATTTATAATTACGAGTTCGTTATGAGTATATCATTTCTCAAATGATGATCAAAGTTTCTATGAGTTTCTACAAGTTCTGTCTTCTTCCTTAAACGTTTAATGAATTGGGAGGAACATAGTTTTAATTATTTCTAATTTTCTTTAAACATATATTTAATAAAACGTAAACAATAGTTATGAGAGCACATTGTATTTTCAATAAAATGCTATCGTCGATTCATGTCTGATTATTATCAATGGCCTCGATACTAAATAAGATCATGTTTCGGAACAGCTCTTCAGACGTTTCTTATCGGTTAACACAGATATGAAACTCCTTAGACCGACTAATATCACGTCTTTATTGCTAAGCTATCTATAGGAAATATAGATAGCTAAGCAATAAATTATAGATAATAAAATATAGTAAAAGTTATCGGATTTTATATTATTGATTTTGTTTATTGATGATTAAACACAAATAAAATGTTCTGCTAAAATAGACTTGTAGATTATGATAAGAATTTGAATTGATGAATTTTAGATACTCTATCTTTTAAATTAAAAGCAAATGTATCTTTGAAATATCAAAAACTATTAAGTCCTAGTAGCAAAAATGTAAAACCGTTATAACGACAAAATTCTTTCAGTACCAAACAATTTTTAACTTATCGATAAATCATCGTCACGAACATCACTATAAGCGACCCCTCAACACAACCTCTCAAACTTTATAATTATGTGTTTTCCGATACGTGAATTTCTTGTGTACGCGAATCATTATTAAGTCATTTATTGTCGGTTACCGTGGCAACGCCCACATTTTTTTCTTTAGTGCACGCATTTTTTCGTCTAGCTTTTATGTTTATTCAAATGAAGACGGCGAACGAGCCAAAACATTAAAATTATTAATAACACGATTATAACGATACAGATTTAAAAATCAGTACGTATGTAAAAAATGAAGTAGTTTTTAGTAGTTTTTTACTATTAATTTGTTACTACCAAGAAAAGAAACGCATTTAAAAGACAATTGTCTGATTTCTCTTAGAATGTATATTCTAGGCTTTATCAAAAACTCAATGGAGGTTATTTCGAACCGACAATCCAAGTTTAAGAAGAGCATTCTATTAGCCATACACAATTCTTCAAACTTGTTCGTTCTTCTTTGTTTGTATTCACATAGTTTGTTAAAGTAGTTATAAGTTTTTGTTCATGACGTCCACATCTATAGAATCGAGGCTACGTTATATACATAAGTTTATAATACTGGTACATTTAACCATAGCGATGTTTTGTCTCTTTCACTCAAATCGTGTTACTTAAAATGTAGCCTGGTTGGCACAGTTAATTTTATAAAATAACAAGAATACAAGGCTAATTTTATACAATTGAGGTTATAAATGTTGTTTACAAACAAAAATGTACAACGCGTGCTAATAACATCTTCTCCTAGTAAGTTCTATTCATGCGCATATTTGTAGCGCGCACTCAATCGTGCGATTTTCTGATTGATTCGATGAACAAACGATTCTTTCCGTTTCCTGCATTAACCACGTGTGCCGGCTTCACTTCAGAACCGAATCACTACGCCGCGCCGTGCGCATTTAAATAAACTATCAATATCAAAAGGAGTACTACGCCTTTATGAAAACTATATGCATTATCTATATAGATCTTTATCAGCTCCTATGTACAGTTTAATGTATATATCGGAAGTCTTACCATTTATGACTCATTAAACGTGATAATTTTAAAAGCAGATATATAAACGACGCATGTATTAACGGTTATAGACAAGTATTTTCGAAACAAATCGTGCAATATTTTGTATAAAATTTCATTTGATAAACCCAGACTACACAAAAGATCTAGATTGATAACATCTATCCTTAGTTTGTAATTTTCTGCCCCATTTCACGGAGCCCTAACAAGATAGCGTTGTCTTTTAAAAGGCAAGTGGGTCAGGCAGTCAGCCATCACGGCACTAGCGACCTCTCCTGGCTTTCACAATTGACTGGGCGTTCCATTTTTAAAATCCCGCATTTTCAACCTCCAGTTGACGTTGGAAAATTGGAACGGAACAGGCCATATTGCTCTTTAGTTTACACTTAGGAATATAATGGCTTTTCAAAGTAGCTCGCTGCAGGGGAATTACGAACTAAATTGAAAATAGCTTTCAGATTTTTGTTTTATTACTGAAATTGGGGGAGACGTGGTTTATGGTAACACTGTAATTGACTTGACACTAAATTTCTAAGAAGAAAACCGCTCGCATACAATAGCAAGATATTATTTGATAAAATGTAAATCGTTATTACTGATCAATTGTATTTCTGTATTATCTCAAATGATTATTTCGTCATCACTTCGTATTAATTTAAAGTACACATTAAAAAAGTGTCAGGCCCTTATTAGATAGTGTAAGAAGTGTTAATGAACACTATTCTTATATTATATATTCTTTAGCATTTTAAGTTAGATGTAAATTACTCATTAGTCTTTCTCTAAGCTAGATCGTAATCTTTATTACTTGTCTCCGTGAAGGCCTATTTAAAAAAGAACTTCGTAGTACAGCTTAAAAATAATGTTATAATCTCTTGTGTATGTTTCTCAACAATCATTGCCATCAACTCTCAGTAAACAGGCTTTCCATAATAGGAGACAACATAACCTGCTGCGACTTCCACTACTTAATTGGGTACAGTCGAAAACACATTCTACAACGTAAGATGTAATTCACTGAGTCTATTTAAGATAAATAATTGTGTCTATTTTATTTTATCTCATATATTTCAAATTACATTTTAAGCAATTTCAATGTTTTTGTGCTTATATAGCTTATATATTATATCGTATATTATAAGTCAGGCAACTAAATCTAGCATTATAACATTAGGTTTCAAATAAATCAATATAGGTTCATAATATTTTCTATTCGAATTTTAAAATTAATTCCTTCCAATGCTTCAATAATTAATAAATTAATTCCGTAAATAATACCGTAATGCGTAATAGAATAAGGCTGTAGTTTTAATCGACTGCTAATTAAGGATTACAAAGAAACTCTTCAGAAATAAAGGACTTGAAAAGTTGATTATAGCGTAATTAGCCTAATGAATAGCTTAGCCTAATTTGTGAGCCTTTGAGAAACATTCAACAACGCTTTGACTTTGAAATTTGAACATCAGTTATATACCTTTAGAGCTACGAACTTGGCAGGCTAGAAAAGAACCTCTGTTTCAAATTCAAACACTAGTGTGAAATAATGACGTGACGTATACGTGACTACAAGGTATTTGTTAAAATTATTACCATTCTTTAAATATTTATCATGTTATCAGACCCGGTATTGGCTATAGATGCTAAGTAGAAAATTAGAATTATAAAAAAGTTCTTGTTACAAAAGGGTCATTTAAGGTCTTTGTCAGAACTCAGTAATTTTTTTCTTAATAGGCAAATACTCAGCGGGATTAAAGCAATCCATACCGGATATCATTGACGGTACGAGCGGCAGTTTAAAATACAAAAACATTTGTAGGTTGTAAGTAGGAAAATATGTTTACTTCTGAACTTTAATTTATTATAAAAATATAAAATCTCTTCGAGCATATGGAGAGTAAGAATAACCTTTTTTTATCACCGTAACAGCAGAAACTGTATACCTACATCATCAAATATTAATAGCGCTGGAGTCCATTATGAATAAAATGTCACTCCCAATTGCCCACACTCCCCTGGAGTACCACCGTAGGGAGAGCACCGCAATAAATCCCGCGAACCTTTTCAATAACTTCCTCTTGGGTCTCGGCCCCAATAAATAAGCAAGGTGAGCTCTCTTACATCATGTATGCTACAGCAAGATAGCGATATTTAAGATAAATTTATGTTTCAACCAGGTGAATGTGTTCCACACGCAAACCTTTATAGGGTTCACTCTGAGTTTCGCTACTTATTTCTTTAAAATGTTTATACTAGTATTAGTATAGACCAGGGTTGTTTATGTGCAAGGCAATAATCTCAGAAACGAATTTGAAAATTATTTTTATATTGGATAAAGTTCTTATCAAGGAAGAATTTATAATATATATAACGCCATCTAATTAACTCGGGGAAAAGAATGATTTATAAAAAAAAAATTGTCTTTTTTAATGAGATTAATAACTTTCGTACGTAACGCTTAACGTATAATTAATAACACATCAAATTCATCTAAAATAGACATTTCTCACGTCATAATAAAACCCTTATTATATAACTAAAATTAAACACGCATTTAATTATAATTTTCCGCTGTCGCTTATATCTGTCTACCATGGTTTCCCCTACTTCCGTATTCAGTTATTCCATATGACTTTATTATGACAAATACATTTGTAAAGTTAGATGTCTATTTGGATATGTTAACATTACGCATTTTGCCAATTAAAGAATATAATGGCGACGGTTTAATTGTTATATTGGTATTTTTTTAAAACAACTATGGTAAGTATGTATACTAATGCAATATCTCTACGGTATATTCAAAGGAAGGTATATATAATACGGCCAACTTTTTTCGCTTCAGAAATAAAATAAATACATGTAAAAAAAATTATATTTATATAAAACTGTCACAAAAAGCTCTTGTCTTATTACTGTGAAATCTCGAAATGGTGCCGATGACACAGTTCTAATTTTAAAACAATTGAAAGTTTTATCACAGCCTCGCGATGCGGGTGGAGTTTGAAAAAAGAACGGGTCACTGAACGGAGATTGAATTTTTAACTATCACTTGACACTTTGCAATGTATATCTATATTGAATGTTTAAAAATAAAGGTTGAAATTAAACATAATCTTCCCCAGGCTTTTAAAAATTGTGATTAATTACTAACAAGTATTATTAATTTCTAAGGTCAGTAAAATTCGTAGGATAGGCCCATTAACTTTCTAAGTACATGTAATTGCTACCGACCATTAATAAACAGGCTATAAAAGGCAACTTATGTAACGTAAAGTTTGACATTAGGGTAGGCACGCGCTAGCCAGGTGCAAAATAATTAGATGGCGTTTAGGGTGGAATATTTTTACTACCTGCTGTCGTAGGCGTGCAACTCGCGGTATGTATTGAACACACTAACACCAGTAAGACCACTCAGATTGTCGGGGTTTAACAAGGCCGGTTCGGGTCTCACATGTTGGCTCGTACCACTATTGAACGGATAACAACTAGAGACAAGGCGTGTCGTACGCCAAATTTACTCTGGTGTCTTAAGATAGATCTTATTCTCAATTCAAACTGAACCCAAAGGCAATTGTCCAATATTCATTAAACTTGGACCGGTGAGCAGGAGTTCTAAATCTCTCAGTATTTAAGCCATAGATATCTGTTTTAACTGTGTTATTGAATCATTATAATTACAAACACAAATGCGCCCCTTTAATATCTAACATTTTAAATGAAATTATATCGATTTTATCAAACACAACCTATCGCCCATATCAGCTCGATTTGAAATGGATTCAAAGGTAATTGACAAATTATTCGGCGAGGTTTATAAAATTTTGATTGGAGCAATTTGCAGTCAAGTCTTCGAGCACAAAAAATAAGCATTTACGATAACAAGCTATATTATCGTCGTTATAACATAACCATAGAAGTTATTACGTTTTATGTTTCAGCTATGTCATCTTAGAATTGCGTAGACACAAGAGTATATTTTATCCAAAAGCGTAAAGTAATTACTGTGAGAATTAACACACTAAAACATTAACATGGCGCTAATTACAAAGCGATAAAACTCACGAAACACGTGTTTGAGCACACATGCGCGTGCACATTAAAACGTGCGAGACTTGGCATCATAAAGTTTTTATAGAATGTAACTCAATTCATTGCTATTTCATTTCTGAAATTTCAAGTACGCAGCGTTCAAAATATAATTAGATTCTGAAACCATACTTGAACTGATAAGTAACGTTTAAAAAACCGTTTAATTTGATCCATCCGAAATCCACCGCTGTGTCAAACCATCTTTTGTTAAATATCATCATCATTAAATACAATTTACAAAAGGTTTCATTAAACATAATCAAAATTTACGTTGAGGAAGACATGTCATTTAAAATCTAGATAAGAAATAACATAATGCGCATTATTTGAAGGCTTCTAGCCAATTGCCGTCTATTTTAAACGTAGGAGAAACCCGTTCAGTCTATATTTGTCTTTAAGAATTACTTAGTGATTTATTTCCCGTAATAATGTTTAAGTGTAGGTTGTGCGAAGGTTTCTTACATATACATGTTTTTGACAGACTTCAATAAACCAGACGGAGGACGATTCATCGATGTGTAATTTTTTATCTTTTAACGTCATACATATACAAGCAAAAACTCTATTGCTGGGCAAAATTTAGATTTACTACTTCTTTCAGTAGGAGACAAGACTAACACTTAACTAAGCTCACCTCATATGACTGTCACGCTTTCGCTGTGCACTAAGGTCTGTGTAAAATATTTGTATGAGAAATGGGATTTTTATACAACAAATATTTTACAATATACACATATTAAAAGTTTCAACTTTGAAAAATAAGAAAAATGTTTGTTCTTCAAGGAGCGAAATCAACCTAAGACTAACCTAAGACTTCCAAGTTTGTAGTTTTATTCTTTTTCTAACAAAATTATGTCAAGATAACAAAATTTAAAATAATATCTATAAAATGCATTTTACAACGAATATAAAATATTGCCGCAATTAAATATACGTCTCAACTTAAAATGTATGTATGGAGATACGAATCTGATGATGATGTAATCTTTAACTAGAATATTTCCTCCTATCCCTTTGAAAGCTATCGATATTATTGCAATAAGATGTTTAACAGTTTAGTGATTAGATAATATTCATCTTAAAAATATAGCAAATAAAAGTTACTATATGGCTAAAGGAATTTCCTATGCTTGTTTTAAATTGACTATTATTTTATTGACATTAAATTAAATATGCTGTAGGTTTCATACTGTATGCCTATGAGTGGAAGGACGAGAAGACAAGAAACTCAAAAATGCATAGGTACTTTACCACTCACCAGACTTCCTCTTTTCACTAACGAGAACTAGTGACTTTGTTCTTTTCACTCTTAATGAACGCCGTCTAATAGACCGCATAAGAGCCTCAGGCATCCGAGAAAATTTAGGCGAATCCACCCTTTTTTCGGGCATAAAAAAGTTTTTAACGGCTAACATTTTTCACAACAATCCTATAATTTTCTCGCAAGGAAAATCAGGTTTCCATTCCACTTCACGTTTATTTATCCATTCGACGAACTACATCCGCTACCATTTATTACGTCACAGTATTGTTTCGGATAATCAAAATGCTGCACACGAGACACTTATCCTGCCGTAATCGGGGATAATATGCGACAGAAGTTACTCGCCATGGCGGACACGTGTTAATCGGCCAAACGCAAACGACGTACTGCCTCACGTGCGACTCGCGAGGCAGGCTTACATTTGAAATTCACTGTGCAGTTTACGCAAATTTATCATTCTTATCGGTGAATATTCTTGGGAAAACATTCAACAATATACAACGGGTTTATATGACTTTTTATTCATGAATACAAAATATTGCCTGAATAAATGACATTCGAGGCGTAGAGCCACAGAACTTCGTCATTCACGAAAGAGAATTTATTAGTTTGATTTATTTAAACGTTTGCTTAAAGTTAATTAAAAGAAATGACGCCATTAACTCTATATTAACCTTTGTTCACCGTTGCTACTTGCAAGGCCTCACCTTGAAATGGAAAAACTAATTAGCCTCAGTACTTAATATTAAGTGATTAATGCCTCGAATTATATCGAAACAAAAGTTTTGATTATTAAGGTATAGCGTTTCTAAATTAGTTTACTAATATTTATTGAAATGTATTGTATTATTTTGTAATGCACTTTCCATGTGTTTAAATAATAAGCTTGGAATGTGTACAGGAAATAGATTTAAATACGGTAAACAACTCTTGTTATTCATAGTACAATATGGATTTACTTGAGATAGATTATTAATGCATACATATACCTACTATTTTACATTCTCTAAAGTCGTATTGATTATTTTGCAACACTTGCAAAACAAATATTTACGAATGTACAGTATACCTTGAACCTAGGAATGACGACAGAAGAAAGAGTATTTTTTCCAACCTAAGTGAATAAATATTCATGAAATAATTACAAGAAAATGAAATAATTATTTTCTCTATATTCGTAAATTACCATATTTAATTTGACAAAAAGATTTTTTTTCTTCACATAGCTTCAGTCTGAATTTTTTGTTACATTAATCATAATTTCACCATGATTCAGCATTACCAGCGCTATATTGGCTTTTAGTTAACAAAGCGCACTCAAAGTCGTTCAGTGTTCTAAATATAAATTATCAACTTGCGGTTCATATTTACATCCGTATCTCGAGGATTATTGCATCAAGGATCACGTTGCTATAAATCCTCTCAGCAAGTTAACACTTATAATTTAAAATAAATATGTGTTTTATACCAAATATTTATCTAGGTATTTATATTGATTAATAAATATAATATATATTTAATATATCAACCTTCACTTGTATAACTTTTAAAGAAAGAACTTTATTTAATGTAACAAAACTGCTCAGTTGCTGTTAATGTTCAAAACTTTAATTAAATTAATTCGTAATTTTAATTTAATTTCTTTTACAAACCTATAAAATATATTTTTCATAACACTCACAAAACAACTTGTTGTTGTAGAATATTATTTTGTCTTTGTCTTTTATTAACATAACTGTCACTCATTTGAAGAAAAACACTTTATTAACGCATTTAAGTTATGTATTTTTGCAAAATTTAAATAGAATTACATTATTTTAAATTTTTCCGACGCTTCAGCAGCTGTAAAGTTTATTTTGACAATTAACACCTTTTGTCTTCAGTCTACCGTGCACACACGCTGTAAAGCACGCGAAACGTCGGAAAAATTTAAAATAATGTAAATATATTTAAATTTTGCAAACAAACACAACTTAAATCCGTTAATAAAGTGGTTTTCTTTAGCTTGTTGTTGCATAAGTACAATTTAAATAAACATATAATATATTATACAGCACAAATATTTACATATGCACTTGGCGATATATTCCATATTCATAAATGTTTCTTTTTAAAAGTATTATCTTGCATAAAAACAAATATTTTTTTATTCTTCGTAAGCTTTATTGCTAGTTGGATAATATATTATTCGTCAGAATTTAAAGCGCTAAAGTAGCTTTGTTGTAAAGCAGTTCCCGTTGCGAGTCGTGCGATGTTTATCATGGCATCAGAGCACGATATTCTGCTCAGCATTTTATTCACCAGCCAATTTATTACGAGTCAAGTATAAAACTATTCTGTAATATTTATAGATATGAATATAACTTCTCTACTTCCATGCTTTATGTAATTGAAAATGGACTATGGATGGTTTACGTTAGGGTGGATATTAGTGTTTTTGTGATGGTAATGTCATAGAAGGGAACACCGTGATTACACTGCCGAAGGATTTGAGCACAATGTTAAAGATTCCTATGTTATTCAAACCACTGTTCAAATTTATTTCTAGTACTGTTCAGAATATTTAGTGCTTAGTTAGTTATATTTTATCTTATTTTTAATTTTATTTCGATGTTCACAATTGTATCTTCAAGACCAGGCTAAAGGATCTGATATCCAATTCCTTAATAAATTTAAAGAAAAAAAAAACACCGTGACGTGTCAATTTAATGAGAGTTAGAAGAGGAGAAAATAGAAGAACGCACGACCGTCTCCTACGTCACATGTGAGAATTTCACAAGGGTCATGGTGGGTAAGCTGGCCACGCCGCTGAGACTTCGGTAGAATGCGAAACCAACCCCGAGGGCCTCTGCAATACGGTTGGCTTTATTAGGTATTGCTTACCCGGATCTGTTTTTAGAGAGCCTGGAGAGTTCATATTAAAAAATAAAAATAATAGGTAGAATTATATTTATAAACATTTAATATTAAAAACCACTTCTGTAAATGGTATCCACATAGAAGAGATTACGTAAAATCAAAGAAGTAGTTACATTCCTTAATTGTTTATTTAGTTTATTTATACCACAAACCGTCCGATTTGTTTAGAATTAGTAGACACTTTATAAGCAGTACGTGTTACTGACCTCATACGATTTTTATTCAGTCATATGAACCGAAATATCTCATATATAACGATGACACAATGCACTTTCAATTAGCCATGTGACCATGTTCAACATATTTCATTGCGGGTTATCAAACTGATAGTATTACACCTTACTCGTACTCTTGTTTTCCATACAATTTGGTTAGTTTCCACACATACCCGTGCAAAACCTATATTTACTTAACAAAACTAAAAGCTTCATCCATAGAAGAGGAATGATCTACTGTGAGTAGAGATTGTAGTAGGTATAGATATCTAGTCTAGGCTAATGTAATAAAATATATAATAAAAAATACATTTATAGAATTAACAAAGTATAATTACAACATAGAAGCAGATGGTTTTAACAACGGAAGCGATATGACAGAACTGCAATGTCTTTATACAATTTGTCTGTTATATACATTATATCATTTAGGTGAGACTCACTGGTCAAGTGCTGAATGAATCCGGAATATTAAGTGTGGGTAGGGTTTGAAGTATTACTTCTATTGCAATGACTCGTCTGTGAATCTTGCCTCTAAAGAAACATACAACTTTTACGCTACTCTCTACTCTAAATCTCTCTTTTTATTGTTTCATCATAAATACTTATGTGTACATTAAAAAAAACTTACAAAATTGCACTAAAAAGTAAAAAAAAATGTATTTCTTTGAAAAATATTGTCAACATCATACAATATATTATAATAATTTCCAAGTTATTATTATTTTTAATTCTGTAATCATTGCACCTATTATTAGTAACATATGCCTACATTAATATTTAATCGAAATACCCTTCAAACATCGATATACATCAATAAACTTCGACTTTTAAGTGAATTCGAAAATAATTACAAGTCAATTGTAAAACTTCGGTTTGAAGTCGGTTAAAGACACTCTATGAATAACCTATATGCAGTGAATAATGACACCCTTACGTAGTTCCTATAAAACCAGTTCTGTACAATTAAAGTTAACAATTTATCAGTTTTTAGAATGTCGTCCTCCCACAAGTATAACAAGGACCGGTCTTGTCCTTTTATTAGGCTGTGTATTCTTTAGTGGATGACAAACTAAAAATTACTGCTTTATTTTTAACACGATTTCATCGATATAATCGTCACAGTTTAGTACGTTACTTCTATTATCTGTGGCCTATAACAGTTTGAAATACTAACTGTGTGGTAGTTGTATCTGACCTTTGTATAATAAAACTATAATTGAAACATTAGGTAAATTAATGAATGATAACATTATGTTATTTCTTTCGTTCAAATTCTTAGTTCTTTAGTTCACCGTTTCTCAATAAATTTTAACGTCAAAAAATTTAACGAAAAAAGAACTATCATATACTGACTAGAAATGATAGTTCAATTTCATATAACATAATTAAACAGAATGGGACGTACGTAGTTGAAAAGGTTAGCTGAATTGCTAAAACAACGAAAGAGGCAGATTAAGAGATGTGATTCCAACTAATATTACAAAGAAGTCTAACTCTACTTGTGTTAGTCGCGTTACTAGCTATTTAGCCTAGCTGCTAATTCAACGAATGTTCAAAAGAATGGTTTCCGATGAAGTTTTATATAAGTGTAATCAATGTGTAAAATTCCGACGAATTCAAAGTATCAACGATTTGAAGAACCTGAGCTGGGCTGAAATACCGTAGAAATAATTAGTGAGCTTAGCTATTCCAGCCAAGAGCCTAGCTGTGAGCCCCATACCTTCATACCAATGCTTCAAAAGCGTTTCAATCTTGTTTAAAAAAGTCAACAGGTAAAAAAAAATATATCCTGAAATAAAGATGTAATAAAAATACACCTGCCACGGAACCGAAATAATTAAACTCTGATAAGGATATCCGGTGAAATCTTTATCAATTCCTTTAATTGGGTGACGTTTTGTAGTAAAATATACTTATTTCAAAAGGACCTCTGTAAATAATAAAATTATGTAAATATTGAATACGGGTGTACATCTAAAGGTTTTTTGTAATTATTAAATATTGGCTACGCAACAAAAATAACCGACGAATAACCAAAATAGTATCGTATTTCACTTGTTTTATTAATTAGATACATTAATTTTAAAAGTTTAGTGATTTTACTTCACGCAAGTACGTTCAGACAAATATTGATTCAATTTGGTGAGCACAAAACTGACACACTGGAATACCGCATAGGCATTATGCCGCACGCGGTCGCCTTTTTTCAAGACAGCCTAACAGAGGGTCACGGTTTCCATCCCTAGCACAGTAAACATTCGTGCGATGAGCATAATGTATTTATAAAAAAACTATCTATGTAAGTATGTGATAAACACTATCAGTTGTGTTAGCACCCACAATACAAGCTATAAGTAGCTTACCTCGGCCAACCGATATTATTATGTATTTACTACATGTATTTATTTACAAGTATTACGCATGCGATGCGATTTGCACGGGTTTCTCAAGCAAGCGGGCGAATCCACTGAGAACAGTTAGTTAATAATTTAATAAAATTTTAGGACAAAGAAGACATTTCGCAGTAAACTTGGTTGAAGTCGAGTTAAATAAAGTATTTTTTTTTGGTTGGCTCTAAAATGGACGTTATTTCGTTTAAAATATTTCTTAATGTATTAAAATACACGATTAAGTTTATACACGTAATATGTAGAAATTTAGTCACGTTCTTTGTTATGCTTTTGATTTCATCACGTGTTATTTTTAATTATTTTTTAAAATTTTGGATACCGTATCGCCTCACTGTATGTAACATAATTCGTACGAAACGGCTTGAAAGATTCCTATGAAATTCCGAAAATGTGACATAAACAATTTTACAGACAAATAATTTCCCAAATAGGTCAAGGCGTTTTCTTCTATTGAGTTACACACAAAACTACTTGAGGATGAAATGATAACCTCCTTTTTTTGAAGTTGATCATACCTGCAACAAACAAATTCCATATATAAGAAAAAATAAAACTACTCACTCTCTAGTAACAAATATATAATAGCTACGAATACAATACAGTTTTACGATATCTTGTGGACAATGGATTTACGATTTCTAACTCAAAAATAATTGTACTTCTGTTTATATTAAGGCTCATAATAAATTCGTTAAATTTTAACTTAAACTATTTACGATTATTGCCTCTCATTTGATTTGCTTAAAATGTCTTTATTAGAAAGTTATAAGTTTAAATAGTTTTGCGATTAAAGCGCTCTATTGGTATTGCGTTGTATTTTCCAAACATTTCCTATGTAATTAACGAAGTATTACAATTTTGTATTCATTTGCTCTGCTATATATATTATATACTCTTTGATTGTTATTTTTATCCATGTTGTTTGTATTGTTTTATCAGCAATGATAAAATAACACGGCAAAATTTGAGACCACAAAATCCGTCTTCGCTTCCTTCTATTACTCAAAACCACTGTGAGATAAAATTGTTGATGGAACAGAAGTTTGAATAGAATAAGAGGGACGTAAATAGACGTATAATGATTTTTTTATATAAAAGGTTGGCATTCATTAAAACAACGATTAATCTACATATTCTTTTCATTACACTGAAACAACTGCTTTTTACGTTGCTCCAGTTTCAACCACCTTGAGCTTAAGGCTATGACCTATATTCATGGTTTCGCGAACTTCTATAGAACATCCGTACTTTCAATAACGTCATAAACTGCTGTAAAACCATCTTACACTTAAAAATTTATTACAAACTGGAAATTTATTGTTTTCAGTGACGTCAATGCCCTTATTCCAAATTTGAATTCGATTCATTCATGATAGAAATATGGCTGTTTCTTCGAAATTCAAAATCAGAACGCTTCCTACACGTTCTGTGCTCTAATTTTTTTGTGCGTTTTGCCTGAAAGGCCAAATAATAGATACAAATTATGGACACCAGTATCGCTACAATAAGTATTGAGCCGTGCCACCCTGTTCATATAAATCATTTCAATACTTGACACTATGGCCGGGCCCGATTACTTTATGACCCAAAACTGCCACAATTTACGAGTTACCTTTCTAAGATCATCAACGGGTATTAGTCACGAGCGAGTGGTTTCGATCGTTAGATTATTCAATTTATTTATGAGTGTAAGGAATCGATCGGGCGGAATGACGATTATCGACTTATAATTCGATTATTATCTTTTTGATATACAACTTTCTCACGAAAGGGATGCAGGGAGCTCCTGTTGAAATTGACGTCAAGATCCCCTTACGTACTAATAAGTAGACGTAGCTCTTCTCGAGATATATGCTCTAAATCAAATTACCAAGTTTTAAAAATTAATATTTAATTTAAATTAATAATATACATAACTGTCATGTTCTATGTTCTACAATTTATATTTATACACGGACGAAAATTGTCACGCTATTTGAACTTGTGATCACCTGCCTGAGTGGATAATAACGATCGATCAATGGTATACAGGATAAAGTTTCAAGATATACTCATTTGAATATATTTATATAAACATTTATTTATTTATTTTTCGTTTCGTCTGTCTTTACAGCATTACATTTTACAACATATATCTTATATCTTTTGTTAACTCTTGTTTAAACAAATATTAAACACTAGCGCTATGTGGTGGTTGTCACAAAGTCTAGGCATAAGATGCCTTCGTAAGTACTAAACAAGAAATATTGCCTATTATAAGTACATGTTTCTTTCCTTCGACGCGAACAATAAGTACTTAATTAATGTAATTGTGTAACGGGATTTATTTAATTAATAATGTGTTAAATGTGGTAAGACTGTAATAACTTGCATGGTTTGAAATCTACCAAAATGTTAACAGATTGTAATATAACTTGTATAACGCGATACAAACTTTCCGAGGCTGAACTTCGCCAACACGGTATCAGAATATACGAAACTACTTAATATCTTTGGAAGTTCTCAGAATATGATAAAACGTGCCGAAATATTTTAATCATATTTTCACACATTAATTGTTGAGTTGGACCGAAAGTGGTCATTAACCCTCAATCACCAAGTGAAGTTCATTACTTTTCGCTCTCAAATTTTAATCTTCAGATAAGTAAGGCTGTTAATGTTCACCATACAACTCGAAAATTATATATGTATTGAAAAAAAAAATACTATTATAAGTGTTTGTGCCCGTATTCAAACTTTGCAGGAGGCTTACCGGATGTAGAGACATCTCCACTCATTGACACTCACAAAGGGCTGGCGTGCGTTGCCAGAATTTCAAGTATCGGCATGCATATTATACCTTTTATGCAATTTGTGTAAGTTATCTTTAAAATGTGCGTTAGGAAATCGCGATACAAGAAATAAAATGAAGTAACAAACATACACATAAAATTTCGCCGTTATTATATAAAAATATAGGCTATAGATTCGCCTCCATAGATCAATATAACAGCGTGCTTATAACAGAGTTATCAGATGCACTTTAGATTGTGGAGGGTTTCTTCCCTCATGACACGTGTTACACCCTCTCTATCATAAGCTTATTAAGGATTTTATATTATTCTATGATTTCCTAGATACCAAGGGAAATAAAAGAAGTAGAATCTATCAGTCACTTACGAATGTAAGATTAATTTGAGTTTTGATTTCATTCACTGAAATCTTAATCACATTAATTTTATATAAGTCAAATTGACCCAATTGGCACAATAGTCTGTCACCAAGCCGGACTGCCCTACAGAAGGTCCAGAATTCGATTCATCGTTGTGGCCGTTATATTTACTTATAAAAAGTATATTTGTATTTTTATAACGAGTGCAAAATACCTAAAAAAAAAAACGGACTTTGTACACAGAACCAAATTCTATAACTGTTTCATTCTTGTTTGTTTTCTGTTCGCATCTCGGACCTATTTTTCACAGCCAATGGACCTTTTGTTTCATGCACGAGGACTGCCCAGAGGGTTTAATAAAAATCAATATCGAGTGGAACCAATCGGCGTGTGATGGAAGCATTGACGCGCCTACAGCGTACAGGTGGTTAAATCCAACGGCCAAGCGAAAACAAAAGTGTTTAAAGTATAGTGTTTTTAATTTAAAACAAATATAACAGTGAAGTAAAAACTGATGACATTCTCCCTGATACTGATTACCTCAGCCCAATAAAAAATGTAGTAAAGGCGAGGAGCATCGCTATTTTGGGTACATTTTTAAACCAGACTATTAGGTACTCAAATTAAGGTAATAATATTGCGGCATTGTATGACTAGGTGATCAGTACTCTTTCTTACACGTAAATATTTAATTTACTAACATTATTGTCTGCACAAAAATTCGAAAACGAATTTGTATGTAACATGACGATTTCGTTTTCGTGAGTCTCGTCGCAGATTTTCTCTCACTCTCCAAGGTTTACTAGTATACGATATAGATTTTAATGGTCACAAATATCATTGATAATGTAATGTGTACAATAGAAATGAAACTACCTCATTTCACTTATAGCCTCCATTCTGACCGTTATAACACTTTCTGTCGTGTCGTTTGCACCACAATCGGCAGTTACGGTCCACCCTAATAATAGTAATACTTCGTGACAGTGTGCTGACACGCAATTCTTATCTATTTTGATCTAAAACAAATTTACATAATTAAGTTATGACATTGGAAATGGTTTTGAGATTTTAATACGAATTAAATCTGACCTGTAGGTGATACTGGTTATGTTTGGTATGTGAATTGTAGTGGATGTTGCTACGGTAATTTCGTTGTCATTAACGAGTCTCGCTTCAATAATTAATACTCATATTAAGGTTCTTAAATGAACTTATAAACAGCGCAATAATACACAGAGCAAGCATAAATTTACATATTAAAATTTGACGTAATGCAACCTAGATTGTAATTTCATGGATTTTTCTCAATACCCACACCAAACAAAACATCGTCTTGATCTGTCAACTAGAACAAACTTTTGTCAGATATACCCCAAGCGTGAACAGATTAGAGAAAGTATAGGTTTTTTTAAAACCACAGCAAACAAACGTCAACGCAATTCACGAGCTAACAAAGATTCTAATCCGTAAAAATGATGAGCTAGCCAATTCTGTATTAGTTATGCGTGACAACCTCAACACAAAGTTCACAATTCGCTACAAAACGGTTCAAGGTAGGGGCCAATTAAAATGTACTTTAACTATAATCTGTACTGCAAAGACGTAACGTTAAGTATAGTTTATTTATCATACAATTATTATCGTTATGTAAATGCTAGGTCGCACTTGGCAAGGGTTGTCGCGTCATAAAAATGCGCTTTCTTTCTTTTGACAGGCAAAGCATTAACAATACGTTCATAATTCTATTGAATTAAAAAAATATAATCCGCTGGATTTAGAACAGACACGAGGGGGACAAAGGTAAATAAAATGTCAAAAAAAATCAGGGTTTGTGTTGTGACCGCAGGCTAATTAATATTGACGTAGGTTTAATTTTTGGAGGCTATTTTTGTTGAGATTTATTTTTCCGTTGAGTATAGAGAATTCTTTTAAATAAACCACATTACTCATACAAACACAATACTTAGTTTCCAATATCCATTTCAAAGAGTCGCCGTGATTTTTATGAAATTGATATCGTTGCATAAGAAAATACAAAAACATATTCAATATTATTCCAAGGGGTTCGGAAACATTAAGAATTCGGTAGGAATTATTGAGAAGGGTCTGCGACCCTTAGATATTTCATTTCTGTATTTGCTAGGGAACAGCATACAGATACAGCGTCCTATCATAGGCGAAAACGTGAAGGGTGGTCTCGAAGAGAGGGTGTTTGGAGCCATTTTACAATCTTTGTACACACAATCTTCAAAACAGATCTAATCCTTTAGTAATTAACTTTAGTGCGAATATGTTTCAATGCCAAATGCAATTTAATAACGTCTCTAGACTTCATCAACCAACACAAGTAAGCCCCTGCCCTTCTGCAGCCATTCTTTTATTCAATGCATTTGAATTCATTCCAGGACTAAGGCACTGTAAACATTACGCATTAGCCCCTTAAAATTTAAACTGTATCAAGCTAACATTTCTGACACTCGAACAAAGGGCATGAGCCAAAGACGTCCATCACGAAAATGTTTCAACAAAAGATGTCGACAAATACATTTGACAAACGAACTCTGACAGATGTTACTTGAGCCGTTGTATTTCGTAAAACTGGAATCTTTGTGCTAAGCTTCCGTATTGCAAAACCAGTTTATCGAAAATAAGAAGGTCTTTCAAGTTCATGTGAAATGTTAGATGTGAGAAAATTGGGATCATAATTTAACAAGAATGTGGATTTTGTAAATGACCATCTTAGAGCACAGGCGTAATAGAAAATAATTGTAAAAAAAAATATTTACTTTTTGCGTTATGGTCACGATCAAATGTCATATTGCACCGTGACCATGACCGTGACGGTGACATATACTGTGTCGAAATAACCCCCAAATCGTGCTGTCAAAGATATTTCCACGGTCAGAACACAGTTCAACGCAGTTAAATTCCTTTGATATTGCCATAGCAATCACGAAAAATGTTCTGAAATAGATCTATACCATAAAAAATAGCGTTTTATAATCCTCATACAAAGCTATATTTGTGTGAATGAAATATAAAGTCTGTGGGACTTAAGCTGATGAAGGTTCATAAAAAGAAATTTTGAATCATACTTGGCTTTATGAATTGAGTTTTGTGGTCAAAATAGGGCAATAATCTTTATATAATAGTCGGCATAAATAATCTCAATAATAAATCGCATTGTATGCCGTAATGTTCGTATATCTCTTTTATTATCACCATAGAAAACTCGTCAGAGAACTTTTATACGATGTATAAGCTTTCATTTTCTTTTCGAAATTTTATAATTCATAATTATGAAGATACTAAAGAATTCTTTAGTATCTTAAAAGTTATTTAATCGATACCAAATGTTATCATTATTTTATTATTTATAACAACGACTTAGTACAGCAAAACAGGATCTATAGTAATGTATTTGGAATAGTCATGAATATTCTCAGAGTATCGATTTCCTTATACTTAACATCCGAGATCACTTAGTATAGATAATAGTATTATTCTGATCACAGATAACAGTGAATGGGAGATGTATTTATGACCTAAGAACTGCATTTAAGGAGGGAGAGTTGTTGCTAAGGCACTTATAAAAGGGGCATGATTGTAAATAGAATTAAATGTATAATCATTTATTTAAAGAATATAACATCAACAAAATATTTTAAGAGACAGTAACAAGAGTTATGTTTCGTAATTGACAGGTTCTGTTTTAATAATTCAAACCATAGGCAAAGCTATCTCTACTATATTATATAGTTTAAATAAATATATATAATTATCGGCTAGTTAGCAGAATAGGCGAAGGCCTAGTCTACTAACTAGCCGATAAACTAGCCGATAGTGGAAAAGAAAGAATCCTGGAGCCTCCAGCAAACAAGTCAAACCATGAATAGCTTTAAATACGTTTATATATTATTAATCACAAAACCATTAATAAAATTACTTTACTTTTAATATTAAGTAAATTCAAGAGGCAATTATGAAGAAACTCAAAATAACCATTAGCAAAGTATAGTTGCGACAAATCAGATATTGTTACAAGAATGCATAATAAAACAAGATTTGCTGATTTCGATTAGACCGTGAAATAAACAAGATGCTTTGAATGGCTTTATGTGACACGGCCTTGTAAAGAAAAGTACACGTTTTATATCGAAGATGAAAGGGTTGCTATGAATGAAGCGTAATTCTGTAAATTGGTAAAACATCAAGTAGCCGAAGGCCGTTTGAAAACAAGGAAGATATGTGGTTTTGCTTATGTACCATTTCCCTACTAAATACGAAATTATTTTATTAAATACAAGTTATCGTAATTAAAACATGGGTAACCTAGGGCAACGCGCATACGCGTTCATACGAACGTAATTCGACTCAATCTTACTCTCAGACGAAAACACGTTATTGGTCCGAGACAAAAAATGCGCCGGCAGTACATCAACACTATTCAATTGTTTTTCCGAATCTGGTTAGTATACTTTCTTTAATATATAAATATAAATTTTACCTTCACTTGTCTTTTATTATTATTATTATTATTTATATCGATTGTCAGATGCTCTTCAGTAGTGGTGACAAGACTTCCGTAACCGTAGGTGAATGAAAATTCGTATATGTTTGTGTTTCGTTGTACAAAATTATGAAATCCCCTTTAATTATTTTCGCACGTAAGCGGGAACGAGTTAGGTTATTAATAAAAGTCTGGGGCCATTCAAATGTATATCGGGAACTGGACATTACTGGTTTTTGAATACTTTTATTCATGTATTGTAAATCTTAGATTTTTATGCTTTTAGGGTCCTAATGGTGCAAATTGCAGTGTGAAATTGGCCGCGCTTACATGCCAAAATTTGAATTGAGTGTTATATGAGTTTTGTGAAAGAGAATTATTGTCGTATATTATACAACATTAATTTAGAGGAATTTCAAAGGGATGGTGTTATAACGCGATAGTCAGTTTCCACGTATAATTCGCTTATCAAATTTTATTTAATTGAGCGGCCTATTCAAAACAATATGATTCATTAGACTGAACAACATTGATAAATACACCAATATAAATTAAGAAACTATTGATTATGTAGTAATTAAGATTGCATTTTTGCATTATTTTTTTGGGAAAATATTATTAAAAACTTGTTTGTCCACTGATGGTAAGTAAAATTTTACCTCCGTCACGGAACTTTAAATGTCCATGAATCATGAGCTATTCTAGAATTATGTACATTGTTATGTAAAATTAAACGGGATCGCCGCGAGCTGTTTTTGTCTCTTATATCGATGTCATAGTAGAATTTTAAAATTTATTGATTTTAGGTGAAATGGAAAAGGAACGAATGTTTTGAAAGTGCCAGCAACGCTCCGATAGCCGTGATCGTCTAGTGGTTAGGACCCTACGTTGTGGCCGTAGTAACCCAGGTTCGAATCCTGGTCACGGCAGTGCATGTCACTGTCATGGCGGAGTTATATTTTTAGTACATTTTTTGAGATGTCACAATGGAAATACTATTATAACACGGTAAAATAAGACAATTTTAATAAAATAATGGTAAACCAAACGAATAAATTATTCCTTGGAATGGAATGGATTTTTTTTGTATAATTAACTAGCCGGGCATGGGAACCGTGCAACGGTTTATGTATTCCGCGGATCACTATGTTATATTGCCATCTTCACTATTACAAAATAAAGTAAATGTTGTTGATATCGTAAATTTTTATTACTTTTCCATAGATGGCGCTTAGTAAAATAAAACCCTGCCATCTTGTGGTCACCCAAGATAACAGCACGACACTGAGTCACTAAATAATATTATAGCTTAAACTGCCATCTAGTATTCATTGGTAGCACACACATGTTGCTTGAATTCTGTAATTAGTTTTTATTTAGTTATACTTTACCAAATATATAAGAAATGATATGTTATAATAGTTAGGACTTGACTCAATTTGGCTAATACAATAGATGTTGATTTTTTGCTCGAAAATTTTGTTTCGTTTTTGGAGTAACTATGAACTGTTAAACTATTTTTTTTATTTTATTTGAAATCTATCAGGCCTTTTTACTAAGGACGTCCAAATGAATTTCAATATTTATTAATGGCTCTTTAATAACAAATGAAAATACTTTACATATAACAACACGAACTGCATTATTATTTTTAGTAATACTCCATCAGTATAAAGGGGTGACGTAACGTAATACCACGAGAATTACTTCAGTCAGGACGTAATAAACATGTATAATACAGTAGCCTGAAAACAAATGTCAACTATATCTCAATATTCATGTCTCGGGAGTCCCTCGTATAAGTCGTGCTTGAATGATTGATGGTGTAGTCGAGACAAAGTCTACGTTACGCTATTTGCCGTTAAGACCCGTTCAAGATCTATGCAGAGTCGTTACAACTGAGACCTGGCGTTAGAAGTATAATCCCACCTTTTCGTGTTGCTTTGGTAGAGTTTAAATTATTTGATCTTTATCTCAAAACATTCCAATAATTATTTTCACAGTACATTATGTTACTTTTTTGAAAAATATAATTATGGTATGTAATTTCGTGCTGTAGTCAGTCATATCAAACCGATTCTACGTGTAAAACTATATCATTAATACAGACTAATTAAGTATTATGATTATGGATTATTGTAATTCAAAACTAACTACTAAGTATTGGTAAAAATCTAATATTATTGTATCAGCTCTACATAAATAAATGTTAAGGGATCGTCTTTATTTACAGAAGGTCACATTATATTGTTCAGTAAAAGTTTCTGAGGTGAGTTGTACATGTTAAATCTCTTGCCGTAGTATTTTATAATGTATGTATTTTAAAAACACCTCCCGCTAAGATAATTCTTACAAAAATATGAAAATGAAATGGCTATAAGAGTTTATTGCCGTTTAGAGGATATTATTAATCGTTAATAAATAGAGATATAGTTTAAAGAAGTTGAAATGAGAAATAAAACCTATTTTTACATTTATTTTTGACCACATCAAAAACGAAGTTTACAAAGTTTGTAAAAGTTTTTGTCTGCTGTAGTAATCTTTAGAATTTAGTGACAAAAATCTAAAAGATCCTTGTTTTTACATAAAAGCAATTTTAGCTTGCCTCGACCACGCAACAGCTCGTTATACCAGGACAAAGCTTTAGGCTAAGTAATTGTGGCTACACCCCCAGCAACAACAGGTCATTAACCTTTGTCTCATTATTGGGTTTACCTTGTAATGCCGCCAGCTATATTGTTTGATATTATATCTCTCAGGAATTCCTTTTATATTAAACCCAGCAGGAGTAGCTTAAATACCAAGATTTAAGACATATAACGCAGGATGTATTGGAATATACGGATCGTATATACTGATACGGTGTATAGTAAAAGCCGCGTTTTAGGTTAAAGATTAGGAATCTGTGTTGACTTGAACTGAATGATAATTTATCCTATAGGAATGTTGATTTATACTATTATGACAGCGTCAGGTTAATTCAATAAAATATTTTCCCTTTTTATACAAGCATCATACCTATATTAGCTGATGTGACCGCGCAGACTGTCAGAAATTTGACCGGGCAGCGAACTAAGAGTTTTAGTGTTATCGAAATTAAAGACTAGTCTAAACTTAATAAATCCTCTAAATATTTTTCTATGCAAGCAGAACACTGGCGTGAAACTCAGGAAAGTCCATAAATAATTTAATTTTAAGAAAACTTGAAGCATTCTCATAATATACAATGTTAATCTGCTTTTATGTAGAAAATTGCACAAAAGCTATTCAACGCGAAATGAGAGTCACCTTTCAAAGTGGAAAAATGAGCTTAGATTGAATGGAATATAAATATATTGTGAAAACATGACTTTGCAATAACGTTATTGCGTGGAATATATTGTGTGGTCCATAGTCTATGATAGACATAAACTATCAGCGACGTAAGGTAACTTAAACGAATACTTAACATGATTGATAATGATGATGAACCCTAGGTCTAAAATAATTAATAGAACCAGGCGTTACCTCGCGGAAGTTCATAGTAAACTACTGATGAGTACTCATCCAGCGCTGTTCGAAGAGGCAACTTTCTGAGGATGCTCCGGTGTCGAAACGTACGAGTGGTTGTGGATTGTGTCGCGGTGTATTGCTTACATATTGGTCTATTAGTTTTGTAATAGCTGATCCGTCAGACGTGCAATCAAATAATTGTGTAAAGTTTCGTTAAATTTTCTGAAAATTTCTAATTTCTCAAATTTTTTTAAACGAATGAATAGAAGTTTGGCGCATGTCATTTAACCTGAAAATAAGTGAAATGCGGCCTAACAAGTAGTACGCCTAACCAATGCCTATTGAGCCGCCTTCTGAAGGCTTTTTTTGATTTAGACGAAAATGGTCCTGAAAGAAATAAACAAAACAAACAGTAGCGAGAAAGTGTCATCTATTAAATCAGGTTGAGATGACCAAAGGAAAAAGAGATTAAATATACATACATAATTTAATACATTCGGGCTATTAAATATACACATCGGTGTATCGACCGATCCGCGAATAGGAATTGTAAAACAAATAATTAATTTTAGATAAAGACTCGTCAGTTCTAATGTTTCCGAGTTGAAAGACAATCGTTAAAGTTCAATCAAGTCAAGTCAAGTTCCGCTTGTGAAATATAAAATAACGTTAAATGGTAGTATAATTTAATATTGTCTTTTATTAACATAACTGTTACTCATTTAAAGAAAACCACTTTATTGGATTGAAGTTATGTATTTTTGCAGAATTTAAATATATTTACATTATTTTAAAATTTACCGACGTTTCGCGTACTTTACAGCGTGCGTGGTCACGCTATACACCACAGTAGTATAATTTAGGTATATAATAATTCACCGTATAAGGGATATTTCATTAGAGCCTACATAAATGGGATATTGTATTGCTTTATATGAAAATAATCCGATTAATAGTCAAAAAACAAATATATCTGGAGAATGATTCGTCTCTGTCTGACACGTTTTTAGGTAACGATAATATGGTTTTACTGCATATAATGAGATAGATCAAAAGTTTACAGGAATATATTTAACATGTCCTTAATTATTTACAGAGCCAATCAAGATCGGTTTGTGTCGCAGAGGCACAAAGCAATCTACGGAATTAATCACATCCATACCTGAAACCACAGTTTACTATATTTCGACAGTAGGACTGTTGGGATGACATTTTAAAATGTAATAAGACCGAGAGAAATATTTCAGTTTATCTTCAAGACTTTTAATTTATGTTCTATAACTTTACCGTTAAGAACCCTCCAGCCATAAAAGGCAATATAGATTTAGAACTCACATAAAAGAATCATAAGTCAAGAAGAGCAAACACGGCCCCAGCCGTTTTACTAAACGCAATTCTACGTGCTCAAAATTCACAGCATGTCCGTCTCATTGGAACGCTTTCATAGGAAAACATACGATATAGCATCTATATTTCACCGCTGAAAAATCACTTGGAAAATATATGAACCACCAAAGCTGGAGCAAATTGATATCCAGTGTGATTTTTCAAAATATAAACATAACCGTGAACATAACATAACATCTTAACCAGGCCTGAGTACATACATAACACTTCTTTTAAGACAATACTGTAATTTTATCCCCTATTTTAATTTTATTTGTTAAAATATTTAAATACTAAAGTATTTTACTTTCTGCGAATGTTTGCAGTTGTGCTTTTACTACTTAAACATCTTTATGTTTTAATTGTAACCGCGAACATGTTTCCGGATACATGTTTTTTAAAGGATTTAACCCTATCTCTCCCCTTTTCCTTCTTATATAACTTTTGTATGTTTCAAGTATAAATAAGAGGAGAAATAATCCCATAACTGTATGAGGTCGTTAGTTAAATTTTGCGAAGTTTTCGCTTACTAGCAATTTTTATTTGAAACGCCTCTAAAAATTTATTGCCTACTAACTATTAATTATAATTAATTAATTTAATAAGACAAAAAGCTATTGGTTATTTGATCATATTTAAACCATTGAAAAGACACTGATTCTAATAATCGTTATAATGCTCTGACTAAAAGCAATGTATTTTTGTATATAATTTCCAGAAGTGAAAGCTCATCGCAAATTACAATTTCTTTGTTAAGATTAAAAATAGAATCCTTTTCACTCTATTACAGATTAAACAGCAAAGCTTTCCGACTTTATCAACACGAATAATATATGAGACTTTCCTATTCTCAGTGCTCATATCTTTAGAAATTAGAGAAAATCACTCGCTAATAGCACTAATGCTTTACCATTACAATACCAGATTAGGTAAACTGTCACTATTGAAGTATTAATTAGAGTATTATGTTGTCGTAGGTCTCGCTAAAATATCGAGAACATTTCATACATGTTGTTTGACAAATTGGTGAAACATCAACTTTGTATATATGAAGGCTTAAGTGGAGGCTCCTATTTCGCCAAGCTTTTTGCGTTTACCAGAGGGTGTTTCTTTACATATTTTATTAACATTTTTAAATTCTTAAAATGATTGATTGCTTCAATATGTTCGCTAAGAAAATGGTGTTATGGTTGCGGCGTCTTACAAGCATTTTGTAAATTTAAAACTTGGCAAAAAGTTAATTGTCTCAAATCAAAATACAGCGGGTATTTTGATTTGAGACCTGACAATAATTTAGAAACTTTATTATATTTAATTGTTTGTTGCTCAACTGTATAGGATGTTACCTAAATAAACAAATATATTTAGATTTTTCCAAACCTAATTGATTCAGTTAAATAAATCATTTTGATTTGATTTAAGCAAGGCTTGAGATGTGATACCAGACGATACGAGTGTTCAGCATGTGTCCAACCAGACACAAACGTTGGACAAACCACAATCAAACGAAACGTCTTTTATTTTCCCGTTCTTTATTTTAATAGAGTACCAAGCGGCAATCATTATAAAACATTTTGTTGTCTATTGTCATTCTTAATTTAAAAACGTAGACAACCTTTTTCGGTCAGCAGAGCATTGACAATAACAGTTTTGTACCGAAAATTACATCGAGTATTTTCAAATAGAGTTTGCAACAATGGGTGTCCGTACATCCCTCCTATTGTTGGACATTTCATTCTTGTCCAGACATTTGGTACATTTTTGTTCTAGTAATATTAAACGGTCATTGTTCAAATTGTGATATTATTGAGGGACAGCGTATTTCATCAATGTTGGTGTTGTGGAAATCAATTTTGTAATGTCTTGTGATTGTTCTAAGTTAAACAAATTAACTCCTCGTTACTTCCCATGGATAATGAAATGTATTATATTTTATTGGTAGGCTACGGTGGGTGATCGCCCTCTATTGCTGCGTTGTATTACAGCTGAAATGCTTTGAGGTTGCTGCTGGTTGGGATACTATGTCCAAATATAACCAAAATCGATTGTAGCTTCTTGGGTTAAAGCATGACAAACGGAAAACTCGCAACCATCAAGCCTTGTCCATCACTTACCTAGAGACAGGAATTCTGTATCATTCTGTAATATTTCTTCATTTAAATTCTTGTTGAGTAAAATTGTTTCTTTCTTTTGGACAAAGTTTTTCAACAACATGTGCAATTTTAAATTTTTCAGTCACTCATTTTAAAGGTTGAAGTGCCCAATGACAACGAATCTTATAAGGGCGTTTCAGCTCAATTCAAAATACAATACACCGTTGTATGTACTGAGAAATATGAGTAAATGCTAGTGGACTTTAATGTTCATAGTGCACACAAAAGTGGTCCGTCTTCAAAGTTCATTGTTCTTACGTTTTTAATCATCTGTACGCTATCTCTGACTCCCGCAGATGGCCAGGACAGTATAATTGCAAAGCTTTGAACGGGGTATCTTAGATCTTTCCCGGGGTGAAGCTTTACACACTGCGAATAATTTTAATAATTCACGAAAATTATATAAAGCAATATTTCTAGACGAAAGATTCTATTCGAGTTGAACCGATGCAATCTGACTTTAGATGTAGATTATACCCACATATATTTCATTTACATTATCATCAGATGTTCTTCGGTTTTATAAGTCGATCATAAACAACTGCCACATTGTAGATAGATAAATTTCTTTAAACATATTCAACGACGGTTTAAAGCAAATAAACATCTTAACGTATACTATAATGTTTATTACTGTCTTGGTTATATGGAACGGTATTTTTAAGAAAAACTCTCAACAATGAAAACGCGGATCGAACTTATAATTTCAAAGAGAACATTCTGTAGAACGGCGATGTTTACACAATAGATTTGTAGAATATTTTAATTGATCATATAAATTATAATACTATATAAATAATTTTTTATTACCGTTTTAATGAACTTTTGAGACGAATTAAACTAAAAGAGGGTACATAATAACTGCGGTGAATTTTGGTAGCCTAAGATTTATTAATATATTAACAACCTATTTCTATTCACTTTTCAATATTCAATTTTTAATGTAACATTTACCTTAGATTTTTGTTGTATGTTTTATTATCTTTCTCTCCACTGATGTCCAAACTTTATTTTGAAGCCGTGTACGCTGTGATTCTTTTGTTTTTCCTATGATTCAGCAATGGAACCCGCTACTTAAAAATACCTTAATTTACAGGTATTATAAAGTTACAATCTCTGTCAAGCTTCCATGCGCTAACTAATGCAAATTGTCATTGGAACGCCGTTCCTCCGGGGACGAGTCTTTTAGAATTGAAGGGCTGTTCGTTATTTAAAAATGAAAAAGGTTGAGTTTTTATTTATATTTCCGAAACAATAATAAAATCGTATTGGTTGTAAAGGCAAAGTTCAAATATAGAATATATATTGAAGATTAAATAATCTGCATATTTAACATTACACTGTTACTTTTATGAGAGGTCGTTATATTTTATGACAGTCGTAATTCAAATTGGATCATCGCGAAAGAAATTGCTTTAATTTACGGAAAATAATCTTAATAAAATGTCCTTAATGCTAAATTGGAAAAGGCATTATGAAGTTCGAAATTTATGAGCACGAATTCTTTGTTGCACCTGCTACTGTATTCTTGCGAGATTTAATTCTAAATTTGTTTAAACATAACATTTATGGCAGAATAGCAAATTTTTTTTGGCATTTTTTTAATGTTTCATGATTTATGCACCTTGGCGAAAACGCAAAAAAGATTAATTTTGGTTTAAAAATTAAGATGTTTGAATTTTTAAAACAAATGACGCATGATTAGTAAAAAATCGTGCTAATTAAATTTTATGTGTGTCACGAAAATTCTACTAGAATAGATAAATAGTACAGTAATAGAAAGCCATATCTATGTAAATATAGTATAAAAGTATTATCAGTTAAAACATATCTAGTGAATAATGCATGTGAACATTATCTTATATATAAAATTCTCGTTTCACAATGTTCGTTCCCAAACTCCTCCGAAACGGCTCGACCGATTATCAAATCTTATATGCGTCTATATGTCTTGACAAAAATTATTATTCTCTACTTTTCTATGATACAGCACACACAAAAATACATACACAACCCTAAATTTTTACCCCTCTACGATCAACCCCTATTTTTTATTTATTAATTGAAAACTGTAATTCTTTTTGCAAGATTTTGATTTTATCATGAATTAATTTTAATTATCTGCTATTACTCTCAATTTTCACTCATATACGATCAACCCCTATTTCAAAATTAATAAAAAAATGATTGCTAGAAATCACATGTATGGCGAAACAACCTCAGCCTATTCATATAAACATTTCATTACTTACTTCCATAAAATTTAAATTCGTAAAAAGAATAATACAAATCGATGCCGTAAAAGGAATCTCGTAAAAGACCTCTTTTACGTAACGCTCCTCTTCATTTTAAAGTAACAATGCGCACCTAAAAGAATTTGAATCCATCAATATAGATACCTTGGAAACACGATAAGGAACCCCGAGAACGTAAAGCCTTTGAAAATAGCGAGTATTTCTGAAAAACGTATTCGCCGACATCACAGACCGGAAATAATGTGAAGGGTTGCCAATTTGTTGTTTATGAAATCGGTTGGAGTTAAAGCGGGTTGGTGGTTGGTAATAAAACCCACTTTTAAATATATACAATATAAAAGAAAATAATGACACGAAAAAAATTAATCTAGCATTCTGACACCTCTCTCTCTGACAAGACGCTGGCGATCCTTTTCTATTTACATGCCAGTATAACGTTTATAAAAAAGGTTTTATTTCTTATTTAAAAATTAAATTATTTACAAACGGCGATGCGCCGCTACATCACCCCCCTCCAGAGACCAGGTCATGGGCGATAATAGTCTGGAAATCTTACTCTTCGCCCGGAACGGGTCTGTCTGACAGGTGTCTCTCCAGCATCAGGTATATGAGTTGATGAGGAATGAGTGATGTCTGGACTATGAAGTAAGAATGCGGGTTTAAGCCTGTCAATTGATACAGTCTTAGGCTTGCCGTTTATAAGTATCTTGAACACTTTGTCATCGCGCTGAATCACTTCATGAGGTCCAGAGTATGCCGACTTAAGACACCCCGTCTTCGTGTCATCCCTGAGAAAGACGTGCGAGGACGTGGCCAAATCCTTTGAAACAAAAGGAGTGCGGCGATTTGTATGGTGTGAGGCAGGATAGGGTTTTAAATTTCTTGCAAACATACGCAAACGACTGACGTAATCCGACATATCAACGACTTCGTCGTGAGATTCAAAGAATTCACCAGGAAGTCGTAACGGCTCTCCATAAACTAGTTCAGCAGAGGAACTATTTATGTCGTCTTTATATACACTCCTTATGCCTAATAAGACAAGGGGAAGAGATTCCACCCAACTGCAGTCGGCGTGACAGGTTATAGCTGCCTTAAGTTGTCGGTGGAATCTTTCCACCAAACCATTGCATGCAGGGTGGTATGCGGTCGTACGACTATGCTGAAAGCCAACTATTTGTGAAAGATATCGAAAAAGAGCAGACTCAAATTGTTGCCCTCTGTCAGTCACTATTTTTATTGGACAGCCGAAACGAGCAATCCAGCAACTAAGTAATGCTTTGGCTACTGACTCAGCTGTAATGTCTGAAAGAGGCACAGCCTCTGGCCAACGCGTGAAGCGATCTACGATGGTAAGACAGTAGCGAAAACCTTGCGATAGAGGAAGAGGTCCAACAAGATCTATATGTATGACCTTAAACCTAGCTGAAGGTAATTTAAAAGTGCCTAAAGGCGCTGAAGTGTGGCGATGGATCTTAGACTTTTGGCAAGCAATGCAAGTTCGTGCCCATTCACGACAGTCCTTGCGAATACCAGGCCAAATGTAGCGGTCCGTAACCAATTTAACAGACGCGTTAATTCCCGGGTGGCTGAGAGAGTGCAAGCTGTCGAAGACTTGCTTTCGCATCTCCCGAGTCACGTAAGGACGCGGTATATTTCCCTTAACATCACAATAAAGTTCAACTGATGAGTCGGGAAGTTTAATCTTACTTAGACAAAGCGATGTACCACCACTTAGAAGCAATTCAAGTTCAGGGTCGGCCGTCTGTGCGGTAACTAGCTTCAGTATGTCAACTGGTTGAGCAATAGTCTCAACACGGGACAAGGCATCAGCCACCACATTATTTTTCCCTGAAATATGTCTAATATCGGTACAAAACTGCGCAATATAATCCAAGTGGCGAAATTGTCTAGGTGAACAATTCTCTTTCCTTGAATGGAAAGCAAATATGAGGGGTTTGTGATCAGTATAAATCACAAAATCGCGAGCTTCAACCATATGTCTAAAGTATTTAAGAGCCTCATAAATGGCTAACAATTCGCGATCATATGGAGAGTACTTCACTTGGGATGGACATAATTTACGAGAGAAATATCCTAAAGGCTGCCAAGCATTATTCTTAAATTGCTGCAGTACAGCACCGATCGAAGAATCTGAGGCATCAGTAACTAACGCAAGCTTCGCGTCGCAGTCTGGATGAGCAAGCATGGCAGCGTCACATAGTCCTTGCTTGCAGGCCTCAAAAGCAACAGACTCAGCCTCGTTAAACTTGACAGGATGAGAGCCTTTAACTGATCCAGTCAGCAAAATATTTAAAGGGGCTTGATGCTTGGCGGCACCTGGGATGAATCTACGATAGAAATTCACCATTCCCAAGAACCTTCGCAGTTCCCTAACTGTTTTTGGGACTGGATAGTTTTTTATAGCCTCTACCTTTTCAGGCAGAGGTTTGGTACCATTGGCTGAGACTTCGTAGCCAAGAAAAGTAATGGAAGGAACTCCAAAAACACACTTTTTAGAATTTACAATGATCCCATATTCTTTTAATCGATTGAAAACCTGATGAAGATGATCAGTATGAGATTTGACATCCGGAGAAAAGATTAGGATATCGTCGATGTAGGAAAAGGTAAAATCTAAGCCTCTGAGCATTTCATCGACGAAACGCTGAAAAGTTTGCCCAGCATTACGTAAACCAAACGTCATATATGGAAATTCAAAGAGTCCGAAAGGCGTAGCGATGGCAGTTTTCTGAATATCGCTCTCGTTCACTGGAATTTGGTTATAGGCTTTCGTCAAATCTATTTTAGAGAAGATAGTACATCCAGAAAGGTTAAAATCAAAGTCGTGGATATGTCGGATACAGTACCTATCTGGAATTGTCCTCGCATTCAACATGCGATAATCGCCACAAGGCCTCCAGCTGTTGTCTTTCTTAGGGACAAGATGCAACGGGGATGCCCATGGTGATTCAGACGGTCGACAAACGCCAAGCTGTAGCATCGCCTCGAATTCGGCCTTCGCTATTTTAAGACGGTCTGGAGCTAAACGGCGTGGTTTGCATGCTACGGGTGGGCCAGGTGTGGTGCGGATGTAATGAACGGTACTATGTTTATGAGCGTGATGGGTACCTGAAGGACGAGTGATTTCAGGGTACTGAGCAAGTATGTCATGATACACTGAATTTCCTGATATAACCTTCACAGAAGAAACACCGCCAGACAGACTCGCAGGAAAAACCGCGGTCTCACACGATGTCGTACCATCAATCAGCTTTTTCTTCCGAACATCTACAATTAAATTAAAATGTGATAAGAAATCCACACCTATTATCGCCCTGGTCACATCAGCGATAATAAATCGCCATGCAAAGTCGCGGCGCAAACCTATATTTAACACAATATGTACATAACCGTAAGTTTTTATTGTCGATCCGTTAGCAGCACAAAGTTCATATCTAGTCTGTACACAACGATTATTTACTAGGCTTCTGGGATAAACACAGACGTCACTTCCAGTGTCTGTTAAAAATTGGACTTTAGTTTTCTGATCCATGACAAAAATGCGACCGGTATTAGGGCAGGCGTCGGTCGCTTCAACCGACTGCCCTACGCTTTTTTTGAAAAATCGCACGGCTTCACACACTTACTGGCCTTATCTCCATACTTTGCGTGATACCAACACAACGGATATCTTCTATAGTTGGTATCTGATCGTCTAGAATTGGAGCGATCACGACGCCTGTATGCCTGCCTGGAAGGTGTCCTAGAACGGCCTTGATGGTTTATTTGCTTAGATAACTCATTTACCATCTGAGTCAATTCAGCCACTTGACGTGTCATTGTATCTAAAACACTAGAACTCGAAGATGTTGCTGCGATCTGTTGACCAACACCGAAAACGTCATACACGTCTGGTGATTCTTCTTTAGCCATGATGACAATGTATTGATCACGTCGGGGTCACCAGTAAAGCGGGTTGGTGGTTGGTAATAAAACCCACTTTTAAATATATACAATATAAAAGAAAATAATGACACGAAAAAAATTAATCTAGCATTCTGACACCTCTCTCTCAAGACGCTGGCGATCCTTTTCTATTTACATGCCAGTATAACGTTTATAAAAAAGGTTTTATTTCTTATTTAAAAATTAAATTATTTACAAACGGCGATGCGCCGCTACAGAGTTAAGTGTTGTGCGCCGATAAGATAAAAAGGGTTTGCGAATATTTCTCACATCAAAATAATCTGGATAACATTATTTCTATTATGTGGAGTTTTTAAAATAACTATTTTACTTTACGCCTGAATTACGTTCTTGTTATAAATACACTAGCTGACCCAGCAAACGTTGTATTGCCATACATGTGATTTCAATTTTCAATTAATAAATTAAAAATAGGGGTTGATCGAAGTTGAGTAAAAATTTAGGGTTGTATGTATTTTTGTATGTCGTATCTTAGAAAAATAAAAAGTAAGAAATTCTGTCAAAAAAAAAGATTAGGTGTTGACCACCATTAACATTAAGGGGGATGAAAAATAGATGTTGTCCGATTCTCCGACCTCCCCAATATGCACACAAAGTTTCATGAGAATCAGTCAAGCCGTTTCGGAGGAGTATGGGAACGAAAACTGTGACACGAGAATTTTATATATAAGATCATTGATTCGTCGGGAATCTGACCCAGTGTCAGCTAACGGGCAATATTAATTTAAACCACAACGAGTACCTGTAAACTCGATATATAAAAATAAACATGGACAAAATGAAATAATAGTTATCGAAGGTTCAGTATCAACAATAGAAGGTTCCTAGAATAAACACAGAATACTCGTAATATAGAATCTACGTACCTATAATGCTCCTCGATCTTATAGAGAACCCTCTTTTCCGTTCGCATTTAAGAGATATTCAAAGCCGTTGAATGGCAGAAGCTTACCTGCAAGAAAAGAAAATTTTAAATATAAGTATAAAAATAAATATTTTTACTCCTTACCTCAATTGTATTGTGAGGCAATTTTTCGTCGGGTTGTATTATACTTATCGATAATTCTATCTAAGCTCATGAATAAAAAGCTGCTTTTAAGAAACGCAATAAAAATGTACCTAATACAATTTAAATGTTTGCACAAACCAAGGATAATGAATGTGGCTTAAAAAATTATCCTGTCCTTATAATTTGCACGCACTTAGCAACAGCCAGCAAAAAGCGGCCAGTACCCACTGAACAATATAATTACTGTTTTTTTTAGCATTATTTACCACTATCACTCGCCGTTTAAGCTCGATTAGCTCTAGCTCTACTTAATTTTATATAACTTAAACCGGATTTCTCCAGGACTATATTCTCTGAGCTGGGTGTAATTTCATAAGTAAACAGATAATTTAATTAACAATGTAGGTTGAACTACGGTGGAAACAGTCCAAACAGAATGAGAAATGAGATTCAATGAGCGGACATTTTTATTTTCTACGTGTATTTATTTTACTCTCAAACTATTAGGTTTATAAACAAATTTAATTCATTTTATATTACTGTCACTAGAGGAAAAACTAAAAAAAATCTAAAAGGAATCAGAAGTAAACGCGACTCAAACTCGTGCAACCAATGATTTCCTAAAGGGAGATAAAAGATTATAAAATGGGTTAATAAAATTTCTTTACAGTACAGTCGGATTAATATTTTAATCCATTTTGCAGTGTTCAGCGTTTTATTACCAAACCAAAGACGATATATAATTTAAGGTAGATTTTACCTTAATTAATAACGCAACCAATAAATGTCAATTTCGGAATAGGATTATACGCAAACCGTTTAGGGTGAGTTGGTCCGACGTTACTTACAACTTCCATTTACTATGTAATTTGATATGCACTTTATAGGATCGGATAAGACTGTAACTACGTATTCAGTTATACTGTAGTTACCTATTCAGGATTTAAATACATTAATAATTAAACATAGAGATTTTTACAGGCTCTTAAACAGTTTTAGTTAGTAGAACCAAGATAGACAATAGTTGTATTCGTCAATTAATTTCTTCCTTCATATATATCTATTACTTTATTAATAAATGGGAATCTTCTTTAGCCCTTATCTGAACTTAAGAAGATAGAGGTCTACGCACAGACGTTTATTCTGCAATTCTAATTAATAATTTTTAAATATTTCAGGAAATACCAAAAATAAAAATCTTCTATTTATTTGTATGTAATTCTTTTATTTGTTTGTATGTAGCGAGAAAAGGTATTAAGGTGTGAACTTCGCTTTCCAGCTCGTCTAGTCAACTATCGTAGAGAAATAATTCAGATTATCACGCGCATCAAACGAATTTGATAATATGAATTTGATGATATATTTAAACAAGTTATCGCAGAAACAAGGAATATAATGTAATGTTTGGAGATATTTTGTGTTTATATAGTATATCATATAAATATTATTTATATAAAAATGCAAGAGTCATGTAGACACTATCAATCGTCCTACCCTGTTTCCCTTAAAACGTTTGTCGATTTCGCGATCATTAATTTTCTTCGTGTTACCATTTGGTAGGTTAGGGAGGCAGGTAAGCAATATGTTAGATGCAATCACTGACGTAGATGGAGTTTTCCATTTGTCTAGGACGAGGTAAATGGCACCAAATAATCCAAACAGAGGTGCAAATAAATTACTATTCATATGTATACGCCCTTTTATCTGTGAGGTTCCGATTGGACTTCAAGTGATTATATCGATTGAACGATTCCGAGTTGTTAAACAATATCTCTCCGTTTCTTTTTGCTGATATTTATTGAAGATACGCAGAAAGGTGTCCTAAAATGTCTCAATCTATACACAATGACAGATCAGCAAATGTGATACAAAATCTACATTTGTTCCCAACTATCTAACACCAGTAATAACATGTCGAAACATATAAATGTTATATAAGAATATAGCCATTGCTTAAATATAAATAGAATTCAAACTTGGCTGCATTTTATTGAATTGAAAACATCAAAATAAATCTAAACATTATTGCGAATAATTGGTTTCGAATCAATAGTGGCAGACTCAACATATGAATACAATATCTATAATTTTCTGCGCGACGAACCGTGAATTATTTAAAACCTCAATATTTGCCACGTATTGTTTATATGGAACGGAAAAGCTGAGCGGTATGAGTATAAAACCTCGTCATATGTATGCGAGATCACGTCTTCACACTACGGCTGGAGTTTTAACACATTAAACGTTAGTGTTTCATATTTTTTTAAAATAGAAACTGTAATTTTAAGTTCAGTCCTTTGTAAGAATAATAAATATAGATGTTATTTATTATTAACTCCTACCCAGCTGACTCCGTTCCGGGGGGTACAAGCATCGCACCCATTCCATTAGCGGAAAACTTATTTTGTGATGTTTTTTTTTTAATTTTCTTTAAATTAAGTGTCAAGGTTTTATCCAATATTTTTCCTTAATAAGTTCAAATTATTTTACTTTGACAGACCTATAGAGCTATTTCTCAATTCAACTAAAATTTATTTATTTTTTTGGTGATTTGCGAGCAAATATATACATAAAATGAAATGTTCAACAATTCTTCTAGCATATTGTCCATAGACAGACAGTGAAAATGAGTAATTTTTCTTCATTTTCCGCACAAAGAACAGTTATTAGGTTTCCAAGAACCACATCCTTCGCCATTATGTTTTTAATTTGTCCCTCATCGCCATGAGATAACATTGAAGAATTATCTTTTGGATTTATTTAACGGTATAACACAATGAATTTCGCAAACGGTTTAAATATTTTCGAGTATTAAGGTATTCATATGTTCCCTTTAAGAACGAAATGTACAAATGAATAAAAGCGGATTTTTCGTTTATACACAATTTGATGATTGAAATCCGTGATATGCATGAATGTTTATCAAGGATTCTAAATACATTTATTTTCTTACAAAACGAATATTTCATTGCGGTACATTTAAATTCAAGTAGTGTCTTTATTTTGGTGGATATTGCCTGCCGCTTTGCATGCCTTTTCGCATACCTGTAAGTACGTGGCTGGACGTTCCTGTCTAGGTAAACTATTCCAGAGTAGAGTAGGTAATTCCCACTAGAACCGCCTCGTGCCTCACAGCCGTACTCTTGGATGCGATTATGAATTGGGTTTTGATTTAAGCGAGTACTACAAATTAGTGTAGAACTGTAACGGACGGGAATATATGAATTGTCTGGTTAATAACGAATTTAATTCGCTCTTAATTCTTTTAGGATACATTATGATGTAACAACAAAAATACAAGAATATAAAAAGGATGTTTCACGGATACAATAACGAAAGTTGCAAATGTAAATTCACAGAAACGAAAGGATATGAATATTATAATTAAATTGTAAATGTATATTATATATGTATATGATTTCTTGAACTTAAAAAGAACGTGAAAATAAAAGATTCCTGCATTCTGAAGCACTAAGAAAAGTTCTGTTAACTATTTACTTAAGAACAAAGGCACACAAATGAACGCTATCAATTCCTTCAAATTACCTTACAATCTATCGTTGTAATCACTCGAATACGGTTTTACTGCAGTTTTATTTCTTGGAGGCCATTACTGGGGAGAGTTAATCGCTACGATAGGAATGTTGAAAGCAAATTGGCTTTTATTCGCCATATTGGTTTTACTTTGTTATTTGAAAAAACATATAAAACATATAAAATAACAAATGTTGCGAGTTAGGATCCAAAAATTAATTTATAATAATTTATAAAATTCACTGTATTGCTCAAACCATAAATGGATTCTGTTCTAATATCGTGTTGATTACAATCACTTAGGAGTACCTTAAAAGAGATTCAATTCGAAATGTTTGTACGGCTATTGAACGTTTCTCAATATAATAAATGGATATTCGGGTCAATCCATTAGGATTGTGCCCAATCTCATCCACCTGCAATCACTGACGAGTTAAGATTGATGTTACTCTATGATACCTAGGTAGTTTGCTCGATGTTATTGTAAGTGCATATTTTGACATCTTAATTTTACTTGTAGGGAAATGTATTAATATTATAAGTTAACCTCTGCACATTCTGAAAATATAATCACTAAGGAAATGCTAATGCTAGATACAGCTGGGTTGGTGAAACATTAAATTCTTACTTAAACCACAATGTAAAAGGAGTATCAAAGGCAAGTCTAGAACCGCAAGACTAGCGAACCCAACCCATAAATTGAAGTTTGTTTTGACGGAATTGTAGGTAATTTTGAATGTATACGACGATTGCGGTGTCAAATGGCTTAGTTCAACAAAGTATTATATTTGACCTTGTGAAGTTATCAATATTTCATACTTCATTATTTTATTGATGGTAGATTAATTCAAGCAAGACATAATTTTTAATAGCAATACAATAGCCATGTCTTAATATATGTAGGTTTATAGTGTGTGTACTATCATACGTTAAGTATAAATTATATTAAATATTTTAAACAGAGAAACAAGAAATTTGTATAAATCCTGGATGTGTTTGGCTTCTATTCTTACATGACTGACTCGGTTTTCGGAATTTTCAATGTACAGAACTACATACGTTCTCTTCGATTTATTATAAGTATAGATGTAACAAAAATGTATGTTTTTACTTAAAGAGTAGGTACTTAAAAAGTACTTGCGAAAGAAAAGAAAGATTCTTCCCAATATTGGTACCATAAAATTTAAATTTTGCAAAAATACATAACTCAAATCCATTAATAAAGTGTTATTCTTTAAATGTATGTTTTGATAAAATATGGACATTAATTCAGTTATAGCATGGCTGAGTAATAAACAATGGATGCACATATGTATAAAAGGTTAGCTATAGGAAAATCCTTGATTGCAAAGTGTACAAAACATTAAATAATTGAATTTCTAATTCTCGAGTGGCGCTAAGTAGTAAATAATATATACTATTGTCACTTTTCTATACTTTTATCGATTTTACGTATTGTTCGCTATTCACCGAAAAGACTAACATACGCCGCTCAGTAAATTCAAATGTCGCATTTGATATTGAAGTGTATCAAATTGAATACGTATCGGAAATGTTCAGAATGCATACGAATGGATGTATGGACGGTTCAATTTTCAAATTTGATACTTCGGACCATATGTTTAATATGTATTCGAGTTTTATTATTTTAATGTACTAAATTTAGTTATTATTAACAACTTTCATTCGTTTTAGCAGTATCATTGAACCTTGATATCAATAATTTATTATGAATGTTCTAGTCATTTCTATCGTATAAATGGTTTTGTTAATATCCCCACCCACGTCCTTAGATTTATTGGTAAAAGCTGTACTGAGAGTTTTCACCTGTGGTATTTCAGAGCAAAATATATAATATTAGGTCCTTACATATGAAATTGGCGTGTTGTCGTACTGGCCACTTTGATCTTAAATATATCCTCTTTGGTTAGGAATTCCAAATTCAAATTTAAACAGATATTTACTCATGTATTTGTGTTTTGAACCGTAATTCATTTGTTTTTTATATATCAGGCATCCTGGTTACAGACTATATTTATGTAACGCAAATTAAGTTTTTAACTCCATTTATTTATTTTCGCAGGGACAAATATAAAATCACAATACTAGATGCGGAGCATTTATGCAAATATAAAAAAGAATGGAGAGTTTACGTTGCTCGGGGTGACCGGAACGAAAAAATCTCGAGTGATGCAATTGTCAGTGCAAATCCCGCCGGAAGTTGTACGATAAACGCCAGCGCTCAATCAGAAATAATTCGAAACATTTTAGTGGTTACGTAGACCATGGCATGCTGAGGTGGCAGTTAAATTCAAATAATTAAGCCTCACTCAGTTACTTCACGGCATCATTACTTTTCGCGAGTCCACAATTAAACCACTCGTATCCAATTCAGACTTTGACGTTTCCCTTTACATCGAGTGCTTTTATTAATGGTAAAAGTTTATGTGCGAGTACCGCAGTAGCTTTATATTATGAGCAGTTATCGCACCTCTTACAGTTCATCACTATGACGTGACACCCAAAGCAAACCACTAAGTACAATGACACCTAACGGTCCATATGCAAATGAAACCATAACGTAACACCATGACTACCGTAGGATTCATTTCAGTAAACGTTGGACGTCATATTTAAATTCACATTGAATTGTTGTTCTACGATCTGCTGTGATACAAGTCTATACATTTAGTTATTCGAATATATTATTGTGATTTATACAGTAGGATTATTAAGATGTTGTCGAAAGTTAAACGAAAAAAATAATTTGTTTGCAATTACTATCAAAGAATTATGAATTAAAATAGTTAGATTTCATTTTGCAATACTAACACAGTGTAACTTAGTTATCGCACGGTTTTTCTCAAAATTTAAAGTACGTAACTAAGTTTTATGATATGTTTGTGATTAAAAATATACCCCTTTGTTTATCAATAATTAATTAATTTACAGTAAAGTATTAGTTCTGTTGGAGTCGCATTTAGGCTAAGTTGACGAAAATATGCCTCATGCCAATTAGGTATCATCTCCACTCGGTGGGAACGATCACATAAAATACAAGCAATATGAAACGGTACCCATACAATGTAATTGCCCGAGCTTTAAACATTACAAATGAAATTATTATTATTTATTTACACTAACAGACGCATGTATAGAGTTTATGATATATGTGTTTTGGCCCAAAATCAGCTGGCATGTTGTATTCACTTTATTTATTTATTTAATTCTTTATCACACATTAACATCACATATAATAAATAGTTATATGATACAATATTAACAAATGAAAATGTGTAAAGGGCGGCCTTATCGCTACTAAGCGATCTCTTCCAGGCAACCCAACAGTGAAGGAGATGTTAAAGCCGGTTGTAAAGGGAACACGTGCGCAAAATAATGGCAAAAGAAAAAAGAGAGTTACTGTATAGACAGGAGACTTTACAAGCGGGAATTCGAAAAAGGTATTGTATACCAAGATTTCGCAATATGTTACCGCTATCAAAGTCATGCCCATACAACCTTAAGTAAATAAGTTAATTAAGGTAACTTATTAATATAAGCCACAAAGCCAAACTTTGTGTGGGTTGTATCCGCAGAATTCCTATCTTGTAATTACACAATACCCGGATAACGAAGGAAGCAAAGGCTCATTATGAAATAGTTTTATAAATACTTAATGTAGGCTCTTGTAGAACACAGTTTCAATATCGGTTGAAACTAGTTTATACAAACAATAATTTCAGGATGGGTTAGCCCAATCATTTGTAGCTTGTGATATGACCTGTCACTAACCCAACTGTAAAGTATAAAATTCTAATATTATATATTCTAATATAAATCTACAAGCAATACTCCGCGAAACCCGTAAACACTCGATGCACACCGGAGCGTCCTCAGGACGTTGCCTCTACGAACAGTGTTCGTTAGAATTTTATACTTTAAACTTCCGAAAAGTAATGCCTGATTCTATTAATTACGTTTGAATAGCGAAAATTTCGATATATAATTTTCATAAATACAGATTTTAATATCCAGACCACAGCCAACCGTTAACCTATTTAAATACCTCTCTTCGAACTCTTTTCGAACGAATAGCCGTCAAACAAGCAGCAATTTTTTATTAATATTAGTATAAGAAACATTGTTAATGATTATCATATATCACTAACACATAATAACAATTTTATGAAAACTTCCCCTGAATTAATAGCTCTCTTGCGATATTTAACAATATGGCGTCAAACACATAAATTAACTTTATTACTTGCTTCATGTTGGGTCCCATAAAACAGCTCATCATATTGATGGAGTTTTTGATGGCAACTCATAAACATTCAACTTTGTTTATTTCATGTTTATTTACGTTGACATATTAAAACGGTAGGCCGCTCTAATGATAAGGCTCAAATGGAAGATGGAATGCAGATATTATTCTTGCTTTGTGTGGTCTATAAATGACTTTATAATGTTATATAATTCCGTGATTCATTTGTTTATTTGCATTCTTAAGAACGTGCTATTTAATGAAAATACATACAAAAATAGGCTACGAATTATCCGGTTAGGGATGCATAATACAATCACGGATACCTAAGGCTGTAGGACGTCGCTAATGCAAATTTATTACATTATTTTCATAATAATGAGTAATATTTGTAGGTATAAGACTTGTAAATTATTAAAAATTAATTACAATGTATTATGTAGTTTCTATCTTTAACCCAACTAAAAAGTAAAAACATTAAATTATCGTTACTTTTTGTAATAAATAAAAATATAATCGTTCATATGCACATATGCGCTTTAATACAAATAAAACCAAAACATGTTCCACATTTTAAGACATTGCAAACGTGTGCTGAGTGCTGGGTGGTTTCCTAACAAGCGATTACGTTAAACCATGGTTAAACCCCTATTTAATGGACTACACTAATGGAAGAGGGACTATAACATAATTCCGTTCAATACGCTGTAAACCTGCTGAAAGGGATAATGGATTTTTTTAAATAAAGCTTGCTGTATAAACGAAAATATAGATGTTATTCCGTCTGCAAATGAACAGATAAAACTTTAGCTTATGGAAGCAAAAATATAGCAAAATCCTTTTTATTTTGTTTTATTAAATATCCTTACCAGTCCAGTGTATATGCAATTTAACGCTGAGGCAAGACCTATGTTTTCTTCAATAAAAAACATATTTTAACTTACTTAATATTTGCACAAATCATAGTGAACGGGATGGCGAAGGAAACTCAAAAATCAACTATGTGTCACACAAAAATGCCTAGCCATCAAAATAAAAAAGCATACTGACACGTAAATCCGATATCAAGACCAAGGTTTGTTGTTAATGGTATTCCTACAAATTTCTCCTGCTCGCTCCCAATTCAGCCATAAGAGAATGAAAGCGAAATTCAATTTAAATACACAGTAGAAACGTCAAAACATTACCACAGGTAATATGACGATCAAAGAGGCCACATGGCTGACCGCAGGCGAAATTAAATGTTTGAATTCTGAGTCCGGACAACTCAAGCTTTTAATTACTTTTATAATGAAAATGGTACGTTGACTAAGTCTAGTCAACCACAAATTGAATGAAGTGCAATAGCGGGAAAAAGAAAACATTTGTTCTTTGTTGTTTTAATTCCAGTTTGCGTTTCTGTCGGCGATCGATGCGAACATGTCTAGAATTGTTCATGAATTTCGCTCTGGTATTGTTAACTAATGAAGCTTTGCTTTGGAAACTATAGGATATTGTTTTATGCAATTCATATATATAAAGAAAGACAAATCTCAAAATTTATTTCAAATTAGTTAAAATATCAAAAATAGCATTAATATTATGGCAGGTGTCGAATGTGTTAGAGACGCCTTTTACGGAATCGTAGCAGGTACGTTAATGTTAAAATGATTTTACCAATTCAAAAATATATATTTTCACAAATACAAAGTTTGAAGTTCCGTTACCCGAAGGAAACATATGTAAGTTTAGAAATATTCCATTAGCTTGCAACTAATGGTATATTGGAAGTATAGAGCTTATATCACTCAAGAGTCAAGACATTCATACTGCATCGTGTTAATTGTGACCTTACACACAAATGCATAAGAGTCGAACGCGAGAACTCAACGTTAAAAACACACAAACAAAATAATTCCCATCGGACCCTGCTTTGTGCTAACGAGGCCTGTTACAGCGAGGCATAATCCAGAACAGACATCACCTAAACACTACAAGGGTGCAAGACTCAATAGCGTGATAAATAGTGTAAGCTTTACATCAATCGCCTACTAAGGTACATTCATTAGTTACCTAACATTGACTTGAGTCCAACAATATATTACAGGAAACGATTAAGTGTAAATTGTACAAGCTCTTAAGATAATGGAGAACAGTCAACATGATCTATCACTTAGCGCACCTGAGAGGCTGTCAAGTGTTCAAAGGGAAACGAAAGAGACTGCTATAATTGAAAAGCTACGAATATACAAAGAGAAAATGCTTAAATTTTAGTAGCCGGTTACTTCTCGTAAGGCTGTAGTATTAAAGACGTTCGAGGAACGGGTTGCATAATATATTATTATACATATATAATAATATATTGTAACACACAGGCAACAAATAAGACCATCACACAAGTATTGACCGTACTAAGAATCGAACTCGAGACTCTTTGTCAGAGGTTCGGTACGGTTACCTTTGCACCAACTGGTTCGTCCAACCATCATCAAAGATCGATTTCGCGATAGTGTCAAAAAAAAGTGTTGTATATAACCTGTCTTGACACACTATCCAACACCAAAAAATAAATACGAACCCGAAGATCCCAGTAGCGTGTAAGTTGTAACCAAATATACTCCTCAGGTTTTTAATTAGTACGAAGTAGGTATTAATTATTTTTAACATGAACAAATCTACTCCATAATGCGACTGTTATCAGATAACTGATAAGACTTTTCATGTGTTTAATATTTTGTTATGGCATCGAAGCCTAACAAAATATTCGTTTCAGTTGTTATTCTTAATTAACCATACAATACATACTATTGTGTTCTATTATCAATGCTACGGACAAATAATAGAGAAAAAAATGTTTGTAATATACAAATTCTAAAATACATGTAAAAAACATTAAAATAATCATGTCTAGTTATATGTATATAATTGTTTATACAAGCTAATCCAGGTTAATCAGAGTTGGGTAGTATTAAGTTTTCATCAAAAATAGAATAGATAATAAGGGCCCTTATGGAGATCAAAGGTCGGCTCCTACTCGAGCTTTCCTTCCTCGGAATATTAAAGCTTTGCTAATTAACTAAATACCTTAACGTGCAATGAAATTAACTAGTTAAATTTTAAACAATGTATTCGTATGCATGGTATAAAATTAAAATGAGAATATGAATTGAAATTACATTTACAGAAATCTGTCTGAAAAACCAATATGGCCTATTTGAATAATAAAGCTACTAAAACTATTTAAATAATGTAGAAATACAAGAGTATAAACAAATAATTTTATGGCACAGAAAATATTACGACAGCTTCTATTAAAAATATTAAATTCGCAAACGTGAAATATCAGAAGCGAATTTATCCTCAAAAGCATTCTGCTTCAGAGCTCTTTACAAAGATCATATGTTTAAACTTTCTCGAATAATTTGTTACATTATTCAACAAACAATACCTCATCAAGTGTTGAAGTTTTGAAAAAGGAAAACCGACAAAGTAATTTTCAACTTCCTTAAAGATTCCTTGTCCGCCCGAAAACCTACATATTTAAGGCTTAACGTAAACGTATAAAAACTCATAACATTGAGTATATTGAACACTTACAATGTAACAAAAATATTTGAATTTTTATTTATTATTTTATAAAAATAACAAATTTATACTTAATACTGGTTTTTACGTCTATAATTTATAATTTCTGTACAATAAATGAAAAATAAATATAATTAACAGTTTCTAATGTTTATATATCACAGGTAATCATAAATTTTATGACAAACTACATAAAAAGTAAATGGAATCTCGTAAATTACTTTAAAATTAAGTAAATTACTTTTTTAATTAAATGAATTTAAAACCCCGAACCGAAATTGAAAATTGCCACCGACTACGAAATATTATGAAAACAATATTTCAGAACCCCCATTGGTTTCAATACCTCATCATATTGTATCCAATAATAGAAAATGATTTCAGACCTCCATAACATTATCGGAAATGATATAACAATAGCCCGAACTTAATTTAAATATAAAGGTTACCAGATTTTGTATTCATCGTGTGCCAAATTGCAGGATAGCCGAATACGGAAAGCGTCCTGTGCTAAAGGAAACAATGGGGTATTGAGTATCGCCATACATGCTTGCGTTACGCATGCGTTATAGTATTACTATAAGGGCACGTTGTCTTTTGACATCTTTAGAACAAAGATAATTTTGTACAGTCTACAAAAAAATGTAGCCCCGTCGAGAGAAAGTAATAGGACGTTGGCAAATTCGTTTGAGAATAAAATATTATTTTCTCAACCTCAAATTTTGTTAACCAGTTAATCTCTAGTTCTTCTGCGTTCAAAGCACTAACTATCGTATTTTGAGATATATTATCTGTTCATTTATTTTGTACGTTTTGTAATTTAGTTGTATGACAAAATATCGCGGAATTTATAAGAAATCTGGGATGTTGTAGAATTTTGCGGTGATACAGACCACCGCTACCAAAGATTATTGATTGTGTAAAAAATAATTACCTACCTGCAGACAGGTTCCGTGAATTTTGGAGTGGTTTGGAATGTAAGATTGACCGTTTGTACCATATAAGACTTAAAAATTTACAAAATCTATGTAGATTTTAGACCATGCTTGTGACGTAGGGCATTAATAAGTCGCTTCATTAAAAATTACTCGTATACTGAAACCTTGTCAAAATAAAAAATAGGTACATTTTGTCGGAAAAGATTTTCTGAGGCTGGAAAAGTTTTTTAATTAAGCATTAACATTTTACCTTAAGCTTTCATTTAACGTTGTAGGATAAATAAGTTTAGCAATGCAAATGCAAATCCTGGTTTCAGGTAGTTTGAAATTCCTTTATGTAGCAAACTTTGGTCATCAATAGACTGATTAATTCGATCAAATGCTAAAAGCAAAGTTTAAATGGACTTGAATTCGGAATTTTAATTTACAAAGATCAGTAACGCAATCGCGAGCACTATGGTGCTGTATATTTACTCTCTTGGCTCTAAATTGAAATGAATTTCAGTGATACAAGCCAAATTTAAAATCATAAGTAGGAATAGTTCGACTTCGCCTTGACATATAAATATTAAATAAGATTCATATTTCAACTAAACCTAGTCCAGAGGTTTATTTCCCCTAAATAATACAAAATAGCGTAGAAGTTTTTTTAAAAACCAGCAACATTATTAGGCAAGACTTTCTTAAATTCCGTTTAAGTAGACCATACATTATCGCTAGCACAAACTCGCATTAGCTAAGTATTAGCATTAAGCTCTTAAAAGTTCCCAATTAAATTCGTTGTAAATCCTCGAGTTAAAACCAAACTGTAATAGCTCTTCGGAATCAATTTGTAGTTTTTCCGAAATACCGTTTGCCCGCTTCAATCTGCTCAACTTGTTTAATGTTGCGTGAAACAATTGGATTTCACTTGAAAAGCTTTTCTCCACAAATTTAAAATTCGAGGTTGACAATTTGAAAAATACATGTTCTAATAAAGATAATACAAAATTGTTTTAACAACTTTGCCCACAATACTAATTCATACATTAACGAAATAGGATCTATGCTGACTCAATTTATCAGTATGGATAACATGACAATAGAGTCACTTATAAAGCGTTTTTTAAAAGGATTATCTAACGTAATAAGACAATATTCTGTGTTAGTTAATTGGACGAGAAATGTAGACTACAAAGGCGCAAATAAAAATCTCTTCACATTCATTACCATTCATTAATTTGACGTCAAAGTTTAAACTATATAATAATTTATGAATACAACGCGAGAGAGTATTATATAATTATTTGGATTAATGAAACAATGGTGGCGATTCTGATGTACACTCTCTAAACTAAAAATCTATAAATTTATATACGTAAATATCTAAATATAATATTCTTAATCGATAATATTATCAAGATTTAATGATGTCAATTTAGAAATATGTTACACATGTTTGACAGGTCTAAAGCTAAATTTATAGATTTTTAGAAAGTGTACATCAAAATCGTTGCCAATATAAGTTAACAATCACTTAATTTTAACAAGAAATGACATCAAGAATCAAGGTCAATCATTTATAACAACACAAAGGTTAACGAAATATCATTTACAACGTTATGGTAGTAAATATTCATTTAACATTTCACTTATTCCGTGCGATCCACAGCGTCAGAGAGCATTGTCTGAATATTTTATGATAAGAATTTGTTTCGCCCCTTTGTTTTCGTATTTTCCGCGTAAGGTACACAAGCTATTAAATAACAACTTCAAATTAGAATGTAATATTAAAATAACGCGTATGCTACGAAATAGCAAGATTTTCTGCGAAGTTTTATGTAGGAGAGATACAAAATGTATCGTAGATGTATTCTACTATATAATTCTATGTAATTCTGATCTCTCAAGTTGCCCTCAATAGATTTAGAAGTGATCGTATTTAACAATATAATGAACCCTTTGATTTTTGTAAGACATATGAAGCGAGCAAGACTCTTTATATGGTTCCGTAACCAAAGTAACCGGTAACCGTAGTTCGAGTCTGTCACCACTCTTGTGTCTCATGAACCGTCAAAGTAGAACATTTGAAATTTTCACTAATGATGCAAAAAATGCTGCAAAAACACAGGATAAAAGTAGAAAAAATAATACTCCAGTTCCAATTATTATATACTGCACTTGTACCGCTTTGGTTAGCTTGATAGACGGGTAAATTTGTTACGGTACACGAAATAGTTTTAAAAAAATGATTGTATTAGTGCATAGTGTAGGTAACCACCACTCCTCATTATTTAATAAGGTATATCGTCTATGTAGGTTAAATCATTTTTTGTAGACTGGTTTTTGCTCCCAAGCACAATAAATATTAGCATCACCAATTACACTTTTATGGACATAATAAGAAGGTTGTTTATATACAAAGTCTTTATAAATATAAATATTTATTTCATTGATGGTTATTTGTTGTAATAAATTTAAATGTAAATTTCAACTTCCTATATTAAGGAGTCGGTTCATCAGTATTAGGATCACATTTTTACGAGTACGAACCCTAAAATACAGGTATCTCAAGATCAGAAGGATCTCTACAAGGCAAACAGAGTCGGCATTTGGATTGTATTTGTTTGAAAAGAAAATACAATAATGTATTGTGGGAACAATTTGACAACACGCAACTGGGCAAACAGAATGTGTACGAAATACAAAACGTTCAATAACAATAAACATATTGCTACGAGCATAAATTTACAAAAATAGAAAATCTACAAACAATGACGAATTACCAATTGTTTTGATATATTTATTTGATATGTTAATAGAACTACACAAATTTATACTGATTTACTATTGCTCCTTCGAAACTGAAATTGAAATAAGGTCTTTATAAAAATATTTTAAATCATTACTCATGACGTGATCGATTTCATCAAAGCTTGACTTGAAAATGAAAGATGACAGAATCGCATGATACAAAATAATAATCATGATACGAAATAATAAGTTGTCATAGATCGACACACAAAGGCTAATAGCTAATTTCAGTTGTACCTGGGATCGCACCTATTCCTAATAACAAACAGTCAATCGATGTGTGAAAAGGAAAATTTAACGGACTTCAAAAGTAAACGGCGCAAAAAGTCGCATAAACCGAGCTACATATATAAACTGGGAACGCACCTATTTATAGTGAGTTAAGAGTATCGCTCAATCGGTGCATGATAATCGATGACATTAAGGTCGAGCGGACGACTATTGGGTTACGCGGTCAATGCTCGTTATGATATAATTAACGGGCTTATGACATCTTTTACAATTTGTGGTGGTAAACTATTTTATCGAGAAATTTCAATAGTTGATAGCTTCAGATTTTTATCAGCGGGTACCGAATATGAAATTCGACGCCTCGTGCTCCACGAGAGAACACTTTACTTGCATCGGTATGTGCAAGAAGCTGGACGAAGAGGTATTTTCGAACCGTCACAAACTACGCCGTCACCTTGTAAGTTCCAAACATCTTTGAGAGGCTGGCACCTATACACCTATAATTCTATCGGTGTAGCAGGTGTATGCGCGGTGGCATACCTACAGTTGTTATTTTTAGATGGCAAATTTGGCGTGATAAACTCCACAGAGTTTATAATTAACTTTTGATTATGTTTAGGCTGTATTACTTTAAAGCCTAGGCACAAAGATTTCACAACCGTACAACACATTTTTTCCTTAAGCATTTTGATGAGATTTAACTACTTTTAATAGATATGCAATTTATAATTTATCAGACGATGAACTCTACATAACAACCGCAGTTTCATTTGATAACCTATAATTTATGTCGATAACCTATCTATGTTAACATCAGCGGATCGATAAATCATATTGGATTTTGTCAAAGGCCATATTCACGGCACAATATTATATTGAACTGAATCTAGATTGACGCAGGATATTTCATTTATAATAAGCTGACAATTTCAGCACAATTAGAGCGAATGCTATATTAAAGGTATATTGGTACAAACATTTGTAATTACAAAAAAGAATTGTACCATATACGGAATAGATAATGCAACTATGGCTGTCGGCAAAAGAGCAAGAGGTTCACCGGATGTAAAGGTATATCGCCGCCCATGTACATTACACTGTCGGCGTTATAACACACACCACCTCGCGTTTTTTTTTGTTACATATTATATACACACCACACTCAGGCCTCATTTCATGAGTTTAACATACAGAGACTGTAATATTGTCTTTTACTAACTCATTTAAAGAAAAACACTTTCTTAACACTTTGATTATGTATTTTACAACAACCGTGGTCTACGGTGACCACGCACGCTGTAAAGCACGCGAAACGTCGGGAAAATTTAAAAATAATGTAATATACTTAAATTTTGTAAAATACATAACTTAATCCGTTAACAAAGTGATTTTCTTTAAATATAGAGACTGTCGTAAAAGTAAATGTTAAAATGATTAATCTACATTTCCAATTTTACACGACCAATTTTAGTCTTCATTTCTCATACCCTGTTTGCAAAAGTAATAAACCAACTTCGCAATGATAAAGCCGGACCGAAACTTGCGGCTTCTTATTAGTTGTGCAAATTCGCGAATGCATAATACTAGATCTTAAATAATTCAGCAGCTGGATAGTTGTGAATTTGCAACTTCGAGAAGCCATCGTAAGTCCGCGTTCTATATAGGTCAGCAGAGCCTCACTCTCCGCACAGACGGAGCTAACAAGACCACTATCTCCAAAAGGAGATTCCTCAAAAAAAACAATATGGGTGATTGAGGGGCGATTTAACGCGTTGCTTCTACCCTCGAATACACTGAACCAAACGATCCACTATCTTCGATTCGTGCGAAAATCATTCACATACACAACACTATGTAGGCCGAAGCCATCTCTTTGCCTACACGGAATAGGAAGCTTAGTTCTAACTTATTTTTACAATAAAACTTCTCTTCTACAATAAATCTTTTGGTATGAAAAGAATTTTTCAGATAGTAACGACGTACCGCAGCAGAATAAACCGGTGTATAGAAGTCTACAGGCGTCTTCTTTCACTTAAATTTTGAAGTCTCAATCTTTAAGCATCGTTATTGTAAAATAACCCCTTCACAAAGTGTCAAATTTCAAATGAGTGTGTTAGAGAATCCCTTTAATTAGCGGTACCTTGAAAAGCAACTAGGTCACAGCACTTGAGTCTTGAACTGGTTCATCTATTTTAGACGCGCCAACTCTGATATAACTGTGCGAATAATAGAGGTGTGTTTTTAATTACAATCCACTTGTGACATTGCACTATGTTATGAACATCATTTTCTTATTCAATATAACATTAACAGGAATAGAACTCTACGTGACGTGTGAGCAATACAAAATAAATAGTACTACATGCATTCCAGACAAAATATGTAGGTAATTATCATAGTAAAGAGATACACCACATATAAAATATGAATGTTATATAATCATAATATTCAAATTTTTCATTTTGTTTTGGTTGCGGTGGACCAGCCAACACAAATATGCCAATACTTGGCTAGCGTACTGAGAATCTTCATAGCTCGACAATGATATGATCAAAGGCCTAATTTTGAATTGGCGCTTAAACAACGTAAGAAAATTGCAGTTTTCAGATCATTAGCCTCATCATCTCATGATGTGAACACGCGACATTGAATTACAAGTGCGCGTCAGACCGCGTAGGCGCGCGCTACGTTTTATATCTTATAAACGTACAAAATTTTAAGACAGTTTCGTCGCTTTTATCTTATCTTCTTATCTGATCAAAAGTTTAAAGCGGTTGAAGCAATTTTTATATCATTGATATATGTAAGAAGGAAGCTGACACAAAGGAATAATATAGGTTATAAGTATATACTCATATTTACTACTGTTTGAATACAGGTACTATTCGATGTGCAAGGGTTTCTTAATTGACGTATGTGAAACCGATGAGGAACCGCTAATTTGTATAAGAAATGGTAACTAAACAAAAACTTGAATATATGCTTACAAATTGAAAGTTAATATAATGGAGTTGTTAATAGACTTTATTTAACTAGGCAAACCGCAAATTCTCGAGTACAGTTGAACTTAAGTAAAAACATTTAAAACAAATACAATGCAAAATGTTTCTCGTTTTCGTCCAAGCCACGAATATTTCAAAGCGTTTTGCTTTTCTTATTTCAAACACAAAGGAGAAATTAAACAACTTTTGTCCACGTTTCGGCAACACATTTCAAAATTTAAACACATTCCACCCCGTACGGTGTATTTCATCACATACAGTACGAAATTGTTTTGTTAGGGCGACCTAACCAAAGAGTATAGACGGGAACGACTGTACCAACTTTGTATCAACTGCACTGTTCAAACTAAAATAGTTATTGGTCACTTAATTATCACAGCGTAAACACCATTTTTACAAAAATGGTGAAAACCGTAATTTTAAGAAGTTTTTTTTTAATATATAAAGAATTAAATTTATCTTCAAAACTATTACTGTTGAGTAGGACGTATAGTCGTTGTATAGTACGACGTTGTATCATACAACGTCGTGGCGGAGACTTACTAAGATAACAGAAAAGTAAAATGACGATGGCATATCCGTTAAAATATTTATCCGTTTAAATGTGGCCGTGAAACAAAAGAAGATTATTTTAATTCTTAAATGGATTAAAATTCTAATAAAAAACTTTAGCATTTAATATCGGTATAGTCAAATTCCTTGGAAACTCTACAAAGCGAAAGGGAAATCGAGTTGATGTGTTTGCAAGATAACTTAAACATGCAAATTGAAATGAAATGTCAATACATATTTTCGCTTAGCTAAGGAACGAGATAAGAATAAATGGAAATTAACTGAGGTGAAGAAATGAATTTATGTATAATATTTTAACTGAAATGTTTTAAGTTTTTGAATTCAATAAAAAATGCACGTATTTTAAAAGTACTTTAACAAATATACCACTTAAATTTAATCGCTCGCTAATTGTGAATAAATATCGAAAAACAGTTTTGATTGGCGCTAGCATACCCAATATTATTTGTGTCATTCATATATACCTACAATACTACTAAAGGTTTATTCTTTGTATGTTTATGAGGAATAATATAACAATTGCTCGACCGATTTTTAACATTATTTAAAATGTTACTTAACGAGAAATTACATAGGTTAATTATAACGAACAGGATAAGTAAAGCCTTAACACAGCTAAAACCACGGGAAGCTGCTAGTAAAACAATGGGTCTGAAAACCAGAAAGAGAGCATAATGACTTTAAACGATAATAATTAATCAGGAGTTACTTTGCGAAAGTCCATAGTACAAAAGCCTAATAGACCAATCTACAAGCAATACTCCGCGAAAATACCCGTAAACACTTGACGCACGTTTCGGCCCAACACCGGAGCATCCTCAGGAAGTTGCCTTTTTGAACAGCGCTCGATAAGAGGATTCATGATTTTTTCGCGGAGAATGGCTGGCCTATTTGAATTTTGTACTCTGAACGAAAAAATTTGTATTAAAAACACGTCATAAAGCTGAAACAAAAGAGCGAATCTAACTAACAAGTCATTTTTAACAGTCAGTCATTAACAAACATTTATTTCAAACATCGCATAAACAAACACAATAATATTATTAACAGTTACATAAACACTCATTATATTGTATTAGTAAATGTGTTGGATTCCATCCTAATGACTTTGACTATACGACTTGAGTAGTTAACTGAGGGGACACCTCAGATACTTTTTATATGTCAATATGCTCTTTATCTTCAAGAGAGTGATGGCCACCCACATACGCGAAAGCTATCATATCCAGGAAGTACTGGAGCATACAGAACGAGTAAGCGGCGGCTTACTAGGCATCTCCTCAAGCGGGATAGCGGTCAAACGTTTCTCCAGTCTTAAAATTACTTATATTAAAAAAATATAACAGAAAAGTTTTTGCGTATCGTTTGCCGAGTGGCTCAGCGTGTTAGTCACACTCATGTGCTAATAATAGCAGAGCCCTTGTCAGGTGCTTCTGAATTTTTCTATTATAATTTGTGGTGACAAATTATATTGAGAGGAAAGCATGTGTAAGACATGCTTTCCTCTCAATATAATTAAAAATAAACCCAAAAATCAGCGACGTCACGAATGAACGGAATATGAATAAAATCATAACAATTGTGATAAAACTATTGTCATATATTAATTTTACAGAGATAAAAGCAATTTATATGAGTAACATTTAAAAAACATAAATACTAAAATTGTTAAAATGTACTTCATTGACGCATTCACATATCAATAATTCTCAAGATAAATAATTGAAGTGTATTCGTACTGATTCGTAGTCCTAGTGTCATCTTACATCATACAAGTGTTAGTTAAAAAATAATAATAGCATTATCTTTAAAGGCCTGCAGTACAAAGCTCCCTCAGTCTATTGTTTAAAGCAAGGCTGTGCATAAGGTTTCACAATCCAATTGCATGTTGTATACATTCGAATCTCATTTGATAAATAATTATATTATATATAAGCGTATAATTAGCGCTTATATTGTGTTTGGTTTTCAATTGAAATTAACGATATAAAGTTATAGTGTATACGACCCGCAACCGCAAATTTAGTATTCTAGTTATATATGATTACGATGCTATTTTATTCATATTCACATTATACATTGCAGCCAATTTTTGAGCAAATCTTGTTCTAACAAAGGGTTTAATCATGTGTAAGGGCCATTAATAGAGTATCGTATATTATAACAAGTAAGAATATGCATATGAATTGATATTTTTTCATACGCTACTCAAGGTATGAAAAGTATTTTTTATTGTTGCAGTTTGTATTACCCACATACTGAGCACTATAATCAAATGATTCAAATATCGAAGACACGAGAAGAACACAAGTGAAATCTACTGGCATACAATAATTACAGCATTAAATTCCTTGCCAATTTTGAATTTTGAATTTCGAATTTCGAATTCCATCTCCCAATATGTCAGTGTAATGAATTTTAGATCCATAGTATGTGACGTTAATAACACACGTAATTATTCATGAAAAGCATTAGTTTCCAGCAATTAGAAGGGAAGCGTATTCAGCAATCAAATGCTTGAAATGGAGTTTCAGTTGCCGCTTACGTTTGAATTCAAATGAACACAGCTTTTAGTCTACTCGCTGAGTATGTAAATTATCCTTTCTCATCTCAAAGCAATGGTGATTAAATCGATATCTTTATTTACGAACGAATTTTTATACTGTCTGGTTTTCGCGAACTTATTATTATTTTCATATAACATATGTTTAATCTATTTTTAACAAAACTTCTAATTTTGAATCTAAAAGACACGAGAAATCGTATACTGCTTTATATAAACATATGAAGTAATCCCTGTAACATTCCGCCACACAAAAACCTAAAGCTTTCAGAATAACATGATAAAAATACTCTCGATATTGAAAAGCTGTAATCGATTTTTATTTCCATTAAAAAATGTCACACTGTTGATATTGGCTATTGGAACTCGACATATTTTATAATGGACGCCGTAACTATCGCGCGGTCACGAAAAGTGGATTTTAACTGTGGGGTTTTTCATAACAATACCTATGTTTTAGTTTATCGTTGCTATGATTATAATGTTAATTGTTTGGATAAATATGATAAGCCATTAAAGCATTATTTTTTCTTGTAATGAAATGAGTATAATATATTTAAATATTAGGGGTTTCGGAAGCTTTTCGGCAACCGTGGTCACTGCTAAACTGAAAGTTGACGCCATTACGACGCCAAAACAGTCAGTTAGAAATCGCTATAGTAGTTTAGGCGTTCGTTTGTTACATACATAAAAAACACATCTTTCCTAAAACATGTGTTAGGTAATGAAATTATATTATTATATTGATATTACAGATAAATTTATATTATTATATTGATTTGCCGGCCGATTCACGAACAACTACTAGTTTTTATTGAGACTGGTTGAGTGACTGGAGTGGAGATATAGTGATGATATGCTAGCTAATTGACAGATATGAGTGATGTTCGACACGAAAAGAGTATTATAAAAGTACGACATTTCAAGTAATTCGAAGCAGAGGATTTTAAACACTACCTTTAATTCTGAGCATTAAAAATAAACTCAATCAGTAATGTTAATCATACAAATTCCAAATGAAACAGAGTTTCACAAGTACATGTATCAAGTCTGGTTAACAAGCGCAACACGAGTGAGTACAGAGAACACTTTTCGAGCGGCGATAAATCTTCCTTTGTACACAATTATTCCCCGTTTGAGCGACAAAGCACTTTGAAAGTGGAGAGTCAATTTGGTGTTTCTGTTGCATTTTTGCCGGCAATCTGCTCCTCTTGTAAGTTCTTTAATATACAATGAGCACTGAGAAACTAAAAAATCGCGCAAACCGTGTAAGTATTTAAGAATACTCGTATTTAGAAAAAGAAATACTTCAAATACAGAAAACCATTTACAAAACCGAACTTTCGTAGTCTTCAATTGAATCTCCTGCAAATTTTGTTGCATATAGAAAACTAAACTTATTGGTACGCCGTTTAGACCTACATTGCATATTGACAGCGGCAAAATGTAATTCATAGAAAAAATAAAACATTGTGCAGTTTTACGATATAAATGGACGCACATTAATATTCCAAAAACACAAACGTCAAAAAATTCACAACCGTAGAAAAAAACCCACACAAATAAATTCGTTTTATTTCTATTTTTACCAAAATACCACTCGTGCAATTTGATAATTTGGAGCCTATAAAACTCAATAGCATCGTTCACATAACAATAACAGACACGTCAGCCGTAACTCAACTTCATAATTTCCCAGATGTTACCAAATTACCGCAGAACAACAAACTTGCGGTACTTACTCATAAACTTTCGTCGAGAGTGAAAGCTTGTGAATTATCTATAGCTCGTAAAAAGTAATGCCCACTGTCTCTTACATACAATGCTTAAAAATGTATGGGAATTGAGCTCTGGGTATGTTTATTTTCGTCTGTCCCCTTGAATGTCTATAACAAAGTTCCGTTTTCAAACAAAACAAAGGTTTGCTGGAAGAAAGACAAGTGAAAGGCATTGTGTACCTCGGATAGATTTGTTTGGGAAGTTGTTTATTTATTCTTAGTGAGTATTTTACCTTTTTATAATTAATTTATATTTAATCCTCCTATCCTTTATAAATCCTTTATAAGGAATAGAATGTCGAAAAAAGGAAAAATATCAAATCTAGATCATGAAAATAGAAATACTACTACGCCTGTAATTCAGTTTGCACATTTCCGTGAATAATTTCTTAAATCAATTTATCAAATTATCGAATGTTTAAATGGATTTTTATTCGAGGTCCAAATTCAACACATAAATTTGGCATAGATCTAAAAACGTAATTCCATAAATGCCGCTAAAATATTCATAGATAGTCCACATGAAAAAGGTTTCACAATTTAACAGAGTTCGTCCATTTTAATAAGTCAACTTACGAAGTTTACGGTCTACAAACAGAAAGTTGTTAATTGTTAATATTAGTAGCTCTAAACTCATTTAATGCACATGACATATACATTTTCCATTCATAAATGCAATATTCACTTTTGGCAAAAATAATCTTATCGTTTCTCGTGACTAAATAAGTCTTGATTATAGATATTAAAAAATATTAGTACACTTTAATATAATATAATAATATAATACTTAAAATATAAAATACTTTCACTTTTTTGTCATTTGTGATAAGAATGCGAAATTAGAAATTAGAATTTAGAAATTATGCTTTTTATAGATTTCCGAATATATAATATATTATAGAAAACACGTGGGGCTACTGAAAAGAGGCTCCCGGGTACGAATCCCGATACGATCAAAATTTATGTGATGAGCATAAGTGTTAGCTATGGTCTAGGTTTTTGATATGTGTGTGTGTATATATTTATAAAAAGTATATAAATAGCTTTCTTTGGAGCTTGCCAACTACACACGGTTGGTCGATGAGTCCCAATATTATTGAACATTATAATTTGCACTAGACAATTATTCGTCTCACAATAGCCTGGTTTTTCGTAGCATAAAAATGTATACAAGTATGAAAGATACGACAAAAATTTCAATTCTTTTTAGTGCAATCTGCGCTTCTTTATTAACCTAGTTACAGTTGAACTACAGATTCTTTTTTGTGATCGTTTGATAGTCTATTTATTAAAAAAACAAAACTAGGCCATTTTTAAGAAGATATACAATATCAGACACGTCAGCCGTAACTCAACTTCATAATTTCCCAGATGTTACCAAATTACCGCAGAACAACAAACTTGCGGTACTTACTCATAAACTTTCGTCGAGAGTGAAAGCTTGTGAATTATCTATAGCTCGTAAAAAGTAATGCCCACTGTCTCTTACATACAATGCTTAAAAATGTATGGGAATTGAGCTCTGGGTATGTTTATTTTCGTCTGTCCCCTTGAATGTCTATAACAAAGTTCCGTTTTCAAACAAAACAAAGGTTTGCTGGAAGAAAGACAAGTGAAAGGCATTGTGTACCTCGGATAGATTTGTTTGGGAAGTTGTTTATTTATTCTTAGTGAGTATTTTACCTTTTTATAATTAATTTATATTTAATCCTCCTATCCTTTATAAATCCTTTATAAGGAATAGAATGTCGAAAAAAGGAAAAATATCAAATCTAGATCATGAAAATAGAAATACTACTACGCCTGTAATTCAGTTTGCACATTTCCGTGAATAATTTCTTAAATCAATTTATCAAATTATCGAATGTTTAAATGGATTTTTATTCGAGGTCCAAATTCAACACATAAATTTGGCATAGATCTAAAAACGTAATTCCATAAATGCCGCTAAAATATTCATAGATAGTCCACATGAAAAAGGTTTCACAATTTAACAGAGTTCGTCCATTTTAATAAGTCAACTTACGAAGTTTACGGTCTACAAACAGAAAGTTGTTAATTGTTAATATTAGTAGCTCTAAACTCATTTAATGCACATGACATATACATTTTCCATTCATAAATGCAATATTCACTTTTGGCAAAAATAATCTTATCGTTTCTCGTGACTAAATAAGTCTTGATTATAGATATTAAAAAATATTAGTACACTTTAATATAATATAATAATATAATACTTAAAATATAAAATACTTTCACTTTTTTGTCATTTGTGATAAGAATGCGAAATTAGAAATTAGAATTTAGAAATTATGCTTTTTATAGATTTCCGAATATATAATATATTATAGAAAACACGTGGGGCTACTGAAAAGAGGCTCCCGGGTACGAATCCCGATACGATCAAAATTTATGTGATGAGCATAAGTGTTAGCTATGGTCTAGGTTTTTGATATGTGTGTGTGTATATATTTATAAAAAGTATATAAATAGCTTTCTTTGGAGCTTGCCAACTACACACGGTTGGTCGATGAGTCCCAATATTATTGAACATTATAATTTGCACTAGACAATTATTCGTCTCACAATAGCCTGGTTTTTCGTAGCATAAAAATGTATACAAGTATGAAAGATACGACAAAAATTTCAATTCTTTTTAGTGCAATCTGCGCTTCTTTATTAACCTAGTTACAGTTGAACTACAGATTCTTTTTTGTGATCGTTTGATAGTCTATTTATTAAAAAAACAAAACTAGGCCATTTTTAAGAAGATATATTTTTATGTCATATACACAACCATATACTGAATACTGAAATTGTATTGACAATTGTGATTAGTAAATTAAACTCAAAAGTTGCTCTTCATGCTTGAGTATCTGGATATATTAAACATTCACTATTGAGGGTACAGTAATACCGTCTTAAACTACAGGTTTAGGAAAAAATCAAAAACACTAACTTGTCCAGATATACGTTGCATTTTTTTATATTTAATAAAATACTTTGTGTATTTCAAAACTCCACAAATTGATAAATAAATAATATTAAAACAGGTGTACAGAAAGTTGCAACCATACATTATAAATGGTAATTTACATTAAAATATTCACGAGAACATTAAGCGGATTGGGGCGTGATATACCAGCTATGTTAAATTGGTTAGTGAAGTGAAAACATTTGCGGAATAGATAGCATAGGTTCTTCGAAATTGATGGATGTGTTACGTGATGGATGAGAGCGGTTAAGTTTATAGTTAGCACTTTAATATTTCTCGTATGAGTTATCTGATGGCAAATGGGTAGTGAATATTTGGATGATTTATGAACGCAGCCGTAGAAGTGCCTTTTTTAAAAATAGAATGCACAGAGAATACGTTTTAATCTATGGTGTATTGTTTATGCTCGGCATTCGTGGTTATAAGTATCAAGTACAGTTAATAGTGGTATATTTAAGGGTGCCATGTTGTATGTCCAAACATATAAACGGGCCTAAGAGTGTATTCAAATATATACCTTATGCCGACTATGTAGCAGATAACTTTATAACTTTATTAACATAATTAACAATCGCGGTAAAAACGGAAAAGCAATGGAACAAATATTTTACAATAATGTGAACAGTGTTGAAATATACATATAAATAGTACGATTGGTCATTATCTAAAGCCTAAGGAGATAATTTTAAATATATTTCAAAAACGTGTATAGATAGGTATCTAGGTACATATAGGTATATGCAAAGATTTATCCTTTCCAACAAAATATTTTGCCTTAGCATATACAAAGAAACTTCATTCAAGTCGACCTAAATCTTCGAGAAATTCTTTTCAATAATGGGTAAGATTCTTAGTACAGCATTGTTTTATATTTCTTGATTATAAGGGAAATAGGTCTGGAATAAACATATAAAGAGAATATCGTAAATGTATTTTTTAAGTAATTAAGGAAAATATCTGGAACTTGTATTGTCTGCTGTTATCACTTCGACCACAAACAAACGGGCAGGAGGGTCATGTGATGTTAAGTGACACCGCCAACCGAGTACACTTGCCACGCCGGAGGGCTCGTACCAGAGGCTCGTTTCTTGAAGGACCCTATCTCATATTGGTTCAAGAACAACTCTATTGGCAGCTGTAGTCAGTGTTTTGCTGCATGTTTTGCGGTGCTCACAGCACTTTCATTTCATACTATAAACAATAAACTGTATTCCTAATATGTTCATTATAAAGACAAATTGTATTCAATCATTCACGAGAATCACCAGTGTAGCTGCACATTTCTAAATTCATTGTGGAAATTTGCAACGACACTCCTAATTTTCTAGACCTCTGGCTGTGTGTCCATGAGTACGCTAATACCTGATTCTATTGGGAAACTTCTAGTAATTTCCTCTCATATCAATAGAAAATAAGCCGAAATATTATTAAGCAAGGGTTCGTATTCGCTGAGGCACAATTAATTTTGTTTAAGTCCTCATAAGCGAGGCAACGTAGCGATGGGTATTGCAATAGTGAGCGTGTCTGTAAGATACACAAAGGTTGCAAAGTTGGCTTGCATGTGTGCATGCAATAGTCGACGAAATACCCTTGTAGACGCGAATGTTAACTAACAATTCTGAGTATTAAGCGTCTATAGTAAATTTCAATTTATTCGTATTATTTCATTACTTAATCATAAACATTCTTTCTCCGGTATCGAACGTTTGACTAATTTTTATGCGTTTTTTTTTAAGATTTCTGGCTCAATTTTAAATAAATATCTAATAGGTAAAACATATGTAATTTAAGAGTTGTAAGTTATTTTTTCTAAACGGCCTACAATAGTGAAAAAAATTAATGATAGTAATTATAAACACAAAATGGTGTAAAGGGGATGGGATTAAAAGGGAAAGGTTAATGAAGTAGGCCAGTTGATAATGAGGATTTTTTTACATAAATTTAAATTAATCGCTATCAAAGGCTAGATAAATTACCTAAAGTAGTTCATTAAATTATTTCTTTTACTAGACAAACAAATAACGAAAACTATCATTATTAAAAATTATTTGCAGTTTACTTAACTTTATATAAATCATTATCGAATTAAGGCAACACATAATATTTTAACGTGCCAGAAGAGATTCTATATATATTAAAGGTTCATAACAGGCGCAAAATATAACCGCAGCGAAAAACGCGATCGACAAAACAAGTTCTCCCGCGCAAACTAGCGTACCTATTGCCACTTATTAATGTGTAGAAAGAAGAATATTCCGATATATTCCAATCTAGGAAAAATATAGGAATTTTAACGTAATGAAGTCATGACCACCATTTAATAAACGAGTATACAATTTATATAAAAGAACTCAAAAGGAGCTAAGCTAGTACCTTTGATATAGTAGGACTGTACAATGTATGTAAAATATAAAACTGAATATTAAATATACTCGTGTATTTTGTGATGTGTCTCAGTCAATAGCTAATGGGCTCACTTTATTCAACACTACATAAGTCCTGCAAGAGGGATCAATTCTATCAAAGTAACAAAGAGCCGAGGAATTTTGTACGTGTCCTCGGCATGCTTCACCTAAATGTTAGTCTCACCTTTATCAAAGGTCTGAATAAATATAGATACAGGAAAGGGTACTAATGTATAGTCTGGGAAAATGGATCGATAGACTCTACAAGAGGAGCAATTTAATAATATATTAATGCAAGATATTACTTTCAATCTTCTTAGTCATTAATAAATTTAGGTTTTTGAGGTTTGATACCACGGTATTATCTATATGTAACGGTCTTATCTTTTAAAACATTAGGGAAAAGACCTTAGACCGTAAATAGTATTTCATATAGATTTTAATACTTTTACATAGAAGCACTGGATATCCGCTAAGCACTATTACTATCGGCTATTATAAGTAATTAAAATAAAAGTTCATTAACAAATTTACGTTTCGTATTATGTGTTATTGAACTTTAAGTTAAAAATACACGTTAGCGACACTTGATGAGACTCAAGCAGCCGACACCCATCAAAATTGGCGCAACGTGGTTTCTTGGCACCAAGCCAAAATCCACCGAAGCAGCAGACACAGCTCTTTAAATTTTGTATTAAAATTCAGCAACCAAAGAATAGCGTGTGTTTGAAAGCGCTGAAAAGGTTTATTAGGGTGAGAGAAATAATGACACATGCGCTTAGTGTATACGGATTATAACTTCACTATTGTCTGCTACCTGTACAAACACATACATTATTATATATATTTGTAGTTACTTATAGGTAGGGTAAATATGTATTGGAAGAAATTATGATATATCACATATGTATATGTATCGACGACACTAACCAAAATAAATTAATGAAGCTTATTCTATATTTTACTTTACTGAAATTCAAAACAATACATTTTGAACAAAAATTTAGGTAATCGTGATTCAAGTTGTATGTCCAGTGCAGATGTTGCCAACAGGTAAATTTACGTAACTAAGAGAGTTTGCAGCCTTCAAGGAAGGTTTTAATTGAACTAAATCCTCTTTAGTTTGTACACTCATCACTCAAACTTTAAGGGCTTTCGATCTATTCATATCTAAATTAGATTCAAAACTAAATAAATATACAGAGTTTTAACGAAATTTCTCGGTCTGTTTTATGAATATCTTTGATGCGTTTACCTACAGACCTAAGATTTTCCATATAAGTGACCGAATTATCGATTTTGAATTAGCTACTTAAAACCTGTAGTGAAATTTATGAGGCTAGATGTTACAAGCGACTTATAGCTCCTATTGTAGAACATTAACAAATAAAACCAAGTAATTTAAAATGAGTTGGGACAACAACAGTGGCATTGTTGAGATGACATCATGGCTAAGCGTTAAATTGGTGAAGCTTCAATTAGGATGAGCACAATGTCAACTAGCCTACATTGCAATCTGGTGACTAAAAATTATAATAGTTAAAAATGGTAACCACGGCACAATCATGAACGTGAATGTTTTTTCTGTGATATTTTTCACAATTCCCGATTTTAGACAATTTACAAACCTCGTTAAAAGCGTTATTTTGTATAATATAGATGTATTGTAATTTGATTGTTTCAAAGTAATCCCTTTATACAATTGAGTTTAGACTGAACACAGTGATTACTGGTTTCAATCATTAACATGAAACAAAATAATTTAACAAATTAATTTATATGTATATGCAAAACAAAAAATACGTACATATAATTGTATCAATTCTCATAATTAGAAATATACAATATTTGAACTAATAAATAAGTTTTGTATGAAACTAACTTTCCGCAGTGGTTTCACCCATTACTTATATATGCCTTGCAACATACGAGATTACTCTTTGAACTACTTGAGTTTGTTCGTTGCAAATACACATATAATATAATAAATATTTATAGCATGTTTTATATAATATTATGAGATTTTGCAAGGAAACAAACACTTGATAAAGAAATAACACGTTGTCTACCTGTGCAGAAAATAATAAAGATTAACATTACGTAAAAACAATCAATGAGTTAAACTCAAAACCACTTACAGTGCCCGCAAGTGATTTATAACCTTGGCGATTAGACAACAATAACGGGGCATTGAACTTGTGATAAAAACTACTTGGTGTGTCAAATCGGTTAACGTAAGTATTGGTGTACTATTCTCGTCAATATTGTGAACAATCTACAGATAACTGTTATGTGTTAATTTTGCAGTAAGGTAATAAAATAGCATAACTGTTGTATCTTGTTGGATAGTTATATTGAATAGACTATTCAGTACTACACAATTTCTTTACTAGCTACTTACTACAGCTACTTGCCATGCAGATTTATAAAAAACAATATCAGACTTCCTATACTATTTGTTGGTAACGTACACGCAATTAAGCGTATTAAATGTTATTTCCGAGATTACTATTATAATTGATAATTATTTCACAAACCAAATGAGTAAAGCAACTCAAATGTAACCAACAAATCCCTTCACTAGATTACTGATATCCCAACTTACCAAGAAACTTTCATAAAAACTAACACATGTTACCCGTTACTTACACTACGAATACAATTTCTTAGCTATTGCGTGTAATTGTCGATAATTGTCATTCTTTGGAACAAAGGATTCCGTGACTCTACATAATAGAGTTTGTAAAATATGATGCGGTTTATTGGTTAACAAATGCCAGTTTTATCGATCACCGCTTGAACGCTTTTCCAATTCAGGTATGTCCGAGCGAAATAAGAAATGTCAAGCAGTTGGCAAGTTGATATTCAAATTTCGAATCATCCGTCCCGTTATTTCAATTCGACGGGAATTCAATGGACGGTTTATACTTTTTTCGAGTCTAGTCCTGCAAGTAGGAATTTTCGGTTGGCTTCAGAAATTTCTATTGGGACGAGTATTTTATGTATTTCTATTTGCTCGAGATTGAATGTGTTACATACGTTTGCTCTCACACGTAGACTAACCTATATTTATAGTTTTCAAATTATTTTTTAGATTACAGTTACAAGAACTAAGACCATATCGTAAATAATATTTATAAGTTATATTAAGATTATTTTTATATATAAAAGCCAAGCAATTTATAAATCTCTGATTCATTAACAGTAATACCAAATGGATCTATTACTAAAATAATTGAATCAACATCATATCAATATTTTAAGTGCAATACAGTTTTGTCTATTTCTTTTAAATTATCTTCATTATGAGATGAAAATTAATACAAAAACAGTGCAATTCACCGATTCACTTAAATATATACGATATCTACTCTAGGTATAAATTATATTAAGTTACTGGTCTGTAATGTTACCAATTAGCTGTTTCTCTGTGCTAAATGCTCTCAGAAACAACTAATTGGGTTGCTTGGTTTGCATTTATTCTTAAGACCTAGGTTAGATTACCGCTGAGGCAAAGTTTGATACAGGTCACTTACAATGCAGATAACAAGTTTAAATTTTTGTAAGATTATGTATATTATTGCCTATGGAATAATATTATAATATTAAACTGCACAATATTAATTTTAATGGTTTGTAGACAATTATAATGCGATACTTATATTGTATAATTGCTAGCTTTTTAATCAACATGGCTTGAATAAACTCTTAATTTAATCCCATTGAAGTTAATTTACGTAAATAGAAAACACTAATAACGATGAATTTGGTATTTTTTTGTAATACAAATAAAATATTTAAGTACCTACGATTAAAATCATTTTAGCTGATTTTTATCCACTTCAGCAACGAGCATAAATAATAATTTATCATGTTCACGTACCTACTACATAGACTAAGACTTATTTTCTGTATACATACATATTTAATACCTATATTAGCTAAAAAAATATTCTATGAGTTATTAGTATTAACACTAAAATCCCAACCCCATCAATTCTAAACATGTGTAAATTTTTTTTTATATATCTATCTAACATACAATAGAAGCTTTAACAGATACCATAAATTTACCCCTATTTATTATTTTCAAAGCTCTTCATTGAAATTCAGTAATATTTTGTATATATATACATATATCTTTATATATATAATTCTTCTGTGAGTGTGTATGTCACTAAACTTCTCTCAAACGACTGGACCGATTTTGATGAAATTTTTTGTGTGTGTTCAAGGGGATCGGGGAATGGTTTAGATTCACAATTTTGCCGCTGGACAATGTTTTTTTTAATTTATTAGTAGTTGTTGATTTTGAAATGTTTTACATTGGATCCAACAGACGGCGCTACCATCGCAGTGTGAAATTTTAAATAATATTCGAATAATTAATTGAAAATTGAAATCACATGTATGGCAAAACAACGTTTGCCGGATCAGCTAGTCTTATAAATAAAATTCTCGTGTGACAGTTTTCGTTCCCATACTCCTCCGAAACGGCATTACCGATTCTCATGAAACTTTGTAAGCGTATTGAGTAGGTCTGAGAATCGGCCAACATCTATTTTTCATCCCCCTAAATGTTGAGGGTAGTTCACCCCTATTATATTTTATATTTATATATATTTTAGACAAAAATTTTAGTTTCTATTTTTTTATGATACAACATAAAAATACATACAATCCTAAATTTTCACCCTTCTATGATATTCTTCTTCTACCCTTATTTTTTATTAATTAATTGAAAATTGAAATCACATGTATGGCAAAACAACGTTTGCTGGGTCAGCTAGTACTATATAGATTCCCAAAATGTTACTAAAAGCGACATTTTTATATCATTCTTATTTTAAAAGTTTAAACGCATTCGTGATAAAAATATTGATAATAGGCCACTTGCGCTGGTACTGTATAAGTAGCGATAGCGTAACCGATCTGATGTCTTTGTATGTTATTTCAATCTGTAAATATCCGTAGGGCTTACGTCGAAGGCTTAAAATCGCGTGGTACAAAACTCAACGTTGAGGTTGGAATCTCAATCGATATTGGGAGTTATAGTAGCGAAGTTGTTTTGCATCTTCTAAAATTCAATTATATTAGAATGATCTAGTTTGTTAATTCTTGTAAATTGGTTCGATCCCACGGGGGGCTAAAAAGCTAGGCTGATTTTATTTTTCTTTTGGAATAAATTGATTGAATATAAAATTAATAGTCTGTACCAAAATTGTCATTAGAAAGATCACTGAAATGTAGATAGCAGAACGTATCCACATAAGGGGTTTCATAAAAATACGTGAGTCGTAAACATTTATCCGCGAATGATAGAAAGTTTTGATATCTTTACGTCACTATTTTATTACTTGGCTCAGGCACAACCCGGAAAATGTTAAATCAATACCCAATTTTCACAGACAGGTGTTTCGTAACTGATGTACTGTGGGTTTTTGCACTGTGGGTTGACATGATCATACGGGTTTGACGTGGTATTGCAATTATTATAAGGCTCAAAATCGAGTGCACATGATATTTGGTAAAGTGATGGTATATACATTTAAGCTCCGGAATGCAGTAAAACGTATTCCGCCTACATACTGATATTGCAACATCTAGTAAGGTTATATATGTAATTTACATAATTCAGTACTTAAAAACAACATTAAATTAATAAGAAACAAATACGAGTAAAAATCTATTATTCCACCCAAATATGACAAAACAACTACGTAGTTTTCTATAGATAAACTAACTGCGGTACATATTTATGTTTTATGGTAATGAAAAGTTTCAGCTTTACAAACGAAAAAGTTACATTTTGCAAATATTTGATGTTAAAATGTATAAAGCTAAACAATACGTCAGCAATGTTGGAGTTGTATGCGATAAGCAAACGTGATTTTATTGAATCGAACATGTAACTTGCTGAAAGTTTATTTGATGTTACAGCGATGTTTTGTTTTATTTGACACTGAGCTTTTTAATACTGAGGAATAGGCACATATTTTTGTTTAAACATTTGTTTTCTGAGGTTTTACCTATGCTAATTTAAGACCGGTGAATATCATAAACATTCATTGATTTAATGCCTTGATTGCGTTTTCGGTATGAATTAAGACATTTTATATCATAACCATTAAAGAAATATACCCCTTTTACAGATATGGGTTTATTCCCCCTTATAACACTTGGTTCAAATTATGTTTGCTGATTTTTTTTAAATAGCTTTAGATTTTCACAAATCATTTTAATATTTTAATTAATTTATAATAGTTGACAAAAAACTGGTCTCTTATCTGATCTATGTAATTGTAGATAAATTACTGTTTCAATAAAACGAATTTAAAATGGCACAAAAAAGTAAAAAATAATATATTTCTTACATATATTCTAAAATCTGATGCCGAAAATAATGCTCTATTAAATAGACAAAATATAACGAAGTTTTGACAAAAAAAATCATTTTTTTCAAATCGGTAAATATATTATATTAGAATTATCATATACCTACCTACTTTCCTATGACACTATCTGTGCAATTCTGAAACATTTTCGCTAATATCCTGAAGAGTATCAGTCATATTACAAAACCCTTTCTCCGGGACCACTTCGCTGCACGGGCAAATCATTTAACAACTCGATCATCTAGAATCTAGATCGATTCACGAACGGGTGATCCAAAAGAAGAGAATTTCACGTCAATTGTAAATCTTTTCCTTCGGTTTGTTTGAAGTCGGTTAAAAAATAAATAAACGTCATAATTTATAGAATATATCTACATAAAAGACCGAAGAATTACATTTTAACTAATTCTTAATTCAAAGCTGTTTGTGTTCAAGGCTGTTATCTCTACGATTTAGGTTAGGTTAGGTATTCAGAATTCCGACTTTTAGGTTCGTTGAATTTTCTTCGAAAACCAATTTATATTTTAATGTAATGTGTAATAATTGCTCGAAATTAGAAATATAATTGTATTAGGTTTGGGATACTTAAAACTTTTGCATAATCCACTACTTAATTATGAGTTTACAATCGAAACACTCAATTCGCAATAACTTGATATCGGAAATAACAGGCGGTATAGAATCGCGTTTGATAGTTGGTTTTAATGTTGCATTAAAACCAACTCTACGAATAATCAAGTTCCGATTTTGACTGTTGCTATTTTAATTAATTTAAAGAAAAAAAAATGTATTTCGTTTTGTGTTCGATTCTATTTTTATTTTAAAAAAATGGTGGCACGCATGGTAATTTACAATATCTTTATATTTACTAGGTCGATCTTAAAGGAATATTGTGTCTGATGCGAAATATAAATTATTGTATATAATAGCGATAACTAATAGCAAAAAATAAAATTAATTAGAAACTCATAAGGATACATTATAATATCAACAACACATTTACAGTAAAATCGGGTTTTCTGAGAAGAAACATACCTTGCGTCGATCGGTACGTGTCTCGGAAATCTGAATAGCCCTTCAATTCTCGTGTATTTGAAATAACTCTACCGTGTATGCTGTCTGTTACGTTCGTCACTGGACCTTGTTCACACACTAGTTAGGCAATCTATCCCATTTCGATTGGATCTGCCTAATAGTTTGGATTCACGGTTTTGCACAAAACATGGATACTGGATTTGGATTTAATTACTGAATACGACTAACGAGTTTTGATTACCGGAGTAAACGTACCTAAGTATGTTAATTCGAATATCTGTAAGGTTTATAATGCTATACTACACATAAAAGTTTCACAACAAATACAAAATCTAGTACTAATGTAGTAATCTTGAAATACTGTGAGGTGTGAGGTGAACCTATTAACAGGTATGTAAAAATTCGTTATAAATCAATATTATTATCAACTAATTAATTAATAAAGCATTTAATTTCTTGATGACACTATTAAAGTTGGTATCGATTACGTTGCTATCAGATTTTCTCTTTCATAAATATACTCAAATCTTACGAACAAATACATAATTACAACAATTAAAGGAACATTTTTTAGAAGAAATGAAATTGTTTCTATTGATTTGAAATTGATTAAGTCTAAATTCCTACACATATACTTACGAATTAAATTTTTTTTAAATTCCAATAGTGACTTTAGAACAGAGTAACAACTACAGGTAGGTATAATGTTAGCCATGTTAAAAATAATGTGTATAAAAGAATTGAATAATCTAGTCAAGAAATATTTAGAAGTGGTGCTTTGTAAAAACTGGCTGCTGAAGTAATGAAGCCCAAGTAATTACAACTTAAAACTGTTTGATAAATAAATCAAAAGCTTTTATAATTTTATTGCTAAAACTGTTGATTTAAGTTCATTTCATCAATCAATTTGTTTAGCTTTCATTGAGAAAGTTTCTGACGCTACCGATATTTAGATTAGTTTGTCGATGTTTTCACTTGAAACCCTACTCTAACGATAAATATCAAATTTTCCTAATTAGCAGACGCTTTTATAACCAACGTGATTGATTTTAGAAAGATTTTGATGTTGTAATATACGGAGAGAATATTTTTAAATTAGGATTGTTATATATTTAACAATATAAGCAAACATCCGACTAATTTCCAGTGAAAATAAACAATACCTTTTAATAATTATTTGAGCCTCGGACAAAGGGAAATTACACAACACGGCACCTACTCAGTCGGGGTATTACAGTTTTATTACACTGCACAGTTAGGTAGTGCTCTATTTGCTATTGAAATGCAGACAATGAACTCTACAATTCTATAATCTGTGGTATCGTGAAACCATGGTATTCTGCTTGAGTATTATTATACCATTACTCCTTCTAGCTTACAAGCTCGCAATAAGCTATCGTAAATTATTACACATAGCTCTTAAATATTATAAAACAGGTTATCAGGTTCCTTATCAAAGAGAAACAAACGCAAGCCAAAACACAAGCGGCTATAGAATATTCAAAGAATAAAGATTATAACGGGATAATTTTAAAATGAAAACAGTAACAATCACACTAATAGTGTTAAAAGTAAACATTGAAACTTGTTAATGACCCGTCCCAACTCATTGATGTCGCAGGTATAAAATGCCACCCCATTACCCATAGCTTGGTTACTAGAACAAACTAAACTCATGATGTATGTACATTGTGTACTAATAAATATTTATAGAATGAAAAATTGTATATTAAATGATTTTTGGTTACCAACCTTCAATAGCTACGACATGATCTCTGATTTGTTGTGCGAGCAGCGGGTCCGGTACTAGTTCCACAAGGTCGTAGAGAGCGTAAATCGACGGATGAACGCTCTCGAATCTTTGAATCTCCTGTCGTATCGACAGGGAGGTGTTCAAGCAAGCCTGTGAGTGCTGCCGACTGCACATACTGCTTCTAAACCCCAGCATTTAGCAAGGCAACCAATCAGCACAGCACAACCATAAGAATTATTAATATATCACAACACTACACTGGATGATGCATTGCTAATATATCTCTCAAATTCACGTGTTATTACACAATGCAACGTTCTTATTTTAAAACTAAACGACAAAAACACTAATCACAGTATATAAATTGACATAAACATGAAATAAAACAATGTAAACAATCAATTAACGAGAAATACACCAATAACAAACGAATAGACCACCTCGATGGTAGCCATTACCGAAGTGTGAGAGTATGGCGTTTCATGTGCGTCTCGACTTCCGACGCGAAATAATAATAACCACAAAACACTGCTAAACAGCGCCATCTTACTTTATATGAGTAAACTAGTCGGGGGCTCTGTTTCAGAGTTCTGTATAATTTCACTAGGTGTCACTTTACACAAATAAATTGAAGATTAGTAGGTCTTCTATAAATTTTGAATTGTTATTAGTATTTTATGATAAGTTACTAACTCAACCTGAACAACCCCAAAGTATGATATATTGGGATATCCCTTATTTTAATTAAAGACATTTTTTTAAACCAATCCAATTTAGAATATAATTGCTAAATCAAGAAATTGTAGTCGCTCTTGGTAGTATTCTAAATTATTATAGTTATATTTGCAGATATGCATAGGCATTCAACAGGCCGTTGGTGTGTTCAGAGGTACCATGCGAAAGAGACCCTAGAGATAACTCAGCGGTTTTTTGACCATCTATTATAAGTAACTCATCTATTTCTGTAAAAATGGAACATTCATCAAATCACAATCATTTTTAAAATTTACAAATTACAATGGTGTTACATTTTATGTTTAACACACACAATAAAACTGTCCTATTCATATCCTTTATGGTGAAATATTAAATAGATTTAATTGTCTTGCATATAACATAACCACTTCACAGGTATATTATTAACAAAAGTTATGGATCCAAATTTTTATACATTTACTTCATAATTGTAATTTTGCTTTTACTAAACTAAATCGAAACAAACAGGATGGACGCTCCGCAAGGGATGTCATCGAGGAGATGGGGACAAAATAGGGTACGCTTTCCTATAAACGACGCGCTACGGCTGACAAGACTCAAGAGACAACAAGCTGGACACGGCATACAAACAGGTCAAGAAAAGAACTTCACACCTCACATAGCCACGATCCTTACTTTACGACGTTTGATAGAGTCGGTGGTGCAATCAAATCTAATAGTGGTTATTTAATTTACAGCATCTTTTCATCTTTGACCATGAACTTTATAAAGGAAGCGAAACGTCGCGACAGATTGTTACATTTTTAATCAAATTATGTTAAAGGAAATGCGCTGTTGTTAAATGTTAGCTCAGAATTCTCGCAGAAGGTGAAGGGTTGCCAAGCCGCTGATACTAAGATAAGGTTCTCATGAATGCATTGATGTTAAGATCTTAGTAAGTTAAATATATCGATGTATAAAACGAAATCGAAACTAAACATATAAGACAACGAGGACGTTCTCGGTACATAACTCTGTGTACATAGTTCTTAAATGTGTAGAGGTAATCGCGCATATAAAAGTCAAACGGCTACATATCAATTAATTTCGGCGGCACTTATCCACTCCTTTTTCGTTAATTTAGCAATAGCTGCGTTTTTGTCTATTAATCAATTCAAGTCTGAGCTTTCCTATGTCGAATCATTTGTCACTCAGTCGCGACCCGGCTGTTCCCTCGGTAACTCGTGTCGTGTGGTGTCTCAGTATTTCGCATTCGTGTTGTGTCCATTCTCATGACGTCGCCAATATAATTGGGCCAAGCGATGTCTAAAGTCAAGGTAAAGATGGTTCCCGCCCGATTCGAATACCATTGAAAGTTGAATATTGTTTACTAACTTTTGTCAACTTTTACCCAAGGTTGAATAAATTATGCTATCGCGTTTTTTATGTACCTACTGTAACTAATTTGCAATTTAATCACGTTAAAGTATAAAGGATAAGACGCACTAAGACTCTATTATAAACGCTTTATTCACTTATGAAGGTTAATAGAAGGAATTGCAGCCGGCACAATACTCAAAATTGATTAACAATTTAGAGTTACCTCCAGTATCAAGTAAAGATTTATAAAATTTCTTCATACAAAATAAATAAATGTTTGCATCTTTCGTAGATGAAAAATTTCAGTTGCATTTCTATTGCTACATGCGTAATTAGGTTTATAAACCTTAGTCTAGCAATATAGATAATAAAATTCGAACTAAAACTGTCAGTTTGATAAATCGTACACAAATTATTGGAAAGCGAAGAACCTTTAGAGTTTATTCCTGCAACTCACAACACATTAAATAATATTTTAGGGAAATTAAATTAGATTACTTTCTCACCTTTTGTTTTACAATCATAAGCCACTATAATACGTGACTAAATAAATGTTATCATGACTATACTTGATAGTCATAAACTATAATGTATGAATGTTTGCACTACCACTCATTGTTATTCAATTCCTCGTTATTCGTATTTTCATTTATGCTATCTACAACCGGTGATTGTAAAAATATAAATGAGTATATGCCATTTCCATACTATAACAACATTTTTCATTGTTAATGGCGGGCATATACATAAAAGAATATTAATTTAAATGTGTGACTTTCCATAGATATTAGTCATTGTAGCTAATAATTTTAATATTTAATGAAAAATACGGGACTATTACACGTTCATCACTCTAAGTATTTAATTATTTATCATTTAGGCTGAGTCGTCCAATGGAATTTTGATAGCTTTTAGTAAAATATTTTAGAACCAACCAACAATATTTTAATACCAACTAATTACCAACTACAAAAAAAAGGAACTATATGAAAGGATTATGATTTAATAATTCTATAAACCTTTTCGAATAAAGCAAGCAATCAAATATTCGTCAAATAATTAATTTCGTAGGCATTCTCTACTACTAATAGTGTACATAGTACTCTGACCTGGATACGCTTTTTAATAACGTTAAATCTTTTCATCACAATTATTTTCATCAGGTTAGCTTCACAAATTAAGTACGTCTTGGTATATATTCGCATTAGATGTTGCTTGAATCAGTCCGAATAAAAAAATAAGTCAGATTCAAAAGCGAACGTCATTTTAAATATCGAATAACAGATAAGGCAAATAATCAATGAGTATTCTTTAAACCGTTTGTTGACAATTTTGTATGTACAAAATAATAGTGCGTTTTACAAAAACCTTATTTGACTTATTGATAGTAACCACATACGGAAGAAAGGACCAAAACTGTCATCTTCAATTGAATGATTGTCCTTTGACCTGATTCCGATCACCCTAACCTCAAGTCAGATTTGATTTCACAAACAACTTAATAGATTTATTCAATGAGCGGAGCTGTCCGCTTAAAAGGCAATACAAGCCCTAAAATTTTACGCCACTTAAAGATTTATACGGTTTCTTCCAGATATGATTTTAATGGAACGTTATAAAGGAGAAAATAAAGTATATTAAAGATATTGCCAAACATTAATTGAAATATCAAAAGAAAGAATAATAATTTAGTTTAATATTGTCATTGTAAGATACTATTTAAACCCGTAGCGATGTATCTATTAAATTAGTTCTGTCGTAGAATACTACGTAGGTACTTACGTTTTAATAGTATACTTCAAATTCAAGTTGTCTCAACACTCTTTCTTACCTCACGTCACGTCGTCTCATACAGAGTAAGGTTTCTGTTTAATGGCCCTGTGGGAAAATACGTCTATTATCTATATTAAGTAATACAAGTTAATACACTTTTTTTTTATACACACCGCGTCCCGTCATCTACGTCCAAATAGGTACTATAGCTTTCATTTAAAGAAAATACTTTGTAAATTTAAAAAGCTATTTATAATTAGGTACTATTATTTATGCCGACGTTTCAAATGCTTTTCAGTTTTCTTTGGTCAGACTATCCGTGACTAAGTCGCGTTTTAGTCCGTTACAAAATATTTAATTTAAATGTGAAATAGTCGCGTTAATATAAGACAAAATGATTTCATACTGAAATTCTTTCCTACTTCTACGCAATACACACATTTTGTACGTCAATTAGTTTAAATTTTTACTATATGTATAATGTTTCAATTGAAAATACACATTTACGGCTCCTTATAATTTCCCTGTACTGTAATAGGGATGTATATGGTTTAGTAATCCACCTAAGTGGGTGTTAATAAACAACTATGTATTATAGAGAAAGCCTCTCTAAGTGATTACTGTGGGGAAGATAATTTGATGGACACAGTTATATACGAGTACATATGCTGCACACTCCCACATATTACATTATTCGGCACTTAACATTATGTATAATGTATATTTTTATATATGATTAGTCCTATACATAAAGATTATGTGAAAAGAATATCTATATTCTGTTGTTTTGTTGCGCTCCTATTTGTTATCTAAATGTTGAACGGGACAATTTCCGCTACTGTATAATGTATGAGGGCATCAACAACATCTGTACCTTCCGCGTCCCACGGGACTCTACCACTTACACGAACTTCGCTCATAATGAGATAGAATTATTTAGGTTCCTGGAGTATGGGGTTGTTCCTTATACATATATTGATTATGTTAAGCGATGAACAAAAGCAGAGTATATACTTCAATAAGCTCATGGAGTTTTAAATCCATCTTATATTTGGATTGGAGGGCTCTCGGAAATCGTGGTTTCAATCTCTCATAACTAAAAATTCATTGTTAGTCACTCTAAAATTATATACATTTTCTTGTAAGACGTATACTTAAAAACATTATAATACAGTACTTCTATGCTAACATCGTGAACAATATAAATTAGCAAGACACGCGATCATATTAATCCTAGCGTGAATATGGTTATACTTCCACGCGTGAAGAGGAAACAATATGTGTAATTACATTGTCTTACCCGTAACTTCAAGGACAAACTATGAGTACTACTTTAGTATATTTAAAACTAACGCACGCGTTATGCGGATAGTTATAATGTCGTCCAGAAAGATTACCCTGACTGGGCCATAGAGCATATCTCTTTTATTCATACTCGTGGCGTTCAAACATCGTCCATTGAATGATAGGTAGTCTAGAGCGCCAATGAGGCGGTTTATCCACACTATTAGTGTAAAGTAATAATGATGACAATAGTTATAACTGTTTATATAAAATCCGTTTTAATAAAAACTGGGGATATATTTTTTTAATGTGTAGAGATAGACGAAGATTAGATAATGTAATAAAAGGAATATAAGGAATAAAATAAACTATTCCTTGAAATTTTTAACTGTTACTTCAAAACGTTAATATACCATTTATTATGTAAGCTTCGTCGGCTAATCATGCAATGTCAAACGAAACGTGTACACAAAATTTCAGCTCAATGGTTTGAAGATCTCTGCCCCTTTAAGAAGCAAATTCCACCCGAGCATACGCAAGTTAAATAAAAGCCTATAAAAATATTCCTACACTTTTGTATTGCATTTGATGCTTAAGAAAATGGCTAACATAAACATTAAAGTTATGTTTGTTTAACGTGTCTCATGTGTGAAAACAATTAAACACCTACAAAAATGAAAGTCTATAGAATAGCGTGGTGTTCTATTGTATGGCAGGAATAAACAAAGCAGGTGGCGCAAAAGTAAGACCCAATTTGACGAATGATGAATGTTTTCCTTTAGGGTTGGGAGAATAGATCTGTTGCGCATGTTTAGGTACACCACATTTTTCAAACACACTCTTGTAGCACTAAATAAAACATTAATAAAGGAAACATATCACAGTAAGTGTTGCGAATTTCGAGTCTTAATGCGATGAAATTTTATGGTATTTAACATATTAAAAAAAAACTTATTCTTGTTTTGGAAAAAGTTGAATATGAACCAAATGGGGTCCTTACTTTACGCCACTCGTAAGTCAAAACTCTTATATCAAGTGGAGTTCTAAGATTTAAAAAAATATTATTTTTTTCTTAAAACATAATGTTTCTTTAGTAAAAAATGTTATAATAGATCGTATTAAAGAGCGCAATTAAACCGATGAAACGGCGTTACAATTTGGCCTTAAACCCTGCAACGCCTAAAGTCAACGAATTAATTAATTAATATCTTCATCAATACGTTTGCGGATCAGGTTAATTAAACTGGAAAGAGTTGTTTCGTCAGTTAACAAGCTAGGAATACCATAAATGCTAGAGTTGCAATGGTTATTGAATAACCCTCGTAATTCGCAAAATATTTCTCAACGACAAACCGAAGTGTACGTGGAACCTTGTTATATTGATTTTGTTTCAAAATGATAATACAATCACCGTTTTCTCTCGATATTGATTGGGTGCTTTAGTATGTCTCGTAAAATATTTGATTCAAAGTTTCGACATTTCGGTAACATTAGATATGAAACTCGCTACTGGATACAACTGTCCTCAGAAAATAAGAAATCTATCCGACAATAATATAAGGTAATGTATTTGATATAGCATTACAGTTTTCGCTTTTATTCATGTGATTCTATGTTTTTATATTAAGGTGACTAACCTAAATTTAATTGTGTAAAAACGGAAAGGTAAAGATGCAAAGCAAACTAAGACGATATCAATTTGACATATATTCCACCCCGATTGAACCAAATATAAGAAAAGTGTTGTGGAAAAAAATGTCTCTACTATTTAAATATTTACTAAACCTTATAGTTCATTACTCTCTTAACTCTTTTTATAAACGCACAATATAATGAATACACAACTAAGTGCTTACGTTTTGAAGTAAATTTAATCTTAGTTCGAGACGAATTCTCGAGCGCAACCCTACAATGTTAATCGATGCATTCTTCAACCATAATAGTGGTGGTTAGTAATTATTATAATTTTAAATCCGCCATTTAAGATAACAGATACGAGAAAACCAATTAAGTTTAAACGGATAGACACGCAATCGTCTATTGTTATGAAAATTGCGTCCATGTTCGTATTGAAAGCAGTGGACAATTTTCAATCGAGCTCGGCTTTTGAATCGCAACGACCTCTTTTATTGTCACGTACCTGTAATTATTTTCCATTTATTGTGACGTAGTTAAAACATATTATATACGTTGATATAAAATATCCTCTATCAACAATTTGAAGTAAATATAACTACTTATGCGTCGCCTGCGCACTAATAAAATGTGCGCCCGCCCACCGTTGTAGCGCGGGCGCAAGCGTGGAATTCGTCATTTGATTTTATTAAAAAATCTCAAAAAAAAGTTTTTAAATTTTGTTCCAGTAGAACATACTGTGTAAACTAAGTTTAGAAAACTAATTTTTCATTATAAGTTAAATTTGTTTGAGTTAATTAAGTATTAGGCTTGACATTAGTATGATGTTTTAATTGACCTAAAACTCAACTCGGAAATAAATAAACTTGTTTCTTATAACACGTCCTGGAGAAGCGTTACTTAGCAAGTCCATAGTGTTGCATACTGTTTGCCGTGACATCCTCTTGTTGGAACTAGATCCAGCCCCAATGCATCAAACCTGGGAATCAAGAACTCAAGTGAAATGTAGCGTTCACCAGTGACAGTTATCGAATAGCCTGCAGCATCTTAGAAATACACCAAACATAGAGTCATTTTTAATGGGTGTATAGGTGTTGACTTTTCTGTTTATTTACATTATTTATTTTATTAGTTTATCCAAAATAACAAATATTTAATATAGCGGAATAATAAATTATAAATCGTCTCGTAATCAGTTGTAAATAAAAATCATTATCTTCAAGGTTAAGGTATATGACGCGCTGGCTGTACTCTAAGCAAGATTGGTGGTCCGTAGACAGCAGCCATGAGGGATCTCAGTTTTAAATAGAAACATCTTCAAGTCTTTGATTAAATTTCGTTGAAGTGAGATATTTTAGGCTGAATAACATTAAAACGATCATTCCACTTTCTTGTGGAGTAAAACGGTCAATGTTTATTTATAATTAATTTTACATTTGATTATTACGCAATTCTCAACATTAGAATAACAAGAGATTTAATATATAATAATTAAAATCTGATATTTATAATGCCAGCACTATTGCGCCTGCTTAAATTGTTGAATTGTTTTAAAAATGCTTAATTGGTTCAGCCGTTTAAGTCTGGGTGTTAAAGAGAAAATACTGTTCGTGCTCATAAATAGATCAAGCGGATTAGTGATCTTTCCTGTATGTATAAACCGATAAGAATATTAAATTTTTCATTATATGATAGTTAAAATCATTAGTTACTTTATTTACATACCTTTATAAAGGGTCATTATACCCAATAATAATACAAATATTTTTTTAAGAAAATCACTTTGCAAATATAGAACATAAAACAGGTAACAATGCAACTAAATTCACAATCCAGCCCACTGACATTTGAAAAGATATCATTTGTACTTAAGATAATCTTGAAAGATGTAATTAATTAGGATGTCGACGATTAGTGGTGGCTGGTTATTCCAGCAGTTGCGTTCCATTGAAAACTACGTTATACGTAAGAAGGCTTGTGATCTATGACTAAAGTGTCTTGTTCCATTGTATTTTATTATGTAAGTTACTTAACCTTAAAGCTCTGCCCCCCTGGCCTAATCCAATTTTAAATAGTATTATCACAGAGTAGTATTATTATTAAATTCAATAGTGTTATGCCAAATATGACATAATTGACAATTTATCCATTTGTTTTTTGCCATAATATATATTAATCATAATGTAGTTTTTTTTTAACACAATAATAAACTTTAAAACATAAAATATATTTAAGCGCCATCTTTAGAAACTTGTCTAAACTATTACAAATTCTTTTTTTGAATACGTTATTATAATTATTTTTAACGAAAACCCTTATATAATTTGGAACTTAATATAAAATAATCAGGCATTACTTTGGTTATTTTCATTTTTAAGTCTTTTTCGTTTCCCCATTGCTACAACAGATGGCACTGACAAGTATTAGTTAAAACATTCAGCATTACAATTTAATGATTTGAAAGGAAATTTGTTATTCTTATGGTACACTAAGTAGTCAAACGAGCCAAAACTGTAAGTACTTTGATAACTAGCCTAGAATTAATTAAAACGTTCTCTCTCATCACAAAAAAAATTTAGCAACCAAAATAAATTATTTAATATCTGAGATTAATATTAGATAATCTATGGTTCTATGAACTCTAGCGTTCATTCACCTATATTTGACCGTCAATCTTTTGAAGTGTTAACCACACTACATATATATACAACTTATAAGTAACGAGGGAGGTAACTTATAAAATAAAAAATACTACTATTAGTACATAACATACGTTGCATATTTCATTTATTAATTATTTAAAATAATTTAGAAATTAGTTTCTGCGAAAATTGATATTTTATTCATATTCATATTCGAATAATATTTTTTTTGGAATTCTTAAACCGGTCAGCACGCCTCGTATAATAAATGGATAGATGCATACGGCATACCTGACGAAATAGCGATAGCCGAGAAATTTTCACGCAGTGTTATTTTTATAGTAGATCATTTTCGGCCGGATTTGTCCTATGATTGTCAATATAATTTTTATATATCTATATATATATATTTATTCTATAATATGTATCATTTTCATCTCCCACCCTACCGTCTGGAGATAGCTACTAAATATTTAGCTTAACCACTCGTGAAAAAACAACTTGCTTGACCTCAATACCAAATGAATGTTATACGACAATATTTTAGTGTTTTTTCAAAAAGTATAAACACCGTCTTAATATATTACATAAAAAAACAGTAACTACATCTTTATTTGCTGACCGTGTAGAATTCACATAATACACTCGGCTGATACCGTTGTGCCAGTGAGTCAGCGCTTGTAGCGTAGCCCCAACAAATCGCAAACGTGATACAAACTGAGCTGTATGCACGTACTTGTAACATGTACACTAATTTCTTTTTAATTACTGTCTCTTGAAGATAATTGTTACGATCTTTATCGTATACTCGTATTAATAGTTAAGAAATGTAACGTCATGAAATCAAACAAAAGACAATCTCAACACTCTCTCTCAAAATCCTATATAGGTCATGGTAGAAGGTGAAATAAAATGAAAATGTGATTATCAAAAATTCTGTCCACGTATTTGTAATTTGAAACAAAACGGTGATAATTCGCGATCTCGTGCGCTATTTGAATTGGAACCTTGAGTAAGCGATAAAAGGTTGTTTTACACGGAGGTTCGCTTACAGATAGATTTACGAGTGAGCGTGTGGTCAGCTGTGCATAATATGTCGAGGTTGTTCAGTCATCAGCCGGCCGAAGACGGCGGCGACTGGCCGATTCGAAAAAGTTTTTAAATAATTCTTAATTTGAATTTTTCCACCACTTGCCAGAAAGCTGAGGTATGTATTTCTTATCTTTCAAGTACTTAGAGTTTGGTTATACCAACCTTATCATTTTTTATTTAATTGCAATTGAAACGTATTTTTTAAATTAAGAATATTCGAAAGAGTTAAGGATCTATTTTAATTAAAGATAGTGCTTTATTTACGCATGAACACAGGTTTCTTATTACTTGGTATTCTAGTATTAGATCATTGGTTATTTATACTCGGTCCTATCATAAGTAACTTTTGAATATTATTATTGATATTAATTCAATCCATAAAATTTCAATCTATTGTCCTGAGATTCTCTGGTAACTTAACAATATTATTTCTAATAAATACCAATGAGATATTTATTTTTGCATATAAACTATGAAGAACAAAGACAAACTAAACAGAATTTTGAGTTTAACTATGTTATATCCGGGTATATAATAATATATGAAAAGATAAAAATTGTCACGACTTCATTTTCATTTTGAAAGAAGTTAGCCGGAATTAACAAAATAGTTATAATTAAAAAAAAACTTTAACGGTTATTTTCTAAAACAAAAATAAATGCCTCCCTCAAGAAAATTCAAGATCTGATCAAAACACAAAGGTTAAATTTCTATTTATACAAAATATATTTTTTAGTGTAATAAATCGCATGAAAGTAAGAGGCATAAACATGTTTTGCCGTACGATTTTCTATGCTTAACACATGGAGTCATTTCGGCAATAATTAATAATTCACATTTTCTTTGCTTTATTCGCTATGCTATTTAATTTGCTATGACACAATGAAGTGGTTAAAATTTGTTTCGTTTCACACATGAATCACTCTTTGCATTACTAACCTACACCCCTGACTATCAGCTAATCGTTATAGCCAAAACTGGCGTTCAATGTTGATAATATTTATTAGGCGACCGAAGACATAGGTAACAGAACCGGGAAAGTGTGAGTCTGACGCATTTATAAAATTATTTCTTTTTATATTTCTCTTATTATTTATTATTATCTCTATCTCTATCTTGAATAAAATTATTTAACCATTGTATGTATAACAATTCTGTATTCTGTATTAAACCGATGGTTGGTCTATAACTATATCTATATAATATAGCCTATAGTAAATCCACCAATATGTACTTGTATGTTGAAGGAATTCAAGGTTTTTTGACAGATAAAGCAAAAACAGATCTCTATTGAATATTAGCAATCGGTTTCGGTAAAAATTATTGAGTTGATATTAAAATAAACTAAAAGAAAGCCTAGGATGCTTTAAAAGGTTTTATAATTCTTTATATTCCGTTACAAATAGTTTTGGTATTTGTCCCCCTCCCCCCCCCTATATATATTTATCGAGCAACACAATATGCATAAAATTATCCGCAATAAATAATTCCATCTGTTAATTGTTATCTCTTATGGGCGGAAAACGATGTATTAGATTTCCAGATAAAAATAACACGTTTCTCAGTTGAAGATTAAAATTAATTCAAACGAACGTTTTTCAAGTTGTGGCTATCAGTTGCATCATATTTCATCTTGACTCGCAATAAAGAGGTCAATACACTTACATTTTTTAACGTAGAACAAGAAGGTTGTATTTTTTATTCCTCGTTCGTGTTATTCTGAAGTCAGGTGAAAAGAATGTGTTCAATTTCCTAAGTACCCCTGATGGGGCCTTGTCCACGCTGATCCCCCATAGCGTTCGGCCTTGAGCTTCGCGTTTTATTCCGCTCCAAGTATTACCGGCTTTCTTCACTTCATGCGCATCTACGTCGCCAGGTTTGTTTAAGATGACCACGCTTTCTTTGTCTTTGAGGATTCCAATGATTCCAGTTTCACTTAAATAATTATTGATAATTTGCTAATCTTTTTTTTTAAATTCTGTCTCAAAGTTGCACGGTGGCGATTTTTCGGGCCAGTTTGTTATCAAGATTCGGCGAAGTTGGCGGGTCACGACTTGAAGTCGACGCTAAATATCTTGAAGCTCCTTGAACCTTCCACATCTCACATTCATATAGCAGAACGGATCCCAATTTGTCGGTTTCCGAGACTGCCATATAGGCTGGCTGTACGAAGGTTGCTAGAGCAATACTAGAAGTGATGTCATCTTCTCCAGTTTCAGACACGATATGCCTGAGATAAGTAATTTGTGGCCGCGCAGGTTCACACAGCACGCATTTCTCTAAAGAAAATATTTGTCAAATAAATCAGGAAATGTGTTTCAATTTTCAAAAAAAAGAAGAAGAGTCTAGAATATATCAAATCATATTGAAATGCCAACGGTTTCTCGAATAAATGTTGTTTTGGCCGGAATCTCACCCACGCGGAGGCTGCGTACCGTTACCTCAGCCACGGAGGAATCTGTTATGAGCAAATATAACCGCTGATTTATTTGCTAATATGTACCGATTTGCATATTACTTGATGCGATGATACCGGTCAAGTTGGTTAGGACAACGATTCGAGAATACAAAGTTTACTTTCTTGATGCAAAAAGTCGTAAGTTTAGTCTGAAATTGTGTAAATACAAAAAGAACAAATCCATATGTTGAATATGCATATTAATATCGATATACTAAAGATGTGCCTAACAAGATTTTTAAATTTGACTGAGATAAATAAGCCTCGCAAAAATTTGTTCCCTCTACGTGTATATGCGCCATTAATATGGCAAAATATTGTTTTTGAATTATTATAAGTTTGTCGTTAAAAATGGCGTCAATCAAACGATTCTCGTACTGTAGTCCGGCTTAATGGTATTTCAAATTAAAGACTCGGTCATTCTTTGATGTTAAAAACAGGACTGAGTACCGTGTTATGAACAAGTACAATGATTCAACATTATTTGTCTTTGCGATGTCGTGCTGACTCGTCGCACATGGCTGAGCTTGTGTTTGATAAGTACTTTTTCGGTTACAAAATTTTAGATGTCTGGACGAAATAATTTAGTGTAATGTAGTGTAATAATTTAGTAGTTCAACAAAACTGCATGATTTTATTGTTTATTTGTATTTACTACGCCCCGAAACTACTGAACCGATTCAAAACTTCTTTCACCATTAGGAAACTTGTAGTGCCCTATGGGCTTGGTTTAATTATGTTTTCAAAAAAATAACCAGAATCTGTCACTGCTTTTTCACTCTTATGGGTGAAATGCGTTAAAAAACTAGTAAATTTTGTTTTTGAATTTAATAATTATGTTATTTAATCGTTTAAGAAGTGTATGTAGAACACTGCCTAATGCAGCAAAAGTTTATATGATGTTTAATTATGACGTGTCTTTTGCAATTTTTTTATGAGATGGTAAAGTTTTGAAAAATTATTATGAAGTGCCATAGAAATAATTTATTAACTATAAGCAACCTTATACCTTATATATGTCAATTAACGTTATTAGCTTCTGTCAATTTAAATGTCACTGACATTGACGCATAAAGTTAATGCTTTTTTATGTTTTTGTAAGTAATATTTTGATACCTGTGCTGAGATTATAAAAAATAATAATTATAGTTGCCGCAAATATATCGTGAGCCCCAGAGAAAATTTAGTGTGTGTACTTAAATTTTATCACTGTGTTGTCAGAATAATTTTTTAAACTATTTTAAAATAACATTTATTTATTAAAAAAGCTAAGAACATTATACAAAACCATTATATATTTTCAGACAATGTTGCAAATTGGGGGTGGCGCGGTGCTGGTGGCTGCTATCGTCGCGGTGTTCGTGGTAGCCACGCAGGGTCGCGACCCTGATCTCGAGGCATCCGAGCATGAAGGAAGAGAGTACATCATGCATCTGGATAAGATGGCCGGCATCAGAAAGAATAGGGCGGCCCTCGCGGAATGGGCGTACACGTCTAACATAACTAAGGAAAACGAAGAGAAACGGGTACTTTTATATTGTACTAAAGTTTCACTTTGCTACTCTATTCTATCTCTCTCTACACTATCAATTTTTAACAAAGTTTCGATTTGAAAACCCAACTTTAAAATGTATTTAATTTTAAATTAACTAATTTCTGGACCCAATCTAAAATAAATCGTATAAGATTGCAACAATTTGTTTCTTTGCATACACGTAACGCATATTAAATTACGTGGTATCAAGTATAATTATTGCAATCGAGATGGAATTTGCTATGAAATAGCGAAGATACTCTAATTGAAATTCATAAATTCACAAAAAGCTACATTATACCGAGTGACACAGAAAATAGATGCTTTTCCTTGTTTCGTTTCCAAACGAACAGTAACGCGCGAAGCAAATTATAAACTTTGTTTACTGCAAGTACTTACATTAAGCATGTTTGCACAGTTTAAACTTGCAAGTTGCTTTATAAAAATAAACATTTAAAAGCGAATAATCATGTTTTTACAAGGATCATACACATATAAAACTGACTTTATGACCACATTTTGCAATGCCCTCGGTTAAAACTAGTTAGTATAAAATTAATTAAAACTACAGATACAAGTTCAATTGGAAATATCACAACAAGAAAAACTGGCTTGGGAAGAAACTAAGATGTACAGATGGCAAGATTTCCAAGACTTCACCTTGCGTCGAATGTTTAAAAAGTACAGTCAGCTCGGCGTTGCCGCGCTACCGAATGATAAATATAAGCAGTTGATGCTCTCCATATCAGGAATGGAGTCGAACTATGCCACGAGCAAGATCTGCGCATTCAAGAATGCCACCAAATGTGATTTATCTTTAGAACCTGGTAAGACAACTCTGAAGGTACCATTTACGTAAACTTAATTTTAATAATAGGTTGGACTATAGACTGAAGCCATATACATTCCCCTTAATGGCAATGGCGTGTGTTTTACTTTGTGTTAAGGCAAATTATAGAACTAACGGAAGTTTTAAGTTATGCTAGCTTTGATTTTCATGTTAATTAACTCAGGAAATATTATTAACGAAATATAAAAGCCGCAGACGATTGTTATAATATTGACATTTACATACAATATGATTCTAATATATGCAATTAATTTGGTAGCGTGTTTAATCAGCATTGGACAGTATTTTTTTTTTCATAGAACATTTAAGAATAGTTGCATTTGGTGTATTTCAGATCTGACTGAAGTCTTTTCAAAAAGTCAAGATCCTGAAGAATTAAAATACTACTGGGTAGAGTGGCATAAGGCAGCCGGTGCTAGAGCTCGTCAAAACTTCACAGAATACGTACAGTTGGACAACGAAGCAGCTAAACTGAATAGTAAATCCATTTTTAATCCAGATAACTTCATTTTCATCTTTGTTTCCTTTCCTTTCCTTTGTTCTCCTCTTATCCGACTGTTCCTCATATTACAAAAAATATATATCTATGGTGGCTATAGTTAAAACAATAACGCAACCTTTTTATTACAAAAACCAAAAAATTCCTTCCTTTAAATATGAATAGCTTCATTACAGAATATAATTTATATTACAGACTTTGATGACGTTGCTGAATGGTGGCAATCAGAATATGAAGTACCGGACTTTGAACAGCAACTTGCCAAAATATGGGAAGACGTTAAACCGCTGTACCAACAACTACATGCATATGTAAGGAAACGGTTGCGAGACAAGTATGGCGAAGAAGTTGTATCAGCCAGAGGTCCTATACCAGCTCATCTATTAGGTAAGCCTCGCGTTAATTTAAAATCCACCTAGTAAGATTCTCGTGTCAATTTTACCGCTTTTGATACTTGGAGTTTCGTACCCAAAAGGCAAAAACTTTGTTGTCCCTCATAAAACGAGACATTTTTGATTTTGCTTGAATGGTACGGAACCCTACGTGCACAGGTTTTCATGGACACTAGAATATTGACGTAACCTATCGTAAGCTTTAATTAATAGATTTTACGGACCTACTAACTGATATAACGGGCGGAGATTTCATTGACTAGTTTAATTCAAAATGTATGCTCGCTTAATAAATCGAGTTTTTTGAGTAGTACAACAAGATTCTTCAAACTCTTCAAATTAAATAAAAAAAAGATTATATATTCGAGAAATGATTACTTTGTACAACTGAATTTTTTAACGTTTGACAGGTAACATGTGGGCTCAAACATGGAACAATATTGAATCGTTCACTCGGCCCTACCCTGATAAGAAAGAGGTTGATATAACACAAGCCATGCAGGACCAAAACTACACAGCTTTAAAGATGTTCCGTATGTCTGATGAGTTCTTTAGATCCCTAAACCTTACCGCAATGCCCGAGAAGTTCTGGAAGAATTCAATCATTGAAAAGCCAACAGATAGGGAAATTGTATGTCATGCGTCTGCTTGGGATTTCTACGATGGCGAGGACTTCAGGTACGCTAGGAACTTTGGTTTTTGCTGATAAATGCATCATATTCTAATTTCTCCATAAGTTTTTCTTTAACCATGTTTTACTTTATATCACATAAAATAAAACCTAGAACCTTAGTTTTGATATGATACTTGTATAGTTAATTAACACATTGTTAGATCTAATTGTTAAATTTATATAATTCCTATCATTGCTTGACTTTGTTTTTACTATTGTACATAGAATAAGAAATTTGAAAACGTTGACTTTGGGTGATCTTTACATTTTTACCGACGTGTGTTATTCAAAATTTCAAACAATCGTGTTTTGGTAACTTATGTTCGACGACAAAGATAACGAATTTTAAAAACTACAACAAGTTCTGTATCTATTATTTTTATAAATGCTTGGTTTTAAATACGGTGGTGGTGATTCTAATGATTTTCAAAATTTTTCTCGTAACATGTCTGGCTTTTAAAGGATCAAACAGTGTTCGACAATTGACTATGAATATTTCCAAACTACACACCACGAAATGGGACACGTACAATACTTCCTTCAATATAAAGATCAGCCGGTCATTTTTCGAGACGGAGCAAACCCAGGTAATTTAAATTTATTTTGACAGGATCAAAATGTGTACAGTTGTCAACAAACAGTCTTTTAAAACCATTCATCACGAAATGGGTCATGTACAATATTACTTGCAATATAAGGACATTCCGGTTGTGTTCAGAGGAGGTGCTAATCCAGGTGAATTACAGGAATGTGTTGTAACTAATATAGAAGAAAAAATCACATGAAATATATTTGAAAGTAAAATCATATACTTATAGTGTCATAAGAGTCATAGTTAATACGAATTTATATCACCAATTACAGTTAATCAGTATCATGATCTACTAACCTACTACTACTAACCATGATCGTGTCCTTTGCGTAGTGCAAAAAAAAGATTTTAAAAAAGATCATCATATCTCCGTAAAAAAAATATCTAGTAAAAATAACAAATTGCTTAGTATTGGATAAGTCCGTTATCTATTCTTTACAAACTCTATCTTGGGTTATGATAAATGTAATCAATATTGATTAAAAAGATGAAGAAGAAATATAATGCACCCTCGATTATAGGTTTCCACGAGGCTGTTGGGGACACAATTGCATTATCTGTATCATCACCCAAGCATTTACGTCGAGTTGGCTTGACTAGCGGTGATGCAGAAGATGAACAGACTGAAATAAATCAATTGTATAAAATGGTAGGTGATAGGAATAAAATTTACCTTATCAATCTTATATAAAGACCGTGCGTATTGAGACGGATACATAAAGTTTACAATCTAACAAAGGTGCCGCTCACGATTTTTTTCTAGAAGATTCTTTATTACATTTTTATAGAATATAGGACCGCTGGGCATTTATCCTTGGCTTGCCGCTCTATTATAGACTACATAATTATTTATATTATAATTATATGTCATTAATCTCAAAAGCTACTTTATAGTTTGGTTAAACAATTAAAATAAAATAATATTTAAATTTAAAAAAAGTAACTGTTAAAAATTCTATTCCAGGGTATTGACAAAATAGTGTTCCTACCGTTTGCATACACATTAGATCTCTTCCGATACGGGGTCTTCCGTGGTAGTACGACTCCGGATAACTATAACTGCCATTACTGGAGGCTAAGGGAGGAATTACAAGGTGTGGAGCCCCCTGTTGCAAGAACAGAAGACGACTTTGATGCTGCTGCCAAATACCACGTGTCCGCAGATGTGGAATATGCCAGGTGACCTATTTTTGTTTTTAAATGTATCATTTAAATTTAGAAAAGTTTATTATATAGAAATCAGCTAATGTGGAATATATTTGATCAAAACTGCATTATATTATTATAGGTATAAAACTATGTGTTTAACTAATACAATGTAAAATAAACACATTTATGAATAACTAAGTTCATCTGGCCTCCCAAGTTTCTAAATTTGGCTGTTCCCTTCTGAAATAAACAATGTTTTATATGGATACAATTTTGATGATTTCAATTACAAATATTTTTGTTCTTAGATACTACGTCTCATTCATCGTGCAGTTCCAGTTCCACCGTGCTTTATGTCAAATAGCCGGTGAATACGTTCCAGAAGATTTAACAAAGAAACTTGTTGATTGTGACATTTATCAAAGTGTGGCCGCTGGAAATGCGTTATCGTAAGTAATGAGTGAATAAGCCACTGTAGCTCACAGTTGACTAGACTTTATCTTAACTATGGACAATGGTAAACTATTTTAGTAATTATAACGCACAGAAAGTTCGAAATCTGAGAATCCTAATTCGTTAAATATACGTAAGTGTTGTATTTTATAACAACATATATGTTTAGGTAATCCCCACTGAAACTCACAACTCAATAGCCACAAGGCGAGGTACGAATGGAATGGATAGAAAACGGACAAATAAAGATTATAAAAATAATAAAATATATTCCATAACCAGTATGTCCTGTATATATTATTCTGTGTAATAGGAACATGCTGAAAATGGGTTCATCCCGCCCATGGCCAGACGCGATGGAGGCGTTGACAGGCCAGCGCGCGATGCGTGCAGACGGTCTACTGGAGTATTTCCGGCCGCTACACGATTGGCTCCAGACTGAGAATCAACGGACGGGAGAATATATTGGTTGGGAGCCTAGTAAAATACGTAAGTCTCTTAGATAAATTTGTCTTGATTTATTCGTTTTAATACACACTAGTAAACAATGCAAATAGGGTATTGGGTAGAGTAAAGTAACCTTGGGGCTAGGTAAGGTCTATACATTGGCTAGCCTATTTATTATCTAATATGTTTTTTAAATTTATTATTTACATTATGTACAAATATAGCTTCATTATATAGATATAAGCAAGTAAACATGTACTGACGTATTTTATTGGTTTCAGAATATTGCAATGATGAGCAGCGAGCAGCTTTAAAAACAAAGGAGGCCAAAACAGAATCTGCGCCGGAGTCGTGACGAACTCATTTCTCAATGTACTTAATTTAGTTTAAGTTATTTTAGGATGTCAGTATTGATATTATATGTTTAATACAAATTAATGAGTTTATTATTTCCACAATATGCACAATACATAACCTGTACATAACATACATAAATCTACCTGTATGTAAAATCTTACGGCAAAGTTTTGCGCATATTCAATATCATTTTGAGTTAAGATATGCCTTACAATGTTTATAAATTTGCCGAATTATTTTAGTATTTGACAATTAACACATTTTATCTTCAGTCTACCGTGACCACGCACGCTGTAAAGCACGCGAAACGTTAAAAAGTGTTTTTCTTTAAATGTTAATAAAAGACAATATAATGTTTTCTTTAATTACATTAAATTTATTATATATACACAATTGGGATATCAGCTTTCTTAGCCCGTCACATATAATTTTTTGAGGCCATCTACCCTCAGAAGTTTTTCCTTTGGGCTTCTGTAATCGCAGGTTTGCTTTAAATGATTCTTACAAAAATAACCGACTCCTACATTCGATTATAACAACATGATTATACGCTAAATATAAATAAAACCTTCAAAATCTCGTTATTAAGACTAGCACTTGTAACGCTAGTCAGCTTTTGTACACGAGGTTGAACATTAAATAGAAAATTTATATGACATACTAAAATAAGGATAATTTGCGATACGAAAGGTTCTTACCAACGTGGAGAGACTCATTTTATATAATTACTCATATATATCTATCTATATATCTATTATATATATTTAATTATTCATAGGCCGGGCAGGAATGATACTATTTAGGAAAAAATTACGTGATTTGCCTAAGTGGCGAAAAACAAAGAGTCAAACCGGCTAAGTACCACGGTTAATTAGATACAATCTGGTGATAAATTTACAGCGAACTCTCAGTAATATGATACCCGTTTTTTATTAATTTATTTATTTATTAATGCTTCGTTGCAACACATATTATTATACAAAAGGAAACGGCTTATAAAAGAACTCAACGGGCGGTCGCATCGAAGCGTTGAACGCGTTTCGCTATGAAGTGTACTATTTCAGGCAACCATTAAAGGAAAAAAAGATTGATGAAAAGCAAAAACTGCGAACTACAAACAATAATTATAACAATATTTAAATCCTCTTTTTACCGATAACGGATTACTTTTGGATACGGAGCCTTAACACTTTTCTGTGAACATGTGCGTGGTACTTGGCCATTAATTTGTTACTATTTTAAAATTAGCTTACATTATATGCTGTCTATACTTTTTTAGACATAGTTTTTGCGTATCTTATACTATATGTTAACTTTGAAAAAAAAATTCTTTCTAGCCAACAAATTTCCACTCCACAGCACAACCCTATTCCAAACAAAAACAGGATAATCAGACCGAGACATTATCTTTCGATAAAAACTAAGATCAACTCTTATACAGATGTACTTGAGACTCAGGCGTATCAACATCGGTAAGTACTTTGTTTGTACAAATTCAATTTAATAAATTGTTTTTAAAGTGAAGTTAGGTATAGGAATTATTTAAAATTAACTATTATACATATTAGATGATATAGATAATTTTAATATCCTAATATTATTGATATACGTGTGTATTAATATTTGTCTTATAGCTTAAGGGATATAAGTTTATAAATGCTTATACTTTCGTTAATGCGTTGAGTTATAGGATTTATAAAGAGGTTTCGCTCCGATATATCGAAATCTAAAATTTATTTGTATTCTTATTTGTTTTAAAAATGTTTAGTAAATATTAAGAAAACATTGAGGTAACAATAATTAAAAAAGCATTATATACAAGTATAAATGCATTAATTAAAGATACGCTTTTTATAGATTGATGTAAGTCAAAATATCATACCAAACACTTTATGGAATTAATGTTTTATTTATAATAAATATTTATATAATTTGAAGTAGCCTATGGTGCCAATATATGTATATATATTATATATGGTGGGCTCTTTTGAATTACTTAACAGTTTCTACTTTTGAGTTACTTAGAACTGCTTACGTAAATAAACTTTAACGATATTGGCAGCGCACGTCACAATAGCGCGCATATGGTAGATTTTTTCTAGTTGAAAGTTTCAACAATTCACATGATATGTTTATAACTTGTGCCTATGTGTTATCCTGATGATTTGCTATATGTTAAGTTTCATTCAACTCCATTGAGTAGTTTTTACATGAAAAAGTAATTAACAAAAATAGTGTCTATTATTATACTTATTTTATAGTTTATAATATTAGTAGAATTTTACGAAAATTTTCAAAATTCTGGGGAAATCGCTAACTAATTACATACATACATCCTGTCTCTTTTCTTCTTTCGATTCCACGTCATTCCCCAACACTCCAATTCATCCAAATGGCCAAATAGGAGGTTGAAAAAGACTGACTTTGACTCCATACATTTGAAAAAGCGACAAAGTTAAACAGACGGCGAATTTACCCAAGTACGGCGGCCATCTTGGTTTTGGATTTTTTGGACTAAAACCTCCACCCTACCACAATGCCACCAGTTCCTGCTCCAAAACCGTAAACCCAATCCCATCAGACACCGTATGATCTTAAACTTTCTATATGAAACCGTCAAACCTACGCTCTACACCACTCCCACATGAAATGATAGCCAATGTAACATGGTAAACCAGCTTTATATAATATACAAAAAAAGTTTTATTTGATAGTTTGCCTTGGAAATTAATAATTAAGATTATTCCGTTCGTAATTTCGTCACTCATTAGTTTCGGCTCCGAATTACTAACAAAAGGCTTCAAATATCAAACAAGCATGTCAAACAGGACAACACTCTAATTCATTTGCATATATACAAATGCCTACAGAATGTCAGTTTATGTCTTGAAATTGTTGTGGTTGTGTTGCCGAAATGCCCTGTGGATATTGCTCGGAAACTGCAAAAAAGGTTTTACTTGTGAGTTTTACTTTATCTATATTCTTCAACATATTATTTATCAATACAGATTAGATATCAACTGAAACATAAGTACATATATAATCTCTATACTGTTTATTACAGAAAATTCTTAGTATCATTTAAGATGCTTTATATTTCAGTATATTATAACATACCCCTAGCATGATATAGAGAACACAAATTATGTTAAATCAGAATGTTTATTATATATTTTAATGGATTTTTTCTTAAGTAAAATCTATGTGTTTTCCAAAAGCAATTTAACTGTTTGTTTAAATTGTTTTATTAATATTATATTTAACGGTTTCTTAAGCCATTATGTTACACGTACGAGTTTGTAGGTAGTAATTATACACTTTATATGTATGATAAATGCCAAAATCAGGGAAAAATAAAAATTAAAAAGTTAAATAAAAGAAATACGATATTAAATATTTATTATTTATGAGTCGCTCGCTCGATTACTGTAAAGAAGAAAAGAGGTCGAGGCAAATAAATTGGCATTTATATAAACCAAATATGTCATAAATAAACAAAACAAACAGTAAATAATAGATTGATACAAAATTGCCCCAATATATAGACATCGTAGGTTTACTCCCTAGCGCAAGCGAGGGAGTTGATTAATTTGTATGAAATTGAAATATATACAATTAAAAATTGTATTTAACATTCAAAGTCAATTTTACAATGCATTCTGCAGTACAGATCACTCTAACTTCATTTTTTTATTTATTTTATTAAACATTAATTACCTAGTGAGTCCGGTATTCATGATTTTTCTATTTATGATTAAAAACTTTTTTGTTTTTGTAGGTTTGTTAGCAAGCATAGACAGTAAATAAATACTTCTAAATTCAAAAATGCACCTTATAATTGAAGCTGATTGAATTAAAATTTAACTTTTGCTGGGTTCATTACCAATGAAACTAGAGCAAATCAAAATGTTTTCAGTTATTATATAAGTGCATAATATTGCGAGTACCGAAATAAGTGCACTACAATATATTTGCCATTTTTGGGTCACTGATACGAAGTCCTCGTGTATAGAAAACATTCTATAAAATAAAATAAAATAAATACTGTAGTCTTCAGGGGGCGGGGAGGTGTTCTTTATTTTTTAAACATTGCCTACCGCAAACTTCGCTTCGTTCTGATGAAAAAAAGCGATTTACATCGAAACGAAAGTTAAGTTATTTATTTGTACAATACGTCGTTACTAGTTGTCAAAAACTTCACGCCTTTTGACGTTAGTAATGAAAAGCAGATAGTACTTTCTCTTAGTATTTTTGAAAATTTCTTAAACCTTTAGATGTCTGAGAAATTCAATCAAAAATATCAGTAATCTTGAAAATCACCTTGACATAGATATGAGTTTTTACGGTTGGAAGATCCCTTATAAAGTAAACAAAATTATAGATTCACCCAAATAAGTTTGAGCGTTAGATAGTTACAAATGTTTTAAAGCCTACCATCATTGTTATCGCTGAAAGTAGATCAATAGCTTTGTAAGCATAACTATTAAATGTGTAGTTGTATATATATTTTATAGATAGCATTGGAGTTAATGATATTTAGTATTGGTTTTATGTAACAGATGATGTTGAAAATTATCGTGGAACTGGCCCTCGTGGGCGCAATCGCGTCCGTTTTCGTCGTTGCAGCCCAAGGTCGTGCTCAAGAAAGGGCCGCTGAAGAAGCATCAGGACAAGAATATATGAGAACCCTTGATGAAATCATGGGAAAGGCGAAAAATCGCCTAACCTTAGCATCGTGGGCTTATGACTCTAATATAACCCAATATAATGAGGAGAAATTAGTAAATACAAACCACTCCTTAATTTATTTATAACGCAATTCAATACGAAAATACTAAGTTTCTGTGTTTAGGGCGAAACAATAATTATTTTAAAACTTTCTCATGTTTCATCTTAGATCAGTTTTTTGAGAAATTTTGAGCAAACATTCAGTGCTCTTGTAATTTTCCAAAAAGATAAAAATATAATTTCAGTGATTTTGATTTTATAAAAAGTAGCGTAAATCCACTGTGAATTGAAAATTCTTAGTTATATTTTTTACTTTCCCCAGTTACAAGTTTCTTTAGAAATCGCCGAAGAGGAAAAAGAATATTGGAAAGAAACTATGACGTACGCTTGGCACGAGTTCTATGACGATGACTTAAAGCGAATGTTCAAAAAATATTCAGTTTTGGGTACGTCAGCGTTGCCAGAGGATCTGAACCAAAGACTTATACAAGCCATTAATAACATGAAGTCAACATACGCAAAAGCAACCATCTGCGATTTCAAAGACCCGTCTAAATGTGATTTGACTATTGAACCAGGTAATTACGGAACTATAATAATATTGAAGACTTCTCATAGTAGTTTAGTCGCTATTAGTTACACAAAAAATACCCCATCATCACCATTTCATCTACAATTTTTTTATACATTAATAGTGTACCAATATATACGTTTCACGTTTTGTTCAACTTTATACTAATACTAATATAAAAGTCAATATTTTAGACATTGATTTGATTTTATAAAATAAAGCATATAACAAAAATATATTATATTATTAATTTTCGTAGGTAGGTTGAATAATGTTGAAATTATTGAGAGAAAATAATACAAAGGAAATATAGAGGTTTCCCTAATAAATAATACCCAATATACTGGGCTACTGTTATGTCAGTTTGACAATTGACATTACCCGGATGTTGTAATTTATGTAGCTACCATAAAATAACAAGCCTTGAGTAAAATTTATAAATGTTTTTGTTGCAGGAGTTACTGATATTTTTAGTAGTAGCGAAGACGCTGAAGAGCTAAAGCATGCATGGTTGGAGTGGCACAAAGCAGCTGGGGCAGCTTCTAAAGGAAACTTCACGGAGTATGTCAACATGTATAATGAAGCAGCTAAATTAAACGGTAACTTCACATATATGTAAATAATTTTTTATATAGGCCGTGAATTATGGTATTCGGATAGAAATTTACAGTATTAATTATTATTAATATATATTACAATTATAGTAGTTCTAGGGTTCAGTTCTCAATGTAATATCTTCCTGTAGAAATAAAATTCAAAAAGAAATTCGTGTTGTCATTTGATGTATTTTTTACTGGCTTCGTATGTTGTTATCCAGGTTTTGACAATGTCGCTCAATGGTGGCTCAGCGAGTACGAGACTGATGATATTGAGGAGCAGTTGGCCAATCTATGGGTTCAGGTCAAACCATTATATCAACAGATCCACGCTTACGTAAGAAGACATTTACGACTCAAGTATGGAGACGATGTTGTCTCAGCGAAGGGACCTATACCTGCACATTTGTTAGGTATAGACATAAAATAAGTTATTAATGAATATATAAGCAAATCAATTATAATATTATAATATTAAAGGACGCTTATTAATAATATTACGCATTTTTAATATTTTGAATTGATGTAGGTAATTAAATATTTTTTCAGGAAATATTTGGGCTCAAACTTGGAATGGAGTTGAAAAATACACAAAACCCTTCCCAGACAAGCCAGATGTAGATGTAACTGACGCGTTGGTTAAACAGGTAACTTTAAACACGTAGTACAGGAGTTTTAGCCCGTGATTTGCCAACTTGAGGTCTTGTGTTCGTCACCCGACTTTCTGAAAACGATTATTATAGCAAAAAAAATGTAAAACCAAGTATCATTAATAGAATCAGGCGTTACTTTTAGGTCCATAGTACAAAACCCTAATAGACCAATCTACAAGCAATACTCCGCGAAAAAACCCAGAACCACTCGACGCACGTTTCGCCCCGACACCGAAGCATTCTCAGGATGTTGCCTCTACGATCAGCGTTCGATGATTGAAAGTTCACTTGTTGTTTAGTATTGCTTATAGAATGGTCTATTAGTAAAACATTATATTATTACTTAAATTCAAAAAAATTACGGTGCCGAAGCCTACCAATACAGAAATATGTCTATCCATGAAAAATCTTAATCTGAAACTACCTCTTAAATATCTTTGTTCATTCGTAGGTAATTATTAATTTCAGAACTATACTCCTTTAAAATTCTTCGAAATGTCCGAAGACTTTTTCAAATCACTCAATCTAAGTGCAATGCCGGAATTGTTTTGGGAGCGGTCAATCATTGAGAAACCAAAAGATGGGCGTGACCTCGTGTGCCACGCCTCAGCTTGGGACTTTTTTGATGGAGAAGATTTCAGGCAAGTGTCTATTCAAAAATTAGTTCACCTTCAGTATTACTGATAATTTTTTTGGTATTGTAGTGCCCTGTGTCCTACGTATTTGTGTTATGTTAAACTAAGTGTGTAGGCCGGCTAGCCTTTATATTAAAAACAATAAAAACAAATCTGACAGAATCTTCATACATTTAATGAGAAGTCCCAGTATATGTCAAGGTTGCTATATTTATAAAATTATATTTTATGTCATTTTTATTGTAGGATAAAGCAGTGTACATCTATCACAAACGCTTTCTTTAAGACGACTCACCATGAAATGGGACACATACAGTATTATTTACAGTACAAAGATCAGCCTGTCATCTATCGAGCAGGCGCTAATCCAGGTTTGTTAAGAACTCTTTTTATTCTCATGTAATGTATGAATTAATTAGGTTTTAGTTAAGTAAAACTGTTTAACAAGCAAAAAGGAAGTCGTCCTTAGTTAGTAGCCGACGGTTTCAGAATAATCTAATTGCAAAACAATTATATTTAAAAATCAAAATCCAGAAATATTTATTCCACAAGGACAGAAACAGAAGTGACATGAGCACAGCTACATACTCCATCTTTACAAAACGGCAATGGTTTCCAGGTTTACAGCCCCGCCCCTTAAATAAAACAAGGCTAACAACTTAAATAACTATTCATACAACAAAAACAAACAATAATAATAATAAAAATTAGACACTAAATTAAAAAGTATTGAAACAATAAGCTGTCTAGAGCGGGGCTTCCCAAATTTTTTGAGCTATGGCGCTCAAATTTTATCGAGTTTGTTTTATCGGTGTACTGACACGAATACTCATTTTAATAGATTAAAATGATAGGGTAAAATAATAACTGTAATAATAATGTAGATCATTTATTTATGAATCATAGCATAATGTTTCTTGAATAACATCTTACTTTGTTGACTCAGCCGCCGCTTTTAAAAATAATTGAAGTTTATATTTGCCACTGTCTGTATGGAGTCTGGTAACCAAACAATATTGCATAAACTTTCAGAGACAGAGTGCAACACATCCTTTTAGAGTGTACTACGCGATTTAATCTCTTACTATTCATGAAATACTAATTTTAATCATATAAAAAAACTATTTTATTTTACATTACTTGCCGTTTGCCAAACAATCATCACCCTTTTTTCACAACATCAGAACTGTTGGATGCACGACTAGCTTAGCTATTATAGAAATATAATAAAAAGTTTATTTTTCAGGGTTTCACGAGGCCGTCGGTGACGTCATTGCTCTATCTGTATCAACTCCAAAACATCTCAAACTAGTGGGTTTGCTCGAAGAAGGACCGGACGACACCGAATCTAATATCAATCAATTATATAAAATGGTAATTTGGTGAAATCTTTACGAATGTAGTTTCACTTAGTATGCGTTGCATTTCAAGCTGGTCGTTAATCAAATATGCCCTAGAAGATTGTTTGCTGTATTTCGTACATTGGGTTACTAATTAGGTCATGGGCATAGTATGTCTTTCTATGTCTATGATAGACTTATTTATCAAAATTGTATACTCATCATTCACAGAATCTCATGACTTCAAAATTAAATTCCAGGGTTTGGATAAAATTGTATTCCTACCGTTTGCCTATCTTTTGGACGTCTACCGCTATGGAGTATTTCGCGGCACAACTTCACCAGAGGAATATAATTGCCATTTTTGGCAACTAAGAGACTCCATTCAGGGTATTGAGCCACCAGCACCGAGGAGTGAGGATGATTTTGATCCTGCCGCGAAGTACCACGTATCTGCTGATGTTGAATATATGCGGTAATTAAGTAACTTTTAATCTATCGTAGTGTATAAATTTTAATTTTTAACTAGCTATAAGAAACGTTATTCTTTAAAGTTGCTCTATAAAGAAATGTGATTACTCCTTTCAACTTGACAAAAATTTATCTTTAAAAAAATCATTCTACATGTGATATTTCATATGTTATTAATTTATTTTACAGATATTATATTTCGTATATAATACAGTTTCAATTCCATCGTTCTCTATGTCAGTTGGCTGGACAATACTCTCCAGGCGATTCCAGCAAGCTACTATCCAACTGTGATATATACAAAAGTACCGAGGCTGGTAATGCTTTGAAGTGAGTCATCGTATGTTAATATTCTACAGTTTGCCTTGAAAAAATATTTTACAATATACTAATGTATTTGTGCCTTGTTTTATATATTTATTTAACATATGACATAATTGAGTAAATTGCATTAAACGATTTAAAGGTACACTACATTAGGTAAACTTTTTAAGAATTAATGTATTATTTAAAAAATAATAATACAGTATGGACGCAATATATACATCTTTTTCTCATTTCTGAATTTCGTATTTGATGGTTTAGCATTAATATGGTAGAGGTCAGGGAAAATGCAACATCTTCTACGTTTACTCCTATCGTCATACAGTTTCAGCACCTGTGTGAAACTCAGGTCAGAAATAGTCCCATAAAAATCAAGAACTCCAATGACATTTTGGTGTAAATTAAAATAAAATTACTAGTTCATTGTAGCTGTATTTAAATAAAGTGAATAATTTTTATTTAAAGGAATATGCTGAAACTGGGTTCTTCTCGACCGTGGCCTGATGCGATGGAGGCTCTAACAGGTCAGAGGGATATGGACGCGAGTGGAGTCATGGAGTACTTCCAGCCACTTTATGACTGGCTGAAGGCGGAGAATGAGAGGACTGGAGAGCACATTGGTTGGGAACCTAGCACTGTTGGTAAGTATAATTGTATTAGCTGTTCCCTGTGCTACACAGGCACTGATTAAAATTCGAACACCTCGCGCCTCCCATTTTCACGTTTTCATTTATGCTCTCTTTTTCGATAAATATCTTCAGCTTTCTAATATTGGTAAATAAAAACTTTCAGTAGTAGGATGAGATCCATTTGTATCAACGTATAAAAGTAAAATTAATAAAATATACATTGGATGACTCTGATTTTGTTTTTCAGAATATTGTGGACAAGAACAAAGAAGGCTGGCTAAAGTAAACAATTTAAAAGGGACCCGTTGATTTAAGTACAAGGATATGAAGTATAATACAATAAAGATACAAGCTTTCAGCTTTATTTGTTTCATTTTATATCTATTTACAGTAAGCTAACACTCACACAACACTAAAATCACTATCACAAAAATCAATAGTGTTTTTTCATTTCATCAGTGCATATTTACGTTCATTACGCCATTTTTGTAAACGTAACGATGACATAACGATCGGTCTAAATCAATTATAAATTTCGATTTCAATGGCGGGAAGTTGTACAATAAAGCATTGCGGATTCAGCCGTGACCTAGCAAATAAAAAATGCTGAAAAAATATCTATTATTTTGCTGATCTAAAATATAGATTACAAAAAATCTACATACTTTTAGACTACGAAGAAATTATACGAAAATTTCGTAATATGATATTATTAAGTATGTTTTTAGTTTAAGTCAAATAAAGGTCATTAAGAAGTAAAAAATCATACCCAATATTTGATTCGTGGATGGTCAAAACCACAACTCTTAAATAAGGAAGCAGAAATAATTTGTTATCTTTTTGTGGAATTAGTTGGTCAAATAAAAAACACTATTCGGAGTTTGAGCTAGCTTAAAATAATATAACATAGAGCAGTACAAAATTTAATATGTATTTAGTTTGTTGATGTTTATCGATGAATCCATACCCACCATCGACGGTCAAGTAAATTTGTATACATACTAATTACATTTTTTTTCAAGAATTTTAAAAACAATTCGTCCATGTTTATGCATAGAAAATATTCTTAGTGGGACCTTATAGGTAAATAATAGTATAAAAATGTTCTCATTAGATATACATTGAGTTGATAATTCAGGAAACTTTTAACAAAATAATGGTAACATCATGAAGAGCACGGGTCTCTTTATTAACTGAAGTAAAATCGCAGCGATCAGCTAGTATGACACATAAAACATAAAGAGGTTGTATTTACGGTGCGTGTCAATAAAATCACCTCTGTTCATTATGCGCACGACTAGCCACGAAAGGGCTTGTAGCTGCAATGGTTATCTCAAGGTAAGCAATAAACTAATCACAATGAACGTTTTGTTATATTTTTTTATCCTACGTGCTTATGTTAGAAGATATCCTATCTTTATTGAAAACATACAATTAAACTAGTATTATGTAGTAGTATTTCACATATATAGCACAGATACAGGTTCATTTTATGAAAAGTGCTGTAATAAAAATAGTGGAATTCGATTGTTTTTTTTTTTTTTTATAAATAAGAAGATAATTTAACAATAATAATATTTATTGGTAGGAAATTAAAATATTTAGATAATTTAGTCAAGAATATGTACACTAGTGTTACAAAAATAAACGATTTGCACAGTTATATTAGTTTCATTAAAAAACTGTGTACAGTCACAAAACATACTTCTTGTAAGATTATTTTTCGAGGTTTCAATTTCTTACACACTGTAGTCTGCAGAAGTCGAATAATAAAAAGAGCATTATCTGTATTTTGTATGCGACGTATAACTACGCACTTAATGATATACTTCAATGTAGAATTATCATAGTACATGGCTGTTCCCACGGTAACTAGGACAAAAGGAAAATTGTCTACCGATGTCAAGATGTTACGCACCTTATGGGTTTTTTACGTTGTTTGACTTTGAAAAAAAAACGTAAATCTTGCAATTCTAACTTCTGATTCTACAGTAAATTAAGAAATCTAACACACAATACAATATTTTGATATTGTTTTGTGCGGTTACATCTAAATGAAAACAAATTGTACTACAATATAATCTAATCCCGAAAGAAGTATATCCCGTGTGTGTTGCCGAACATACTCACGCTGTCGCATTTCAAAACATTGGTAACCATGGTTACAATCACGCTGCTAATCTTTAGTCCACATTCTATAACAAGACCGACAAAGTTTCGACATTTTTAAGTTCGCTTAAGTGTTAGTAGACAAGACAACCTGATAAAAAGATATTAGCAAACTTACATTCTGTAATCTTCCAGTGCTCTTAAATTTAAGTAATATCTTTATCTTATACCTGCTTGATTAAAAAAGTAAAGCGTTTAGTGTCAATAATATGCACATTTTGAGCGATGTCACCAAATGGTAACATCGCTCAAAATCGTAAACAACTCGAGGTAGCCACCTACTTCTATTAGTATTTTTGATATTTTCTTTTCTTAATGATGGTCCGATCTAAGTAGAACGGACCATCATAAGTACTTAGCTACCTCTAAATACTTTTAATTATAATTTATTATTTATTCCGGCTTCACTCAACATACGTTCTGGGTTTGATTCCCGACGAAATAAACCAGTTTCGCGTTATCTGAAAGAGGAATCATTTCGAGTTATTGAGAAACGCTGAAATATGTCGGGACTTTTCAAGAACTTAGTTTTTGCAGAGCTTATCTTAAGGCGATGTACTTTTTATTTTCACTTAACAAAAACAAGATATGGAAAAAAATTCTTCTGCTCGCTTAGGCGTAAAAATGAGTTATGTAAGGATAACGGAAAATTCAAAGAGTTACTAATTGTAAAACGATGTAGGGATATACGTCTTACAAAATTGTCGCATACTCATTAGGTATTACACTTTCGTTTATTTTCAAAGTGGGCTCTTTGGAAAGCACTATTAGTGCAAGGTGGGTCACAGTTATGTAATGTTTTGAAATACTTAGCTGATTATCAGTGTAATGATTTTGTAAAATTTTCCATACTGTAAAACATTATATTTAAGTCCATCTCAATTAGGTTTTGTAATTATTAACTTGTAAATATTTCCATACTCCGTCATGTGTTCGATACCCTAGTGGGCACCAATATTCGCAAGATTTTGTATAAGTTTTCTTATCAAAGACCTATGATACTAAACTAAAATGTGAAATAAAAATCTCATGCAAAAAAGTACCACCTAAATTATTCATTCATATAAAACACATATGAAACAAAAACGACGACGGAACGTACATATTATAATTTTTATTTTAGTCATTCCAATTTCGAATTAACAACTAGTTCCAAGAACTGCGATTTATTACCTACCTATACCAAGGTCTATCTTCGTACTTGGTCAGACGAACAGAACAAAGCTAATTCACACGGCCTGAGTATCCAGCGCCAACCAACAGTTGTCGACGCGAGCGCAACCAACAACCACGCATCACTAAACAACGTGATAACAGGGAATATTTAGTCTTGATAAGGTATCAACTAGCCAGAAATGGCTTGTGTTCAAACAAGAAAGATTCTAAGCCTTTGGCTCAGATTAGCAATTCTCCCAGTTTTGGCTTTTGCTGATCCACAGTTGGACCTACCGCCTTTATCTAGTACCCCGAGAAATCCTTACGGCTTCGGAATATCCAGCACTCCGTCCATAGGAAGTAACTTTGACGGTAATAGGAACTTTCAATTCAGCACTTCGCGGCCTCAAAGCGTAACGGGTTATCCTTCCACTACTTTAAGCGGGATCACCCCAGTGATAAGCAATAATGGATATCCCAGTGTGAGCTATGGAGCCGGTCCAAGCTCAACTTTTCGTCCTTTTGATGATAGAAATCGCGATGATCGCATAGATATAAACAGTGATCCCAACTTCCGTCGGAATGACCCTAATTTTGTGCGGAACGATCCGAATTTTGTTGGGACGAATCCTTATGATATTAACAGAGATCTCAATACAAATAGCATAGATAATAGAATAAACCAAGTGAGTCTAAACCAAATAAGGGACTTCCTCAAGCAAGCTGATGAACAGGCTTCGAAGGAGTGTACGAACAATGTTGCAGCTCAATGGAATTTCGAGACTGATGTCAATGATGCAACTCAACACGCTGCAGTAAGTAATACATTATTCAGTAATGCCTTTGTTTGTATTTCTATTTGTTTACTTATGTATTTTTAAAGCCTAAAAATTACTAAATTTCGTTGCATAGTTTCGTTGCTTATAACTGACGGCCTTCAGGAGTCACATTAGATTTTTTGTTCATGTATTATGTCTTCTTTTAATTTTGGTCTCCGACAAACATCATTTGGTGACATTAAAATATTAGTGTGACCGTCATATGAAAGCATTCATAGTAATTTATTTCTTTGCACTTTGGCACGAGTCCTTTATGACACGAAATAGGGTGACACGAATACTATTACATTTTAAATAATGAAAGTCTAAAGTTTAGTTGATTAAATTTGTATAATTTCAAATCAAGGATCTGTTCATGAAGAGTAAGCGCAAATTACAGCCGAGTATTCAGATGGCTATCAGATAAACAATGAATGTATGAATAATTGTAAAAATAAATGAACTCGTGAGAAATCAAGACTTTTAGACTTATAAATATAATTATTACGAATATGAGTGCTATAGTCCTCTTTATTATATTGAGATAAAAATAAATATTTATAAATGTTTGCACTGAACCCGAAATACTAATAGTTTCTCCTTTCTGTAAAGTAGTAGTGAAGCTGCAGCGAAAAAAAAGCTACTCGTTAAAATAGTTCAATTGGATTAAAACTTAAAATTAAATGCTTTTAATTTTAATTGATTTAATTTTTTAATTGATAAAATTTAATTGAAAACTTGAATTTAAAAGTTTTTAAAAACCTTTCATTTTTTTATAATATTACTTGTATCTGTTATAATGACTTGTATTTTTATAATAATAGTTTAAAATAAATGGTTATTTAAATTGGATATAACGTACATCTTAATCAATATCGCCTATTTTCTCAATGTACATAAAAAGAAAGATATGCAACAAAGACGTAACTTTAATGAGTAACTATTACAATATACTCTATTGTCTTATGAGAAAATAATTTTCTACTAATGAAGACAAGTACAGAACATTGCGATTATCGATTTGAGAATCTTTCTTTCTTTCAAAGAAATTGGAACTTTTCTATCATTTTTTATTGGAATTAATTACTGGAATAGTTTCAAATTTAATGGAAATTCACGTGTAATATATTTTCATATTAATAATAATAGTTTATTTATTGTTCAATGTTTACACTTATGTTCCTACATTCCAGGCTCCTGATGTAATGAAAACTGTATTTCCGCGGCTTCCTATTTACATTAAATCGTAGCAATAATATATACATTTCACTACATCGAAAGGCAGTATAAAAAAATGAAAACTATTTATATCATACGGAAATATTAAATATAATATTGTAATTGAATTTTCTTTCTTTATAGTTAACTCATTTGTACTACAGAACAATATTAAAACAATTATTATTTTATTATATTATTTATTAATTAACCGAATACGTACCAAGGCATTCTTAAGTACTGTGTTTGTAAGTAAAGGCAACAATTTTTATATCGATCGATCTTTTCTATTTGCCACTCCCCACAAAGGACTATCTATATAAAAATAAAAAAGCAGAGAATGTCATATTTCGCAGTTAAAACGAAACTTGTAAAGTTTTACTATTATTGTCTGCCACAACAATAGATAATAATGACAGGATGTTCCGATACTAATCAATACGCCGCGTATACGTTACGAAACCTTTTTAAACTTCTCCCCCAAACGGGGGGGGGGAAAAAAAAAAAAACCCCCCCCCCCCCCCCCCCCAAAAAAAAAAAAAAAAAAAATATGGGGGGGGGAAAAAAAAAAAAAAAAAAAAAAAGAGCAAAAAAAAACGGGGGGGGGGGGGGGGGGGGGGGGGGGGGGGGGGGGGCCCCCCCCCCCCCCCCCCCCCCCAAAAACACAACACCAAAAAAAAAAAAAAAAAAAAAAAAAAAAAAAAGGGGAAGAGAAAAGGGGCCCCCCCCCCCCGGCCCCCCCCCCCCCCCCCCCCCCCCCAAAAAAGGGGGGGGGGGCCCCCAAAATATAGGGACCCACCCCCCCCCCCCCCCCCCCCCCCCAACAAAAAACCCCCCCCCCCCTGGGGGGGGGGGGGGGGGGGGGGGGAAAAAGCGGGGGGGGGGGGGGGGTTTGGGTTTTTTTGGGGGGGGGGGGGAGGGGGAAAAAAAACCCCGGGGGGGTTTTTGGGGGGGGGGGGGGGCCTCCCGTTTTTTTTTTTGGGGGCGTTTTTTTTTTTTTTTTGGCCCCCTTTCCGGGGGCTGGCGGGGGGGCGGGGTTTTTTTTTACTATTTAATAAGGGAGACGGCACAAGTTTGTAATCACACTCGACTCGCGGAGCTTAATCTGGTATATTAAATAATTGAAGTAACTTTGCGTTACGAAAAGGAATGCCACTTTTTGTCGCATGGAAACACAAAAGGTACAATGGTCGATAAAATACATATTTTCATGATTTTGCCTTGGTACATTTCTCACGGTCATGACAGTGAGGTTAGGATTTTTTGCTTTGCATTACCTAGGCGTTTGTCTAAGAATTTGACATATTATATTTTATACCACAGAATTGATTCATATTGATAGAAAATCCATTCTTTTTCACTTCAGACTTTAAATGGCCTGTTAAGCCTACATTAATAAATGGATGATCGGTTTAGTTTAATAAGTTCCACAGATTTTACTTTTACCGATTGTATGACAATTATTCAAACAGTCATAAAAAATACGAAACTTAAGTTTGAAGTAAACATGACCATGAAATTATACATAAATGTAAAGAGTTGTATAATAATTTGGTTTACGGGCATTTCACACTACCTACTCTATTTATCGGTACACTAATTGATGAATATTCACGTTGCTGACCTTACCTTGTGAGCATAGGTAGGTCTTAAGTCTATAATCTTAAGGGTTATATTCATATCAAAAATATACAAATGAGTTGCATAAAGAAAGAACTGTGCTGAAAGGTTTTGGTTAACATCTTAATTTTTACGCTACCTAAACTTGAACTCAATATGAATGAACAAATTGGTCATGTACTCTAGTAACTTTGACCTTATTTTTTATTGCAGTGACAGGTCTACAGATAGACTTAGAATTTTGGGTAAATACGATAAAGAATTCCACACCTCGAAATACCTTTATTTGCTCATAATATATAAAAGTCTATTATTCACTCCGCTGATTGTGTTCGTGATTAAATTAGTGATTAAATAAATTGATTCAACATACGGCGTGTAAGGTTTAGTTAATTTTAAGTGTATATTTCATAATACATACTAAAAAACAAGTGCATCTATAGCGGCCGTACTGGCGCCAGTCACATAGTCGGTAATGTGGGTAAAATATAAAGTGATTTTTGATTTAAGCTTTGTTCGTTTCTTTAAGTTTCGACAATACAATAGGTAAGATTCGATAATCTGTTCAAAAAAACCTTTTAGATACGTTGTATAATTCTACTCAATTGGACGGGGCTCAAAGCATGACCCCACTTTTCAATCACACGCCATCCTATCAGCATCCCAAGCAGTGCCACATGCACTGAATAGTATTACATAATATATTCTTATATCATTCTAATCGCAGGAAATTCTTGTAAGTATTTATGTCCAATGTGTGTATTTTTCTTAATTCGTCAGTTCGTCACGTTATGCTTGCGAAATCGACACTGTGCGAACGTCCTCCAACACAATAGAGCCACGATGCTGTGTGAAATAATATTCTTTGTACCTCGTCATTGAAAAATCTCAATTACCTATGTTAGATAATTTATTAAGGAAGTCTTTTAACATGTCACGATATGTTGACAGAAGCCATGACTTAAATACGCCTCTGACAATCGCGGACAGAAACTGATGTTCGCAATGAGAATGCCATCGTGATATATTTCATATTATATTTTGGCTTTAAAATAAATTGACAATGAATACCAAGAACTTGAAATAAAGTTGTAGAAAAGGAATCATTGCTATATAATTGTAGCATTTCTTTGGCATAGACTCAATATTCATATTCATAGTTCAGAACATGTACTAATAATATTACACATTTATAAAGTCTTAGTTAAATCTTGCTGCGATTACTACGAGTACAATATAGAAATATCAGTTTCTTATAATCTGTAACGACTATTATTCAACGAAGTTAATTGAACATAAATATTCAAGAACTTTGTATAAAACGTGGGAATTCAATATAGGTTTGATTAAGCATCTCTATCCTTAAGCAGGATATGATTTTAAGAGTGTGTGTAGCAGCAAATAATTGTTTGACTGTAAGAAGAGTTATCTACATTATAAAAATGTTCATTGAAATTGCCGCTATAATACCCATGCACCCAAGAATTGGACTTTAATTTAAGTAATATATGCTTCCTTTTGCAAGACTGTAATACAAGCGTTTTCGGCCTTAATTATTGTAACGCGGCGAGAACAAATTATCTATTTACTTGCGAGACAATTATGTCACAAATAATTACAGCAGTAAATAAAAGTCACTCATTGTAATTAGTTGGTTGTGTTGAACTTGGCCGTGTCGACTTGGAACAATTGAGATTTTCCGCGATTATCATCTCGGCATAGCTTTAAGGTCACACCGTTAATGAATTGAGTATTAATTTGCTCAAGTTAAAGCCTTAAGGTTATAACTTTTATAATATGAAGTATATAGTTTATGCCAATGAAATGCTAAAAAAATTTTATTAAAATAACTTATGTATTTTTGCACAATTTAAATATATTAAATGATATATTATATGTAAAGGGTGTTACGGATAGAATTAGCCGAATCCTAAAACGAGCCTCTATTAATACAATCTTTAAGACGCACAAGAAGATTCAGCAATTCCTGAGACCAATCAAAAGTAACACCCCGCTACAAGATGCAGGTATATACAAACTGGATTGCGACTGTGGCCTATCTTACTTAGGGCAAACTAAACGAAATATGTCCAGCAGACTGAAAGAACATATTGCAGACATAAGACATAGACGACACACAAAATCAGCAGTCTGTGAACACACATTAGATAGGCCTAATCACTACATACGCTTCGACCAAACAAAAGTACTGGCGAAAGAAAAAAGATTCTTCCCAAAATAAATAAAAAAAATAACTTTCTCTAATTTCAATAGAGAAGACAGCTTAAAATTATCAAACACCTGGGATCCAATAATATCTAAACTAAAGTCTCATGAAAAACAATCCGGGAAAATGGAGGACACCGTGAGCCAGTTTTATAAAAATCCTTCCGGTTTTAGTCGATACCAACTCTGGGGCAATAAATACAGATAACACACAACCTCTCTGCAGCTGTGACACTTATTTTGACAATTAACAACTTTTGTCTTTAGTCTACCGTGACCACGCACGCTGTAAAGTACGCGAAACGTCGAAATTTTTTTAAATAATGTAAAAATATTTAAATTGTGCAAAAATACATAACTTAAATCCGTTAATAAAGTGTTTTGCTAAAAAGAAATTAAACTTTATCCAAGGACAAATAGAAAAAAATGTTTATTAAAATAGTAACTAGTCTAATATAAAGATAAATTCATTAAAATTAAATTAATTATTCTATAAGACAGTGATTATTTCAATACCTTATACAAAGATATAACATACGGAGCGGTCATTATTTTTGTAGTAGGTACTCGTATGCAATTTTCCGTGTAATGGGATTGTTTTTATGATCATAAGTCATATTATAAATCATGTGACGTGACAAATCGCCATCATCAACTTTATCACGGTATCTGACTCAGATTTAATAGATATAATTATTAAGAGAACAATGTGATTTTATATTCAATCTTCAAGATTTATGTCTGCTTAGGTCTGGTATCTTAGTGCGATTACGTATACCAACACTAGAACCTTTGATTACTCAGTTGAAGCGTCATGTTCTAAATGTGAAGGGAGTCTTGGTTTTACTAGTTAAGCGTTTGTTCTGGCTTGCTATCCCTTCCTTTTTTCCTTCAACTTTATAATGCCTTATACTGCATAATATTATAATTTCTTACTATTTCTACGAAGAAAAATAAGTTTTAAAACAATTTTTACGTAAATTACACAAGTAAAAAAAAAAATATTTATCTATTCATTATTTATTTACACAATATTAAATTAACAATATACATTTCGTTATAATTTTTTATTTAAAACTTAATATTTTAATGTATTTATTCTCAATTATTTTCTATAGTCTCTAAAATGAGATCATTAAATGAAATTATTTAGTTAAAGAAAATAAAAAATTCTTAACGTTTATTAATATTCCAATTTTAAAAACGTTGCTTATTTAAAGCATCATCATATCATATTATTATCGGAAATATATAAAAGACGGTAGAGTAATGTAGTACGGGTATAATAAAGTATGTGATTATTAATCTTATTTTTTTTGGTTTTGTATATGCACCGAATGGCCCAAAACCTTGCCGCGAGTATATAACTTATAATCCAACAACAAAATTTCATTCATTTTGAGCGTATTCATAATTAAATGACTAATGCTCTCGATGCCACACTTCAACTAAAAATCCAGCAACGTTATTCAATTGTTTCACACCAGTGTAACTAAAAACCTCTTTGATGTAATGCAAATTACTAACCTCCTAAGCCTTAAAGGGGAGACTTAATGGTGCTTCTCAGTACGTACGTGCAGACATAAAATAGAACAACCGTGATTTGATGGTGTATTATGATGACAAAAACAGCGGCACAAATTAAGACATTCCTATTAACCTTCGTTTTAATGACGCTTAACGCGTGCAATGGATATTTGCCGGCTAATAATTGATTTTTAACTTGTGTCTAAATTTGAATAGCTTGTACGATAGAATCATGATAATCGATACTAGAACGACAATTTAATTATTAAAATACTCCTCTCGAACTGTTACAGTATCTGGTTGCATATAACTGTTTTCTATGCTTCCTGTACAATTTTTGAATTTATAAACCTGCAGTTTTTAGATTTTTTTCTATTTATATTTGTAATTTATCTTCAGTTATTTTATAATACTAAAATGAATTTTTAGAACATTTCTATTAATTAAGAGTTGTATTCTGACTTTATTGAGTTTAGTGCCCTTTGTTATAATTAATTAAATTCCGCAGTTCTATGTATTTTTTAACCAAACACAGTACGATCTCAAAACGATGTAATGAAGTAAAATGTATATTATTTTAGCTTGACGCTCAACAACGGTATACGTTATTCCAACGTGGTCTATGGGAGGTTGCTCAACAGCTACCCAGAGGTGGTATTAGAGACTTCTCCACATTCAGGCAGCTCCGACTCCTTTCTATTATCGGTCCAGCTGCTCTTCCACCGGACCAGCTAGACAGGGTATGTATATATTTCGTATATACACCTCTATTCACGTCATGTTCTTGGCTTAGTCAATTAATCAATTTGAATATTACACCAACCCAACAGTACAGTAATATTTTCTCATTAACGCCTGGTGGAATTTGTTTATCAAATTCTAGTAAAATTAACATAGTAAAGTTAAGAAAATATGAAAACCAAAAACTTTACTATCACTAATAACTCATACTAGGCGATATCATAATAAATATTGTCAAAATAATTCAGTAATAAAGAAAACTGCATATATCACAAATAAGCCTTCTATCAGCTTCAATAATATCGTCTCGAAAAGTGCAATATTCATGTTTATAATTTCCTTACAGTACAACCGTATAATTAATGACATGCTGGCGGTGTACAATACAGCTGAAATCTGCGCTTACAATGAGCCATTTAAGTGTGGACTGCACTTGAATCCCGACTTGCAGTTCATCATGTCACACTCCAGAGACTGGGATGAACTGCAGCATGCCTGGACTGAGTGGAGAAGGAACACGGGTAGACGGATTAGGGATTTGTATGAACAGCTTGTAGATTTGACCAACCAGGCTGCAAGACTAAATAGTAAGTTGGATATACAAAGCTTGCTCTGCATATTCTAAGAAAATCATTATTTTATTTTATTATAGTTTCATAATAGCATTCCCTATACCTACAGATATCTCAAATTTATCATCAATATTAAATTGAAAATAAGTCAATCTTAATATAATAATTATTATATTATAAAGAAGTTTAAAATCATTACAAAATAATTAATATTTTGGTTCACCTTGGATATTGTTAGAGTACCAACTCCTTCAATATTAATTAAAAAACTTGCACTAAGTGTAACTGCAGAAATAGAATCGTCACCAAAGTCATCTTCACTTCTGAAGGTCGTTTTGGTTGGTGTTGTAAGGTTTAACATTAAATAAGAACTGGAATATCGGGGTTCATACAAGTAATCGTTTCTTTATATTTTCAGACTTCACTGACGCATCTGCCTACTGGATGTTCCCCTACGACTCATTCAATATGAGACAAGAAGTGGATGAAGTTTGGGAACAGGTTCGTAAAATGTTCTCTCATTATCTCTATGCAATCGAAATGAATAATTTTTCCTTTTATATATATTTTATATATATTTTTGGTATATTAAAATTTCTTGTATAGGCTGTCCTTTTACTTCACATACCAAGCGAAATTATCACCAATATTTATTGACATTTATAAAGATAATATAATATCCAGGTTAAGCCGCTATACGAGTTATTACATGCCTACGTACGAAGACGCCTGCGTGAGGCATTTGGACCTGAACGAATCTCCCGTTCTGCGCCAATCCCCGCCCATGTGCTTGGAGACATGTGGGGGCAAAGCTGGAGTGGAATTGTCCCGTTCACTCTGCCCTATCCTGGGAAGAAGCAGGTTGATACTACACCGGAAATGATTCGACAGGTAAAATGTGTTCTTTAAAGATTTTCAACTTTATTTTCATTAGTGAAAATTGATTGTTTTATTGAATTACGGGCGTTGTTTGGTTAAGTTCATAATGTTTAAATTATATTACAAACCTTATCCTTACAAAACCCTAATAGACCAATATGCAAGCAATATTTCGCGAAAAAAAACCCACAAAACCTCTTCGAACACCGCTCGATGAGGCAACTTTCTGAGGATGCTCCGGTGTCGGAGCGAAACGTACGTCGAGTGGTTGTGGGTTTTTTCGCGGAGTATTGCTTGTATATTGGTCTATTAGGGTTTGTTACTATGGACTTCCGAAAGGTAACGCCTGATTCTATTAATCATCAAATTATCCTTCTTATCTAAATAATAAACTCAATTTTCAGGGCTTTACACCGTTAACAGTATTTCAACTAGCTGAGGAGTTCTTCGTATCAATGAATATGTCAGCTCTACCCCCTGATTTCTGGGCTCTGAGTGTGCTGGAACAACCAGCAGACAGACAAATTCACTGTCAGCCGTCCGCCTGGGACTTTTGTAACCGTCACGACTACAGGTATTTTTTAGAATTCGTATAATAAACGTAAGAGATGTTGCTATGAAAGCAATATATTATTAGTTAAACCCTAAAAAAACCGCCACTGCTTTTGGCGTGAATATAGTCTTTAAGTGCTACGAGTAGACGTGACATAACACTATATTCCATATATTTTATTATAGTACTGAAAATGCATAATATCGCTTCGAAAAAACATGTTTATTCGATAAAAATAATTTATTTCTTAAAAATTAACATTAACTTATTGGAAATGATCAAAATTAATAGAATATACAACAGAAATGTAAATGATTTTGACATTCTATTTCAGAATCAAAATGTGCACACATCCAGATATGAAAGATCTCATCACTGCTCACCATGAAATGGCGCACATACAGTATTTCTTGTCTTATCGAAACCTCCCTAAAGTGTTCCGAGATGGCGCTAATCCAGGTTAGTAAATTCATGCAAATAAAACAATTAATATGAAATATAATTTTTATTTACTGAGTATATATATAATGGTTTTCAATATCCATAAATAAAACACAAATGTGATTTCGTAATCACTCACACGCCATTATTTTTTAAATTTCTAGTATTTACTATTTTTATACACTCTTATTGAAGTCGATACTTATACATTGTTAGTAGATAGATCTCAAATATGTCATATTTATTTATAATAAATCGCCGCACTAAACACGACCACGATATCTAATTGTTTTAATTACATTAAAGTGCTTATTAATTTATTTCATTGCTTAAGGTTTCCAAAATATTTATCTTATAGAAAGGTTCATTCTATTATCTATTATTTCTAAGGAATTACTTTTTATTCTTCTCAACTATATATATTTGTTGCATCTATTGTCTACTCAATTCGGCAGTTGTTCTAATAAATTAAAAATCATGTCATTTAATTAACTAAATTAAGCTAAGGATGTTTTACATTTAAATATAGTTTCGTAAAATATTTACAATTCCAAATAGAGTGACTACTGAAACCAGTGCCATCTCTTGGCTATGCGGTGCATTGTTACACAAGTCTGTGTTACAAGAGCAGTATGTTACAAACAATTCTCCTGTTCCGGTTTGTTTCTTGCAACTATTCATTTTGTATTCATCCTTCAAGTAACCACACTTGCGTACAATTCGGAGCTTTCCAAAAACTGCAAAATATAAATATTATAAACAAAAAAACGACAGTTCCATCAAATACCATAAATAAATAATTAAATGAACGGAGCATATTTGATTGGGAAGTATGTTGACGATGTACACAATATTTTAATGTGGCAATTAAAACTTACTTTCCATTTTAACAATCCTGCAGAAAGTGGACTCCACAGGAGGTATGTGATCCAATGGATCTTTCAGAGAACAATTGACAACGCCCAGGCTAAAATGATCAAAGCCTTCTCCACATCGGGGGTCAAATGCACTATTGCAGTCATAACATAAGATGGATGAGGCTGAAAAAAGTTGAGAATTTAAAATGTAAAGTCGACATCACACTGTTGATTTTAATGAAATTTGTGCCTACACAAAAATAGGTGATACACTCGGGATAAACATAAAGAATACTATTGTCTGAAAGCCCCTATGGCTTATTTCATTTGATTCAAGCGAATCACGAGTTTAACTTAGTATTAAGTTAACATACGGCAAAATAAGAAATCTTTTTTCAACTATTACATAATTTCTAAAATAATGAATGTTTAAAATTATGAGAACCGCAAATTTCGGTTATTAAAAACAATGACGAGTAAGTGTGAGAGTAGTTTGACTACGAATGTTACTGCAATCTTAATTGTGAAGCGTTGTCACTGATGCTACCTACCTAACCTATGTTTAAAATATTTATTCTTTAAAAAAGAATACTTTGTCACAGGGAACTTTAGGTAATAGTTTTTATGAAAGTAGAAACAATGTTCATGGCACATTGAAGTTTGATTTCTTTACTACGATATTACATTTTTTTTTATTTCACTACATAATTTTTAACAAATATTCGATTTATGTTCAATCTCAAACAGGGTGTAATACATTATCTCTAATATAGAGAAGTTTAATACTCATTTGAGACTTACGACAAGTTTTGCTTGGTATATATGAACTTATCCGGAAGATTTTTTTTGCATTCGTATACTAACTTTGTTCTCGAATTCTTTTCAATAGAATGTTGTAAAATGCGTAGATTAAATATTATACATATAGGTAAAGATACTTTCTCTCAAGTTCACCGCTAATCCAATTCAAGAGGACAGTAAGGTTTCTTTGCCTATGACCCATTTTATCGGTACAAGATCAATCATTACAACTCACTAGAAATTTATATTTTGATTTACCTTGCATGCAAGAAAAATATATATAAAAAAAAAATAAGAATAATGAAAAATAGAAAGCATAATATGTATGTGCTATAGTTTGTTGGAACAAGCAGAATAATTATACTAGTCTCGTAATTTGTGTTCTGTATAATAGGTGTCATTTTATATATAAAATTATATAAGTAAATGTACCAAATGACGTCCTGAATCAAGTATTTATATAGTTAAGGAGATAAATTATTACAGAAAATGGGGAAGGTTTGGAATTCAAACTATTATTGTATAGAAAAACCGGGAATAAGAATACTAAATTTAAATTATAATTAAACATAAAATAATTTACCATAAGGTACGCAAGCTTTTATTCATTACATGAAACGACGAATTTACACCTCTTATAAGTAGGCAGGGATGGTACTAAAAAAAAAGAAATTTAAAAACGGAGTACAGTTGAACACTTACCACACTTGGCACTCCATAATAAAGACATGGAAAATGTAAAAAAGTTTAATATGAGTTTCATATTGACTATTAAAATAACACAAGTTATGAGAGCACACGTTAGAAAGCAGTTTTTTCACTATCTACATTACGTCAGTGCTAGGAAATTATAATTGAATTAAACTTGTTACTGTGTCCACTTAAAGCGATATACTAATATATTTATAAAATAATAATATTTCGGTTGTGTTTATTTAACTAAAATTTATTATCAAAGACAGAAAAAAATATTACTATAGCGTTTATATGCAGCTATCTATTTTTATTGTTTCGATATCTAAACTAAATGTCAACCGTGAAAAACATCGCTTATATTTTCATTTTCTATGACATATAAAAGTATATTCTTCATGATAATAATTGTAGTGGTAGAAGGTATCTTTACCTCCAGAACCTCCCATAGCCCCTGTGCACAATTTCTCGTTGTTATATCCGTCACTGGCCTTTAATTAGCCAACACCATGCACAATTTTTTATTCCTTCGTCTCAAATGCTGTTTAAAAGCTATTCCTTAGCATAGCAGGCAGTGTACTATAATCTGAAACTTGCCCTAGGTAGTTCATAATGCTACAAGGCGCCCTCTACCAGTTCACAACGGCGTCTTAGGGCGGACATTGATACCATACTACAATTCATAGTATATTATTGAATTAATTCATATTATCAATAACATTAATATATATGAATTTCTTGTCTCGTTTAATTAAATTATGGTATTAAAATGAAAACATTTTCAACGTACCACCAATTAAATCAAGTCATTTGCGCGTAAAAAAAGATTAGTGGCCATGCGTTTAAACACAAGATAGAGAGTAGAGTACTTATTCATTAGACTAGCTGCTGCTTCGCTATTCCGTCTTCGTCATGACGATAAATACCCTGCAGTCACAATAAATTATGTGTGTCAATACTTAAAAGTTTACTGTTACATTTCTAAACAATGGACGTATCATTGTAAGATTTATATTTAGTTAGAATTACGTCGTTTCCCATATTGCGAAATTAAGAGCGAGCGTGTCTAGAAACTGTAAACTGTATACGTCTACTTGTATTACAATCACACAATAATTGTAGTATAGTTGCTTTGATCTTATGTACTAATAATTATGGGCATGATTTTACATAATTTTAACAGTTCATAAAAAAGCATTGGAAATAAGCAGCAGTGGAAGTTAATAAGATATTACTATATAGCTATTTACGAAAGGCTTACACATATAGACAATTCTGAGTGTTATTTACCTTGTTAATTGTTTAAGAGCGATTTAAAGGGCCTGAATCCTAAACTTTCAACCAAGTAAACTCAATAACTTCGTAGTTGCAACTTGTCACCTTATAGTCTGTGGGCAATATTTTATATTTTTGTCCTTAGAATGTTAATTAAAATTTGAAACTCAATATTGTTGACAAACAGTATTGGGATTGAGTCGCACGCATCGACGTGAATTCACGGAAATTATACTGTTACGATATAAATTACGTAACGCACGCGCATCTCAACTGCGCTCTTTTAAAAGTTTATACATTGATATACATTTGACAGAAGTGACTGTATAAAAGAATTAGAATGGAATGCTTTAGGCGAAATCATTGTATTTCTATATTATATAAGGGCTATAATTGTGTTTTATTAATATCTTTAAACACAAATCATATCCAATGGATAAACAAATTGCAGATAAATAGAGCATCGATCAGCCATATAATGGTTTAATTATAAAATCGTTAAAAGTACGTCTTGATATTATTTAATACTATATAGTATTAAAAATATCAAGACGTACTTGTACGTCACGTTTAACATCTTCAAATAAGTTGTGAAAGTCATATCTAGACAAATATATATCTTAACCCTATTTTTTATTTGAGTTTACGACTCTACATAACGAGGTCAAGTTCACTGTTCTAGCGAATTTGGATTCATCTTTTGACGCCGAATTTCTCTACGTTCACAAATAATTTTTAGAACAAAGGCACATTGCTTTCATTTACTCGCTCTCACGGCATATTCTATATTGGTTGTGTTAATAACTGTCGCCTTCGTGGCATGTAAGAAACCTGGGTTCGGGTTTAGGAGAAATATTTTAGTTGTACCTACTTACTTCAATGAGTGAAAAGGCATAGATAGAACTACGTATTTTTATGCGATTTGTTGGTAACGGGAGTTCCAAGCATCGTTAGTAACCCTTATTAATAATTAATTTCAAGAAGAGGAGAATATTAAATACAAGAAAATTAAAACAAATAAATATTATTGAAAATAACAAAAAACAGAGTGTAATTATGTACCTCTAGAAGGAAGCTCGTACAAAACTATAGCGGGTACTGGGTTGTTTCCGGCAAGTTCTGCGTCAGTTTATCAATCGAGTTCAACTTGTACTTCCGTACTTTCTATTGATCGCTTCTTCTTGTATATATAATTTAAATAAATTTACGTGCAACAACTTAATTTAATTTTAAAGACGATTCTTATTGAGTTTGGAATTTTTTTAATATAAAATTTCATCGTAGTAACGCCACTTTAGTCCACGATTTACAATATGTTTGAATAGATATTTGTTTCTAATAATATATATGTTTGTAATCTTATGAAAATGTATATGTACGATGAATATCTTGACGTCTATCGTGTGGTCTATATACCTACATATAGCTCTCAACACATCTTCATTGTCACATAATTATAACACTTCCGCTTACATATATCTAACCATACATCTCGTATAGAAAAAAATTAATTTAAATCTAAATATTTTAGGTTTCCACGAGGCCATTGGTGAAACAATAGCCCTGTCGGTATCCTCACCTCGTCACCTTCAAACCCTGGGTCTGATTCAGCGATCCATTGATGACACAGCCCACGACACAAACTACTTATTTACCCAGGCTATGGATAAGCTGGCCTTCCTTCCTTTCGCCCTGGTCATGGACCGTTGGAGATGGGACGTATTTACTGGAGATGTTAGGAAAGAACAGTACAATTGCCATTGGTGGAGACTGAGGTAATAAATCTTGTATATATATGTTTCTATGTGTATATGTAAACTGGTTTTTATAATAACTTGGTAAATTGTGGGTTATTGAACTAAGAGTCTTTAATGAATGTCAGAGTCGTAAAAAATAAATCAATCGAACTGCACTCGTGACAAAAGTCCTGTATGGCTCTTTCTACTATTTAATTTGTGTTGAAAAGAGAAAGACTATTTATAACAACGTAGTTGGATCTATTTGTTTATATATAAGTAAGAAGATAATTTTATACTATCGATAAAGAGCCTGAAATTTTCATCGACTTTGTGCAAGTGTTGCGTAAAAAAATAATGTCCGAATTACCTAAGTATAACGGAATAATTAATCGAATCAATCCTACTAAACTTACGTGCATGGCTAATTACCCACAAGCAGTGCGCGTCTAGACTGTTGTATTAGATAACTTTAATTAACTATAACGTAACGTTATTGCTATCGTACGCACTGTGTAAAACATAATTAGTGAAGTAACGGTACTTCTAGGTCTCTATTAATAAGGGACCCAATGACCTTGAGTAGATGGCCCAATCGAGGTCTTAGTAAGAATGGATTTTATGCCCGGTTTTTTAGATTGATTTTTACAAAGAAATATACATATATTTAGATGAATATTAAGGATTAATATAGGAATTTCCATTACTCGATTTCAGTATTAGAAGTAATTTTGTAGTTTTTTATATCCAGATTTTTTTTATAAAATCGCGATTTTGCCGTCTCAGGTAGCATCACACACTAGAACTTATTTATTACCTCATTAATGCTGTTAAGTTGGATAATTGCACTACATCCCATTTTTGTTGCGATATAAACAAGCGATAATGTAACTTCCATGGTTTGAAGTGAAATATATGTATTGGTCTATGCTTAAATCTTAATTATACAGTAATTTTGTTGTAATGTACAATAGTATTAAAATAGAAAGTAGCTTGTAATGAAAAATGTGCAAATTACACAATATAAACTCTGTAATTGTTTCTGTTTAGTTTTCATGTTTCAAGTCTAATTATATATATTTAACCTTCTAAGAGAATATGATACAATAAGATTTGAAGCTATTTCCTTCTTTTTTTATAAATAATAAATGGCACACAATACTTCAAATAATAAATAATTTGCCTATGTCATCACGATATAAAATTGCACACGCTATTTCAGAGAACAATACCAAGGCGTGAAACCACCGGTTCTTCGTTCAGAGCTCGATTTCGATCCCGGCTCCAAATACCACATTCCAGCCAACATACCGTACATAAGGTAAGACATAATCCTTACGTATACAAGAAATAGTACTTCCTTATCGCTGATTTTCTATGCCGTAATGCGTAATCTTAAACAATGTAGATGAAGTTTCTAAAGTGACACGGCAAATCTGAAATTTTAGCAATAGGAAGTGCTCATAGATATCGCGATGTAGCGAGCGATTCCTGTCGGATTAATAATCCAATTCTTGAGTAACCGGTTGAAGCCGTCACGCAGATGTATTTTTTAAGCAACTCTTATGTGGATTAACCACAGCCTTATATATATTACGTAAACTTTTACATAACTTTACCTATCTCGTGCGCTAGTTTCAAAATCACTTCGCAATGAATAATTGTCTATTAACAAGACTCGGTTGTTAATATTGAAATATAATTCAAAAATATATTTGGTTGTGATTGATAAGTTATAATTGTATTAATAATAATATTACTACTTTTGTCGATATGTTACGTATGTGCGTCTCCTACGATTGCGTATAAATTTGTTAAAATTTAAATCGCAATGTGGAACAAATGAAAGTAAAAAAACCTGTTATTTATAATTATTTTATTGTTAATGTAACAGTTCTTTAATACTTTCGGTTTTATTTACAACACAGTCATGTCGAAAACATAAACATAGGAAATAAAATACTTAGTCGACAACTAAACACAAAACAACATTTAAAGCTAAAAAAACAAAGAAGAGATCAGACTATTAATGATGGTATTCGTGACCATTCCCGTAACTTCCTAAGTTGTGGCCTTCTAGACCTTCAAGGCCTCCTTCGTGACCACCGTAACCCTCAATACCGCTACTCAATCCTCCTTCTTGGAAACCTCCACTTAAGCTTTCGTGGCCTCCATAATTACCACCGATGCTGCCACCGCCGTAACCACCGTCATGCTGCTCTTCGTGGTGCACGATTGGTACTGGGATCTTAACTGGGTAGGGCACATGCTTTTCGACTGGGTAAGGTACATGTTTCTCGATATGAACTGGCACTGGCCTGTCAACTGGTACGTGCACTGGAACAGGCACCTTCTTTTCAACCGGGTACGGGATGACTTTTTCAACTGGGTAAGGTGCTGGTACGTGAACCTTGACTGGATAAGGCACTGGTTTTTCCACATGTACTGGCACTGGGCGGTCTACATGTACTTTCACTGGGTAAGGCACAGGTTTTTCCACTGGGTAGGGCACTGGCTTCTCGACTGGGACTGGCACAGGTTTCTCAACTGGAACGGGCACTGGGCGGTCAACATGTACGTGAACTGGGTAATGGACTGTCTTCTCCACTGGGTAAGGTACATTAACCCTAACTGGAACCTTTACTGGGAATGGTACGTGTTTCTCTACTGGGTAGGGTTGGGGTACGTGAACTTTGACGGGAACGGGAACGTGTTTTTCCACGGGGTACGGAACGTGCTCGTATACTTTGACTGGAACTGGTCTGTCAACGTGGACCTTCACAGGTACGGCTACTTCTTTCTCCACGGGGTATGGCTTTGGAATATACTCGGGTACCTTTACCAGTTCCTTCACTGGGTAGTGAACGGTTTTGTATACCGGGTATGGGTGAGGTACGGGCACCTTGACTGGGTATGGAACGTGCTTTTCCACTGGTACAGGAATGTGTTTCTCAACGGGGTATGGTACAGCAACGTTCTTCACAATTGTCACAGTCTTTTCATGTTGTTCGTGTCCGATATGGCCGATGCCTCCTTCAAAACCTCCTAGAGATCCTCCAAATCCACCATGGCTGCCGTAGCTGCTATAACTACCGCCGTAGCCACCGCCGTACCCACTGCCGTACCCACCACCGTAGCCATGGTCACCATAAAAGTCAGACAATCCTCTTTTGTCTTGTTTTTTGCTATCTTCAATATTGCTTGCTTCAGCCTTTGTGTCCTTCTCCGCCTTCTCCTCTGCCGTGGCCAGGCTAATAGCCACGGCCAAGATTAAGGTAGACCTCTGCAAAAACAATATCCATTAGGTACTTTCACCATAACATATTACAATGAAATTATTTAAACAAGCTGCTTTTAAAATATAAAAATATTTTGTAGTTATTTTAATAATTATACAAAAATATTATTTACAATATTTTTTTTAATTTAAATGAGTAACTAATTATCATTTCAACTGACCAGTAGCCTCATATTCGCTTTGCTTGATTCAGCGAAGGCTGCGCAGGAGTGTGGTTTGTGAGTCTCGACTCTTGGTTTTATACCGGGTGCAAGTTATTTCGTAGATCAATGAAGTAAACACTTTCGCTTGTATCTATAAAACGCGGTGTATGTGTGCGTGTGAGGGTTTATATGACGTTGAATATCAAGTAGGTATATTAAAAAAAACAACCATTAACAAACAACTAAAAATGGACTAAAATAATTGTTTTTTTTATGAATTATGAAATAAAAAATATTTAAAATAAAGTAGTAATAATAGTATTAGTAAAAAGCAATTTTTTAACACAAATTGCAACCATCTATACAAAAATTGCAACATAGAAGCGATATGGAATCAATAAAATGTAAATTTTCTAGGAATCTAATTCGACAAACCAATATTATTAAATCACCAGGTCTGGGATACTCAGGCCAAATATTAACGTTACAACGGAAAAATCTAAATTCCCAAAAAAATGTAATGCAGGATATAATGGACAGATTGTCCAACGCAAGTAATTGTTGAAAATTATAAAGGATAGTTGGATGTCAAGTATATCAATAATTTAGTACTCCACATTTTTGCAAGCTAAAATTAAATTGTTCTCTTAATCTTGATTTTTTATTTGAATGTAATCCTATAAGTAGATCAGGAAGTGGTATTGAATATTAATATGATAAAATTGGTGTATCATTTGGACTTTAATGAAATCCTGAAGAGCATTTTTTATCGTCTCTTACGAGTATGTTATTATATAGTGTTACAGTTCACATGACACCTATTATATAACAACGCGATAAACAGTAGACTATCTTCGATTGAACCGCAAATAAATTGTTAGATAATCATAATCAACAGATGCGATTTGCACATCATCATTGGAGTAATATTAAACACTTTTACTTAAACAAGACGTGACGCAGTACAGCAGCATACTCGTATAGCAGAACATACTAGATATTTTTGTAGTTTTTTCATTCGTATGAAAACATGCAATCTTCAATTATGTTTTGGCTACCTTCTTTCGTATTAAAAGTAAGCAAGTATTTTGAAATACTTTAATTTGAATAGTATTACCATATTTTTTTCTTTAGAATAATTAAATAGAATATATAGTTAAGAAAGATTTGTGAAAATATTATTATCACTACGAATTCAAGAATTAAAATAACTAATATAAAATATATCTCCCAACTCAATTCCCAATCCTCATTATACGATAGCAAATTATTTTTTAATAACTTCGTAGCTTCTTAGTGTCTAATTTAACGTATTAGAATACGTTATAAATTTTGTAACATAATTAAAATAATCGTTGATTATGTGACCAAGAAAAATTCTTCTCAATATTTTATATACAATTAGGTAATTCACTATTTCATATTCATGTTTTCGTCAATGTTAATCAAACCGTGGGGTCTCATCGTTATTTTTTTTATTTTGAAATATGTATATATTATAAATTTGTTTATTCATATAGCGATAATATGTTGCATTAGCAAAACATTTAGGTAACCAAAATACAAATTAAAAATTCTAGGGGTAGATTTGAATATGAAATACTTTTAGATTTGAAATCACTGACACCATGGTTCCAAATCCAAATCCAAAAGACACGATGTAATTGACACAGGTAGTAGAATTATATGTTAGAGTTCTTTCGATAGTGGATAGTAATGGAAACTCTAAAATCACATTGATTTCAATAAACCGACTCGGCAAAGCTTCGATTGTATTAGAGCTTAATTTCCCAGACATTAACGATTACATCACGATCGTAGAATTTCCTAATAATGGCTTTAGATATTCTTGTTTATGGTCTGACACCACAATAGTTTCAATGCGTTTCAACTAGATATTAACAGTAACAATTAGTGCATTACTCAATATGAAATATTTAACCTCGATCGCGCTTTCCTCGCTCCCATTAAATCTGATAAAATGAAATATGAAGGAAAAACCAACTCATTAAATGCATTTACTCTCACAGTTAAGTAAAAAACCTACCAAGCTAAATATAAAAACAAGGGGTGTATCAAATTTTCGTGACTCCCTGAATACAGTGAGACTACACCATAGAATTTGAAGATATCTTATATGCGATAGTAATAAACGGAATGTCTGGGTAAATTGATATGTAATGTTTTCAAGAGACTGATTTATAATCAAAAAGTTAACTCACTTGTTACCTTTTTTTGTGTTAGTAGACAATGATTACCGTGTATTGAAATAAATAGTCTTACAGCTTAATATATAGTAAATAACATTTATTTATTTAAATCAAGTATGGTGTATAAGATATCAATTCAAAAACTTTTTGGGATATACGTAATTTAGTCATAGGATTTTGGTGCTAGATAGGATAGATAATTTTGACCAAATATTCAGTTATTCGATTTTCTAAAGCCAACGCACTAAATTCATAATTCATGATATAAATTAAACCTCATTATATTTTTTAATGTAAAATATAGATTAAATATTTTGACTTTATATTCGACTGTTAACAAATATTATTCTATTGTCAGTATGATTTACACTGATCTCGTAATTCCGGAAACCGCGTCTCACTATCGTCTAACTTACGAGTTTTATGTTACATTTGCAGGTATTTCATTAATTCAATATACAATTTTTTATCAATTTTATATGTGTCTATAACTATTACCCACATCTTTTCCAGAAACTACTTAGTAATACCAGATTCCAGCTCGAAATTAGAAATTAATTTCCATTCACTTAAAAATGTTATTTGTAAACGTGAGCGGAAGAAAGCGCTTATGCTTTGAGTTTGCTCTTCAAAGCAGAGCATGCTGTTTTACATATATAAAACCTACCTACTATAGATAACTTTAAGTTATATACCGCAATCACTTATGAAACCAATACATAAAAACTCATACAGAAGAATTACAGCTAGAATAAATGTTGATCATTACAAAATAGTAAATCAATCAAATTCGTAACCATGTTATTAAATGTATATCAGACAAAAAATAAACTAATTATTAACCAATTGAACAATTAAAATGAACTGCATGAAAGGATTCTGAAACAACCTCATTTATTTCAATAATGGCTTACACCTATTGTATCGTATGCATAAGCATATAATCTTAGCATACATAACTAAAATGTAATGTTCTTATGTTACACACAATAAGTCATAATTTAAAAATATTTAAATCGACCTCTTGAAAATGATACATGTCAAACGAACGACTTCAGGGCTGAGAGTGGCGCCCTTATAAACTAAGCTAAAACTGCTAATCGGTGGCTATTAATTTAATTTGTTAAAAACCATTTCCGATAACATTATGTTGTTTAATCAAACAATAACAATAATTGCCAATGATGGCCAGAACGTAAAGTCTTCACAATTCTGTTTAATTTTTAGGTTCTCGTATCTAATAATAAAACAGAACTGTGCAAAATTGTACGATTTCTCGACATTTGACACACAGCCCGGGAAATTTTTACATGTATGTCTAAAAATAAAACGTGCAAATACTAAAATGAGGGTCTGTTAATTTTATTTATAACGCAAATGTATAAAACGTCTGCGTCCAATATTTTAATTGTAATTAGTATTGTGTAACCGAGTACGTTTTTTTACGCATACAAGAATATGACGCTAAAAAAAATTAATATTTCGTTTTTACACTTTTTAGTGTGAAAATAGTATTTAAATTTTTTACGGCTTTAATGTTACAATAGACATTGCATTATTTAGAAGGATTAATGTATATTCGATGTCTCTTATTTTACTGTATTCATACTTATAATAATAAAAATAAAAAAATCTTTGTCAAATTAAAGTCACTTACAACTTGTTTATGCAGTGCAATACAATTATAACAACTTTTGATCGAATCATCTAGAAGTAAAGAATAATCTTTATCTTTATGTATCCAGTGTTTAATTAATTAATTTTATATTTTCTTGTTTTCAGGTAAGTTTGCAAGCTAACTGTTTGGTAAGTCTTAATTTATTTTCTAAACGATTAAAGCGTAGTACAGTGCTGCCATTTTTACAGCGGATATTCGGGTAACTACGACTTAGTACGATTATGTCAAATGCACATATGAAACCTTTCACTGTGCTTCATATGTTACTGCAATGTAATTTGTAATTCTCAGTCCAACCACTAGATGGCGTTAATACATTATTAATAGCTTGCATTATTGTAGGTGAAAGCTGAATAATATCCCCATGTAGAATATACAACTAGCACTTCAATAAAACCGCCTTTACGTCTTATAAACATCTTTAAGTTTGGAATACACAATAATTCTGGACACGTTGTATAAAAATACTTGACGAGGGTCAGACGTTCACAAAAACAGTGAAACAGGAACTTGTCTGCGGATATTGTAAACTTATAAGAGGCCGCACTTGGACCGGAACCATTAATACTCAGACAGTGTATTAAGTTTTAAGGATATATTTCGAAATTGGGTTAATTAATATAACTTAATATTGAGAGTATTGAATATCCTTACCAGCTCCGGACTAGACATGAAGCAAAAAAAGGCCTCACACTTTGTGGGGCCCTTCAAGATCTGCTAAAACATATATTATAGATTTTTTTTGTTTCAAATCAAGTTTTAGTCAATGAAGTATATGTCTCTACCAGAAACATTCATACTAATAAAAATATATTCGCATAAGCAATCATTATCTTTGCTTCGTATACCCACTGATTCTTGAAAATAATTTAATGTATGTATAGAGTAAGCAATGTTTACGATGAATACAAATTTTCCCTCAGTGTTATCATAGAGATGCCTTAAGCCAGGCCCTCCACTAGTTAAATACAGCACAGTCAGTGACCACAGTAATTATTGCCCAACATGATCGGTGTTAAATCACTCAGGGTGTGGATGTCTTTACCAAACGATCTGAATAATATTATGTCTTACAATTTGGATTGTTATTTTTCTAGTTTATTGGATTTTATACGTGGGAAAATAATTATATAAACCATTTCGGAGGGACTAAAAATATTTGTTAAGTATCTAACATTTAGTATTCGGTGTATTCGTATGAAAATTATGTGTCTAAAACGAGACTCCGTAATTATTTATACAACACTTTAAAAACGAATGTTATTAAAGTTTATTTCTACAGAATTTGCAATTCCTTATGTAAATTGTTAATTGGATACTTAATTATTAAATAAATCTTAAAATTCATCCAACCAAGAATATCTCAATCGTATAGGAACAGATTGTAAGTAATTTCCCGCGGTAACAAGGAACTGATGCAATTATGCCATATTATCTCAGTAAAAAGTAATAAGCTTTTCTCGTAACAATGACACGTTGCATACATGTGCTAATATACACTGTATTAGTAATTTTAAGAGCCTTTTGAAATTTGTTAAAAATGGTTAACATTCGTAAAAGGAAGTGCTTACAAAGTCTTGCTACACTTATCCTTGAATCTAAAACGTCCATAGTTTTTCCTTAGAGCATCGTTTTGTTTCCTTTATTTGTTATTTAAAAAAATGATTGTAATAAAAAAATAAAAACATAATATTAATTGAATTAAGGGAAGTTTTTAGTTAAGTTTTTCTGTGAAATCTTCTTTGTCCTGTACATATATCAAAGATATAAATAACGATTGTGACGAATATAAGTGGAACATTAGGAAATCGCATAGTGCGGCTATAACAATGGCTGAATTGTGACCTTCAACTGTTGCAATCATGCAGGTCATTGACTTTATCCATAGATATATTTATAAACAAACATTGCAAATGTTTCGATGCAAGTTGTGTGAAATTTTCAGGACTATGTCAACTATCGTTAATCGTTAATTAAAATAAATTTTCCCATTCTCACGTTAAGAATATTATGTGAACGAATTTTTGTAGTATTTAGAAATAACAACATGTAGACGTTTTAATTGGGACCGCATGTGTACATGAGTGTACATATGTAACAGTTTTATTATTAATAAGGTTTTAAATATGGTATTGTTTAATAGTTCAACTAATGTCAATTTCTAAATGCATTTGGGCTCAAGACTGGAACCTTTTTATATTTTTTTCATGTACTTTCTACTCTTTTTATTATAATTCCCGTATAACTCAAGAACCCTCTAAGAACCATATATAAGAAGTATAGTATTAACCGTATTTAATTAAAAAATATATATTATAACTAAAATTAAATTCAATCAATATTTTATAGCCAATATTATCGATGATGCAATTCTTAAAATGGTACGTATCGCAAATTACGTAAAGCATTACCGTCGCACCGTTGCAAAGTAGTTGACGTTTTGTAATGAGAAAGCTCTACTTTATGATAATTCCAGAGTTAGAGGGATAATCGTTGTATTGATTTATAGTCATGTTGTTACCTTAAATATTGCCAACGGCTCTATATTTAATTTATTCACTCAAACTTGTGTGAAAAATCAATGCGCTGAAGAACTGTGCTTTCACTTGTAGCTCAAGTTTATAGTAAAAGAATTAAAATATCTTGTTATTATTATTAATTAAAGTAAAAATTAATTTAATTTCAACATGAAATGTCATGTTACTTTAATACATAATAAACACTGGGTTAAAATACAGGATAAATATAACTAATACTATCAACTACTCTATTGAGAGGCACGTTTTTAAAAACGCATGTAAAAGTTTCTAAGCTTATTCCGTAGAAAAGATACTTGCAATCGTTATGATCCAACTAAAATCCTTAAAAGTTCTTGCTTACGACTAGAACAATTTTTAAGAACGTAAAATTTTGCAACTTAAAGAGCGTAAATATAAGAACTTGTAAAGTAATAAAACTTTGTTTAAGATACCGAGCACGTTATACGTATTGTACCAGATTCTAAACACATTCTTACACGTTACATAACGCTTTGTTACTATTACCTTTTTATTAAGATACAAATAATTGCTCCGACACTGAGTACGTATAATATTTTAGTATCAAGGCTCACTTTCAAATTTCTAGTGTAGTAATTATATAAACTGTAAGGGAATAAATTATATCTTTCAAAGTGATGGTACAATTGTTTTTAAGTCGTTGTAAAAAACCTTACAATCTACTAATGATTCGTCCGTGAGGATTTCAAGTTCTTGATAAAAATTAAAAAAAAACGGGGTTTTAGCGCATATCGAAGCCATAACTAACTAATAGGTAATACTACCCTTACTAATAACAATTAAAAACTAACAGCGCCATCAAATTCATCATAGCAGATTTGACTATATTAAGTACCAGAAATTAAAAATATTTGGAATTTCTTCTATTCCTCTTCTCACATCCCTGACTCGATTATAGCATTTTTTTTTAAAATTGATCTGTACAATATTACTATAAGTATAGATTTATTGATACTGGATAATGATGAGTATAAGCTTATTCATCAAAAGTCATGAAAAGTCTCATAATGAAAAGGTGAATAAAAATTCGCTTGGTCAAAAGCTTTACATACAATATAAAAGTAAAATCTTGAATTCAAAATACTTGAGGTTCGTATGTGTTGTGCCTACGGTTGAAGCATAAAGTGTGAAATATAATTAACCGAGACAAATTAATGAAATGTTCCTATAGGACAGATCCTCGTCACCTTTTCGTATAATGTTATAACACTAATGACAAAGTTTAGATAATATAAGCCAGCAAGCGCTTTACTGTCACCTTTAATTATGAAGAACAAAGATAAAGTGAAATGTCATGTACTTTCTGATTATCTCTGTAACAGAATTGATCACATGCTCCAAGGGGCATTATTAGAAAAAAGTTAATGTATGTTATTCGTGAATTGTGAAAACACAACGGATTGTAATGAAATAATTGCGTACCATAGATGTATGTAATTAGAAATCCAACTTGAAGGTTCTTCAAATGTTATTAAGTTTTATAAAGACATATGTAATTTATGAAATCCGACTTTAAGATTTTCTGATGTCAGTTACGCAAAACAGTGCATGTGTTTATTGTCAAATGTTTCGACACCATTTAACTAGCGGCGATCCGAGTGGCTTGCGATGCGATACTAATCTAGGCCGTATTATGTCGTATTTCGCAAATACTTACGGTCTACGGATCGAATAATAACATACTGCACGTAATTGTGCAAAATAACAGAGGAATCAATGAAAGTAATCGTATCATTTTTGGCATAGCCAAGTTTATTACTTATAACTGGTAACTTTTCTATAAATGGTAATATATTTTTCGTTCATTAAGTAACAGGTACATCAACTCAAAATTATACAACGCAACAATCGATCAGGTTTCATACAAAAAATAAAATAACAAAAAGCAAATCGTTTCAGTGCAAAACAGTCTAGCTTCAGAGTATTGTGCGAAGAGATCGATTTGACAGTCTCTGACAGCTCACTGGCTTAACCATAATTATTTGTGCTAATCTTACATTTATATATCACAATAGAGACTTCTCTTCCTGCAGCCATTAATAGCTTCCATGATGACCATACTCGTGACCGTGGCCGACGAAAACAGGTACCTTAACGGGGTAGGGCACTGGTTTCTCAACATGAACGGGAACGTGATTCTCGATGTGTACTGGGTAAGGCCTGTCTACCAGAACTTTGACGGGTACTGGAACGTGTTTCTCGACAGGTACGGGAATATGTTTTTCTACTGGGTACGGCGCTGGTACGGGGACTTTTACGGGGTAGGGCACTGGCTTTTCAACGTGAACTGGATAAGGACGGTCGACTGGGACCTTGACGGGGTAAGGTACTGGCTTCTCTACGGGGTAGGGTACAGGCTTTTCTACTGGGTAAGGCACAGGTTTGGGAACGTGTACGGGGTAGGGCCTGTCAACATGGACCTTGTATGGTACGGGAACCTCCTTGATGACGGGGTATGGAGCGGGTACATGAACTGGTACCTTAACCGGGTAGGGAACCTTCTTTTCGACTGGGTAAGGAGCAGGTACATGTACCTTTACTGGGACTGGTACTTCCTTCTCTACTGGGTAGGGTTGGGGCACGTAAACCTTGACTGGAACAGGTCTGTCAACAGGGACATGAACTGGGTAGGGCACTTTTTTCTCGACTGGGTAAGGCTGAGGGACATGTACAGGTACTTTGACAAGCTCCTTAACGGTGTATGGAACATGCTTGACAACGGGGTAAGGTTGAGGCACTGGCACCTTGACAGGCACAGGAACGTGTTTCTCAACTGGGTATGGAATATGTTTTTCAACTGGGTAAGGGATTGGTACGTTCTTTACAACGGTAACGGTTTTGTGGACTTCTTCGTGACCACCGTAACCACCGCCGTAACCACCGCCGTAACCACCGCCGTAACTACCGCCGTATCCACCTCCATAGCTTCCTCCGAAACCACTGTCAAACCCTCCGTGCCCGTAACCAAGACCTATGAGACCACGTTTTTCATGTTTTTTCTCGTCAGCGGCCACCTTGTTGTCGGTTACTGCCACTTCTTTTTCTGCTGCCTTGGCTTCTTCGGCGCGAGAGAGAGCCAGGACAGCCACCAGACTGGCCGCCACGAGCTGAAACCAATTTTTTTTTAATTATAATATGTGAATGAATATGAATTCCACTATGCATCTCGCGTCATTCACAAAGGTCATTAAAGAAATGCCTTTCAACCTTATGATGAGAAAAAATATTGAAAAGTTCAACTTTCAATTTCTTTGTAAAATTCTCTAATTGAACAACAATATGGCAAGTCCATATTGAATGAGATTTAGATTAATGAACACATGAACACTTGCACAAGCACAATTTAAATTAGACACACACCATGAGCTTCATGATGCTGCGTTTGCTGGTTGCACTGAAGTCAACGAAGTACTGAATGCGAATGATGCGTGTTGGATCTCAGTTCTGATATATATATGAGCGGCATGAGTGGCGGTGCAAAGAAAAAAGGCATAGCACTGTAGTCCTACGGTACTTTCGCTTTCGAGGGGTATCGCAAGGCGCAAATTCAAAATGCTCCATATTCCACTCACAGAGTTTAACCGGTTTGAGATAATGCGAACAGTTCCTGAAGCTTTTGTAATAACAGATACGAGTATGAAATCAATAACTAATACTAATATCATTAATCTCATAACTATTATGACCGATTAAAAATATCTCTAATTCAAGATACTTACTCGTACAATTACGAGTATACCTCTATAGACAGATGTACTTTCTAATACTCCCTTCTATATATAATTATAACAAGAATTAAATTAGTAGTTAAAGTTTTGAAATAAAAGTTTATGCTGGAAAGTAAAGAAAAATACGATCTTACTGTTTTCAATATTTAAAAATGTTGAAATTGAATTTATCTGCTCTAGTCTAGCCATTAATACTAGTCTAGTAGTATTTTTTGATAATTATAAATCTGTGAGAATGTTATTTCTACACCAATAAAAAAATAAATGCCAGGGTCGATCTAAATGCTCCAATATATTTATGTAACTCTTCAGTAGAGAATGTCGTTTACATGTTGAAATTCAAGTAGCCCTATAACATAGTAATACAAATGTTAATACAATATCTTGTATGTATTAAATTTCAATTCAATGTTCTCTAACTTTTTCGTCCGATATTACAGGACCTAAGAAACAAAATTACGCAAAAAATTATTACAACCGCTGTAATATACGCGTAAGCCAAACTTTTAGTATATAATTTTCATTATGCAGAAAGACAATCTAGATCGGGCATGAATTCATTTAAACGTTTGTGTCTGTTGAAAGTAAGCCCTTCACTGAAATAGATAATATCGTAAACTAATAATCTAATAGTAGTCAGTGAATTTCAATTCTAAATTATTCACACATATTTACATATACGTCCAAGGAATTGAAAAGAACAGTTTATACTTATGAAGGATCCTATCCAGGAATTAGAATTATATTTCGAAGTTATTTGATTTTAGTTTTTTCAAGAGGCACAATCATGTAATCCGCACTTACTACGACTACATAAATTTTGGAAACAATGATTTAAACAACTTAATTTTTATCAACTGATAGATATACTTTTCACGCGCCCAGATATGGATGGTAAATTTTGTGTATTGTAAACCCGAACAAATCTAGTGCTAACAACCTATACTTGTACAAAATTTCGTAAATCGTTTATTTTTCGCCGATTGTCATGTATGATAGCATTCCAAGGTCCCTTTTGTTCTTTGAAATTGCTAACTGCATTTGACATTATTACTTTCACAAACCTTTTAGGAAATGTAGATTTAATGCTAACTTTGGCACGATTAGAAATAAAAAAACAATGTAATGCAAAATAATTAATGTATATTAAAAAAGAAGAAATATTTCTTTACGTAATATATAACCTTTCTTCGTCTACTAATAATTTTATCATGCAAATGTCTTAAATAGTTTAAAAAGTTTCACAATAACATATGTAATTTTCTTAAATTGCAATCATTTCTGAAGACTTGATATTTATTATAGCGTCCGTATTAGTTTACATAAATATCGTAAACTTAATTTAATATCGTAATAATAATAATCTGGCATCTATTTTATTCATTAATATTATATATAACAAAATGGATGATTCTCTTTTCTTCTTGACTTGGTTGGTCACTGACCACGTTTGAAGTAAAGACCTCAAAATGATCGAGTAAAAAAGTTTATAAACCGTGTAAATATTCGTGAAAATATGATTATTTAATGTGTGATATTCGCGTAAACCAACGACACACCGTTAAGATTAAGTTTTGAGATTACTTTGTTACCTTGTTTAAGGCAAACCAAATTGCCGGATTTTAATTAAATATGTTCTTGTATTGAAACTCTACGCTCTAAATGTTCTTGTTTTGTATATGACACAGAAACGTTGAGTAATAGAAATTACTATTAACTTTAAATCAACGCATTTCCTTTTACGTTAATAAAATAAAAATACTAACTCTATCTAGATTTATTGAAGTAAATTCAAAAATCTTTATTTTTTCGATCTTCTGTATAAAATTTGGAGAGTAGGTTGTCTTAAATACTAAATGTCCTTTAAGAATGAATTTTTCGTTTTGATGAAATACGTCGAAGCTCTCTTGTAAGTCTTCTAATAATACAAAAGCTCCAAAGTTTTGTAATAGTAAAGAAAAATTGTTATAGTATCGATGATTATTTCGAATACAAATACTTGAAATATTTAACTTGAAAGATTTTATTTCCACACTAAACTAAAGAAACATGTCAACAAGTGCAGTAGAGATCTGTAATTTGTGTATGCCAGCTCAAGTATTTAAATATACCATATACATTTTATAGCGTTATAAAAAAATTACCTTTAGCAAATTGGCTATATACAAGGATCAAATATCCATCCGTGTAGCAACATATTGAAACACAAGATATACGACAACGGATACGAACATTACGAAATCTCAGGTTAGTACTCAGATTAAATAGCCTTCGACACATTTTAATTAATGCCTAATGATGTGTGCTTTAAGCTTGTAATTAACAAAAATTAGACAAACGTAAGATATTACATAGTTTTTTTTTACTAAAACTCAGGTGTTAGGCTTTTGGGGTTTCGTTACCATCCCTTTGCCCCTTTCTGCCAGCTAGGCTTTTAGATAACCAATTTGCTAGTTTCTCTTATGAATTGATGATTTATTTATTTATTATTTTCTTCGTTGCGACAAATTCTCTTTACTTTATAAAACGAAACTTAAATATAAACAAAATATAAATTTCAGACAAACCACAAAAGAAAACAGTGATAAGAGATCGGAGAACCGAACCATAATAAAATAATAATAAAGATCATAGTAATAATACAACACAATGCATTAAACTAAAGAACAAAGAAAAAAACAAAAATTTAAAACTTTAAACATACATATATACAATACAATAAATTGATTTAAAGGAAGTTAGAGTGGAAACTAAACGGATTGAGACCGGAAGTGAATTCCATAAACCAACAGCATAGATGCAATAAGTCAAGAAAGAAGGAATTATGGGATTGAATTTCTGGAGTACATTTTTACAACTAGCGTAGACTATAGATATTGTAACAAATACATTTAAAATCACTCTTGAGGTAGGATGGAATATATGAGACGGTACGCGTGTGGATCGCGCGGAAGTCGGATAGGTAATCAGCAAAGATAATTACGGTATGCGGAGATGTGGTACTTTCTTAGGGCGAATAAAAACCGGATACAAAAATTTTTAAGTCGATCAAAGTTGATCAGTGATCTGTCGAGCAACATTCAGCGTACTTAAAGGCAGAAAGGGCTTTTTTTTAATTACAATAATCATAAATTAATTTATGATATCGAGTCTAATTAGGTAATGGATATCTTTGGAATAGTCTCGTTGTACGAGTAGATTTTTTTATAGTTATAGTAAATATTTAAACACAATAAATCAATCTCATCAATTATATAAGATTATTATTGATAATACATTAATAGATAATCAATAATAGTCTCATCAATTTTTCACAAATGGGTATTTGTATTTTTAAAAAAAAAGGTAACCTTGACTTTCAAGAATTTTTGATTAAAAAATCTTTACAAAAGATATTTCTTAACAATGCTGATTGCATTGAAAAATGCGTGCAAATTATGCAATGTCGTCTGTGTAAGTAGACCGTATGTGGAGCAAAACGGTCTAACATCCCTCCGGTCAGTACAAGTCATAACATGTAACGAGTTGAGCTTATTTTCGAATTTTCACTTTATTTTCTGCAGTTTCTCAATGCTTCCTTCAAACAATAAATTTATATACGTATTTATAGATGTATGCATATCTGTAACTATATACTATTTATAAGGACCGAAAGTACTTTTTACTTTTAAATTTGTGTACAACTCTGAGACATTTGTATATTGTGTTTTATTAAGCCTAACGTATAATAATTATATACAAGAAAATGGTTTATTAAAAAAAATTATGAACATTACATATACATAGTCTTAGTTAAATATAATTTATATGGGTTTATAGCCAAGATAATTAGAGATAAAAATCCTATAGTTTAGTATAGGGTTCGTACAATTAACTTTAAATTAAATACAATGTATTAGATTAAAATATGTGATACACGCGTTGAAAACGCAAATATGCTTATAATATAAACCAAATATACGAAATTACACCTAATATACAAAAAGTGTAAATCGCTCTATTCTTATTAAATGACCATCACCATGATTGCACGAATACAATCTATCAGATCGCTGTAATAAAATAAGATTACATTGTGTAAATGTATTCTATGCGTTTTGAGTTCATATTTATTATTTTCGAATGACTGACTACTTGTTTCATTAGCGACCATACTTAATATTTATAAAAAAAAACATTTTTTTCGTCACGATTAGCACTATTCGCTGAACCAATTAAATATGTCTTTTTCTGTTTGTTGATTAGACACATTCCTGCATTCAAACTAACATTTTACGTCCGCCAATCCGAAACTTTGAATGGCACGTCGGAATCGCACCTATGGGAATGTAAAATTTAATAATAATTTATTAATATTAAATTTATTTATAGGCTCCTCAGATAAAGTTTATCTGATAAGCCTTCTATAAATCTTCGCCAACCTCGTAACATTGATCAATATAGAGGTTTGTAATGGTCACATAAATATGTATATTTTCTGTAGACAGTCGTGGTTGAGTCCTGACCTCTAATTCTTATTGTATTTATTTCTAAAAGTCTTTGTCTACAAATTATGATTATCGTTATATTTTAGTTGTATATAGAAACAACTGTTACTTTATATTATATGGTAAAATTAAAATGTGTATAGAGATTGTTGTACAATGTTATTGATATAATTACTGAAGTTGCTAAATACATAATGTAACAAATATGTTCCACATTTTGAATGACGAATTACCTCCTTTCTCGTGTAAACACTGTGCGGCCTTGATACATAAAAATACTCGCGATAGTTTATGCAATAGTTACTTATATCATTCGTAAATTGGCATTAACTTTACTGTGAGAACACTCAGGCTACATTTAAGTAAATTGTAAGCGTAGGTTTGAATATGGCCTTTAAGCCAAAACTTAACATAATATAAAGATTATATATGGAGATATTAAGTGAATTTACTAATATTGAATACAAAAACTTTTTTTATATTTGAATCGTAAACAGTAAAATATAAAAAAAATAAATAACACTAGTCCGTAATAAATAGCATTATTACATACCACACTATATTTTTAACAAAACATATAGATTTCATTGCCTTATTTGTCTTAACTGTAGTCCATGATAACAATTTTAAGACTTAAAGTATTTACTGGGTTTGGATGCTGTACGTTGAAGGAAAATCATCAATCTAATTGATACAGAGATACTTAATTTGTCTTATTCGTGTGTTGGATATAGTCATTGGTCTTGATAATTAGAGATCTAAGAAGAGTATTTTGCCACATTAAAATTACAACATTATTTGGTAGCAATACGTGAGAAGTACGTAATTTAGCGAATGCGTTCCACATGTTACGAGGTGTTTATTTCGGTAATAGCAAAAGATTACTACAAATGGACGATCCGGCGCGTCATGTGAATACAAATTGTGTATTATGATTTTCTAGGAAATCTTCACGAGAAAATTGAGTTTGACATTCTTAGGGTTTAAGTACCACATAGTAAACTTCAGTCATAACATGGAACAGAGTACATGAATTTATTTACTTTAAGATTTTGCTATTTGTATATATTTTTAATTTTAATCATTTTATTAATTTTTGCTGATAAAAATAGTGCCAAAAGTATCCCCAACCCGCAAATAACCGTTAACTACGTTATAATTATAGTTCATCTCGCTTCATTGACAAAAATGATTGAATGAAAAACTTAACGATGTCCTTAAGGTCAGGTAAAGTAATTTAAACTTACGATGTATTAAAATTAAGGGTCATTCAACCAAGATGACCTTTTAATAGCCTTGCGGATTCACAGTGATTTAGATGTAAATTACGATTTCTTACTTTAATTAACAAAAAATATCTTAACACAAGGGTTGCTACTGATTTTAATATGACATTCTGTAAATTTTGAAAGTTTAGCTCTTATAACCTTTACATTGACTTAAGATGCTTCAGTGATGAAGTAACATATATTAATACAAGGAGATATTGCATATTTTTCATTAACGAAATTTTCATAATTTATAAATATTTATTATTTTTATATCGTAACGTAATAACTTTACTTTGAAGGATAGTCACAATACACATTGATAGGCTACATAAAAACCACATTTGTTGCCCCCTTAGATATATTTTTATTTTATTTTGATTTGTGGTAGTGTTTTTACTCTATAATTACGTAACACAAAACTTTGTAAAATAGCTTATAAGTCTATTTGCTTTCAGAGTTTTCTAGTCTTTCAGAGTGACACTCAAGAGATAAGGAAATAACAACACCATGACCTATATAATACATAAACATATGACCTTTACATATTTTTAAGTATTCAATTCTTAAAAATATGTAAACTTCATTACAATTCATATTTTTTGTGTGAATTAAAAAGTACTATTCTAATTGTGTATATATATATATAAATAATAAAGCTTTATTATTATTATTCTAATTGTACGTTAGTTTTCACAAATGAAATGCTTTATAATAATTATTATTTCTATATAATCTTTTCGTATAACTCGATATAGAGCCTTTACATAATTAATGTCTTCTTAATTGACATTCAGCTATATTTAATGTGCTATAAATCCGTTGTTGAAGTCAAATTTTTACGGTATCGTTAAAGTTATAATCAAATTCCCGCCTATACCTATCTCGCCAAAACATACTTATATGAAAATCATTAATTGCAAGTGCTTCTCAGGTGCGTAATGCAGTGATGAACGTAATATTGATTACAATATAATTCATCATGTTCTCCGCAATGTATATTGTGAAAGGTTTATTGCAATGGGTCGTGAATAATTCTTTTTTTATCATTGTGTAAATATTGCACTATAAACATATCAGTTTTATTGGATATATTTGAATAGATAAGAATCTGTAAACTGTATTACATATGTTTCAATAATATTCATTATATCCGTTACTCCTCACGAGACAAGAGCTCATCAGTCTGAAACAATTATTGCTTCACTGGGATGGCACCCAGGAGCTCCAATAAAAACTATGTATTAAATTTTTGTTTAAGTAATAATGTTTTCATATGCATACATGCATATGCATGTACAAATTATGCATAATCAATATTATACCAGGTTGTGAAAGGTTATTTCAAGGGCTTTATATTATATCAATTTATCAATACCGACGAAAAAATTTGAGTCAGCGTATCTCATAGTAGTTTATTATACACTCAGTTGAAAAGGGTAGTGAACCTTTGCCTAGGAAGTGTTAAGACTTTAGCCTATAATTTAGACATAATTTAATAGAAGGCTCAAAGTATGCTTAATGCCATTCTATTGTTGAATACAAATAAAGGCCCTCTATACTTGGTAATGAAAACTAATAGGAACTAATGACAAAGTTATTACGTGCTAACAAGTCACACAACAATGCTACTCATACTTTTATAGATGGCGTTCAACTATTAATCCCAACTAGAATGAATTTTGTATATAAAATGTTTGTAAGCTTAATTAATACTGGAATATTTTTAGGTTTTTGAAAACCTAAAACTACAGTGATGGCATTAATTATAGTTTCTATATTTATTTAATTTTGCATTGAATCCTAGACATGAACATTTAATTATCCAGTATCCCACTCATATTAAAAATTCCGAAATAATCTGTATGTTTGAAAGATTTTTACAACGCACCAGTTTGAAATAAATTTGATATGAAAAGATCAAACATAGGCTAATTTATTTGAAAAATTAACCTTTCTAATAAGTGGTACATACAATAGAGGCGAAATAACGCCAGCTTATATTAATATATTTTGATTTTAATTCATACTACAATAAAAGGCAGGATTAGGGGATCAGGATTTGTCGCAAATCTAACATAAAATTATAACAATATGACCATTGCCATCGAATAAAAACCGTTATAAATATATCTCATATTGATGCAATAATTTAAATTCTTTTTTCAAACAATAAATTGTTTGTTAATAACCTAACTTGTGGTTTCTCATGTATTGGTACAATTCATGTATACATAAATATAGCTAGTCTTTTGCTCAAAATAAGCATCCATGTTTTATAGGGAAGGTAGTAAATAACTATGGATTTCATGGTAGTGCGTTAAATGGTTGTTTTTGACGCAACCGTTCCAGACCCAAAACCCACGCGGAAACATTTTTATCAAGAAATTATTCTGTATCCGGTTAAAATTAATAAATCAAAACTGTGGTTAATTTTTAAGTTCATACGATAATTGCAATCGTTGGATACGTTAGTATTGCGTTGATGTCTATTATATGGAAAAAACGCGCGATGCAATGGCATAACTTAAGTTTTATAGTGCTCATTTTCCATATCTAAAATACGAAATTAAATTTTCCTTTCCTAATACCAACTACTGTGTAATAAATTTTAATCAAACCGTATTTTATTTAGGAGCTACCTTTGTTACATAAAATTACATCGAATGAACTCGTAACAATATAAAATATATATTAACAAAATTGTAACCTTCACGCGAAAATATTTCTTAATACTTTATAACACGCTTTATTACGAAATATCCACATTTTTTCAGTAAATATACTTTCCAGGTTAGTTAGTTCGTTTATACATACATTTACTTCGTTAATTTCATAATGTTTTCCAGTTACCTATATATTACAAAACGCAATTAATTAATTAATTAATCAAAATTAATGCAATTTTCATTATTTATAAAGAATATAAACTTTCATTATGTACCTCTATAAACTTAATAAATTATGGATTTAAATTTTAAACGATATACAGAAGGTATTTCTAATTAATTCTAGCAATAATAATAATAATAATAAGTTTTCCCAACATATAAATTTATAAAATATTTTTATAATTCAAAGGTTATAATGTTAATAGTATATTTCTCACAAATACTTAAGTTCATTTGTTCACAAAATCTCTGTGAGAGTCCAAACTAACAATGAAACAATACGGCTTTGTTTCCAATGTCTATGTGCCTTCATTAACAACACGCACTGGACATTTTTGTAACTTTAATATAAAATAATTAAAATCAGCCATCAAATTGCAGGTTTAATTCCCTTTTACTGTATGTATTACATTTAAATAAAAAGATAATTTACGAATCTTGGAAATTACTGAAGGCAAATTTGAAATAAATTATACTGTATGGAAATAAGTTATATGTTGCAAGACAAATAAATAAACATTTGATGAACTGCGAAGCTTATCTATTACTTCATAAGTGGCCCACATGGAGCTCAAGCTTGACCTTAACTGACGTCTTACGTAATCCATATTTCTAGTGACTTGACACTTATTGAAGCACATACAGTGATTCGTCACATTATAACTGCGTTCTTTTAATAATATATAATTTACTGCGTAACTATTTTTAAAATGTTTTATTTTTGTCTACCGCTGATTGTAATATGTCTCTAAACCATTCAATAACCACCCTGAAGGTCAATTCTTTAAACACAATATCCACTTTATTTCTACTTTAACCTTCCAAACACTTCCTATACGAAAATAAAACCTTTTACTATTTTTTATATTTTTTATTTACTTCGTATTTTACAGTCAACTTAGCCTAGAAATGGTAACATCACAACGTACACGTACTCCTATGCATTCACGTAGTACACTTATTTTACATGACATCTCAGAGAATGACAGTATAAATATACAAGAGGATAGTTTGCTGGTGTCCCGGCCGTAATTTGGCGAGATATAAAATAGCTCTGGTGAGATTATGAATTGTTTATAAACTAAATAATGATATCTTAGTGTTCATAGTATGAGCCTCCAAGACTGTGTCCGTAGCTACCACCGTAGCCTCCACCGATGTTTCCACCGTAACTGCTTCCACCATAACTGCTGCCACCGTGTACCGTAGCTGCTGCCATGACCGTCATTTCCAACGTAAACGGGGACCTTTACTGGGACTGGGACTGGCCTCTCAACTTCAACGGGCACTGGTCTGTCCACATGGACTGGGTAGGGCCTGTCAACGGGGACCTTCACGGGATAGGGCACGTGCTTCTCAACCTCAACTGGGATGTGCTTGTACACGGGGTAGGGCTCTGGCACTGGAACCTTGACTGGTACTGGGTAGGGCTTGTCAACTTGAACTGGGTAGGGCCTGTCGACTGGTACGTGAACGGGGTAAGCCACTGGTTTCTCAACGGGGACGGCGACTGGGACTGGTTTCTCGACTGGGTATGGGGCTGGTACGTGAACAGGGTAAGGGCCTGTCGACTGGGACCTTGACGGGTACACCAACATGCTTGACTACTGGGTAAGGTTGAGGGACGGGTACTTTAACTTCGACGGGGTATGGCACGTGTTTCTCCACGGGGTAGGGTTGGGGCACTGGCACCTTGACGGGGTAAGGCACGTGCTTTTCAACTGGGTAGGGCTGGGGCACTAAAACTTTGACGGGGTAAGGCCTGTCGACTGGAACGTGAACTGGGTAAGGTACTTTCTTCTCTACTGGGTAAGGAGCTGGTACATGCACTGGCACTTTAACGTACTCCTTAACGTGAACTGGAACGTGTTTGACGACTTCGTAAGGCTGTGGCACTGGCACCTTAACTGGGTAGGGCACGTGTTTTTCTACGGGGTATGGGACTGGGCGGTCGACGGGTACGGCATATGGCACTCCCTTAACTAGGGTGACTGTCCTGGTGATGTCAGTGCGACCACCAAGATCGATGCTTCCGTATCCTTGAGAGTAACCTCCCTGGTCGATGAGGTTGTAGGCACCACCGATTCCGTGACCGCTGCCGATGTAACCGACATCCAACCCGCTTATACCGTAACCGTAACCCAAGTTAAGAAGACCACGTTTGTCCAATTTCTTTTCTAATGGTTCAGCCTTCTGTTCCGTTGACTTCTCGCTGGCAGCAACTGCTGCTACCAGCAAGAGAGCTGTATAAATCTGCGAAACACAAAAAAACTTGAATTAATATACGTATTATATTTACCAAGTGAAATTGCAATAATTTGAACATACTGTACTGTTAAAAAATCAGCTATTAAAAATAATTATATGTTAAGCAAGTATTGCATTGTCCTATATAAAGTATGTAATGTGCATAATTACGCACTACGTGTACATAACGGTTACGGTTAGACTTTGTAACTAGTGGACTCTCCGTAAATAGCGAACATACGCAATACTCGTCCAATCATCCAATTATTAGATTAACACAAATATGCTACAAAATATGAAAAATTGTTCCCATTAATTTTCGAATAAAATCAGTTTTACTCATACTTTTCTTTTTGGTTATTTATAAACATAATTGTTATTTTGCTGGTTGCAAAGCATCCACTAAAAATGCTATTCCGTGACAAATTACAGAAGAATACTCTGTATTACATAAATACTTATAATTTCATAACAAAATTTAAGGAATGATTTCGCGTCGTTCACATAATTTAATCTTCTTTGTATCTGTTTATCTGTGTCATCTGCTTATCGCTTTTTTTGACTTTCAAAATTACATCAAGATGCAAATGGCAAGATCGCAAATAATAACGTACTTCAAGATTGCCATATATAGAGAGACGTATAAATTTAAACCAATAAAAATTACATACTTGATGTGATGGCTTTTATTACTACGATGCGCGATTAAATACATCAGCTCTGTCAATACTGGTCTTCTAAACCTAAATGCATTACTGCGTTTTAGTGGCCAAGTACATTTAATTATAGGTGTAATGTGGGCTTCGCTATAAAATATATACCTACAATATATCTTAGACATTTTAGGAAATGCAAAATTGGTACAATTGTGGTTTGAATAGTTATTGTGAGTCGTTAATCAGTAAGTACATCGTACGAGGCCAAACGATCGGGTTGCTCGTGGGATAATGTTCGTTCTTATGGCTGTTTCGCAATGCTTACTTATAATTTCGTACGAGAACCACCACGTAAAATATGTGGCGAACTCTCGTCAAAAAAAAAGTAAACGAGATGATCTCTATGCTCTCTGTTTACAACAGAATTAATATTAATTACACTATAAATTATATCAAAATTGGCATGTGATTTATAAGCAATAATTTAGATGAGTTTATTTCAAATTATATTAATATTAACTTGAATTTTATTTATTGATAAATAGTGACTAACCGAAATTTATAACGCATTTTATTATGGTACGATTATGTCGAACCAGTCGACCTCAAACTTATACATAAAAACTATTACGCATTGTAAACTTCCTCTTATGTAATTAACTGGATTCTAGCTCAGATGCAATTTAACACTAGAGTACCTACTTTCTTCCTGGTTTAAAACCTGAATTCATAATACTAATACATATTTATTATGATGCAATATTATAATTTATGATATAATTACTAGTTAAGTTAGAGTTAGTTTGCTACGTCTATCGTAGCTCAAAATAAACAATAAAAATTAAACGAGAATGGTTGCTGCGTGCAAATTTATTTTGATATAGAGCAGAAAAATTTTTAAAAATTTTACGCTAAACGTATACGTTTTAATTTAATTTAATCAAATCAAATTCATAATTGTTTTTAAATATCCCTAAATATTTAATAAAAATAAATTCTCCGAAAATTTATACTTTTTTTATAAATTAGTAAACTATTAATTTTTGATGAAAAGACTAATAATCGTCGATAATATTATACTAAATCGAAGCGGCGACTTCAAAAAAGTGTACCACATTATTCACAACACAACACTTCGCGAAACCTAACGCTTTTTTGAAGTCATCACTTCACTTCACTTGCACTTCACTAACTCACCGTTGTTTTCATAATGCCTCTTGTATGGTGGTTGAAGTCGGGAATCGGACTGGATGCTATTCGGTTTGTGTCTTGAGTTTTTATAGTTGAATATTTGGAAGAACTTTCGCCACTGCCCCTCTAAAGGCCGGGTTTGCTTTGGTTCGCGCGAGTCCTTCGTATTCGATAAGCCGTCAGGCGGGACAAACGTTCACGCGTTGGATTTTTATCAACACAAATAGTGCGATTCTTGTACGATTTAGATGCGTCGAAACTAATTCTTACTTACGCTAATATTCCGAGCTTATATTTTTGTGCAGTTTTTAAGTATTTTTTCATCATCGCTGTATACAAAAGGAAAATTAGATACGTCTTTTTTGTCCCTTTGCAGTTTGTCTTTCGCCACAATTTCTACATTCAACCGTTATATTTGGTTAAATAGTTTAATTATTTTTATGTGAGTTTACTACAATTACTGCATTTATTTTTTCAAGGCTAGAGAATGTAATATATAATTATTTCTTGAACTGGATATTTTATAATAATCGTTTAGTTTAAATTATTTATAAAACTTACCTTGACATTATTATTTATAATAGTATATACTGCATTAAAACCTGCTATTTTGATATTGATCTACGTTTGCAAAGAAAGGTACCATAGTAAATAGGTTGGGTCAATATATAAATTCGCATAAAAAACATCCTAATTATAAAACAACTTGTTGTCTATTTTTGTTTTTATTTGTATATAATTCATTTTCTTATTATTAGACAACTATGCCAAATACGGGATGTATTTTCTATTCTACTACAAGAACAGTTTTGTCAAAAAAATGATGTTCTTTTATTTTTTTATTCTTATCATTTATCTATAAAACTTGATTGAGTAATTATAATAAAAGTTAAACAACGCAAAGGTCACACTCAACTTCATGAAGTGAGTCAATGCTTTTCCGGGTCTGAAAAGTTTACCGCTTTGTTAAAAAATATCAGAACCTGTTCATATCACCACTATAACGTAAATATTTTTTTTGGTCATATAAGTGTTTAAATATTAGATTTTGTCATTATATTGAATGATATCTACAAATATCTACGTCTCATACAATACATAAATAATTGAATCCCATTTGTTTCTAATAAGATTAAGTTAATTATTTTTCCTGTGTCTTTGTAAGGAATAAATAATCAATTAATAGGCATTACAAAATCTCGCGTAATTTTGAAGAATTTCTCGATGGCCGAGTTCTATATTGGAAAGGCGCTCTCGATGCGGCAGGCTACCGGTTGAGCGGCCTTGAACCCATCACAGCCCTAAATGGGTGCAGTGAACGCGGTAATACGTCATATGGTGACATGTTAGTGATTCCTCATTTTTAATTTATGCTTAAGACGAAGAATTCTTTGTATAGAAGTCTATCAATGTATATATATATATATTTGTTCGAAAACAATGGAAATATCTTTCGAATTGTGTTATTTATTTAATGATTCAATGACGCCTAGAAGACGTCAATTTTATCGATAGAAGCACTAATAGTAGCGAAAAAATGTTATTATTTACAATATTGCTTTTTTCGAAATATAGTTGTTAGGATTTAAAAAATATATATGATGACATGTCGAATGCGAGGGCAATGCTCGGCGTAAGCGCAGCTAAATAATATAGAATTAGTAGAACTATAGAGTATATGTAAACAATTAAGTTATATACAGTGAAAGATTCCATTTTATTAGTTTTAAATTTAATTTATATACATACAATTCAGTTTAAATTATAAATTAGGAAAATTACTTTGTTTTTAACAAAAGTCCATTATGTAAGTACTTTAAGTCTCTCAAGGCAACAAGTACACCCAAATGGTACATAAATTCATCAAAATGGACTACTTTAGTATCTAAGTGAAAGAAACACACTATTAAAAACACGTGAAAATTTCAAGACATTATTCATGCAAATAATTTTGTGCACTTAATCCGAAGCATAACAATGGCAGCCGTGAACTTTTTCTGGCTTGTGACCTAGTATGTGTTTCACGTAATAGGTATAATCAACTTTGCACATATAGATATTTATGAATTGTAGACAGCTTTACATAATAGAGCACGTTCTAAATGTGTTTATTTATTTCTAGACACTCGACGAAAAAAATATTTCTCAGGGTTCGACTCAGGACCTTCGGTCAAAATATAAGTCAATAAAAAAAAATTTAATGGGATGCTCCCAAGTATATTATTAAAAAAAAATATTAACATTATTTCACCTCAAAACGATCGAAGCTTATAAAACGCAAAACACAGGAAATTATAACATAAGACTTGTAAAGTGATACAGCAGTTTCGCATTCATTTTGCAATCTGACTTACTTTGTCTCTGAGATTATGTTACGAATATATAATTATTTTAAGATTATAATCTCTTTCTTGCCTGGAAAATATTGCCGATCATACCATGTTTCCTTTCCTGTACCCACAAATGTCAATTGGGCATATGGAATCAAAAACTCATTGGAGGTCGTTGCTTCTTACATTAACACTATTTTGTATTTTAACATATTGAGCTATTTTAATATATTTAATATGCACTACTTATTAGTTATTTGAAGTATTTTCTCACCGCTCAGGAAGGCTTTACTTTGAGTTATGAATCGCTAGTACTGCGGACGGAGCTATGTTTGTTTAAATTTGCAATTTGCGTTATTAGGGACCCAATAGATTGTCCGGAGTTGCTCCAAGCCTTACTTCTGCTGTATGTTTCAGACAAGGTTTAAGGTAGTTTTTAACTATACAGTATTTTATGAATAAATAAATGTTTTTCTCAGAATATAATTTATCTTTAGACTTGGTACTTAGTTTTAGTTTGGTTATTAAATATTACATATACACAAATATGTGATATGATTATTGATAACTTAACCTTAGAAGCCTTAACGTCAAGGTTTTATTACAGTAGTAACTTAATAAATAGTGACTTGAACTTGATCCGAATATGTGATAAAAAATTAGACTTTCTGATATAAAAAACCGGTTCCGTTCTAAATCTGTGACAAGTTTTTCTATAGTTTATTTATAAATACGCGTTTTATTTCATTTAAGTTCTTGGTTTATGTCTCGCACAGATTAAAAATAAGTGAATGAAGCGAGCTTTATCATGCGCAGTTAGTTGTGTTTTTATTACTTTAAATACAACGTTTTAAATAAGGGTATCATATAAATACGATATGAAGCGGACCACAATTAAATTTTGTTTCCACATAGTTAATATATCGAGCGTGTAATATGCTTAGCATAAGTAAAAATAACACTTGAAAAATTAATTAAAATTTTATTATTAAAGTGACTTATTCTATTTCTTTATATTTCGATTTCACTACTACCTTATGATTATAATTGCTAAACATGACAGTATATTTTCGTAATAACTAAGGCTAATACATCTTCTCGTAAGGTAATCCTCAAATACGATAAAATAAGCTACTTCAATATAATTTAACTGACCCGTCTATAACATACTCTAGTCTTTAAGTAAGTCTAAAATTATTAAGAAGTAATTTATTAGAATTAAAATGAAAATGAAGATTATAAACAGATTAGAACTATAATGAGCTTGTATTTAAGTTAAGCTGGTAACATTAAGTTAGACGATATTTTATTTCAACTAAGATTTAGGTGTTACTTAAACATTTTAGATTTGTTACTTAAACAAATAAATTTTCGGTATTTTGTTATTAACTGAAACTATTAGGAAGGCAGTAGGCACGAAATGAAGTTTCTACTGTTTATAAAGCTTACTTAAAACTTAGTCCCTCTTGTAAATATCGAGTGTTCGGTTAGCTTAATAATGAAATCGATTTTACCGATTGCAGCACGGAAAGATGTGTTTGATTTATGCGCAGTAACGGGTAGCTAGGTCAAGACCAAATATTGGACTGAGACAAGATTATCTAATACGTTTATGAAATTTTATTTGCTACACGAATACTGTTAGTGTAATCTTTGTTTTTGTTTAGATTTTGCGGTTGTAAAACACCTTTAGAATGTTCGATTTCATGATACATATTTTAAATTAAGAATAAGAAATGTTTTTGAAAATTTGACTCGAAAGTTACCCGCGGCCATTTTAAAATCACGCTAATAAGCATGATTTTAGCTACGTCTTAAGTAAACTAATATCAGACGCTGTTTTTAAGATAATTTATTATTTCATTTTTACAAAATATAAAGTGATTGTAGTGCCGCAACCTATAAAAAGTTGTATTAACATATAAAAAGTATACTAGAACCTGCCTGCTTACCACATATATGCATTCACCAGTGCATATTATGTATGTCAATGTTGCAATTTGGTGATTTATTAAGAAGTATTATTAATGAAGAATAGCGTAGCAAATGCCGCTATTAATTGCGTATGAAAAACCTTGCTGAATTTTTATACATGTCTGCGTAGTGGACACTTGTTGCAAGAACATTTCAAAAAACTTCCTTATTTATTACACAAAGTGGGGCGCGTCATTGTTGTGTAATTATGTGAAAACTTCTTGTACTTGTATATTACATAAACAGAGGTTAAGGTTGACAATAACAAAATACGGGTTGTTATTGTTACTCTAATTCATTTCAATACATCTAGTCCTAGATACCTAGATAGAAAGGTTCGAGGCGCTTGCGAGTGTAGTGTGAGTGGCCATAGGCGGCGGTGTAACTTAAAATCAGGTGCCTCCTGCCCATATGTGTTATATAAAAAATAGAACAAGATTTTTCTTCGTAATTTTCATTGCTGAAAGTCGTGCGTGCCTTGAAACGCTTTCACTGACGAATCAACTTGCTGCCTCCATACTGCTCTATCGTTGGCTTGTCTTAGTTTATTCGGGAAACCACTGCCCTATTTTCCCATGAAATAGGCATTACGAATTATCAATAAAGATGTCGTTATGAATCACATCTTCTACATATTAAACTGAGAAAGACAATATATATACATTTACATTTAATACAGGTTGCAACAGAAGAGAGTTAAAAATTAAATGAAAATGTCACCATCACATGATGATCATTGAAGTAGGTGTAAAATTTTAAATATTTTTTTTACAAATCTTGTATACATTACGTACGTCTCCTCGTTCATTGTATATCCCATGAAATTAGTCTTGTTTGTCTTGGAAAATCTCATTTGAGTTGCCGATCAAGCAAAACTGTCACGTTTCTTTTGCAACATATAGTTCAAAAATAAAGATACATAAAAATCCAGAAATCACTTTTAATGTTATCACAACATGAAAAGTTTCATATATAAAATAATTTCGTAAATTATAAATGCAATGCACTTAAGATTAATTAACAACATAGAGCCTCGTCCTCCACCGTTCTGAAGTGCTATAATTAAACATTATTAATCCAAATAAATCTTACGAAGGTCTTCAATAAAACAATATCAATACGCAACTTTTGTCTTTCACACGGCCGCGATACGAAAAGTATTTCATATTGTTACACAAACAATAGAATATATTTCATATCATCAAATGACATAACACATAATCTACATCATACAGTTTAAATTAAATTGAATAACTTTATTTACTTTTTATATTAAATTTCGGTAAGTGTTTTCAAAATATCATCGATTTTGCATCAATGAAATAATGAGTGATTCCAACTAATATTTTTGAACTATGCACGTTTTCCTAAGTAAAATTACTCTAATTTTCAAATGTAATCTGAACGCAATAAATTTACATACTTACTTAGTCATGTAGTTTATCAATTGGGGTAGAACCCACAAAACAAACTTTATGTAGCTTACTTTGATACGGACTGTGTGATATGTGTCCATTTCTTTAATATTATTGAAACTCGCGTACGTTGAATGATTATAATATGATTAAAAATATTTATTGCACCATCATAGAACTCTTTCATGTAGATAAATGAAGTTAAGTCTTAAATTTTCTTATGAATAATTTTATAAGCATTAGTCATACTTGCAATTACGAAGGCAGTCGAGGTCGGCGGATATAACGGACGAAAATCAATTTAATAAATGCCTTTTATTTCTTTTAAAGTGAATGAGTTATTTGTTCAATAATATTTGTTAAAGCCCTTCCGTTTTTATCAACTGAATGTTCCATGACGTCTATTTAATTATTTATGTTTTGATATACTGCTTTTATAACTAGTACTATTACTTTTATAATAGCTCAATCTGAGAAATATGATCTATCCAATTTGAGTTTTGATATGAATCTAGGATTTTAGTCCCAATTAAATTGAACTGTTTTTCTTATGTAAATATCGGCTTACTTAGAATAAATGACTATAAAAATTTATCTATTAAAACCATGAACTTGTAAGACCTGAACGTGTTTGAGAAGAACAACTAATGTGTATTGTGTTCGTAGTAATCATTGTGATACAAACGGATTGCATATTCATGCATATGCAATACCCCTAATGCATCAATTACTGATTCATTATGTAAACAAAATACATATTCATATAAGTAACATGTTTGATAATAAGAAAATTACATATAAGATACACAAGAACAATTAAGTTAGTAGCGTAAAAGGGATATTTTCAAGGCGACACTTTATTTCCGCATACGTCAACGTACTTAATTTTATTTATTCGCAGCTTGAACATTCTTCATTGAAATGTATACATATCATAGAAGTTTTAGATTTTCCAATATAGAATATATTGGAATCTAATATTAATGTGGTATATTTTTAAAGCTATTTTTAATAACATATATTTCATTTAAGTAATACAAACATAAGTAATCTACAATTTATGGTAGGGCACGTACCCGCTTGACACGAATTTATGCCTGTTCCGGGTATGACTGATATTCAACCATTCATTATACTAACCACACAGACTATAAAGCCTATATTTAATTTAACCAAAGTATTGCATAAAGTAGGTTTTAAGCTGTCTTTGAAAAACGTATAGCTTTCCTCGTAATAAAAAGACTTATTTAACGGAATATCTTCAAAGCCACTACGGCTTCTCCAAGTGATTGAGATAATTGTTGTAGAAAGTGTAAATTTTTGTAGAAGCTTAAATTGACGCTCAAATATTTCTATAAGCATACCATGTACGAGTATCCCAAAATTTAAAAGCCTTGAAAATAAATAACAATCTCAATTACAACTATTAACCGGTTAATATCTTCAAATGTTATTTTGCAAGAAAGATTGATGATATTTTGTAACCAATAAGTGGGCTGATAGATTCGGACTAGGTCAACGGAAGGGTTATAATTATTATGGGAATTGTGTGATGTGAATTTAATCTTAAGATTAATCTCAAGCAGGACAGTAAAAGTGAAGGACATCGGACCGGACGCTATTGCGAGACTGTTCACCGTGCGAATGACTAAATCATGCTAGTACTTGGGTACTTGCTAGTTTTAATAACCTTTTAGTTACCATATTATTGACCGTAGGCCAACTGTTTATAATACTTGCATTCGTGTCAAATAAACACCATGTGCTAACAGATTAAGAATTTAATTCTAACATTTACATCCTTGTTAAACTCCGTATGAAAAAAATTGATCCATATAAGCGTAGTATCCCAATGATTTTTCTACAAATTATTTGATACAGTATTTGACAATTGATATGCAATCTGATACTTTCAATACTAAAAAAGTGATTTTATCTATACCACCATAGCAGCTAAGCCAACTTAATGATAATTTTGATCATAACTTAATTTTGATATGGTTATGTCTATTTCATCATAATTTATGTAATATATTTTCCTGTAAATAAAATCTGTAATGAATTTATTTCAGTAATAAAAAAAGAGCTGTTTTCTTTATTCAATGCCTTATTCTGTTTATTTCAGTTTTGTGTTAGTTGTTAGAAAAGATTGTAATGATTAGAATAAATAAAAAAATTATTATTCTTCTTCATAAATGAGATTATTTTACATTTATTTAGGTATTTTTTTTTAATTATTAACTCAACTGAATTAAATATGATATAACAATATGACAACTGTCCATATAGGCAGTAATTGATATATATATCACGAAAATATGAATCACGAAATGAACAGTATCAATTTTTATTCCAGTATTATTACGTTCTGATTTCATAACGAGGGTATTACACATTTAAACGAAACTTCACTTAATCGGATAAAAGTATTTCAGTATGCCACTTAAGAACGTATTTATATAGAAAAGTTGTTCCATGTATGACTTTAAACAAGGGACTCATAATTATTGCGACAATACTAAAAGAGGCTTTATCATTCTTTTCTATTGCAGTGAAATACCAAATATGGCTTCATGGCATGACATAGTTTAATTTTGTTTGCGATTTAATACCGTACCACCATTGTTCGTCTAGTACGAACACCATATCGTTAGAACTATACAATGGTAATATAATGATAAATCTATAATAACAGTAAATCATTAAAAAACATTCTTTCTCGCCATCGCAAACGTTCAAACTTCACTCTGAAGTGATTAAAAAATCTATTTTATATGTATTAGTTATTTTTTAAGTATAGTTAGTCAAAGCAAAATTACCAACAAATGAATTGGAACGAGATCTGATCTAACATAGTTCAGCCAGGAGTATAAACAATTTCACTGAATGTATTATTGGAAATATAGTTTAATTTGAACATATTTATGATGAATATTTTAGGTTTCATATACAAGATTAAGGCATCCGCAAATCGGCTGAACGTACCCCGTTATCTTCTTTTTTAGGGATGAAATTTTACGTTTAATGTCAAATTTTACTATTATTAGAAATTAGAAAAATACGAACGAGCTCGTTCACGATAAAAGCCGCACTTGACATACAGTGTAGTAATGTCACTTGTCGCAATGATTCCTTCAGTAGGTTCCGTCGCGATGTTGCAAAACATCTCGATTATACGCACGCACATAACCCCTCTACGATTAACATCCACTAATACCATAATTGCCTAAAATGCCGGTCTTTTAGATAAAGAAATACCAACTCTTTTGTAATAATGTTCTAAATTCAAGTTGTTGTTAAAAAAATTGTGTAGCATTTTTTATAACTCAAACTAAAAACAAGCATTAAAGATTTAAGTTTAGACAAATATGTATATAGCATAGAAAACTGTATATATACTTTGACTAACTTCATTTTATCCGACACTTTCAGGCATAATTTCAATTTTCTAATAAAAATACAAATGACTGTTACAAGTAAAATAAAAAATCTGTCCTCTTCATATTTTCGGTTAACGATAAATTAACGTCTGATCAGCCTTAACTTTTTAAAGCGCAGCTCCATATTTTTATTAAAGAGAGTGATTTATATTTTATATTTTACTCTTAGTAATTTTAAACGTGAAGGTTTTATATTATATTGTAAGACGTCTCGTATTTACTTCACGACTTGTCTCTCAAAGTAGGGATACTAGCCCATAATTATCGTTTGAAATATTTAGAACTCATTTATCGTAATTCTATAATATTTATGATATATACGGAATTTGCATCATTACAAATATTTAGTACAAATTTTACGTTTTTAGTAATGTTCCAGTTATATTAATATTTGAGCTGAGTCACCGATAGAACGTTTTCTGCATATACTTGTAATACATACAAATATTAATCCTACCTACGCTTGAATTTATCAAATTGATATATTGCCATTAAAAGTGATCCCTTTTTTTTTTTTTTACAATTTTTTTCAATTTTACATAATCTTTTTCGTTTAACATTATTACTTTAATTATGTTCAAGGGGAAAGACATCCTTTTTAAGTAAGTTAAAACTATCGTAAATAAATTTCATAAATGGCAACACTGTAAAGCATACTTTTTTAAATGATTGTTATAAAAAATATTATGTTCATGAAAATCGGAAAATGTAGTTCAAATAAACATTGCGACGTCAAAGGCGAGAGGCAGCGCCCTTCGCTCGACTCCGGCTGGAGGTTCCGGTACGTTACATGAAACTACGAAACGTAGATATGATTTATAATATAATATTTATGACCTAGCTGTGTATGGCTGGGAAAAACTCATTTACATTATAATAAAAAATATAATATTTAAATAACTAACTATTTCAGGATATTATTCGCATATCATAATCCTTGTAAAATTAAATGTAACGTTATTCATAAAAGGAGAAGGAGATAATATAATATAGTTTTTTATATGCACATTTATAAATATAACCGTATAAAACCGGAATTTGTAACGTAATTCTGGCTCTGGTGAGAATATCCTTTATTCCTATATTTTATTGCGTCACTAATTGAGGTCGTCAAACAAAACAAATTAATTTTTAACACACCAGCTCTAAACTTATTGGTTGAGTTTAATTTATAAGATTATTAAATTTCAGATATCGCTTTACCTGGCTCATGAGTTGTAGTGCAAGTATCTGGTGAAAATTAGAAATATCAAAAAGTGATTATTTTACTTTAATGTAATATCATTGTCAGTATTATTTATCGTATATGATTTACGGCATGAATTATTAAAACATACCGTCTCCACTTTTCATAGTTACATGAATAATTCAACAAAGGATTAGTTTGACACATTGCAATACAGCATTAGTCAGGTTAATTAAAACTTCATTCATGTAATGTAGAGACGTAGATTATCTCCCGATATGCAACGGCGTAATATAGTCTGTGTAAAAAGTGTAATTTGTTGTTTATTACTATTTTGTTTGACCTCGCTGCTGCATAAAAAGGTTGCGTTCCAATTCTTTGTGCATTTGTGTTTATACGAAAAATTGTATTCCGGTGTTTATTTTGAATTATGTTTAAATGTCCGAACACACCGAGGTCACTGAAGTATGAACTATATCTGAGCAAATAATTTAAAAATAAGACCGTTCTTTTGTTTTAACGGTTTAAAAATCAAACGCAATACTTTTCAGAATCGGTTCCGCGGAATTCAAAAATACGTAAAACGGAATAAATCGAATCAAGGACTTTTGGAAATCAAAAGTAATTTTTTTCGAATAATTTAGAATTTGGCCTAGTTTAAATGTTTTTTCAAATGTGGATAGAAGTTGAAACTGTAACATACTTTTCCAAAGTATTGCAAGGTGCGGCAACGGACTTAACAATGTCGATATGTCAAGGATCTTGATAGTATATAAAATGTCATTCTATGCCATTAGACTGACCGATAATGGGATACCTTTGTTTAGACTTATTAGGGTGAGGTTAAGCGTTAGTTCCGCAATTTAAGATAAACTATGGCTTACTCATTTTAAAATTGACTAACTAGTGATTAAGCGGTTTAAACAAAACCGGTGGAAACATTGAAAATACAATGGGGTGAAACAAAAAGAAAGGACGATTCGCTTTATTGTGATATTTTAACATTTAATAACACTTTGTTTCCATCAACTAGTTGCTATAGTAAAATACCTTACATACTCAGAGATTCATACAGATAAGTAGAAGAAACCGCAGACCTACATTAATGAATACCATGACAAACTTTATGCATCCCTATTTCCTATTATTATAAGTCGCAGAAGGATGTAAATTTTTTATAGGAACAAGAACACGGCGTTCCTCGTTCTAGCTTTCAGGTTAGCGTTATTATGCAGGCGAATTTTATTTCAAAAATTATGTCGGTGTAAACAAATTATACTGAAGGAATAAAAATGCATTTTTATAACTGCGATCAAAATAAATATGAGGGAAATTTAAATCAGGATTTCCCATGTTGGATATATAATAACAAGAATAACTTTTGCGTTTATTATATTATCTGACCTCTAGGAAACATTCCACTTATTAATATAGACTACAAAGGTTATCTCTGATTATGAAAGGTCAGTGTATATTTATTGATGTGAAAATACAATTAACGGACATATATTTTACCGCCTAGTACTATCTACGCACATAGCCAAAAATCAGCACGGTATTGTTCGCTTTCTGGTGCTATAATAATATAATAATAATAATAACTTTATTTCAGACCAGAGATCCATATAAATAGGTTAATATGTTAGTAACAATTCAGACTTAGGTGCTATGGTTAGTTATGGTAAGTAAGACTAATAAAAAAAATTAAAAAAATAACTGTGTCGGTTTGGTAGCAGAAGGTTGGTAACCTACATGCTTAAGAGCCTATAAATTTAGAAGACGGTCAAAACAATGATCTCCATTTAAAGCTAGCTTAACCAAGGCTAAAATAGCATAGAACAAGAAATTTATTTGTTTTGGCTCATACTAATATCAGCCATAGCAATGTTTATATACGATTTAATAAACATAACTTGTGTCTACGACGGAAAATTACAAAAAAATAATTCCCTGTAATCGATTACCAAAATTCATAACATTAGTGTTGTATATATTATTATCCACACGATCGGTGCAATACCCAACTTGCAATTAATGTTATAATGGAGCTCATTGACTTACATTACAACAATTTTACAAGTGCCCTTATGTAATACGATGACACTGCGTATGGCTTATCTTTTATTACCCATTAGGGTTCATTCAAATATGGAACGCAAAACACTATATTGCAAAACTTGTAACAACCGTAAAATATTCCAAAGTGAGTCAGTCAGTCTTACAATACTTTTTTTAAATAGACCAGATAGGTTTCTAAATTTTTTCTTGTTATATAGTTATAATATCGATTTGAATGTTCTAATATGTACCTACTGATGTTTAATCCTTATAAACCTTGATATACTTATCCTGATCGAAAGTCAAGACAGGTTTCTAAGGTCTTAATTAAAGTAATTTATTAAGTTATTAACATGCAAACGTATCAATACCTTGTAGAAAAACAAAGAGGTCGGCACGAATATGCCAATTTACGGATATAAGTTGGTTGTAACGGCTAATATTTGTCTCTGGTCTTCTAACTTTATGTACGAGTACAGATCCAAGATTGTTATTCACAATGTGAAAATTTTGAAATGACGCGTTTTTGACGCAAACTTTTTACCATTACTGCTTGAATGTTCGGAATAATATCAAAGAATTAGAATTAAACTGTATTTATATTTATAAATTAATTATAAATTATTCTGTAGGCTATTTTCGAATGAAGTATTATTTAAGGTCTCATAGTACGGCCTTGCGCACGTATTAACTATGAAATTAATAAAAATATTACGTTGTATGTTGTAATTTGAAAATTCGAAGAATTTTAATGACCTTAGCCTTAAAACTATTTCATCTCATTGCTTCAATTTATCATATTTACAAATTCTAATTAAGAAATAATTGAACGAGGCGGCGGGCTCCGCGGTCGAAGCTCATGCGGGTTTTAGCTTGGATATGCCACGATACGACATTTTCTTTGATACGATAAAGGTCGTCCAAAATACTACAACTTTTTTAAATAATTAAGAACGGATCTATAATCTCTTTGAATACAGAAAATCATTGCATTCAAATTTTTTTTTTTTTTGTTACGGTATTTTACATTAAATCAACCGTTTTTCTAGTTCAGTCTGTAAACTGAAATTAATGTATATTGACCGCCATATAACTAAATTATGTATAATTATAAATTTATATATATTTTGACATATACGATTTTTTATTCAAATGTGGGAAAAATAAAATAAATGGAAAAGAAAATAGAAAACCATAGATGTATCAATGAATACTACATATATATTATGCATGATTATTTTCTGAAGACTTCTTCCATAAAATCTAAAATATACTGATTTTATTATTATTAAAAATGACAGTGTATTTGTCGAAAAGATACAGCTTTAATCAATTAATGTCGTGAGATGTTAATTCATTTTAGAGCAAAGTAATAAAATTATATAACAAGTTAAACTGTTTGAGAATTAAGTACTTCACGGACATTTCATTATATCTCATTCATGCACTTTAGTACATGGAGACAAGTGAACAATAACTATGTGTGATATTTATAATGTACGATGCTTAATAAAAAATTACAGACTATAAAGTTCGTAGAATGCAAATTGCGTCTATATCACTTGTCAAACGCAGCCAGCATTGTATTTTTTGCTGCTGTATCGAATAGAGATGTCGCCTAATTCAACATCTATCTATAATTCAAGATATAGCACCATGTTATAATATGCCTTATGATTTTGCGATGAAATTGGTCGATGGAATTTAAGTTTGTATTGAATAAAAAAAATTGTGATTGTGTGACTGTTGCACCCAATGCAAATGTTTGGCCGACTTGCATCTGAACTATCGCGGTGTTGACATTTGGTTTAGTCGCAAGTTCATAACACTTGTCATGGCCACTTCGGTGAAAAGGTGATAAATAAATATTTATAAGTCAATTTGCAAACATTGCCAAGATAACGTTGACATAAATTATATTAGAAACTTGCATATTACATGTTTTATTAAAAATCCAATTTATACCTCATATGATGTAAATATCATAAGAAAATTGGCATGGCTTCTAAGCCATTTTCTGTGTCGGTTTTAGGGTCTATCCAAACACCGATACATACATATGTGGCACAGACGACTGATTACATACTTGCTTATAGTATATTGAAAGAATCATAAAATAAACAGATGCAATGACTCCCTCCCATACTCAATAAAAATATCTGTCTCTGCAGGGGGGACAGTAGTGAGTCACTTAAATTATTGTTTATATCTTTAATTTTATATATAGTATGGTTGGCAATCTGAAGTAATATTTGATCACCTTGTAATAATTGAAATCGCTAATTTAATCAAATGCAAACAATTTTATGATTGAAGTTACAATAAACAATAGATATTAGCTCCATTTATCATTCCGTAACGTCGTATCTATCATGATGATTGATTAGTTCCCATTTTTCCCCATTCAATACATAGTGAAAAAATTTGATAAGAGTCTTGAGTCTGTGCTAAGTAAAAACGCTAGTAAGCTTGCGGGCTTTTAAAGACATATTTTTGTATGTAAAAGTTGGGAAATCTTCATGGCTGTATGGTAAATTGCTAAGTATCTGAAATATCCATCTATAGCCTTAAGGAAAGCAATACACAACGCTTACAATAATTCTGTATTATTAAAAGTACGTATTAGCAAGTTTGAGATTTTAATAATACTTATTGTAAAACTTTAAACCTAGATTTCAAAATTTATTTTGAACGTTTTATGCTGTTTTGTAACTTACAATGTTACATAAGTAAATTTTGTGATCGCAGCTCTATAAAAAGGAGGTATTAACATTAACTTGTATTTTATATAACAAATAAAATTCCGTTATCCTTACATCACATTGTAGATGTTGGTAAAAGTTCTTTGGGATAAGGTTCCAGTTGCTCCATTTCATCGCCTTTATTAAGAATATTTTGTTCTTTTGTGTTCTTTATGTATCAATATAAATCTAGATCTGTAAATTATGCTGATTTCTTTCAATTATTTTCCTTTTTAAAGTATATGAAATATCATTCAATGTCCACAATTAATTATATTTTGTACCTCAGGTATTTTAGTGTCAGTCTGTTTTTTATCGTAATAATTAAAAAAACGAATCAACTTATAGAATTTGGAATCCGAATTAATTAATTTTTGTCCGTGACATCAAGGATGTAAATATATTCTTGGCTCCGATTTCACATGTGTTTTTATGAATGCGAAGAGCTCAATAAAATCATTAATTCTAATACATAGAGATTATTTTATTATTCTGCAGTCTATTTGGATAACATAAATAAATAAAGGATAATAGGGAAGAACTTGCTTTTAGTTCTTATTCTAAATAGATTACGTCGCGGGAATATGCCGTCTTACGTGTATTGTAATGTTGTACTACGCCATTGTATCATACCATGAATTGTGTATTCCGCCATGAGTATTGCAATAACTCCCAATGGATGTAATGCATAAGTACAAGGTTGTCTGGTGATGTGAATGTACTTGGTATTGCACCCCATTTTCAAATTAGGGAGTTCTAATCTATAAGCAAGTTTGGCTACAGTTTTATTTATAATTGTGGATCTATGCGATTAAAATAATTAGTGTACGTAAGTAATTTCGTAATCAAATAACGTTCAGTAACCGTGATAGATGGACAGACGCGGCCGTTAATTAAGCATAGAACCAGTTCGTTATGTCTGCATTCTTCAAGAAATGCAGGAAACATAGATTAAATATGACACACATAAGTTACATGGCAAATCATCTAATATTATAAATTGATAATCCCCCCCCCAGCCGGTGCCAGCTTGAGTTAATTCTAGGTAAACCATTGTTGTGGTTTTAGACAGAGAGTTCAAAGTTCCTCGTAGTAGTTTCATAATTGAATCACGATGGGGAATCGAGTTCTACCCCCGGTTTCTATGGTTGACTATAAAAGCATGTAGCAATACGGTCAGTAATACAAGTGATGTGCAAGATTACAATCTGTACGAAAACAACTGTTACCTCACGTAACTACGGTCAACGACGCGAAAATAAACGCACTCTTTTACACGTTATGGCTTGTGTGGCCGCAGTTTGAGCTGTTTCATTTTTTGTAAAGCGCTTGCGCTGCTACTTATAATGTTTTTGATGATTTAAGCGTTTTGCACTATACATTGGTCATTTATATTTAGAAACTTCAAGTATAATAGTTACAGACACAGGAAGCGATAGTGTAATACGATATAAAATGATTTGTACATTGAGATCTTGTTACATTGGACGGATTTAAACCCGAGACATAAACTATCAAACATGCTAGACCAGGCAGTAATATATCATATACAGATAGCAGAAATACTAATTCATTTCGGAACGAAAACGTATAATTATTTATTTAATACAAGTAATGAGATTTTTTCATCCGCTCGCAATCGCGCAATTGCTATAACAATGAATTTACTGACAGTATCTACAAATAATTACTATTTGCCCTGATTAGCAGGTTGGGTAATTTTTCATTGATTGATAGAACAACTAGTGTAAGAACATTCCATCATTGTATGACTCAATGCTATTAATTACATTTATTTAACGCAATTAATAAGTATGAAATCAGGTCAACGGAGCGATTTTAATAAGTAAATTATTGTGTGTGTTTTATTGTTGCCTAAGAAAATATGAATACTTAGAAATTAATATTTTCAATCACTGTCTTTCAAATTAATAATTATATCTCTCAATTATACATTGTGTTATAAATGAGAGAGTTAGTTAGGTTCCATCTGCTTATGAATACGTTTTTAGGTTATATAAACATAACTAACAAATATTCTTCTAATACAGTCAATAGTATAATAGTCTATAAATAAAAAAATATATAATATGTATGACTGTATGAATCTTTGAAGTCAGTTAAAATTATATAACCCGATTAACTTAAGAAATTTCATTTACAGGTATTTCGTTAGTACAATCCTGCAGTTCCAAATCCACCGAGCACTTTGTGAAAGGACTGGACAGTACATCCCGGGAGACCCCACCAGGCCGCTTCACAAATGTGACATCTACAGAAATCCAGAGGCTGGGAGGATCTTAACGTAAGTGCTTTTGAACCTATATTAACTCTTTAACGTGTTTACTTATTTGCGAATGATTTTCTCATAGTTTCATTGTCAAGAAGGCTTTAAGCCGTCGATAGTTTCTATACTCATTCAGAGATGGTGGCTTAATATACTCGTAATTGGTACGGTTTATATTTTCAGTATTTTTTTAAGATGTAATAACAGTGTAATTACAGGTGAAAGATCAGTGGCTAAAATAAAATAGTTAAATGGATATACTTATAAAATGCCTTTAAAGCTATAACTCAAAATATAACTTTATCACATTATAAGCGCAAACATTAGTAACGATTAACAAACACGTCCTAGCTTTATTAAATATTAGCAAAACTTAAATCAACTTTTTTGTGTACGCAGTAATATAAATACCATGAAACAAAATGTATATTCTATGGACAGGTACAGGATTTCCTAGTTGAGAATTAAGTATGTGAATGGTTTTATAATATTTCATAATCGTGCCATTCCTGTGACCTTGTGTTGCAATAAATTGTATCACAAATACCGATTGGGAACTTGATGTTGATGTATCGTGAGAACTAAGAAATTTCCAGACGATGTATTTTATGTAGTCTGTTAATTAAGGAAGTTATAAATGATTGGTAAGTATAACGTAATATGCACGAAACAGGCATTATCTTAGCTGTCGCCGCGGCCGTTTCGCCGATTTCCTCGTGCCACGTGCAACTTGATCAAATAGTGCGTAATTAAACAAATTCGAAGTATAGAATAAAACAAATAAATACTTATTCTAGTAACTGCAAAATTGTAAAAAAAATTGAAGCTTATTTGTGCTTTGTTAACCAAAACTTTGTACGTATTATTTATTTAATATTTGATACAAAAACCATAATATAAATAAATTTGATTATCAAAGGCATTCAACGCGGTAATTTTATTATATTACTAACGTAAGTTATGGGTTGTATTATGGGTGCTAACTTTACCAATTAACAATTGATTACGAGCTTAGACAATTTATATAAAAACATATAATATAACACCCAGACCAGAACCAATTGAGGATCGTACCCCTCCGTTCGGCAGCTTGGCATGGAGAGCATTGCGCCTACGGAGATAATAACTATGCTATTTAGATTTGTAAATAATTATGACGGATAGAAAGTTCCTTAATCTGTTCTTGATGCAAAGCATGCAAATTAATTTGAAGTTTACATAAAACTATCAATGCGATAGTTAAACACGTTTCGATAAACTACTTTTAAGGATTTATGCCACTGCGGTATAAAAATGAAAACAATTTCGCCCTGATTACGCAACCGTAACCGAAAAATCCTTGAGATGATTTCCAACGTTAAATATTAATAAGTTTGCGAAATATATGGTTCTTTCGAAAATACGAATTTAAATAAGTCGTTACTTGCAATAGAGTTAACAATAAATTTAAGCCCGCATGATGCCCTTAAGCCAAGTGGTCATTTCCTCCGTTACAGACGGGTCAATTGTCCGTTTTATTTTCTCCTTTTTATTCACGCAACAGTAAACTGCGATGTACTATCTAGTCAAGTGATAAAATGTTCATGAGGCTATTCTACTCCATTTTTTTATCACTTACTATAGTGTTTTCCTTTTTTATTTCCTGCTTTTGTCCTTAGCCTTAACCTATTATTTAGGCAGAATTAAAATCGAACATTTTTACTTATAAAATTTGGTGTATATATAAGTTGCATGTAATTACAATTAGTTACATAATTAAGTATTTTATAATTTGCAAATGTAATAATCAGCCGCTTACTGCATATTGTTGTAGTAATTAAAGAACTGAATTACTATTTAGTAATGGGTAAATTAAATGCATTACGTCAAAATTACAATATTTTTCTTCATAAGCTAGCTAGCGGCTAACATTTTGTAGTTTACGAATACTATACGATTATATTCGAAGTATATCTAAACTAAAAATATAAAACTGAAGAGTTTATTATGTGGCTAAAAGCGGTAATTTTAGGAACTACGGGAGCTTGCGAATTGTAAAAATATTTTTGTGTTGGAAAGTCCATTTATCGAGGAAGGTATATAACTTCTCGCTGCTACTAATAAGAGCGGAGCATATATGAAAAATGTTGTAAAAACGGAGAATTAAGTTCCTTTTCTATTTTAATTAATTAATTGTAATTAGTAGTTGCTAATTACATATATCTTGCTTCCCTCTTTAGATTAAAAACGAACACATTTTAAATTCATTGTATTAAATGTTTTTTTTTATAACAAAATATTATTAGTTGATTTTGTTTCAATTCAATGAATAAAAATAAAATAAATTAATTTTGAATAAATAATTGTTTCTTCAAATCTGAGGTGGCGTCGCGTTTCTATTGAAACGTTGGATGATAATGTTATTGTGAAAAATGAAATTTAACTGTAAAAGAAAATTATTATTATCTGGCGTTTTAAACTTCTCCGGTGTTTTTCACTTAATAATATGATTCAGTTCAGAAGGTAAAATTTGTTTATATAGTGCTCCTGCTGTAAAATTAACGGCAATCTGTATCACCAACTGACTCGCATTTAATAAACATTCAATTTGCTTTGATCTTGTAATCAAGCCTTACATAATTACGCTTTTGTAAGCTCAGATATGAGCAGATTTCATCAGTTGTTATAACCAAGTGATACACAAACACGAATTTGCAATCGATTTCAAAACGTTTAACTTCGCACTATCAATCATTACATGCTATAACCTCACCATAATTCGACATTTTTGCTATTCTCTACGAGTACTCTGACAAATCTATATACGATACAAATGATTTAGGAGTTGTAAGTAGTTAAATTGCATTAGTTGTTAAATGTTCATTATCATGTGATTTTTAACATCCTAGCACGTTCTTTTCAAATTAAATAAAGTCTCTAGCTTTTTACCTACCTGCTATTATAGATACAAAATTTACCCCCACACACTCTTCTTATACTACATTGAGATCTAATTCACCCAAATAGGTTTTAAATTGTACCTATATTGACATAGAAGTAGGAAGTAGAGCCTGTTGTTGCGAAAACAACAGATTGCAATGCGAAAATGTATCAAGAGCTAGAGAACTAAAATGTTGCTGTTCAAAGTACCAAACTAAAGATTTTTGTATTTCCAAAGAATGTTCTCTAATTACGTAGAAGTATCTAGCTTTTTGTACTCATTTACTCTCTGTAATTTCAATATGTATAACCTAGATACTAAATAAGGCTGCAAACGTCAAAATGGCATTGAGATTTTTCTAATTAGAGAATCAATTAACGGAAGTTAGTTCGGTTGGCGATGATTATCTCTTATCTCGAATGAACACTTAAAGATCGATAGACGAGATTTGGGAATTTACCGAATAGTCCGATGTGGCCGACACGATCAGACCGGATTGGACTATGAATAATGAAGGAATAGAGAATGCGTTTAGTATGTTATAAAAAATCTAATACATTATCTAATTACTATCATTTATTGTTTTTAATGAATTCTCCACGAGATCCGAGAGATCAACTTTCTTACGCCAAGTTCTCCGTGCAGGATTTTCAGACTCTGCTCCCCAAAATGCCCACAAATACCTCTATTTTATGGTATGTCACATAATCATGGGAGAATGGCAAAAGGCACAACTTAAAGGCAGCCCTCGTGTAAAACTCCTGTGTTGTTTCGCAATATGGGAAACATTATTAAAGGGTGTATGTAAGTTAGTTAAATTCTGCTGAAGTAATTGTTTTAAAATATCACCAGTCAATCTTTAATTATTTTTTTTTTATTCAGTATAAAAGAGAGCTGTTTATCAAACGGATTATATAAAAAAAGTTTATTTAATAAGCAACATTATAGAGCTCGAATGAGTACTCCTTTATCTTAGCCTAGCTGGACATAACTTATGTAATAGAATGTTCATGCAAATCTGTTTCATTGCAATATTTAAATGATACCTGTGAGCATTTCTCCATAAACCAAATTAATTGTAGAGTATAGCGTGCGGTGTATTTGTGACGTAAAAATATGATAGCTAACTTATGTAATGAATTAGATAATTGCCAAGATTATTCGTCTCTTTCTGTCGAATTGGGTTACTCAGTTATGGAAAGAGACAAACTTTTAATTAAAACTAAACAAAAAGACTTCTTTTCGTCTAATTTTCTCTTTTCATACATAAAGTATTTTTTTAGTTTACACGAAAAAAGTAACATTTGCAATACTTCATAGACTCCAATTACATTTAATATTTATTTCTCTGCTTATTACTCAACCGCGAAACGTTATACGTTCCATTACAATAAATCCGGACGAAGCAAGTTTCTAATAATTATAACAATTCATATGATTTATATCAAACCTAATAACTCACTATGATTTTATTACAAAATAATAAAAAAGAAGAAATATTCATATGAATTATTTTGGGTGATTATTACACTACTTACACTAAAGTTTGATTAGGTGCTTCGTGCGGTTGGTTAGGAAGTTTGCAAAGTTTAAGTAATACAAGGTTTTTTGTGGGCCGCATATAATGTATTAAATCGGGAGACTTTTTTTACATACGGTCCGTTACCCCCAAGGTAAGCTTTTATAGCTTATATTATGGGTGCTAACATTAAGAATACTTAATTATAATTAATTAACTTATAATATTACTTTATTATAAATTGACAATATATATTTATAATAAAGTAATAAATATATTTACACATATAGTATTGGTTATAAAAACACCCAGACCAATGCCAACAGTTATGCTCTTCCCACAAATTTGTATTATACAGGGGAAAGAACCCAGGACCCTCTGTTCGGCAGTCCGGTATGGAGACCATTGGGACTACTACTTTTCTTCTTCGGATCAACCAGGATTTGAACCGAAGACATTGTGATTTAAAATCGATCAAACTTGAGATAATTCATAAAAACACGGTTTCAATGTATTCGAAAAATGTTGTTCCGCGGTATTATACTGCAACATTATTATGTATAACCAACTAAAGATACTGCGTAAATATTTCTCATAAGTATTTCACTAAAATTACCGCACCGGATATAGTGAACTTAATATGCCTTGCATACTATAGTTTTACAAAACTAAATTCGTTATACTAATTTCGTAATTACCTCAACCGCAGCTTCACACATATTAAACGCAACTCTTATTGCCAATAGTAATAAATTTTTCTGTGGGAGAGTTTACGCGTTGATTAAAATACAAGTATAATATTGACTGTGATTGTCATTTCTTACATTAGGGTAAATGTGTGAGGTACAATAAGTATTTATTAGCAAAGCGTCTGTGATCTGTGCGAAAAAAAACATTCATAACATAAGTACTTATTTCGAGTTAATAAAAAAAAATATATTTAAGATTACAGCTTACGCTATAACAAAAACGATTTCATTCCGATACAGTTGGAACAGTGTCTTGGTAGGCACTTATGCAACTCGCCGATTTGTATTATATTTAATACAAGGATTTGAGCCTGTTTCATAATTAGGTTGTTTAATAGAGCGAAATAATGTGTCTGATTACAGTAATTGTAACACATAATTACTAAAACCTTCATCTTAGTAAACAATCGTGGCTATAATACCCGCCACGTTACTATTATCCTCGGAAATAATGGCGCCGTAACTTTCATTTTAAATCTTGATTGTTTTAAAACGCCTACATGCTAATGCACAATGTAGGTACAGCATAACCTATCCAGTTCGATTCCTATCGAAACAATAGTAGTCTTATTTTATCTCATCTACGTTGTTTCATATCATTTATTGTAAAAAATAAAAGCTTAATTGTTACAGTCGTTTAATGGAGCGTGGTGCGTCAGCTCCGTGGAGTCAGGTGCTGCAAGAGACAATTGGGGAAGCGAGATTGAATGGAGATGCACTACGGGACTATTTCAGGCCCTTGGAGGACTGGCTAAGGAGTGAGAACCTTCGTACTGGAGAGTACTTGGGATGGAGCTACGATGGGGACTACTGCAAGTTTAGGTTAATACTCATTTTCTACCTTTTGATATATAAAATCAGTATCGTTACTGTTCATCCTATCAGATTTTTTTTGTATTTTAACACACTGCTCTTTATATCATGATGAACAGTTTTATTTTGATGGTGTAGTCAATAACCCTCGAGGGTTTAGAGTAACTTCTTAATCATTTTATCACGTGTTTTCAGTATTGAAACCGCGGGCTTACAAGTATATGGTGGATTCTACAATGCTGCGAGCAGACATTTCGATATGCACAGTTTCTTTACCATTCTTCTAACTTCTATGATTGCAACCATCGTCGGATTGCGAACCAGATGAATATATATAGATTTACCCTTTTATACATAAACAATTCAATAACAAATTTGTATTATAACAATTGTACTTCAATTGAAATTAATTAGTCCATTTTGCAGATGACACGCATTAAATATTTTTTTGTGTATATTTTTATAATTATTAAACGTAAATAAGTTAGATGTATTATTCTTTTATTATACACCTATAAGCTATATTTTATAATTTTTAAGGTTATTTCATTGTAAGAAGAACACTGAATACCTGTAGGTATAATTTCAGGGGTTCTGTAATCTTTATGTAAAACAAAGGATAGCAACAAAGGCTGTTCCCTAGAGCCTTAGCGGAAACGTGCTCAAGTGTCATATGAAAACTCCAGCACAACAATAGCTATCAGTTTCTAAAGATGAATATGCACATTTTTTTCAAAATTCGCTTGAACACGTGATGTTGAGTTCTCTCTAAGGGAAGTTTAGACGATATTATTTTACACAATACGCGTATTTTCTATATGTGGTGTTTACTTTTCAAGATGTTGTTAAGTTTTCAAGAAATAAGCATATTTCTGTGTTTAATTACTTTTTTAATACACTTTAAAAAAGGTTTCTCAATATTACCGTAAATAAATATTAATTAGTATATACGTAATAATTACATATTAATATTAACTAGAGTTATGAAAAAGATTCATAATATCTATATCTATATTGTTATAAATTTAGATTTGACTTTTGTTTTTAAATTTAATTACTAAACAGTAACAAAATACTGTTTAGTTTCCTTTTTGACTTCGATCTGTTATTGTAAAAATATGCTATAATAACGCTTTACTGCGACGTAACAAATATTATTTTACACATATATCGATCATACAATTATAAGAAAATATAGGAAGCAAAAATCAATTGGATTTATTGTATAATTATGGTAAAAGTGAGTCTAAATTCGAGTTTAATAACAACACACTAGATGAAAACTATCAACCAACACTCGCTCAGACATTGAAGTGAAAATTGGTACTGACTTATTAATACACCATTACTTCAAGTGGCATATAACCAACTCAACTACTGCCGACATAGGCAGTGTACAATATCCCCTCAATAGACTCAGTTTGAACAAACAAACACTCATGCGTACACTATGTAGCATCATATTAAACACCCCGACTTCACGTCGCCATTTTATTGAATTGCTGTCCCCAGCGTCTAACCAGTATTGTTAGCTACAATTCCACGTGAATTTGAATTCTCATGAATAAGATATATAGTCTAAAGTTGCAGTTACGATAATATAATTTCCCACTTACTTCTGGCAACCTAGTACAAAGTGCTCCTGTTACAGTTTCCTTATTTTATTATTATAATAAATGTATCTTTATTTTACACTTAGGCTATTTATAATAATTAATAAATAAGTAACTTGTGAGTATCTATGTAAATGTTAATACATAAAATAATTCACATTATGTTAGATACTCTCAGGTCTGGGACATTTTTTGTCAGAGAAGTCCTTCTCAATGTTATGTCTTCCTGGCTAAATCTAAGACCTAATCTAGTATGAATTTTTTTGAACTCTTAAGCGTTTGTCTTTCTGACTTTTTCGTAAAGTATTTAAATAAAATCGTACTATACGAAGATTTGTTTTTATATATGTTTTAGTTTTTTCAGATGACCAAAGAATTACGTAACTCAGTTTTGTTACATTCAATATTAAGCAAATCTGTTTTAATGATAATTCTTAGAAAACTGCAAAGGATGCGGTGCCCCTATTTTTTCCTATGACCCGCATCGCTATCGGCCGTACCGTCCTGTCGCATCCCAGTCGAGTCCCGATGCTATCGTCGAAAACACGCGACAACTACTTAAGTGCTTATCTCCTGGTATTTTATAGAATTCCTCAGTGTCAAATTCAAGTGATAGTGAATTAAAAAAAATCAAATTGTTTTGTAAGTTTTATTACTTATTTTGTACTAATTTAAATTTATTAGTTAAGTTCCTTGCCGCGACATATCAGGTATCGCAGCAGGTAGGTACCCTTTTTTTATTTGATCCACTTAGTTACACATATGTAGAGATAATAACTAAACTTTTTCTTTGTTTATTTGAATATTTATGTTTTTAAAGTTTTTTAGCTTTTGTAAATATGTATCTTTAGGTATAAGCTTCATGCAGCTTCAACTAGCTATAATGGCATCTGCTAGCTCTTGTCCTCTTAGTAATTTACGCTGAATCGTTCTGTCCTGATACCAGAGAATCATGATGTTGGTTGTTAAGGTTGGTCGTGTCGTCTCTTCCCAAGTTTTGAAATATTTTATATTAAATATATATTGGGCTCTCTTATGCACATGTAATAGTTTTTAGGACATCAAACGTTATTTGTCGATACCCGTAAGAAACTAATTTAAATGATATTCGAAACTAAATGTTATATGTATGGCGTAAATAACAAAAAAATACATTATTAATGTGGAAGAAGAACGAACAATTAAATCTACAATCCAAATGATTAAGTAACACGAATTAAGACAATTTACCATGAGGAAGCCATACTGGCAGCTGGTTTGTACATTAATCTAAGTCCCTTTGTTACGAAATTAATTTTAACTGGGGCACATCCATGTATTATAATTGCCTTGATGATCTAAAAGTGAACACATGTCTAAGCTCAGCTATGCTAATCAAAACTTTACAAAATATGAAAGGAACATTTAATTATTAATTAAATATTCTTGAAAACAAGAGCATATACCCTGCTAGACACTTGACAATTATGTGATTTATTGACTTTTTTTAATGAACTCCATAAATTAACGTTTAAATTTATTTAATTTTTATATGATTCTTTTGAGTAGTACTGACTTTCCGCCAGGATACCAAAAATATTAATTAATAAACAAATTTGGTATAACTAACTCTACTTATAAATATAATGTATGAGAATGTGCGACCCAATAGAAACCAATCCACAGAGTTGAATGCGCTCTTGGTTATTATTTAAAGGCAATTCGTACAACCTGTCCCAATAGGACAGCGGAAACCGACAGTTTTCCCCCTTCTATTAGAGTTAGTTACGATAACTGGTCTATGACAAAACATATGCGTTATAGTTCACAAAGTGATTGATAACAGCCACGAATTCTAACGGTCAATGTAACATCACATAGAGCATTCATTATAAAATTTTATACGTTCTAGATTTTGATAATATGTACTTATTAAATGTATATAGTTATATGAATAAAACATTAACGTCCTATTTGAATTATCTTCTCGTAACTCCTTTTCCTAAATTATAGTTGAATTACTGAAAAAAAAAATCCAGTTAGTCCGTCACATAGTTTTACTTAGTCCACGAAAGACACAGTTTTAAGTAACTAATCACTAAACTAAACTAAGGTCAACTAACCATACAGGATGGGGAGCGTAAAGAGGACATATGAATTAATTGTCGCTAACTGTCGTGTGATAGGGGACGCGATGTGTCGTAACTCTGTATGTTTATAATCAAAAACACTTGAAAGTTAGACTCCGACCCAATGTCCGCATCTATGCAAAAGCCACGATATTGTGAACACTTTCCAGTATATGTTAAATATCATTTTACGAGTATATCTTTATATTCTTCTGTGAGTGTGTATGTCACTGAACTTCTCTCAAACGACTGGACCGATTTTGATGAAATTTTTTGTGTGTGTTCAAGGGGATCTGGGAATGGTTTAGATTCACAATATTATATAAAATTCTCGTGTCATCGTGACTCCAAAACTTCCGAAACGGCTTGACCGATTCTCATGAAGAGAGCGTATTAAGTAGGTCTGAGAATCAGCCAACATCTATTTTTCATCCCCCTAAATATTAAGGGTAGTCCACCCCTAATTTTTATTTTTTATTTTTTAGACAAAATTTTTAGTTTCTATTTTTTTATGATACATACAATCCTAAATTTTCACCCTTCTACGATCAACCCTTATTTTGTATTTATTAATTGAAAATTGAAATCACATGTATGGCAAAACAACGTTTGCCTTTGGCTCAGCTAGTAGTAAAATAATATAGGATCCATAGCAAGGATACATCGGTATATATGACAATTTTCAAATACATTATTAGTTGATCATACAAGCCACATTTGAAAAAATATATATTTCCAAGTTTATTATTGTCATAATATTGTAAAAATTAAATGCATTTGATGAACGTCAGATGGTAGATCAAACAAATAATATTTAGTTTATTTTAAATATTTTGCAGGCAAAGCCAATATGAGGCAGAGAAGAATATAGTTTTTATCATGGATTCGAAGAATTAGTATTAACAATGACAAGTTTAAAGTCATGGCTTCGGACCAAAACGGTGATTTGTGTGCTATCTGTGATGATGGCCATTGTTTTGCAAGTCACGAGCTTGAGTGGACCCAATGTATGCACAGTAAAACAGAAGTGAGTTATATTCGATATAATTTCTCAACTACAATTGACATAAAACCATTGTCCATAAAACGTTGATGTATCAGTCGGAAGCAATAGTCAGACTACATACATATCAATGGTATATGCCTCTATATATATATGCCTCTTTAACCTCTTTTGTTTGGAATGCAACGAATACCTTATTCATGAAAATATCGGTTAAATATTTTTGGTTTTACTTTACTATTTATTTATAAATATATATTTTATTTATAAATATTGGGTATAACTATTTATATCATAATAATAATGAAATATTTAAAAAAAATACATGCTAGTTTTTCATCTGAAAAATGTGGACCGAACCCTCATTTCGTTGGGTCGCGTTTAGGCCTGAATACACAAGCACTACATACGTACTAGATTTATAAGTTAACTTTCCTATACAACTTTAATTGATAAACTTTTTTTGTATTTGAAAATAATACTAATGGTTTTTGATAAACTTTATAGGTACAACATAACAAAACGCGTAAAGTACCGCGCTCCGATGTCAGTGAGGACGTACGAGTGGTGCTTCTCAATGCCTCCGAGATGTTCTCGTTGGAAGACCGAGATGAGGGACCTGACGAGACTTGAAGTACTTAATACATATCTATACTGGCTTGCAATATACTTATTTTGAAAGCAATGTGTTATCGGAGTTATTTTATCATGGTATCTACCATGTTCTAAATCTTTAATACCTTCATACAATAATATGTTGTTGTTCTTGTAAAAAATATGTAATTAATGTTAATTAAGAGAGTAAGTTTAATTAATTAGTCTGCGTATCGAAATGTAAAAATACCATGTTTTTTAGACCCAGGAGCGTACTGCAGACGTAGCTGTGTGCTGTCCAGGTTATAAAATGAAGGAAATCTCGTGTGTTCCTATCTGTCCAAACGGGAAAACTGGCAGGAAATGCTCCGAAGGTAAGACGAGCAATTAATTTTATGTGCTTGCGTCCAATAACTTCGTTTAATTTTGTATTAATTTTTATAGAATGTCCACCAAACAAATGGGGCCCAAATTGTGTTAACGATTGTAAACAATGTTTGAAAGGAACTTGCTCACCAATAACAGGAGATTGCGAATGCCTCGAAGGATGGCAAGGTGAGAGGTGGGTTACCACTTATGTTATAAAACTGTTCTTCGAATCCTAAATGAGTCAACACAAACATAATTTGATCTGTCCTCCACTAATTTATTGTATCTCCGAACCCAACAGTTTTGAGTTTACAGAGTGTCAAAATACTTTACATAATATACTCGTATACACTAAGATGGAGCCAAAATTTATATGTTTATAAATACTTTAAATATATATTTTTTTTATTTTCAGTTGCAATAACCGCATGACTACACAACCCCCACCTGCACTAATGGAGGAAATACTAACAACTACAAAATCTACTCTTCAAACTTCACCTCCCTTTACTAGAACGGTTCCTACCACCAAAGTTACTTTAGAATCGACTACATCAATGACTTCCATCAATCAAATATTGGCCAAAAATTCGACAAATATAAAAACTCAAGAGTGGACGACCACAATAAAAACAACTATGATAGTATCAGATGATACTTATAGCAATGAAACATTACCCTCTACAACTGCTAGTACAACAATGTCGATAGTAACAACTCCAAAAGCACCAACGACCTTTGTTTATAATAGAACTGAAACCCCCACCAAAGGTACGTCGACAAACTTAACTTCTGCGCATGTAACTTCAATTTCTAAGTCCCCATTGACTACTAAAACTATCCGAAATATCTTCATAACCACACCAATATCTTCTACAACCTCTACGTCAACTCGACCTTTGAATACTTCAAATCAAATTTCATCTACAACAGAGCCAGTGAAAAAGATTGAGACTACAACAAAGTTTTTAAATGTGTCCAAATTTAAACCCAAGGAGATATGGATTAAACCGACTCAGAAAGGAACGCTACCCGAATTCAAACTAAAAATTAGTCCAAATCATGAACACATGAAAAATGGGAATAAGAATGATTCATCATCAGAAGTAACTACGCCGAGGACCATAATAGTTTCTATTATACCAACATCAGTATCGCATGCATCTTTTAAAAAAGTTGCTTTTACAACAGCCACCCACTTAGCTAAAAATACGAAAACGCAGAAAACGAACAACCAAAGTATGGAAGCTGGATATACAAGATCGATGGCAGCAACACCAACTCAAGCACCGTTTACTATAAAAATATTGACTACACGCCAAAGAAATCTATCCACCACGACACCATTTATAAAAAATGTTACTAAGACAAAAACGTCTTCTAAAAAACCATTACCAAAAATTTCACCTACTGCCGCAAAACCTTCTACTATTACAAAGGTGGCTTTCAGTACATCAACTCCGAAAATTAATTCTACTAACAGCATGATAAATCTTGCAAGTACAAATCAAAAATCTCTTTACAGTACTAACGCCATAGCTTTGCAAACTTCTAATAATAAAGTTTCTGAAATAACAACTGAAGCAACATTAAAATTAAAAGGTGAAAGAATTTTTTTAAAAGACGATACATTCAAAACGCAAGGAAGTATACCTCTAATGACTACGAAAAGGTCTATAATATCTAACATTTCCGAAGTTAAAACAACTATCCTTGTGAAAATCCCACCAAAGAAGACTAATCTAAGAAACAAATCTAATACAATTACAACTGAGAGTCCACCCGAAGATGAAACATTTCATATTTTAACAGAGCCGGAGCACATCACAGCAGTCATGACCGATAAGGAGAGAGAAAAGAATTCGCTTGATCTGATTTCTGTTGTAAGTGTCGTTGGAGGTATAATGATGGCAGTTATAACAGTGGCTGTAATAATAGTTATGTTTGAAAGGTGTAGGAGACCTAGATATGATGATATAAGGAAAATACATGATATACAAATGCGGGCTATGATGGGTAACGACGATCCGCCCCCTTACGTAAGGAGCATCTTCCATGCACCATTACCAGGTTTGTAACACGTTAATACTTATTATTGATTTATTAGTAATCTATCTATTGCTCCCCCGATACTTCGTATTATCTGTAGAGTCGTCACTCCGATGTTACCAAGATATAGATATGAATATAGTATGGAAGTATAAAAGATAATATTAATATTCGTTTTGTATACTGAATTGAAAATGAATTCAATAAGGTATTGTACAGTTTTGTAGCATTATTTCGGGTTCAACAAACAAGGCCCATTAGCTCAGTTGGTTAGAGCGTCGTGCTAATAACGCGAAGGTCGCGGGTTCGATCCCCTCATGGGCCACTGAAACTTTTTATTTTTCAGAACCACCGCAATCAGAAAAGTGCCACTATCAACCAATATCAACATTAGATAGAAACTTGAAACAATTTATGAGGCCAGTTGTAGTGCAAAATATTTCACCTATAATGTTGGAAAATTTTCGAGGTAATATTCGAAGTATATAAGACGTAAAGTATAATTAATTGTTGACCTTAATAAGTGGAATCTTAATTCTTATGTAAAGCAAGTACACATTTCTTTTAGGCATCCTTGAATGTCATTATGATCACTTACCACAAAGAAGCCATATAGAGGTATCTCGTTCCTCAATCGTGCCATCTATTAACCAGGACGAACAACTCTCTCATCGAACTATAGCGCAGTACACTATTGACGCACTAAAATGTGAAGCGAAGTTAGACATTATTGACAATGCAAATACTGAACCATTATACGCAGAAATCCCGTGTTGGAGGCCACCGTCTGAACATGCAGTTGAAGTCATGAATTTGAACGGAGAAGCGGTCACGGAATTATGACCTTTCAGCGTTCATCCATAGATGGCGCCAAACTAATAACGCTGTAAAAATATATCTAAGCCAAAGAAGTACAGAACTAGAACTAGTGTGAAGCGATCTGATATATTATTAAAATAACTAGTATTATGTATCATTCATATAAAAGGATATTAAATTGAAAAATAAAAGTATGATTTTAAATATTATTTTAATTGTCTGCTTTAACCTCCAATTAATTTGCAATATAATCAATGCGAGTTTCAATTTTTACCATTTTAGTCACATATTCCTCTGGTTCTTAAGGAATGTTCCAAAAACGATGACCTTGAACATGAATATTTTTATTTACATTCTGATATAAATGTTTGAATACTTAGTCCTAAGTAAGTATATTTAAATGATTGTTTATGGAATCTTACAAATTCGTAGAAACAACATTTAACATTGGATTGATAAGTGATAAACGTGAGGGTCACGCGTGGGCCATATTATCTTGCGTTTCCTTTAATAACAAAATTAATTATCGCTATATATGCAATTAAACATACAACTACACACAATTGTTATTTATATGCCTGGTATAATATATTTTTTTAAACGGTCCATACTCTCCTTCGGAAAATGTAAAACGACGCCTTTAATTATTAAGATAGTATAAAAAGAAGATAACATATTAAGTTATAAATATAGATATGTAATAGGTAATTCACACCAAATAAGTGAAATTAAACACGTCTAATTATGTTCATTATGTATTAGTCGACCTCACGAACTTTACAGCACTTCAGGTTTTTTAATATAGAGTGAGTATAACACTTGTAAAATGTAGTATTAATATTCTTTATTTCACTTACACTACCTTTTATTTTTATAACAAAAGATGTACAGAGAAATTGTACGTTAAACGATAAATATATCAAGTAATGCAAAGTGATTAATTCACAAGCAGTAAAACCAGATTCTATTATCTCATCGTTTGATGCTGTCATCATCTGCGAGAATTGGGATCAAACACCGTCAATAAAAACCTTATATATAATCTCCAGCTAGACTTGATATAAGATATATTGTCTTATTTATATTAATACCTTATAAACTATTTACAACAATAGAGATTGATCTCTATTTTAAAAAAAGTAAATTGGTTTTATAAGCTTACTAAACGGCTTGTTACAACAAACAACACCTTGTGGTAAAGGTTGGTAAAGAGAATTCAAATCAAAGAATGACCCTTATTTATAACTTTATAGATTCAAACGAACTATGATTTGTGGACAATTATCACCAACCGGACGAGAAGGTCAATTGTGAAATAGTGTCAATAAAACGCATTATTATCGCACAAACCTGCATTTTCTTATACATTATCAAAAAATGGCGATTATATTGACAATAGACAAAAAGATTCTCTAGATATTTTAAATATAAATATCAATGTACGGAATCATATGTAAAATATTTGAACACATCATCCATTAGCATTAAAGCCCACAGTACACACAGTGCTTTTGTATTGGTTAAACAGAGTAGTTGATAAACTTGTATTTATTGAAACTATATTCCGGGTGAGTACCTGATCTAATAACGTAAGCGCAGATGGCTCTATTAAGACTGTATTATGAAGGAAATATAATATATTAAACAATAATTAATACCCAAAATAAACTTAGTTTAATATCAATTGATAACAAGGTTGCGTAACAATATTTGTATTTGTATCTCAAGACACAATCTCTTGTTGAGCGTCGTGTTGTTCTACTCATTAATGTTTTAGAACTCTACCTATTATAAATTGTTGGATAACTCTTTGAAAAAATCCAAGCTGACCGTTCTAGATTTATTTTCACATATTTCGCTTCCAAATGATTTCATGTTTCCGAAAATCCATATATAATCCATATAATAAGTCTGTGTATGAGTATATATGTAAACATTTAGTATATGTATATGTATACCTACTGTATTTATAGGGTTGACGAGAACTAAATTAACATTCGCCCGTTTTTATAGAACTATAAATAAATTGAAATATGAAAAAATAAATATTTTCATACAATAATTATAAAAAAAAATTGTATTCACAGGGAAATATCTGAGTATGTATGTATTCGCTATACTCATTCCGCTGCTCTGCCTGTACGCTAGTAATGCCCAATATGTGAAATCAGTAAAGGGTAGTCACCAAGGCGGATACTATCGTCAATACAATCCTGCAGCTAAACTACCCGAGTATGTTTTAATTTATATTTTGTCCAAAAACAATTTAATGGTATGAAATCTTGGGTATGAATAGCATACTATTACATATATATTCCATAGAAAATCTACTTCAAACATATCTCAAAGGTTTTCACTGCTCAAAGGTTACTTTAATCTGATGTTTACTTAAATTTACCCTCACTAGTCCACTTGGTATTATGTAAAGTCTATCTAATCTATATGTCATTATTCTATATCCTAAAGAAAGAAAAACAAACAAAAAATATTTCCAAAGCCTTTAGGATAACAATTTTGTTAATTTTAGCTTTTACGGTAACTCAACACAAGGAGGATATGGTTCTCATAATACAACACAAGTACACCGGGAAGTAGGTGTTTGTTACATAGAAGTTCCGTAAGTATACCTTTGTGAATAGATAACACTTTGTGTACACTCACACACACACACACTTGTTTATTCCAGACAATCGTACGGATATATTGGGGATATTTTTCCAAATTTAGTTTTGGAACGCTGTTAAATAACGCCGCGTATCCTACCTACGTTAAATTACATCCAATAAGACGAATAAATATATAAGAAAGTATTTTTTTTCCAGTATGCATCTAATTTATTAAATCATATATAATATTTCATGTGAAATAATTTATCCATTATTAATATTACTGATGAAACCAAATATGTAGTAGTTCCAAATTCAGATTAGAAGCTTGTATTATTGTAATAAACTATTAATTATATATTATACTAGATGACCCAGCAAACGTTGTTGTGCCATACATTTGATTTCTAGTAATCATTTTTTTTAGTTAAATAAAAATATCAATAAATAAAAAATAGGGGTTGATTGTAGAGGGGTAAAAATTTGTGGTTGTATTAATTTTGTATGCTTTATCATAGAAAAATAAAAAAAATTGTCCAAAAAAAACAGTCAAGCCGTTTCGGAGTTCAATAACGCACCCCGTGACATGAGAATGTTAAACATAAGATTAATAGGCGGTTTATTTTGCTTGGTACTATAAGGCATTGGGATTTCTTGGCCGTATTTGAAAACTACAAACTAAATGAATTTAATAATATTTTAATTTCAGAACTGCTAGTTTAGTTTACAATCAAGCTCATATTCCAGTTGGAAACGGTGTAAGTATAATGATAGAATACGTATAAGTAGTATTTAAGTTTATAGGTACAAATACGAATGTTAGTTATAACCCGAATCTTATACGTAATCTCAACGTACGTGTACGTCTATATTTATTTTTATTGATATTTTGATGCCTGAATTAATGGATCGTTCTTTATGGATGTACTTTAATTTTACACATTACTTTGTATTCATGTACCTGATGAGTATTTTGAAGTGAAACTTTCGATAATTGGATTTTTAATTTTGTAATTTTATAATTTAAATTTGGACTTATATTAGAATTTTTAATTTCTGAATTAAAAGTTTTTCGGTTCTTCTAAAACAATGAAGCAATAATCTTCGTAAATTTTATATTATAGACAAAAAAAGGAAACTATACAATAATCTCTTTTCCATTCCAGTCACGCCCAGAACTAAGCCGTATCCGGTCATGCTGCGAAGGTTACATAAGGAATATTCATAACTACTGGATTTGTGATCCAGTTTGCACACAGGAGTGTGTGAATGCTCTCTGTTCAGCCCCTGATACCTGCACCTGTTTCCCGGATCATGTGAAGAATCTCGCCGGATTCTGTGTTCCAACATGTCCAATTGGCTGCCAGAACGGTCAATGCTCTGGTGGAGAATGCTTATGTAAGGAAGGCTTTAGCTTGGACTCTGAGAGCAAATATTGTTTCCCTACCTGTAAGGAAAATTGCGGTGGAATCGGTACGTTTTGCATTACTTAATTTGACAATCGCCTATTCTATGACATTGAAAAAAGACGGTATTTGACATCCTGCCACAATATTTATCGAAATCATATATCCGCCTAATGTGGCACAGACATTTAACTTGTCGTATTTTTTAAGTCAAGTAACTGATCACCCTTCTGTGGATCTGAAACAATTAGGGGTTCTTGTTATCCTTATCAAAGTTACTACCTACAAACTAAATTTAAATCTTAACCCATAAGCCTCAAAGGCAGTAAAAATAATACATTTATCTAATCCTTAGGAAATTGTACTGCGCCGAATACCTGTGACTGTAGGAAAGGCTACACATCGACATCAACGGGAAACTGCAACCCTGTTTGTGATAAATGTGAAAATGGTGATTGTGTTGCCCCCAACGAGTGCCGATGCAAAAATGGATTCGAGAAGAAATCACAATTTGTTTGCGTACCTCAATGTCCTCAGTACGTTTTATTACTATGAAATTAACATCACATCAATTTCATGCGACCGTCATCCAATTCTATCAATTTATAAACTTGAAATTAATTTTAATATTGACATACACAATATTAATAACAACATTATAACAAGACTCTATTTACATAAGAATGCAAAATTATACTACCGAGTGTAAAGTATTATAACTTATTTAACAGTTTGTCTCTCAGCCCTCCCAAAGATCTAAACCAGTGCTCTTACAAAGGAACAACAACCTATGAAATACACTCGATATGCACTTTAGATATGTTTGTAGATAAATATGTTTTTATAAGTGCTTTTACATTTCAAATACCTATCTAAACGAAAAGTTATATTTCCCTAAAACAATGTTTTATTGTTTTGTAGTGGGAGAACATTTAATTTAAAGATATAACTTTGTATTAAATAAACTGTGGTAATCTTATTGGCAGCTAGATTACTGTACTAGTTTAATTGATCTGCCTATGTCTTTATTTTCAGAAATTGTGCACCTAATGGCAAATGTGTTGCGCCGGGTAAATGTGAATACCCTGAAACTACCACCCCAGTTATATCTCAAACCTCTCAACCCTCTCCTAATGTTCCTCTTTATCCGGGTAATCAAGTTTATGCTACGAACAACAAACCGGGAAATTACTCAGGTGCTTATCCTGGACAGCAATCAGTGTATTCAGGGCAGCCAGGGCAATCAGGTTATCCAGGGCAGTCCGGATATCCAGGACAGTCCGGATATCCAGGACAGTCCGGATATCCAGGACAGTCCGGATATCCAGGACAGTCCGGATATCCAGGACAGTCCGGATATCCAGGACATTCCGGATATCCAGGACAAACAGGTCAAACTGGACAAACAATATATCCTGGACCAACAGGTCAGCATGAACAACCAGGATATCCCAGCCAATCTGGCCCTAATAGGCTACATGTAAATCCTGGCCCATATCCTGGATATCCTGGTCAATCAGAACAGCCAGGTCAACATGAACAGCATCCCCAGCGTTCGGACCAAGACAACCAAGGATATGGTAACCAAAACCACGCGTATCCCCCTAGTACAGGGCTTTCCGGAAACCAAGTCCACACAGGCTTACACGGACTTCAATTATATCCTGATATTCAGCAGTATAATCAAGAATATGAACCAGATTGCATTCACTCCTGCATTAATGGATTCTGTGTAGAAGGCAACAAATGTCAGTGCATTAAAGGCTTCGTACTGGACAAAACTGACCCCACCCAGTCGAGGTAAATAATTAGTATAGGGATACCTATAATTATATAATAGATAAATATTTAAAACACATATCTCGATTGGGCTTTTACTTACGTATATGACAAGCTATGTATTATAGCATTGATGATAACATAATATTATGATCTTAAAAATATTTTAACTACAATACTGATACTTGCTGCAGGTGTATACCCTATTGTGCTGGCGGCTGTCTCAATGGTGTATGTTCAGCTCCTAATTTCTGTATTTGTAATATGGGCTATTACAAGGATCACAGCGTGAAAGGAAGGCCACAGTGTGTAAAAAGGAGTAAAAGATCTCTAGAAGGCAAACTAAACATTGCCAATTTTCTTGTTTTCGATATTCCCGAGTTAAATTAATTAAAGTATAAATCAATCTCAACTAAAATCAACATCTACTCAAACAAATACTATTTTTCTGCTAATAAAAAGCTATAGGTTTTATTTTATTACTGAAATAAAAGTGCTATAATACAATCGATTTAATTTTATTTTTATTTGAATTTTGCCAGCTATACCAACCGATTATGGCAGGTGTTGTAACACAATTATGCTTGATTTTTCTAAAATTAACAGAAATACGAGGCGATTTATCGGACAAGTAAGTATTTCTTTAAATAAAGTTATTGTTAAATAGGTTTGGACCTAACAAATACAATATACCTACTACATCAATGCTTACAATAATTCCTTAGTTTAGTGTCTAGACCTTGCATGTATCGTAAACGAAATTTTTCCATTAAAAACCAGACAGGAAAGTGGGTTTAATATCGCACATTCAATTATGGTAAATTTACGAAGTATGTTTATGGATTGCATGGCAACAGATATGCCTCATCAGAAGTAAGTTATATCAATATTTCTACATATTTAATAGGTTTTTATTTTTAATATCTAATTATTGATTTTTATCCTTTCCACATAAATATAAATGCGGTTCTAATGTGTGTTATAAAATTTTTACTAATGTTTATCACAGCTTTTTTTTAGACAATGTGCAATTTTTTATAAATTCACCATCTAAAACTACGGTTGGAGTCGCCGAAAAGTTTACGACGAATAGAAAATTCTTTGCAAACATGATAAGCACACCTGCTTACAAAACCATGCTGGCTAATGATGTAAAAGAATTAAAAAAGAATACTGTTAATAAATTAAGATTTTGCGATGATGCAATAATGAATGAGGATCTTTTGAAAGATTTCTATTTGCGTGAATCAGATCCTATGTGAATGTAATAAAATTTTAAAATTTCAATAGGTCTATTTACGTGAATCAGATCCAATGTGAATGTAATAAATCCTGGTACTTATGAATTTCTGAAGCGCACCTGTATGCCTAAGAAGCCCAAATAATAAGTTTTGCAATGGTATTGGTGTCTAGTATATTATACGCCATGTACAATAATATAAATAATAATTACTACCCTAGCAACTTGTTTGCAAGGATCTTATACATATATAAATTAATTTTTATTTGTATGTATTATATATTGTATATATAATACATTATTAACAAACATAACAAATGCACCAAGGACATAAGTATTGTAATAATTATATAATTGTATTATAAAAATTATATGGTGACGTAGGTGATCTTTATTCCTAACATTTACTCTATGTAAAGTGTTTAACATTCAGTGTTGCAAGAAATTCACGAATTTGTTAATAAATTTTGATAATTGAATATATTTTCCGAATTTTCATGATTACAATTTAAATTGATTACATTTTTACAAATTTATTTTGATGATTACCGTTATGGACGAGTAATTATTACTCGGTCATTAGACACCTTATGGGTCATAAGCGAAGTGTAAGTGTGTAATAATCAATTAGCTGCAAAATATCTTTATTTTTTTTAAAGGTATATTTTATTTATTCGACGACATGCAATTATAGTCGTCGAAAATAAATAGTGCGCTATGCGTAATAATACGTGCGTTATAACAGAAATATAATAATATTTACAACTAATAGGGACTCTTAAATACTGGCAACATTAAATCAAAACACAAATTACAACATTTTTTAAAAAAATCATTAAAGTCGGCAGGCCTAGTCAGCCTAGTGCAAAATAACATATAAAAACAAAAAATCGAGTTTGTGATTATGAAAAATAGGTAATATAATAAAACCAAATAGGTAATATAATAATAACCATAAAAGTTGCAACTTCGTAGTATACATACTGATAAGATTTAGGCTGATACGGATTGTGACAGTGATATTAGAATCCTAAATCTTCAGAAAACCAAAAATAATATATAATACAATAATTTGTTATAAAAAATAACCTAATAAAACAATCAAGATCATAATTGTATGCGAATTAACAATTTAATTTATAAATTAATTTAATTGGGCTTTTAAGGGACCACAAATAGTTGTATCCATTTATTCCAGAAATTCAGTTTTTGCCACAAATACATTTTGTTTCAATAAATAAAATAGTAGACATTTATGAGCATTATTGTCACATAGGGATGGATTTCCAACATGAAAAATGTATCGTCCAGACTCAAAATGGATGGATTTGTGGATACATTGATAAAAGGGATGAAGGGACATATTACAAATTTAAGAGTATACCCTATGCAGAACCACCGGTTGGAAAATTAAGATTTATGGTAATATGTTGTTATATATTTAACAGACATAACCAACAGAAAATATTATCAATATGGTTAAAGGTTAAATGAAACAATGTTTTGCCAGATATACCATATGTTCATTATGCATTAAATGTCTTAAATTTATGTTTTACATAATCTTAAGTATTAATAAATTAGTTTTTTTTATTTTAGCCACCTAAATCCAATAAGCCTTGGAACAATATACTAGACTGTACAAATGATGCACCATTACCTCTATCACTCTATGTTAACCAAGATATTATTGGATGTGAAGATTGTCTTTATATAGAAGTATCCTCACCCAACATAAAACCTGATAAACCACTTCCAGTCATGTTTTGGATTGGAAGCTGTAACTTTGTTTATTATTTAGATGCAATTCTTGACCCAATACAATTAAACAATCAAGGTGTAGTGTTTGTAAGATGTGGATTCAGATTGGGTCCCTTTGGATTTCTTTCAATTAATGACTTTACTGCACCAGGAAATGTGGGATTGAAGGATTTGATATTAGCGCTGAAATGGGTACAAACTAACATAAGTAACTTTGGAGGTGATCCTAACAATGTAACTGCATTTGGAAGTAGCACAGGTGGTGCAATTGTACATCTTATGATTTTATCCCCTTTGGCTACTGGCCTTTTTCATAAAGCTATTGTTCAAAGTTCTAGTGCCCTAAATGGATGGTCTCTAGCAAAAAATCCTATTGAAAGTGCCATGACCTTAGCTAAACATCTGGGTATTGGGAAAACTGACAAATTTGAAGTGGTTGAAGAAATGAGAAAGCTATCAGGTTATGACATTATGAAAACCTATAAAAAATTCTTTTTTGATAAATACAGGGTTGAAAATGATGTATTTGACTCAACATTCAAGCCTTGTATAGAAAACGAATTTGAAGGTCAACCAACATTTATCAGCAAAAGCCCAGCTAAAATACTCAATTCTGGTAATTTTAATAAAGTGCCAATGATGATTGGTAGCAACAATGTGGAAGCCAAGGTACTGCAATATATAAAGGATAATTTTTATAAGGACTATAATAAATACAATGAGGATGTTAGACTTCTGGTACCAAAATCATTAGCAAATGTAAACAGTGATAGTCTAAAAAAAATTGGTGAACAAATATTAGCATTCTACTTTGTTGGCGCAAATAAAGTTACTGAACAAACCCAAAAACAGTACTTACAGTTTCTTACAGATTACTATTTTCTTTATTACTTGGACAAAACAATACGTATACATAACAAAGTTGCACCTGAATGCTCTATTTATTATTATGTTCTCAACTACCCTGGTGAATGGCTGGTGCCTAAAGAATTAGAGTTTTTTAACACTTTAGGACATACAGCAGAGCTTCCATTTTTATTTAGAATAAAATCAAGAGATGGCTCTTTCTACAAAGGAAGTTTGATTTCACTTACTACAAGGGATAGATGTGTCAAAATGTGGACCAATTTCGCCAAATATGGGTAAGTATAGCTAAGCTTGCTTGCAAAACTCGAAACAATCCTTTTGGAAAAAGGATTATTTCGACGAAATTCCTTTGCACAGTACATACACATTACAAATAACATTTTTTAATGTGTAACAGCTGAAATTGTGTGCCATGTATTAATATTCAAAACTTTTTTTTCAGAAACCCTACTCCTACAGATGATGATGAGCTTCTACAGATCACTTGGGATCCTGTAGAGAATGAAAGCAGACTGCATTTTCTAAGTATAAGTGCAGATTTGACAAAAGGAAGAAACCCATTTCATAATCGCATGCTTTTTTGGGAAAACATTCATAAAGAACATATAGTTCTGAAAGTTATAACACATATGAATGACATGGGGCTGAAATTTTAGGCATTTTATAAGTGTAGAGTTATTTTTGTTATTTTTACAATTGTTATCATTACATTGTTTATTCTTACTTTTTTTTCTTAATTATTTTTTCCATAAATTCACCTGGCTTTGATGAAAATTTCAAAACACTCCCTATGTGTTGCTTATACAAGATTTAAGTGGAATGTCAAACTGAATTGCAGGTCAATAGATTAACTTTGCAAAATTGTTAATCATCAATTCATAATATAATAATCATCAATAGGGGACATAAAATAAATAAATGTTAAATGGTAATGTAAAAATAAATATGATTTTGAATTTTAGGATTTAAAGGAGAAGTAGTACTTATTATAAATACCTTAGAGCTCAAAATCAAATACAAGATCTCCAGAGATAATGAAAAATATTATAATAAATAATGCAGCAGGTCACTGTTTCCTTTAACAAGCAAGTAATGAACACATAATAATAAAACAATATTTATAACTGCACGGATTTTATTGTATATGATTGCGGCACGTGACAGTTGTTTTTATTTTAAATTAACGGATTAATACGTTAATAAAACAAAGCAATGAAAAGTAAAAGATTACATTAGATCCAATTTCTTATTTAACAAATATATATCATTTCTATCACATAAGTTGAAGATTAGTAAAAATAAAGCAGATTGCTGCCAACTAAAATATACATTTTTACAATTAAATAATTGTACTAGATATACTGATATCTACACTTGCGAAATGAATATAAGGCGAGGTTTTACTAAAATTAGATAAACCAATGAACACAATCTACCATACATGCATAATTGGTGCAAAATAAGATAAATAATATATTTTTACACTCTGGTGTAGACAACTCGCGAAAGCACACCCTTCCCTTGTTAGGCATCTGAAAATCAATATTAAAATTTAAGCTAAAAATGGTTAAGCTCAAGCTCCAAATAATAAAATATAGTTTAGTAATTGCAGGATGTAAACTGCTAGTTTGACAGCATTTTACTGTGCAGCTATACTCTGTTTTAAAATGATAGAACTGGATATTTAAATTTTGTAATTAGCATAAAAACGCTTATGAAATACATTAGCACCACAAACATATTCTGGCTTTATACATTTTTATAGGTTGATAAGTCAGAAATGGATATCCCTAACTAAAGAGAAAGTTACCTTACCCTTTATAAATACAAATTGACACTCGGTAGTATTTCAGAAAAATGAATCATTCAATCCCTTGAATGATTGTGTAAACACACAAAGTATATTTAAATGTAACAAAATATACATACTGCACAATATTATATAAGCATTTAAAACTGGTATCCGCCCATTGGCACCGCTTGGTCTGCGGTGAAATTGAACTGGTCTGTCGTTGAAGAAACCTCGGGAGCGAGACGGCTGTCCTCATTCTCAGTGCCAAAATAATTCTCGATAATTTCAAATGCCTTCTGGTATATATCAAGGTTCTCGTGCGATTGTAAAAACTCTATTTTGTCTAAGCCTGCAAAAAAATGTTACAAATTATTAAAAGGAGACTTAAATACGTGTTCCATTTCGTATCTCAATGGCTATCTTGATACGTGCATAAAGTAGGAGACCTCTTTATACCCTTATAAATATAGGTAGAAAGTACATACCAAAGCATTCTTCAATAAGAGCAGCATAAGGATTGTTCGGTAGGTCCATTTGTTGGCCAGCCTTGAGAATATTGTCTAGTCCACTAAGAGCTACTTGCACTGTCTTCGCATCAGTAAGGGTTAAAAGATCACAGAGAGGTGGGATACAACCATGTTCCACTAGAAAACTGCAACAAAAATATTTTATATTAATGTGTGTGTAACACAAAACATTTAAAAATGACAATATTTGGCTGTAACCTCACCAAATATTAATTATAATATCGGAACAAATATTATACATACAGATATGTCAGTATTATATAGATCTTAAATCTTTTATAAAAAAACCTACCATAACATATATATAGCATACCTCTAATAAATTGATTCCTAAAATGAAATGAAAATATACAATTTTATCGCTTCTGGTATTTAAAGTTGACAAAATATGTATCTTTATTGTTACATTATTATATTGCGACTGTAACTTCTAAATATATATAGTTTTTTTTTTCAATGGATCCCAAAAAAACTATGTGATAATTGATTTCATAATATTAGTTTTGTTCAACGGCTAATATAAGCTAAGCGAAATACTAATCCTATGCAGACGAAACCGTAGGCACAAGTTAGTACATTTATGATTACAGACAACAGTTGCAACTAAAGTGAAGAAGATTCTTTTCCATTTCACCGAGGAAACACTGATGAATACGTATCTGTTTAATACAGGTATTAAGTTCCTAGGTATTGCAAAGAATATCAGATTAGTATAATTTTTATGTGAAAATCTAAACTATGTATATACAAAAATTATTATAAAAAGTAGAAAATATACCTACCTAATCTGCGCATGAGTTCCCCCGCTAGTGGCGTTAGTGATAGCCCACGCTGCTTCCTTCCTTGTTTTGAACTCGGCGTGCCTCAGAATGTCTATTAGAGTCGGGAAGATATTTGCGTCTATTACAGCCTGTAAATTTACCTTTCTGTTAGATCCGTTACTGGACGCAACTAAGACTATATTGAGGCTAAAATGACGTTTGACGTATACAAGCCCTATTAAATATTTATTATGTTCTTCAGTATTTGTTGTAGACACATATGTAACAGAAGTACATCATCTGTGAAAATTTCAACTGTTTAACTATAGTTACAGCTTGGTCACAGACAGTTCCAGTTTTTACCTAATGAGTATGGAAAAATTATTACAAGATAAATTAAACAAACTTGATTGATACTCAAATCAGATACATAAACTTATGAAGAATTTGCACCCAACTTTTGCTACTTAAATTATTTCATTATCAATCATCATTTAAACATTTAACTAGTGAATCGCTGTTGTCAGCCATAGGTCGATTTAATGTACACACAAATCCTACCTGTATCTGATGGGCGTTCCCCGCAGTGATATTAGATAGGGCCCAGCAGGACTCCTTCCTATGCGTCTCAGTGCTGGACTTGAGTAAGGCGTGAAGGCTCGCCAATGGGTTGCAGTTGAGCACCGCCTGCGTCTGCGCATCGTTTCCCGTCACGATGTTTCCAACCGCGCGGAGGGCGGCCGATACCACCGTGAATTTGTTGTGCCTGTGGAAATTCAACTTTATATTCTACAATTAAAAGATTTAAATAAAATATAAACATTTCATGTAAAATATTGTTTAGACGAGTCCATTTGGTTCGCACTGACCTTTTAAGATCTGTCACAATAATTTCACTTTTACTAGTTTAGAAATAATATAAAAAAGCGGGTCGAATTTAATATAGTTTCAGGCGCGCACGACACATTGTAGAATGTTTTAACCCACACTATTTTACGGTGGGTAAATTTAACAGTAAGTTTATATGGTATTATCAATTTCTAATAGTTCCTAGTACAAAACCTTAACGTTTTTGTTACTTAAAAAAATTTTTTTACTTAAAATTACACACGTCGACTCCAAAATGTTAATAATTTTTGAATGTGCTAGTCTCAGGAACTAATTGCAAATTGAAAATAATTGTTAGTCCAATTATCAAGGAAGCCTACATCGGTACTATCAATAAGAGAACATCATACAAGAAATTTTTTTATGAAAACGGGAAATATTTGACTTATAGCGGGTGACTTAGGCAACACAGAATAGTATACATCTAGAGGATTCGTTTGTTGAAACTACTGGTCCCGTGTGACACTCAGATAAAAATTGCATAGTGCATTGTGATATTACCACATACATGAGCAATTCAACAAGCCGTCTGCAGACACCAGAATCAATGACGGCCTGAATCTTTTCGTTTGGTCCATCTGAGAGATACGACAACGCCCAACACGCATCGCTTAGCACCTCTGCATCCGTATGATGCAACAGCCGAGCTAACACTGGTATACCTGAGAATATTACAAAATTTAATATTACGCAGCGCAAGAATAATTAAAGCAAAAATTAATGAAAGCGTTTTCAGAAACTACGGGTTTAAATTCATATGGTTTAAATATTTTTTGCGTTGTATAGTTAATTGAGGGTAACACCTTGCTACAATCAAATCAGCAGGAACATTTTTTTATTAATGAAAAATAATTTAAAAATAACTTTTTCCAGTATTTGCTAACTTCATGCAAGTCTAATTCCATGAATGGTATATGAATAACTAATAGTTACCAGGGGCTACAGCTTCAAAGTTCGTTGGCGGATTCTTGCCTCTACATAAGTTTGACAGTGTCCACACTGCATTTTTGGTCATGGATAGTCTTGAATATTTATTTAAAATTCTGAAAACCAATTCATTTAAATTAATAAAACGATGAACAAAAGTAATTAAAATTAAATTGGTTTTAACAATCGCTGCAATTTTATTAAATCATATACACCTGGAAATACTTCACTTTTGCCTTAATGCTAATTAAAAATTCTATATCTATTAATTGCCATCTTCTTTAAACAATAACACCAAAATTAACCCAAGTTTTTGAACCCATAAAATTGGGTTTCAACCACAGCAGTAACTGATTCTGGCTATAACGATGAATACAAGGATAAATACACGAATACTATGATTTCGTTATTCTCATAAGTTATTTTATTGATACCTAAAAAGTATGGTTACCCACATGTGATTAATGAAATCAGATTTTTGTCCCTTATCGTGTGCCAAATCGTGCCACAGAAGAAACAATCAAAATACCATAATAACCTAAGAAACTATTTCAAATATCAGATACTAACTCTAATAATGGCGGTAACAATCCAGCGGCCAGCACCGTATCACGACACCTGGGAGAATCACCCGCAACATTCCCAAGTGCCCACAGAGCCTGCTCTCTGACGTCATCACTCGCCCCAGAACTGACCAGCCCCACTAAAACAGGGACTGCCCCACATTCCACAACCACACGCGTCTGCTCTGACGATCCCGACGCTATATTCGTCAAAGCCCATGCTGCTTCGAACTAGAAAACGTCGTGTAAGTGAGCGTTTGGAGCAAAGACAGTGTCGCAACTATTGGAATGATAACCAGGCGTATCTGGCGATTGATGAACATCAAGTTTAAGATCAGCTTATTTTAAATATGTGTATTGAGCAATCAGATAACAGCAATGTAATGTTAATTAATAGATAATTTAACAAAAAGTACCTGTAATGTGGGATTAGCACTATTCACAAGAAATTCAACAAATTTAGGAACAATTCCAGTCCTTATGACTTCATCTATGGGAGGATTAGGCTCTCGGCTTAATAGCTTTCTAAAGGTCTGTGTTGCTATAACTTGGTCATGGGGATTGTCGCCATAGAGAGCAGCCACCATCTGTGGAGTTATGTCTTCAGAAGACGAAACATTCAGGTCATCCTGAAATTCATTAATCTGAATTAAGTACAAGATATTTTAAAAAGTAAACATTAGCTTAGTTTTATATTATTTTAAACCAAGATCTGTCTCAGCCCTGGGAGGACCACACAAAATTAGCAAGAGAAAACCATTTCTATTACAATGGAATGAGTATTAATCGGAATTACAAAACCGATTAATACTAATAAAACTAGCTCCAGCCAAAATTCATCTTTTTACTTGAGCAGTTCCCAAGAGATATTTTGTGATAAAAGAGATTACAAATTAAAATTTTCCCTTAAATTTTTATATTTTATATAAAATTAAACTTTCAATACACTTTATAAATTTCTCCTCAGCACAAATTTGTACTTAGGACAGAAACATTTAACAGTTGCGTGTGTGCCTAGTTTATTATTGCATATTATTATATCAATAATTTACAATTTTATACTAGTTAGATATACCTGCAAAGCAACATCTGGTGCGTTTGGTGCAGGTATGTTCACATTTCTTCTCTTGAGGAGCTGTTGCTCCCTCTTCTGTTTCCGAAGCTGGACACCTTCTTCCTCACGTCTGCGCCTCAGCTCATCAGCACTTAAGCCTGCATTCTTGTAACGATGCTTGTGACCTCCAGACATCTACCAAGTTTAGAAAAATGCAAAATTTAATTGAACAACTTATCATGAGACCACCAATGCAACTAACAATCAATAGCATTTTTCATCAATTGCAGTGTCAGGTGAAGAGTTTCAATCAAAACTTATTTAAACTTGGCTACAGAATAAATCTAGTGCTAAAATGACATGCCTTGCTTGACTTTTATACAAACAACAGACAGAATGGTTTATTAGGGAGGGTGAGTCACTTCAGTTCAGAAGACCAATGCAGTGATTTGAAAGATATTTAATACTTAGTAATATAAAAATATTTCATAATATTACTTAATAAAGCAAATATTTTTAAATTAAATACAATAAATCAAAAAGTTATTCTGAGAATGCAATTTACATTAACCTATTTAAATCAGATTGTCATCAGTATTAAAATTAATTGAACTAGAATATTGCTACTTTGAAAGAGTACGGTCATTTTCATAAACATGCTTATTTCAATCAGTAATAATATGCAATTTTAATAATTACTACCATAAATTTCAATTAATATGAATTAATATACTCAGGTTATTATAAATAAGGAATTACACAGTATAGAAAGAAAAAAAAATTAAATAAAATATAAGCCTGGTATTAATTGTTTCATATTATGTACACAAAAATAGGTTTGCATGTAAAACTTTTACACTACAACTGCTAAACCAATTGGAAAGACTTTGACACAAGAAGCAGATGCTTAAGACCATGGAATAACACAGAAAATGGGACCATGGGCATGGTTTGTTTCGTATATAACTATTTTCCATAAACGTTTACATCTACAACACAAATTAAAGCATCTCTATAAAATACACTGTAATCAAATAGTATTTCTTAGCACCCTAACAACATCTTATGACATATAAAAATACACATTTTTCAAAAGAATAGGATTAAAACACTCACATTTGAACAATATAATTAAAGTTGCTATAGGAAGAAAACAATCCAACATCTATCATAAAATTTCGTCTTTTTTGAATAATTTTCAATTCACCATTAATATTTTATGGCAGATGATAGATCGTACTCGTAGACCGTAGTAAAGTTGTACACCAATCACCATAGAAGTGTGAACAATTTTTAGACGTCAATCATCACCTTAAATGTCAATGGCCGTGTCTGAAATTTGACTAGTTTAATAACAGTAAAACACATCTTTAGACATTAGAAAATGTATTAATACTGACAGTCATCGTATGTTAATCAATGTCGTAGTTGTTTATGGTAACTAAAAAGTATTCCAACGTAATATGAGGTTGTATCATTCCTCCCTACCTATATTTCTTCAATGAGTCTCCTAGGCGCTTTTCTTATTCGAATGCTACGCTGAGTCTGAGTTTCCGTTGAGTGCGAGGTATGTGATGCTGGTGTAGAAATCGACGTGGTAGGTGTAGTAGTAATTAACTGAGGTAGTGTCGAATTTGTTGAGTGATAAGTCGGTGTGAGTGATACTGGTGTGTTTACCGTAGCTGGGGTATCGCTAGAATTTCGTGTCACAGGAACGTTTGAAACGTCACCAGGGCTTTGTGTGAGCGAAAATGTTACAGTGTTGGACGGTGTGACTCGTGAGTGGGACATTTCTTTCTGATTACATGTTGGGGTGCTGGGGTTTGCTGGTCTAAGGTTACATGATGCCAAACGAGGTCGCATATAATCGGCGTGTCTCAATTTGTCCCCCTTCGACGTGGATACTACATAGGAGTATTTATGTTTTCTTTCTTTTACGACTGCCGGTTGCCACAACTTCTCTTCTCTTGTTTTTATATAGACTTTGTCCTGAGGAAAAAAACTTGGTTCCTCTCTATGACCTTCTATTGTTTCTTTAATTCGTTGATAATTTAAAACTTGTGTTGGGTTTGGTCTGATGTTAGAAAGAAGACAGTTCAAGCGCCGACCGAACATAATTTCTGACGGGGCTTTTCCAGAAATGGAGTGTGGAGTGTTACGATAGTTAAATAGGAATTCGTTAAGTCTACATAACAATTCTTCGCTATTTTCCGATGCCATTCTTTCTTAAACGTTCGAACGAGCGTTCTGCTAGACCATTCGTGCGTGGATGATATGGTGAAGATCGTATGTGTAGAATGCCATGCGTGTCACAATAGTCTTTAAATGCACTGGAGGTGAATGGGGTCCATATCGGACACAATATTTTAGGAATTCCGAAATGAGATTAGTTCAAGGAACTACAAGTATCTAGTTGTAATTAAGGTTAATCTCAATCCACTAGACAAGCGTCGCAGAGAACCAAAGAGTACCATGAAAAGTCCAGCAAAATCGATGTGTACTCTTTCCCAAACACTTTAGGTATCGACCAATTAAAAACAGGAAGTTCTGGAATTGTTTTTGTTGACACCTTGTATTTTGAATACGTGTCAATGTGTTCGTCCAACAATGGCCACCATACGTAGAAACGGCTAAGAGCTCGCATAGCAGATATACCTGGATGCCCACGATGCAGGTAAGCTAAAACTGACTGTTGTAAAATCTGAGGAATGACCATCCTACCTTGTCACATAATAATGCCATTCTCTATAGACAGTTTATCTCTCTTTCTATAAAAATGTTGTAATGTATCTTCGAAGTGTACATCCCTCCAACCAAATCGAATGCACTGTATGATTTTACGCAGTGTTAGATCCTTAGATGTATGTCGTTTAATTAATTCTTCCGTAAGGTTTAAATCTTCAATGTGAGCAGTTATAAGTTTCGTGACAACTCTATGTACTGAACGTTCAATAGTGGATGGATGTATATCATGATTCGGAAGTCTGGAAAGGCAATCAGCTAACAGATTATGCTTTCCTTTCTGGTATACTATGTCGTAGTTGTAACTTCCAATCAGTAAAGCCCATCGAACAAGGCGATTTTTAACAATTTTTGGTAAATTTCTTCGGGGTCCCAGGATATGGATTAATGGTTTGTGATCGGTAACTTATGTAAAAGATGTTCCTCTAAGGTGCAAATTTAGTTACCCCAAACAAAATGGCTAGAGCTTCACGATCTATAACAGAATAGTTAGATTCCGCTGGCCTTAATTTGCGAGAAGCAAAAGCAATTGGCTCTTCTAAGAGTCCTTTCTTATGATATATTACAGCTCCTAACCCTTTTTCTGAAGCGTCACAAGCAAGGAATAGGTGTCTTTCTTGATCAAATGCAATCAATGGTTGTGACTTTAGAATACATGCTTTTGTTTTTCAAAATTCTGTTTTCATGTTTTGACCATTGCCAGCGATGGTTTTTACTTGTTAATTTGTGTAAATCTGCGCAAATACTATGCAGATGCGGAATAAAACGTTCGTAGTAATTGATTAGGCCAAGGAAAGACCTCAATTCCGTAATGTTTGTTGGCTCGGGAACCTTGGTAATTGCCTCTATTTTAGATGGCGAAGGTGATATACCCTTTTCACTAATTATATGGCCCAAGTATTCAACTTCCTTTTGTAAAAAGGTACATTTTTTTAGATTAACCTTTAGGCCCGCGTCCTTTAAACGTTGGAAAACAATTGACAAGGTATGTAAGTGATCTTTTATGTTTTTTCCAGTAATTGCGATATCGTCGAAATATATGGCTACTCCGGGAATATCTCCCAAAAGTTTATCAAGGTAATGTTGGAAAATTGATGGGGCAGTAGATATGCCGAATGGCATTCTGTTATATTGATAATACCCTTTATGTGTTGATATTGTAAGATATTTTCGTGACTCTGGTGCTATTGTAAATTGTAGGTATGCATCTTTGAGATCAATTTTAGAGAAAATAACACCGTTTGAAAGCGTTTGACGCAGTTGGTCAAAGATAGGAACCGGGTGGAGATGTTTTATCAAAACTGGATTCAGTGTACAGCTGAAATCTCCGCAAATCCTAACTTGACCCGTCGGTTTAACAACATTCACAGTCGGCGTGGACCATTCTACTGCAGTTGTATTCGAATCGATTTCCTGTATTATACCATCTGCGATTAGACGTTCAAGTTCAACTTCTATATTCTTTTTTAAGCTGAATTTAATGGGGCGTGCTGGAACATGAACTGGTATGGCATCAGCCTTGACGTGTATATTGACTTCATAATCTCTAACCTTACCTAAGTTCCCGTCGAAAAGGTCAGAGTACTTTTTCAATATTTCTTTTATTTGTTGTTGTTGGGCTTGTTGGACAGCCATAAATTGAACAAACTGTTCGTTCATATCCATTAACTTCTTTTCCTCGTCGCCAATTTAATAACAGTAAAACACATCTTTAGACATTAGAAAATGTATTAATACTGACAAAGTCATCGTATGTTAACCTATATGTGGTAGTTGTTTATGGTAACTAAAAAGTATTCCAACGTATGAAGTTGTATCAACTAGCATTTCACATCTGAAGGATGAAGTAAGCATATAATAGAAAATGAAAGCTGACAATTAACAATTTTAGTATTATTTGTGACGTATTCATCTGCGCATTCGGTGTTCTGTGATTTAGTATGTCGATGATGTCAATCAAGAATACGAATTACTAGTTAGATTAGAACTACTACGGCTACTTAAACAGTGATCTGTGGATAGAACAAAAAATTGTGCAATAATTTCACTCCTTCAAGAACTTGTCTTCTTTTAGTATAAAAAATGGATAAGTTACTTCGTGTAAGACCGTCAATATCTTTAATTAGAAGATTTTTGTGTACACCAGCTCAAGAAAGCAAAACCCAGGCTCAGGCAACAGTTGAGTCACTATCTTCAAGATATAAGCCTACTGAGTTTCAAAAATTTCTTCTTGTATGGACCAAAAAATATAAGAGCAAGGCGGAGATCCCAAAATACGTAACGTACGTTAGATACATGATAAATGATATTGTTTATTATTCATTCATAAAATAGTATTTTATTTAACAATGGTTATCTATTGCAGCTCTGAAGTAATTGATAGGTCCAGGAGTGAAGCCAGAATCAAATTATCAAATATCTTAATGGCACTTACTGCTCTAGGAAGTGCTTTTGCTATATGGTCGGGGAAAAATGCAGCAAAACGAGGTGAATCTGTTCATCAAATGAATCTAGATTGGCACAAAAAGTATGAAGAAGAATTTAAAAAGAACCAAGAACAAGCCTCTGCAAAGTGATAAACATCATGAACAATGCTGTAGATGCACTTATGTTTGAAATGTAGCTTTCTTTAACAAATGAATGTAATATATTTTTCTGAAACTATAATCTAGACAATATGCAATATTTTTAAAGATTAAGTGGATTTTACACATTAGATAAGTTTAGCATTATAAATAATATTATTGTTTTGAAATATGTGTGTTGTATTTTATTCTAGCATGGCTCAGCTTTAAATTTATACATACTACATTTTCCTTACAACTACTTAAAATTTGCATTAAAAAAAAATGTCAGAAACAGTGTAATAATAATATTTGCTATTAACGGTTTGAAAATCAAAGTAGGCTTACAGTATAAACATATATTTCTGTAAGTTTCTATAATCTAACTATATATTTACATGCAACCAATAAATGCACTTTTCAGGATAGATCTGTACTAGGCTTGAAATAATCCCTACATTTTTCTGTAAATAATTTTGTTGTCTTTTCCTTTATAACTTCCTCAACACTGAGCTCAGTTTGTAGAAGTCGTAACTAAAACAAAATAAGAAACAGCAATTAAGGAAACTTGTATCACAGTAGAGTGGGGATTTATTGAGCAATAATGTCAAAGAAATGAAATACATTACAAGTAAGGAAAAAGTGTTTAGTTGACTATAGATTTTTCTTTGTATTAGTTATGTTTTTTTAGTAATTTTAAATATTGTGCATAGTAATAGGACAGTATTTACTGTTTTCTTTTACAGAATTTACTTACTATCCACAAACAAAAACACAATAAATACATTGAACTTCATCTAAAATTAATATATTTGTTCCTTTTATCCAAATATGTATTTCATTTTAACTGTAGCAATGTTTATATAGTTACCTTTCTCTGTTCTGCTTTTAAATTTTTTAACAAATCAATATCATCAGGCTTTTGTTGCTTTGCAGTCTTTAATTTTTTTACAGTATCTGCAGTTACTATGATGCAATTTTTTATCACCTTTTCCCGTTCACTATGACCGTTTTTAATTTGCTCATAAAGTTCTCGGCAAGCAGAAGTTGCATCCGTTTTCGATTTAAAAGACTCCGTAGGTAATGATGTATTTAAAGTATATACTATTTTGTCGTCAAGTATACGCATTTTTTTGAGATTATCCTGGGAATATAAAAGTTTCCAAATAAATTAAAATTATAGTTCATATCTACACAGTTACCGAATATTACAAACCTGAAATTCTAGAAAATCTGGACAAAACATGATAACAATTTATATACAAAGGTTAATTATTAGAATAATGTTATTAAGCGTAAATTATTGTTTTTTCTACTAGTTTTTACTTCTCAGCTGTTTTTAGTTTTGAATCTCAGGTTATGTTAAATAATGTTGAATTTAGTGATATAGTTGCGATTCGCTCGGCCGATAAAACCGGAAATGTTGTTCTTGTTTTATCTGTGTTGGCAGTTCACGATGACAACCTCTTTACCACGATGTTTTCTATAACGACGTTCATAGAGTCATATGTCATTGCTTGTCTACCAAGTTTAAGGGCCACAAAAATGTGCCAATATGACAAAATTTACTAAACCCAGGAAGTTTTATAAATCTTACATATTAAAATCGGTCGATGTGGAAACTGCGCTAAACGTGATAATAATAATATCTACTTTCCCTGGGTAAAAACATTCTTCTAACGGTAAAGGCCACATGGAATCTTGATGTATCAGGCCCCCTTCGTAACGTGATGACAATTTCTGTTAACTAGTATTGTAATTTTCATACAAATTTATTTTTCGAATTTCGACACTATACGTTATTTAATCTTGACTAAGGCCTGGGGCTCGTCTGCTTTTCGGATAGCAATGGCGTGAGATGTTTGATATGCAATTTGCTAAAGCAGTTTCCTCCACTGTGAGTTCCATTTATGATATTGTCAGTATTTTATATTAGTATTTAGGTGTTTTATAATTTGTTATTATTTATTCCTATGATAAAATTTTCTTTTTATATTTAGGAAGAAACCGGAACCTACGCCCCTGCATTTCTCTCCTTACTGCACTCGATTGTAACGACCGGCCCGGAGATGATGTGTTTGTAATGAATACCTACTGAATTTAGTTTTTTGAAGTCACGGATATTTATAATCATAAGCTTTTCGTGTTGATACCTATATAAAATATATACATACATACATCTGATACAGTAAGTAAGTAAAGTATTTTATTTTAAAGTAAGTATTTTAATCTAATTAACGAATTTCATGAACTACAAGAACTAATTGCTACCTTATCGATAAAACTACGAAAATTCAACGCCATCTCGAATTCATTCTTTACTTCTTATGTTTGTTTTCAAATGGTTTATTTTATTACATACATTCTAAACAATTACGTGTATATTTTAACATTTTTAGATAGCTTAGATCCTTTTTCAATTTTTTATACTTGATTTCCTACTTATTTCGTGAAAATTTCATTCAAAATAGTACATTGTAATCACGTAATCAGCTTATTGTTATTTTAAAAATATTAAATTTGATATTAAGCTCTAAGTACAATCATCAATTAGTAAGTAGCATATACATACATTTTTGCAAAAATTTGTACTAGCGATCTCATGACGCTTTACGGGGTTAAGGATGACAAGGCAAAATATCTCGATATTAAAAAAAACATCCTTATATTTTTATCCTGAAAATCAATATTGAGACTGAATTCGAACATATTATGATGGCAGGTCATATTGTTTATGATCTTTGCTCAATAACACGGCAAACTTAATAAAACGGAGTCCTATTTTCTAAAATCGATTTCAAAAACCCTAACTTACAATTCTCAATAGCTCCAAAAATATATATTTTTCATTTCAGATAAACTGTTGGGGAATATCAGAATAGCAGTATATTTTGATTATTTACCAATAATAGGAAAATACTTATAAACATACATGTATAATTGTCCAACGAATGTTACGGATTTCAGGTCCGTAACATTCTTTTTCATTTCCTTGACTTAGTCAAATTATTAAAAACGTGTCCTCGCTTGTATATTTCCCCCAATTTTATAAATTTAGGAGTAATATTGACCATTACATAAGGGCAAGATTAAAAAATCTGTACCGAATAGGGGACTTCATTCACCTTAATCACTAATCAAAAACCTATGATCCACATCCTAGGATCCCATAGGATCCTCTAAAGGTTATTAGTCATCGCCATGTCCGCTGTTCCTTACTAATTGGGCTTTACAGTTATGACGTCGTATACTAGAAAGGGAAACGGTTCATTACCTTTCAAGACTTCCCACCAATTTATTTAAGGAGGCTACCATATAGGAATAGTGATTTTTTGCTCGGATAGAACAGAACTCACCCGGGAGTCGAACTCACATTTGCTCCGTTTTTACGATATACGAATTTTGAGTTCAACTTATGAATTTACGATAGAATACGCAAATATAAAAATTATACATAGATTTGAAAAATATTTTTATTTTTATTCTATAAAATATTTTTATAAAATTAATATAAGTTTCTAAGTAATTCCGTTATTAATGTTAATTTTATTTATAAGATATCTATCTGGTTATTGCAGTATAGTCTGGCGACCTCACTTACCCATTACAGTTTAAATATCGCTTTCTGCGTTGACTACCGCTTTTGTCTACTAGGTTTCTATTGTATGTGTTTCTCTTTCTTTTATTTTTATTATGAAATAACCAATGTTTCATATTTAAACAACATATTTTTGTCTACTTTTTTAAATGCATGTTGTGTTAACTATTAAAGTTACTATAAGTATAGATTTCTTAGTATAAGCTTTAGCCTAATTTAAAAATGTATATGGCTAATGCTTGCTTGTTAACCATTAAAATAAAAAAATCTATTATTGTTACAATAATTTTTATTTCGCTCCAAACGCACCTGTGAGCATAGAATGATGGAGTAATGAAAACCATTAAAATTACTACTTTAGTTAAAGTTAATTGAAGTACCTATTGGCTATTTAATGATCAGTTATGAAGAGACGAATGAAAAAATTATTGCATATTTATATATAACAGTGGATGATGATAGGTTGATGATGATGATATATGAGAAAGTTTTCTTCATTACATGCTTGTAATTGTTGTGTTGAAGTACGCAAAGGCAGCACTTTATTTCCTGGGTGACCACTCTTTCCTTCACTAGACAGGTATCTATTTCCCGACGAAAATACGGACGGATATTTCTCTATTACAAAAATTGTACGGTCGATTTTTAAACAAAAAATCAATTCTATTTACTATTTAGTAAAAAACTTACACGCGGAACGTCAGCGTACATACACGAATTACGCTGTTGTAAAGCGACACTTGTCTGTCAACTGTCAACAATCTGGACGTTGATTAGTTATTTCAGTATCAAATGTCAATGTCTATGTTGTTTTGACTTTTTAAATGAATATCGTGTTTCTCTTTCTTTCGTTACAGAAGTCAAGATGAAGTACGTTTGGATTACAATTTTATATTAATTTTTATCTTTATAATCGTGATGTTAATTTTAAAGTTGTTTTGTATTTAAAGTAGTGATGTGTGGTACATATATTATAAGTGTTTTATTTGCAGGATCGGCCTTTGCGCTTACAGTGGTTACAAGATTTACCCTGGCCATGGAAAGACCATGGTTAAGGTGGATGGCAAGGTAAGAGTTTTTGTTGTAACCCGCTTTGTTATAAAAAATCGATGTTATGTTTTCAGTATAATCATCCTCTTTGTTAGTTTACCTTTTTGTAGACTTCTTTTCCCAATTCTATACTAATCACAATAACTTTGTTATAGTGGTGTCCAAGGAACATATTACCACAGGAATTATAACCTACTTTTTTTTCAGACTTTCACATTTCTGAACTCAAAATGTGAAGCTGCACATCTTATGAGGAGGAATCCACGTAAAGTAACATGGACTGTACTCTACAGGTATTATTAGCTTAAATGTCTATTAAAAGATTTTGATATTATGATTGATGTCTTTCTATTGCAATAATAGGTTTACCAACATTGGAAATCATAAGAAAAATTCTATACATACTGAATAATTATATCAGATAGTTTTATCAAGCCTTCATAGGAATTCTTAGTATATTTTTTGGGTTCAGTTTTATCTTAATTATTGCTACATATAATATTATAGCTATCACTAAAAACATATGTTATCAATTGCTTAAAATATGGCATACTGACTGCCCGGAAATATTTTATTGGGTAATGTGATTTCTAGCAATCATTTTTTTAGTTCAAGAAAGGACAAGCAGCTTTAAGTACGGGGATAAGTTTTAATCGCAAGTGTTTTAGAACCCTAGAAGTTTCTTTAGTAGGGTAATTTTTGATGCATCTTTTATGACATCATTTGTAGCCATCACATGAACTTACCAGATCCAGTGAGAAACATCGACATGAGGGAGCAATCTTTTGGCTTAACAGATGATTGTGACTGTCAATTACTTATAGCCAACATAATTTGCCACAAAATAAAAATTGCGACTATAATTAAAGATCTAAGCTATCATTTCTCAAGTGGACTCTTACAGAACCAATATTGAACCTATTTAAGTATATAAGCTTTAGTAACTTTGTGACAAGATTTATATACCCCAAACTGGGTGTGAAATATGTGTCATTCGGTCACTTTCAGTTCTGGCGCGTGTTCAAGAAGGGACAGGAAGAAGAATAGTGGTAAGAATGCTCTGCAGGAACCCAGAAGTTCCAGAGGGCTATTGTGGAGCACTATATAGTAACATCATGGCTTAAGGAACTTAAACAGTAAATGCATAAGGGAGCTAGCTAGTAAATTAGTATGACAAATTAACAATTTGTCACATACACTAATTGAAGTTACCACACTCTCCCAGAACATTTGATATTACGGTTTGACTTGTATAAGATTGTAAAATTACCCCAAATGTGATAGATTTTTGTCCATTGAATTTTCGTATAATAGAAGTAAAATGTCTCCTTATATTGGAAACTAAATTATTGTTAATTTGTATATTTAGTTTCCCTGTTTGGAACAGAAATCTACTCTTTGTTGAAGTCTTTGCTTTCCAAAATTGCTATTCCTTTTTCAATAGAACTAAGGCTTTCTGTCAAGTTTCTAACTCCCATTTCATCTGCTAATTGTACTGGGTCCTAAGAATCAAGATCTCCCTTCCTCTTGTTTATGCATTTTTATGGCCTCATCAGTTGTAGCTACTAGGGAGTATTTCTGACTATGTGATTTTATGTATTTCAATAAATATAAAAATATCTTGGGACAGGAGGAAATAATTCTAAACTTTGTGCTTCCAATATATTGATTACAGTGGTTTGCAAATTTGTTTGAATTTAATATAATGTTTTCAGGGCTGCAAAGGAGGCCAAAAAGTCTACAAAGGCTGCAAAGAAAACAACTGCGCCACCAACAAAAGTAAAAGCACCTCCCAAGGCTAAAGCAGCTAAGGTCTCACAAAAACCAACCACTCGTATTGGGGGAAAACGATAAAAATAAAATAAATTTTTAAGGACAATTATATCTTTTACTTGAAAAGCTACAAAATAAATATTCTATTGCAATGTACTTATTTTAATAGAATAGTTTTGCAGTTGACCCTTGCATACCCTCTGAAAATCCACAAAAAGTTTTATAGTTGCTCTAATCATATGGAACCAGTACTAATACACTAAATCTTTAAGTAAACAGACCCATGATGTCTCAATTTAAAAGAGACCTATTCAACCTAAAAAAGCTATATCTAGCTAATACATGTGTTATACTAATGGTGAGGCAATTGTCATTTGTTAAAATTGGCACTTAAATAATTAATATACATTAAAGTTATGTTAACTTATAATATTTTCAATTGTATTTTAAATCATGTAACTTATGTTTTACAGTCAATGTATTTAAAGTTTGTAATAAACTCTTTTCTTTACACTGCTATATAACTTAGGTATTATACTATATATACCATATTTTCTGTAAGCACCTTGTATAATCAATAGCATATTGTGGGAAAAAAACATAAGACTTTCTGAGTAAAAATAGTGCTATGTTTATTTGTCATGACGATGTAATTTCTTAGTATTTTCATAAAAATATTTTAAGAACAGTGATAATATATAAGGGACACTAAGTAGTTTTATTTAGATGAAAGTATGTATGATTAATTCACCTCAAAAATAGGAACTAACAAAAGCCAGTGTATTTGATATACAATTTAATATTCCCATGAAACAACAATTACAATCATTTATGTTATGCTTCAGATACATAAAATTATAGGTTCAAGTATACTACTAATACTTGATTAAATAAATTAGTAATTTTAAAGAGTTTCAAAAACTACATTACACTTATATTTAAGCATTCTTTGCAAGGGTTTCTGCCTTAGCAACCACTTCTTCAATAGGACCAACCATATAGAATGCAACTTCTGGAAGGTGATCATATTCTCCTTGCAGGATTTTTGAGAATCCTTTAATGGTCTCTTCCAGTGGTACCAATTTGCCTGGGTGACCAGTGAATACCTCAGCTACTTGGAAAGGTTGAGAGAGGAACCTCTGGATTTTACGCGCACGTGCGACGGTCAGCTTGTCTTCTTCAGACAACTCATCCATACCCAAGATAGCAATAATATCCTGGAGAGACTTGTAGTCTTGTAAAATTTTCTGAACGCCACGAGCGACATTGTAGTGCTCTGCACCAATTATATTGGGGTCCATGATACGAGAAGTGGAGTCCAGAGGGTCCACAGCTGGATAGATACCAAGCTCAGCAATAGCACGAGACAGCACCGTAGTAGCATCCAAGTGAGCAAAGGTAGTGGCTGGAGCAGGATCAGTCAAGTCATCAGCTGGCACATAGATGGCCTGAACAGATGTAATGGAACCCTTCCTTGTGGTTGTAATTCGTTCCTGCATAGTACCCATGTCAGTAGCTAGAGTAGGCTGGTAACCTACAGCTGAAGGAATACGACCCAAAAGGGCAGATACTTCAGAACCAGCCTGTGTGAAACGGAAAATGTTGTCAATGAAAAGCAATACATCTTGACCCTCTTGATCTCTGAAGTACTCAGCAACAGTGAGACCCGTTAAGGCTACACGAGCACGGGCGCCAGGGGGCTCGTTCATTTGGCCGTACACGAGAGCTACTTTTGAGGTCTTGTCTGAGAGTGAAATTACTCCAGACTCAATCATTTCATGGTACAAGTCGTTACCTTCACGGGTACGCTCTCCTACACCAGCAAATACAGAGTAACCACCATGAGCCTTAGCTACATTGTTGATCAACTCCATGATGAGTACCGTCTTGCCTACACCAGCACCACCAAACAAACCAATCTTTCCTCCCTTTGCATATGGGGCCAATAAGTCTACAACTTTGATTCCTGTTACAAGAATCTCCTGTTCTGTAGACATATCTACAAACTCAGGGGCTTCAGCGTGGATTGCAGCTGTTTTGTCACTGGGAATTGGACCGCGCTCATCGATGGGCTCGCCAATGACGTTCATAATACGACCCAGAGTTTCTGTCCCCACTGGAATACGGATGGGAGACCCAGAGTCCAGAACTGGCTGACCCCGGACCAAACCTTCGGTACCGTCCATAGCAATGGTACGCACAGTACTCTCTCCCAAGTGTTGCGCCACTTCAAGGACGAGCCTTGGCGAACGGTTCTGAACTTCCAAAGCATTGAGGATGGGTGGGAGATTGTCTTCGAATTGTACATCTACGACAGCACCAATGACTGCTACTACCTTACCTTGTCCTTTTCCAGCAGGAACCTTTGCAGCATAGTCACGTTTGTTCGCAAGTGCTGCACTAATGAGAGGTGTCTTCTCGGCAATGGCATTTGATACTACCGTCTTTGTGGCCAATCGACCAGCTCTACCGACGGTAGAAAACATTTTCGTATTCGTTTTTTATAGTATTTCGTAGGAATGTAAAGTACTTTAGAATTCCACTTTTGAAAATCCGGTGCCCTGCGGAGTTTACGTAAGAGGAATTGACAATAGAGATCTAGAATAAAAGTGAACTGTGAAGAGGTTGATAGAGACAATTTTATTCACATAGAGTTTTCACAGATTCCTCTATTCGATTTGTAACATTCTGTATTTACTATTTCTTGTCATTTGTCAGGTTGTAAAATTATTTGCATATTATTTAATGTGACTCATAGGAAAAGTTTTTTTTAAATTTATTATTATTTTAAAAATAAAAACGAGTTTAAAAAGTTCAAAAACGGGCTTTTCTACGATTTTTTCCCAGACTAATAGATAATGTGGAACTGTGGTTGAACTTATTACTAGATTTTTTCTGCCATATAAAAAATCAAATTTAAAAGTTTAATTTATCATTATATTATGGCATATTTGATGGGATCCGAATTTTTTTAATCTGCCAAACACTGAAGGAGCATATTTTTTTGCTGCTTGCCTCAAATCACTTCATATTTTTTCTAACTAGTAACTTGCTTTCGAATTTCGCATGATCTGTTAATTGTGATTACTGAGTACTGTGTATGGTATAGTGTATCGACTATTGTCTATATTGAATACGCTATGCGATGAACTTTTGCACAACTGTGTACTATTTAACATCTAGCAAATTTCATTTAAACATTGATTCGTAGTTCATTTAAAATTAAATTAGTATAGTAGTACTAAATATGGAGTATATTTCTCCCGATGAACCGCTAACTACGGCAACACGAATGTAACTATAAACTTAGTGGAGTAGCTAGGTTATAATTTTTAAACAAGCCCTTTAATATTTATTATTTATTTTAGATTGTGTTGTCAATGTGCTGTGCCTATAGAAGCAAATCCTTCTAACATGTGTGTAGCTTGCTTAAGGGCACATATAGATATTACAGAAGGTATTCCTAAGCAGGCGACACTCTTCTTTTGTCGCGGGTGTGAAAGGTTAGTAAAAGACTTAAGATAATTATTAGAAGTTGCCCAAAAGTTTATCTACTATATTTAAAAAAATATATTTATTTCTTCAGATACCTACAGCCTCCAGCTGAATGGATTGTTTGTGCACTGGAATCTAGAGAACTTTTAGCTCTGTGCCTTAAAAGACTGAAAGGCCTTAATAGAGTAAAATTAGTTGATGCTGGCTTTGCATGGACTGAGCCACATTCCAAAAGAATAAAGGTATTTGATGAACACTATCAGTAACATTTTTCTATACTTATTAATACAGTAGCTTATATAAAGTTTTGGAATTAACCACAATGACAACATATGTCATTAAAAGACCAACAGGCACTAAATGTTATCTATTCTTATCAATTTTACATATATTATAAAAATAACCTTTTTCAATTATATCCTTTTTAGGTAAAGTTGACTGTTCAAGGAGAAGTTATGGGTGGTGCTGTATTGCAGCAGACATTTATAGTTGAGTATGTAGTTCAGCATCAGATGTGTGATGCTTGTCATCGCTCTGAGGCACAAGATTATTGGCGTGCCCTGGTACAGGTTAGACAAAGGGCAAACAACAGAAAAACCTTCTACTATCTTGAACAATTGATTCTAAAGCACAAAGCACATGCTAATACACTTGGAATTAAACCAAAACATGGTATGTTGTCTGATTTGTAATTCAAAAATAAGAACTACTTGAATTCCTGTAGAATTTCTTATTAACAATGATACTCTCTGCTCTCATTGCTGTTTGTTTTTATTTTAGAAAGGGTGAGAAGTACCTAATATATTAATACATAGATCTTAATAAATTTTTTTAAATATCTATTTTAATAAATAAAAACATTTATCAGAAATAAATAAATTCTTTTGAATTTCAGATGGTTTGGACTTTTTCTATGCATCGGAGAATCATGCTCGTAAAATGGTTGACTTTATTCAGTCAGTGCTTCCCATAAAGTGTCAACACTCAAAGAAGTTGATATCGCATGACATTCATAGTAACGTTTACAACTACAAATTCACATTTAGTATTGAAATTGTACCCTTATCAAAAGATAGTGTTGTCTGTCTTCCCAAGAAATTGACTCATCAGCTTGGCTCTATATCTCCTATCTGCTTGGTGCAGAGAGTAACAAGTACAATACATCTCATTGATGCAAATTCTGGGCAAGGTTTGTTAACTATATGATTTAAAAATACTTCAGTTGAACAATGATTCAGGGAACCTTAATGTGCACCTGCACTTTGGACTAGAATTTTCATTCTATAATCAAATAACTTAGATCTTGTTTCTAAAACTGAGAGACCACTTGTGATTGCCGAGTCATAAAAAATCATAACAGAGACAGTCATAAAATTGAATATTGATGTAAGTGTTTACACACACAAAACCACACCATCATTAGAATATGTACAATGTGTACATGTTGCCATATGTATTATTATATGTAGGTACATAAATTTTTCAGTGTGTGACATATCATCAACTGTGTACTGGAGACATCCTTTCACACCAATATGCAATCCTAAACAGCTTGTGGAGTACATTGTGATGGACATTGATATTTTAAAAGAACATGTAAGTCATCCCAAATCTTTCTTTTTTTGTATATTAATATAAATAGAGGATAAATTAAACTAGCTGTTCCCAGTTATAGTAATTTAAAACCTATGCAGTCTTGTGTATTATAAAAAAAGGTTATATGTCCAAAGATTATTAAATCATATTGATGGTAGTAACAATTAATTTCAAATTTAAATACTTATTGAAAGTATCCATTTGGAGAAGGATTCATGACATGAATCCTTCTATCTCAAATAAAGATTAACCATATTTTAGACCTTCTTAAGAGAAATTGTGTCTGTCATAAATAACGTTGAGCAACATATGCCCTTCATTTATTTATAAGATTGAGACTAGAGTTTATATATAAAAAATCAAAACATTCTTCAATATTAGTGTATATGTTTATGAGGTATATGTATCTAGTTACATAATGAGGTTCAAATGATTTTCCCCAATCCATATATTGAAAGTATTCTTAATTTTAATCTGATAGTGATATTTTTAAATACAGGAGAAGAAATCATTCCCTGGTCAAGGTGTGGTGTCAAATAAGCATGTAGTGGCAGATGTTTGGGTGGTGAAAGCCAGCGAGTTGGGTCTTGATGTAAACCCTGTACACACAAGGACGCACTTGGGACACATATTGAAGCCTGGAGATACTGTTCTTGGGTTAGTGAGTTTTTAAATAATTGCCATTTCTTTTTATGCAGTACCATAACTTCCAATTTATGTACAATTACATTGATTACAGAATATCTATTGGTATATTCGACTTTTGAACAAAGATTCTCAATTTTATTAGAATCTGATTTCAATACTAGCTGACCCGGCAAACGTTGTTTTGCCATACATTTGCTTTATACGGCCACGGCGCTATGGCGGTTTTGTTTACTGTTTGAATTTTTTAATTCGTAACATCTTTTGAATGGAAAGTCCAATTTAAATAATTTAAAAACTATTTGTAGGTCGTTAAATGGTCTTGACCATAAAATTTATTTGGATAAGGATTAATATAAACACATAAATAGCATGGTTTGAATTTGGTTAGCATTTTCATTAATGTTTAAAATGAAAAAAGTTTTTGTAGTGACATAACTACAATAGTTGGACATATGCTACCGAGCTTTTTGTAGACATTGTGATGTTTTTCAATATTGTTGTACATTATTTTGTTCTATCGCTAATAGTTTCAGCAGCGCATTCGACGAAAAACATTTTAAGACTCATTTTTCTACACCTTCGGTTACATTGTTCAAATTTTACCAATCATCGCAAATTTTTTTCAAAATGAAATGTAGCCTATGTCAAATTGGAAGAATGTAGCATTCTATTGGTGAAAGAATTTTTTAAATCGGCCCAGTACTTTTTGAGCCTATTCATTACAAACATACAAATCTTTATAATATTAGTGTAGATAAAATTTATTATAAATATAAAAATACGCGTATTTGTTTTTATATTAACATATTTTTGTTTCATAGGTATAACTTGGGTGACTCTAACGTCAACGATGACAATCTTGATAAGTTAGACCGGGGTTCGATTCCTGATGTGTTTCTGGTGAAGAAATACTATGGCGAGAGGTCAGCACGTAGGCGTGCGCGCAGCTGGAAACTGAAACATATGGCGGACGAATTGCACGAGAGGAATAGCTCTTCAAATGAGTAAGTTTTGGTGCTTTATTTAATTTAAAAAATGATTTCAACATCACTAGTAATTAAATTGTACAATTGATATAATAGGGTTTCTTAACCAGCTCAGTAGTAAAACCAAGCTTAAAGAAAACAAATTTAAGTACAACAAAAATGATGTTTAATGGCTCCTTCTTTGTAAACCGTTTTCTCAGTGTTTACTCTGTGCTGAAAATAGTGTAGATACCTGAATGGTGCAATTACACTCATTTTTTGAGTTTATAATCCAATATATATTCGTTTTACTTAGCTCTTAGCTTTGTTACTGGAAACAACTCCGAATACTTAAAATGCCAGATTGGAAAAATAAGTATTATCAATATAACCCATTTTAAAACTGGTCTCACATTTCACTCATTTCAATAATTCAAAATGTTATCAGGCAATAATTCCTGATAAAAGAGTTAGTACATTCACTTGTTTCAAGTATTCATAGTTTTTACTTCAGTAGAATGATAACATACTATCTGAAATTGCATAACTCTATACCAAAGTACTTTAGTGATAAAGGAGATTACATTGTACCTTTTGAAATGGTGTGAATTTACTATACTTATCAAATGTTTAGCCTTTTGTCTTAACTCGAATGTATTATTGTGACAAAATATTTGTTATTTAATAACACAATTTAATAGTTGCCATTAATTACTACAATGAATACAGTAAAAGTCGAAACGTCGGCATAATTAATAGTAATAATAAACCACGTAAATTTTTTTTTTTGCTTTAAGAGCAAAGCCTGGTTAAATATAGGCATGGACATTGGTTGTTTTTTATTGACTACCTATTCAACTGTTTTCCATCTTTTCCATTCCATAATCAATATTTATTTATTTGTAAATAAAAGCAACAGCCTTATTATTATAGGCATTTTAGTAGATATGACCTGTAACATTTTATCATTATCTTTATACAAACATTTTATAAAAAAAGTAGGTTTGATGGGTTCTTTTGTCCATATTAATTATAATTGATATTTCAGTGATTACAACGAGTTCCTTGATGATTTGGAGGAAGACCCAGCCTTCAGACAGAACATAAATATATTCAAGGATGCTAATAAAATCCCAGTGGATACAGACGAAATCGATCCGTCACTGCCGCGCATCACACTCGCTGAAATGCTTGATGATCTAGTCATTGAGGATGTTGATATGACAGAAGTGTGATCTGAATTATATTCAAATGTACTTTATATATATGTATTCCATCTTGAAAATAAAGGGTTATTTGTTATGTTGTTTTTTATATATACTAACACTGCGGAGTTCCACTTGTAACAAAGTAGATACACTACTGTAAATGTACAGTTTACTTGTATTCAGTTAAATGGCTATGTATATATACATCCCTAGATTAGTGGCCAAACAAATTATGCTATAATAAAGTCCTATATAAAAGCCTAAGGTGGCCATTTCGAATATATTTATTTAAAATTTATGTATTAAAAAAAGCAGATCAAGTAATACTTAAAAAAAACGTTTTTATTTGTAACAGAATTCTCTTGGGGCTGGACTAGGTGTATAAAATTAGTGAATAGGTATCTGAGTAAAAATGTACTGATTTTTTTTTTTTTCAAATAAATAATTTTTTGGTTCATTGTGAACTTGCTCAAATCAGACTTCATTGAAATACGAGAAGATAATTTAATAAATTAAATAACTTTCTTAATATAATTACATATATATAGTACCACGTGAGAGATAAAAAATATTGATTAAACTGGAACGATAAATAGAGACTGGAAATGATAAAATATTTCTTGTTAATTATTTTTTTTAATTCGATTGGTAGGCGAATTATAAAAACGGAGTAGACATCGTCTGATTGGATATTTGATAAAAACAAACAAATGACTTGATAAGGAAAACTAAATACGACACACAAAAATATCTTCTACGTCCGTCTGTATTCACACACATAGATTGCTTAATATTTACTTCGGATCAAACTAATACAGGCTACTTAATTGGTTTTCATAAGTTATTGGAATCCAATGTCAGAACAAAATCGATTTTTCAAGTAATCAATTATAAGTATCCAATAATGAAGGAATAATTCAATGTTTTTTCAACTAGACCAAACTTAACACGATAGTTCAAACATAAGTATTTCTTCCAACCTGATAAAATTGGCCCTAGCAAGGATATCGGATAATATATGTGTTGCATTATAAATTAATAAGACCTAACTAAATTTTCTCGTTCTGGTGCCATTTTATTACTAAAGCTTATCTATCAGCAATTTGAATCGCGGGAACCTAGCGCTAAACTTAAGAAGTTGCATTCGGACTCTTAATTTCATACTTATGTGGCGACAAAATAGTACCTTTTTAATTTTGTTTAAAGAGTTTTTTAAATCCGTGATTTAATTTCTTCACTCGAGGTCTCAAGAGCTCGACCTGTCACGTATATGTCAAGTTAAATCTCATCACGAGCTATTTTGTCTTAGCATTATTGATAGTTCACCTCACTGACATGGACTCTGTCTATAACTGTCTGAAGATCTTCAGGGGATATGTGTACGGGCGCGTGTGGGTGAGGTTGACATAAAGGTAGGCATAGATGTTATTCGCCATTCTCTCCTTACCTCTCAGCCGATGTTCAGTTGTAGTTGATTGTAGATTTTGATGATTGCTGACGATGGCAAGATAGTCGATAGAAAGTCTTTTAAGATTATCGTGCTATAAGTTCCGCTGGAAATTGAACCTAAGGAATGCCACCGGCTCCCTCCTCCCCAATGTTTTAATTTCACAGTATAATGTAAAATCTTAAAGTGCATTATTTAATTAATATTTCGAACTTCATGAGTAAATCCCTATGTGATTTTTGTATATTCAATTCAAACTTTAAAGTATATAAATAATTGTTAGCAGTCTTATCAATCATTATCCTTTAATCCGTCTTTGTGTAAAGATGAAAGTGTTGTTTTGTGTTTGTGTTTTTATAAGCGCGTGTGTTGCAACTAATTACTTATCAACGGGTAAGAATTGCTTAATATTCTCTGAAATGTCACATTCGGTATTAAATTGTATTTTTTTAAATATAAAACAGGGGGGCAAACGGACAGTAGGCTCACCTGATCGTAAGAGATATCGCTGCCCATGGACACTCGCAATGCCAGGGGCTTCACAAGTGCGTTGTCGGCTTTTAGATGGCTTTACGCTCTTTTCTTGGAGGTGAAGTGGTATTTGTTCGGAAATACTTCTATTAGCAGCTGGTTCCACATAGAGGTGGTGGTGGCACCATAAAAACTGCCTTCTGAAGCACTCAGTGTTTGAACGCTATCCGTTAGACTTAAAATTTAACTCTATAAATATTATTATTTCAAAAATCCATTTCGATACATAATAAGTAGGTAATTTTTTCTTGTTTTCAGAGGAGCTTAGACATTTATTCCTTCGGGCGGGAAAAAATAACTTGAACCAGACAGACTGGCACACAATACATGATTTAGCAGAAATATTATATCTGCCACAAGAGGTATTTAGAAACGATGATACAAGAGTGGCAGCCAGATCGGTTAGTTGTTCGCTTAGTACTTTCGCTCTGTAAAAATGCGTCTTTCTTTGTTTTCGATGTACTACTACATTATATAGTATGAGGTATGAATACAGTACAGTAATGTAAACAGTGGTTACTGGTGGTGTATTGCTTAGTGAATTATAGATCTAGAATTTTGACAAAGAGGTATATTTGTATCTTTGATAATAGTACACCTCATACAATTGTACATCCTCAAAGAAACAACTCCAAACTTTAATAAATTAATTATTATTGAATAATATTTCATATGGCCGGTTAGCTCTAAGATAAGCTTGTGGACCCACTTACCTTAGGGCTAACCGATCGTGTGTGAAATGTGTCTACATATACATATAAAAATACCAATAATATATAGTTGACCATTGCGCAAACTGTGGTGTCGGACTGATAAACACAACTATTTTATTTGATATGAATTGTATAGATATTACCACAAATTGTATATATACCTTAGAAAAACACTAAAATGTTAACACTCCTTAATGTTTATTGATCTTTACTTTTTTATCAGGATCTCGTATGCGTTATATGTCGGACGGTTTTCTCAGCAGTGATAGATTTAGTACATGAGGGTGTGAAGGACGAAGATTTAATCGAGGCTATTGTACTCATTTGTAATAGTTTATCTATTGTTAGTCCCAGAGTATGTCATGGAGCTGTGTTATTGAATTTGGTAAGTGCGTGAAATTTCTGAATTGAACACCATTTTAATACATTATTGAAATCGTTAAAGAAAGTAAGCTAAGCCGAGTCGGTTCATTCAGTATGACTAGATATGTAGGAGCAGGTTAAATACATGATGTTGGACATGCAAAATGAATTACATATTACCAAAAGGAATTATAACATGTTCTTAATAAGAACGCAGCTTTATAATTACGAGAAGGGAAGTACGTTAATATTATGGTATTTAGTCTGTCAAGACTTCACGGATTGAATCTGGGAATGTTGTGTAGAGATTTTGATAGTACAAAAGATTCTAATTACGAAGTTGAAAAATTGGTCCACCTCCTTTACGGAAAATCTCGAAGGTCAGTTTTCGGAATCGTCAAAGTAACCACACTTAACAGTAAACATGATCTCGCTTTAAAAATTTAATATCCACCAATAGAAATATAATAAGATATACACGAGAGTCGAAGGGAAGTACGTTTCATAGATTCCTCTCACTCATACTACTCATGAATCTAGTTAGCACTGCAATTTCTGTTTACAAAAGATTTCATTGTTAAGTTATAATGCCACCTTATATAATACTACACAAAAAAAGTTTTCTAGAAATATTACCCTCCCACTAATCATCGTGGTTAGCGATTACACCAGCAATATTTTTAGTTCTCTCGGAATCGAATTATAGTACTATATACTGTATGTTACTTTAGAATCTTAGGTATACCTTATAAGTTATCTATATAAGTGATTGTTAAGCATATGTAATTTTTGTGTCATATGATACATAATAATCATAAAATAAAGTTTTCAAATTATCCCTAATCAGCATGGTTGTGCATTCACTCAGTCTGTGTATGACTGACATAGACTATGACTTTCCTATATTAAATTGCTCCTGTCCACAAAGTTAAATGGTAATGGGGTTAAACATGATAAGAAAAAAAACTGGGCCATGTTCTTCTCAGAGCGGGAGGGTCTTTTGAATAGCCTGTAAATTTAGCTTAACGTAAGTAAAAAACAGGTAGATGAATTTAAGTGAATAAAATATTTTGACTTTATAGTCTCATACCAAAAACTACACGAAAAGTAACGGGCACAGATGCCCAAGTACCTATTGCCCATAAAGCAAAAAAGAAAAAAATACATGGATTCTGAAGCCAAACATAAAAGATCGTAGTGCTATTGAATATTATTACATATATTCACAACTCAAGGGTATTCGCCTATCTGATACTTATTGTTTAATAAATAGATTATCAAGTCGTGGATTAGTATTAATTATAAGATTGATCGAATAATTCAGTTATCAGCTCGCAACTAAATAGGATAACCACAATTCGTATGGTATTTGTCATATCTCATCAGACACATTCTAACTTACAAAAATAAACGTAATAAAATGTGTCAAATTTTTCTTAAAATTTTGGTAATAAAAATTGAGGATTGTAGGATTCCCGTTAATTCATCATCATTGAATGGCACCGAAGGTTTTTAGTGTCACAAACGGCGGGAAATGTATATAATATTTATGCTCAAATAACCTCTGTGGTAATTTGAGCTTGTATTTTTATGTAAAAAAATCGCTAATTTTTTTTTTTGCAGATTTCATACAACAATACGAAACCTTTAACAGTGGCTATAATCACAGATGCCCACATTGATCCTCTATACGAGGCAAACGGCGTCGCTAATTGTGCAGAACCCGTGTGTTGTAGAAAGGGACAGACAACAAGAAATAATAAATATACGTATGATCGTGAAAGAGATGAAGATATTATATTAAAAAGTATAACCAATGTTAACGGTGAACACGTTATTGATGTCGATGCGGGCAAAACTTTACGTCGTATTAGAAATGCCACAAGACAGAATATAAGGTCAGAACCTCCAGCCGGATACTGGGGCGATTACAGGAATTGCGATACACCGCTATGGGCATACGATGATGTCGTGGATAGAATACATTCATCACATAAGGTAATTCTAACTGAACCTTTTCTAAATTGTGAAAACCTTTTATATTTATTACTTTGTGGGAGTTATATAGTATAGTATTTTTAGTTACTTGTACATCAGTTGAGCTAAATCTGCTACTTGGTGTTTTTAGGATGTAGACGTTATTTATTACATGGGTGATACGATTGACCACCACGTATGGGAAACGACATACGATTTAATTGACGAAGTGAACCTGTACCTTGTAAACAAATTGAGGAAAACCTTTGGTGACAACGTTCCCGTCATAGCCACAATTGGAAACCATGAATCTCAGCCGACTAATCAGTAAGTTCCTAAGCATATTTATCTATGGTTAGCGCAGATGCAACATCGCGCAATCGGAGTGTTTCCTATTGATATGTATCTACATTTAATACTTCTCGACATCCGCACCATTTAAAAGCAGAACTTTTCTTTCACCATAAGCGACCTTTGTGGTATTTAAATATATAATAAATCGTAAGAGTAGTTTCTTAAAATATTCTATACAGTGGAATAAAACATAATGTAGGCTATATATATATATAATATGAACCAGAATTTCGTACTTAATACGGTCTAAACTAAACCCATGCATTGATATATTCATTTAGATTTGCTCCTGAAAGAATAACACAGGAGAAGTTAAACACAACCTGGTTGTACCAGAACTTGGCCCGGAAATGGGGGTTTTATTTATCGGAGGAAGCGAAGACAACGCTGGGTAAACAAGGCGATTTTTCTATGGTCATACGACCGGGACTGAGAGTTATATCAATCAACACTAACGTCGTTCATAAGAACAATTGGTAAGTGTGAATTTTGGAAACCCTTGGGGCAGACAAATTTATGCGTTTAAGACGAAATAATTATCCTTTCACCGGGAATCGAACCTACCCTGATTCGGGGTGCGTAATGTGCGCTTTGAAAAAAACTTTTTTCATAACATAGACACAAAGAATAAATACGCGAGCAAAGATGAAAGAGCCTTGTGTCCACAGCATTGTAATCTATACCCAAATCTGCCTTTTTTATTAAAACAAAAAAAAAAAAAAAATATTTTTCTTATATATTTTGTCAATATCATAGTTTCTTAAAAACTAATACAAATGAGCTTGTTACCTCGCATATATAATATGCTCATACTGCATGTAATATGTTAATTGACAGGTGGGTAGTGTTTGATCCAGCGGATGCTAAAAACCATCTAGATTGGCTAGTCAGTGAACTATACAAAGCAGAAAAAGCCGGTGAAAGAGTTCATATCCTGACACACATACCTCCTGGAGTTCATGACTTAGTAAATCCATGGACACGGGAATATAATAGAATTGTCAATAGGTAATATATAATTTTTATGAATTCAGAGTATAAAATCACATAGTTTTTTGTTACATTCGCTGGGTATGAGATTTTTCCTAGTAACGAAATTAATACTTACATCTAGAATTTTTTTCGTTTATCGTTTCGAAATAAACATATAAAAAAAAATTTCAAAGGGAACTTTGAAAGTTTTTATCGAACTCGGATTAAATAATGAAGACAGCGTATTGAAAAAAGTTCTTAGATAAAACAAACAAATATCCATAACTGTTTTAAATTTGCCAATATTTTTGCAGATTTCATAAAACAATAGCAGCTGAATTCAATGGTCACACTCACTCCGATGAGTTTAAGATATTTTACAGTATTGAAGATAGAGAGACTCCCATAGCCGTATCGTGGGGAGGTGGAAGTGCCAGCGCTTATACTAATAATAACGTGAATTATAAAATAGTAGAGCTTGATTCTGGAAGTTATGTAAGTTTTTTGTAAGACCTTTAGATATCGTGACTTGCGTAAATTGTATAAATATGATAATAACGGAACGTTCTAATAAAGTGAATATTTAGGTCGTGCTGCGCATTGAATATTATATGAGACAATAGATGGCGCTATATTATATATTGCTTTTGTAAGCTTCGTTAATTTTATATTAGGTATAAAAAAAATCCAAAAAAAACAATAAATATTTATTCATATTATCATTAATTTCAGAGCCCTATACGCATTCGCAACTACGTGTATAACTTAACCGAAGCAAATTTAACCCCAAATAGACGACCACATTGGTTCCAACTCTATGATTTCAAGAACACATACGGTCTCAAAGACCTTTCGCCGAAGTCAATGAATGAGCTTGTCTATTCGATGGTGACCGACAAAAAACATTTATTAGACATTTATAGCGCATTTTACTCAAAATTAAGCGACACAAAGTGGCCTTTCTGTCCAGATTATTGCAAAATAGCCAATATTTGTAGGATTGTTGTCACTGTACTGTTTGACCGGAAAAAGTGTGAGGAACTAACAGATTTATTTTATTCTACAAAATAAAATATTACCATGATTTTAGTCTTTTATTCTTTTAAAAACTAAAAATCCTACTTATGGTTAACTAATGATCAAGTATACTTAACCAGGTAATTTGGGGTTGCCATTTCAGGTCTTTGCTTGGCATTTGATCAAGCACTGACATCTGAAAAAAAAAAACAATGTTTTCAATAAGTTAAAACATTCGGCTGTTACAATTTTCAGAAATATTTTTTTAAAAAGAGCAACATAGTTTTTGTAAAAATTAATAGTCAAAACTTAATATACCTGATGCCTGATAAAATGAACTATTTTCTCAACATGTTCTGCCTTAGTATCTACAGATAATGAATAAAACCTTCTCCAAACAGCTGATGCCAAGACTTTATCATCTTCTAGACCTTCGTCATATCCCACTAGGGCTGCTTGAAATTGTTCTGAGAGTTCAGTCACTTGTTTTCTAGCTATAACTATATTTGCACCCTGAAAACATGCAGAGTCAATAAGTATATGTGTAAGCTTGAATTGTTCAGCCTCATTGTTTATAGCAATAGCAACAGGACATCAAAAACTTTTAAAAAAGCACTATTTCTTCCTAGGTTCCTTATAACTTGTATGTCAGTTACTAAGAATTTGTTTACCTCAAGTAATTTTATCCTATTAGCAACATCTGCCCACAAAGCCTCTATTACGCAATTTCTAACAAAATGACCATCTCCTTTAAGATACTTCTTTTTTTCACCAGTGACTGTTACGTCTTCTGCCATATACCTAACCAGTATCAGCCAAACATGAAGCTCAGTAACAATAAACCATGATGCAAATGTATCAGGAAGTTCAAGGATATCAAACCATTCTTGGTAGGATACTTTCTCAGGGACACACTCATACAGGAAGTAGCCTGTTAGTTTCAGCCGCTGAAAAATTAATATTATGGAATTATAAAACTCAAAATATATGACTGGACAAAGACATTGTTCACATTAGTTATGTGGTTTAAATAATTTTACCGACATTTATAGCAATTTGAGCAGTTAAGTATAATTAAGGCAGGACACAACTTGGTCTTTTTTTTTTCATAAAATAGGGGGCAAACGGGCAGGAGGCTCACCTGATGTTAAGTGATACTGCCGCCCATTTATTTATTTCTACATAGTACCGTTGTGTTGTAAAAAGAAAGTATAAACAGAATAATATTCTAAGTCGTATCAGATTTGACAATTTAACTATGTACTAACATTCCTGCTGGCTGGAAAAGCTTCAAGTTCATGTTCTTAATTTGTACCTATAGCTCAAGTAACTGCTTTCATATTCACTTTTATTATATCACAAAAATAAAGCCCAAGTTACTATATTGAGATTTTGATGGTTCTTTTTTTTAACTTTTGATTAAGGTCACTTTACAATTATTTCAAAAGTTACTGTAATACCTTAGTAAGGACAAAAATATGATAATATGTTACAATTATGTAATAAGAAGTCTTTGATAATGGAAGATCAAGAGGTCTGTCACTGCCCTATGTATGTATGTGTCATACTTAATCTTAACTATTTTGAGGCTGTAAATGAACAAGGTAATGAAAATAGTGTTTTGCTGGAAGGGTGCAGTAAATTGAGCACTGAAAGAAGATTGCTTGTCTAAACTCTCCTAGTCTATAACCAAATTTAATTTTTCCTTTTATTTTATTCAATATAAGAAACACTTGCCCAACTAGTCTTCACCCAAAAACTGTTATCATGATCTGTGAGTCATGAAAGATTAACTACCAACATACATGTTTTCTGTAATATAAAGCAAATGCAACTGGTAAAGTGTGTATGTAATGTTATTTTGAGAATATAACGTTACCGTTCTCTCTTTATCCATCCATCCGACGGTTTTCATAAATTTTTTCACGTAACTTTCCTCTGTAGCAATGGTATTTTGTGGTCTAATGATAATTTTGGCATAATTGGGACTGCAGTTAATAGCTCTTGCATAATCCACATATTTTTGTCCTCTATATTGCCGAATAACCTATAATCGCGATATACACTTAATGAAACTATTAATATTAACTTAATGCCTGATCTTTTGAAGAAAATAACTTACTTGATTAAAAACTCTATTTCTGATCATAGTGTTTTTTATTATTGCGAAATCTAGTATAGGTATTTTACTCTTTAAATAAAATGTATATTAATAACATCTTTACTAAAAATGAAGAGTTCTGAAATATGTTTTTGTGAAAACTATTTATAATTAATGTTATAAAAACGAGATTTATTAAATATCTTTATTGTTAAAACTTAAACATTCAATAAATTAATTTTAACATCAAATATCAATATCAATTCATTATTAGGATTTACTCTTTGATTAGAAGAATTTGAGCAATCACAGATTAGATTACTTACATTAGTAGCGACTAGCGATACAGATAATATATAGAAAAAAAAATATATATATATATATATATATATATATAGTAGGTGATTTATATATTATATAAATGAATCAACATTAATCATTTATCTCATTCTTATCCATAAATTAAATTTCTTATTAGATTTTCATATTTAATTATAAGTTATTTTTAGGAAGTAAGCAGAATAGAGTGCCCAAATGGACTATTTTTTTTTTTCAAAATTACGGATGTGCTATTTATCAAAACCGAATGCTACAACGTTTTAACTTTCATAATTCATTCTCATACTCACATCCGATCACATAAAAGAAATTATAAATTTGGATAGTTCTAATTTAAAGTCGGTTTTCAAGTCCCAAAAATATTCTTAGGAATAAGTATTTTTTTAAGTCCCTCCAAAATCATTTTTTAACATTAGAATGTGTTGATATCCGACAAAATTCTTAATTTCAATGTATACATTACATACTATGCATTATACATTAACATATATAGTACTTTACTGCAGTGGCCGGCAAGAAAGGACTTACGTATGAGTGCCTCGATTTTGCCTCGGCCCACATTCACACGTTCATCAATGCCTCTCTTGCCGGTCCCTTCAGTAAATAGAAATGTAGTATTAGAATAGGAACACAGATATTTATTAAAAAATTAATCACTTATGTGATAAAAATGCCATTATATTTTATAGGCGACAAAATTATAGTTAAATTAGAGAATAGAATATATACCAATAACAATATTACAATATTAAAATCACTGATTAAACCGAGTAGAACCGCCTTTTGTTTCCTATATTAGGAGTTATTGCGAGTTTAGCTTTAAAGTAAAATTAAATAGTGGCTTACGTAAAAATGAAGTAATCTGAACCTAAAATGATTTTATATCTTCGAGCAATCCTTAAATATTACATTAAAGCATAAATTAGTTACATCTTAACAAAATATCAAATTTTAGCGGAATTCTGAAGAAGCTGCAGGTAAATTTAAAAATAATATTTGTAAGTTCAAATATATATTAAATTTTATTGTATTGTATCATATTGTTAAACTAAGTATAAGTTAGCTAGAATATAGTTACACTGGTTTAAAAATGTTAAATTATTGCGATAAGGACAGAAAAACACATTGCAACTCATATTCTGTGTGTACTTTACTTTTAAGTTAGTCTTAACCTACGAACTGGCAACATTTTTATAGTCTTATTTGTCTTTGGAGCAGGGCGCAGATATCGTATCGCTCATAGGTTATTATATATTACATAATTTTTCTTTTTCTCAGCCCTCTGATATCATTTAGAAAAAATGTTAGGGGCTGTTGGAAGAGTTGGAAGCAGCCTTTTAGCTGCTAAGTCTGTAGCAGAATGCGGAAAAATTGTGACAGTCTCCACTGGTAACCGGAATTATGCTGCTAAGGCCGCAGGCAAGGGACAAGGTAAGGTAGTGGCAGTCATTGGTGCTGTCGTAGATGTACAATTCGAAGACAATCTCCCACCCATCCTCAATGCTTTGGAAGTTCAGAACCGTTCGCCAAGGCTCGTCCTTGAAGTGGCGCAACATTTGGGAGAGAGTACGGTGCGTACCATTGCTATGGACGGTACCGAAGGTTTGGTCCGGGGTCAGCCAGTTCTGGACTCTGGGTCTCCCATCCGTATTCCAGTGGGGACAGAAACTCTGGGTCGTATTATGAACGTCATCGGCGAGCCCATCGATGAGCGCGGTCCAATTCCTAGCGACAAAACAGCTGCAATCCACGCTGAAGCCCCTGAGTTTGTAGATATGTCTACAGAACAGGAGATTCTTGTAACGGGAATCAAAGTTGTAGACTTATTGGCCCCATATGCAAAGGGAGGAAAGATTGGTTTGTTTGGTGGTGCTGGTGTAGGCAAGACTGTACTCATCATGGAGTTGATCAACAATGTAGCTAAGGCTCATGGTGGTTACTCTGTATTTGCTGGTGTAGGAGAGCGTACCCGTGAAGGTAACGACTTGTACCATGAAATGATTGAGTCTGGAGTAATTTCACTCTCAGACAAGACCTCAAAAGTAGCTCTCGTGTACGGCCAAATGAACGAGCCCCCTGGCGCCCGTGCTCGTGTAGCCTTAACTGGTCTCACTGTTGCTGAGTACTTCAGAGATCAAGAGGGTCAAGATGTATTGCTTTTCATTGACAACATTTTCCGTTTCACACAGGCTGGTTCTGAAGTATCTGCCCTTTTGGGTCGTATTCCTTCAGCTGTAGGTTACCAGCCTACTCTAGCTACTGACATGGGTACTATGCAGGAACGAATTACAACCACAAGGAAGGGTTCCATTACATCTGTACAGGCCATCTATGTGCCAGCTGATGACTTGACTGATCCTGCTCCAGCCACTACCTTTGCTCACTTGGATGCTACTACAGTGCTGTCTCGAGCTATTGCTGAGCTCGGTATCTATCCGGCTGTGGACCCTCTGGACTCCACTTCTCGTATCATGGACCCCAATATAATTGGTGCAGAGCACTACAACGTCGCTCGAGGCGTTCAGAAAATTCTACAAGACTACAAGTCTCTCCAGGATATTATTGCTATCTTGGGTATGGATGAGTTGTCTGAAGAAGACAAGCTGACCGTCGCACGTGCGCGTAAAATCCAGAGGTTCCTCTCTCAACCTTTCCAAGTAGCTGAGGTATTCACTGGTCACCCAGGCAAATTGGTACCACTGGAAGAGACCATTAAAGGATTCTCAAAGATTCTGCAAGGAGAATATGATCACCTTCCCGAAGTTGCATTCTATATGGTTGGTCCTATTGAGGAAGTTGTGGCTAAGGCAGAAACCCTAGCAAAGAATGCATAATTTTCATCATGGTGTGACTGGAAGAAACTGTAAACTTATATGAAATAAACAATAGTTATAAATAATTATTGTTATTTTTCTTATGTCATGCTCAATAAAATATAAGAGATCCTCACTAACACAACAAGTTAAATAACATAATAAAATTCAAAAAAGTGATTCAAGTTAGATACACTTAATATTACATTAAATTTTTATTACTTTAAATGTAATTTAATATCATTAATATAATTTTCATAATTATGACATTGCTTCATATAGTTTCCATAGACAGAAAAAAAAAACAAATAATAATTTGTTATATCACTGAGGTTGCATATGTTAATAATTTTAAGAGAGATTTCATAATTGGACTACTGAATAGATTTTTATTTATAGTTTTACTAGGGGTAGCCCCCTAGTAAACAAATATTTTTGTAATAAATCTAGTGTACTATTTACATATTCGGTTATGCCTGTCGTCCTTATATCGGGCACAGATGACGTATGATCTACTAGCCTAAATCACTACGGCACAAGTAGTAGTAGTTTTTGTTTTAGGTTTTGGGTTCCTACAGTCTTATTGATAAAAATAAAAATGTCATTGGCTGGTCGGTCGTATTGGTTGCATGGCAATTTCTTTATCAATAGGCAAGTAGGTGATCGGCCTTCTGTGCCTGATATGCGGATTAGATTTTTAGATCCAAGGCATGCCTGGTTCGCGTATATCTTCATCGCACGAGCGAGTGGTAATTGCTGTACAGTCAGGATTGAACGCACGACTTCAGACTTGATAAGTAGTTGCACGCTGAAGGCATAAGCTCAAATATGTTTTGTTATTAATGACAATTATATGAAGTTCACTCTTTGGTTATCTTTAATGAATTCAAAATGATTGAAATGAGCAAAAACTTAATAAGCTTGGGTGTATTTTTATTTCTACACATTTTTACAAATAAGGCAATAGATTTAACAAATGCTTTTATTGCAATAAGACTTGGTTATACTATCTAATATTATATTTACACATTCTTAACAGAACAATTCAATTATTCACAGGTATTTATTAGTATCAGGTTTTATTAAGTCTCTTTATAGCAACTTGCATTACTTATGTTGGTGACTTCAGTTTCTTTTCTGTGTTTAATATGATTATTTTGTTAAGACTTCTTGGTCTTTCTCTTGCCCTTTATTTCCGTCATCGGAAGCATTATTATTAACACTTACAGCAACTGTTGGAATCACAGATTCTGCCTTAAATACTGCAAGTGGATCTGTTGTTTTGTTATCATTCTTTAATGATTTCTGTGTTTCATTCATTTTTATTCTTTGAAATTTCAGAGAACTTGGAGAGCCATCATTTTTATTAAAATTTTTAATGACCACTATCTTACTAAAGTCACTTATGTTCTTCTTTATGAAAGGATTTTTTATAAGATCAAGACCACATTTATGGAGTTTAATAGGAACTAAATTATTATTTGTTTGTGGTTTTTCTGGCAGCTTAGTAATACTTGTATTAGATGATGAAGCATCTTTTAAATCAGTTTCATGTTCATCGTTTTTAGTTGGGTTCTCAACTATTTCATCAGATGTTTTAATGTGAGCAGTATCTGGTTCTGGTTTTCGTTCCAGTGTTTTAGCTATATCTATTATGTCATTGCCAACAACTGACTCCTTTAAATCTATTGGTTTGGCGTTCTTCTTTGAAGCTTCTTGTTCTAGGTCAACTGTTTGTTCTTTTATAGGGGAAACTTTATCTCCACGATTGATTTTTGGTAGCATTGGTCTCACAAATATGTTAGAAATTCTTTGATCCTTTGTATTACTGTATACAGCAAAATCAGTTGTAATCATATGTGCTTTATTTTTTTCGACAGACTGCCTAGACAGGGTTGTCATTGCACCTGAACAATCTTTATTAAGAGCATTATAGTTACTGATCAATTCTTGCTGAATTTTCTTTTTAGCTTGAGCAGATTTTATGTTAATGTTTGTTTGGGATTCTCTGTATCCATGCATTTGCATTTTAAGTAAATTTGATAAATCATATTCAAAATCTTTATTTTTGGGTATAGTCCTCTTACGAATTGGTCTTCGTGATATACCAGAAGTTACATAGTCCATTTTGACGCGTTTACTAGCGTCTGAATCGTCTACATCAGAAGAGTTTTCATTGAAACCAATGGAATTAGAAGAATCATTATAAATTTGTAATGGATCCTTTTGTGGTGAAGGTTCACTGTCTTTACTGTCACCATCGCCTTCTTCTGCAAAAACAAGACATTTTATAATGATATAATTTATTAAATGTATGCAGTATATTTTTTTAAAGAATCGAAATTTTTCTTAACCCAGAAGCTAGGATAAAGCAGTCATTTTGTATAGATAAATAGACATTTATTTTACTTATTAATAAATTAGATATTTTTCAAATACATATATTTTTTATGCTTGATAGGCTTTTTCGAAAATTTCGTTTAAATTCCCTAAAAACTCAAAACAAAATAATACAAAACTATTTTTCCTGAAAAATAGTTTCTTTTGTTGAAACCTTTTTTTTCTGCTTTTGTTCAAGCATTATTTCTGAACCTACTTTTATAAAAATTATATTAATTGCGAATAATAACTACTACTTAATGTATTATATACAAAACTTATTTTGCTTTTTTATTGTTTGAATCATGATTTTTTCAAGGCAACGATAGTTATACAGAAGAGCTACAACAATTTAAAAATATATATATATTTACCATTAATCTTTCTCTTTGCTGGAGTTCTGATGGGATTAACTTTTCTCTTGCGACGTCCAACCTCAACAGGAGTGGTGCTAGATGAGCTATCATCTGACAACTTACTTGAATCACTAGAACATCGGCTAGGTCTTCTCGAGTTGGGACTAGACTCATTTATATCTTTTGGCTCCGAAATATCTGTTGCCTCCGCGCCGTCTATTGCCTTTATAGTGCTGAAGTAGAATTCAGCATCTCCTTTCAATTTATGAACAATTTTCACATGGTCCGACACCTTTTCATACTCGTAATGCCGGAACTTGCACAACTTACACGCGTACCTAACCCAGTTGTAGTGACCAGCTACATGATCAAATAATTCATTTAGCTCTATAAATTTATTCTCACACTTTTTACACGATAAGTCCTCTAATATTACATTCTGCATCACTTTTTGTTTAAGTACATTGAAATTGTTCTTTTCTGCTTGATGTGAAAATGGCAATACATGAACTGGCTTTAAGACATCCATATTAATATCGGGCTTTTCAATGGATTCTTCTATGACTTCAGGCTCTTCAGGTCCAGTAATTCCTACAATGCTCATTATAGCTTCACTCAAGGTATTATCGCTGCGTTTTTCGATGTCTTCCTTCTGCAGTGGCGTCTTTGGAGCCGGTTGTACTACTTCGTTTGTAGTTTTATCTGAAATGATATTACTATTTAAAAACACGGCCTTATTTGAACATACCTTAATAAGTTAACAGAATTATTTTCATTTGCAGCGATAAAACGCACGTGACCTGTACAGTACAAGCAATGACACACCTTGAGATTTAGCCGGCGCTCCTTTGTTGTAGTCCTTTCGTATCTGTATCTCAATCTTCTTAGGATCAGGTCGTCTAGCTAGGGCCCTCGAACGTGGCTGGCACGTATTTGTGTGGGCCGCGAGCGCTGCTCGACGCTCGAACGTACGACCACATCCGCCGCAACGGGGCAACTCTCCGTCGCCTTCCATATTGTCCATCCATGCCTAAGGCGAAACGTCTATTAACCACTAGACATATGAACGTTTCCTCCGTGCTCACAGCCTTTCACTATTATATGCGATTATCGCTTGGAAGGAAGGAAGTACGGAAGCTGTTAGGGTGCATTGCTTTAGCTATGGTAGAACTAACTCTTTAACTTCGTCTGATTACGTTGTGATAAAAAATATGAATGAGTATGAACATGGGCCCATTCATTTTTCACTGAGATAGCTTTTAATATAACTCAACTAATAAGACGGTTGCAGGCTTAACATAAAAGTACTGCTACTTAATATATAGATACAGCCCATCTTATAATTAAAAGCATATTTTTGTGCAAATTCAACTGTATACTGGGCGAAAAAAGTAGCTTTAAAATTTATTTAGTTTTAAATTAAAGTGTATATTAAGGCATAACACAATGTGTTGTTTATCGGTACCTGATTTTCTTGTTCCATTCTTTCTTCATCTGTCATCTTAACTGAAGTTACGGGTTTAGCGTTCGTCTTACGTTTCTCGTAAGATGCAGGTGGATTATTCATATGGAATGCTTTCGACTGAATTGTCTCTCGCAATCTTCGAATTTGCGCAGCAGTTTTTCTAAAAAATATCGTTAAGTATATACAAAATGTATTAATAAGCTGTAAATTTTTATTTTTAAATGTCACGTTTTTTTATCTGTAGCTGTTGTGAAATGAGAAAACTAGTTTGTGCCCCTCAAATTTGTCTTACATACTAAGAAGAAAAACGTTTCTTAGTTGTCCATTGTGCCCTTCCAAATATAATACCAATGAAATGGGGAATTTAGTGTGTAGGTAGACATAAATATTATATAAAACCACGATTTATGCTAAGTATGGTACACGCTTAAGCCTGACAAGATAATAAGATACAAGACGATTTTAACAACTATATATACCGATGAACTTTGAAGAGGTGTCTGTAGACGCTCCATGATGTAGAAAAAATTTCAAGGCAGTCTGGACATGGATAGACTAGTCGACTCGCCACGTGTTTTGTCTTTATATGAAATTTTAACGTTTTTCTCGTTGAAAACTGTTGATCACCTAAAACCCGTTAATTATTATTAAAAAAGTGTAAGATTCAATCTCTGGGGATATTCTCAGTTTAAATTGTTCAAATATCAGGGCTTACTAATATAGATACAGATTACAAACAATAGAGGCAACTATTTAACTATTTGCATAATAATTTAAGGAACCATTTATAAAAATAAATGTTCTACATAATGTACCAACCAACAAGATATAAGGATAAGGTATGGTAATTTTCTATTAACATTTAAAAAAATTTACTTTCCTAGAAAGTTCAGGAATTGGAATTATATATAAAAATATGTATACTATATATATAGAAATAATAAAACATGGTTATGCTTACAAAGTTTACATTTCAATTCTTGCATGCAACAATTCTCTTCATCGTCACTTATTTGTATAACATTTTCCATTTCTTCACTACTGTTTTGTACCTTAAAGTTTCCATCACTTTGCATCACAGCATTTTCCTTAGATAATATACTGTCCAATTCAGTAACCTGTATTATGTAAAATGATATGGTTAAATCATTAAAGGAATCACATTTGCTTTCATAGAAATATGTTGCAGGTGTAATAATACAATGCAATAATTGTAAATATATTTTTATAATTTTTTCACAAACCTGGGCACACATGGCATCTTCATTACTGTCAAGTTGAAGAGTTTGATATACAGCAACTGAACTTTTAGGTATTTTTTCTAAAACAACATTCTGTTGGTTTAATTTCTCATCCTGCACCCCCTTAGTTGATACAATTTTTTCTACTATCTCAGTCAAATCTTTTGATAAAGGTATTCTTTTATCATCAATTTCTGTATTATTTATTGTTTTAAAACTTTCTTTTAAAAATTCTTGATAATTCTCTTCAAACCTTTTTATTTTTAGAAGCTCATTTTTCTAAAACAGACAATTCATGTAAGTGACAATGCAAGCCTCCAAGATATTATATATAATAATAATATTGTACACATTGGAAATTCAGTTATAGAAAATTCAATGAAATAGTACTTACTATTGAAGTATTGGCTGAATTAGTGTAGACAGAAGAACATTTTTCTGCACAATATACCCGTTTGTGTGAAATAAAATTTGCCAGGCTTCGAAATAAGTTTGTACAAACTTTGCATTCATATATCATATTACATTCATTTGATAATAATCCTTTAACCTGGAATGTATAAAAAAATTATGTTTTTAAATATTACTTAAAATATTTTATGGAAAAAATGTAACCTACCTCTTCGGTAGCCAAATCAAAAACTTTCCTTGCCTGGGCAAAACCAGTTACACTTGTAGTTAATGGCCTTCTTAATAAACTATAATCTATATCTTCACCATCTTCACCACTTTGACCTGCATTTCTGTTAGGCTTATTTTTTATTTCTTTGCTTTTATTTTGCTTGGTATTTCCTTTACATCCAGCCATACTGACATCTACAAAATAATTGAATAACTTAAAGGAAACATTTACAGAAGATGCATAAAAATCCAGCTTAGTTCTAATATATTGAACTGACTTATTGAATTGTTTAGTTATAGCAAGAAAAACGTAAAGCAAGTTCGATGCGCCTATACCATTAAGTCGTATTTAATATCTATATGACTAAACGTGATAGCACTTTGTTACCTAATATATTAAATTTAAATAAAATCAATAAAACTTATTGACAAAAACTACAGAATTAATAAATCGACACACTTAGCACGTTCAAATTGGTCACATGCATGGTTTTAAGTTAAAATATTACCACTGATCTATGTCTAAGTCTGTCAGTCTCTCCCTCAATTTTTATGAAATATCTAAAGATTCTATTAATACTTTAATGCTTATATAAAAATTTAGAATATAAGGAATCCTAAGATGTTATTATAATAACATTACTCACAATCAATTATGTGAAATCCCAAATTGAAATCGTCAATTCTTCGACCACTGCGCCCCCATCACACCTCCATATTTTTTAACAAATGAGTAGGTATGAATAGTATCCTTCAATGTGGTAAGTTTACCAACCAGTCACAAAACAGTTATGCATTTTTACCCGTTTGCTTACTCTGTTTAAGCCTACCGATTGCAATTTCTTACCTATGATAGTTTAAAAAATTATCATGTAGTTCGAACAATACAATTTGCATCCTGAATTTATTTTGACTTCTTTTATTTCAATTTATAATTATTATTAATGAAGAAGAATAATTTATTTGAAAAAATCTGATTAGTATTAGTATTTGCAGGAGGAAGATTGAAATTCCTGAAACGTAGTCTGTGACTATTATATAAAATTATGAAAAGCACAGAGTAGGTGCTGAGAATTGATGCGGTGCACAAAGCATTTATTTAATACACCATTATAACGAGACGTTTAATTTAGGCAAAAAAATATCAGCAATAAATATTCAAGATAAATTCATATTCAATTATTGGAAAATTAGCGCTTCTTAGAAAAGATACTTGATACTTGTCTGGAAAATAGAAATAACATAAAGCCATCTCTGCAATTCTGCACCCATTTTCCATCCATGTATATAATTAATACATGAACAAATATTTGCATTTGATCTTGAAAAATGTAAAACAAGTAAAGGATTTGGGAGAATATGGATCGTTTAAAAAAGAAATTGATTTTCATACAATAGAATATTACCTAAATAAATTTTAGGTGAATATTAATGAAAAGTGGTTGCACAGAAATCGTTTATATAGATACTGCACCGCATACTAATTATTTATTACTGTAAATGAGTAAAAATGGACCTATTGTCTTGGCTTGTGCTTTGAAAATGATGACCGAGTAGCGCCTGAGATGACTTTTTTAAATACTTCAATTATATTTTGTAAAATAAATATGTCAGATGAAATTTTGTAAAGTTGATAAAAGGAAAAACAATCTATCTACAATTTTTACGCCTAACTAAAATGTAAGAAATTATTTTAAAATGTTTCTTGCTTGGTTGGATTTACATAATACAAACGTTTTATATTGGACTATTAACAATATCAGGGTTACAGAATTATCTATGGATATCGGAAAGTACATCACTATTATTCTTAAAAAAACTATGTAAAGATTTTTGAGTTGCGAACACCACTATTACAACAGTACTATTCGATTATATGTGTATTATCAATTTTTAATTTTTCTAACCATTTTATAACTAAATAATTCAATAATGATACTACGATTTTTCCTTTGAAAAAGAAAACTGCTTTTATAATAAAGTTTGTTTCTCCCAAGTTACAGTTTCTAGTAACTCCTAGTAATTAAAACGTGATTATAGTTTATTTAATAGCTTACAGTTAAAAATATAAATTTATTAAAAACAACATTAAATATTTATAAATTTCAAGTAAATAAATTATAAGTTATATACTTTAAAAATGGCTTCTGGTGAAATAGAAAACTCAGATTACCAACAAAAACGATGGCACAATATTCGAAAACTCCTTGAGAGGTCAGGTCCATTTTGTCACCCAGATTTTGAGCCTTCTGCTGAGATATTAGATTTCATTATGAACTCTTGTAAAGTTCTTATAGTTGGTGCTGGTGGGCTTGGGTGTGAATTACTGAAGGACTTAGCATTAATGGGGTTTAGAAAACTTCATGTTGTTGATATGGATACTATAGAATTATCTAATTTAAATCGGCAGTTCTTGTTTCGTAAAAATGATATTGGGTTATCCAAGGCTAAATGTGCAGTGGAATTTGTTAATAAAAGGTACTTTTTTATTTTCTATTATGTTTATTTGTTGTGCAAAATAATAAAGTCTTACTGCTTTTTATTTCAGAATTCCAGGCTGTGAAGCTGTAGCTCATCATTGTCCCATTCAAGACTTGGATGATGGTTTTTACCGTCAGTTTCACATTGTAGTCTGTGGCCTCGATTCTATTGTAGCTCGTCGTTGGTTAAATGGAATGCTTATGTCTCTGCTGCAGTATAATGATGACAGTAATGATATTATTTGATTTCTATTAAAGGGCAAAAGCATTAGTTATTTGTCAGACAATGATAAATTACTTTGACTTGTTGCTATAAATTTATTTTATTATTTTAGGAAGTTTAGATCAAAGTAGTGTCATACCGCTTGTAGATGGAGGGACAGAAGGGTTTAAAGGCAATGCTAGGGTAATTCTACCTGGTATGAGTGCTTGTATAGAGTGCACCCTAGACCTTTACCCACCACAGAAAACATTTCCTTTGTGCACTATTGCTAATACTCCAAGGTAAATATTTTCTTATTTTTCTTATTCCATAGATCTTTCTGCTACTTATTATAGTACAATAATACCTATTACATTTCAAATTTTTTAAATGGCTCCATACAATATAACCTATTATTCTAGATTACCAGAACATTGTATTGAATATGTAAAAGTTTTACAATGGTCTAAAGAAAACCCGTGGGGTCCAAATACAGGCTTAGATGGTGATGATCCACAACATGTTACATGGGTGCATGAAAAGGCTCAAGAGAGGGCTATGAAGTATGGCATTTCCAATGTTACATACCGACTAACTCAGGGAGTGCTGAAGAATATCATTCCAGCTGTTGCTAGTACAAATGCAGCAATTGCTGCAGCTTGTGCTACTGAGGTGATTATTTCCATTTTAAGGTGGCAGATGGCTTAGTCTGGATAGAAGCTAAATTATGTCAAATACGTATCTTTTCAGTCTCATTCCTATTGGTAAAACTAAAATGTTGTCCTAAATTTACAATAAGATTCTTTTCTGCAGGTGTTTAAATTGGCTTCATCATGCTGTGCCAACATGAATAATTACATGGTGCTAAATATGTCTGATGGTGTGTATACTTATACATTTAGTGCAGAAAAACGGTCAGACTGTGTTGCCTGTAGTAATACAACCAGGGTGATGGAAATAGAACCAGATGCTACATTACAAGTCATTTATGATAAGTTATGTTTAGATAGTGGATATTTAATGAAAAGTCCAGGTTGGTAAATACAAAATCCTATTTTTCTTATAATTATGGTATATATATTGTTATATGGCAATTTAGCAACATTGTGGTTCCTATCATAATCTTAGTCTTGCAAATATGTTGATATTTAAACAATAATCGTGGATAGGCATACTACATTAGTGCTAGAAATACAATCAGTCAATAGGCGAAAAATCATGTTTGTGTAATATTTATATCAGTTTTACTTTAAGGTATAACAACCGTGATCAATGGACGTAATAAAACACTATACATGGCATCTATAAAGAGTATTGAAGAAAAAACTAAAGATAATTTGAAGAAAAAGATCAAAGAGTTGGGTCTGTATAATGGAGTAGACCTTTTGGTGGCTGATGTGACAACTCCTAACACTATAACAATAAAGTTGAAGTTCTCTGAAAGCGTAGATGTTGACATGTCTCGATAAAGATAAATAATTTCATTGTGTGTTGATTAAATGGCATAACATGATGAACTGTGTTAAATGCTTTAATATTCCTGTCATGGTTAGCCTTTTCCTGCATATTAGTTTTGCAAAATACATGAAAGTAAAAAATTATGTTATAGTTAATTTGGCCTTTTGTAAAATAGGAATTTGGAGATTATACATTGAAGTTGTATTTTTTATATAAAAATAATTTATTTAACTTTATAAAACATTTTGTTAAAAGAGAGTGTTCTAAAAAGGTGGTTACACCAATTAGCAAACTTATAAATATTGAAATATCCTGAAAATATTTAATGGACAAAAACAAGATTAAACTTTTCAGTTTATTCCTAATTTAAATTTATATTACAAAATCTATTAACTTATCTGAATTACTATTTAACCAGTGGCATATAGTGTATACCTTCATTATTACTCATTTTATAAACATAATATTTTTTGTATGTACATATTTATAGGCCGCGGCTGTCCTGAGAAATATGAATTACTCTGGGAAACCCTCTCTATAGGACCACTTTTCTGCGCAACCAAATCATTTTACAACTCATCATCAAAATGAAAAATGTATGCCTCCTCGGCCCTCCTTCAGTTTTTTTGAAGTCGGTTAAATTGCGTACTAACTACTAGTTTACCCATACAATGGTGGCGATTTTGATGTACACCTCAAAAACTAAAAATGGGGACATTTCACGTGAAGCGGACAGGGAAAAAAAGTGAGGTTCTGAAAATCGACCACATTTGGCCTATTTGTACTTCTAGTAGGTATGAATGTGTACGCAAAATATTTTTTTGTATAGTGTATATCTTCCAAGTTAGTAGGTTTCAAAAGAATTGTCGCTGATTGGTACTACAGTTTTTCGAAAGTACTTTTTCGAATATAACAAATCTACAATAAAAATATTTTACATAGCGATACATATTAAAAATATACTGTTCTTTTTGACAGTGAAAAAAAGTTAAAAAATAATTAATGGCCAAAACCGGAAGTAAACTTTTCAAACCAGAATTACAGTCACTTCGACCAATTTTTTTTATTTTTTTTTCTTTCAAAATAAAGCTTTGTGTGATATTGTGATATAAATGATAACGAAAGTACACTAGAAAATTTAAAATGGGATCTCTATTAGTTTAGGACAGTGTTTTTCAACATTTTTCATGATGCGACCCCCCTGGTATAAAAAAAAAATATTTCGCGACCCCCTTTGACCTTCGGTTTTTTATCATGTATGTAGGTGTATGTTACAGTATTACCATTAACGATATTTACTGTCTTTATTTATTTTTTTTGTTAAAGTACCCATTTTTTTTCGACCTCTAGCGACCCCCCCTACAGAAGCTTCGGGACCCCCTGGGGGGTCGCGACCCACAGGTTGAAAGACAATGGTTTAGGAGATACGTTGAATAATATACACCCGCGTCGCAAGGGGCGTCATATGTAGCACTTGCAAGGTTGAGCAGTTTGCGCGATATTGCAACTTTATTAATATTTTATATCGTTTTAGCGTATATTTAACCTCATTTAATAATATGAAATTAGTTTTATTAATATAATATAAATATAACTACATAATACAAATATAAGTTAATAATATATTATAAAGAAAAAACGTTTTTGGAGCAGAAGAAAAGTTTTATTATTTGCGAAACGTGACTAATAGCGCCATCTGTTAGTAACGTGTTGTACTTTTTTGTCTCAGATAGGGTCAAACGGTCAAACCTATCTACAAGCAAGAGATTATAACACCAATGCGATTATATGAATGGGCAAAATCATCTTTAAAACAAACCGCCATTTATTTCTATTCTAAAGATGATATAGAGCGTTAGAGAATTTATTTGGAACCCCGGTTTGCGTCTTCGGTCACCATTTCAGGAACCAAAAAGTTTCACAGCTTCATTCCAACAACCACAGGCCTTTTTGTACAGAGGACCAGTTCTGCCATAGATTCCCATTGTAAAATTATTAAAATTACAGTTCTTGTGTTGTTGTTTGAACTATTTCATCACAGTAATTTATACAAGCCATTTTATTTGACGCACATCAACCGATATAAGCAAGTTCTACATATGACGCCCCTTGCGACGCGGGTGTATATTATTCAACGTATCTCCTAAACTAATAGAGATAAAAAAATTTAAAAAAAAAATGGTCGAAGTGACTGTAATTCTGGTTTGAAAAGTTCGGTTTTGGCCATTAATTTTTTTTTAATTTTTAAAATTTTTTTCACTGTCAAAAAGAACAGTATATTTTTAATATGTATCGCTATGTTAAATATTTTATTGTAGATTTGTTATATTCGAAAAATTATTTTCGAAAAACTGTAGTACTAATCAGCAACAATTCTTTTGAAACCTATAACTTGGTTAATATACACAATACAAAAAAAATATTTTGCGTACACATTCATACCTACTAGAAGTACAAATAGGCCAAATGTGGTCGATTTTCGAACCTCACTTTTTTCCCTGTCCCTTCCGTGAAATGTCCCAATGTCTAAATTTAGTTTTCGACCTGTCAAAGTGTTAACCAATTCTACATATTTCTACATTGACAATTTAAACCTACTTTCAATTTAGAGATATACAGAATAGGTTACGCTCTCTAAAACTGTTTGACAGGTCTACAGCTAAATTTAGAGATTTTTAGTTTAGAATGTGTACATCAGAATCGCCACCACTATTTTTGTAAAGTTTTCCTACAGGCCCGAAGCATGTGGGACAACTAGCAAATTGTCAATAAAAATTTGAAATTTGACGACAGACGTGACACCTCTGACGTGGTGTTCGCATCAAGTTGCTTTCTATCAAACATTATTCAAAAACCAATATTATATTATTTTATATCAACCAATTTCTTAATTAAGTTATTCCTTTACTTAAGCTTACAATTTAGGTCAATTCGTCGCAAAAATGTTGGACAGTTTATTTGACGATGTGAAACGCATGAATAAGCGCCAGGTATAGTGTTTTGATTAAAAGTTTACACTAGATGACGTGAGCTTGGTACCGGTTAAAACAGATTTGTTCTTATGTATTTTCCAGTTTATATATCAAGTTCTTAGCTTTGGCATGATAGTGTCGTCAGCGCTGATGATATGGAAAGGTCTTATGGTCGTGACGGGTAGTGAAAGTCCTATTGTGGTTGTGCTGTCGGGAAGCATGGAGCCCGCATTTCACAGAGGAGATCTGTTGTTCCTTACTAATTATCCAGAAGAACCAGTTCGAGTTGGTGAAATTGTAGTATTCAAGGTAGAAGGGCGCGACATTCCTATTGTCCATAGAGTGCTGAAATTGCATGAGAAGTAAGACTTTAGATATTATGTTTAAACAATATGTTCATATTTAATTTATAATTAACTTATAAATGATGATCTTTAATATATAATAATATCAGAATAAATTTTTATACACAGTCAATTAGCTCCAAAGTAAGCTATTTATAACTAATATTATGGGTGATAACACAACTGATAAACATATATATACATTCATAACTTTTATAATTGATCCGTGGATAGCCGTGGGTTATTTGACAGAAAGGCACAATGACCATGCTGGATAGCCAAGTTTAAAAAAAAATCAAATCTGTTTTTAAAATAAATAAGCATATGTTGAATCTACTATATTGCAATTCTATATAGAGTAATTGACTGTTATTCTTATTTCAGAAATAATGGTACAGTTAAGTTTCTAACCAAAGGTGATAACAATGGTGTTGATGATAGAGGGTTATATGCTCCGGGTCAGTTATGGTTGACAAAGAAAGACGTTGTAGGTAGAGCTAGAGGATTTCTCCCATATGTTGGAATGGTCACAATTTATATGAATGAGTATCCTAAATTTAAGGTATGTATTATTATTTTAAATAAGAATAATTTTATTGCAAACAATATAAAACATTAAAACTTCCTGCTATCCTAATGTAGTAAGTTTTTAGTAGGAGCTTATTACTTCTCAATTGTTCTTCTTAGCATATACCTGTACCCCACTGTTTCACCAGTGTTGGTGAAGCCAAATTCTTAAATGTTATGTAGATTTCCATCTAAAGGTTTTTTCACAAAGAGCCTGCTTAAGCTTGACTGCTTGAGGTTTATGTTGGAAATTCAAATTAAATAAATATTTAAGCATCAAATCGTTTAAATATTTTAGTTTTGTTATATGTAGTTTTATTTGTGGAATATTTTTATATATAATGTGATGGAAATTTCTCATAGTTTTTTTGTTTTCTTCCAGTTTGCAGTGCTAGCTTGCCTAGCAGTGTATGTGCTTGTACACAGAGAGTGAAATTTTTTAAAAATAAGTGAGAAATGGAATCAGTCTGTGAAAATATTCTTATTGACTGTGTGGCTGTAATTAATTTTTTAATTAAAGGATGTTTTCTCTCTAGTGTTAATGTATATTATTTGAATGATCTGTTTGACCTTTATAATATAGTGGTGTTCACATGTTCACATCCTTCCTAAAGAAAATCAACAATTCAGTCAGTTCTTGCTCAATTTTAATTAATGATTTGCCATAGGTAATTAAATCATGCGGCGCGTTTCTCTCGCTGATGATCAAGATGTATAAAACTTCGCCGGATTCAGATGCTGGAGTATCAAGAATAAGCTTTTCATTTTGCTTTTCTATCAACATGTTACAAGTGTCAGTGGCGATCTTTTTCCGGCTTACCCAACAACTCGGGTATTTACAAAATTGGGGATAGAAAAATAAGAAGAGTTGACAAAGTCAAAGAACTAGAGATAGTCTTTGGCTAGCCTTACATTTCGTTAACATATTACTGCATTGGTCAACACTGCTTATAAGCAGGATTTATTATGAGCATTCTTATAATTATCATTTAGAATCGTCTTATCATACAAGGCAAAATACGCTCCAATGGTAGAGAAAGTTTGTACAGGTAGGAATATTATTATGACACTCTATTAACGCAGCTACATTTGGGCACAATTTGCAATTAGCGTTATAAGAGGCTAATTTGATTTTTCGAAGCTGCTCCAGGCCTTACTTATTGGCCGACTGAATGCACCAGACAACTACTTTAGGTCCTTTATTGTCAGAGTCGAAATCGCGAACGGTGCTCTGCTGGAAATCAGTGATAGCGCGATTAGTATAGATAATAAATTTATTAAATCCGCACCAGAGCAAGACACATTTGTGACAGGCTTGGTAAGATAGAGTGAAGCCTGCAAAGAGTTTTTATTTATATAGTATATTGGTAATTAGCAGTAAATAAATAAATAAAATCAGAATTAGTGATGCCCGCTCATGTGAAGCTTGTCTTGGTTTCCCAAGACAAGCTTCACATGAGCGTTCACAATATGTTCAGTTAACACTGACAATGGAGGTAGACACCAAGACTAGAATTGCAATATTGTTGCTTTACTGATGACTTATTGTTGCTATAAGTAATCAGTAATTCTGCGTAATGACTCCTTTAAAGTGATTCAAGTCAAATTATTGTCAAATACGACTGAGATTGAATTGATCTTGTGTTGGGCTTTTTTGGAAGCCCTAGCTGGAAACCGAGAAATGTACACATGTGTATTGTTAATTCATTCATTTAGTGAAAGTGAAATAATTCATTTATTCCACTTTCATATCTTAAAATGTATTACAAAATAACACCGGTTCACACTACATATCGCTATTAATACAAGACTCGAAGGGCGTGGTGCTATAACACTTTTGTGCGCAAAATTATAGGACTACGCTTAAAAAATTATTGTATTCTCAATTTTAGTATTACTCGTTATAGAGGAAAAAGAAATACATCATATGTGAAAATTTTATTTCAACTTGCTAACTATTGCAGATCATCAGATACAGGCTGGTATGAGTATGTAGTAAATATTATATTCATGAGTTTAAAAAGTTTCGTTCAAGACAATACCACCACAAAATAATATCGTTTAGTTTGTATTTGAAGTTAAGATAGTGATAGTGCTTAGTGATAGTGCTTTGTGTTTTATATGTTTATTAATTTATTATGTGTTGTATTTATATTTTTGTGTTTTTATTGGGAAAAACAAAAATAAAAGCAGTGTGAAAAACCGCATTCGCGGTCTTTGACCTCAAATTCGTCGTATTGGAAATATATACTTATCATCCACAAACTTAGATTATCAATGAAATCGACGTAGAAATATATTCTACAGCAGTATGTCACTGAATACTATGAGAAAATGCTTAATATATCCGCAACCTCCTATATCTCTACTATATTATTTATTTAGTAACTACTAAGACGATACTCATCGATTTATAATATTGTTGCCAAAATTATAAAAGTATTATGAAATATAACCAAAAGTGGAATAAAGTATATAATTATAAATATAGTGGTATAATTCTTATAATATAAGATGAGACACCTTGAATTACTTACCCTTTGCCTTTAAAGCTGATAATTTTCGTTCCTGACATCGAAGTTCAATGAAACAAAGATTTGGTATATGATACTGTAAGATTTATAAAAAGGTTCACTAACTCTAGTTATCACATATAACTTATATCTTTATAATTAGATTATACCTAAACCGTATAGGATAACAATTCTTATTTTTATATTTATGGGTTTTCACTTAGTAAAGCTCAGAAGTTTCTTTATTATTATTGTTTGGTCGAGGCCAATTGAAAAGATCGAATCGAAATGTTTGCCGCAAAAAACGCGTCAAAAGTTTAAGTATATTACAGTTTTGAACTTTATATTTCAGACTTGAGTTCACCTTAGCTGTGTAAAGTTAAACTTTTTATATATTTATGGTTAATAGTGAATAATAAAAAAGTTTTTTTTACTACTTATGGTTTGAGCTTTCACAGCGGAGTATAGAGATTAGCTGCTTAATTTTTTTGGTATTAGATTTATGAGCTGTAATTATACATTTTAATGCATTTTAGTTAATTTTATCACAAACGTATGATAATATTAAAACATGCGACAAAACCCATATGTGGATATTAGTATATAACTATATGCGTATATCCAATGTTAATATGAAATTCTGGACATTAAACATTATTAAGTCCAGTTGTCGGTAAAATTGCTACATTGTTATCACTCGTTATTTTATTATTCATGATAAAAAGCAAGCATTTTCGTATAAATTTGGGTTTCTGATTAAAATAACTATGTAGAGCAAAACGAAATCATAGCCTTGTTTTGTTTACCAGTTGACATCGATTAATAATACGTTTTTGATTGCCGTTTACTTTGAAGATGAGTTTTTTTGAATTGTAAAATAAAGGTTTATACCATCCCATTTCAACCATACCATCCTGAAAAAATAAGCTCGATTTAGGAAACCATAACCTTGAAGATGTCCCTTTTAAAAATATATAAGAACAACTGGGATTTCAGTAACGCATTAATGTTTTTCCTTTGTAATAACAAGTGGAAATATATGTTGATGTGGCAGATCGCTCCTTGCTACATACAATCCTTTGGGATTTTATTCGAAGTCTTTTTCGATGTATCATGGGTACATGGTATATACAAATATTTAAAGCAGCTGGTTCTACCAAATTTTATAAATGACAATCTACAATGTAAGGTATTTAGTGTAGCTTGCGTTCCAAAATCATATTATTTATTGGCTTTTAAGAAGTTGATGTATTAGCGTCTAACTGTTGTTTAACTGAATATTGTCATTGAGTTGTTTTTCTACAGTTTGGCTACTTCGAAGAAATTGCACCATACATTCTAATGTTCTACAATTCGAATTTGACAGTTATGCTGATAGGAGTACAATAACAGGATTTCCGTTTTTAGCTGGAAGATATTTTTCGATTTATGCAACCGTGATCTCATAAACCATTACAATAAAGAGTTTTAACTGTGGTTTCGTTTGCCAAAACTGGTATTGATAGAGACCGGGTTTCTGTACAGCTTGGCCCGCCGGTGCTATAAATACACAAAAACTTTCCTGCCAAACTTCCGTTGCATTTGTTTATGATTATTACTTCCGTCCAGGGAGCGGTCTCCGGAATGCTTATGGCAAGTATTAGCGAGATACAACTTTTAATCACGTTTTTAATGATGTGAAGATGAGGTTGGAAATGGTTTTGGTGTAATTAAAGTACAATTTTATCACCCTGTATTTCAGAAGTACCCTCCCATCAAAAACATTTAATTATGTTTTAGGACTTTCTATTCCTATTTTATTATTTTTTTCATACATTTACTATTGTCCGAAAAGCCTATGGCGGATCAATTGTGCATAAAATACACGAAAGTTGAAGCATAGAAAACTTTTACCCTTAAAAAAATAATGAAAGTGACATTTCGCGGAATAAAGTACCGTACTCTCGCATGGCTGGTCAAGAAACAAATTCACAACAAGAAAGCATATTTCCCTTGGGAACTTTTATAAAGTTAACAAGGTGTAACTTGGGAAATATAATTTAAAAGGGCGGCAATTGATATTAAAATTAGGCCCAAAAATTAATTTAGACCTTTTAATCGTTAAGCAGTGAAAAATAAATTTTACCCGTTACTTATATAACATATAAAGCCTTGATTAACTATTTCCTAATTATTTCTCGTGTTACTTTTAACATAAATACAACTAATGTTCTAACGTTAAATAAGTTTTTATTACTTTAATATTTGTCCATAATAAATAAACTATCCTTCTTGCTCATCCTTTAAACCTTCCTCCTGCGTGTCCTGTATTTCCTGTTTTCGAACACACCGAGTGACCTGCCCATTGGCGGCGATATCAGTTAGACTTCATGATAAAATTAGTGTTTTGTTATATAAAATTAATGCGAGCATCTACCCACAACCCAAGGTAATCCCTTACCGCGGAGGCATTTCGTGGGCGCCATTTAACTGTCTCATTAACTATGTCAGCGTCGAACTAATCACTACGGGTTTATGTTCCTTCTATTTAAGAATAATGAGGGCTCTAACGATCTACATTCGTTTTGTTGTTAATGTTTAAATGAGAGCTTTGTAGTTCTGTTGGCCAGTTAACACCCCGTTATACATTAATGCCCTTTCATTAGCAGATTATCCCCGCTTAAATTAAAATTTGCAACATTAATGGGACACTGTTATTATGAGTAACTTAATATTATGTGATAAAATATCTCTCACTTATTATTGCATCTTTTTAAAACTATAGAAACTTAATAAATATATATATTTATATATGTGCGTAGAATTATTTTGGTCGTTTTCTGACACTTTATTTTATTTCAAAACATTTCATGTTATGAAGACCAAAAATGTGACGGACAATATATTGTAAATTTGAGGACAAGCCCCATAAAGACTGAACTTCAGGTACCTACTCAACTAAAGGTTCTTTCGAGAACCTTGATTTTTATGTATCCAAGTTTATTTTTAAACAAGCTATAGTATTCAATGCAATTTATATATATATATGTAAGAGGAGCGGTGCTCTCTCGAATAATACCATCTTCTGGATTCAGTATTATTTATTAACTTTTACACTTCGATATATAACAATAATTAATAATTAAAATAAATTCGCAAATAAATAAAAAACTTAACAAAACAAAATATTAATAGAGATCCGTCTAGCTCGAGCGCTGACAAACGAATGACGCGTGCTCGTTGCAAACCCGCTTTTTATAGTTCGATAATAGTGGGGAGCGTCGAATCGGAACACGTGTTCAACAAAGGATGACGTAATCGTACGATGACTTGCTGTTTGCATTATATTTACGCCGATACGGCCATTCTGATGATGGGCGCGTCCCTGCGCCTACATCACGAAAAGACCTGGAAGATTAACAAGTGTCAATTCATGTAAAAAAAAATTTACATCCACGCTACAAAACACGTCAACCTCATAGCCTCAGCGCTAATTTTGGTTGCTAACAAAACACGTCAACCTCATAGCCTCAGCGCTAATTTTGGTTGCTAACAAAACACGTCAACCTCATAGCCTCAGCGCTAATTTTGGTTGCTAACAAAACACGTCAACCTCATAGCCTCAGCGCTAATTTTGGTTGCTAACAAAACACGTCAACCTCATAGCCTCAGCGTAATTTTGGTTGTATCAAAACACGTCAACCTCATAGCCTCAACGCTAATTTTGGTTGCCAACAAAACACGTCAACCTCATAGCCTCAGCGCTAATTTTGGTTGCTAACAAAACAGTCAACCTCAAGCCTCAGCGCTAATTTTGGTTGCTAACAAAACACATCAACCATAGCCTAGCGCTAATTTTGGTTGACTTAAATTACCTTGATTTACCTCATTACTCGTTTATAAACACAACCATTGCAGCCGATATGGCCAGTCATTTTGGACTCCGAATAAATATCTGTCATGAAAAAAATAAATGCCTTTTTAAATACCCAAAAACACCATAAAATACCTTAAAATACCTTAAAATACCTCAAAATACCTTAAAATACCTTAAAATACCCTAAATACCTTTCTTATTTCAAAAGGTCTATCATTTTTGGCTTAATTTCGCACCCAGACGCGGTGGTTCTTTTAACAAGACGCATTCACCCTTCTCGAATCTATTCATCCTAGCTTTACCTTTATCATACCGAGTCCTATTTTTCGCAGCCCGTTCGGTCATCCTTGCTAACACAGATTTCTATCAACATCTCTGGGTCCACGCGCTCATTGGGTTCATCAATAAGGTTGAGCAGTTCAGGAGGAACACTACCTCTTTTTCCAGTTTGCAATTCAATAGATGCGCGACCCGTTGTTTTAGAAAAAGTTGAACCAATAGCTAATTGGAGAGCTCCAAGAGATTTCGTCCAATGACCCTCTTAGACTCGGCTGCAGTGGTTCTTATACTAAAATATCCAATAACACGGCGCATTCCAACTTTCACTTGAATCAACACAGCTCCAAATCCTATGTCACTGGCGTCTGTGCGGAGCTCGATAGAATAGTTTTCCTGAAATATTGACAGTAGCGGTGCTGATGTTCGGTAATTAATTATTCTCGCTCGTATGGCTTCATATTTTTCTGCCCATTCCCATTTGACACCGGCTTTTGTCAAGTTGTACTAGGGTATCATTACAGTTGAGTAATTATGTACAAATCGACGAAAATATCCCGCCAAGTCATTAAACTGTTTCAGCTGCGAGGATCTAGCCAATGCCTCAACCTTGGAGGTACTGGGCCTCACTTTACCATCACTTACTATTAATCCGAGATATTCAACGTAGGAGTGACGAATGCTGTCTTCTTTATTGATTTTGCTGATATTGGCAGTGATGGAAGCCCGCGGCTAGTGAGACAGGTAAAATATTTCACATCGGTGAGTTGATCTAGTTCTTCCGAGATTAACTGTAATGGGTAATGATCTCGTACTGTGTTTGCATTAAGTTCTCTGTAGTCCACACAATGTCTTTCCGTTCTTCTTCTTCACCATTTTTAGGATTGCAAAACGGAGTTGCTTTCTTTATAATATTTTTAATTTGAAGCTCCTTAATAATAGTCTTAACTTTCTCGTTGAACAGGCGTCAATCTGTATGGCCGTCGGTTAACTAATTTATCAGGGTTTTTCAGTTGGATAGTTAATTGTTCTTCTCGGCTTTGAGTCGCTTAAAACAAGTTTCATAAGTGTGTCCAGGAATAGAGCAGTAAGTACATTCCTTACTCTTTTTCTCTTTGTTGTTGTTGGCATTCCTAGAATCTGAAGTTGATGGAGTTGACTGGTAGTGTTGTTCAGTACGGGAGGCGCTATTCCATTTTGATTACACCACTGGCGGCCTTGTTTACCACATACAATACAAGTAATACTTTGACTGACCTGTGCCGTCAATCTTTACTTTCTTGTTTTGAAAGCAGTTGGTTGGTGGCTGTTTACGTTTGCGCATCGTCTTAGCAAGGCAATAAGCTCTGGAAAGAAGACATTTAGCATTGAAGTTCTGTTCGAAGGTCGTCTTCTTTGATGCTTCCAATCACAATTCTACAGCATCTGTTCCGTAGGATAAGGCTTCACGTTTTTTTGAAATCCATACATTGGATATGTATTCGGGAATGCTGTCAGCGTCATTTATGGAGTAACGTCGGAATTTCAAAACATCTGAAACGTATCTTGATTCTGGCTCAATGTCTGTAACAGTCTTCCCTCATTTCAGACCATGTGGTCGTCCGCAGTAGACAATCACGGCCCAGATTGTGCCCTTCCTTTTAAGACACCAGCAGCTTTTAGGCGTACTTCGTGGTTCTTTAAGTTGTACTCTGCTTGAGTCCTGGTTATCAAATCAACTCATTCCCTCACGTCGTTACCTTTGTCAGGATCAAAACTTGAAAAATAGACGTCGGAAATGCGGATTGATCGAGTTTCCTCAGAATTAAAGGCTTTCAACATTTCAGCAAGTACAGCGGATTTTCTTTGAGACATTTGTACCATCATTTCATCATTAACAAAACAAAATATTAATAGAGATCCGTCTAGCTCGAGCGCTGACAAACGAATGACGCGTGCTCGTTGCAAACCCGCTTTTTATAGTTCGATAATAGTGGGGAGCGTCGAATCGGAACACGTGTTCAACAAAGGATGACGTAATCGTACGATGACTTGTGTTTGCATTATATTTGCGCGATATATATATATATATATATATATATATATATATATGTATATATTTATATAGCAAAAACATACATATGCCCCAAAGAGAAGACAACAAAATGATCAACCGTGTGCTGTTTAGACACAGCGTAACTTCTAACTATATTCATTATATTATACCCATCCATTAGTTGTAAGATAGCATAGCTATATTCTACACTTCAAACAGCGTTCAAATAATAAATGTCTCACATTTTTTACCTATTTATTATTTGTGTAACATATGTGTTTACCCGATATTCTTAAGGTTAATGTTGCTTAATTCTCTCGCAAAAACATTTTAAGAGGTCATGCATTTTGGTAAATAGATAAAAATTATTAGATTGAAAATAGGTGTTACTCCTACTCCCACAATGAACAGAATTGTTCTACGGCGTAGAAGCTCGTAGCGCTACGGACCACGTTGACTATTATACGGTTATTTGCAGTTAAGCCTTTAGTTAGATTTCCAGAACATGAAGTTTGAAAACTTGGACGAGCATCTTACAAATTATATAATTAGTCATGGGAGACCTACATAAGTTTTAGTTTAGTTCTGGAATATTAAGATGTTTCTTCACATGACATTTGGTAAAGTTATGTTGAAGGTTAATTTAATACACAATGTGCACGACAAATAAATCGTCTATAAGCGTTATGCATATTTTACTGTGCAAACTATTTCTCTTAACGCCACGAACTAACTTTTGCACGCCATCTGGCTGTAATTATATATCTTAAAAGTTTATTAGGTGATTTAATTGTTTATGCTTAAAGTTACATACACAGTTAAAATACCGTTACATAATAAAAACATACAGGAGATTAATTTACTTTCGCCTGAAAAATAATCTTTAAAGTATGGATAAGCAATTCACCTCATCACTATGTTTTTTGCGAAAAATTTTCGTAGTAGACTAGAATTATATTTTTATACATTTTCTAATTTTTGTGCATAGCTTTAAGCGTAGCTAATATAATGTGGAAGGTAACATGGCGTGACATAAAATACTATGGCCGCCGTAATATTACGCGAAATAGAAAACCAAACTGGGTGCCCTAATGCCATGCTTGTTATTTCTTGGAAATTCTGTTATTGGCAGTTAAAAGGCGACGTTTATTAGTCTAACTTGTAGGAATTTCTTGTGATACATGCCTTTTGTCATTTGTAATTTTTTTTAACATTATATATACGCGTATAGTTTCTACGGAGATTTTTAAATGAATAACTATTTAGCAACAAACGCTATAATGTATTGCTGTGTATTTGTATGAGTTAAAAAGTTGCGTTCATTCAAATAATCTCTCCCAATATATTATAATGATAATGTAGTACTATTGTAGTGTTGAATTCGCTAAATCATTTCCAAACACTAATAAACACGAGTGAAACCGCCGGGCGCCGCTAGCAACTAAATAAGTTTTGACTGAATTGTTTAATTTTATAAGGTGCAATAATTTATTTGAAAATTATTAAATTTCAATACATACGCTGTCTCTAGTTTAAGCCACATATACATACAAATTATATATATATATATATATATAACGCTTGTTGTATTAAAAACCATACTATTAGCTATCAACAGTTTAATTTGTACTTTATACAAGAATGTAGAACTACCTTGTCAAATTTAGATTAGAGTCTTTAACTACTATCCCCTGAAATATAACTATATAAATATAATATAACGTTATAAGAATTCTTCGATTTTCATTATCAAAAGTGGTCTAATTAAAAAACTGCATTTAAGTATTGTTTCCACTTGTTCCCGTCATACTTAAACAGTCAGATGGCCGTTGATAACTTGTAAGAAGCTGGCGTATCATTTGACGACAATTTGCTTCAAGTTAGATCAAAGGGGCATTCAAGGAAAGTCGCCACGTGAGAGGCCTCCACTGGAGTGCTCTTGCCTTTGACTTCCATCATTTTAAAAAGTTCGATTAAGGTAGGGTAACTCTTTTTACCTTGTACCTGTATGAATTAGATAGGTTATAATTACATTAAACTATTGCCTGGTAATACAAATTGCATTAGGAAATGTTCCCTTACATTATTCAAATATTTGAGCAGTTACCAAAATCAATTGTAAAATGTAACAGTTGTATGTTTTATCATTCATAAATCAATGTGTCAAAAAGCACTGGCAGGGATAAATAGAAAATTTGTCAGTAATTTACCACCAGTAACTGCCATGGAACCGAATAAATAAATAAAAAAGGTGACACACTACATACATAAAGATTTGTTAACTAGAACTTATTTGAAGGACTTGTTTCTGCCCATTTTTTATCATCATCGTACTTACTTATTAACAAACATGCAGTTTTGAATGTTTAAGTATATACATTTAAACGCCGCTTTAAACAATATAGAAATAAGTTATTACATAAACATTATTTAATGATGTTTATTTTTATATGCAGATAAAACGCTCTTATTTTGTGATCATATTCTCAAGTTTTCCATAAAAGAAGATTGCATTTAAATTTGAATCAAAGTTTGATTATTTACGGATATTGCATCGTTTTCTGCTATTTTGTTTAAAACTCTAAAGCCAGTAAAATTTAAATATCTTTAGATTTTAATCACAATCAACATATTATAGAAAATATTAACGCAACTATGTGTAACTTCCGTTCCAAGCCATTTCACTTATGTAAGAGCCAAGATATACAGGGTGTAGCTAAAATGATATTAATTAGGATAAAAGCACGTAACATCCGATACAGAAATTAATTATGCATCGTTCGATCGAGCCCGTTATCCTCTTAAAACCTTTAAACTCTAGTGTTTACTTTAAAACTGCTTATAGAATTTTAAGCGGGCTTTCGCGTTTGATCCAGCAATTTTTCCGTTATATCCGGTGAGTAGACGACCATCCCGGGCATGTTAGCGCATTATTAATTAGCGTCTGCCCCAGCATTTAATATTTCACCTGACTGGTGGATCGTCCAGTTGCTCCGACCTTAATCCTTCACTTAATTCCTCATATTTTACTCGTATCCAATGCTATCACGTTTGAAAATTAATTTCATAATAAGTAACGCCTCTTGTAAGGGATTTTCGGAATGTATTCTGTTTTACGTATGGATTAGGCTGTTTCATAAAGACTAAGCTTATCTTGAGCGGTGATTAACGTCAAAATATTAATTAAAGTTATATTTTTGTATACTTGATAATCACTGTTAGCCTTAATTAGACGTTGTAGTCATGGATTCTATTTAGAATTTTCAATGGATGTGCGCCATTACAATGGGTAACGTCCGGAAACAGATATCTTTTAGACCCTAAAGTCATATTTGTAGCGATAAAAAAAATTACACGTAACAATGCACAAATCTTGCAAAGCATTTCCTTTGCGAGAAAAAGTAATAAAGCCTAAACTAAACAAAGTGAGTTAATACAATTATATCTCATTGTATAAGAACTATTTTGTCATAATGCTTATGTATAATTTACGAACAAAATAAATCTGTTACGGTCAAATATTTACACCTTTAATTTTATAAACTTCTAAACAAAGTGTATAGATATATAAGGAAAACATCATGTTCATATCGCAAAATTAATTCATTTGTAAACGACGATATATAAACGAAGTACTTTAAACCGGCAAGTTTCTTTTAAAAGACAGACTTGTTTATAATTTTACTAAGTGTAGAAGCTATTCACACACTCGGTATAATTTTAAATTACTTAAGAAAACAGTTATCAAAGCCTATTCTTTGGCGATATTATCGTAGCTATGTGTGTCTTGAGAAAAGTAGCGGTCAAACGTTTAATCTCAACTTGGCGAGGGCAATTCCGTGACCCCGGATTCTGATCCTGTAGAAGACGTCACAATTACTGTATAGCTAACTTTATAATGTAGAACAATCTAGTTTTATTTTGATATGCAAGAAAAATATTAGTCTACCGTGACCACGCACGCTGTAAAGAATGCGAAACGTTGGGAAATTTTAAAATAATGTAATATACTTAAATTTTGTAAAAATACATAACTTAATCCGTTAACAAAGTGTTTTTCTTTGAAAGAAAATTTTTTTAATAACTTAAATAATTAAAATGTAGTTATACATAATGTGTAGGAAATATAGGAATACATTCAAATTATTTTAATTATATTTTAGTTATTCATGTATTTTTATTAAATACTTAGCTGACATCTTTTTTTCATCGGATGTCAGTTATTACTCGTGACATAAATAGTTTATAGTGTTCTAACTCCGACGCTTTCCAATCCAATATCCGCTTACAAACGAGTTTTTCAGTCCAAAAAACTATTTCAGTTCGCTTACCATTCGTATGCAAGTTTGCTATAATTGGCGTTTTATCGGAATAAACATACACAATCATACGTTTTCGGGTTTTGTTTGCAAATAAAAATGGAGTATCTCCAATAACTGCCAGTTGAGATCTCATTTCTGATAAATTATGTTGCTGTTTTTAAATTGTATAAAAATGCAACGATGTGTATTACATATGGTACTTGTTTGTTTGAGCAATGATAATATAACATTAATTTCAAAATCGCAGTTATGAATCTTCAGCGGCAGTGTTTCTCAGAAATGAAACTATATTAATCAATTAGTACACATCAGATGATCAACTGTTATAAATTAAAACAAAGATATCGGACATACTATTGAGTTGATCAGCGATTTCAATTAATTTTTCCCACTTGATCGATCGCGCAACGCCAGAACAAAGCAATTACGACACTGGAACGTAACCCATAGCAATTAATTTGTTTTCGCCTCGGCGAACAGTCCTCCGAAACCACACTGTATAACCGTCAATCCCGACGCCTTTCATATTGCTGTTGTAATGAATTTTACATTTGTAAACTTTCACAAACATCGAAGCTCTTATAATTTTCTCGGAAACGTTGCGGAATTCCGATTTAATAACGGTTGGTTCTGAAATCAAGAGTTAGGGGCGGGAGGGGCGTATTGTGGGGATATTTGTGTCATTAGTCACTGACATTAGTAATAAGAAGAATAGGTTAGATTGTCATTTATGTTGTTATATTATTATAGTGAGAACTGCTGCTTTTTATGTATTCGTGGTATGTCAGGTGCATTGAAACAAGACTTATGTTATCGATATGAATGCGAATTTATTACAGTATTTATATAACTCGACTGTTCAGGTCAATTTGAATCACAATCTGGTATTGACTGTCAAAACCGTCACATCGCATAATGGTTGTAACTTATTTCTGAATAGCAGCCTCTATTCATCGCAGAAATCGAAATGTATGTCAGATATAATTGAAAAGCTATTTTGTGTCTACCTTAATGTTTATACAAAACGGATTTTCTAAAGCAAATCCTAGCGCAATATTGAAAATAGATTTCGTGGAAGAGCAGTTCCTGGTACTGAATTTCAATAAAGTTAACAAAATAATGTCACTTAGGGCATATATTATTTACAACAAACTTATATCTTTTTAATTGTTGTAAATAAAGAACACAGTACTTTATAAAATACGATAGAAATATAAAGTTGTATTGATAATATGAATATAATATAGAATTGCTTATATAAAATTACTGGATATGATGGGATACTATGGTTCGCAATGCACAACACAATTTTTTACAGAAGTATGTACTGCCACAAAGTTTTTCAAAATAGTTATTATCGCATATTGCATTAGTAATGAATAATTATAAGCTCAGATTTATATAAACATTTTAATGAACTAGGTTATAATATGAATAGATAAATGCACTAGCCTAATCAGTATTCCGTGACGAACTAGAGAACAATGGGCCACTATGTGAACACCATAGGCCACGCTAAGCCACGATTTCTTTTACGTATGTCACAAAAATCTACAACAAATCGACTGACGATTGTCTGCCATTATAAGCCATTACCCCGTGTATACATGGTGATCCAGTAGTGTGCCAAAACGTTGTACTATTGTACTGGGTGATATAGAACAGTGTCAGTTATATCAGCATATTCGTAAGATTTAAGATTCTCTGACCGACACGCAGTTAAAGGTTAAATTTATATATCTGACGGTGAATTCATAACAACGCGAGAGTAGTCCATGTGCCAGACATTGGAGCATTGCGTTAAATTGATTAACGGAGATTTTCGCTACATTATAATTCGAATGAGACATCGAATGTTGGAGGCTTTGAGATCGTTAGAGTTGGTCAATCGAACACGTCCCTGAATATCGAGTCACGGAGTAAAGGAAACGAAAGCCCCATAAACTGAAGACGTGATATTAGCTCTGTCTTATTTTGACCCCTCAGTAAAAAGGTGAGGCTAATTGATTGTTGCTGTAATAGTTTTACAGAATTTGCAGAGTTTTACAATTATGTGCAATATTTTTATTATAATGCCTTTTATAACAAATCGTTTTTTTATTTTGTTGTTTTCTGGGAATATCTTATACGCTTTATAATTTAGAAATTGATCTTATTACAATTATTTATATTTTATTAAAGATAATAGATATTTTGTAGGTAGGTATTGGATTAAGATTGAAATAAAGCAACATTTACTAAAAACAAAGGAATATAAATTAAATCTTAATTTAAGTAATTAATTTGTTCTATATTTATTATTTATTTCGTATACCTAATACATTAGAATGTATATTTTTGAAATGGAACTACGTGCAATGTCGCTTGATCGTAATTGGTGTAGAGATGCTATTAACGTATGATAATCAACCGATCCGTGAATGAGCGGACTTTCAAAAACCAAACCAGTTTTTGGCACAGTAATGTCTGCAGTAGTGATATTTAATTCATAAAAATTAAATATACGAGCGTCATACTGTAAATAATTTCGAAATAAAATTTGAAATTATACGTACAAGAATATTACTCGAAATAAGAAAAAAATTGCCAATTACAAAATTTGTAAATCCGATCACAATAGCGAATACAATAAAACGACATAACGGCACATCATTTATAAAATGAACACGAATAGGTACCATAAAGTGGAATCATGAAAGTTTATGCCTGCTTTAGCTGAGGGCAGACCATTCAATCGTGACGTAAAAAATTTACGATCACACGTCAAGAGAAACACCAATGAGGCAATAAACAGTCCCCTTCTAGTACTTAAGTACTTGTAAAGTTTCATTAGCTATTCTGAAAGACTGCAAAATTGTCTTCGCTGATTTTAATCATTGAGTTACAAAGAGATGTCACTCGGTGTAATAAAAAATGTATATCCCTTGAAAAAGTTCTATTATTATTATTTGTTAGAGATTTTATAATAACAACGAAGGCTGTTAACGTAGTTGTAGGTATATTTTTCTCTGAAAAGGTTCTATAAATTCTTTCAATACCCCCGATCTCGGGCAATTACTTGTGTGTTAGTATAAACGATGTACATATACTGTGTATCAAAAGTAAGTATTTACGTTGCCTTATAATCGTTTTGGACATGTTGTGTATAATAACTATAGTCAAACATATTTAGAATCTAATTCTCCAGAATCATTTTTGCAACAAATTTAATACTATTTTATACTGATGTGACCAATTACTTAGTCACGTCGATTTCAACTGATGTTTGTGAACATTTTATACATTAAACATTCGGTATTTTAAGTCTGAGGTATAATTCTGCTAAAATATTTCTGTTAATTTTACTTGAGTTAAAATCTCTTTTATATAAAAGAAATGAGATAATAAAGTAGATTAGATGAAGTATTAGAGATGAGTAAGAATTTATTAACTAACTACAATTATTTTTGTACTTATTCTACTATACTGCGAGGTAATATATTGTATTTCTGTGGCTAATAATATATAAATAAAAAAACACACACCACTCGGATTTAAATTTTTTTTTTATGAGAATAACTTTTTCTGCGATTTAAATGTGTATAGTCTGTTATGTGCCTATGTGTTATTCTGATGTATTTCTTATATTACTATAGGTTGTGCCACGAATTTTTTAAAGGAGATTTCGGGAAAGAACCACGTAAAGGTGTAAATTTAGAAAAACTAATTGTAGACTCACTCTAATTTTACTAATCTAAAATTTTTTTGTATTTGTAAGTAATTTTATTGGATAGATAGGTATGAACCTACGCAAAACTTTAAAGAGCTGCTCAATATCAAGACTGGTGTACTATTTTGGATGTCTGCAGCCCCATCTAGTCCATAGTACTCGTAAGAGTAAGTCAACAATTAAAAGATACCAGTACCAAGAAACATTTGGGAAAATTGACATATAAATAGTCATTATTACATTACTACAAATGTAATGTTAGATAAGGCAAGCGATATAAACTGGGACTGCTTCCATTTCTTACTATTGAACACATTCCTTGCACATTGAACTTAAAATTACGAAGAATCTTATCTAATTTCGCTGTCGATGTGGAGGCGTTGGTGTGTCTGTGAAATTGAGTTATGTATAAGCGATTGCTTACCTACGCAAATCACTCATTGAATATGCAACATCTAGTTTAGAAGCTCAGTAAGCATGTGCTTAGACTATTAATTTCGCTTATCGATTTAAACAAATACTGTATAATCTGCGCGAATTTAACATATTAATTGAGAGTGTTACATTAATGGGATATTGTGTACGTACATTAGATGAATTAATCGTCGCTTAAATTATTTGAGACGGCCTTGGCAGTGTTAAATGATCTGATTACGAGCTCATGCATAGTTGGTTCACTACATGATGGACAGTCTCTATTTGTTATATTGATGCGGTTCTTAATGGGTAATAAACGTTATTGAGTACTTAACAATTATGTCGTAGCGTGCATTAGTTTTAAGGACAACGTCGGATGATTTGAATATTTTTTTAATTTACACTAATCGTAAAAAGGTTACACTAACCGTAAAATACACATTTGTAAATTTGATATCAATTCAAAATAGTAATTATATTAAATTCAGATATCGTTTTGCACATCGAAGGCGATCGAGTAGTTTTAATTAGGGAATTTTTAGGAATCTTGCTTATTCGCAAATTGTATGAAAAACCAATGCATGATGTCGGCTGGAATCGTTTAATAGCAATACTCATACAACAGAACAAGTTATGCCGCAATTCAGAACATGTTAGTTATGCAAAGTAGGTGTAGATATTAGTTGGTTGCAGTTTCAAAGAGCGCACTAGTAGACCAGAAGGGCTTTGAGGCAAAATTCAATTTGATTACTACGATTGAACTAGCTTCTACCGCGACTTTCTACAGAAAACTTGGGTCATGATTTCGTTAATATTTAAGCGATTAGTTCATACTTTGAAATCGGTATTCCGTCGAAATTTATTTGTTATTTTTTTGATTAGTGAGAAATATTTAAAAAAAATCCTTGATTTTTTTATTAAATACTTTCGTGCATATTAATGTTTTGCGTTGTATTTATTAAAATATCATCTGCCAATTTTATAAACTATCATAAAATAAGTAATACATCATTCATATAATTACTAATCATTTCATAAATATAAATTGTTTGCAACAGATGAAGCTGAGGGCTAAAAATCTCAAAGTATTTGTAATACTTTCATATAACTCCTACACTTTATTTTTTATAAGAGAATGCAATTATTCAGTATATAAATGTTAATAAATCAGTCAATTCTCATTTCATTTATTATATTTTTAAAATAATATATTAAATCCTTTACATACTTTTATATATGACCAAAGAAACAGCCAAAGTAATTCGACGGCAAATTGCATTGTACATTGTTAGTTTTCTTTTCAGCTTGTCACGCGCAAACTCGATTGAAATGAAACTTTAATATAATTTTGTAAGATTTAAAGTTTCGTATTGAAATTAAAATGAATCAATAGAAGTGATCGATTCATTTCGAAACACAAAGGAAAAAATATAATGCAATCAGTAAAAAATTTGAATTATTTAAATATTTAAGTGGTCTACACATTTTTGTTTCATTCTGTATAATTATTGTTAGAACGGGAAGCATAACACTATGTTAGGAATCGTGTGGTCACAAGAGGTAATTTTCCCCGCTAATTACTGATATTAACAAAGTATTTACTGAAAAGCATGTTTCTACACGGTGTATATAAATACATACATTATTTTGTGAAATGACCGGTAAAACTATTCTTTTATCCTCTTTGCAAAGATACCCTAATCATTTGTCAAATCAACAGAAATATATGCGTGGGAATTCACAGATTGATGGGGCGGCCTAGATTGAATTACATTTCAGAATAACCTGACGAGGGTAGCGCATGCGGGCGCAAACTAGAAGACGTCGGATTTCCTCGAGCACCGCTTGTGTCCTTCCAACACTCAGTTTGCTATTCGGAGTTATTTTTAAATTTGTAGAATGTGTCTGTAAAAAAGGCTTGTCACAATCTAAGTATATATATTATCTTATGTTGAAAATTAAAAAATAAAATTTGTTTATCTTCATACTAAAAAATTATATTTTACATTATAAATGGTATTTTTGATAAAGCAATAGTTTACTTCATTGTTTGTAGCGCGTTAAATTTAAAACTTATCATTATATTTTTTATACAGTTCAGTAGTAAATTTCAGTTCAATCGGTTGCAAATATCTACTTCAAAATGGAGTTGCAAGACACACTCGTATATTGCAAGTGTAAAAACCTTTATAAAAAGCATTATAATTTGTTTCTGTAATATAAACAACGAACGTAACGATAAATACAACTCTCAATATTAGATTTCTGTTTTCGATAATTTATAAGTAATTAGCCCTAGGCAGGGCAAGAACAATCACGTGATGGTCCCGAGCCTTTTTCCACTATATGTGCAACATTTAATCCAAAATTGTACGAAGTCGATCTGAGATTCGAATTACGATCTCAGAGTTAAAAGCTGTGCATCATCATGCATCTTAAAAGAATTACATATGGTGACAAAAAAACTAAACAATAATTTTAATTGTAAAAAATTGTAAGGAAAGCCAACCTAAACTTGTCTGCAATGTTAATGTTTAGAATAAGATTTTGATATGGATATCGTATTTTGCTACAACATTTTCAGATATGAAACAAGGGTGTTGTCACGGTCACTATATTAAAACAGGGTGAAATAGGGCGCACAGCCTAGAAATGATATTCTAACGCGTCGGCCAAGTATAACTCATGCCGATAAGATCAGTGCTATGCCTCACGGCGGGGTGGCCCACCGGAAGTCATCATTTAATATTATGGAGAGCCGATTTTTTCTCATCAGTTGTAACGGCAGTCCATTAACGGTAAAGAGTGTTGAACTCTACTAATTACTGTTTTAACGCGTACTAAATACACTTTATGAATATTTAATATCCACTGTATTTTATCATATCCTTGAATAATTAATTCTGTCTACTGTTTTATTTTTTGTTGACGTTCAATGTTATCTTTAAGTTAGCTCGTATTTGAAAAATACGTAACTTAGCAATACCGTACCTTTGGTGATGTCGAAGAAGATTAAAACATAAAAGCGTTATAGAATTGAATTTCTTTATACACCAATTAAAATCTCTTTGAAATTATATTTTCTTTTACTTGTTTAATCATATGATTTCAAAAAAGAAAGGGTGCGAAAATCACTTGTCAGAAAATTTTACGAGTTTCCAGTGTAACGCTTACCTCTTTGAAAATCGAAGGGTATGAACAAATCTAGGTGATTCTGGAGCAGACTAAGCATGCGGAAGAACTTCAAACACGGGGAGTTTTAACCCCTGAGGGGCTAGTCGTAATTTACGCAACTCTCCCTCATTACCGCGGCCGCCCATCCGTAGATGATATGGGGGTAACTTGCTGAAGGGCCTCTAAACCCTAACTGTCTGTCTGCCGTCCAATGACGCTATACAGGGCCACTTGAAATATAAGTACGAGTCTCGAAAGGAGCATATTTGTTTCTTATGACGGTTCCTGATCGTTTGCAGCCTCTCTAGTGTCCCACTTATATTGTATGGAAATTTTTGAAAAGCGATAATAGTTTTAAAAGGATAGTGTAGAAGAGGAGGGAAGATGTTCATGATGACTATTACTATGGCTGAGATGGCAAATGCATGAGATGACCAAAAGCATTCGAAAAAGCGAATAATAATATATCTTCGTTTAGTATTCGCAAACTATACAAACTGTAAGGAAAAGTTATGAATTCAAACTGACAGCTATCAAAAAGTCCCAGCTATGGGACTATGGTTGTTAATGAATAACAAGGCTGAGGAAAAAAATAATATCAAACTAAACTATGAATTTATATCTGTTTAGCATTGCAGTCCTGTATAAGTAGTCACTACTAACAATAAATACTTAAAGTGTGTGGTTTAAGTGCAACCGTCGCATACTCCCCTAACGTTCCCTTATTGCGCTATAATGCATGCTTCTAATCATTGATACTGACATTTATGTATTGTTGCCGCTTAGTGCATAATTAATTTTCTTATAAAAAAACAAACATGTAGTAAAAAGGTCAACGTTAGTTTTTACGTAGGTAAATATAGTATAGTAAGTATATATGTATAAAAATAGGATATGTAAATACAAAAACTTTCAAATTCTCACTAAAATGATTTTATACATAATTTCATTCGCAACAGCCGAATATAGTAGTGATTGTAAATTTACAAAATACAGACAATTTATGCATTCTATAATTCTATATATTACGACAAATTAGTTAATGTTCAATAAAATTCAGTACGTTTACGTAAGTACACAAACGATTTATCATACGTTAAAATAAAAATTCTGTACCGTAATGAGTAAGCCAGAAGTGGTTAAACAGAGCAATATTACAATGTAGAAATATTATAAAATAAAAAGTTGCGGTAGTTTCGTGCCGTCATTTAGCAGAGTTGTATTTGCACGGGGAACGAAAATATGCGACGTTCGGACCGCGTGCCTCAGGGCTTTTCCTAATATGTTATTATGTGAAATAAAACGGACCGCAGTGCCGGACCGCATATTACCTTATCAATGTCGATTTGAGCACGTTGCCTTAATTAAAATATATGAATGCTACTTAAAACATTCTTACTCTTTATAGCCCTATTACAGTCATAATAGCTTTTCGTTATTTATCGTTTAGATGACTGTGGGTTATAGCAAACCGTTTTCAAGTTTTACTAGTAATCGTAGGTTATTTGCTCAGGTAAATTTTTGCAATAAAAGTGCTTTGATAGCGCCTTTGGTAGCTTCAAAGATAGTAGCGTTTTCATAAATATACAGGTACTTCTGTGGCATCAAAGGCTGCATGCTTACTTTATACTTTTTACTCACTTTGCGTTTGCTAAGGGGAAATGGGAACGTGAGGGTATGGAAAGTGATCAGTTTACACACTCAATACTCAAACTATCCATTCGCACTCGATGATAGATTTATCGTAAACGCAGATAGTACGTATAAGTATAAGGTTAAAGGTTCTTAAAGAGGTACTTTTAAGTACCGGTGTTACAGTTTAGAATAGTTTATTTTTTATTGATAAGACATTATTAATTACAAAAGTGACTATGGCCGTACGTAAATATGTATTACTCCTTTATTATTTTACATTTAGAATTGAGATAATTAGGAACGAGATTAAGAGTGTTTTGTGCTTATATATAAAGAAGAATAAATAATAAAAAGGCGGATAACGAGGGACACGTCTTCTATTTCAGGTTTAGGTAACAAACTTCACAATATGAAGAAAAAATTAATTGTTTAAATTTGCAACATGGTTATGGTATTAATAAAATCCATATGCGAAAATCTCGTTACGTAAAAGGCACGGGAAGAGTTTAAGGCTTACTTTAGGAAAGCCGATTTAAAACTTGTTATGCAGCTTGAATTCGTTATCTAGCCTTTTGTATAGAAAAAGAGCTGGTTTTACTAGTACACTAGTAACAAACGCAAATAATAAACATAAATTCTTTCATAACTCGGATTTACACATTTTTGAGAATGTCCCAATCAACGTTCTCAAAAATGTGTCTCGAGACTAGATTATTATTTTGAGACCAAACTGATGATTTAAGTACTATCCGTATACGTAGGTATGCTTGAAATATTGTACTTGGAACACGGTACAACCTTCGTTGGCTGCGATGAAATTAAAAACATTATTCGAAGTACACAAACTCTCCGGCAACTAGGACTGTGTAGGATAGTTTTAAATTCACTTGGAAACTTGCAAGTTGTATTTATCAAAGCTGTTTCAAGCGTCTACAGTGTTTATTCATAATTCGAATACAGTTCGAATGTCAAACTGAGACGTTTCAAATAAGGAATGTGTTCGACAGCGCTGTCACGTTCAGATGGCGTGTCGGGAGCAATTTGCTCAGTCGCACCGCCTACTGTAATAACGACTTCCGTACCCCGTCGTGGCGCCTCCTCAAATTGGTCGCTTATCACCAATCTACTGTAGACTCAAATATCAGTTGGACCGCTTGCAATTTGTCAACTGTGGTAGAACGGTTAGTTGTTGCCTTGTCTACAAATTGCTTTAAAGTTCACACTAGCACGAAAAGTTAATGATAACATCTTTCAATTAACAACATTACTTCTACAAAACACAATTTCGTAGGTCTATATCACGAAGATTTTATTTATGATAAAATAACAACAGTTTTTCAAGTTTTAACTAGACATTAATGTAGGATTGTGCAGCCACTTTAAGAAGCATTAAAAGCTAAGGCTCACTACTTTTTTATCCATATAGAGGAACACTTAATACATATTATAAATTTAAAAGATGAAGTTCAAAAAGCTATATACTTTTAAAAAGTACCGAGCTTCACGTAAAAAGTAACTCAACGTAAATATTGTAATAAGCGGTGTTTGATATTTACGATATGGAAATTGTTATTGGTGTGTTTCTGATCGTAGTATATGCCCAACCTTTCCTGGGTTTATGATAGCAGCTGAAAACTTTTCTATACCGTTATTCCTCGGAGTATGTTTTAACTTACTGCTTTATTGCTTTCCGAGATATTATTTCAAAGAATTCGGAATTTATTACGCACATTTCTGGGTATGGTAATCCCGAAGGTACCTATTTGCAATTTTTTTCATTACGTGAATGTGTTATTTATATAATTAAGTACAAGCCAGTAATAAATAGTAATCATTCGGTCCTCAGTCAAACCTCTCTATGCAATTAATTTGCAGTGCCCAGGTAAAACTATTCATTCTTCTTTTTCATTTAAATTTTTCAATTTCATTTAAATTTTTTAAAAATGTTTTTAACGTACATACATATTTATTACAATAATCTAAATTCAATTTTATTCAAAGCATCATGATAATGACTAAGGTGTACATCGATTGTAGTCTAAAGTAATATTATTATTTCTAAAGAATTTCAGTAGAAGTAATAGTTGAGATTTTTCGTATCCATTAAGAAATTATGTTTAAAAAGCTGTAAATTCTTAATGTACTAAGCTTCAGTTAACTCAGCTTGTTAGTGAAAATTATGGCTTGGATAACAAGCCAACAAAGATAATATTATTTTACTGAATAAATTAGAATAAAAATGCCTTCTTTTAATAAGCGATACGTTTTATAATGAATTGGAAAGGCAAGATTTTCTCAATAGTCAATACTAATTAGAAATTAAAAAATATTCGTATAGAAAAATGTGCTTCTAATGCAAGTCATGGTTAGAAGCCCTCTCGACCTTATCAATCATAGCAAGGGTATTTGCTAAACCCTACGATAAAGTGCTGAGGAACCCCCAAGGATTAAGCTTGATTTAAGATTCGATAAATCGAATAAAGATTCGATTACTATACTGAAGTTATTAAATATTAATATAGTTGTAATGGAAAATTTGTTATATACATCAGTTTTATACATTAGTTTATTATTGGTACCTGTTATATTTATTATACTTTTGCTAAAAACCGAAGTCTATGTGGTATATGAAATCCGTAAAACCCTTAGCCTGAGTGAAAGTTGTAATTGTAACATATAGTAGCAGCTGTCTCATAGGTAAACTAAGACTGGTGAAGTAAATTTATTTTCTAATAATGATAATTATTGGTTAGGAATTTCGTTAGTCGTAGGCGAATTCCGTCCGAGTAGCTAAAGTTTCCCCCTTAGCGTGACGTTGAAACCTAGAATTAGAAAACCGTAAAAACCAAACATTCAAGTGATTTATAATTCAAAATAATTAACCAGCATTTGTATTTATACTAGTCTGGCAAACAGTACAAATTATAATATAAACATTAGATATAGATTAAATAATCGTTTATACGTATTTTAAAACTTTTGGATTTTGTGATCACAATATTACTTATATATAAAGAGCGTTCTCACTGAATTAAAATGAAAAAACGTGTCGAAATCTTAAATTTAATAATAATGTAATCTATGATCCCGTAGAAAATTCACATTAAACGTTCTGAATATGGTGTTGCGATCACGTAAAAAATCTCGTGACTTAATATTACCAAGATAAATAGCAGACTGCCCTTTCTTAATTACCCGTGCTAGAAAATACCTCAATTTATTGGGACAGTAACTGGAAGGAAAACCGCGCAATAAACTCGTTGAAGTGGAAATCTATTTCTGCAGAGTCGATGAAGAGTCTGCCAATTTGCGGCGATTCTTAAGTTCTAAGTTTTACACTGACGTAAACAGTTTACTTTATATTGAAATTGTACTTATAAAATATTAATGTTGAGTGAGTTACATTTCATTATTAGTTGGATTTTTATGGTTTTCGTAGCGCGCAATGGATAAGTCCCTAGCCACAGCCTACGTACATATACAGTTCTACAGTGTTTATCTATATGCATAAGGATTTAATTTAAATTGTATATAAGAATAAATAAATGTTACCTTTAAACCTATTCTGTTATTTTAAATTATAATTTTAACTTTAATAATGCATTCACAACTTGTGTGCTGTCATACATTCCGCTCGAAATAATTTCTTAAATATATTTGCATTATATTTAAAATATTTACAAGGATCATAAACTTTATTTTTAGACGGTTTTATTTACAAAAAATGCAATATAAATTTATATTTTCTTATGTATTAAATTATGGATATTTTCGTGAAATCTTCTTATATATTATATGCTAATTACATCCATGACGTGTGCGTTGTTATTCCACGTAATAAATTAAATATAATAGAATGCCATTTTTAAAGCTAATATACTATTGAGAAAGTTTGGAGAACCTACATGCAAACAGAAAATAAAAATTATCGCGATAAATTTTCAATCTGTAATGGCACAATAAATTTGATATATATTTTATTTTTTGTAAATTATCTTAGTTATTAGCTATTAAATAACAAACTGGCTAGTCAGTACACATTTTTTATTTAACGAGGAATTGAAATGACATTAATTTAAAGTCCTTTAAGTTGTGATTATTATTATTTTGTTTAAGATTAAATTGTATTTAAGAACTCCTAATAGTTTTGAAATCAAATTTATTACCTGTTACTAACTGCCATATTTTCAATCGTATTTTTATATTATCCAATACAAAATATGTCAATTTAAGCCTTGTTAAGTTTGTGTAACGTTGCGGAAAGTTGCGAGACGAGACTAAATATTGATACTGAAGGTACAAACGAAATAACATTTCAATCTCTCAAAATGTTACAGGTTTTGCTTAGTATATAGTTCTCCAAACTTACATTATTCCATTACATATAACGCCTTATGTAATGTCACAAATTATGCTATCAATGAGAAAAATAATATTACCAAAACGCGTACGAGATCAGAAACATTATTCACCGGGTTACAGAAATTGTATCATGTTAGTTTGCTGAGACTAGGCAAGAGAAGTTATGATACGCTCAACTATGCAGTGCAATAGCTGTTTGTGATAATTCTCATGTCTGAAAACATTATTCACTCTGAATCTTAACTGAAATATCAGTAATTATTTCTCAAAATATTCGGTCGGTAGTTCCATTGAACATCTTGAATGAGAAATGTTCAGTGTACTTTATGAAAGCATGTACCTACTTTGATTTGCATCTTTGGTAAACGGCGCAAGAAACTACAAGCAAAAATCTACTTGTGTTACAGAATCGTCAATAGGTAAACACAGAGAAATCTGATCAGTTGATTGTATGTGAGTATAATAAAAAAATCATAAAACTTAATGTGTCCCATTAGGTACTTTAAAATGTATGTGAACCCTAAATGTCTCTGTTCCAGGCCGGATACTTCACTTATTACATGTAATTAGCTAAAAGCTGGGAGTAGATGCGAGTGGATCGCGTGCTTTGGCGTTTTGCCGCACAAAGTTTAACGTTACCCCGTGCTATCATACACGTGAACTTCGAATATAAGGTCAAGACTAGCTTTTGGTTTATGTTATTAAGCAATGTATCGAATATACTGAGTCAACTTGTTTTATGTTGATTCCTATCGAGAACATGCAATCGTTTGCAGCATTGTTTTAACTACCTTAACTATTTAATTGAATTTATATACTTGATCAGACGAAATTGTGTGTTAGCTAGTTCAATATTTCCTTCTGAATATTTACAAATAGATTTGTATGAGTATATTCATGTATGCTTTTGACCCTGATATCAAATAAAGTAGACCAATTCTTAACGACCACTGTGTATTATAACAAATGCAAATTTATTTAAATTTTGATATTTATTATGATTAAAAAAAAAATAGAGTGAATACGTTTATTGCGATGACGTTCGAGTGTAATTAACTTAAGTAGTGATGCTGGAATAAACGAAGTCTATAAAAATATAACGTTTTAAAGAATTTATCGGCATTCAATCAGACATCGTTCGACGTGCAATTGTTTCGCGTTTCAAAAGTGGTTGATTTCTCGTTCCGAGTTTAATTCGATTCAGTTTATTTAAACAATTTAAATAGTAATTGTAACTGTTCAAATACCGGCGTTCACGTTAGCGCTATAAATTCTAGTATTGTTTTTGGGTGGTGTGACTACTTTAATCACAAAGGACAGCGATTACTTATTTATAAAACAAGTTTAGAATATAACAAACTTTTGTTTATTACTTAACCTTGAATGGCACAGTTTGTTTATATGTATAGGTCATATTCATACATAGATATTACCTAGGAATGTTTCTACCAATTTAATGCTAATTACAAAAGTGTGCTTTGAGCGACGACCTGAAATCATTGGCTCTGGTCTATAGTTATCCAACATGTTTACCGCCCAACCAAATAGCTCCCTTTCAATCATGGAACTAGTGTTTATCCTGATTGTTATAACTAACCTGCTGTGCTCTTTGTTATAACAAAATCGATTGTTACAGCGAAAAATTTGCATTTGACATCTGATCGCCATATCATATTATAACATAAAAGATTTGAATTTGTAAATATGCATGGTGTTATGGATATTTATCCAGATATTCATGATTAACATCAAAATATTTTTTTTTTTGATTTCAGCATATTAAAGTTACGCAGATAAAGTTAGCTACTATTTTTTCACAGAATCAGGAAAATTATATATTAAGACACGAACGCAGTAAAAGTAAGGGTTGAACTAAAATTTCTACAATGCAAATTGTTTCTTTTATACTTGCGCACCTACAGAATATTGTCTACTTGATAATAAAGTAAATATAAAACCAATTTCCATCAGGTATAATAAATTCACCTCAAAAGAACTATTGTTGCCTCGCGAATGAAACGGTACTTAGCTTGCAAGTAACCGAGTCAGGTCGAACAAAAATTTAAGGCTTGTATAGAGTCGGTACAAAGGTTTCCGCGTTCCTTCATAAAACTAACAATATTGCCAGCAATAACAAGACAGGAACATTTCTGCAGCCCATATTCGCAGCCATTGTCTCGCTCCGCGGAGTTTAGAGGCTTGAGCCGCAGTGTTAGGATTGCACGGTCCATTGTTTACCTTTCTTCACCTGCCAAGACGGATTTCATACAAAGGCCCTGCTCGTTTCCACACTCGTATTTGTTTTTGTTATATGCAATTGGAGGTTTTGAGTGTGCCACACGAGAGGGCGTGGATCTACGCTCGTTTGTGCATTGAAGTACACACACTTCTCGAGGCTGTTTATTTATGAATTCTTTGTACGGCTTTCATTTTTCTAGAAATTTTCACGTTACAAATAATTTATATGAACGGAGCGAAGCCTTATGAAATAGTTTTCGGGAACGAGTTTGCAATTTGCATTTTATGTATAGGACGGTAATGATAGTTGAGGCCGAGAGGAGGGTTTGGCCTTTGTATGAGTGCTTATTATATGTTACCTAATAAACTTGAGCCATATTATGCCTTTATGTTGAAAATATGCTTTATTTTTTTCTCTATACTTTTGTGTATAAGAACATGCTGCAATATTTCATAATTAATAAGTGTCAATTGAAATGAATGATAAACAAATAAAAGGATCTGATAATTAGTTACTGATATCAGATCTCGTGTATTACCTCTAAGAAAGGAACAAAAATGACGCGTTTTAAAATTTTAGAACAAATTTCTTCCCTAAGAAGTCTTCTTAATATAAGTACATGAGGTCTATCCAACGATGGGAAGTTTCTATGCCTAACACAGACGTTACATAATCATTTAATCTAGGAGTGCTCTCGTCCTAATCTAATGGACTATTTTGAGTCTGATAAACAAGGCAATTCAAACTAAGAATAGTGTTAAGATACCGGAAGGGTGCGGTAAATTGATCGCTCGAATAAGATTGAGTGTCAAACCCTTTTACACTATAAACACATTAAGTCACGATTTTTGAGCTTTGTATTGAATTACAGTTCTTGGCAATGATTGACGATGGTGCTGCCACGGAATAGCCAATCCTTTTACTTTTTAAAATAATGTTTCTTTAATATATTAGTACAACAATTTTAAGAATAATTCTATACAAACCATGCTGTATGTGGCATATAATAGAGTAACAAAATTTAGTTACCACTTAAAAATATTTTTATGCATTATCAGAGGTTAAGATTAGGAAGTTTGCTCAAGTAAGAAGAACATTGCACTTTAATTAACAAAACAATTGGAATATATGTACTTACATATCATTCGGAAAATTCGGCACTGAACGTTGTATCCATAAAGCTTAGCGGTAACCAAATTTTAAGTAAAAACAGGGTTGATTTATCTAAAGACTAGGTAATCTTGGGACCGCGAACATAAAGGATCTTTTTATTTAGGCTTTTTGTGTATGATTTGTGTAATGCCTTCTAAACAATAACCCTAAACACGGTCTTACCATTATTGTTATAAATAAAATTTAAACAGCATTATGGCAGAGATTATGGGACAGAACAATGAGTGTAATTTGCATAAGGTAACCTTTCAGTTTGCTGGGTTCAAGCCAAACCGACTTCGTTTAGTGCGACTATTTGATTATACAGTTAGGTGCTTTAGGCAACAGTATTGATCGATAGATTGCTGGCATAGATGCACATGTTCAGTTCGAATCACAGGAAAAGTATTTCCGGAGCCTAAAGATAACAGTGAACAGACGCACATTTTGAGGGCTCAGTAGTTTTATATTTTATATCTGAGGTTGGTAGTGTCTCTTTTAAGTGTCAAGGGAAAAATAAATAAGAATAAATAGTGCTTCAGCAAAAACAAACTTTGTTAAAAGCCAAACAGTAAAAACAGCAACACAATTCAAACTTTAGAAGATTAAATTCCTTCCAATCAAAACTAATCAAAGCAAAAGCGAGTCAATGTAATATCCGATGAGGTCACGATCTGAGTTTTTATTTTCGCTGCATAAATTATAGCGAGCTGCAGGCTCGTTAAAAAGAACACGATCCTGAATTACCCGGCGGCGAGCGGTCCGGGTAAACTCTCTTTATGTGCACTTAAAGCTGCTTCCTAGACTTGTTTCATCCACTTAACTTTGGCGCATCTTAATTTAAGCCCAAACGCGAAGTAAGCCTATAAAACTTTCGAACACGTCAGGCTGTTTTATAATTTATAACGAAACTCAGCTGTATGAAACTATAACATATATAATATTAACGGCCCTATTAAATATTAATCAATCAAGTGATTTATTTAGTCACACGTATCTGGAGCATAAATCGGATATTTTTCACTAGATTAGCATATCATTTAAAGGAGTAAGTAAACTTACTGTGTTAACGTACGTTCGAGCTCGCAAACGGGTCAGTGTTGTAGTATTCTATTACACACTGGCAACGATGTATCCCCTAGTTCCTATAAATCAAGTGCCTAATTCAGTATACATCAAGAAGGATATTAATCGATTTTATTAAAAGTTTAAGGTAAAAATCTAATAAATTATGTAAATGACCATGTAATAGCAAACAAATAAAACTCCTAATGAAATAAAAGGAAGAAACTCGTCAACCGCCAAATTTTAATAGCAAGTAGAAGTGGCCCTTAATAAGATTCGCTGTTGTTTTTCTCCATCTGTCAGATCTTTTACTTGTGTTATATTCAGACCTTTTCAACTTGAGTTAACCAATTTTATCAGAGTGACTTTCTCGATTCGACCGCACGGATTTGCGAGCTCCACACTGCTTTATTGCTGGTTTATTTTATTCTTCCTGTGAGTATTAAATAAACCTAAACAAAGGAAATATACAGAACGATAGGTAAAAAAGGTAAGACGTTTTATAACTCACATTATTTCACCACGTAATTTGTAACATTAAAATACCTGATTCTATACCCTCTCTATACCGAATTCTATACCGAAAAGGAAATACTTAAATACAGTCAGTTCAAAATTATAATAAATTATAAATAGTAAAAAAAAATGTTTGAAATAAACGTATAATGGATTCACGAAAACCGAGACGCAGCCTGCTCACATTGAACAGACAAGATATTAGAATTGTTGTTGGTGTCATTACCGGACACTGCCGTCTAAGCAAGCCTGTGAACGCACAAGGAGGCTTCTGAGTTTCCGGAAGGAGTTGAGCTGGGCGTAGATTGCTACTGGTATTATTCGTTCATCGCCTTGAGATTGAGATGTTAAACTATATTGTGTGGTGATACAAATTTCTAATAAGTTTCTTCAATCTAAGAGGGTCATATAGGGAATGAAAGTTTAATGCTGTGCACTTATCTTAGATATAGTGCACGGTTAAATCCGCGGGAATCAGGTATGAATATAAAATGACATCGACCAGCGAGTTATTTGTACATTTCGTTATTTTATCGTGTTTCGCAACAACAATTGATTAATGCAACTCGTATGCAAACTCAATGAACAAAATTAATAAAAAAAAATGTCAGTGTCGTTTCATATATTTTGTGTATTTATTTATAAGTAGGGATTTAGTTTAAAAGTATTAGAATATTTCAGAACAAGAATAATGGTTAAAAACGACATAAATATATGTAGATAAAATAAATAAAGTGACTGTGATCGCGGAACTGATTTGACAAGCGTTTCAAATTCTCTATAATGAAATACAATTGATTTTTAACCCCTTAATTGCGAATTACATTCAAGTGTTAAAATATACATTTTAAACATCGATTTGTAACTGCAAAACATTTAAGTTTTGCACTGACTTTTTTATGCAGATAGTTAACCATGCTGACAAACGGTAACCGTATTTACATTACATTCTAGTTCGATAAATAAATATTTGTGTAGCACTTGCATTCATAGAAATCGTTATTACAATTTCGTGTGTAGTGGAAAACATGATATACATAAAGTGCAACCAGTGCGTACATATTTTTGGTCGTTAATTTCCAGTGACTAATATTCACATTTACTCCTTTAGTGCTACGAGAAAAATTGCTAAATAATTCCATACTCTTTATACGATTTGCTGTTTAGTTCAGAAACATCAAGTATGACTGTACGCACGAAGTCATTGGCAAAAGCATGTTCTGATAGGTGATTAATTTTTTGCCACCTTGCATTTGATATAGACGATTGAAACGATCTGACCCGTAACAGCGCGTGTACCTCAAAGGATAAAGGCAAATACAATGCAACAGTGACTATCACAAATTGCGTATTGGTTCAGCCAGATTGCAGTCGGCCACTGTGATTGGTACTATAATATGAATTGTCTTAGAATTAGTGACTTTCTAGTCTGATACCTGAGGACTTCCTCCATTAAATGAATAATATTTTAGTAAATAGCATTTATTGACATACATCAATTTATCCATCTTAATCAAATAATAAGAAACAATATTCAAAAACTTCTCAGTTTGATTGTTAAGATACGATGAACGTTATTTTAGTACCGGAGCGCTCTTTGAAATCTGTTTAACTGCTTTAAAACATAAAATAATATTAAGGAAATTCATTAGTAATATGATAATAAAGCATAACCGTGATTTAGCGTATAACACCCAAAGATATGTTGTTATAAAACTTTGATTTTTGGACCCAGTTGAATTGTTTGATGACCTTTAGATAATTCTCTTTAATTTTATAATATACTTTTATATAAGCACTTTTTTTATAAATAAAGGGATCTATTCACCAATTGTAGTATTATTTTTCGATTCGTTAAAATACCATGGTAATTTTTATTCAATTTTTTTCCTACAAATAACATATGTCCTGGTCTATGCAGTGGGGTGAATATTAAATTTGATATTTAAGGTATTTCTCGAGGAAAATAATATAAAGGTACCAGTGGTCATGATGTATGGACGTGGTCTAGCGTAAAGAATGTGAGTACGACCCGGTCTCATACTATCACGCCATCACATGAGTTATACTCTGAGTGATAATGATAAGCTGATTCACGGCTTCCTCCGCATTAAAACCTCGTTAGTTTTAAGTCTCCTTTTTGAAGTTTTCTATACTAGAATAAAATATTTATTATACTTATTCAAAGACACTTTTAAGCGGTTGTTTCTTGAAAGAAAACATTTGAAAAATAAATAAAATATGTTTCGGCTGGGATGCAATTAAAATGAAAATTTTCATCGTCATTGACATCCCTAATAGAAGCCTAAATAATCCCAGTAGCTCAACTACCTTAACTTAAATCCTTTTTAGAATTTCTATTAACTTTATGAATCTAACGATCCTAACGCTACTTATCAATATCAATATCAATAGCTATGGTTATCGTTAAGGTATTAAAAATATTAAAAAGTAAATATAAAAGTACACATTAAACAATATTTAACCAAATTATTGCATTTGTATATTTGCTGTTAATCATATCGCATACACTTTATTGTATTGTTATCAAAATTACTTTCAAGGTAGTTTAACTACCAATGGTGAAATTTATCAGGAAAGGTAATCAAAACGAATCCTGACTCAAAGCCATAAATAAGGCTCATATTTATATAATAAGTCAACCACAGAGCTAGCTTAACTTTAATGTTCACTCTAGGGCGACTCGATATTCGCATTACGAATGCCATATTTACTACAGTTAATCAAGCAATAAAACAATAAAAGTGTAGTTAAGGCAAATCAAGGATCCTGCACAGCTTGTATTATTGTAGCTACGATGAATTTATTCCTTTAGTTTAGATGTTTTTCCTTTAGTTATTTTCTGTACACGCAGTACAGAAAGGGATTTTATTAAATTTTCAATTCAGTAGTGTTAAACAACAATTAATCGTCAAATATTGTTGATAATAGCAACACCAAAACCCTATGTAACTGTTACGTCTTATATACATTACAACATGAAAATGTGTGGTCAATAGTTTATCTGTAAAGGATGTGAATAATATGTATTATGTTAAATAGTAAATAAAATATAAAAATATATATTTATATTAATCCATTTTTATACGCATGCCTCCTACCAGTCAAAACGAATTATTAGGTAAACAAGCAACCCCAACCCCATTTTTAATAAAAGCAAATACGTCATACTAACTCCGAAGCCACCGTTCAGTTGGTTGCGTGACTAATGAGTTTTCTTATATTTCTTATTGTTTTTCAGTTGTTGACCCTACACTATCGACATTAGGCCGTCGTGAGTGGGGGTTCAACCAGCAATTATACCAATAAAATGATTTACTAACCGATTGCGTCCCTACAAACCGTTAGCTTATGTCAACACAGCATATAAATGAACCATAATTGATGTTAAGTGACAGCGAAAATTTAAAACTGTAATTTAAGAAAATATTTGTTTGAGCGATAAGTTTATCGTAATTATGGACGTAGCTTATTTCGAAGAATTTGAATGCTTTTTATTTACGCAAATTTAGTATTAAAGCTTTTATTTGTGTGTAGCTAATGCGATTTATTTAATTGAAACTTTTCTACAGTAAACGACATTGTTTATAAATTATATTTTAGTCTCAGTAAATGTAGTATGTTTTACTAGAGTTGTATCTAAGTTTTTGTTACGCCTGTATTTTGGAGTATATGTTTAGTTTTTTTGTATATTAATCTAGCTGTTCCCCGGTTTTAACGGCTTTTTTATTTATCCAGTTTTATGACTTTAAATGGAGTTATAATGAATTTTGAAATTCTGTATATTATATAACACTAGGTGACCCCGCGTACTTATTCTGCTATTTGGGACGCCGCTAGTAAGGTAGCGCTAGTAGCTAGTAAGACAAAAGAGAAAAAGTTAATAGGTCAAAAAGTGCTTTTTGCCATTTTCATAAATACTGACATCACGATGATAACGGCACTCAATTGTTTCGCCTTCCCAGAAACCTCCACTTACTTCCTCTCCAATAACACTTGAACTTTATGCTATGGTATAAAACTTCAAATTAAGTTTTAAGTATTATTACGAGTTTGTATGGGAGTAAAGAAAGATCTGTTTTTATAAATTTTTTCTCTGTAAAAACTATCATCGTACTCCAAGGAATATTTCTAAAAAAATAATTAACGTAATCGGTTCAGCTGTACTCGAGAAGCAACATATTAAGCGATTCATTTTTACTTTATAAACCTTATAATCATAAAATATTACCAAAAAAAAAAAAAAAAAAAAAAAAAAAAAAAAAAAAAAAAAAAAAAAAAAAAAAAAAGGAAGGGGGGGGGGGGGGGGGGGGGGGGGGGGTTTTTTTTTTTTTTTTTGGGGGGGGGGGGGGGGGGGGGGGGGGGCCCCCCCCCCCCCCCCCCCCCCCCCCCCCCCGCGGGCGCGCCCCCCCCCCCCCCCCCCCCCCCCCCCCCCCCCCCCCCCCCCGGGGGGGGCCCCCCCCTTTTTTTTTGTGTGTGGGGGGGGGGGGGGGGGGGGGTTTTTTTTTTTTTTTTTTTATTTTTTTTTTTTTTTTTTTTAAAAAAAAAAAAAAAAAGGTTTTTTAAAAAAAAAAAAAAAAAAAAAAAAAAAAAAAACACACTGGGGGGGGGGGGGGGGGGGGGGGGGGAAAAATTTTTTTTTTTTTTTTTTTTTTTTTTTTTTTTTTTTTTTTTTTAAAAACCCCCCCCCCCCAAAAAAAAAAAAAAAAAAAAAAAAAAAAAAAAAAAAAAAAAAAAAAAAAAAAGGGGGGGGGGGACGCGGGGGGGGGGGGGGGGAAAAAAAAAAAAAAAAAAAAAAAAAAAAAAAGGGGGGGGGCCCCCCCCCCCGGGGGGGGGGGGGGGGGGTTTGGGGGGGGGGGTGTTTTTTTTTTTTTGTGTGTGTGCGCGGGGGGGGGGGCCCCCCCCCCCCCCCCCCCCCCCCCCCCCCCCCCCCCCCAAAAAAAAACCCCCCAAAAAAAAAAATTTTTTTTTTTTTTTTTTTTTTTTTTTTTTTTTTTTTTTTTTAAATTTTTTTTTTTTTTTTTTTTTTGGGGGTTTTCCTTAAAAATTTAAAAAATAAAAAAAGGGAATTTTTTTTTTTTTTTTTTCCTTTTTTTTCCCCTTTTCCCCCCCCACATTGTATATATAAAATATCTGTTTTAATTCTGTAATTCAATTATGTTAAAATTCAAATACTAGATAAAATAAAATACCTTTGGACTTACAAGTGCTCGGCTAATATAAGGCACGGATAGCTGAGCTTAAAGACATTTCTACAATAGAAGACAAACGTTTTCCTTTAGTTTAGTTCGCATCGTTCGAGGAAACGCGGAGCTTTTAACTAAACACGGTATTCTTATCCACATTGTTGCTTGTTTGAGTTGTAAGCTCACTGGACCAACGCAAAGCGGATGGGGGTATGTTTGAAAATAGATCATTTGCTTCCGAGGCACTAATTGATTGAACTATACATATACTTAAAGTTATCTTCATCAACGTAGAGACTTAAAATTTTGACATTTGCATTTGATAATGAAAACATCCAGCAAGGTATTCCGAAAATTTCACCGTATTTTCAAGCGAAAGATATAGTACATTACGCTTCAGTAGTATTTGTATTTATTCTTTATATTTCGCTAGAAGTTTTGGCAAAAATAATGGTTTTGTAAATTTCATAGAGTGTGGAAATTTGTAGTTTGGTATTAAATAGGTTATGAACCTATGACAATGACCAGGATGAAATTACCTATCGAATTCTATTGAATTCACAATTAGGAAGTAGTAAATGTTTTATTTGATACATCATCTTTGTTTAAATTTAAAGTCTACCGATTGAAGATGAAAATATGAAAACCCAATAATAAAATAAATATTAACATAAGAAAACATTTTGAAGTATTTGGGCTTAAACAGAACAGATTGAAAGATAAACATTGTATAAAAGGCTCTGAAACAAGAAGGTAAAAAAATGTAGATGAAAAGAATTAGCTCCGAGCATGATATTTATGAGAAAATTTTATAATTCTGAGGTCAGTTCACGGGTTTGCATTTCCAGAAAAGTTGTACATATTATCAATTAAGAATTAAGAGCAGACAGAAGCTTATTTAACATCATGGTTGCACATTTTTTTTATTAACTTAATACAATTATATATAAACAATGAATAATAACGTAAGCAAATTTGTTTTATTGTTTAAATGGTCTCGTGTATTGCTAAAGAGCACTCAAAACATCGATTTACATAAATAATGAAATTATTAACGTTATACGTATATATGTTTAAAAAGTAAGCTCGTATATGGTAGGAATATCTATATCTCCATGAAAATAATTGTTTCGGAAAATACTACGAAAAGCAAGCTTACTTCTAAACTGAACTGTGACACCAAAGGTGAAGATAGTCTTGTGATAAATGTCACACATTTACAAATATTACACTAAAATAAAACATTGAGTAAAACCTTTCAAGTAAATAAAACTAGAGTACCTTCATAAAGTTTTGTTTGCTCTTGGAAATATAATAAGACACGCATTTTACGAGGCGGCTATTCGCTCAATCTGAGTTGTCTCACTATTCAGCTGCAGTTACAGACTAAATTGGCTGCTTCAATGGGACACTGAATCGTTCCTAACTGGAGGATAAATTTATTTGTTATTTTTCTCGGACATATTTATGTCGCAATTTGTTATATTAAAGATAGCAGACAGTCGTCGCTTAGCGGAACATCGCTTATACCGTGCCAGTAATAAGTTACTAGGTTCTGTCATCCCTCATTGTAACTATTTTATTAAAATAGTGTCTTAACATTTCAGACCGAAATAATTATTTCGTCTGCAATCGACTGTAATTTTTTTAATAATAAAATCAAATGATTTATAAAAACTTTCCGATGTTTATTTGGAGAATTTCTTATTTCTAATATTCTTCAGTTAATCTACATCGAGTTCTTAGTCTGTGCTAGGTCAGATAATCCAGATAGTATGTACAACAAAGGCAGATGTGTGTCTGTCCTTTCTCCCAAAGGACTCGTATGTAAAAAAAAATATTGTCATTTTCATATTTAAAGCCTATCAATAAATAAACAAACAAAAGAATCAGTGATACATTATGCGACTATTTACGCATAGATTATTGTGTTTACAATACTGCAAATCAACTAATGTAGTCCCTGTGTGATTTCCCAAAATGAATGTTTGCAGCTGAATAATTTCATTTACTGGTGACTGTAATAAAACTGTTAGGTTTGTAATACTGAATATTTTTGACTAATATTCAGTACACTTATTTACTCTACAACTAATAATAAATTATTAGTGTTTGAATACCTTGATTTATTTAGCAGGCATTTGTATTTATAATATTATAGTAAAGCAATAAGCACGTGATATTATGTTTTATAGTTTACTCCTGTGGCTCGTAAAATATCTTAAGAAAAATAACAAATAACTAGTCATGATGTAATAATATATATATGAACAAGTTCATTATCCTAAACAATTACTACAATTTGTGCTTCCAAAGCTTTCATTGATTAGGGAAGAAAGATTATCAGAAATGAGACAGATATATTTAATGAGTATTCTAGTTCTTATTTAATAAGTAATAAAAATTTGTTACAAAAATTTATTTCATAAAATATATAAAACTTTTCCATTTATACGTAGCGGATTTGAGAAATGGTTATTTAATCAATACTGCAAGCCGATTTACATACATAAAGTAGCTTGATTCGAATATATTGTATACACCTTCTGTTGACCAGGAAAAGCACAATAAGTATAATTGATTTGATAAGACAGAGGAAAGTTTCTCTTTGACAAGGGACTGAGTCCACGAATGGGATCCAGGGAAATGAAAAAAGGGAAATGGATTTAGTGAGCCTTATTTTGCAAATAGACGGCTTGTTTAGATCCCGCGAGCCTTCAATATTTAAGTGTTTTAGTTTTGCCGATCTTAGGTGCTGTATATTATTTAGTATCCTTTTATTTTTAACACCACTTTTTGTTTAGCACATCATAGAAACAAAGATTTATAAACTCTTCCATTGAATAATACTATTTTAAGGAACAGTGTTTGGGTGATATAAAATATGTATAGAGTCAAACGCGAAATTGAAAAAAAAAAAATGGTTTAATACAGTATGTACAAATATTTTTATCTCATATATATTATCGTTTGCGGCAGATTTGAGATGTTATTATCTTGTTATTTCTTTTCATGTAATACTATCTCATATATTGAATATTTTTTGTAACATAATATTACCGAGACATTGAATTATAAGACAGTTAAATGAAATAATCTCTTGAAGTTTAAGCTTGAATTTATTAATATGACACAAGTAAACAATTAAAATTACCTAGAGAAAATTAATATCAGTGACACCATATTTTAATAAACATAATATTATTTAGTTCTGAAGCAAATGCGACGACTAATAAATTCTTGCGTAAATATTATTACAGACTTCCATCTACTGGACGACGACGTTATTAGTGTCTGCTTTCACTGTTTATCTTGTCTTAGGTAATTGTAAAACTAATTAAATCAGTACAGCTTTTTTCAACACAAAATTTATAAATTGTTGATCACAACTGAAAAATATATCAATTGAGAAATTTAGCTATTAATCATAAAACTATTAAATACATTTATGATTTCCATAGCATCTCTATATTATTATATAATATGACGAACTGAGTGTTTGGCTCTACAACGAAGGGGGAGGGTCTCGCGGATGACGAGAAGAGAGAGAGTGGGGGGATGGCGAAGGAGAGACTGAAGCAAGCCATGCTGACGTCATAGTTTGTTGGCTCCAAACATTTTACTTATTTGAACTATTCAGTTCTTTAAGCAAAGGCATCCTGGTTCGATCACTGAAAAAATTTGAGCTCCGTACCCAATAGTACCTGTATTTTTAGCAACTCAAATATCAGTAAACAACCCTAGCCGACAGTAACAAACTTGGAAACGCCACCCGATTGATTACTTTTATTAATCTGTTTTTAAGTTCCTAAGCTTTTAATTAGAAATTGATTCGTTAAAATAATAACAGTGATTATGGAATCACTATTACTGTCGACTTAGACTGAATAGTCATTAATTTATAGGTTTCTCTATACAGCAAACTTCAAACAAGTATTTGCAACGTATTTAGACTTAGAAGAACTTTGTTACGTGTATTTAGTGAACCAAATATTGTGTCAACTCCGACAGAACTGTTTACAAATTTCTAAGCTTTTCGTTAAAAATTGATTAGTTTAAATAATATGAATGCCTTTCGTCCGTATTTAGACTGACTACTTTAACGTTGTTATTTAGCGACCCTAATAACGCCTTTGCTCCGACATATATTATTTTGGTTTCAAGAGAAAATAATTTATCTGGCCTTGGTCGATTCATGTTTCAATAATATCAAGTACCGAAAATTTTTACTTTAAAACACATTTGAATAGAAATCCGATTATGATCTGATATTGGAAACTGGAGTTCATTGTTTTCTGAAATCGTTGTGAGAAATATGAGGTAAATGTTGTCCGATTGCGATGTGTTGCCTCGGGGAATGTAGATACATTGCATACATACATACACTGCCTGTGGCGCCTTATATTCGTATTACATTCAAAACTAGCTGTTATACTTGTCTGTTTATATGAAGTGACAAGATGACATTTAAATGTATTTTTTAAAGTATATTTGGGTTTCAAAATGCTACACAGGTTCAATGGGGATTTACTCGTAACTAGCTGCTGTTGACCAATATTTATCATTCACATTCGTCCTTTGTTTTACATATACGACTTGCATTTTTATTCAATATTATATTATTATTATTACGTAGCTTAATACTAAAAGAGGTTCGAAATTGTTATTAAGCGTAGGTTTATATTTGTAACTAGTCTGGTAATAAATAATTAAAAAACATTAAAACTGTTATTTATTTCAACTTTTTGGTTATTTCAAATGTATGCAATACACTTTTTAAAAATGTACCGTGGACTTTCCAGCAGGACCTGTTTACAAGGCACGAACTTTCCAATCTGGCTTAAAACTATCGTTCCAGACTTTATAAGAACTCAATGCTGGCGTGCATGTAGCCCAGACTTCAATCCTTCTTCAAATTATGGTCAGTTTTAGAGAAACATAACCTGCTTCTATAGGACTTAGCGGTATTGAGTAAAACCTTAAAAAATATTTGGAGAAAAATTTAATTTTTATTTAATTAATTAATCTAATTTTTTTTTCAAAAAATAATGCTTAAATCCATAGATGCGTGGCCAAACAAAAAATTCGTGGTCTGTACAAAATACATTTACATTTATATATTACCAAAAGTGAACATTTTCAGTAGAGTATTTATATATTTTTTGCTAAGACTTCCATAAATATTTTGGTATAACATTTAATATTATTTCATTACTTCAATAAAAAATGCATTTTAATTTGTATCAGAACTTTTGGCAACTAGGTAGATAATAACAGTACACTCACTGCGTCCAAAGCTAGGGATTAATTGGCCACTTACATGAACAATATTTAAAAAGTTATTACAAACATTGAAAACTCAACTCTTTGGCTAGAGAGAGTTCGTTTCATCTGACTGATAATGGTTTTTACATTTTGGTGCCATTTAAAAAAAATGGTTTAATCGAATAAAAAAGTGCATTTACGCAAAGTTAAAATATTTTTGACCTTAGTATATTTTTACTATTCAGTCCGAAAACTTTTCGTGCGCGCCTCGTTTAGCGGTCATTTTTTGTCTAGCCAGACGAGTATACTGATTCAAACGAACGTAACCCCGCGGATGATCTTTACGTACCACTAAATCAGAAATGATTTTGCCATTATTAGAACGCCTTTAGGGAGTGCGGTGTTCATTTGCAAGGCATAAATCCGTGAACTATCATGGAGTGTAGGAAATGTTGGCTCGAATGCGTTCGTGGCGCGGTGCGGCCGTAACTTCACGCGCGGTCGCCGCCAGTAACGAGCTACCGCATAAAACAAAATGCCACCAAAAAGGGATCTGCGAATATTATTCAAATGCCAAATAAACTGTTAATCTCTTTGCCATTTTGGGACTTATAGCCTCAATAGGTAACGAATATTTTCGAACCTATATTATTCGAATACCGAACGGCAACGATACATAATTAACGTATCTACTGCAATAATATTCGAAAAACAAGTCCTAGAAAATCAATTTAAAAAGAGAGTTACTGTTAAGATCACGAAACAGGTATCATATAGCTTTATTTAAAGATATATACATAAGTAGATATTAAACACTTATAATGTGCTATTAAACGCGGTACCCTTTAAAATAGTCGTTATACAAATGTTGCATATGATTATAAGAAAAAACAAATAATAAAGGATTCAGGGTGGAATCCGATTGGAAATTTTATAATCTGTAAATTTCTGTAATAAAATCTGTAAATATAAGTCAAACAAACAAACAAAGAAACATTTATTCGACATACCAAACTGTACAATACTTAGTGCTAAATACAAACTAGACGCGTGGAAGGGAAACACGCTCAGCATATGCTCCGCCAACAATTTCTTGTTGACGGAGCGCCGGTTTTCAGCGTGCCTCCGGAGTGACCTCTGGACTACGAGCCATTTAAGAGAAAAATAAAATAAAATAAATTATAATAATATAGACTAGTCGCTTAATTTTTGATATATTGATGTTCAAAGCTAATTGTAATTGTAAATTTGTAAGTTTGTTTAAACAATCTCAGTCATTTTAATTACGTTATGGTGGTGACGTTTACAATAACGAGGATTAATATACAAAATAGAATATTGCAACACTTGTCAGTTCACAAGCCTTGGCCAGATTTGGATGAATTATATGTAAATTAGTATATATGCTAAAGCATATATACTAATAATTAACCAGTGCTATAGGTTACTAAGCGGTTACGCGATTTAAATTTAAATTTGACATTTATGTCAATCCTGCTTAAATTATGAACGTGATAGTATGTAAGGGTTTTTCTATTCTCTTACTCAGAACTTTACATACCTAAAAATACATCAGAATACCACGTTGGTTTGGTCACAAATAGTGAATGATGTGCCGCGGGGAATACTTATATTAACCTCATATTTCGGCATTTATTTTATTTTATCCATAGCTTATCAGCCTTCTGTTCCACCTAAAGGTTATGAAATAAAAATAAATAAAAAATATCTATCATAAATAAAAATCAATAAATAGTGTCCTGGGATTTAAAATGGCCATGCTTCACCAATAAGGTTACGCTATTTCAAATGCAAATTAACCTGGTCAATTTTATCAACAACTTTATTCAGACTAGTGAGTTTGGGTACTGATTACGAAATACTTAGAAATAAACGACCCTACCTTCGTTAAGTCTAGAAATTAAGTAATTTGCTGGCCTTGGGACGAACTCATTAATGTAACTCATTGTGATATGTTTATACTCGTTGGAATAGAGTCATTTAAGGTCGTGATAAAAATAAATAGACGTATCGTAATATTTTATAACATTTCTGTTATATCTATAGTAAAAATGTATAAATATAGCAGGGAATTTGTGTAGGAAAACGTAACAAAATGTATACAATTTACAAGTTTACGTGTTTACGCTAAATAATTATATATTTAACTAGATTTCTTACTAACCAATTTTCTTGCGGAAAGCACTCCGAGCGTGCTATGTAAAAAATGTAATAAAGTCGTATAAATAATCGTTAGAATATTATTCAATTAAAAATATGTTTTATATTACATAAACAAGTAAATTAACTATAAATAATAAATTCATATGATTTGACTTTAACCATTATCTTGTGTCAAAATAAGTAATGGGTCTTTCTTTTCCTCCACCCTTACCTTTGTAGCCTTTACGCTATTTCGATTGTTCCATAATGCGCCTCATAGGTCGCCTCATAGGGCGACCTAGTGGGTAATAGGCAAAATAAAATAACCAAATCAAAAGCGTGCACTACCGGTTGAAACTTATTTCCTAGAAGGTTTTGAAAAAGCCCCTAATTATGTTTATGTTTGCGATGTGTTTTTTATGTATTGAAATATCAATACCATGACAATATCAACTCACTAGGGCGGAGGTGAAACGAGGCATCATCGTCCACTGAACAATTAAATTCATATCTATATAGATAAAACTTGCTCTCATTTTTGGTAGATAATGTCAAGGACTCAAACTAAATCATGGGTTACGAATTTACATATTATTTTAAAATGCTGTACAGATTTTACACTGATAAAGGGACAAGATCCTCCTAGGAAATTCAAGTTCAGCGTCAATAGGAATAAAATTATTAAATTTTTTATTGCTATAACATATAATATATTTCAATATTTTAAAGATATAACGGTTTTAAAGTGGGATTTTAATTGGCGGAAAAAAGAATAAGAGAAGAATGCGATGCTTTCCCGTTTTGTTATTACTATTTAATTAAGAACCAATTATTATTACGTATCTATTACTCGTGCTTCATTTGTTATATTTCTAATAAGATTATCTCTCTCTTACGACCTATTTATTATACCTCTTTTACGTAATATTCTGTTCGCTTATCCTTACAAAATACGGTCTTATATTTCTTTTGCAAGTTTACAGCAGTTAATCTGAGGGATGTATAAATCACTACGTCACGGAGTAATAAATGCGTGACAGACCGAATGCACAGCACAATTCGTGACATACGCGTACACGACATAAGTTAGGGCATATTGCGAAGCACTATGTATCCTGATGAAACAATTAATCTATCTGACAGTGACATCGAAACACTATTCTAATAATACCGCTTTGTTTGACGTCTGTAAGTATGTTTGAGATACGGTTTATTATATTCGTAGGTGATTATAAATTCCGTTGTATTATTTTTACGCTCACTCACTCACACACACACACAAATATATTAAGAATGTTAAATCTTATTTTTTTGTAACTAAGTACATAATTTAAATAAGTTTATTTAATGTAACTATTGCATACAGTGGTCCAGGAAGAGCAGGGTCTCCTAATACAGGTATTTTTTACTTAATAGGAGTGCCCCAACAATGTTATGTTATACATAGACTAAGTTACTGAAAATAAATATTTTGTAAATTTTATAAATTTGTAAATTATTTAAGTAGTTGTATTGTGCAAAACTATTACCTGTGTGTATTACTTTTTAACTATGTTAACAAATAATAAAGGTGGGATATAAACGACCCAGCTGGCCCAATGCTCACCATGTTGAATTCCCGCAGATTTGCAACGGGTTTCGGATTCCGGTACGTTCAACATGTTATGAGCATCTATGTTACCTCTGAACTGTATATGTGTTAATTAAGAATATGTTAGCAAAGAAATGTATCTTATTATTTTATTTTCATAAAGAATATGTCCCGTAAAAAGGTTATTTCATCATAGCCATTGGAAACCTTTTTCACTTATAATTGAATTTGTATATAATTTTAAGACGTGTGAGTTACTCAATATATATAAATTACTCATATTACTTTCAATTATTTAACAAAATAAACCTTTACAAATGTCAAAGACCAAACTAACTAAGTTATGACTAATGATGGTACAACTTGAAGTAATAAGCAAATGAAATTGGGATTGGAATCACAACAGATGCGTAGAACTTTTGGTAAAGCGAAAACAAGCAATTAAATGCTTTTTGACAACCATTTGGCCGCTCCAGCCGTTACGCAGCTCACGGGAACCCGTTTTCCAACGATTCAAATTGCAACTTTCACGATTTTATAGGATTTAAAATTGTTAGAAAGTCGTAAGTCCCGTACATACCAGCAAAGGACAAACGCGATTGTTTGTTACACGTATCTGTATCAAACAACAATAAAATAGTACGCCGTAAATCAAGCTTAAAGAATCTGATTATATATGAGCAACGGCAATGAAAAAATATTTCACTTCTTTGATAAAGTCTTTAGAGACTTTTTATACATAATTTAGCCATTCTATTAATTGACATAATGTATTTAAAATTTCGCCTAAATTACAAAACATGAGATATACATGAAATTCACGTATAATTATCGCAGGACGTTAGAACCTCTATAAGCAATGAAGTGTATAGTTTACAAACAATATTAGGCATTATCGAGCGAAATCACTAACGATATCCTAATATTACCCTAAAGTAGGGGAGTTAACGTCTTGTTTCCTAGTTTACAGTAATAGCCCGGTACTACCTGTCACCTAACGTCTGCTTAAAAAGTTCCACCGGCCTGGGCCTACTTTTCATTACCTTTGTAAATAGTGTTTTTGTAGAAAACGAAATGCTATTCCGAATTAATGGCACTTTATTGATACGAATTTGCTACAATTTATCAAACTGTTCTAAGTAAAAGCAATACAGACGCAATTTTAGACAGCCAACTCACCGCATTCCATAGTTCAATAGATCATAAAAGGCTATATATTTATATTTATAAGACTAACTAGAAACTCTAGGAACTTAAAGAACATGAATAGCATCATAATATTTATACCACGTAATTTGTCTTAGCTTCATTGCAACGGCTTCATACATGACGATATTATTCTGAATGAGAATAGTTCAGACACAGCTTGTAACATATATGTAACTGTTTAAATAGGTTTTAAATAAAAATGGCAATCTTTAGTCCCACTAGGACACAAAAGTTACATATCTGAAAGATATATGTAGACCCAAGAAAGAAATATCTTCATTCAATATTTAAATTAGTTTTTCTTTAAAAGTACTCGCAAATTATATACGCCTTCTTTCTTCAATTCTCTGTTTATTGAGGTAAAATAAGAGTTAATATAAAAAGTTTTTTTCGTGATTTAATTTTTGCGTAATCATAATATGGGGAACTATGTCATATAATGGAAAATTCTACTGAATCCTAAAATTCTCAGCAACTCCGTAACCCTCATGCAAGTATTAAAATATTCACATACATGTTCTAAAGATAACTCGACAAGGCAACTGTGTGTTAGCGTTTATAAGAAAAGTACCGCATTTTACTGAGCTCTTGAGCTTGAACTTTGCGACATCAATATGAAATATTTCAGCAAATATCACGAATAGCTTTAAAGAAACGAAATAATCAAGGCACTGGTTTTATTAGTCACCTTATTTGTTAAACGGTTTTGTGGATAGTAACGGTGGTAATATATCAGTTTAGACATGATGAAGAGCACTTATAGGTCACAGATTTTCAATTTCTAAAATGTATATTATGTGTATGTATAGTGTATCGTGGATGAAAGAGAATTGTTCTACGAAATGTAGCATTTTTTTAAACAGAGGGCAAACGGGTAATAGGCTCACTTGATGTTAGTTATACTGCCGCCCATGGACACTCACACTTGCATTAACGGCCTTACAGATTTATTTTTCAAATTATTCTATTAAAGGAATGAATTTTATAACATGTAAAAACACAAAAATCTTTCGATAAATATTAATAGGATATGGAATCAAATTAAATTCCTATAGTTAATATTTGCTACATTCTTGGAAAGTAATTTCCCTGTTATTACAATTTTATATTTTTTCTTATTCGTAGGATTTATAAATAATTGTGATGTGCGCAGAAATATCATAACAACAAAACAGTTCATATGTTATATGCATTTATAATATATTATACTGTATTCTTAAAATATGAAACGATATAAGCGTTTTATTGCTACGTAAAACCCCTGTAATAATAAAACGGCTTGGCCACTTTGAAATTTTAATGACAACAGAACAGAGTCCACAGATGTATTAAAAGAAACACAAAGGGTCCCTTGTGTTTTTAAAAGGTTTCTCACTAACGGTTGTGTATGAAGAAAATAGTTAGCCCACGTGCGAATGGTGTCTATTACAACCGCAAAAGTAAAGCAAAGAAATATAGAAGGAAGCCGTCTAAAACCACCTTTACGGTGAAGGAGTTACTCGATGCGCTATGTTCTTAATTTAAAAATTAACTTATACATTTTTCTGAATTCAATATGGAAATGTTCATGAAAAGAAAATGGCCTATATATTAATGATATCTATTTTAAACATACAGTTATTATCTTTGTTTATAAGTGAGATATAGAAGCACCAATTACATATTGTTACAGATAATAAAAGTAGAAATAAACCTGAAACTTTGATCAAAGTGATCTCGAATTCCCTTAGAGGCAAATAAATTGTATAATAAGACGAGTATCGTAACAAAAAGGGTTTTCTTATGTCGTTTCTAAATTGCGCTACAGGTGAAAGAGACAGCTTTAGGGGGGCAGGCTTTCGCGCCGCGCCGATGCAATCCTTACCATCCCTTGTTCAGTACACAATAAACCTTCGAACCGAGTGGTCGTACAACCTATCGCATATATAAACGCAAACTTTTCACGGAACACGTGTATTCTAAATTTAAAAAAACGCCGCGTGGCTTAATCACTTCATTGCGTGTACGTTAAGACGTTTAAAATGTGTTTTGTTTTCGCTTACAGACTTATTTGGTGATTTTGTACGTAGTTAGAAACTTTGTAAAAGTAAAGAGCTCACAAATTTACTTTGTGATAATTTCATTTAAAGTGTAAATATGCATTTTCGATATAATTTGAGTATTGTGAAGATTGGAAATATGCTTTTGTCACTGCTGGTTCTGGATTGGCTACTAGCCAGCACTACGGATGCAACAGCACGTTAGTATTTGCTTTTTTTAAAATAGTTTTTTCTACTTTTTGACTCACGTATGCAGATTCCATCGAATAAGATGTAAAGATCAAAAGTTCATGATGATATAATTCATAACTTCGTTTCTTTAAAAAATCTAGGAATATTATCCTATTCATACCTTATTTATAATCATAATCTTTATATATATAATTCTTCTGTGAGTGTGTATGTCACTGAAGTTTTCTCAAACGACTGGACCGATTTTGATGAAATTTTTTGTGTGTGTTCAAGGGGATCTGGGAATGGTTTAGATTCACAATATTATATAAAATTCTCGTGTCACGGGGTTCGAACTTGAACTCCTGCGAAACGGCTTGACCGATTCTCATGAAACTTTGTGAGCGTATTGAGTAGGTCTGAGAATCGGCCAATATCTATTTTTCATCTAAATATTAAGGGTAGTACCCCCCTAAATTTTATTTTTTATTTTTTAGACAAAATTTTTAGTTTCTATTTTTTTATGATACAACATACAAAAATACATACCCTTATTTTTTATTTATTAATTGAAAATTGACATCACATGTGTGGCAAAACAACGTTTGCCGGATCAGCTAGTATTACTATATAATACCTCAACAATAGTTCCCGAGAGCCTGCTGTATGTTTTATAAAAATGAGAGTACTTTGATTACACAAGAAACGACCTTATGTTATTAGGATTAGCACGGTATTAGGCCTCAAATCCTCACTTATAAGAGTGATCAATATCAACTTAAGCAGCTTACATTTCATTTGATGGAAAGTTTGTACTTTGTAGGCCATATAATGTACCTCAATTGTAATATTAAATGTAATAGTCCTAAAGGCGAAATTTCTTCAAAGCAAAATTGTACGATAAAATTTCAGAAAAAACACATAATCTATATATAATACTAACACAATAAAAAGAACTCGATATATATTAAGAAACGTCTAGTGTTGTTTTAAAATTGTGTATAAATTGTTTGAACTATTTGGTTACTATTTCATTAATGAAACCTTAAATTCATCAAAGCATGTTAGGGATTGTGAGAGTATTAGTTAACTGTGGCTAATAAAACAGATAGGCTTCCTCATTATATTAAATATTTTCCTCACATAGCTTGGTAATAGTTTTCATTGTTCTGTAAAATGTAAAACAAAACAATTTAGATAGTTCCAAACTAATAAGTTAAGAGTACAATAGTCTCGCCTACGTTTAGTTTGACGTAGTTTTTGCACTAATATTTTTTTTGCATTTATTTTATTAGAACATTGATGAAAAAATCGCGCGAAATCGAGAACTTCACTTAGACGGGAACTCAATGACGTGTATCAGAAAGGGTGGCTCTCCTGCAAACCTTATCAAAGAATTCAGGTGAAACTATCTGAATTTTGAATTTAGTTATTCTAATTAAAATCTCTTTTCATAGCGCTACATATTAAATATATGAAAATTGAGTTATCATCACACCTATATTTCGTTAATATCACTAAAGAAGACAGTCAATTAGGGGTGTCACGGAAGTTCCGGGCCTGCAATTTGTCGGTGACACCGCCGGAACTAACGAGCAACGTTTTAACTCTACAAACCGCTATATTAACGTTCACAACCTATCAAAGTTCTCTTCATTAACATACGTTAGAAATTTGACATGTATGTTTATCGGCTATTTTTTAACTATAGAATGTAAAGGATTTACCTCCTATTAATTACGTACTTAACAAAATGTTGTACTTAAATAACTGTCGAATGTTCAAATGACAAACAAAACTAAAATAATTAAATGTGTAATTAAAAAAGCGAAATAGAACTGACCAGCTTCCATTTATTCCATAATATTTTTGGGGGTGGGGGGGGGGGGGGGGGGGGGGGGGGGGGGGGGGGGGGGGGGGGGGGGGGGGGGGGGGGGGGGCCCCCGGGGGGGGGGGGGGGGGGGGGGGGGGGGGGGGGGGGGGGGGGGGGGAAAGGGGGGGGGGGGGGGGCCCCCCCTTTTTTGGGGGGGGGGGGGGGGGGGGGGGGGGGGGGGGGAAAAAATTTTTTGGGGGAAGGGGAGTTGGGGGGGGGGTTTTTTGGAAAAAAAATTTTTTTTATTTTTTTTTTTTTTTTTATTCTTTTTTCCTTTTGTAGAGAATTCATTATTATTTTAAGAACTGCCCCCCCCCCCCCTTTTTTTGTGTTAAAGAGAGGGGGGGGGGGGGGGGGGGGCCCCCCCCCCCGGGGGGGGGGGGCGCCCGGGAGGGGGAGAGAGAGAGAAAAAAAAAGAGAAGGGCACGCGTCCCTTCCTTATTTGTGTCATCGTCACATATTTAAAATTAAAATTTGGTAATTATCATGTTACATATTTAAAAAATTTTTCTTAAAAATACTTTAAACTGTTCTTAAGAATTATGTAATATGGGTTATTACAATTTACATACGACCGAACTCGCGTGGTCTCTAAATAGCTATAAAGTAAAAAGAAATGTAGCTATAAAATATCAATGATAGCAAAGATTTAACAATTTAACGCTAGATTACATCGTTCAGTATTAAGCCACATTTCAATATTCCGATTCCCGGCAGAGTAAATATTGGCAACGTAAATGTTTACCGCTTACCTTTCCACATGATATATAAATTTTCATGCGAATTATTTTTTCATTGTGGTATAATAGGTTATCTTGGATTAAACGGCGTTTGTCTAATCTCGCCACATACATTTTTGGTTAAAGTTGTACTTTTTATATACTATATTTTTCGTTCTTTGTTCATTTGTTCTTTAAACATAAATTTACCATAAAAGCTTTGGCGTTATAATCATATAGTCCCAGATATCAGTATCTGTTAATTGTCTGTTTCATTTCTTTATTGTGGTCAGACTCCTATACCTGACATACGCTTTAAAGTTTTAGGTCCTTGAGCAAACCTGTTTCGTTGCATTGTGTTCCTTCACCGTACGGCAGCGGATTTTTGAATGCGCACATACAACGAAAACTCCATTGCTGTACACCCAAGTTTTGAACGGACGACCTCAGCATTGGCATAGGAATGCTGAAGTCCTATTTTATTTTTAAGTATTAATCTACCATTTTGTTTACCTCTGTCACTACATGATGGTGAAGATGATGAAAAATGATTTCATTTAAAAGTGATTTCAGTAATTACCTTCGTTTCTTTACTTCTTACTTTCTTAACCTACTTAGTTGTAGATATATGATAAAATATATTTGTTCAATATTATAAATTTAAGGTCAATTACTTTTCATCGTTATGTGTGCAAATGTTTTGCTCGTATAAATTTTTGTACAATTACAATTCTTAATAAGTTACTGCTTAATTATGTCAAAGATTTTTCAATACATCTGATATATTTTGACCTCAATTCATTTATAATTTGGTATCGCGTGCCATGCAGCTAATTTAATCAGCCCGTTATTTGAAAGTGTTTGGCAATAATACCCCTACCCGAGCAATCAACTAGTTAATGCTTAACGCAAGGGCATAACCTCAAATCAAGAAAATTTGGATTTTATATTAGCCTAGATATATTTACATGCAAGCAACAGAGTACCTGAATCATAACCTTTTATTGAATTTCCGTGACCACCCAAATTGTTTTTCAGACATATGCATCAGATTTTGATCTCGTTTCTAAGCGATTAACAGTCTGCCAGTTAAAAAATCAGAAGAATTTTAAAGCAGTACCTGAAGAAAATGTATCTGGTCCAAAAATATATACCATTTTGTAAATAAAGGGAAATTGTTTTTGAAAGTTGTTTTAATGTCAAATTAAAACAAAGAATAAAGTCTTGTAGCGGAATTATTTAGAACAGTAACTTCTTTTAACACATTTTATTTGTAAAAACTACGTTTCATTCTATGCATTGCATGATTTGCTGGATATTAACAAAGATGTGGATAATTTGAGTGTGGCTTTGAAGATGTCGAGTCTCGATTTTAAACGTGTGGCAAATCTAAATTTTGCCATGAGCAAGAGTCAAATTAACGTTTAATATTGTGTCTAAATGAAACTTTTCTTAGTCAAAATTACAATGCGACATATACTAACTTGTTGAAAAAATTAGTAAAGTACAATGAAGTTTTTAATCTCTTAATTTTTGTTGAATAGTCGAAATACAACCTGAAAGCGTATCGCTATTTTTAAATGAAAAAGGGCAACCTTTAATAGTTTAACCTTTCAGCCACGAGTAGCTTCAATATTAAATAATTCTAATTGTTAGTTTACCTAGGATCCTCGGAGTTTTGTTATTGTTTTTACTTTGTATTGTTTATTATCTCCAACTTTGTAACGATACTGTTTGAGCAATTGATTTTGAGAGCGTTTGCGCGTATAATCTTTAGGGGTTTTGGGTCAACTTAACATAATTAAACTTCTATAACGCTTATGTTATTAAGAACAAAATTTAATAAAATCTGAAAACAGTGTCAAGCCTAGTCTGTGAATTACCCCCATTAATTTTTCTGTATGCACATTGTGAAAAACATTTTCTGGATAGCAATCAACGGGCATAGATGGGCGGATAACTCATTCGAATATAAAGAGAAATTATTAATACGCCAGTTTATGTCCAGGCTCTATAATTGTTTCATTATATTACTATATATAATGCGATAATCGTTTATATAAAGCAAATGATCTTTAATTTTTCCCTAGTATATATTTCAGTGAAATACATTTTACGAACATCTACACGAAGGAATGGGTAGCCATTGCTTTTATTCCTGTTTAAAAATTTAAATGTAAGTTTAAGGCATATTAATAATTATTAATATACCTATAAATAAGCAAACACAGTCACACATAACTATTCGTTGAAGTAAAGTTTAGCTTATTAAGTTAAAAAACTTACAACGTGGACGACTAACATGCTACGCGATAGTGCTGCAATAGTGCTACGTGTACAAGCTACGATCAGATGTTCGATCTCACTTTTAAGTATAGGTGACATGAAGCATACAATAATTGACTTATTTACTCTGTTATATGCTTATTACTGTTGTTTTTGACATTCTCAAAGGCGTGATACGGGGGGGGGGGGGGCCGGGGGGAAAAAAAAAAAAAAAAAAAAAAAAAAAAAAAAAAAAAAAAAAAAAAAGGGGGGGGGGGGAAAAAAAAAAGGGCCGGCGCCTTGTGGGGGAGATTTTAAAAAAAAAAATTTTTTTCGGGGCAATATTTTTTTTTGTGAAAATATTGTACATATTTAAAAGTGGGTTTTATTACCAACCACCAACCCGCTTTAATACAAACTTCATAGAATTGACTTTTGGCCTTTATCATAAATAATCTATACAGCCTAATCACGTTGTTAACTTACAGTGACGATTTAATATTTTTTATTTGGATATTATTTGTTTTTAGAAAATATTTTAACAATCATTTACATCAATTATATGATTAAACTAATATTCATCTTAGATTAAAGTTATAGCATTTAAGATTTAGCATCCATGTGGAATATTCTAGTACGTTACGTAACTTTTGCATTTGTATTGAAATGTTCAGCAAATGTATTTTTAAAATGTTTGTTGCAGACGAGCCTGGTTTCAGCGGGCCGATAGAGAACGTGACCGCGCCATTGGGTCGCGAGGCGGTGCTGGCGTGCGCCGTGCATAACCTCTCCACGTACAAGGTGCTTGCTTACCTTCCTTGTAGTTATAGTAATGGCTTTGTGTTTCACAATTACGTTTAGAATTTTCAAACTGTAAGACGTGCTGTGTAATGAAAGTTCAGTATTCTTTAATTCGTAGATATTATGAACAGTATTCTTTAAAATAATTTCATCTTCTGGTATACAATTGACGAATGCAATTATAAATAATTACGTTATTAGGATGCCTTAAACAAGTATGTTATGTTAAATTCACATATAATGTAATCCATGCCAAGCGTTTGTTTAAAGTAGTAGGGTTAGTTTGATGTGATCAATGGTATTATGAATATCATGAAATGTTAGCTCTAGTCTTTATAGTCTTAGTACTTAGTTACTTCAAATTATATAACCATTCCTTTGAGCAGTATTCGATGTGATCTGTTTGAATTTCGAATCTATTCAGTAGATAGTCAGTAGCAATATTAATATTTAAAAATCACACAACAGTTGCGCTTTCAATTATCATATTTTTAATATAAAGTAGTTCCAAACATCCGAAGAGAACAGTCTTAAGCTGAAGCTTTGTCCAATAAAAGCACTTAAGATTCTGCATATTGTTAAAGTACTCAAACTACACCCTACGGAATCACTCGCGACGAGGTTTTAAACAACGTGTTGAACACTAAAGTATACAGATTATGTGCATACAAACTACTTGCAACTTGAGCACTGTTGACTTCGGAAAGATGCTGAAGCTATGCGAAATTACGAAGCTTTCTTATCTGTCATTGTAACTTTCAAGTAAATTTTTGAGCTTTTGTGTATGCCATGTTATTAATTATTGATGGCCTAGTTGTGAAAAGTAACTCGGAAAGGGACGGCTGAAAAAATTGTCTGGGTTCGATTCCCGGTACGGTTCACAATTTGTGTATGTTCATTGGTGTTGTCTGGGTCGTTAACATTTAAAAGTAATAAATAGTTTATTTTGGGGTTAATCAGCAGTGTGTGAAATTAATCATCATTTTTTTTTTATTAGTTAAGTGTTTATAAGAGTAAATAAGTTCTATCGTTCCTTACCTTTCAATATGTCTTATTTCACGTTCACAAATGTACAAAGTTTTTGAATAAGTGTATGAATAAGAATTTGTAAGTTGAGTTTTCTAGAGGATATAATAAAAACTCAATATAAATATTATATGTCAAATATATACATTCGTATAAGATATGTTAATCTTCCTTATTTTACTTTATATATTTATAACTAAGTTACTTGTTTCAGACTTAAAGTATGCTACATTATCTAATAACTACTACTTAATATACACTGATAGCGGGTTATAAGGAAAAATTTTACTCAAAAACTTTACGAGGAATAAATAATAATAGTACCTTTTCTACTGATTACACGTTGGCCCTAATTCGCGGACGCTTACTTTAATAACGTAAATAAAACGATCCTCAAGAACAAAAGTTTTATGGTTATCTATTACTTTTGTTTTTCTTTTAATTGCTATCAATTGACCACTCTAGACTCATCTATACATATAATCTAATATATAATTCTAATATCGTGTTTCCATAGGTGGCTTGGCTTCGTGTCGATACACAAACGATCCTGACGATTCATACTCACGTAATATCAAGAAGTAGACGAGTTGGTGTGACTCACAGTGATCACAGGACCTGGTTCCTACACATCCGGGAACTTAGGGAGACTGACAGGGGGTGGTATATGTGTCAAATTAATACCGACCCTATGAAAAGTCAACTCGGATATTTGGACATTGTTGGTGAGGCTTCATATTTTTATATGTTATATTTAATTTAAAGACTAATCTTTGACAATATGTAAAAGACCAATTGAACGACCCGATAGACTGATGATTACTGATTTCAAACATAGTAATGCTTCACTTATGCGTATGCTAGAATAATTAACTGAATATGTTAGTATATGATGAATAATAATTTCATGTAAATATTACTTGGTACTAGCTTTCTCTAAACGCTATGCTAATGAAATGTCAAACCACTTACACAATATAATCAAGGTGTTCAACGAAATAAGTGTACATAGTGTTTAGTAATATAATACTACCACATCATAATACCATAACTAAACATTTAGTTAGCACATTATTCCACGACAGAATCGATTTCAAAATCAGTGTTTTAGTAATTATATATATTTTAAATTTCTTCCTAGTGCCACCTGATATAGTGGATCGTGGGACTAGCACTGACCAAACAGTTCGAGAGGGATCGTCGATTAGCCTTACATGTGCGGCAACTGGTTCGCCTCAACCACAGATAAACTGGCGAAGAGAACATTCCAAAACTATCCCTTTGGCTAATGGTTCACAAGGTATAGGGTCAAATGTCTGTAGTTTAAAGTTGCTTAAAGCATTTGCATTCATATCTGTAAAAAATCAATTACATTATCTAATTTTAAGAGCACTATCGTAATGCTAAGTAAGTTAGAAAAGATTAAGATTGCATTGGAGAGTGCGAATCGCGAACATTTCTCTCAAACTTTTATGCCTTAGTATAAGGACCACTTTAAATTTGGTGTTAGTGTACGCTTAAGTAAAAGGCATATACCCACACATACGTTATATCATTCTTCGACAAATATGCAAAGTAATATTGAAAACGTTACTCTAGATCGCTACGATTTTGTTAGAAACGAGGGTTCAGTAGTTGCTGTTTTTTTTTATATATATTTAGGTTTAACGTTTCACAGAATAACATAACACCAAATAAATGGAAGACTTGCGATGCTCAATAGGAATAATAGAGCTATTATGTATATTTTCAAAACTCATAAAACCTAAAATATATAGAATATGTTGCAGTAACGTCACTGGAGGGCCCCGTATTAAATATTAGTCGGGTGAGCAGGCAACATGCGGGGCCATATTTATGCATAGCATCGAACGGAGTGCCGCCCTCCGTAAGCAAACGAATAATGCTCACCGTCGAATGTAAGTAATATTAATATTTATGACTTTTTGGGATATACTATTATTATGGAGGATTTTGAGAAGAAAAGTTTAAATAAGAAAATAAAGGAATAAAAGAATCGAGTTCTTAGCTTGTAGATACAATAATTATATCTTAGACAATCAATATAATCCATTAATTCATGTTTACTTCATGCATACTAAATTGATTCGATTAAGGTCATTGTTAAAAATGTGATTGTTTGATATTACCATAAATACTTTGTGATATTTTCTTCTTTGTTAGTTCCACCGGTGATAACAATACGGAACCAGTTAGTTGGCGCAGCGCTTGGCACTGATTTAGTGCTGGAGTGCGAGACGGAAGCCTATCCCAAACCTGTCAGCTACTGGAGTCGCGAAGACGGGGAAATTGTTCCTATTGGTAAGACTTTCCTGTTATAAATACTGGTTCCATGAAATCTGATTCTACATATATCTAAAAGATGCTTCGTATGAGTACTTATACCTCACAGTGGGACGTGGGGTAGTTACATTTCTGAGTCTTACAAGAACGGCACTCGTCAGTGTACCGTAGATGAACAAAATTTAATCTTTCATCGTCTGAGATCTAATTCCAATAAATTAGTGTTTTAAAGTAAAAATAAAGAAGATTTAGAATTTCAAATATCTAAAAAAATATTCTAATCCGTTAAAATCTTCCTCTGTAAGGACGATGTATTAAAATATCGGTGAAAAGGGAAATCGCACTTCATACAGATTAAATTGTACGTTAAGTATAATGTTAATGGTTATCAAAATTATGTATTACAATAAGATGATGTATAGTCTTGAGTTTACTGTTTTAACAACAATATACATTGACGCCAATTGTACTATTTGTGTAAAAAATAAACAAGCAAAAAGTAGTTTACGTTTGTGTTGCTGCAAAGTATTTAGTAAAGTAATATTGACAATGAGCAGTTTTGCAAAGTGTGTTGCCTGACATTCGAAATGCAGTAATGCTACGATAATGTATGAGATGCTGGTGGATAATATTGTGATGTGTGAATCTAGGTCACTGTACTTTTAATACCTCAATATGTTTCATCGAACTTTATCACGCACTGAAACCTAATAATAATCGTGACATCAACAAATTTGAAAAATTCGACTAGAGTAATAGACAAATTATTGTATTAGTTAAACTTAGGTTAGATTGTTCGGTGATACCTCATACCTTCTTTTAATATATATAATAGTTTATTCTTTACAAAAATATATTTACAAGGTAGTTTTTTGAAAAAAGTAATGGTTACAGGTGGCAGCTTGGAACCGCAGAGGATAGCGGGCACCTACCGCTCCGTACTGAGGCTGCCTCTCAGAAGAATCAAAAGTAGTGATTACGGGGCCTATAAATGCGTGTCTAAAAATTCACTAGGAGATACCGAAGGCACAATAAAATTATATCGTATGTATTTCTACATTATTATTCCGTATTTGCAAGTGATTGTGTTCATTTGTATATTACCCTCAATATTTATATAAAATATATTACTATTTCTCGATCTATATATTACAAATAAGTAATATTTATAAATATATTTCTAAACAAAACTATATGTTAACAGGCTGTTTAAGAATAATTGGATGTCAATGTTCTGTGTTGTTGTTTTGTTACTGATTCATCGTCATTTACATACATTATGTTTACAAATCTCAAATTTATTGTAAAATTAATTTGTGTTTGCATATACAGAATTATTAAGGTGGAACCTCATAGTTCAGATAAACAAATATGGATAGGAGAAGTCACCAATAGATATTCAGTTTAATGATTACCGTTAATATATATAATTTTATTTTATGTTCTAAGAAACTGAAATAGTACTATTTATTTTTTATTTATTTACTAAGTAAGTAATAAAGTTATTAAACATGAATTACGTATACATTATGAGATTTAGAACATATCATGTAAATAATCCACAAGTCTTGCAACGTAGTTCTGCCGTTAAAAGTTTTGATACTGATCGTTAATTCAGCACACCTATACAAGGATTTTAAATTAGCTATCTAACTGTATTGTAATAACTAATATGTTTTTAGTTTACTAAATATATTTTTATTGTAACTATATCAAAATTATTTTTTTCATTTTAATTAATGATTTCAAAAGATTGCAAGCGCATCATGGATGTAGTTACATCATCTAGAATCGAGAATCTCACATGCCAAGGAATGGAAACTTGAATGCTTTGATAACGGTATCCTACGCGACTACTCGTCTCTATCGACAAAATGGCCGCGGAGAAAAATTGAAAATCGTATCTTCAATATCGTAATGAGAGAAGAGCTTTACACTCTATTTTTGTAATGAAAAAATTAAGACCAAATTATTTTTACAATACTTCACCAGGGCTACTTGACGTGCTCAACATAGAAATCTCTTATTTTATTTTATTTTACAGCAATGCCGCCACCCGCTTTGGAAAATAAAAATGGTAAGAATTAGTTATAAAATACACGTGTATAACTATAATGTCACCAATATTTCGAGTGTTAATAATCATTCTAGAAAGGCAGTCCATTTTTGTGAATGTTCATTTAAAATATTATTTGACGCTCCTCAATATAGGCACCCATTCATGTGCGTTCCAATTATATTTTATAAGGAAAATAAACTTTCTGCGCCATTCAACCAAGAACGCTGTATTCAATATGATAAACATTGTCAACAGTTATACAAAGGCTGAACATCATGATGGACAAGGCATCGGAGAGTACTCCATTTGGTACTCAAGGTAAAAATAACTTTTATGATATTCCACTTATTTAAGCCCTGAAATATTTATTTTATGGTGAGACTGATATGGAATATAAAGTAAACATTCGTATTTTCGCGCAACTCAGATTCGTTCATTTAGCAAAGATTGTAACTTCACCGCATCGTGCTATTTTTTTTGTTCTCCATGGCTTCCTTGAATTATGTTATGTAGGAAATACGTTTAGTTGCGCCGGATGTCCGTACCGTCGTTGTGTAACAAGATTGATATTAGCTTACCTTTATACACAAATAACTTATTTTTATTAAAATCATTTTAATGACCAATATTTATCGAAGCTTTCCGTCACAAGGCTATTGGAGGAAATGACAATTTCACCAATATCTTTCCTTGTCTTTAAAACTGTATCTTTAATTTAATTAAGGTTAATTAACAGAACCTGTTCTGTAATTTTTAATAATAATTTAAGATTTCGTCATTAATTATCCTTAAAAAGCGTACATTTATTTTATGATATTTTGTGAAGAGTTAATAAAGGGAATTAAATTGAAAAAAATATTGTTAGATTTCAGGTTACAAGACTACAACCGAGCCGTCCCGAGGGATCGGCTTGCTTTTGGATTTTTGATCGCAATACTCGCGATAGATTCATTGTCTTAATATTTGTGGCGTGTTTATTAAAGTAAAATGAAATATGATCTAATTACTTTTACAATAGAGAGAATACGAGGTTACGTTCATAAAAAAAAGAAAATTTAGCTGTAGAAATGAAAAGACAAACGATTAAATTAAATATTGAGTGGTTTCTTTATGGACCTCATAATTGACGAGTTCCGATATTGATAGACTAATTGAAAATTTTTGAGTACGATGAACTCGATCAAACAGTTTAGATATTTGTATTACATTTGTAAACTGTTGTGTTGAGATAGTATCTAGTCAATTTCAAGCGAAAACTTAATTTACTAATTGCTTGTAAAATGTTACTTAATTATTTTAAAAAGCTTGGAATATTGACAGCAAGAGTAAAAATTAGAAAAAATTATTTAGTATAAGTGGTTATTTGGTTTCTAAAATTATTGTAACTATGTAGTTTCTTAAATTACCCTTTAAGAGAAGGGCAAAATGCCTGTGACAACATATCTTTATTATTTATTTGAAATTGATTTTATTGTACAAGATCAAAAAGTATTAATATAGACTGATATATTTAAAACAAGTGTTTAAAGTACATATATGAGTATATATTACATTTTACTTAGTTCCACACATCAATGGGAAAAACAGAAATTTAAATTAGAAAGTCTGTTATATAATACCAACGATATATATAACCACCCAGAGCATTTTTTTTTTTTCATAAATACTTGGCTGCTCAGAAACACAAATGCGTTTCCTTCTAAAGGCTAAAATCTAGGAAGTCGTTAGGAAGATCGCATTACCCTTGTAAAGTGTGTTGGCATTTTTATATCATACGTGGAGCTAAGTAATCGTGAATAGAATGAGCTGTGGTGCAGGACTAACACATAATCTATGTCATTTTAAATAAATATCAGATAAGGCCAACTATTAAGCTCATGGTGACATCACAGTAATTATTAGTGCATAGAAAAGAGGCTGTACCAAAAGTTGTAAATATATTAGTTAGCACGTGAAGCTTTTCGCTTTACTTAGAAAATTTTATTCAAAGCTTGGTATATTTAAGAAGGGTTGACTTGTTCATACTATATTATGTTTATTATGTATGCATTTTGGTCATATTAATATAGTTGTACCAATTAAATAAAGGTAATTCGGTGAACTAGAACCTGTCAATTGTATTGTAAACGGACCATTGCGCTGAAATAAAATGTTTGCAACACTTAGATGTTTTACTTATATTGAACCAATTTTGATCAATGAATAGTAGAAATTACTAATACCTTGTCCTAACATGTAATACCTAAGTTGCAGAATACGTCAAGACCTTTCACGGACTTTGTTTAAATACGACCCGAACAGGCGAAGTCCCTTAAGAGTTTCATCATCACTGAAAATTTAAATGTATACTTAAAATAAGTAAAAGAACAGAATCAGAGATAACGGAACATATTTGGTATCATTTCACTTTTTTAAACCGCGAAAATTATTATGATTACATTAATACAATATTAGTCCAATATTTCTTAAATGCACGCACGAGACCATATCTTTGCCACTAGAGATTATTTTTAATAAGTGTCTGTCAACAGGATCCTTCCCGAGTCTTTGGAAGCAGGCTCACATAACGCCCATCTTTAAGAGTGGTTCAAGGCATGACATTGAAAATTATCGTCCCATTTCTATCCTCTCTACAATTCCCAAAGTAATGGAAAGGCTATTGCATCGACACATCTATTCCTGCTTAAAAAATCAGATAATTGATCAACAACACGGTTTTATGGCAGGCAGATCGACTGTTACTAACCTTCTTGTATTCACCAATTACATCTTCACCGGATTAGATTGTAAAGCTCAAATAGATACTATATACACGGATTTCCAAAAAGCTTTTGATAAGGTTGACCATGTTATACTCTTACGGAAGTTATCTTTCAACGGTATTAAAGGTAATCTCTTAAGATGGTTTGCAGCCTACTTGCGGGATCGCGTTCAGACGGTTGTTGTTAATGGGTATCGTTCCTCTCCAGTTTTTGTAACATCTGGTGTTCCGCAAGGCTCAATACTTGGACCTTTGCTCTTTGCAATTTTTATCAATGACATATCGCAATGCTTTGTAAACTGTAAATTTTTGCTCTATGCTGATGATCTTAAGGTCTTCAAAACAGTCACTTGCCTAACTGATGCTACTGGCATTCAGGATGACCTCAATAGGCTTGATGCATATTGCAAACGTAATAAATTATTTCTGGCATATCATAAATGTAAACATATAGTTTTTACAAGAAATAAAATGTTATCAAAACTAACTTTAAGTTAGGTAATCAGCAATTAACCTCAGTCCCATCCATTAAAGATCTGGGGATTAACTTAGACCAAAATCTTACCCGACGGTACATCGACACAGAGTTGAGAGGGTACAAAAAAAATTCCTACGCATTTTACATTACCGGGTGGAAGGAAACCGATCTAACCATATTGGCTTATTGCGTAAATACGGCTTCCTTGAGCTTTCACAGCGCCGTGCCATTGCGGACTGTGTAACGCTGAAAAAGATATGCAGTGGTGAGTTAGCATCACCTGAGCTACTCAGTTTATTGGACTTCCACGTTCCAGCCAGGTCTCTCCGTTCGTGTAATACATTCGAGCTGTCGTCCTCTAGGACTAACATCGGGTTGCGTGCGCCAATACACAGGATGTGTAACACCTATAATAAGTTCTTCTTAGATATTGACATATTTTCGGGCTCCACGGCTTCTTTCAGGTGCGAATTGTTTTTAAAACTTAAATCGTAACTTTTGTTATAATTCTCATGTAACCGTATTTTTAATTTATTTTTGCTTGTATGTTTACGTCTTGATTTTCATCCCGCTTTAATTATTCATTGTACTTATTTGTGAAACGCGTTGAAGAACGCATCTGTACGTATATCTTTGATTTTTACTGTTGTGTGTAAAAAATTGATGTTTTGTTGTGTTTCTTGAAATAAAATAAATAAATAAATAAATAAATAAAATGTTTCAAAGTATGAATATTGTTCCACTGGTTGTTTTACTCTGTCATGGAAGTAGAATGTCAAGTGATCCCTTCAACAGGTAGGTTTCGTGTTTATGTCTTTGTTGTGAGAAGTGGCATCATGTATCAATCTAATCTTACCGTGTTATGCCAAAAGCACCTCAGAGTACCGTCTTTAGGGTTGAATTTAATCAAATGAAAGATTCATTTTGGGTTCAATGCAATGATAATTAGTGACCTTTGGCGTGTACTCACACATCATTATATAAATCAATCGATTCGATTCTATTTATATTTAATTTCATAAGAGTTAAGAGCACATTCAATGTTATGAGAGTTGAGATCTCTAACCTAAATAATCAAATCAGGAATGAGAAAATATATTTTTTAAGATATCCTCAGAAAATAATTGCAACTTATGCACAAGTAAGAAGTGTCTTTGGCGAGTAACAAAAACACTCGACGAAAATTAACCGAAAGAACACGCAGGATTCGAAAGCAGATACCCTTGATAACATTCAAATTATAAAGGAAATTATAGCAAAGGCAAAAAGTACAAGATTACGCCAAGGTCTTTGAGGTCTTCTACTATATTACATGAGAAATTATGTCTTTAAAATGGAGTTATACAAAATATACTTATTAGATGTGTTTATCAATTATTATCTTCTACAAAATTAAGATAAGATTATAAGGGAAGTCAATTAAAATAGATAAATACGATTTAAGTAAGATTGAAAGGGAACGAATTTTAAAAATCAGGAAAAAGACAATAATTGAAAACATAACGGCGAGCATTCGAAAGGATAAATGGAGATGGACTGGGCACATAGTTTGAGAAGATGAGAAATGGAGGATAGCTGTCATGTATTGGTACCTGCGGAAGATGAAATAAAAGTAGTTGGGAGCAAATATGATTGTAATTTAAAATGTATATAGTTTAATATGAACAAAGGTAATTATTTATTTACTTTACAGTTCGCTAAGCTAATTCCACATATCTGTTGTATTATATAGTATTGAATCTTACTAAAACTGTGTAACAACGTTTATTATTACATGAACTTGTCATGTAAGAGCTCTAAATGAGAAAAAACTAAATATTAGAATTTGTATTAAAAATAATATCAAATTGTTAGTTATTATACTATAAATGAACCTCATGAATCAAACCAGAGGATTTTAATAACTCCTTTTGAATGACAACAGTAGGTATGTAGGAAAATAATGTTTTTGTCAGCATGAGCTCACTGTTGCATTGGATGCTCAACCACCAATATATCTAGATTGAAATGTTTTTCAATATTTTTATTTGTGAGAATCCCTTTCACCCGGCTGCTGTACTATTTTAAATTAAATCAACTCTGGATATTGGTGACTTTAAATTTGCATTTTCCAAGAGTTTTATAACAACCCCTTTTCGTGTAATTAATTTTATAACGGTATTATAATTTCAAAAATTCCATTTTGTAAAATGGAATATGCATTTGTTATTATTATTATTCTATTTAATTTATGAATAAATATTCATACACCAGTGACCGTTATTAATTTAACATTTAATAAATATGTATTGAAGAGTACTTATTATATGGTTCAATTTAGGAATATGAAAAGAAACTATATTATTGAATATAGTTTCTATTCATACTTTCTACTAGACACTATTGATGGAATATCCACGGTGCATTTTCAGAATTTTTACATTTTTATCCTGGATTCGAATCCTGAGAAAAAATAACTGAAAATGTGAATGTGAGCCGATGCTACGAAACTATATTCAATATTACTAAAAGATGAAAAATCACGATATAGCTGGTATTCATTAAGGTTAATAAATTATTGGCATGGCATATCTATGTAAACTGTAAATGTAATCTGTACTAATAAAGCTGAAGAGATTCTTAGTGTGCTAAGTGAACGCGTACATCACAGGAGCTACTAGTGCGAATTGAAAAATATATATTGTTTTATTTTGGTGTATTTATATAAGTGAGTAACGCTATAGATATCTTTCTACTAACAAAAAGAGCGTAGCGAAATTGGAAAATTTTGTGGAAATGGGGAAAATTTGTCTTTTTCGCGCCATACGATATGCAGAGGTATTGTAATAAATACTTATGAAACTGCAGGGAATAGCCTGTTACATATATAGCATTTATAAGTTATAAAATGGTTAAAAATATTTAATAGATTCCATTCCATGTGGCAAGCTGCCCAAGATGCAGGTTACATTCTTCATACGAAGTTATTTATATGCATCATAAATGTTACTGAATTATTATGATATTCACAGTATTAAATCAATTATTATTCGCAGCTGGTACCTTCAGTGTACATTACACATTATATATCGCATTTTTAAACCTCTCTTATTGCTTTAGACTAAATACATCCGTCCAATAGCAATTTTTAATTAAAGAATCTTATCGTCGCACCGTAAATAGAAGAATCAGACAGAAGTGACAAGACTGTTATATATAAAATATATTTATGATGGTTTAAATTGTTTAATAATTTCAATAATCTTAAATCAGATAGTAAATGCACAACTAGTAGCTGAGTTGCGCTATAACTTTAATATATAATAGCTGTTTCATGCACTTTCACATCACTCGTATTAATTAAAATGCATGTCGTAACTCTCGAAAAGGAAAAACTTTATCCGTTTTTAGAATACTGCTAATGCACCGCTAATATTGATAGCGGCGAGATGTTATATACCCTCAGCCTTCCTCGGTCAATGAGACTCTTACATTTTATAATATTAGTTGTATCTCATTCTAATTATAAAATATATATCTAATTCTATTTATAAATATATAAATCTAATTATAAGATAGTACAATCTTTTAAGGATAATTTAATGGAAAACTAATAGTCTAAAGGCTTTACGATTTGAAAACGAAGAGTTCTTAGCAATCGTTCGAAAAAAGACCTTTTCGTATTATATTTGAAGTTTTTAAATTAAAACAAAATGATCGTCGTCGTCTATTACTTTACTTATTCTGCAGTTTGCACATGCTTATAATGCTTATAATTACACAAATAAAAAGTTTTACATAAAGTTCTCAATCCAGAGAAAAACATAGATTCCTTCAAGACAAGCGCGGGGAAAATATGTCTAGTGACAACTTCACAGAATAACAACGTTGCGTTTAGAAATGAGTTTACTGTATAGTTCCTCAGAATAATAAAACTATTACTCAACTTATAATAAATAATAATAATATTTACATTATGTGCGTATGTGTATCTATACGCCACAAAAGTAATAAATATATTATCCTATGTTTGGAGGTTTAATAAAATTTACCATATACCTATTATTTATAATATTTAGCCAAATATGTAAATATGTTTTCATATTCTGAAGTATGATGAGAATGTGATTTTCATGTACGTTGAATACTCGTGAGTGCTATCGCTCAATTAATTCGTCAAGCTCATAAGTTTTAGATGTTTAGTCTCCGAAGAGTTATTGAATATCAAATCAAATATTTGCTACGAAATTTTACTGAGATAATTATATTAATTGCTTTTTATTTTTTTGAGTGATATTGACTCCTATTCAATCGTATCATGGTCAATAAAGCTTCAAAATGCGAACATTGTCCTTCGATTACAGTTTTTTTGTACTAAGGGCCATACAAAAATGACGAGCGACACAACGTTAAGCTATTAAATGAGACTAATTTGATACTTTGTAATTTTGTAAAGCTATTTCAAACAACTCATTTAAACAGCCCAGGAATAACCTGAATAATATCATAAACATTACATAAAAAGCCATGAAAACCGTTTCCTATGTAACATAAACTTGGGTTTCATACAATGTATTGAAAAGGTACGTTTATTAAACGAAAATTGCCGAGTTTTATTTGCCTAAACGTGTTGTTATAGTATAATGAGGTAACGTATCGAAGGATCAAAAGTTGGTTATGATAGGATTATGTATGATTGAAATGGTTTGTAGGTTATAAAGTCAACAATTACCGTAGCCAACCAGGTATATTAACCAAAATGATTACATATAAGATTTTACTATACAATATACTTCATTTTTGGAGCTGTAACTGTTAGTCCCTTTTTTTTATTCCTTACAAATTCCTGTAATGGTATTGGGAAAATCATGATTAATTAAATAAAAAAAGAACTCAAATTTCGTATCGCGTTCAATGCATTCTTGGTATCTGGATGATAAACAATTTATGAGTGTAAATAGTATGTTCACTAGTACAAAAGCATGTCCCAACAGGGTCTGTTCGATCTCATCTATACTAATGTATAGCGGCCCTTCAGAGTCGTCCATCTCATAACAAATAAGGGCAGAATAATAACTAGATAATATATTATTACTAACAGCGACTACATAATTTAATTCGTCATAGGGCCTTATTTTAAATATTTATTAAATTAAGAAACTATAAGAGAATGACTTGAGTATATCGTTGATGGATAGACAAATAATATTATTTAATCAAATCAACAAAGCGTAAAACAAAAAAAAAAATCACATTTTTTGGAAGCTATTAATAGGATTCGAGAGTAGGATGTCCTATTATTAAAGTGTATGTGAAATGGTCGTGTTGAATTTCGAAGAGAAGCCGACAATAGGTTGTAACAATCAATAAAATCCGACCCTCGGCTTTGTGTCTTTAATGTGTGAGAATTAGCTGTTTGCTTTTTGACGAAGACAAATTATATCCACACTCAATTAATTACAGTCTTTAACTACGTTATTTTCACTATTGTATGTTGAGGTGCAAACGATATGTCCTTCTAAAGTAGCTCATCAACTTAGGTTCAACGAACTATGTATTTAAAGGTTCAAGTTCGTATGTTTTAAAATAATGCTTTATGCTATATTGTATTGTTTTAAGAGCTAGTTATTTTTGTTTGAACGGTCAAAGATTATTACACATTCAAATCAAATACAGGAGAATGCACTACAGCCATTTATATCTCACGTATAAACCATCTGTAAGTGAATTTATTAGAATATATATATTTCAGTAGTAGTTTATTTTTATTAATAGGATTCCAAATTTTTGTACAAGAATGAAGAATATTAGAGTGTGAAAGGTAGATAAATATATCCACACTATAAGAAAAACATTATAGCTTCGAGCACTAACATATTGACTTAATATACTATTATATATATATATATATATATACATGCTGTGGTTAAGACAGAAGCTTGAAATTGCACTAATAACATAATGAGAGATCAATTAAATGGTAGTGGGAGAATATATCAAATACTGGCACACTAAACCTTATTTGATCTGTCTATAACTGGACATTAATGTTGTATAGCTACTTTTCAAGGGCTGAATAGAGCAGTTATCGTCTCGGGACTCATAAAAAGAGATTGCTTCCACTCCAACGTCGTTTATTGACTTATTAACATCGATATCAGATCGTAACACTTGATTCTTTGATCTTCGTCAAATTTAAGTCAATTTTTTCTTTATTAAGGCGAATCAACTAAAAAATACAAAATCATTGTGTGCATTAATACGGTGTTTAATTACAGTGCTGGATATTTATATTGATATTAGAAACTTATATTTAGTAATCTTTTACTTTATATTTGTAATAAATTTGTAATTTGTGCTTTTTTTTTAATTCAAAAAATTACCAGGTGAATCGTTTAATCCGGGGTAGGTTCAACTTCCAATGAAGTAACAAAGTAAAATTCGATAGGAAATAAGAAATCGGTTCAGTAGCGAAAACGCAACGACGAACAACTTTTAAGTAAAACACCTTATATATTATATTTGTTTGCTTTAAATTCAACATAATCTTTCACACATTTCACAATTTGTTTAGTATATTTGATTTGTTGATCTCACTTTAGTCTTCTATGAAGCGGTATATATAGAAGCTTGTTTGAGATAGAGAGTAAGTTTTTGTAAACACTCGCAATCGAAACGTACTCGAAGTTTGCCTGCTGAGGGTGAGAATGAAAAACGAAAAACACGCGAAAAAAGAAACCGATAGCGAGTTTGATTTGATTGTGATTGCTCAACAGCATCTGAAATATATCGTATCTGTAAAGTCCTTATAGACTCACGTCAAGAAGCCCCGAGAACAAGCGAGATATGGTTTTCATTTTCTCGTTCTCGGGTACAGGTGAAAAAGAATGATCGTACTCACCATGAGTGTGAACAATGCAGCCGTTGAGCATGAGAAGTCTTTGTGTAAGTGTGTGTGTGTAAGGACTACAATCGTTATCTATCCAAGTTTGTCAGACCTGCAGTGTAGAAAGTCAATATCACAATTAATTACATTCTCGCTCTCATACACCTCATATTTCCTGTTTGTTTTTAAGGTAAAGCAATACAAAGTAAATTTTTCAGTGATACTGCTGAAAAGATTCAACACTGAATGAGCATCCTACTAATATTATAAACCTGAAACTTTATAACATTAGGAGAGAATAAAGTCAGAACCGCTATAGTTACACATAATATACAAGTATACGTTACAGATATTAATATTATTTTCTTTATATCAATAATATATAATAATAAAGTAAAGTGATAATAATACAGTTGTTTGGGTGTGAAATATGACATTTTATTACACAACCTAATGTATAAATTTTGATCTTAAACATTCCTACTAAAAGTATATGTGTATTTATGTTTTGTGCCTTTATTGGCAAAATAGTTAATCATAACTACAATACAAATTATTATTATAAATAAAAAAGACACTTTTTTCGCTTCTGTATGTAATATGCTTTATTTATTACATAAAATTTCAATGTTATAATGTTCTATTCTATGCCACGCTATAATATAAGCTACGCGAAATACTAATCCTGCAAAAGTCGCGGGCACCAGCTAGTTAAAATAAATCTCTTGTTTAACAAGTATAGTAACTATCGTCTTTTGTAAATACACGTACGCCAGTATCATTTTAATGCATTCGTTAAAATTTTCCGCTGTTTCAGTTCCCGCACAAGTAATCGAAATGTAGAAAGGAAAGAATAATTTTCACATAATAAAACTTGTTGCAAATACAATTTAAATCAGTACAAAGGCAAAAACTATCTCGTAATTGCAATTATTTCATTCATCGTTAAGGACTATCGTAGCCATTGAAATAAAATAGTTGTAAATACATATAAAGAAAGTGGTTATGATGATTTTTTTTGTTAAAATGTAACGCCTAATTTGTTGACCTAATTTGGATGAGTTGTCAAGAGCTAGAATATTCAAACAAAGCTTGTGGTAGATTTAGAAATCATGCGTAAGTAAGAGTATTTTCGGCAATATATTGTTACGATTTTATTGATATGATTTTGTAGGGTTAGGCAGCGCTTGGGCATGCAAAAGTTCAAATTCATCATTGGGCCAGCTGAGTAGGAAAGTAAGTTAAGCTATCCTTATATGCTTCTGAAATTATCTTTCATTTTATGGAGACTTAGAAAAGGTTTTTATTGAATTCTAATGGTGTTAAAAATTATATTGTTTGTTTGGTTGGTGTGAGATGTGAAAAAAAGGGTTCCTGGAGTACAAAAGGAACAAAAATTAATCTTTACAAATCTCATTTTCTTGTATATTATGAATAAACTAATTAACACATATTACTTATGAGAAACGAATTATACGAATATCTTATGAGAGTGGCATTATCCACCAGGAAAACCCTACAGTAAACCCTATAGTATAATAGATTTTAAATGAATACGAACATCACTTATAATGTTACTGTAAATTACATGTTCCTTTGATTTATCTCTCTAAATAAGCTAATTAAACAACTTAAAACCGTAACTTTGCATATAGTGTGATGTTTTTATATAAATTTTAATATTTCTATCTTTTTCTTCCGCTGCTATAGTTTTTACGCTGTACCCTTTTTGATCTAGTTAAGTTTCTCATTTCACGTAATATGACTTTAATTTTAAAATCTGACTTTATAATGTTTCAGCAGTCCACGCCCAGTGAATAAAATGGAAGGAAGCATGGTTGGTCTCGACACCGGTTATGGCCCGGCATAACACCAGGGCCTGTCATCATTTGAGTACGATGGGGCTCGGGTCCTTGCCCTTATCATATGTTGGGAATCAATCAAATCAGGAGTATTAAGAAGGACGGTTTTTGTGATTTCTGATTCTGATATTTTTTCGCATTCCATTGTTGTTTCAATTCTTGTTAAGGATTTACAGGTGTCTTTGCACACTTGCCAATATTATTATTATTAATATTAAGCACTTATGTGCTAACATTAATTCCTTATATAATCTATATTAAGCACTCGTCGGCTTTGTCATCAATATGTTTTTCAAGATTCGTGTGTAATTAGTCTTAGCAAGATGCGTGTTATAGGTCCAATTTAGCCAGTTGTAAGAACTGCCGAATAAATTCCTATGAAAGTTTATCAAGATCGATTCAAGGGTTGTTTCAGTGAACAATCACCACTTAAAAGTAACATTTAATAATATTGCAGCAATTTCAAAACCTTTATTCTACTATTATACTATGTACATAATTTCAAGATTGAATTCCCGATGAAATGATGATGGTTCTACTAGTTACTGTACAATTCCACAACATTAAGGATTTCTCCTAGTTGTTCATCGACAAATACTAATTATTTATTTAAATAAATTAATAACTTTAGAATTGCAGTTTTTTGAAATTAGAGCAAACATACATCTTCTTAGAAAATCCTATTCTAATTTATATAAATCAGATGAGACCTTTAATTTAATCCTATGAAAATTATTAGATAGCGAAACTACCTTTGAAATTTGACTCCTTCAAAGACGTAAATTTAATTGGATATCTATTTATTTCTAGGCTCCCAAGATTTTAAATCCCTTTGTTCGGGTCGTAAAATACTCGTATTGTTCCGAAACAAAGAAATTATATTTTTCTGTACTGAGTAGAGCGGCCTATAATGAGCCGTAGCTTTCGATCGCTAACTCGCTAATAACTACGTAAGCTTTCTTGTTATGTCACCCTCGTTTTGCGTTCCATATTTCTATTAGTGTATGTAAGCCGTAACGAAACGTACAGCGGTATTATAATTTTGAAATTGTGTTTTATTTCAAAAAAGTTCTAATAAATGCAATGTGTTTTTAAATATGTTGTTATACGGTAAAAAAGTCCGTATAGCTAATGTGAAACTAAGGTAACAAATACAAAGACACAAATCTCAAAAAGTCGTTCTTATACCGCTGGAATTTCACTCTGTAAATTATATATATGCTAACATTGTATGTTAATTTTATTTGCTGAGATCTTCTTGACGACGCTGAGAGCTTCATATGCATATTCTTTAATTAATTACCTTACATTCAAATACTTTCATGCATGACTTTCATATCATGAATCGTGACATTTAGAGCATCTAAGCAAATGAAGTAATGAATATTCAGTCACGTAAGCTCCATGAAATTTCAAAGTTGTGTTTCACTTAGCTTCGACAATCAAATTATATGTTGTTATGTGATCTTATATTGCTTTATTCTCTTAATATATTGTGATTATATTATAGTGTAAAATTTCACTGTGTTAAACTGAAATTCGTGAAAGCGACTGTTACGATGTCGGACAGTTGTTAAGTGAAGGCTTCAGTTACAGAGCAAACAGGCCAACTACTTGTTTAATAGATTTTGAATCACTTAGATCTATACACAGTAGTCTGATTTAAAAATGCTTGACGATTTTGCCAAATAGGTATGATGATAGGTCTAAATAAATAATGCTTCACACAGAATGAATGTCTACATAGAAAGCTGTCGGTATAGATTTTTTTGCAAATTTGCCTGAATTTATTCTTTCACAATTAGAAATAGATTACGAGGAATTATTATCATTCCGTCAGGATAAGTGAACGGTTGAGGGTAAATGTGATGAATCCGTTCCATTACGAATCAGTTAAGATTTGCTCAGCACGCGATGCCGACATTATTAGCTGTGGACGATAGTTCTCTTTCTATTTTTCGTATCGGATAGAAGTTTGAGATGCATTACAACCCTTTATATCCTAATGTTAAATGAAATTTTAAGTTCGAATACGCTTTCGATGAAGGAAAATAGTGTTATAACCGAAATTAAAACGCACAGATTTTACGCTAATGCCAACTTGTTTGTAGTTAAAAATTACCGAATTTTAATTTTAATTCCAAAATACGTAAATATAAGTACAGTTTATAATAATAATAAATCATTTATTAATCAAGGATATAATTTTTACTACAGTTTCAGTTGTCAGTGGTCTTTTTAAGACAGATATCTTCACATCACAAACAGAGACCGAATCATTAAACTGAGTTATCGATACTTTAAGTATAGTAAAACCCTAAATATCTATGTATACAATTTAGTAAATAATATCTAGTTTCAGTAAAAACATAAGAATACTCAGTTAGCCTGCCCTGCCCCATAAAGGCAAATACGCAAGTATTAATTAGATAAAACTTTCAAAGTGTTCGCACACCCTCCTTGAATTTTGATATTAGACACAGTCGTATCGTATATTTATCAAATGACATTATCTTTTTAATTACCCACGGGATCTTTAATATAAATTTTAATAATTAATTCGCGAAAACATAAGTAGTAGCTACTTATAATTTTGTCACATAACTTTTGAGCGTTGATTAAGGCCAACGTAATATCGTAAGAGATTATAAATTATTTAACAAGTTACATGATATGACTTTCCTTCTTTGGAGTAAAGGATTTTCAAATGATATGATATAATTGATTAATTGACAAGTATTAATATTCGGCTACTTTCTCTTTTTGAATTGTTAAATATAAATAAAAACATTTGTCTAATTTTTTATCCTAAACACATTCATGTACACAAAAGCTAAACAAAATAGCAATGAACAGACTTATTTCATTATATTCTCGTTTGTGTTCTACAAGATTTTATATTAATTAATTATAATTATGAAATTTAATTACATGTAAAGAATTTATATTACATTTTGCGTAAAAGACAACGAAACTACAAGCCTGTATTGTTGTAGGATTTTACACGAACAATAATGCTATAATAAAATAAAAGATAATATAAAAGGCTGTTAATTTGGTTATTAGTAATGTGATATATTGATACAGGAACATATAAATACATATGGGAAGTCTTAACGGGAATCTTACAATACAGTCCGTAAAGATAATTTATAGTTATAAGCTTTACGACTCCAATTGGGTGTCCGTAATATAGTTGTGGGTTAACTTTGTTTGTCAGACTTACATACTAAAATATTACATATATATTTCATCGCATTACATTTATACAACGGTATCATTAGTAAATTTCCGTAATAAAAAAATTTTTTTCCCCCCCCCCCCCCCCCCCCAAAAACCCCCCCCATCATCCGAAGTGATCATTATTGTACCTGTAAATAACAAATTCTTTTCTATTTCCTTTACCGCACAACTTGTGTTTATTGAAGGCTTTGAAAGAAATGTGAGATACACAGCCGGGGCAGTGGAAGCACGATCTCACGTTTGAGACTCCCTTGTTTGTACTATTATGCTAAATTTTCATTATTTAAATTCTAGTATATTAAACAGTTGTACACAATCAGTGGCTTCTATGTAGGTAAAATGCACGTCCGTACAATGATATCAGAAGCACTACATGCAGTTTTACAGTATATTTGGCCAAGTTGGCTCCCAACGCTCCCCAATTGTTTTCAATGCTATCTCAACGGGCGAAAGTTGTGACACGGGCTGCCGTAATATGCTTAAGTGAATGATGTGGCCCCTGTGGATTCTCTGAATACTGGATCAATTATTTATACATAAACAAGACTTTATTTTTCTACATAAACTGAAAGTTTTATAATAAGATATTATGTGTGTAAACGCAGGTATACACAGGAATATTTTCGCGGCAAAAATCGTGCGGCTTTAGTCACCAGTGTGAACTGAACTTGTAGTTTTGGTTGTCGAATAAAGAGAAGTAAACGGTTTGTTAATTTATCTAAAATAGTGTAAGTTGACAGTATAATTTAGTTAGAAATTATCGGATTTTCGCCAATTATGCATAAGATTAGTCAATAGAAATGGTTTATTAACCTTCTTACATAAATCAAGGTAATTGAATGGAATTCAACGGACGCACGAATTAGCGTTCTTCCTCCTACGCAAAGAAGTATACTTCATCTCTTGATACCTCGTTGGCACTGCTCTAGAAGAATATTCTGTTTATACTCAGCGGTTGATAGAGTGTCGTACGTCATCGCAGTGATTGTAATTAAAGTTTATAACATAAGAGAGACGAGAATAACGCTTGTTCATAACTCAATATTTGAGTCTTTCATGCCCATTGGAGTATGCCCATATAGTCCGTATAAGAATGCGGCAGTTAAGCTAAATAAGAATTTCCAATTCGGATGAACAACAGATATTTGAATGTAAAACAACGTGCAAAGCTCGGTAACATTGATAATTACGCCACGAAGCGTGTTGTTTGAGCGATAAAACTTTCGGAGTTTTTATAGTCTCGCGAATAAACTTCAAGAAGCAACCGAGATTGGACCATTTTCCCATTTTACAACACTTTCATCAACTTTGAAACAAACTATTCAATGCTGTTACCTTATTAGCTTCCGGAAACTTAGGTATGGAGTTTTCGTTGTTGCTTTTAGCGTTACACAAGAAAGCGTTTATCAGTGGTCGCGTTGCCGAAATAATTGTTTTCCACTGTTTATGAAAAATTATTTTATGTCGGTTCTTAAGATATTTTTTGGATCTATTAATTGATAAGACCTATCGATCAATATCGTGAATTTATCTAACAACAAATTCACAATTTTAAATTAGACATCATTAAATAAATCAGTCAACGTTTTACTTATATAAAGTTTTTCTATTCTACATTCAAATTATTATTTCAAACAAGTTGTTAATATACTTAGAATTGGACAGTATTCCGACTTAACGGTCTAAGCTCTAATAAAATGATTATAATTAAATGTTTTGTTTTGGAGAATCCGAGCGATCCATCAAGTTGTCAACCAACGGAGAAGCAACATTTATCTTATTACAAGTGAAAAGGACTATAGGATCACATTAATTTTGATAGATATAAACGCATATTAAACTAGTATATGTTTCTCATTGTTAGTTAGTAAAACTTAAATACCTAATGTATGTGACATTATAGTCAATGATGGAAATATGAATTTATTGATTTTGTAAAATGTTTTAAAGTCAACGAAGTACTATGCGGTTAGGCTTAGAAAATAATTGTAATACTTATAATTATAAACGTACTTAGTTACCAATTTAATGATTAGTAATTTTAAGTCACTTTAAAAACAGTTATCAGAACATTTATATTGTTTGCCGTTATCTCAAGACTAAAAAGATGATTAAAAGCCATTATAGATCTTAAAAACAGACAAGGAATTCGAAACAATATTAGTAGTTAAATTTTTGTTGAAACAAATACACAAAAATAAAATATTTATAGCCAATTCCTAAAGTAAAAATACTGATTAACTAACTTATGATGAAACTAGCTGATCCGGCAAACGTTGTTTTGCCATACATGTGATTTCAATTTTCAATTAATAAATATAAAATAAGGGTTGATCGTAGAAGGGTGAAAATTTAGGACTGTATGTAATTTTGTAAAAAATAGAAACTAAAAATTTTGTCTAAAAAATAAAAATTAGGGGTGGACTTACCCTTAACATGAAAAACAAAGTTTCATGAGAATCGGTCAAGCCGTTTCGGAGGAGTTCAAGTTCGAACCCCGTGACACGAGAATTTTATATAATAGGTTGGGGAAAAAGAAATCCATTATTTTTACGTGAACTTCAAGACTTTATTTAACATGTTTTCCATTGTCCGATTTAGGTCAAATATGCACCATTTTGTTCTATAATTTGTTGCCATTTTAATGGTAGCTTCATAATGCCTCTCTCAAAAAGTTTGGTCCTTATTAGCGAAAAACTCAAATTGATTTTCACACTCTTCCCTTGATGCCAATTTCTTATCACTAAAAAAGTTTTGCAATGCAAGAAAAAGAGGACGGCGATGTGTGGTGGATGATCAAAACTTCCCAACCAAGTCTGGATTTTGACGAGTCACTAAGAAGTGGGGTAGGTTGTCTGATGGAAACGACACCTCTTTTGGCCAATTCTAGCCTTTGATATCCACCATACAGTCCGACCTCGACCAGCGATTACCATTTTCTTGCATGAAAACTTTTTTAGTGATAAGAAATTGGTATAGGGAAGAGTGTGAAAATCAACTGTTCGCTTAAGGACCAAGATTTTATGAGAGAGGCATAATAAGCTACCATAAATGGCAACAAATTATAGAACAAAATGGTCATATTTGACCTAAATCGGACAATGAAAACATGTTAAAAAAGTCTTGAAGTTCACGTAAAAATAATGTTTTTTCCCCAACCTATTACATATATTTGATTTTTTGACTGATACGTACAATACGTATCGTGGGTGTGTTTCAGTGTATATAAAACCGCGTTGGCCTAGTCTTAACGTGTGACTTATTTGATACAACTAGAATGATGATGCCTAGTCACGCTCACTTGCACTCAGCTTTTATGTTATTTCACAATAACTATAGTTCAGACTTGGTTCTTTTAAGCACGACACAGAGCTTTGCCACTATTTCACATTCACAATACTTAAACTAATATTTTCTTCTCAATGCCGTAAGAATCATTGACGCACTATTTGCAGTTACTTTTACTGCAGATTTTTTTACATCAGTTACATAAGTCTTTTAAATGAGTATAAAGTCATACTATATCAAATTTATTTGCCAGTATATTTACAATTATATCGTTTATTAATTCTTTAATTGTTGTATACTTGTATATGTATCGAAACTTGGTGAACATTAAACAAATTAACTGTTACTTCCCAAATCAAGGCCATAGAAGGAACGAGAATATGCTGGCAACAATTACCTCTCCCATTGTATTTTTTAATTTTACAATTTATTGCTTCAACCAGGAATAAAAAGCAGAACTTATGTATTATGCCATACATTGCCATGCTAGTACACCAAATAAATAAAACTAAGCTAAACTTGTGTTGTCAATGTCACACAACAAATACGGTTAAATTGAAACTTTTGTAAACCTTTAGTCGTTTTGTTCCGCGCTCTGAGCTTTTGTTTCTAGTAATTGAGTTTTTTGAAATATATAAGCATATAAAACCATGATACTTTTTAACAATTTATGTTTATTTGGTTTTATCTCAATGTTGTATAAAAGGCCATTATAACAGTTTTGTTAATATTTGAAAAAGGAATATATTTTAATAAAATTAGTATACTTACGCTTGCAAAATACACGGATCAGCACTCGGTGACAATGAGCCATGGTTCATGCAGTTCTCCTAAAACTCAATTATGAAATCGGTATTTTTATCGCTTACCATAAGCTGGAATATTAAAAAAATATAAATTTAGACATTATACAATATTAAGATGGCTACAATTACATCAACTAGAAAAGCTTGATTTAGTTCTATGCTTCTGACATTTCGGACTTCACTTTGAATTTCATAACGTCTTGGTGCTTAGGATTTTACTATATGAAAATAATCATCTAATTCATTTCTATGATGAAATCTTACCCTTTTTTTCTTACGGATTCATTGGTCTATCTGGATAAAAATACGTAACATTGTTATAAATTTTGTAATTTGTAGAATAACATATTGTAAGATGCAATATTAATAGATTTAATATAGCATATAATCTTACTACTACATTGATACACATTACTACTATAAAGACAGTTCGGATATTACCTTTAGTATGCATGTTATGACTCAAAGATAAAAAGTCACTGTTACGCAAACTTTCTGAGAATAACCAGAGTTTAAAGGGCAAAATTTATGAGAGAGATTTCCGTATCATCCTAGTGCTTTCTATTTAATTGAATACAAAAGTTAAACGCTCCAAGTCACTTTGTTCTTAACTGAATATTTGCGAAGTCCATTTCCTCTGAAAGTAAACATTTGGTGCCATTTTCCAGGCGTTTTACTTTCCTAATTAGTTTTAAATAACGTGACGATTACTTTTTTACGAGTTTGTTTACTTAATTAACGCTCATATTAAATTCTAAAAGTGCGTCGTTGGTTTCCGGATTAAATAACTTTTATCACAAATTTCTTGGTAAATACATAAGGCCTAATAGAGAGTGTTACTTTAAATGTTGTCGAGGTACTTTGGCATTGGCTGCGAATTTGATAAATTAATACTGTCTTTTTGATACTTCAGCTAGTGGCGCGAGCGGAAAGATTGGCAACTAAAACAATATTATGTTTTGTGTTAAACTAGCTGACAGAAGTGTTGTAGTACTGAGAAAAAAGTCCCTTAATATACTAATTCCGGGAAGTAATAGTTCGATTAGAAAACATCTTTTTGCTACGAATAATCTTTTTAAATAGGAGACTTAAGTCATACAGTCTATTACTCTATACAAGAACTTATTAATTAGCACCAAAAGGCAAAAGAAGTCTTACCGAACTTGACTTATACAGAAATAACCTTCATTTTAGCTATCTTCTTTGATTACTTATTTAATAATTCTTTTCAATTGAATATTTTATTAATTGTAATATTTCATATTAACTAGCCAAACTGTTTATATAAATAATATATTTTCTAAGATTTTTTTGTACTTAAATAACTAATACAGGAAATTGAAGGCGAATAATATTTTTTTTAAATTTAATTTCCCATGAAATTTTGTGAATGCCGTATCAGAGCGCAACAAGGTACCTATCACGCAATTTTAGAAGTACGGAAATTGAATCGTCATCGTTTACACACACTACATTAAACATTATTTACGATTTTAGTATTCATACTTAACCTAGTCCATATTTGTACAGTGATATACAACCGCAAGTGTAAATTGAAAATCGACCACAATTGAAATGTGTTTATCGAACTCAATACATCGGTAACAAGTTGTGCTTTTGTTTAAAATTAAAATACGAGTGCTATTTTTATTATGATATCTGTTATTAAACATTTGTACATACGAATTGTACACTCATTACAGAAATTAACAGTGACGATGCTTCGATTTACACAATTAAAAATTAAAATTCATATTTTGATTATGAAACTGGCATTTTTTGTAAATGTACAAATATATTTATTTAATGAATGACAAAATATAAACCTATCCGCTTTCACCGACAGGATTAAGAGTAATAATAATAATAAAAATTATTTGAAAATAATATAAATTTATAGGTATAAATACAAATATAACATAGGATAGAGCTTCTGTAGAGCTCAAGACACGTTATGATTTCAGAAAAAAATATTATAAATATCGTAAATTATCTTTTTATACAAATAGATAAATTAAAATTTGTCTTAAATCTTCATTAATATGCGGTAATATACACCTGCACCTGGCACAGTCTTGTTTCTCAAATTATGATCGCAGTGCCAAAATGCTAATTAACAAGGCAAAAACGGCGAATAGCGAAATGAGCAGTCGCCAGGAATCATGAAGAGCTCGGGCGGTCCCATTAACTTTTATTATATGATGCCGTTTAAAACCGTGTCGTCCAAATTAGTTGGCCCTATTTGCAGAACATCTTCATCCGCCTCGAGAGCCTTCGTTATTACACTAATGACTCTTTAGATTCATTCCTTTGCGCTAGGTTTGATTGAAATTTCATGGACACAGCTATTTTTATACGCTATTCGTGTCTAATTAATAGAACATATCTTCGTCTCTTCTGGAAAATTAGAAATATAACTATATTTAGCTACGTAATTATTGTAATTTGACTTTGTTATTGTGTTTAACTCTCCCACAGTCAAATACTCAACGCCTTCGCCTACACAACTTCGTTTTTCAAGACTCCCATTTTTTTGGATTTTTTTATCGATAAAAAAATTTTCAATACATTCTTTCGTGTATTTAATATTCTCTTTGATTTAAGTGAGTATCATATAATAAAAATTCGTTAATGGATATCAACGCGAATTGATTTCATTATTTATTCCGCTTCAAGTGTTTTGCAGAAATCGTGGTTGGCTACCTTTTTTGATCTTTACACTATTAATAGTGAAAATTCCCCAGGGTTAAGCATTTTGTATCTATACTGTGGGTCAAACAGACGAATAATGTCTGACAAGTATGTCTAGAATAAATCCGATAGCAATGTGTATGGATTAGACTAATTACACGGTCTGATTGGTGTGTTTGTCCATCTGTAACTGCTCGGGGCGATCTAGTTAATTAGTACCCTGACCGAGCCTGATCTGATTTATTTCAACTTTCTTTTAAAGGAGAGCTCATAAACCCATTTGTGTAAGTAATATTGGTCTCTTAGCTCTGATTTTATCTTGTTTCTCCAATTACTGCCAACACACTGCGAGAATACATCTTGGCAGATATTTCGGAGACGGTAAAGTGTGCGCATTTATCCTAAAATAAACTTATTCTAGGTTCTGAATATGAATTTCTATTTAAGATTCAGATTTTTGAATTATGGAATGATTCTCAAAAATAGAATAGCCGAACATCCATACATATCTTTTGGTTTACGTAATAATACATACATACATTTTCTTGTCCCAGGTTGTTGCACTGGAGTCTGTAACTATACTGTTCAATTTTGGCATTTTTCTAAAAAGTTCAGCTAAGGTTTGCAATTGCAGTACATTTAGTAATCTCTAAATTACTTCTGAATGAATTAAAATGTATATTTGATATATCTATGTATTGAAGCACATTTTCCCATAAAAGCGATATTTGTATATTCTATAAATAAAGAATTGACGTTTCAGCACTGAACTGTGGTTAATTCTGATATAAAATGTAAAATGAAATATCAATGAGCATAAGATCTCAGTCATGGACAGTCTACATAGAGAAGATTTCCCGACAGGAAGCAGGCACTGGCTGCATTCACGCCCAAGTGACCTGAGGGAGACGACTTCGTAGGGTTGTCACTTCTATTTCTATAACGGCTATTAATGTAATAATCTAATGTTCCCAAAATAATTTCACCACTTACAAATAGTTTTTCTTATTATGCTATCAAACATACATAGTATGCTAAAAAACAAACAATTATAAAACAGTCAGACTTAGTATTTACATACGTAACAATTATTTGAGAATTCAAGGTTGTCACGATAACGGATTCAGGCAACGACAGTGAAGTAACTGAATGGGCTATTTTATTAGAAATAATAAAATAATTAAACTTATACTTGTATCAATAGATAGATGTAATTAGAATAGTAATATAAAGTATATTCCGCTGGCGTAGCGACCTAGTTCTTCTCGATAGCGTCTTTCCTACGGTATCTACGAAGTAGTCCTTTTTGATGCTTCAATCTTCTCCCTCTCCTGAACTGACGTAAGATCTTTCTGAACTTTCCTTTCGGCTACAATTAATGTTGCTTTTTTGGTGGTCTATGTTGAAATCTCACATGGGTTACTATCGTTTTGTAGATGTGGAGTTTCGTAACAGGACGTTAATCTTGTGGAGCATGTGGTCAACGGAGTGCATTTTGGATCCTAATGTCAGTTTCAAGAATATAACACTAGATATTTACTAATGACGAATATAATTTCAGTCAAACATAGGACCTACTATTGCGATACTCCCCTTGCGATGATTCAAGCCCAGTTTCCGGAACAAAAAAGGACAGTAATTATTTTACAATTAACACTTGACCGTCAGGAATTTGGACGATGACTTTTTCTAATTGATAAATTTCCGAGAAAATCTCTGACTGTCCGGTAAAATCGTCGGAGGTGTTAAATAACGTGTATTTAATTGTATATAAATGGTATAAAAGATTTCTGTTTATTTCTCTATCTACGTATGGATTTTGGTAGCTAATTTTAGAAAGGTGTCTCGAGATATACAACTAGATTTTAGTTACTAAGTATTTTATTATTGTTTGGAACAGACAACCCTAAACCTATTTTATGAGCGGAGTTGTGCTCATGTGCTTAGCGCACCTGTTTCTTTTACAACGTTTCGTACTTTACAGAATACATTTTAACATGTAGACAGTCGCGTATGCAATAATAATGTGCAACAACTAATTAGCACACGATATAATTATTTTAAATGTTGCATTTGATTTGTCTAAACAAACAAGCTCAATTCTAAGCTGAGAACTCGTCAATATAAATGTTTATTTGGATGATTCTCATACTGAGGAGTTCCATATTTTCACATTTCAAGTAAATATTTAAATATCTATTTAAGTATGATCTCAGATATTGTAAACTGTGTTCTCAGAGTTGTGTGTATATAGAAGACAGACACAAGATATACGAATACGTAGGTACATAATATGATCGTTTTTGGTAACAATTTTTCATTGGGCTCCTCTTGGAAGGCACCAAGATTCAAAGAGACAAAACAGAAATGAGATTCTATAATATTTCCTGTGAAAATTTTTAATATTGATGAACTCTAGAAGACAATTATATTTGCTTTAGACATAATAATACAACAAAAAAATTTTTTAGACATTTTAATATATAATTTAATATAAGTTAAGACTTTCAAAGACCTAGCCTAATTTTTTAATACTGATGAATGTCGAAAATTCAAAATGTAAATAGTGTACAATAAGAATACAAAAATGGCAATTAACACACAGAAGTATCTCCGTCTCAGGTTTTTACTTTAAACTATAAATTAGAAAATTAGTGAGACAACGTATGCAGCTATAATATGTTATCATTGAAGTGTGCATATGCTAACCTGTAAGGCTGTGGTACATTCTTAGTACGCCACACGCCACACCGTCACGCGATGTCCACATTACATCGCTTCAAGATTTCCTTTCCACTTACCAAATCACTTTGTATCTGATGTTATTCGCTTCCTTTTTCATTTCTATTCGCCGTGAAATAAGCAATTATAGGTTTGTTGGAATGTAAAATCTAGATTACCTGTTTAGGAATTACAGAAATACACTAATGATGATGTGCATGTAATTGTTTTATAACCTATTAGCAAACGTTCCAGAGCTATTAATTAGCGGATGAATCAAACTATAATAAAATATAATAAAGAATACATTTAACGAAAAATATTTGTCGAAAGAGCTTTTATACAATAATTTCTTAAACAAGCGTTGTTTTCACTACAAAAAAATATTCTTTGAAACTTTTACGATAAACTGAATACAATATTAGACAATTTATTATGTAATAAAAGCTTCATCTCAGCTCAGCATGTATTGTCATCCACACTAAACGTGTTTAAAAAATTCATTCCTAGTCCAGTCATTTCCTAGACTATTTTTCTCTATTATTATTGTTACTCTACTTATTTTTTTCATACCGGTGTTGATAATTAATTGATCATATTCATTGAAGACTCATATGTATTTAATACAATATATATGTAAACATGTAGTAGATACCGCTCAAATAAATAATTAATTAGTAGGTTGCGCCAAAGGGGACACAAATAAATTTTAAGTCAATTCTTGTTCAGAACTTAACAAATTTTATGAGTTACAGAAATTATACTAGTTAGAGTAAGAAAATTCAAAACTTATGATGTCTGTTCCTGATAGTATTTCACGTCAGCTTGACGCCTGCAAGCCAGATACAATTTCACGCTGTGCCAACTTGCAAAATTCGTCGCGAAATTCTAATTTCATACAAAGTACGGATCACTGGTTAAACTGGCCTAAACGGGCATGTGTTGTTGGCTAGCTCTATGCTGAATAGGGTAATAAAAAAATACATAAAATCAACGACCTTTTTTCAAGATAACGAAGAGAAAACCAAAAAATGTTTTAATTTTCGGTGCAATGTTAGATGTTTGAATGTTTCTGATTTTCAATTTTGAAATCAGACATCTTGTTCAGTTTGTAAAGTTTTTTCAATGGATTTAATTAGGCGTGTAATTTCTTTAAAAGGATGTTATACGGCATCTAATCTCGTCGGCCATCATTTTTTTATTCAATATTTTTATAGAAAATGTATTTTTTAATTAAATTGCAAAACAGCTCATTACTTAGTATACATACGGACTTTGATCAATTTATCGATTTGATAGGTGATTGAACTTTGAGGTATTTAATGTGCTTGAGATAATTTCTTTTAAGAAAAAATGCTCAAACGCAGCCTGCGTAAGTGTATTAAAGGTACCAGTCTCATTAAATATGCTAAAGCGGGCGAACAAAAGTGGTTAATCTGTTTGGCGTCCGGCGAATTAAAGAAGCCGACCGTCCTGGCCTTTTGTTGAGATCAAAGCACTAATTGATCTTTGAATTTTGATGATGCTCGGCGCTTTTAAATTTAATTATGAGTAAACCAGGTGCAAAAGTTTTTAGTTACAATTAAAATAATGATCGTGGGGTCGTTACAAATGACTGAGTGGAGCTGAGCCAAGCTAAGAAATTTTGTTTTCGTTAAGTTGGTATAAATATGGCATCTTCTGAAATAACAAATACATAATTATAGATATTCCAATCTAAAAATTCCCTATATAACGTATATTAAAATTCTAGCAAACACTCTCAGGCTGGGATTTGTGGGGCGACGTCCATAAAGCTATAAAATAATTTTGTACACGAGACGGTAAAATTCCTTTACGTAATATTGTAATGAAGTCAATTTTCATAGAGGCAATTTTTTATGAATTATTAGATATTTAAATAGCATTGGACAGAGAATTAAAACTATCTTTATAAAATAATGAAGATCGTGCATCCATTTTATTCTGAGTCGGTGCACTGTCTAGCTATGAGCTCGACGAGAATATTTTTATCTTCCATAGGTTGAAATAATAATAGAATGTCAGAAATAGTTTTCCACTTTTTGTTATTGTTTGAGGGTGTTATAGGTTCTTCAACACCAATTTAAGGGTAGGTAGCAAGTATATGTACATAACACAATATGAATAATGAAACGTCAGTTATAATAATCCAGAAATACCAAGTAAAATTGAACAGTTCGCATTTATTCACAATTTTAATTTAGAAATCTGAATATCTTGTATTAAATGGGTTACAAAGCTTCGATAGACCTGCAGACGAGTTAAACGTAGCCCGGCCACAAACGAATATAGTCGCGGGACACAGTAATCAATAAATTAATAGACAGAATTATGTGGACCATTTCAGGAGTGGGAAAATTATATTTATTACAATGTACACAATTTTTAGTTAGTAGATTTAAGTTTGTGTAATGTTTTCTACAAGAAGTTACAAAACCTTCAATAAATACTGATTTTTAATGCACCTTTTGTTCATTTGCTGTTTGATGCGTGTATTTGTGAAATAAGGAGATGAACTTCCTGGTTCATTCTGGTAGTGATTCGTTTCGCTTCGAAATCAGATAACTTTAACATGCAATTAACACTTAAATTAAGCGTTCAATATTAAAGCTCATTAAAAACTAATTAAATATATAATAAAAAAGTACGAAGTTAGATTCTTATTAAATGTAATGATTTAAAATTTTCTAATACTTTTTGGAAATAGTATTTACATCCCGACTTCGTATAGTTACATATTATTGTTTTTGTAGGATTTGTCAAGAGTACTAAATAAGGGTCATTCCATAATTTACGTCACTAATCATTAAATAAGTCATATAAATTAAAAAAAACCTAAAACTAACTTGTTTTTAATAATAATAATTCTAGATCACTTAATTTCGTGAACTATATGCACATTATGACATTATTGCATGTATTACGACAGGTCTAATTTAAAGATTAAACTAATTCTTAAGCTACAATACACGCCGGAAACAAAACACGCCTATGTTAATCCAACAATATTTGGTTCGTGCAATATGTTATGAGGAATTATGAAACTGAAAATTTCCTTAATTTTCTAAAACTTTTGTTTTGTGCAGTATAAAGTATGCATTCTTGCGGTGGGCGGGCGGCGCCCTCCGACGCTAAGGCACCGCCTCGTTCTTGGAACTTGGTAATAGTTTCCGCGACTTCGTTACTCGGTGTAATCTAACTACTTCTAGAGACGTTTTTACTGAAGGTTTTTAATTAAAATTTTACTTTGATCAATAAATCAGATCGGACGTCTCTTTAAGACGTAGGTGAAAGGAATAAATACCGATTTAATTGAATTGGAATGTTCTAAAGATAGGATTGGGATATACATATCACCTAGATTACTTTAGCGATTATAATGAACATGATAATGTGTGAACGACATCATGAACTTCATAGTGCGATGAGGTCGATGCCTATCTGAATACTTTCTTTTCCTTAAAATTCGAACCTTGGCGCCGCGCAGTAGCGATAAAGAGGCGGGGGATTTAGTTGGTGACACATTTCTTAGGACATCTAAGTGGGTAACGTAGTTATAGCCAAATTGTCCATATAAACCACATAACATATCTAATGGTTTTATTAAAATTTCCCCTCCTCTGATTTTTCATGGATTTATTTTGCAATTGTACAAGATTAATGCTTAGAAACAACTTTTATGTAATATTGAAGACGGCACGTAGGAAACGTATGGCAAAATGTATGGCGCTATCCTAAGAATTGATATTGTTTGGGATAGATTTACACAATATTAAAATATTCAGACTACATTTATTTTTGTTGCACTACTGCAACAGGTATATACATTTTAACGAAAGCAGATGAAATCAACATCCATTTTCCTTGCATTTCTGTCATTTAATATAACAAATTTAAATCAGCAATTTTATTTTAATCACAATTTTTTGTGTCCGTGATATAGTTTACGAAATAGTAACCAGCATATCTTTCGAAGAAAAAATAAACCCGTTTTTATAAGTAACATGCAAAATTTAAAAGTTTAAAATTAATATTCGAAACACAAATCTATGGCTATCAATCGGTTGGTTTATGTAATATAATTTTCAAGACTGTTTAAAGTTTTATTAAATACTACTAAAAACTAAAACATACAGTGATGTCCATTGAATTCAGAGATGTAATTAACCTCAAAAGAAAATTACAGTAAATATTATATTAGACACTGCTAGAGAAGTTGAGGTTAAATGAAATTATTTATTGGTTCAATAGTCGTCTCACACGTGCGTCAAGTAATTGTTGTCTATCATGCAAGTCCGATTCAATTAGATTTTTAAGAATGCTCCGTGAAGTGCTGAGAGAGCGTTGGCTGTATAATTAACAATTCAGCACACTTAAAATGGTATCAGGAAAACTACTTACGTCAAGTCTGTTTAAATTAGATGTATTAATAACGTTGAATTTTTGTTACTATAAAGGCAGTCAGTATAAAACGTAGTACACACTAAAACGTTATAATGTTTAGCACATTATAAATGCTAATTTATTTTGTTCTATGCAAGACAAGGGCCAGCTAGTTGTAGATTCATATCTTTAAATATGTTCAGTGTAAATATTTTATTAAATTTATGCATTATATAATGAATAAGAAATCCTCCTCCTATGGAGAAGGTTACAATTTGATATAATATATTATAAAGCAGAATTCAACGCGGACGCGCTCGTAGGTATCAGCTAGAATTATTATAAATCGTTAATATTTATTAAAATTGTGCATTTGCAAATAATATTTCACGAATTATTTAACAATACCTACTGGTTAATTCAGCCCGTTACTAAATATAATAGTGCTATTGTTAATGGCTCGCTCAATTGATCATACACATATTAAATTGAATAATGTGTTTTTGATTCTAGATTTAACTCGAAGAGAATATATATGGTAGATTATGTACAAGTACATGTACAACATCTGCGTGTTTCTTTTTTCGATCTATGACACAGTGTAGTTTTCAAAAAAGATATTGCAATTTTCTGCGTTGCGAATTGGCATCAGAGCATTGTGTACAAGCCCATATTCACACTTTAAGAAGTGTTCAATACCACAAATATGTTCTTCGCATTACCAAAACACAGCTTCACTCTGACTGCCGGCCGGTCTTTTAATAATTCTAGTAGTTTTTTTTAAATTACTATTTAATACATTTCTAAAAAATAAACAAATACATTTGTCAGACACCAAAAAACCACTAGGGGGTTTAACCTTGCTCCTGCAGAGCCATACCGTGATCGTTTGTATGACCAAAATTAAAAATAGGTTAATAAACAATAACATTGAATATAAACATTAAAAAAAAAGGTTTAAATATGTACGAATAATATAAACATACTTATTGGATAAAACAAAAAAAAAAACACTTAAATACAATAAACACATTGAGAGATTAATAAATAACAAATAAAGAATAGTTGATTTAAAGAGTCAAGCAATCACATAAGTTAAAACACCTCATTAGCGTAGATCTCCCCTAATTTTCTCAAGCCTTCGTGTTCTTGTTTGCTGCATCTAAAAAAGGCTTATGACTTTCCTCCTTGTCGGAATTTTTGAGCCGATATGTCAAGTTCCCCATCATTCGTTTCCTACTGCACAAACGTGACTAATCAAATGCCACTTATATTTAATACATGTTATTCGTTTTATCTTTTGAATTTTTGGGTGTACCTTCACTGCATACTATGATTGCGAAGAGCCACTTAACGTATTATACTTAGAAAACCACCACCCCAAAAATAGGAGATAGAATAGCATCAGTCTAGCTAACCACAGTAAAACACATACTTTTAGTTGAGCAATATTTTGATATGATGAAATGCATTGTAATCGTGTAAAATTATTATTCTATAATGTATTTATGTCACGATTTTATAAGTACTGATTCAAAAATATTAAAGCATATATTTTAACTTTATAAATAAAAAAAATACTAAAATGGTACCCTATTTTTAAATATTAAATAAAAGACACTCTATCTAATCTATTTATCGCTATTCGACTGAACGAGTTAACGCTATTTCATACATGAAACTGTTCACTGCTACCGTTTAGTTTAATTTTTTTTAGCATCATTAACTTCTAGGAAGAATATAATATATTACACGTGCAAATATCTGTGTAGAAAAAATGTACTGAAGCGCAAATATTCTCTGTTGGTGCGGTAAACCAGGGTGTCGTTAAGTTTGTTAACTGCCAGTTAAATATACTGCAGGCCTCGTCGGCTTGTTAATTAGACAACTCGAGACCTCGCGTTGCTCTCAAATACTGTAGAGATACTCCACGTTCCCTAGTATAATACGTATTGTACTTTTACAATGCCGGATCTTAAAAATAGATTTAATTGCGACTAATACACTTTGGTTATTACATTTTCTTTAACGATAATTCATTAATGATAACGTTTTTTTGATTAAAGCTAAATATTTCATTGAGCTTTACGCTTAACAAAGGTTAAGTGATATTTTACAGATCTAATTAGCATTTTTATGATCAGTTCGTAGTTCAACCAAATTTTAATTATTAAAAGAGAACACACAATAATATCAGATACACAAAAAATATAAGATGAAAATAAATGACAAGCTTTATTTTGTCTGGTATATAAATTATGAATGTATAAAATTAAGTACCCATGGATTTTTTTTACTGCTGAGCCTAGCACTTAGGTTGTATTCCTTTTGTGTAAATATTTTATCTATTGGGTTCTAAAACATTAAATAAACGACGTAATTACGAATATTTTATAGTTTTTCTATAAAATAATATATAATTAGTATTATGTAATATAATATTTTATAGTAAAACTATAAAATCATCGTAAACTGAATAATTAGAATTAAAATGTAATTCGTAATATATTCGCGCAATGCAAACGCAATCAGTCTCGGTAAACTCAGATACTCGGCCGTAAACGAGTAATCGAGTGTTCAATTGAGCAAGATCCTGATTATCCTGAAAATTGAAATCGAATGCGACAGGCAAGGATAACGAATTTTTCACACCTAGTTCTTTTTTTTATTGAAAACTGATATAGGTTGAATATTCAAGTTCTTTCCAACGTAAATTGATTTTAAATATTCGAACACTTCTATATTCTATACTATCCTACTGATCTGTCTGTATATGAAAACATGAAAATTCAACGTTATTGTAATTTAACTTAAAACATATATATTTTGAACATGCAATAATGAAGTGAGCAAAAAAATAACAATTACAAGAATAATATTTTATGGGTAAACGTTCCAGAATCACCTGATACAACTGTATGAGATGTACTTTTTTAAATCTTAATTTTACTTACTTTTTAAGGTCGGTGGTCAAAGGGGTCACTTATAGATCTTAACGCCACAGATAATTGCCAACCTTTGTAGGCTTAGCAAATTGGATCTTAGGACGAGAGGAGTAGTACGCTCTTCAGTTGAAGGCTACTTAGTCGTGAAGCTTCGGGACCATCCGAAATTGCAGATCGTTCAGATGACTATTTAGCATTCTGCCGTGACGTCAGATGGTGAAATTTGGGACTAGCAAACCAGAATAAATGATGCGTCAGAAGATGCCATGAGAACCGCAGTAGAAAAGGTTGACTATAGCTCTCAGTGAAATTATCAACAGAATTTACTGCTTAATTAATGTCAACCAGCTAAATATTACCTACTGGTATACAAAAAAAATAATAATCAAAAAAATTGACTTACGGGTCTTCAACTGTAAGCTTGTTCACTTTTTAATTATAGTCATTTATTGACAGAACTTGAACTCACTGAAAAGATCGCATGGAGGCGTATATTTGACTGTAAAAGTAAATTAAAATGGTTGCCTTGTCTTGTTCGAAGGTTTTCTTATTGGGTTGGTCAACAATTATTCATCATTTTATTATTATTATTTTAGTAATAAGTTTAATTTAATGTACTTTTATTTTATATTAATACAATTACAAAAGTACAAAACAAATACAGTTAGCAGTTGTACTAACTATGAGGGCTATTGTAAAAGAAAAAATGGGACATTTATAATTTTTTTGTTCGTCCGTTGAGGTTTCTGAAGCAAACAAAAAATAATATGAATCAAAATCTATGGTATTTCCATTGATCATGAATTATGAAATTTCCAATTATACTACAAGTACTCGTATAGGGAAAAATCAGATAATATGATATTCTATTTAAATCCTACCAATTCTCGGTGGTGGTGAGATTTGTACTTAGTACCTAATAATAACATCGGGACACATTTCACACGGTTAGCAAGTAAATATTTATTATATTACAGCCTCTGACTCACAGGCGTTAACTCAATTGATAAACATATACTTACATATATAACCACAGCCAACAGATATTTATCACACAAATATTACCCTAAGGGGAACCCTCTTTGACAGTTGAGTTTTAATGTTTGGTTATTAAGGATATATTATTTATAGAATTTATTTTAAGAAAACTTTTTTGCTCATGTGATTTCAATTTTCAATTAATATATAAAAAATAAGGGTTGATCGTAGAAGGGTGAAAATTTAGGATTGTATGTGTTTTTGTATGTTGTATCATAAAAAAATAGACACTAAAAATTTTGTCTAAAAAAAAAATTTAGGGGTGGACTACCCTTTAAACATTTAGGGGGATGAAAAATAGATGTTGACCGATTCTCAGACCTACTCAATACGCTCAAAAAGTTTCATGAGAATCGGTCAAGCCGTTTCGGAGGAGTTCGAACCCCGTGACACGAGAATTTTATCTATTAGATATGTAATTGATGTAAAAAATTTAATACGATAACGTTATTCCAAGAAATGTATAACATCTTGAAAGACACTTGAATCCACACTTTGAGAGGGCTAGGATTTCTTTAATTATACCCAGGGGAGTTCAATCGACGTATCCAAATTTATGCAAATAAAATAAACCAACACGCTTCGTTACACTGCATCGAACATCTAAAAGGATTGTCGAACTTTTTTATTAAAATTAAATATTCCATATTATTTAAAACATCAAAATGGTTTTTAAGGTTTTCTTCTCAGCTTAACTAAGATAATTTCAATCAACTGAGTTTCAACTCAACAAAGAAATTTTTCTTCAAATACTTTCACATTTTGCAAAACAATAACACTGCTAGTAAAAATTTCAAAAACTGTAATGTTTTAAAAACAAAGGAATTCTCTGTTATAAGCACCAAAAGATACGTAAACAATTGGACTAGAATAAATAATTTGGCAATAATTATATATGCTGCAATTGCATTCAATTAGTGGAAATGTACTTACTATTTGTAATTTTCAAGTCGGTGCCTAAAAAAGGAAATGGTTTGGGAAAAAAAAATTTGGTTTGGAAAAACCCCCCCCAACCCAAAAATGCCCTAAATGGATTTCGCCCTTCGCTGTCTGCGGGTAATAAGGTATAATCAATTCAATGTAAGCCATAACCATGTACAATCAACCTCCTTTTAAAATCATACCTATAATGTACTTGGTGGAATACCCGTATACTATAATGAATTGACATAAAGAACTTTTTGAAAGTTAATTAAACATTGACTCATTTCATAATGAATTTTGCGAATGTGGTAATAGGTTTCCTCTTTTTTTTCAGAAGTCTTATATAGTCTCTATAGCTATTTCCCCGTGAGATTGTCTTGATTCAATAGAGACACAACCGATAACTGTCATGAAATTTTGCAAAGACCTTCCAAAGAGATCTTCGTTGTGTTTACGTAGTTCGATCCTTCTCGATCGAAAATACCAAGGAATTGATTTGGTTGGTTTACAAAGCTGTTGACGCAGTCTGATTCACTACCGAATGACAACAGACTTAGATTTATTTACATGCGACATAATTTTAATACTTGATCAAGTTTCTACGCAAATATCTGATTATGTCACATAAGTTATGCCGGTTTTGCTTAAGGAAACATAAGAAACAAAAGTTTTAGGTAGGAAAAAGTTTGAAATGAGAGAATGTTGTAATTTTAATAATTAAAATTATGTTATGTTGCCTTGTAATAAACGTTAGCGTAACTACCATAGGTAGTCAATTAAAACTTGCTGGTACGGTGAAGGTAAATATTCTGGGTTAACCGGCACGTCTTAGACCCAAATATAAAATCGACGAAATGTGCCAGGCATATAAGGCTGGTCCGACTGCTTGCTGATAAAAGAAACAAATTAGAATAATCACCTAGAAGCCTAAATAATAGCATAAGGACATCACATCAAATATTATTCTACGAATAACTATACGAATTTATTGAAATAAATAAAAACTTTTTTAACGGATAATCGAGATTCTGCCACAACAAGCGGACAAAGTATAATTCGATAGATATCATAGCAGTTAAATTGCATTAAAGTTACAATATCTTTAAGTAATTAAACACGGAATTGAACCGATAAAACAAAGAGAAAATTTAACACTGGATACGGATTTAAGGCCTTTTAAGAAATCTACAGGAATAAAGACATTGCCAACAAATGTTACAAAATGGTGAATTTATTTGCATATTTCAGAAATCCTTTGTCGTACCTCACCGTAGAAATAATAAATTCGACGCCACATTCTGTCTGAAGAAAATTATTTAGATTTTCATAAATCTAAGTCTGTAACTTGGTTTGCTTCATATAGAGACAAATACGATTCTTTTATAGATTCTATTTACAAACGAAATTTCTAAAGACAGACGAAATGATAATTTAAATAAGATTTAGATTTGTAATAGGCTTTTAGGGTTTTGATTTTAATAAAAACATGTAATATTATCCATGTAGATTATAATTATGTTTCTTTTATAAAACAAGGTATGTAAACAAGCAGGTTGCTTATCTTGTGTTAAATACATTGCTGGAAAGCTCACGAGTGCGTTGACAGTTTCTTAAGGTGTGGAAATTTCTTTTCTCGAAAGAGCCTCCATCAAACTATTCATTTTATTTCGAAACAAAATTATTTTATTTATACGGAACTTAAAACAATATATCCATAACTGTTGTATACGACTTTGCACTGTTAAATATTGTAGATTTAGTTGATTTCAAGACCACAATTAATTATTAATAATGTATACTTGCTCTTTCTTTGTTATAGCTTGTATTAGAGATGAATTTACTATCCATGAGACTTATTATAGTGCTACTTGTATATTAAAAGGATCTGGTGGGAAAAGAATGTATAAAAAATGATTGTTTGCTTTCCTTTGATACATTTTGAATGAAAAATGTCAGATGATAGTGCTTTATGTCTTTTTTTAGTTTAACATTCTTATCCCTCTTCGTAACTTTGAAATTATTAATAACCTAAGTTATATTTTTACTTACAAAGCCATAGAACATTAAGTAGGAGTTAGTACAAGTAGCGTCCTGATATCGAGAAAATTTATAAAAGATTTTAAGTATATGGAGGTGTAGCGATTCCTTTAATTACGATCAAGTTGCAGTAGCGAGGCTTGAGGCTTTGAAACACTCTAGGTACTTACATTATTTAATATTAATCATATTTAAATTTTATGGGAATTGCAACTAAGTCAAAGTATATAAATCGCACAGTCCCGTGTTGAGTTAACAATGCCAGCATCACGATACTTTTGAAAATAAAGTATGAAATAATTCGGCAGAATACTTGATCGCATTTTATATTCTGATCATACACGACATCGGCGATTCCACCGAGAACAGAATAATATGTGTAAATTTAGAAATCGTTTTCGGAACATTATTACGTATAGGGATTTTCAAAGAAATTGCCTTATTACCTTATTGAGTTCAATTCTTTGCTGGGATTTTGTGGGATTTAGCTACAAGTTTTATTACGTGCATTTTTATTAGTTCCAAACGATGACATTAATATTTCCAGAGGACTCGAAACCACTAATTGGACGAAGGTAAATTAATAATATTTTTTAACAGTAGAAATAGTGTTAATTGTATATTTTTACCCTTTTTATATCTTTTGAAATATAAAAAAATACAGAGACTAAATATTTATCCACGTAAAGCGCTAAAATATTTGTTACAATTCTCTTAAATTGAAGTGGGGTTTGTTTGTAAACTTTAACATATATATAAATCTTCCTCGCCTACGACTAAAATCGGCGTAAACGCATGCACAACTAGGCGTATAATGAATGTTTTCATATAATTTCTTCAACTAATTAAGTACCCAAATGCGTAGCATAAGTAAATTAAAATTATTATAATCTACTTTCCTTAAACAAACAATCCGAACCCAACCCTTCTCGACCCATCGAAGGTTCATTCTGCATCACTGCAATATAAATATTTTTGTTCGGGAGAACTGTAATTAGTGTATCGTTAATTTCGGTTTGCTGTTCTTTAATTAACAATATGAAACTTAAACATTTAAAACTGTAAAATGACTAGAGTTTTGTATACTTAGGTTTATTTTGCTTCAGCCGGCAATGTAATGGCTAGCCGATTTCTTCAGAGTGACTAAGAGGGGTGGAAGGGCATTGGCGGTCTCACAACATTGCCAATAGTCTCCCGTTCTGCGTGATCCGAGAGGCTCTTGCCTTTTTCAGTGTCCCTCTGTACTTGCGTCGAATAGAGGTAAATTATTTGGAGGAGCGACCGGTGGCATGTGGGAACAACAAGGGAGACATTGTACGCCGCCCGGTATTGTGTGGGGTTCCTGGTCAATGCAGCGTCACGACCTGGTATTGGTCATCGGGATAGAGCTCACTCTGCCAAGTATAGTGCTGTGCTCGTTAGCGAGGAGGCTTTGAGGGTGATGGTCTCTTTCTGTGAGTGTGTGATAAAGCAGAAAGAGGCTGTTGTTGTTTTTTATGTTCATTTTAATAAATAAAAGTCCTTTTTTTGACTATAGAGAACAAGCTCTCACAGTATTGATAAATGTTCTCACAAGTAAAACATAATACAGGAAATACAAGACATTTTGTCTATAAATCAGGTTTAGAACACATTTTGATGAGGAAAAGCTACTTACAATGTATCAATCGATTGGGAATTCTTAGCACGTCCCAGTACAAACTAAACAGCTGTAAGAATATCACTCAGCCTCGTAGGTAAATTGTTGTATTGTTTTGTTTGTTATTTATGTTACCCAGCTTGCTAATACGTGCGCGGCCTCTGAACACCATGTTTGCTTTCACTCAAGAGTTACAGCGTTTGATTGCATTCGGGAAGTAAAATTTAACTCTAAATAAACCATTTGTGAATAGAATTTAACATTTAAGCTTTAGTGGTTTGTGCTTTCCTCAATTATAGTTTTAATTTAGTTTTTGAAAAAGGGATATTTGATTAACCATTTTATGTAATTTCACTGTTACACGAAAACTTTTTAAATTAACAAATGGGTTTTTTTCACAACAGGCTTAACGCAGAGCGGAAAAGTTCATCAAGCAAAAAAGCTGTAAACCTCAAAGTTGTTTATTAGTTTTGAAAACTACGGTCAAAGGATTTAAATATATCACCTAAGTCTGAGGATGAAATAGAGATTTTCTCAAGAGAAAAATAAAATTTGTACTAACGTAAAGTTTTATCTGAAAATAGAAAATAAGCAGGTCTTTTCGGTTAGTACTAAGAACTTTGAATAAACACAAATAAAAATTCTAAAAATGTTTCCTTTAATAGAGTGCATCTAGGAATCTACGATTAAGGTTTGTTAGTTTGTGCCTCTTAGTTCTTAAAACCAAGATATACTTTTGAAAATACTGGGGAGAACATGGTTTTCACTGGACATTTTCCGACGTTGGCTTTTTCTCTACTAATCAGATATATTTTTTTCTTTTACAATTTTTTTTTAAACGATTTAATGGTGTCTCAAACATAAAACACTGCAGTTCCCAGTAATTTCACTCACATTGATCAGAATAAACATACCTTTATTTTTAAAATGTAATACAGCGGCCTATATCAGTCAGTAAAGATTCTGCTTTCTAATTGTAATGCAAATGAATGAAATTAATTTTAGAAATGCTCAGTGTATTTTACGATTTTCATTCGAATGCTATGCTAGCTTTGATCTCAGCTTCTCTTTTTGATGGTGTCTATCCAAACTAAATTTTCGCAATACGTCTTCGTCTGTCCTTGGCTTGTTATACCCAATCGAGATACTGATTGCTGTCTTTCAGTCTTTTTTTTTTCAGTACAAGTGGAACGGTATTTTTATATTTCACGGGCACGACCACAGCTTTTCTAGATAGATTTATAAGTATTCCACTACAATACAGGTCTCAAACCTCAGCGTGCCTCAGCTTCACGGTGTCAAAGACTTTCTTAAAGTCAACGCACGTGAGATAGTTTGGATTGGCATTCGACACACTGTTCTATCATTAAAGTTATAAAGCTGGGTGTTAGTATGTTCAGTGGAGGAGTGACCAGGACGGAATCTAGATTGCTCTTCCCTGAAAGTAGGCGTTACTTTTTCGCTGTGCGTTGAGTAATATCTTTGCTAAGACTTTAGTGGCAGAAGGATGCCACGCTAGTTATCGGGATAGATCCCCTTAACTTTCACTAACAAGCCTTGCTTCCACTCGGGAGGCACCATTCTCCAGATTCGGGTGCGGGATGTCTTACGTGATCACATAACGTTAACGTAACGATAATTCTGTCACTGTTGATATTCGACAGAAATGATCTCCTGGTGCGGGTAATCGCAATATGATCAATTGCATGTCTTATCCCGGTGTTTCTGTAGCATTCCTTGTGACGACCCATGTGTATGATCAATATAGTTTAATCACATTTTCGCGTTCATATCACCAATGTCTTCGTTCTGCGCATCAGTGCCAGAGATATTTAGCGGATTTCAAAACTTTAAGTAACCTGAGTAGGCGCGTTTCCTAGGACTGACGCTCATAGGGTATATTCTTTCTTCAAATAATTTTTACATGTCTTCGGCAAGATAACTTGTTCTTCTCTCGTAGAAGAACAAGTTAAATTATCGTAATAATAAATATAAAAATAAATAAAATAATAGTTATGCGAGTAGTGATATATTTTATTTGCGTAAATGCGAGTGAGGATTTAGTGCTTCTTCGTGTAAGGTAAATACGAAATAGGCTATTTTTGACCGACTCACAAACGTGATTATCGGGTACGTTAAAAACGTTTGATGCTTTTATAGCCTTTAGCTAATATTTTGGTAGTAGAAAGTCTTGCTTTTGTTTTATTTTGACTATAAGTTAGAAATAATAAGGCAAGTTCGCGTGCGTGGCTATAATTCACGCTCAGAAGCCTAATTATTTTTGTTACCAATTTCACGACTTTCTTTTATACCCGTGTGGTTATTCAATTTTATAAGATTTCCTAACAAGAAAATCCAAAACGAATAGCGTATTATTTACGTCAAGACTAATGAATTTGATTACGGTGTAACTTTTGTTTGATTTTCACGTAGAAATATGAATAATGTATTTTTATGAAGTTTTGATAGTTAACTAAACGCAAATCTAAAAATAATCATGAAAGTCAGGGCTTTGCACCCGCACATCACTATTTCAACTCTCACAGTTATCGAAGGCCTTGTAATTTTGGTTTGTAAATAAAATAGAAAAAGGAGGTCTAAAACAACTTCCGAATATGTAGATTTAATGCAAAAAAGCATTATCCAATTTTTAGCTCGACCACACGATAATTTACAATGTTTGACTTGCAGACCGGCCCTCTATTTTGTCACGATTTGACATTATTTAGTCTTAAACTGCTTAAATTTTTAAACTACTTATTTCTTCTATCTTCTAATGTTTAATGTTTGACTATTTTTATAAATATTTTTGTGTGTAAAACATGAGCTAAGCCATTTCAATACAAACCTCAATTTGGTTTTGAAGTGGCATCATCTGTATTCTTTTCTATTAAAATAAATTTAGTTTCGTTTGTGAACGATGACACTTCAATAATAGAAAAAAATGTTTTTAAATTAAGAATGTGAAGTTTAAGTTATTGTGAAATCAGAAATATTCAATTTTTATGGCCATATTTTTGTTGCACTCGATGCTTGCGTATTGTGTTTGAGTAAATTTCTTCTGCTGGAATGCAGATAGGATTGTAGATTAAGAATGTACATTAAGTTCAGTTTAAAAAAATGAAGTATTTCTCATCGATTCGCATTGGGCTTTCAATCACATTTATCTAATATTCATCGTTCCCACATCGAGGCCGACACAATATTTTTCGTTTTGATAATCTCACAGAAATCTTAGGTTATCAGAGATCATATGGTAGGTTGTATACAGCCAAATAATCTATTAAATTCTAATTCAAATTTCGCAATCAGAAATAGTTTCCTGAGCAGTTTAAGTGATATTATTCTGAAAGATGTTGGTAATATGAAAATGGAGAAAAAGAAATTTACAAAACCAAACGGATTTGTGTACTTATGTACACAAAGTTCATGGAAACTGGTATAGCTATTTTACAATAAAACTTAATGAAGGTAAATACATTCTGAAGAAGTTACTCAAATATAAATATATTGTATAATTTTTAGTGTACCATTAAAAACGGTCACTGTTGGTTCAATTTTATTTGAGATGGAAAGTAAATAATTTTAAACATTAATTTTTTTATGAATAAACCCCTTGACATTCCTCGTACTTTTCGATTAGGCCTTCCATGCGAAGTTGAAAAATTCACCCTGTCTAAAAAAGGTATGGCTCAAGTTTTATATTCAAGGGATGACTCCATTCTCTATTTGAATTTTTTAGTTTGATTGCCCTCTAGTGGTGTTCATTATAAATATACGCATGAATAAGATGTGCTGTTGCGTAAATAAATATTTCTTGATTAAAAGTACAGATGGCGCTTTAATAAAGTGTTTAAATTGATTAAAACTAAAAGTTGTCACGAATTTATTTCATTACTTTATATGCTGGATAAATTCATGTTTTTCTGAAGAAGCACATAATATTTATTGATTTATTTATGGGAATTCAGTAACTCAGACAACATTGTTATGATAGCGGAGTAATAATTTCATTATTTAAATTTTAAAATATTTCATTTTAGGTATCTTTGGTACTTATTCTAGAAATTTAAAAACACCTTTTTAAGTGGGCAATTTTTTATATTGAATATTATTTATTTTATTTAAATGTAAATTACATTCTATATAATTTATGATATTACGTAACAATATAAAAACTATTCGCTATTAAGCTCTTGAATGGAACTAATCGTCATAACATCGTGAATTAAAATAGTTGTTTCGGTTTTATTGCTAATGTTTTATTAATTACGTTTTACGATCAGTTATTTTTTGGTTTGAAGAGTAATCTACCAAAATATGCAAGTTATTAAAATAAAAAAGAGTGGAAAATTTATAATTTATTTTGTAGCCTACAAAACTAATAATATTTACCTATAATTCTCGTTTTTGCCAGGTCAAGTAAGTTTTTCTTTCTCTCTCTAAAAAATTTACTGTACAAATAATAATATGTGCGTTTTATAACTAATTAAATTAGTCTTAAACTAATATTATGATATCTATCATCATGCGTATGCTAATTGCGTTATCGAATAGTAAACATAAGAAACTTCAACGTCTTCCAAATAGTTCTCGGCGACAGTTATTTTACTTACTCTCCTTAAAATATATAGGAGTAAACGACAGATTTTTCCTCTTTATGTGACCCGTCCCGGTCACACTGGTATTAGGTGCTAATCTTCTTGCGTTAATCGTAACCATTATGAACATAGGCAACACAATCAATTTACGTATAATATCAGAGTTATATGAAAATCAGTGGTTGTATTTAAGCAAGCGATTTTTAACGACGTGCTTTCCAAGCTCTACAAATCAATTGATCATCTCATAAAGCTGCTAGACTGTGGTTATAAAATCTAAGTATATTTGATCTGGGTAAGAATTACTTTCTTGATTTTTTTAATTTACCATATATATGATAAGGCGTTAAGTGATTTTGGCCACAACTCTATTGGGAGGCTAGAGACCTCATACCATACTACATTCTTGTTAATGAGCGCCCTCATTTAATACTTACGTTATTATACTGTTTCAATATCCAAAGTAGGCGTTACGCAACTAAACTTTTAATGTATGTATTATTTACACTGTCTACTTGTTTAATTAGCGCCCGAAAACCGATAGTTTTAATATACAAATCCTAATAAGGGCATTTTTATGAAAATATCTTAGCAATTAGCGAGATGAGGGCTTGTGCTAGCACAAGTACACGTGATTTCTTTAAAGAACCTTTTACACTAAGGAAATAAAATGTATTAGATATACATTTTAGGTTATATATGTTAGATCTCTTGTGAAATGATATACAAGTCGATTTTTTTCGCACAATTTGAATATATTCTCAGTTCTTTATATTTGCTATATTTTGAGATTCCAAAATATCTGCATTTGTTCAAGTGGCATTTTTCTTTAAGTAAGGGCAAGGCAGTGAATTGTAATATTTTCTGGTTTCTTCTTCCATGTTTGCGTTTCTATGTTGCCAACATTTACCATTGAATGCAGCAATTCTTTACCTTTTATGATACTGAGATTGTTTTGATTTCTTAAAAAAAATATTTAATCAAAACTTTATACTAAAACGTTATAACTATTCCGCACCCCATAATTCAATAAAATCTTCGAATAAATTTTTATGATCTATTGTGTATTGTGATCGATCTCAATATCAATCATAATATTTAATTTGATTGTAATTATTCTTAAATGTTCATACGGCATTACGGCACAAATCGGAAGATTGATTTTAGCACCTTCGTCGATATTTGTTCAGTCGATTTACGTAGCCATGTCCTCAACCTGTCATCTTCGATGAGAGGTCAAGGCTCCTTCTAGCCAAGGTAAACTCAGGCATTGATATTTGTTTAATATCAAGCTTTATATTTGTTCTATAAAAATGAATATTAATTAGTAAACGAATTATTGGATGGCCAAACGCATCGATGGAACGATGTTTATCTGATTTGACTGCGACCCGGTCAAATATAGATTTTGTTTTTATATATAACGCACTAAGTTATTTTAAAGTGTAAAACATTAGGTGTATATATAAAATATTATAGTTAGGAGGACAACACTCAAAACATTGTCGTGTTTTAAATAGTTATTCCTGATAATAAAATGTATGTAAATGTCATATGAAGTTGTTCATATTTAAATATCGGGAAATTGTTTCTGCATAATCATTTTTAATTATAAGTTCCTTCACGTTCCCTTTGTATTTTAGATTAAACCTTAATGTGAACACTTTTTAAATATTTTTTATCACAAAAAGTTTAAAAATTGTTTTATAAATTTGTGTATTATAATTATTTTACGGCGACATTTATTCTTCATGAATGTCAGAGGCAAACCAACAAATTGTTGTAGCCTGTACTAAGAAATGTTTGAATTAAACTTTTTTTTAATTTTTAGTATAAAAATTACAGTGAAATCAGACGAAAATAATCTTTATTCCAATAAATAAAAATTAAATAATTATTTGAAAATTTATTACAATAAATATAAATACTCTAAATAACAACATCATATTTTAATTCTTATCTAATACTAGAAGGTCACACACGACAGCATTGTAATTATAGTTTAAAACTATCCGACCTTCAACCTACACAAGGTGAATTAAGATTTGTTAGCAAAATCGTAAGCTCCTTGTAAAACCAAGGAATTAAGTTATCTACATAGTTCCGAAAGCGTGTCTAGCTTCGAATAAATCAGTCGAGTAACACAACTGTCACAATTAATTAAAATACTGTTATGAAAATGATGTCACAGGTTGTAAGCGTTATAGGTAGACGGTTCCAACCCGAAGAGCTTTTGGTTTTACAAATAAATTTGAAGCAGTCTTGAAAATGCTGATCAAAGGCCTGAAGGTGGTAGCTTCGGGTTTGTAGTAGGTCTGTGGCTGTTGATAGTACTGGTATTCGTTGTTGTATTGGTTATAGAAGTGGTAGTTGTAGGCTGGAGAATCACCAGTGCTGTCGGGGATGACATTCGAGATGTAGCCGTTGTTATTGTCAACTTGGTAGCTCGATGTGCTCGTGTAAGTGGCCGCTGTAACGATAAAAATAATTTAAGACGCTGCCACAGTTACAATAACACATCCATGAAATGGTGCAATGGAACGTCAGTGCTGATGAGCCTTGATCTGTTAGGACACATGACAATCATGATTGTTAAATGGGAGGTCATTAGCTAATACTTACAGCATAAGCCAGAGTATTTTCTCGATTCTGAAAGCCCAAATGCGCTGCAAGATGGGCTTCCTTTTTCGTAGGGGTTTGATCCAATCACATTTCCACCTGGACCGTAGTTACAGACATACAGCTTGGTGTAACCGCGGGTTGGGTCATAGTAGAATGTGTATCCACATCCAACATGAGATGTCTCGCCCCATACCAACTATAATGATAAATAACGTCTCAAGTTAAGCCATTCAAATCGATGTTTGTGTACGTTTTTAATTATTAGTACAGACAAATGACAGACGTCACAGACGAAAGTTTATATTTACCTGAGAGTAATGTCCAGTGCCGTGTCCACCACTGATTGGCTTGAAGCCGTAAATCCTGACTTCATCGAACCATGCATTGATCTGTTTCATGAAGTCTGGTTGTGAGTCAGAAGGATCACTTGGTGGTCGAGTGGTCCATGTGGCTGCAAGATTTTGCCCCACAGGGAACCTGCCGACATCACGCTGCGCCGCTCGGTCATGTGCGGGAGTGCATTGGTCAGCCCAACGTTGCGCTGTCGCTGCTAACTCTTCGTCCCATACCTGTAATAAGCATTCTACCGTTAATCCACTCGTTTAACTGCATCACGAAATACAAGTGTTGTCGTAATATATTGTCATGTGCAGTGAACTTTGCCGAGGTCAATGTCTTGATCGTGGGCCTTTGAACTGAATACTTTCAAACAAGTAAAAATTGATATAGTGACCACTAGGCCATTTGTTTGTCACACGTCTTTTTAATTTATTGCTATTTCTTAAACATGAAATTCTTAGAAATAAATTTAAGTATGTAGTCAAATATATAATTTTGTGACAAAAAGAGGTCACCATAAACCCGTATTGATATTGGGAATATTGAATAACAAAGTATTTTATTGCTGGTTCCGTTAACAGTTGCCGGTGATAGCACTTTTACGGTTACTGTACTTATTGACTTGTTTAAAAGCGTGATATTTTCGTATTTCAATTTTATACAAAGTCACATGCTCACCACGTGAGTTACACAAAATTCCTACCCGATAAGTCCATTTCATCTCCCATTATGAATAAATTTAACGTTATTACCTTTTACAGAAATCATTAGCTTTTATCGATTTATATACAGACGTTAAACTTTATTTTTGTGTCATCTACTTAATTCATATTCCTTCCTTTATATCAATATAATTTATGAAAATACCTCCATTCAATCGTCTTAATTCAAAGAAAATCAGAAAACCCCATTTTAAACTTCAAGAAAAGCTCAAGAATATATATTAGATAGTTTTTAAAAAAAAAAGGTTGTTTAATGCCCATTTTGATTTAAGTATATCTTACGTGATATGAAAATACCAAGTATTAAAAGAATTTCTGTAAAAAGCTCTTAACTATATGTATCTAGTAATAAAAGCATGAAGTAGGTATAAAGCGATGAATCAGTAAGTTGCTCTTCCTGCTTTTGACATTTCGGTCGGTAAAAAGGCAATTATATAGTATGTTAATAATACTGTGTGGCCATCGGCCCATAAAAGGAGTCATTTAAAATTACAGTTAATTGCACTTTTAATGAGGTTTAAACATTAAATAAAATACTAACCATTTCCATCATATTTGCTGCTGGTGGTTGGCTCGATACTTGTCCTAGTGCTACTGACTGCCGGAGACGATTATGTGCGTCTACAATCGCTTGCTTTTCATAGGCCGTCAGCCCACCAGTTCCTAATAAAATAACAACCATCAGAAACTCATAAGCGTCGTTTATAGTTTTGATATAATAATCCTAAAGATTAGTTGGACCTGTGCGTATTACACAGGTGTCGGTGTCCATAAAATTTTACGATCTCGATCCGTACAAGTATGCAAATAGAGGCGTCACTTTAGGTAAAATTCGTTCACAGAATCTAGACTGGGTGGCGACGATAAAATTTATGACACCTCCGACTGTAAATTGTCCTTTCGATATCTTTGTGTCATTTATAATATTGTGTATTTTAAATTACTCTTTTACAAAACACTTATTTTTTGCCAATTGAAATAAAATGTACAATGTGTATAATTTATGTGCGAGAATTTGTGCGATCCTGTTAATATTTACACTACTTATAATAATAAGTTGCTTAAATATTCTACTTTATTATGTGGACAAAATTATATTTTTGCATTTTTATAATTGGTTACAAATTAAATAAAAGTCTCTTCCTAAGCACTACAACTTACTCAGCATCTGTTTCCCAGCACCGCACGCCTCTGTTGCCGCTAGGCTTCCCACAACAAACAACACTAGGGTAATCATATCAAAAATTGTCTATTCACAACACCAAACTAAATTTCACAAGTTGATTGAGATTCGTAACAAAAGTGTTTCACTTATATTTACGAAACGTCAAACTAGACTGTCCGGTGATCCGCTGCACAGCGTGCCGCGCGCTCTCCGGTTTTAGGCAATCTGTGTGTGTGTCTAGTGCGCGCGCGCTTATGTAGCCGTGGGTGTTACCATGGAGACGCTGAGACGCCGTCGTTTCGTCCGAGCCCAGGCTCCAGCCGTAGCATCAATAGGCACCTACTCCACTGTTTACTATTAATACATAGCATCAATATCAAAATAATAGTCTCTCTATCGTTCTTATTTTCCTTTTACCTTAATGGGTCTTACACAAGTATAGAAACTTCGAATACCGAATGCACTCTGTTTTTAGATATGCGAAGAAAGGTTAAACGTTCGTCAACTGACCACTTTTTGTCTCCAATTATAATTTAAAACTCATTATCTTGAACCCGCTCGCTGTCAATGAAATCGAGTTCTTGTGATGTGGCCGAGCCAAAGGTGGAAATATGTTGACAGATATTGGTCGGAACGGAAGTGGTCTTTAGGCGAAATTATAGGCACCTAAAAACAAGGAAAGAATAATATGCGCTCAACCTTACTGTCTCCAAAAGCTACCTCATTTTATGGTTCGGCACATCCGTGGAAGAATTGTGAGTCAAGTAAGTTTCTGTAAGCTTTTCAATTGGATCTGTAATAAAATATGTATTTTTATCCATTTACTTTGTTTTTTATAATTAATTCACACATACAAATCACAAACAAAATGAAAACTTAATTTATATTCAAACTTTGCATTCAATTTAATAAGCCGTAACGGAAAGTATCAGATATCCGATTTATTAGAACATAAAATTAGTAACTGGAAATTCTTACAATATAAGAAATAAATCTTTAAGAAGATCTAAGTTGGTATAGATCCAGATTGTTATTAGATTAATTCCGTAAAAGAAAACACACATTTTATTGTCCTTTTAACTTTTTCCCGGATACATAACCGCCATAAAAATGACAGTTACATCTGTCCCTACGGAAAATTACAGAAACGAGTGTAGGTAATAATTGATGAATCAAAACCCAGTATTGTAAAAGACAAAAAACGCTCAATTACGCTCCATAGAGATACAGAGACATCTTGTCTGTAGCCAACCGATCCGGTTTACCACCTGACCTGAGTTTTTACTTGTATTTCAATAATTTACATATTAATATTATTCACGAAATAGGTAAGAAAATTTGAATCCATTTCAATTTCGTTTATCCTTGCATTTTTATTTTGTATACCCTTTAAAGGTTTTAATTTTGTCGTTTTTTCTACTTATCATTTTTTAAAATAAACTTTACTTTATATTTAATATGATGTTAATGTGCCGTGGAATCGCCGTAGCTCTAACCGATATGTAATGAGTATGGGATAAAATTATCATAACAACTGATTTCATGTAACAAATAGTATATAATTAGTTTAAAATTTATAATAAGTTGTGCTCATAGGCTGATATGGCTACGTACCGATCCAAATCGAATATTTTTTTTAATTCGACCGAATTATGTTCTTATTTACATAGAATATATTTAAAAGGCAATATTATATAACTACACTAAGTAATATGTACAAACCGTGAATGACATTAGCCTTATGTGATCATCATTTCCGAGGCCACCGACAGTCATAACATTTAAAATTATTCTGAATTATAATGTTAAAGAGCTGCTTAATTACATTCACTGAGTTGTTCAAATATTTGCCTTCAACACATGAGGTCTGATTATCTGGAAAGTCCATACACTTGACCTTTATTTAAACGATCCGCGGGTGTTTTTAAATTACCAATTAACTATTAATTCTGCTTCATTAAAACATTTTATCTGCCAATAGTGCTAATTTACCTATTAGATTTTAAAATATGTTTGCTACATCTACAATATTTAGCGACCAATTGATAATTTACAGCTCAGTGCAGTCACAAGTTGGATATCATATCATCAGTTATTGGCTTGACACAGTTTCATTTAAAAGAAAGTATACTAATAATAGGATAGTAATACATAGTCCGCGATGCCCCGCGTTTATTTAAGCTAGCCTCACTATACTCATGTTAGCATTTCAGTGGGATTTCTACTCGGATACCAAGGAATTCACTATTCTGAAATACTTCCATGATAACAGTTACTTATAATTCGTAGCAAACACTTTCTTTGCGATACAAAAAATCTTATTACAAATAAAAATAATATAAAAAGCAAGCAGAATACCAAATTGGACATAAAATATACATTTAGCATGAAAATAAATTTCAATTAAAAATGAACATTACTTGATATAATCAGATAAGTTGAATGTAACAATAACATTGAAAGCTCGCCTGGCAGACAATGCGTCGCGAGTTTTGCATCCTTCGTTATACATAGACTCGTGTTCAGCCCCGGCTTTACTTTGTACTTTATTAAAGGAAAAATGTTTTAACATAACCAAATGGAGAGATACAGTCGTCTGTTTAATTACGCCTTCTTCTTCTTTAATTTTTATACGACGTGAAAATGCTTTCTATTCTTCAGAACAACTAAATTCTCAATTGTTACTGATAGAGGTGAATACTTAGTAAAACAATTGTCTTAAAATATTAAATGTTTGTTTTACTTGGAATGGCAGTCCTCATTGTGATCATGTCACGCAGTATATGATAAAATTGTTGACAAATCAAAATCAGCTGAACATAATTTGTTTTGTTATCTTCTAAAATTTCCTAATATGCGAACTATAATTTCATAAGAATCTGAAAATACTAAACAGAAAGTATTAGCGACATTTTTCCTTCCGGTCACGCGTGATGTGATGACTAACAGGATTAACTACGAGTAATTAACAGAATTAAGTACATATTTCGAATAGTATCATATATATTTATATTTATTGTCTACCCTTATCCAATACAGAGGGAAGCTAATTGTGTTAATCATGTGAAAATTATTATTATATTTTTTACGATTTGTAACAGAAATTTAAGTCTCTTCTTACAATACTTTGAAAAAGTAGATGTGGAGTTTCTATGTTACGAGAACACGCACAAGCTTTGTCTCATTTGAGATAAATGTTTGTATAAAAATTTAAATATATGTACATATTTTTTTATTTTGTACAAATTTCTGTACTCCTTTGTGTTTATTCGATTGTCGATTATGTTTCAATGTCAGAACAGGTAGAATCGAGTGTTCAAGGCGTGTGATGGAAGGACCAGATGAATGATTTCATTATTTACGATTTATAAGAAAAATAATTGTATGTATCGAATAAATTTTAGCGAAAACTTGGCCATAAAAACATGCCTAAATGAATATTTATGACAAGAAAATGCCGCGTTAATTTGGGAATTTGAAAACTCTTCTATATGGAAAATCTAATATAATATGACTCATATGATCTTAAGCAAATTAAAGCCGATTGTAGATCAAAATTGATCTTCCAATACAGGGATCAAGTTTCTGTTCTGCAGTCGATACGAAAACGTTTCAATTATTGTTGATTTTATAGATTTAGATGCGTTGTCGGCCTATACGTGTGCAAAATAACTAATTGCTTATTACACTAATAATGCTGTATAAGATTCACTTATGTGGAAACTGTAATTAAAATAACATCTTACATATTGAGAATAGCGTAATATAATGTTTTACCAAACTTCAAAATCTTTTAATAGTGGAAAAGGAGCATATTTAAAAAACATGTTAGTAATGCACACGTATTATCTGATGGTCATAATACATTAGAGTAGTTAGATAATATTTGTATTCACAGTCCCTGTATTTACTTAAGCAAAACACACCAAGAACATCCTGCTAACATTAAAAATCAATATCGTAAAGATTTCTTTTGCCATTTGTGTTTGCATTTTTTCTATCGTTGCCACAGAGCACTAACGAACTTTTGACCCTAGATTTCTAGAAAATATATTACAATAACAAGTTTCCAAACAACTTTCCACGATAACCTGCATGCGAAACTCAAAATAGATATGACAGCGATATTAATTCATCAAGACCAAATTAATTTATGCTGTGATCAGGTGATAAAATATTCACGTCGTTTTGCATGGGAACAAATTAATTCATAGGTTCATCAAACTAGAAAAATTAAAGCAGTTAGCTTTTTATTACATCAACCAAATTGCTATTTATAATCCTAGATTTTAAGATTTAGAATGCCCGTCATACTCCTAGAACAACTGTACCATACAACTAAGGCCAACAATATACTCTACGTTAAATGTATCTATAGAATATTAAATCTTTTCTAAACTGTATACTCGTTAACATTATCATATACGTTCGAGCTCCTTGAAATATCAAGCATTGAGGATTTCTTGGGAATGATTTTATCAGAAATCGTGTATTGAAGTGCTAAATGTACGCGGAAGACACAACTCATTTTACTCGTTAAGCCATCTAGGTCAAACTAACAACGACTCATCTCAAGATGTATTTACACGTTAACACAAGCCACTAAGTGATGGGCATTATATTTACATGTTTAATTACAGTAATAGTATTAATAATCCAGTAATAAGTTTTCGCTTAATCAGGAAGATAACAGTTGCGCGTCGGCGATTGATTTCGTTTTGTTTTATATACCGGTTATTATAAAAATTTAGACCTTCTGCACAACATTTTGGCTTTTTAGTCCTGCTTTTGGTGAAAATTTTAACTACAACATCGCAACTTATTACATTTTATATTATGAAGAGATTAAACTGTATATGATGATTATATAGGGGATGTAAATATATCTTTAAACAAATTTATTTCAGACTATTTTAAAGGTAAATTTTCTTTCGTTTACCGTTTCGTGTGATTTATGATACAGTCCAAAAATATATAATCATAGTACAATATGTTGAGGATCGGAGTAGCATGCTTAAACTGTGTAAAATTTGAGCATAAAAATATAGTAAATTTTATTTGTTGATTTTCGTTAAGCAAATAAATAAAGCTGCCTGTCGCCACTCTGTCTCAAAATCGAGGTTAACAAATGCCTTTATTTATAAATCTTATCAAAATGTGAGGCACGATTGATGAGAATCTATTAAATTGGACATCTCATTATAATTTAATGCTATGTTCTCTGAAGACCAGAATAGATCTCTATACTTCTCCTTAATTATGATTAAGAAATTCGGTAGTATTTTTTTATCCTCATATAATTTTATATCCTTGAATATTTTTGAACCTGAATTCTAAAAGCATAATTTAAATTCAATTAATTGCAAAGCTGTTAATATCTGTGTCACTATTTTGTTTTCAACGAAAAATTTTTTTTCCATCGGTTTGTTTGAAAGTTTGAAGTAAAATCATGGTTATAATAGAAAATGGTATCGTCTTATTGATAATTATGCATTATTTTATTTTAATATAACATAATATATAGTGTATAGTCATCAATTATGAATAGAATACTCTTAATCTAAATCTAGCCTACTTTCTCCGTTAAGCTAAGAACGATCACTACTATGCTATATATTAATCACTAAAAATAATAAAATGAAAACACGAAAGTAAGTACCTACATTTTTCTTTCACTTTAAGAGCTTTCTTAGAATAACTTTCCTTTTTGACATGACAAAAAGTATTGAATATGACAGATGAAAGTGAATGCTGTCAAAAGCGAATTGAGCAGTGACTCAACCTAAAAATGTAAATAAATAAACGGTATTGTGAACATGTATGCATACTAGATTAAACATTAACGAATTAAATTTTAGTTAAAGGCAACACCTATCTGTCGATATCACTCAGATGAATCTCATGCTTTTGTCTCATAGTAGTTTCATTGTTTATATTCTGCAAAAGTCGTAATAATTCACCCGGTTTGAATTCTTTTCAAATGACCCTAATCCACCTTGATACTATGTGCTCGCTCTTTGCATATAGGAACGTAATAAAAAGAGTAGCGGAGAGTTTCTTGGCATTTCTCCTAGTCCTCTTTATGGTTTATAAAAAATAAACAATTTAGTAACATAGCTAGCAAATGATTAATTCTTATTTAACGTTAAGTATACAGTTACCAATATAACGTATATTTTGACGTTGTCTTCGACTTGTTTTTGCAATATAAGATACTTTAGATCATAATAAACTAGTCGATATGTGGCTTACACTCTTCGCAATTCTTTAAGGAGGTATCTCACAATATAGGTATCACACACTTTTAATTTTGCACTAATTTTTTTGAAATAATTACTGTTTTAATGTTGATTAAGTGAACTAAACCTCAAACCTAAATGAGTCATGCAATTGCATTTTGAAAATAATGGGGTCACCGACCAATTCACCGTAAGGATTCGTGATCGTGTAATAAGTTCCTTTTCCTCATATTTGTTACAGTTAGGTATCGCATAATAATTAAACAATGTTGTTAAGTTTCAAAATAAAGAGAAGAAATTAACGCGCATTTATTGGACCTGTTATTAGGACATTATTAACAGCCGCCCGAATTGTAAATCAAAATCAACAACTTCTGTAGATTTAATTTTAATGTCACAATTTTCTACAAGGTTCTATTTTAACCTGTGGTTATTGAACTAAATTTAAACTAATCATAGATAAGGATTTAATTATATCGTTTCTATTATAATAACTTACATGAAAGTGTGAAACTTTTGGAGAATTGATTAAAATATCCACTTGTATCACTTCGCGGTGAGTTTAATACAAAAGATAATCCCGAGGCTGCCTCCCAGTGCAGCTTATAGACTCGTTTTGAGCTAAATGTCGATCAATAAAAAATAAATATGGACGTGCTTCATGTTGCAATCAGAGATCTGCAAGTACTGGACGTTTTTAAAATGACATTTTTATGGGACATCCCATCAGAGTGGTTAAAAATGACCATGTTGGTTGATTTAAAATGATTACCAAGGATATACAATTTTTATTTATTATTTTACGCAATGGTAGTAAACTTAATTGCCATATTCATTAAAACGTGACTTTCAAATCTTTTTCGTTGCACTTAATGAGTTATAGACAAAATTTATTGATAATAAATAATATTATATGTACCGTCAGCAAATTAAATAACAGTTCCCTGAACTTAATTAATACCAGACGAATTAATGAATTCAAACTGAGAATGTGTCACAAATTTAAAATAGCATAACGGTACATAATGAAATAATACATTTTAGTTTTTAGGCGCAATTTCATGCGTTTTACAAGACATTTATATGCGAAAGATAATTTGAGTGAATTTAAGGGCAAGGTATGTAAAACTAAAAGCAAATTATTATAGCAGTTGTAACGATAACTTGTTCCGTTTATTTTATTTGTTATTGTTCGGGTTTGGTGCCACTGCTTTTTGACGGCTACTAATAAAAAATATTTTATATAGGAATATCCTTGTGTTGTATCATCTTAATTTGTTTTCCTTATTTTATGCATGTAACCTCTATTGATCTAATGTACATCTGTAGATAGCAATATTGATTGTAATTATTATTTTTATTGCCTTGTATTGAATATGTGAATTATGGCGTTGTTAATGTTTTTATTGTATAATATCGTACTTATAATTGTAGAGATTGTTTATTTAATAGGGAAATAAACAAAAATACCACTATATAAAGAAATAGGTACAAAGTATGTAATGTTAGGTACAAATAAAACAATGGATATCCCCTCAGATAGTTTCTGTAATAAATAAAATCCTTAATTAACATTATGGTAGTAATGTTAATTTTATGTTTTATGGTAACAAATTTGAACCTCGACCAGGGCCTTTCTAGATTTCTATATTCCAATCTATCTCTCGTTCTAATGTCATCCTCCCAACCTCTCACCTGTCTTCCTTTGTTTCTCCCTTTTCATCTCTTATATACCACTCAGGAATTGGGTAAAGCACATATTTTTCAGCTATGTGTTACACATGAGCGTTCTTCTAGCATCAACATGTACACCTTTTTAGTTACGTGCCATCATCTCACATCAACATTCGCAACTAAGATTCCAAAATCTTTTCCATCTACTAGAAAGCTGTTACAAGCTGTCTCAAATAATAAAAGTTGTTGTTAAGTTTCTTACATTTAAGTTCATAAGTGTGCATTATGTTATGTCGTATAAGTTTTGTTTCTGAATGGAAATAATTATACAGTGATGTTGAGTTTTTCAAATCATAGTCTTGATAAGTGAATGGAATGGATATGGTATTTTTCCCCAAATTGTACACATATAAAAAGTGACCAAAACATTAAACCGTTATGTCAGTATTAAAGTCCCAATGAGGATTATGCAACGGTTCACGATTCGTTGAATTTGTTTTTGCCGTTCAGTGAAAGATTATAAATAATATCAATTTTCTTCCGCATCAGGTGAAAGACCTCGAGATCGAATATATTGATAAAGACATCGCTTTCCATTAGGTGTGAATGTAAAATATCGTCATACTTAACTTTACAACTTGTATCCGTTTACTCAATTTAACGATAATATGTTTCTCGTTAAAAATAAAATATTAAACTGGCCTATCTATCGTATTAATTTCACCACAATCTTAGCGTCCCTGTGCGTAACCACAAAACAATGGATGTAGGAAGTTGTATTTTGCTAGTACATATTTTACTTCATTATTATTGTTACAAATATCCGGTGTATAACCAATAATTACAAAGTAATTGTGGTCGTCGTCTCAGCCTGTTAACGTCCACTCCTGGAAATAGGCCTTCTCCCCTAGACTTCCAGTAAGCGTAACTTTTCCAAAAAAGTAAATCAATATTAATATCGGATAGTTTGATTACTTTTATCTATTTTTAGCTTAGGGATGCGTACACAAAAGGAAAAATCAGCAACTATATTTTCCAACGAGATGGTAATACAATTATTATATATAATAAATTGTATGTTGTTATAATATTTTCCTGTGGCTACATTAATTTTATGAATATAGTTGAGGTTGACAAACTTAGGGTTAACACTCATTAAATTGCCTACTTGTGAAATTAGCACATAGGGTTCATTCACACTTGTCACCTCTAAGGTTTTTAAGTATCTTCGCACATACTTATAAAATAAAAGCGTTAATTAATAGCGTGTGTTAAACCACGTGCACTGGTTCAATAGTTAAAAACTTTTTTTGAGACCTTCAGAAGGAATGTTTTAATGAATTTTATTTATTTCATAACGCTAGTAAATGAATTGCTTGTATTTACAACATATGGACAGCAGTCGAGACATGTTAAAAAGCTTAAGTTTCTTATTATGGTTTGCGATATACCTAATTTAATTTCAGGGAGCGTGGCGCTAATTGTATCAATAAAGCGTCAATTATGACGTTTTGGAAGAAAGATTCATGGAAATTTACATCTATACAGATATTAAAAATAAAAATAAATGAGGTATAAATATCAATTAGCATAGGTTTACTAAATTTAACCGTGAATGATTTCTAGTATCTATCTGTCACTATCCAGCATTCTGTTTTATGGTTATATGGTATTAATGGTTATTTTATCTATTTAATAAATAACAGAATGGTTTAACCATAATAATACTTGCATTTACTATATTAATATTGTAATCATACTATTTTGTAAACAACAACTTGACGAACTTTTGTAAACTTTTGTAACTATTGTAAATTTAATATGTTTATATTTGAAGCATTCTTAAGTGCAATCAAGAGTGACATTATTTATTTGTTGAATATATATATAAATCATATCACTATTGACTTCTATGTATACTATGGAGCAAGAATACATAAACAAAATCTTAATAGTAAAATATTCATTCTTAAATTTCTCCAATCCATTATTTCTGTAAATTTAACCGAAGAGTAAACAATGTTAACTTCGCAATAGTACAAGGAATTAACACGTTTTTATGTTTTGTTTTTATTGATCTGTGAAATGTTCACGTCTTTCAAATGACGTTATTATGTAGTGTTGACTACTGAGTGCGTCAATAAAAAAAAAATTATTTGCAGAACAAGAAACTGAGTGTTATTTTACTTTAAGTATACTACAAAGTGACGCAAATGACTTCTTTAGTTATAAGTTTCTTCTAACAAGTCTATCTAGTATATAAATTCTATACTGGACCGTAAAGAAAAAATATTGGTTAGAAGTACTATACTCGTACTTTTGGACGAAAGGTTCTTGAAATCTAAACTTCAGTATTTTTTTTTAATTAAATGGATTAGCAATAATGCGAATCGTTATGAATACTTAAAAATTTAACATATCAAAATACCTAACTTAGAATGATACTTGGAATTTGTCACACAAAAACGACATTACCAAGAGCTACATTTAGTGAACTAGATAAAAGCCTATTTCTTAGAATATATGTTACAAAGAACATCAACGACGTGCCTTAATATAACAAAGTTATGATATTAACCAAAAATACTAAACGTACCAAAGTTCAAATTAATTAATAAATTAGGATGAGATTATGATTAATTGGTACGTAGTCGGAAACGGAAACAAAATTTCTGGATTCAGATTTTTTATTCAAACAGCTTTTCGTACCTTATTGCCAAGGTCACTGTGTTCGTTTCTGTCAGTTTTAAGTTATATTATGTTTGTTTCCAAGTTTTATTCTGTTCAAAACAGTAATACACTGAAAATTCACCTGTTCTATTCATATAAAATATATTCTACTCCGTGAATACTATTCGAGGAATATACATTCATGCTTTCGTTGATCTACACAGAACGTCATTCTGTTACGGACTTATCATTGTTATATTTTAAGCCCACAATTTTAAATAATGCTTTTGGTGCAGTTAAAATTTATGTGTTAATTGGCAATTAAATTACTCAATACAAAAAATACTTAAATCTAATAAGAACTAGGTTTACAAACAATGCAATTAGAACAACAATTTCTTCTGCTTTTCGGGGAATTAAAAACCAGAGTTGCTTCTTAACTGCTTTATTTCACTACAGTAAAATCGCAATGAACGATTATAAAAATCGCACATAGGAATTAAAATATCAAATTTTAATTTCAAAGCCGTAAATTATGACCACAATAAATTTATTTCCTTTCCGATATCGCTAAACAGTGTCAAACATTAAAGCACCGAATTAATGATAAATCACTACATGATTCAGTCTCATTGAGATGGACATCCGACATATTGAACTTTTGACCAAATTATGGCCTTCACTTTTGCTCTACTGTCACCGTTATCATTGACATTTATTTAAATTTACTAACCGCCAGGTAATCGTTGGGCGGCTGCTTTTGAAATTAATAAAAATAAGTAATTAAATTAGCTACATAATTTATAGCTGCATTAGTTTTTAATTCCTGGAAATAAATTTAAATGCTGTTTATTATTTTTTTATGAACAACCTTGATTGAATATATATTTAATCTATAAATAATCAAGGACTTTAAGCCCATGCTTAAAGTTATATTCGTATATTTAGTATGATCTCTCAGCTACAAAATTGAGACCCTATACATTGTTCTACTCTTAGAAGACTTGAGCATGGCCGTCATGTAGCGAAAGGATTTTGAGCAATTATAGATAATAGAACTACATATACTTCATAGGTATTCAAATATAAAATATTTATAGGTATTCTATATTTTACAGCGATATATTTATAGATAGATAGCTACCAGTTGTATCATTCTTTACGACCACATTCAAGTGCGAGACCATTGAGAAAAAGAAGAAGTCAGTTGGGACAGCCGATTATAGGTCAGCAATTATATTGCATTATCCTTTAGAGATAAGTGGATCTAATTTAAAAATAGCGACAAAATACGGCCCACTTGTCATCTGCCATCTTATTTTGTTGGTAGGTACTTCGAAATTAAAAGAAACGGAAAAGTGTAAGTATCAAATTAGAAATTGTATGTAGAAAAGTTTATTTTTTTATTATTATTCAGTATGACGCTGCTGGCTGACGCAGGGATCGAAATTAGTCATTTTTTAGCCTTTCTGAATGGACAAAAACTATCAATCTATGTTTTATTTCCATGTGCTGGTGACTAATGTAGTAAGTTTAAAAAACGTATTTGCTTACACCGACCGCTGCAAGGGTCACGAGATAAATGTTTATGGGCTACATATTTAAATTTATTGCAGTAATGGTAATTTGGAACAGTGACGGTGACCAGCTGACCGATTAAGTGTACAGTAGGTCACAACACTCTGTTATTAGAGTTCTTCTCTATTCGTTCCACCATTTTTAAGCATAAATTTTAAAAGAAAGTTTTCGTATCAATTGATGTCCTTTTATATAGTTATTATTTATATACCAAACAATAAAATAAGGGCAATAATAAAAGATAAATAAGAGATATAATAACATTTTAGATTATAAATATTTTACTTCATACCTTTGAGTGAAGGTTAACAAAAAGCCTTAAGTTTTTATACTACATATGTCTCCATATATTTTAGAACTTTTAAGGTCTGAATTGACGCTGTGGCACCTTAAATGTATCTATCTAGGTTTGCTACCGAGTCGGCTGGAAAGTCACCGTGGATTGTATTTTGCCTCTGGAAGAGCTGTGCGAAGGTAGCCGACAGGTTTCCTCACGTAGAATGGTCGAATTTATATGGTAAGTAGTGAGGCCTACCACTGGATCCTGCAGTCATTTAATCTATGTACAAAACGTACAAAATATATTGGTGGCTGAACAATAAAAAGATCCTTTTCATCCTTTTGCTTTGGCGCCTCCGAAACCAGAGTACGGTCGTATGAAGTTATGACATATTTGTATGGCATGGACCTGCTTAAAAACTTCATTATAAAAGGTCCTCTTTAATGCTGGAAACGGTACTCTAAATCGTATTCAAAGTTACGTTCAAAACGCAACTTTGCCTGTGTAAAAGATATGTATGAACTGTATCTAATATAAATATTTTCCAGACTTGGTTACACTTTTAGTACCGTGAAGAGATTTTTATGCTCGGTTTGTTGCTACGCACTTTCAATTTTAAAAAAGCCAGTAAAAAGTTATTATAATAATCACTCACTGGTGGGTTTAATCAAGTTTTAAATTAAATTATTTTATCATGTAAGTTTCACAGCATCAAAATCATAAAATGTACATAACTATATTTTAATAAGTTAATTAATAATACTTTGGAAGCTCTCATAAATATTAAGTTGAAGACCAAACTTAAGGGTTGGCACCATTTTACTATTTTAGGATAGTTTTGACTATACATTCTCGATTAGGTTAAACATCTATTTATGTATATATTAAACTTGCGTATCATTTAAATCAACTAAACGATCTTTACTCTACATTTTTGTGATATAAAAACTATAAACTACAAAATAATAAGTGCATACATTCATAAAAGAAAAAATATATATACTGCGCCTCTGGCTATGTGCTATTATATTCGTATAAAAATTTACGCTTACTAGAACGCAAAATTAAAAGTGTGGTGAAAAAATAAGACATCTTTTATTGTTCGAATTTGCCGCGTTGGCAATTCCCATTCAGTAGTTAAGTATAGTTTATGTATTAACAGGTTAAAGTTAAAATATTCCTTTTTATACAGCCCTAAATCGATGTAAAATAGAAAAAAGTTGAAGGTCAAATACAAAGTTGTAATTATTGCTCTTAAATCGCGTACATAAATTAATATAATTTGTTAAATGTTTAATGTTGCCATGGCCTTTTCTCGCTACCTATCACAGCTACAGGTTATATCAATATTATAGTGTATTTATTGTTTCCTCGCATTTTGTTTCCTGTTACTAATTAAATGATTTTCTACCAACTCACTAAACGTTAAATCTGTGGTAAATATATTCAGTATTTATAATTTTGATAAATGGTCCAACTTAAGACTTGTAGAGCAAAATATTGTTTTTTAAATGATGGGATAAATCTCAAGCAGTAACATGTACTTTTATCCATTACGATATCCTTGATTCTTAAGTACAAGCGACCGGATGGGAAGTCTTTGATCCCTTAGAGGATGGGTAGAGCTTTAGTTTGAGATGTACTTAAACACTTTAGCACCTCACGTCCCTTGGACATGCGTAAAAGTTGGCATGGACAAGAGGCGAAAATAAAAAAAAGGGATACAAAGGTATTTCAACATTTTTTTGTCTCCTCCTAACCATTACTTTGTTCCTTTTGGAGTAGAGAACTTTTTCCCTTTGGTGCTAGTGCACAGGTGATAAGCTTAGGTAGGCGCCTAGTAAACAGTACCGGTGACCCCAGAGCTGGTCTTTTCCTCGCTCAGCGTAAAGGCTCGCCATACAGTGAGGAAATGCCACCATTAGGCTTGCATTATTACTCTGCCAAACTCTGTATATTTATAATTATAAGTTTTATTTAGTTGATTTTGTTCAGTTAAGAACTTTGATGTTTTTTTTAAATTAAAACCCACCTAATTAGTTCTACCTAAAAATAAAGATATGAAGAATCCGCCGAATAGGTGGTACAAAAAAAAAAAAAAAAACCCCCCAGGGGGGGGGGGGGGGGGGGGGGGGGGGGGACCCCCCCCCCCACCACTGGGGAAAAAAAAAAAAAAAGGGGGGGGGGGAGGGGGGGGGGGGGGGGCCCCCGGCGGTAAAAAGGGGGCCCCCCCACAACACCCGGGGAGACCCCAAAAAAAAATTTTTTTGCATCATAAGGTATTAAGATGTTTACATTGGTCTATAGCAGGAGCTGCTTCGGTAAGGTATGAAGAAAGTGATAAATATTGATCAACTTTTCATCAACTATACGATAATTAAAAAACATTATCTTCAAATTACATGACACAAAATTACATGTATAAAGATCTTACCCTAGTTTTCTAATTTAGAAAAGAAGTTGTAGGGGAAACAAATAGGTACCTTACTTTTGTGCCAAAAGTTAAAAACCCTATATCGGATGAAAATGGACGTAAGGATATCCGTAATTTTCTTAAATTAACAGGAAAAGCCATGTTTATTTGTTTGGGTCGTGCTATACACGTCAACGGCAACCTTTATGGCAAATGCGCAATAAACGCAATAACAACACGGATTAACAAATATTTTTAAGCCAATATTTTTATGGACTTCCACATAAGATTAGTTTAACATACCATAAAATTGTTGGATACTAAAGATATTTTACAAATTTGGTATAAGCACTTTGTATATCGTCATAAACTTAAAAGCTTACAAGGTTAATCAAATTACGAGTAGGTTGCTATTATACAATGCAACTTTTTGGTGCAAAAAAGAAGATAGCATCCAGTTCACCGGATTTATAAACTGAGATTAAGCGCCTGTTTAATATGAAAAAGCCGGTGTACTTATTACTAACACTATTATTTAATACGCCTCTCTGTTCTGAGGTCAAACTTTCAAATTTTGGTATCCTATTTGAAGACAGTCTTCGAAAGTGTGACATTTGAAGTCAAGGTCAAATCAGCCTCCAAAAAGCTTGGTTTGAGACAGTCTTTAAAAATACACACTAAAGGCACCGGGCCACACACACTGGCCCACAACTCTAAAAGCTTAAATCTACTTGGAGTACTGTTCCTAACACTAGCTTCTTACATCTGTATTCACAGTCAACACAGGGTGATACGGCTTTCCAATAAAAGAACCAAAGAGTAAGTAGTAGATTCTGAATATTTCGTATGATTGTGGTATTACCTTTTAAAAGTAAAATACTTCAAGATGTAATTATTTTATAGATGAAAAGAAATTTGTTATTGCCTTTATACGAGTGATGCGAATTAAATGTAATCTTTGATAATTTAAAATCTATTAAATATGTATGCTTTTTCGTAAGGACAAAAAACGCGTAAAAATGTACAATATTAATTTGAAAATCTATAAGTATCATAGTCACGGTCTTCGAAAGATTACAATCGAAAGTGTATAAGACATTGATTTATAACGTCAGATTTGATAAATTATGTTTTCTAAACAGTTTTAATTTTTACCATCCTTATAAACATGTGTGTAATAAATTTTAAGATTTGCCTAATGTGACAGTCGTTCACCGTTCTCCAACAGTAGTTCCACCACATGTGTATCGTTTTCTATGCCTATAGCAGTACATTTTTGTAAACTTTGCGACAATTTTGTCAGTATATTTTTAAACACGGTGATGATTATTTTCAGTCGTAACTTAATTTGTGAATTTGACTTCACAAATAGAATTCGATGTGTGTCGGATTGAATTTAAAAACGAAAGAAAAAAATCATTTCTGTTCCAACCTGTCCCTATTTATACCATTTACGATCTGCTCAATTTCCTTATAAATGGATATTATTCCATTACGTTAGGTATAAAGAAAACTGTTATTCTGCCCTAGGTTTTATCGGTTAGGAGCCCAATGCAATGCCCTGATTGAGCCCCGTCACCCTATACATAAAGCATTGGGGTCTATAAATCGAATTCCCTAGGAAAATAAAACACATGTCAGAGACCTATCAGGCTGCAATGAGGTGTTATTTTACGTTTTAATTTTAGATCTCATTAATAACTTAATAATAATTAGTTTTTGTAGTCATGCACAACGTTAATCTTATTAAAAGTCATCTCATTTGACACATAGTACAATATATTATGTTCAAACTGGTTTAATGTAGGTATACTATAATGAATGATATATCATTGTATTATGCATATTAACATGTACAAAACGCCAATAAAAACTAATTTGACGAATTTAATAAAAACCATAAAAATATGAATATTATTTATGGATTGACGTAGTTGAATGATAAATGTTCTTAGCACGTAGCGTCGGTAATTCTATAATATTTGAGTGACTTTTTAAACTCCTGGCAACTGACCTCCCGGCGCTCAAATTATATAAAACTTTCATATTCAACAAAACTATATCAACGATTATGCTGATATCTATCTTTCCTAATCTATTAACCTACCTTACTGGTACCTAAAATTCGCATTATGAATGCTTATGCACGAAGGGTGTCACAGTGTCACCATCAGTAAGTTACTAAAGTTAAGTTATCGGCTTGTATGGCCCAGAACCTTAGAATAAATTCATGAAATACATTGAGAAAATGTCCCTCCAATCTTATACCTAAATCTTATTTACCTCCAACATCCAAGCAGTTGAAAAGCAGTTGTTAAAACTAACCTCAACACATACTATATATGTGGCTTAGCTATATTAATGCTATTTGGAGAAATAATAGTAGTAAGTTGATATACGAGTCTATTTTATATATTTACTAAAACAAAAATATATAAATGTAATATACTTATTTATTTACAAAGCAGTGTCTATGTTTGATAATCATCAATTTTCTAAGCCTTTTTTCGGAAATGAAGTTGCATGTCTCTAGTGTCCTATATGTATGCATACAACTGTTCGAAAATAATAGGAGAGGATTTAAATCACACTAAAACATACCAAGTGCTCCTCATACTTGAATATATCTAAAAGTTACTAATAAAATTAAAACAAACAATATATAACGTTAGCGAAGTCATGGCTTTATCTCACATTTACATTCACAACATAAATATGAAAACCGCCACACAAGCAGTCACAGTTATCAGCCAAATATGGTGTATGTGTATCACCTAGGTAAAGTCAAACCCACATAAAATCCACCTTTTCACACTCAACCTGTTTGACTATTAAAGCCGGTCTCCATTTGCCCATCGAAATATCGCTGTCAGTTATGTAAATTATCATAAACAGTTTATTGAACTCTGAAGCGTTGCTAATTAATATATATTATTATGCGTGAAATATCAATCATTATTCGCACACGAAAATTCATCGTGGTTATTTGTAGAAGCCATTTGAAAATGTGCTTGGCATTAGCATACTAAACCTAAGTGGCTAACTCATATCGTATTAGAAGAATGGCGCAGTTAAAAAAACTAACTAAATAATTCAGAATTTATATGTACTGAGTATTTACAAGTAAGTAAGTTACATAATAATCTATTATTGTATCAGCTTTTACTATTCAATTTATTAAGTTCTAAACAATGTAATAGATATAGTAAATTGTTACAGATAAATCAACTCTAATTAGTTGAATATCTTGCTTCACGGTTCTTGAAATATGTAAATTTGATAGAATTTGTTGCAGACAGAGTGGCAGCGGAATTATGACTAAGCTTAAGCCAAAATCGTAGCATCAATTACAATTTTAATTTTAATCGTGACTCACGTCTAGCTAATTATTCATATTCTTAAATATAAAAAGGTTATAATGTATCTGATTAAACAACGTTTTCCTTATTTTTTAATTAGATGGCAATAATTCATTGCAAAAGAATATTGATCAAGAAATGATAAACTGGTTTTTATGGCTTGCCTTAATGACTCCGTGGATACTCTTAGTAAGGAGGTTTGAATAGTTCAATCCCAATTGTTATTCTTTAGGGTGGTAATGTTCCATGTTTTTCAAATTGACTCGCGCCTTTACTGTATAAAGATTGGTCTGGCACGGTGTCTGTCATAAAACACCTCACGAGGAGAAGAGGGCATCGACAGGAAAACTCACTCAAACACTCATGGGATATGGCGGCTTCCCCGAGAGATACACAGATTTATGCATTACCGACATTGCTATGATGATCAATCTATTAAAAACCTTGTTCATTGCCACCCATGCACAAGTTCCAATACCTGATTGGCTCTATTTGTTACCTCATTTCCCGTATCTCCATCAATCATTAGCAGCACATCATCTTGGATCTTGGCTTGCTCAGCATCTATCGCCTTAAGTAAAGGGTCAATTAATAAATTCCGGCTATCGAGCCCTGTACGCATCCTTTGGTTGTTGTTTTAGTTATTTTTTGGCCTGCGTAGTCAAGGACGACGCTCCTGTCTTGGAGGTAGCTGTTCATAATCCTAACTGTTTTTGCGGGACATTTCTCTTCCTCCAGTCGGATGAGTATTTGGGGCCAAAAGGCGTTGTTAAAGACGCCCTACATCGAGCGATATTACAGCTATGATTTTCCTTTTCCTTGAGCTTGTTATTAATATGGCTCACTGCGGTATAGAGGGCGTACTCAGTACTGCACTGAGGCATAAAGCCGAAGTGGCGTTTGCTCAGTCGTGGTACCAGGTGCCATATAATTCTTCTGACTATCATTTTCTCGTACACTTTTCCCATAACTGGCAGTAATCCTATTGGCCTATAGGCCTTTGGGTTCTTGTAATCGAGTTTCCCCGGCTTCCGTAGTACCACTACAGTAGCCTTCTTCCAGAGAGTCGGAAAGTGGCCCAACTCTGCACTTTTGTTAATCGGTTTCAGGTATATATCGGAAGATGCCCTAATGGCCTGTTTACATATGTCTGCAATGACTCCGTCCTCTCAAGGTGCTTTCCTAGGGCTGCTGTCGACTGGTTGAACTCTCTAGTAAGCATTTCTGAAATTTTAACAGTCTTTGAGAAATATGCAACAAACATTGTAACAATACTATTAAGGCGAAATAGGAATATCGATAGGAAAACTAATGTAGCACTAATAAAACAAAATTAGTATATGTCAAATAAGCATAAGTGAACTGTACGAGTATTAAAAGATAAATTTTGCTTTATTAAGTAGAAGATTGGAAGGTGTATTTGGAAGCTACTTAACGACCCCAGCGATAAAGTAGTCCGATAAAAAAGGATTCGGGAAAATTTTTCACTATAAATGATAAAATAATTCTGCCATAAAATAATCATAAGATATTATTTTCGCGTTTCTAATCATAGTAAATCCAGTTTCGAATTCTTACAAAAAATATGTAGGCGAGCGTTATGCATATTTAATTTTTTTCTAAGCGCATCTAAATAATATACGATTCTTAAATCGATACAAGTCTAAATACTCGTTAAAGATAGCTCGTCAATTTTTATCGGTTTTCGTATTAAATTTACTTTACTTTAGCACCTTGTTAGCCTTCGGTGTGTCGTATTCATCTCGCCACCTACCGCAGACCGTAGCCAACGCTTATTATTCTTACAATAACAATTTTTTCACTTATTACAACTTCGTGACAGTTTTTACGCCATTTAATGCTCATAAGATACTTGTTAACAGAAAATATCATCACTTTAATTAAAACACAAGGACATCGAAATGTCACCACAATGAAATTTATAGAAATTATTAAAACATATACAGCGAGGTCAAAGTTAAATGGGTTGGTTATTTATTTATGAGTCATCGATATTGAGCTTAGATTATCTTAATCTTATCCCTTTAGTTTAAAAATTTGTCATTTTCTAATTTTAGATTTGACGCCACCCAATTCTGATACATGTCCAGTTGAAGCTATACATTATACAATTCAACCTATCAAATGGCAAATAGCTAGTTTTTTGTGTATAAGCAAAAAAATGTTAACATAGTTTTTAGTAAATGTTACTTACTCCTATAATATAAATATTTATTTAGATCAAACAAGAGTTCATAAATATAAACAAATAAGGCGCGTATGCATAAATATTATTCCCTCCCCACACTCTACGTTGTGAATGAACAGCTCTTCCGTGATAAAACATATTATATAATATGTACGTACTAAAAATGTTTAAAATAGATGTAAATTCTCAGTAGAATTGAGTTTATGCTGAAAAAAATACTCAACTTTAGATAAAACTTTAAAATTAGATTGATTTATTTCGAATAATTTTAAGGTTTCAAGTGATGAGCACGAATTATAATGTGTATTATATAAAAATGACAAAAATGTTGCCGTGAAAACAAAAGAGCTCAGATAATATTTTTTAATTAGTTCCTGGAAAGTTAATCTTTTATCAACTTTCAATTATAGAGTCGAAGGACTCACTTTTGCGTATTCCATTAAAATACCGTACGCATATTAATCACCTATTAACTAATGTAGAGTTTAAATGGAGCAATCACTGTTCTAGTGATAAATGGCCTAATCTATGCTGATTAAAGTGAAGGAGTTAAAGTGTTTTAAATAATGTTAGGCTCTTAGCAAGATAAAAACAAGTATATGGACATAATACTAGATAGGTGACATTTATAATTGAGTTGTTTGTGTCTGATTTATTTATAGTTTAAGAAATCTATAAATTAAGAGTGTCCATTTAATGTACCTTCATTAGAGTAGGCACAAAAAGAGAACTGCCATTAGATCGCCGTTGTTCTAAACGTTTCTTATACAATATTGTTACATCAAAATAATTAGGTGTTAAATATCTGGATGTTCACACTTATCTGAATTTATATTGTTTATATATAAATGAATTAGCTTTACACTGACGAGTATGTAGCTAGGTTGGGGTAGCTAAAGCAAGTTGTTTTAAAAGCCATGTTAAGTAGTTTGAACTCTCTCATGTTTTCAAATGAGACAAATTTCTAAATCTCATATTATAAAATATGTAGAATTAATTTGAAAGATAAAATAGTAACTTTTTTAAAAAAATGCAACTTTGATATAATACAAAAATGATTCTTCTAACCCTGCTAAGAGGTAACTATTTGTTTATATTACTTATACCACGCAGTTGTCTTTTCACACGAGATGGACAAGATGTTTAAGGTAATATAATCCACGAAGTATTTTATTCTAAGCTAACTTATATATCTCAATATTATCGCTGGATTTCAAGGTTTATATCGGCCGTGCCTAGTACAGGTCAAAAGTTCAAGCGCAGTTTCAATAATTCACAAACTTTTTAACAGTTTTGTATGCCAAACACATATATTATATGTATTAATGTTGATTTTTTAGTTTGTAAAACAGTAAATGATGTCACAGTATTTCTGAGTCACTTCATACATTTAAATAAATAATTTGATAACATAACAATAAACCGTTCTATAACACGAGCCAAATCTTTTAGATGTATATTTCTGAAGTATTTATATTGCAATATTATATAACTACAAATTGCGCTAATATATAAATTATTATTGTATTTTTATAATATAATAATATTTTATATTAAAATTAAAAAATCGTAATTAAGAAATGAATATATTACAATAGCTTTGAGATTTGTTCACTGGATTGAATTTTCCTTGTCGTACTTCGATTTGCAGAACTTTAACATTGTATTGATTTAGACACAATGCCTCAATTAGAAGAGTTCATTTTGGTGTTTGAAAAAAATAGGAACCAAAAAGTAATGCATATAGCAAGAATACAAATAGAATTGATAATACATTAGATATGAATAATAATTTTAGTAACAACTAATTTTAGATCTTTACATTCGTTGATACTAAAAAAATCCTCTCGTCATTTATAATGGTCATTCAGTATTCAAAGGAATGATATGAAAAATGTATAAACAATAATGCTATACAAGTTGCGGAAATGTTTTTTGTACTCGTATATGTATAAACTTTGCCAAAAAACGACGGTAAAATAGACGCCTGAATTTTTTGCTGAAGCAAAAACGTGTACATTGTTAGATCTAAATACCACGATGCTTGAAAATAATTATAAAGCTTACGGAAGATTTTTGCAGGTTTTTTCTATTCTAGCAAAAAAGCTCTCCTCATTAGCCTATTAGTCTTATTACGACTGAGGCTATATCAAGTGTTATAGCTATCAAAACTTTTAAATATATTTTAAATACTACACTGTTGTTAATTGGAAACTAAAGATGAAGTACCTACTATAATGTATTGTTACCCTAAGATGTGTTTACTTTTGAAAATAAGTTTTCGCCAAGTTTCTGAATCACGACAAAACGGTACGCTTTTATAATACATATATTTTTTAAAGTAAAATTTATTTTTATACAATAACATCCAGTCATATCTGTGTCAGATAATTATGGGTTAGATATTTTTTCCTTATTTTGGCTCCATTACTCAATTAGCAACGATTGGGCGAATATATTTAATCCGAATATAAAAACATGAAAGAATTAGGTTAGCTTTTAAAACACTGATTTACGAATCTTCTTAATGATTAAAGCGACATTCAAGTTGCTCTTTGTATTTGTATTGACCTTTATGTATTCGCATAACAGAGATTTAATGAAAAAATAAAAGCTTTGCCTGTATTATCGTGTTTGAGCCGACAAAGAAAGTTGAAAGAGCCCGCGAAGCAATTGATCTTGTGTCGCGTTTTGTAATCGATGTGGTGCATAATTCATGCTCTGTGTGATCATAGAGTTACGATTTATAGATAGCGTCCAGATTAAACATTGACATAAGGATTACATTAATACTACCTTTTGTTAATACAATATGATAGATATTTACTATATAATAATATCGTCTAGATTCTAGAAGGTTGCGCGTCGTTTGTGACACATAAATATAATAGAATCTATTTCATTAAAAACGTATAATAAAACAATGGTGTACAGCTTATTAGGTACTGTGTATAATAAAGATATAAAATAGCCCTAGCCCAGTATGTACGCAGTGGTACGGATCTATATTTTCTTATGTCTACATATAGAGGTAGTAGCGTCAACAAGAGTGTTCGAGAAAGGTCAGGGTACCTCAAACTACAGTAATTAAAGGTTTATTTTTGGCGATAACCATCAGTAAAACAGTTACCTACATCGGCGCAAAAAGCCAATGGGTTCACTACAACAGACCTTGTTGTGAAGGACCACAAAAATAATGCGTGTGTAATAAGTTGTTTTACGCTAAGTATGAGGCAACCGCTCTCATCTTAGATTGAATTAGTCCATCATCAAACCATCTTAGTATAGTTTAAATGTGTTAAACGTAAAAAAGGTAGAAATAAGGAATTATGAAGCTAAAAAAGTTTTAATCTTGAAAGGTTTTTAAAGATTAAAGCTTTAATCTTTAAAGTGACCTGAGTTATTAATTACATTTTCATTTAGTTTATTTGCGCACATGTTGCATACATTTATAATATTAGCATTATGTATTTCTATTACTACTATGATAACTGAAAAACATAACAAAATAAACATTTATGTTGGATATTAATCCCATAGAACAAACGATTTTTTTCCCAAAAATAATGATACGAAGCCCTTTATGCGCGAGTCCGACTCAAACTTGCCCCGTTTTTTAATAGACATTATTTTTAATATGACGATCGGTGTAAGCCTTATCGTTATATTTTTTGTCTATAATGAGTATATACTTACAGGGTTGTAGTTCTACAGGATGTGAAGGGACTTATTATTAAAAAAACAGCAATATGTAAAGTAAAAGTCTTACTAAGAACATACAGAAATATCTGGATTTACTAGAAGTAATATTGCAAATTAAAATATTCGAATTAAGTCTGATTTACGATCGATATCATAATATAATGGAGACATTCGAATTTATGCCTCCTTATTCAATGGTAATGTGTAAATGTATTGTGAGCTTAAAATATTTCTTTCTATAGCCGCGACTTAAGTCTTTTATACCATTTTATTAATCTTCACATCAGCAATTTTGTTAACAGTTTTTACTTTTGTATCGTCTTGTTCACAGTTCATTTGTATATTTAAACCAAACTTTTATATAGTGATGAGTGTAATACATCATTTTTTACTCTTGTGAATCAAATCGGTAATTCAGTGTTTCATATCTATGTGGTTATTCCATATAATTGGGAATGTGAAATTGAATTGTATTTATTACGAGACTAAATACGGACTAGATATAGACTATATACTTAATAATATATATAATAAATCTACTTTACTTTCAATTGCCAAGAGAGAAAAAAAATTAAATTTTACTTGTAGAAAATTAATCTTGATTCGAGATTCTTCGAGAAGTATTGGAGTAGCCGTCAGTCAAAAGAGTCGAAAGTTGAAGTAGCATTTTTTATTGAAAAAGCAGTAAGTATCTACCTTTGTTGAGTATTTTTTTTTAATTATTAGACCTCCTTTATTCATTTTACCAACAACTAAGACTTTCAACTAGATTTAAACGATGGGTGGAGCGAAAATTGAAAAGCGAAGCTCATCATCTTTAGAGTAGTGTATCTATATTAATTATATGAAAAAATATTTATTAGTATGTATAATTTAGAAATATATAACAGGTTTGGAATATTGTAATAGTATTATAAATATAATATATCACCGTTTAATAAGGCAGTATCATTGCGTAACTTTTGGCTTCATTAACATATTAACATTATTTAAATTCGATTTAAGATAAACATGTATCGAGAAAGATCAGACATTTTGGAGACATGCTTCACTGCGTCGGTCTTGTCAATAATTTTCATCGTTAGTAGTTGATGAGTCTTTGGAAGTTATGAAATAATGTTTGTAATAAACCTTCAATATTAAATTATAAAACGGAATCGTAAATGGTCAATTGAAGTATGTACGTAAACGCCTATACATTTTAAATACCAATTAATTTTACGTGAGTATAATCAATATTTTTTTAAATTTTAAGATTCATTGAAATGTCAAATATATAAACCAACAAAGAATAAACACAAAAATACTCATTTAAATAGTGAAACTAAGCCATGTTATTGTATTGAGATACTCACGAACTAGTTTTGATGGTTTCTTTTATGTTAAAGATATACATTATGCAAATCTGTCATTCCATTTTGGTAGCATCATTCCTTTATAATGTTAGGTAATAAAGAATGAATCAGAATGGAGTTAATGATCTTAATGCAAATTAATAGATAGGTACTCAGGCTTCGGGGTGACATACTTGACCTCACATAATATCGAGTAGTTTTTGTTTCGTTCAAGAATGTTGTATGTGTATACAAATGTGATAATATGGTTTTCGATTTCAAATCAGTATCTAAGAAGACTCGGAGACGAATAACACAATTTTTTTATCTTCGCAACTCCCAGTGTATTGTTTATCTTTTATTTTCATAGAAGCATCTGGCTTTACGAGAAAAGCAAAAAGAGGTTATATGTGTCATCTTATTATATATAATCTGTGTACTAAGATTGTTAATGCGTTCAACATAGTCTTACTGTGAAACACGAACGTACAAGATCGATAAACTTATTCGATTTCGAGAAAGTACGAACATATCTTACGATTATGGTTATCTTTATATTGAGACTTACATGGTACACACGTTATCATAGGAGACATATATAGTACTTGTGTATACGCTTATGTTGTACATAAGTAAGTTTTTGAGATTCAGGGACAAAAGCTTAATTCTCAAGTGAAACGAAGACCTCGTTAAAACTATGTATAGCGCCATCTTTTGCAATACATGTGTAGATGAAGATGTCTTCGTGTAGGTAGGTTATCACAACCTTAAAATATTTTCTTGTTGATTGTGTTTGTAACAAGAGATGGCGCACATATACTGAACTATTATGAATCGATTATAAGTTGTTTTCTACTAATTTATTTCTGCATAAAAAATAAATCACCGTAAAGTAGGCATACTTCTCTTGCTAATAAACTCCGTAATTATTTGTGCTAAAAGAAATTATATGGTTACGATTTGTCAAACAAACTATAAACCCCTAGTGATTTAGTCCGTGTGACCCTAGTTTTTCAAGTAAACCTTCTAATTTTTTTCTAACTAAATTGACATTACACAACTTTTTAATACCTTCATAAGTATCTGCCAGGAAGCTAAGCGACCCAATTACGTATTCTTATTAAGTAAGTGTAGTCCAAAATTGTGAAAAGTGTGTGATATCAAATGAAAATAGCCTTTTCATAATTATCTGTTTATTAATCTATCATATAAATAACTGAAACAGGTTATAAGCACTCTATAAATAGTGGAAAACAATTAGCATCCAGCGTGCCATGTGCAATGGGCGTATGAGAATTCCTCAGACGTATACTAGTGTTATTATTTAGAGGAATATCGGAAAACTGGTCCACAACGAGATTATTATGTGGATAGGATTTTTCTGGCGTAGGTAGCTGCTTCGCGTGACCGCCAATAAAGCCAGCTTCACGACAAATGTCTTCTAATTCAGATTTTGTATGCGACTCTGTTGGATAGCATTTTGAGTACCACACACCGTGTGAACGAAGTATTACTTCGCCAATACCGGGTCTGAAAACAAATACATATTATTGGCTTTACGTGTGCACATAAATCTTCCAAAGCAAATTAAGATTGACATCGCTTCTCTCAAGAGATCTGTATGTTATTGTAGCTTGTAGTATTGTAGAATCCACATTAAGCAAAATATTACTTGGTTGTTTTAATTTCGAATCAACGAAGTAACAGATTTAAATTTATAATATAAGTAAAGAGAGGAGTTGCGCTTATGGAAGTTATTTAGAAATCTTATTATCTTTTGTATTAACTTCTCAATTTACTGAAAGCAAATTGGATTAGTAGAGTCTTTTAGTGAGAGGTAATTTACTGTTCTATTAGCCCTATATTCATAAGGTTAATTTATTTCAATTTTAATTGATCTACTTTGTGTATTTTTTTATTTTTGTAGTTTAAGTGATAAAAGAATATGTTTATGTTATAAAACAAGAGCGTAAAATTATTAATTGGGAATTTTAAAAAATCCTAAATAAATATGTAATGGATGATTAAATATTATTTTTTTATTATTTATGAGCTAAAGCCTGTGAAAGCGGTATGAGCTATATTAAAAAAAGTTCTTGAGAGAGATACCGCGACGACTTATTTCTGAGTTGGTTTTCGTAATGTACAGAAAAATGCCTTACTGGGTTCCTTGAGGTGCGTTGAGTCCAATGCACGTTCTTTCATCTTCTCCATTAGGACAGTCTGGTATTCCATCACATACCATATCCATTGCTACACAGAAGTCCTCACTTGATGGATCTCTCCCACATCTAAAAAAAATAGCAAACTTTAATATAAGTATATATATATATTATATTATTAAATTATAAGTTATATTATATTATATTATATAAAAATAAGCATTAATATAAATGCTTTATGCTTTAATATAATAAAAATATACGGTCCATAGAAGATTTTGACGAGGCACCATCGAAAGGTGCTATTGTGGCCAAAGCGGTTTCTAAACCATACTTAAAATAAATATTTTGTGAATAGGTTTCAGGCACCTGTAGTGGCGTAGTAATAACACCTATGATGAGTTGTGGGGAAAAACGAAGAAGTTATCTGTTAAAATTAACGTTTTAAGTTTTATCCATGATAAGAAACTGGGTAAATATATATATTATTTGACAGATGTACATCGGGTGAATATCGAGTGCACTGAAGGAAAAATTTCAATGCATTGACCGTTGTCAAGCATTGAATGGAACTATAATTTCAAACGCAAGCATGCAGAACTATTATATGGTTGACTGGTAGCTAGTAATAGGAGGTTGCAAATCATCTAACCGTTACACTGACGTTTTCTTTAGAATTGCTTACAAGAGTTCATAGATAAAACTACCTACTTTACCTATCTTAGATACAATACTAATAATACTTAATATACATATTTTTACTAATTAATAATGTCGCCAATTATTTTATTATATATTAACTGCTTGAATTGTTTTTTTAAAGGGAAATAAATCAAACCTAATAAAAATTGTAAATACATAGATTGATAACAACTTAGACAAATCCTAATAACTTATTCATGTTTTTACTACCTAAGCATATTTCAACAACATTTTAACATGTGCACAAATCTCGAAATGAAGTTATTCAAACTCAAAAAGTTATTAAATGCAATGTAAACTGACGTCTATGAAAATAATGTTTGTTAAGTTACTATATTTAGAATACACTACATTTAAAATAAGCTAGAGCAACTTTGTTGGAAGAAATATTTTTGGTGCGATTTCTTATCGTTCAGTGCATGCAAATAAGTAAAAGAATCTTCAAAATCAACCGTAAATAGTGTCTTTTATTTGACTAAGTGTCTTGTCTCGAATAGTGTCTTGATCCCTTTTTAATTTAATTTACTGCACAGCTTAATCTTCAAGTATTTTTAGTATATATGTTGTAGTATTAATTATTACTCAAGTAATACTTAAAACCGAATGACTTTTAAGACATTTTGTGTAGACACTAATTTTCAGCTCTGTAGTAGCATAGAAATTCTTGCCAAGTACATTTTGGTGTTATGAAATGTATTTCACCTAGGGTGTGTTAGTGTTACATACGTACCTATAGGCATTCTTAGCAAAGCACTTGCAGAACGAAGGGTCTTCATCGCTCCTATCATGGCAGTGAAGAACTCCGTCGCACAATCTTGAAGGCATCACCCTACTAAGATAGTCCGAGCAAGTAGTTTGGCCAGGTTCGTCTGTCCCATCTGAACAGTCTGAGCGTCCATCTTTAAACAGCTCCTTAGAGATGCACTGTCCATTCCGGCATTTAAGTTGCCCTACTGGGCATTCTGTAATATTTTTTTAAACATTTTAGCCTAAGTTTTATTTTATTTTATCGTATACAAAAACTCGCATTGGGCGTTTCATAGAACTAATACACGGGTATGTGACACGTCTGATAATGGTGATACCATTATGAATAACTTAAGCGTAAAAGCTTCTTTTTTGTTTTTAGTTAAATTTATGGCGATCTTATACTGTTTATATCTTGAAAAAATAATTCGTTTTATACATGATTATATGAGTGTGTCATATCGTAGGATACGGCTAGTGATAAGTATATACTTACGACATCCTCGATGCAGAGGATCCTTAGAACAGACCATGTGCTTCCTTTTACAAGACTCTGGGGCCTCATCGATTCCATCTTCACAGTTTCTGACCCCATCACACATCTGATTCATAGACACACAACGACCCCTCTCGCATCTCGATCCATCACATTTCTTCAGCTCTTGTTGATTTATTAGCATTGTTGGTGTCTCTGTAAATATAAATAGTTAAACTGTACGAAATCAAAAATATAAAATTTCATTCAAAAAAGTTCATTCTTAATATTTAACAGTAATATTATAATATCTTTTATTACACACATTAAATTAATACGCCATTAATAATTAATAATAATTTTTCAATTACTAAAAAGTAAAGTAAAGTAGGTGATGTCTTTTAACTTTTTTAAAGAAATAAATTTTAAATTACGTTTTTGAATGTTTGACAAAAAGAAGAAATAGTATAATACTAATTATGTGTAAAATACTGCATGAAAATCGACTGTTAATAAAAAGTTATATAATACACAGTTGATTGTACCGAATTAATTTTCAGGGAAACAATAAACCTGAAATAACAATCACGTACCTTCCATATATTTTATTTGATATTTTAAATTTCCAATTTCCGTGGCTATTAATCGGTTGCCTATATTACATTCACCTCTCGGTTCGAGGAATGTTGCCGCGGGGTACCATCCTTGTTTTGTATGGCAACTAATTATGCCCGCCCAAGGCCGCTCTACAGGGTAACCGTTCTGTAAATTCAAAATTATATCTGTTTAACATTAGGAGTATCCTTAATCTGTGGGAAAATTAGGTAAACTTTTTAGAGTAGAGGAGAAGTATTTTGTTAAAGAATAAGGCTTATGAGTTGTGTTATCTTGTTTAAATTTAGAAACAATTTGGAGGACAACAAGGAAAATAAGTATTTAGAGGAGTATAAGGGGTAGCGTAGCGTTTTGTATAGACGATTAGGCAGGAAAATGTGAGGTTATTTTCACTGATTATGTTTGTATGTTTGTATGATGTTATGTCATTCAATGTTTCACTCACCGGACACGTATCTATTGTAGATTGTCGCACAAAGCAAATTTCATCGCTATTGCAATCTTCCCTAGTTTCCTTAACCAATAAGCTAACCGTGTTATTAAATGCGTCTTCACCAACTGCTACGCACAAGGATCTTTCATTATTACCCAGATATCTGGAAAATAAATATTAGCCGTAACTTTTTATACAGGGTGGTGCAGAAGTACTGATGTTCTGTTGTTGACAATTGTGTAGGAAACCAATAAAATGTGAATTTGAACTCACTAAAAATAAACGGAAAGTAGATGTCAGTAAATTCACAACTATATTTTTAATTTACGAGAAAATATCTCAAAGGAGAACGAGACCCTCTTGAAAATGTCTAATTCAAGTTGATGAGTGGTAATAACACATTATAAAACAAGGATTTATGAAAAGGATTATCTCATAAGGATATTAGAAACTTATGTTATAATATATCAATTGTTGATATTCAGTAATATAAAGAAAATGTAACTGCATGCTTTTATACTTCGCAATTCCAAAATAAAGACCTTGTATAATGCTCTTTCGGCCTGTCCCTTACCACTAAATATTCAATATTCAAATAATAGCTCGAAGCCCTACAAAATTATAATTAATTTATATTACGTTATATAATATCTTAATCTTCTTTTTCCTATTTTTTTATAAACAAATATATTAAAAGTCGAATATATCTTAGCGGCTTTATTTATCACTTAGACTGCCCATGATTCTATTATAAGCTATAAACAGTTCAGACGCCTCGGCTGATATTAAAAGCTCTACGAATATAAAAAAAGGTATTTACTTACACCGTTGAGGGAATCATTGGTTTCACCATTGTGGAATATTCCGCCGGCTTTTGCAAATGTAGAAGAACCGCTTTACTGTTAAATAAATCTTTAACACCGTCAACTTTACGTACTTGCTCATAAAGGCTCTTGGTTGAAAAAAGCGTTTTATGAGATCCTAAAACAACTGTGTTGTAAAGAGGATCCTGCCTGAAATTAAGTAGAAATATAGATTTATATTAGATGTAAATACAAACTCATATTTCATTAGCTAGATTCCTCTCAACGAATTCTAATTTAATATTGGCAAAACTGTACCTTTTCAGGTTTATAGACAGTTAGGTAAAGAAGTACAACAAGGAAAATATAAAGTTTAATAAAGTAAACGAGGCAAAATTATAAAAACTCTATAATTACGTTTCAAGTATGTGGTCAATATAAAGTGTCAAGAACAATGTAACAGATATGAAATTAATAAGTCCTAATTTAATTACTCCCTTTCCCCAGAGCTGGCGCTTTCCTAGCTCGGCACACACTTTTTCAATTAATTTTAGTAATAACTTTTCTTTTTATGAATAAAGATAGAACAATTTGTTAAATTATTACTTACAAGTTAATAGTACTTAAACATTCGTTTCTAAATAGAACCCAGGACACATCAATAAGTACTCCGGTACATTTATAAATGCCATTTGTGAAAAGCTTTGCGATCCACGGCCATTGTTGAAAATTGTCAACGGCTGCTCGTCCAAAGAGCTGAGTCTCATCAAAATTGGTGTATAAAGACTGATCACACGAAACATATAATGTCATGCAGGTCTTTGTTATGTTTGGTAAGCACTGTTCTTTTATTAATTCAGGCTCCGATATTACGACATTTCTAGATTCCTGTCTGGACTTATCAAAATGGTTATAAGTGATCATCACTGGCTCTTTGTCCGATTTATTTCGTTTACTTCTCTTTGTATCGGATAGTTCGTGTAAATTGCTCTCTTTTATGTTAATATATTTTACTTTATATGAGTTTGCATTGCTGAAATATATAATTAATTATAATATTATGCGAAAGAGTAGTATTGTCTTATTAATTCAATCCCCAGCATAATACTCATAACAAAAAAGAAGTTATAGAATCTAACTAGATTTTATAAACAGTATTAAGAATTCAGTTTTTAAAATTCGAATATTCGATAAGGGATAACCAGAGACATCTAAAGATATATTTTATTATTTTTCATTTTAAATATTATATGCAGATTATTTTAGAAGAACAGAAAATTGAAAATAATTAAGTACCTGAACCCTAAATATCGGCAAATATGTACCGCTGCTTCCTCTTGTTCATGTGTAGACATATTTTCTTCGCAAATCACATGCCAATCGTTATTTTGCTTTTTAGTAACGAAACCGTCGAAACGGACTTTTGGTCTTCCATCAACGTCAAAGCGGATATCCTTCCCATTTGTCAGTGCAACTTGAAAATAATATTACCACTAATATAACACAGCGAAGCTTTGCCTAGTACCAAATTTATAATGCTAATGCTAATAATAACAAAAGTATCAGAAATAGCTGAGTGGAATAATACTTTGTTTTACTTACAACAATCCAACTCATCTTCCCCTAATGGACACTGAGACTTCCCATCACAGACGTACTTTGTGGATAAGCACATTTGACTCCGTTTACAAAGAAACTGATCGTTTTCACAGCCAACTACAATTTGAAATAATTAATTCATCACGTTTAATCTATGTGTATAATATATGTCTATGGAAATAAGATGGGATACATACAACAATCGACTTCGTCTTCGCCATCCGCGCAATTATAGTTCCCATCACATATTAATTGATGTTCAAAAGTCGCCAAGTAGTCAATACAAGTACAATCTAACTCATCTGTACCATCTTCACAATCGGCTTTGTGATCACATCGATTTTTATAGGAAATTATTTGCGGAATCCTGTGACAGATACAATGATTTATTAAAATCTAAAAACTTCTACAGTTAAAAAAGCTTTAATCCTATAAAATTGATAGTTACTTGTGGCATGTAAAATGCAAAGGAGGCTTGTGTTTTGCTCGGTATTTAGTTGCTTCAACCGTGTATATTATTTTATCGATTTCAGGAATAACATTATTTAAATAATCTATATTTGATGGCGTTTCAGTTGAAACACTTTCTATTATTGCGCTAATATTTTCCTTTGTTGGCTTAACGTATCCTTCTAATTGTGTATTTACTTCTGTGGTAATAGGCGATAGAGTTGTAATTGGGTTATTTTCTATAATAGGCTTTTCTGAAGTGACTGAACTATTCAATTCAGTTTCTTCTTGAAAGTGTTGAACATTTTCTGTAGTACTCAATATACTCATGTTCAAGTTAGATAAAATATTTACTGTTGTTTCCATCGAAAATATGCCCGTGTTATCTACGCTCGTTGATAACATCGATTCCCCTTCTAATCTAAACGGGCGTGTCACTAGATCATGCATATAAATTGTTTCTTCCGTCGTAGTAGAGAAATCAAAAGGATCGTCTGTGACTTCTTCACTTGATTCATCACTGCTATTTTGAGCGATACTATCATGTAATAATTGTTCAGTATGGTTTTTAATAGTATCTGGTTTTGTATCATTTGATAGTGTATCACTCGTTATATTATTTATATCAGTCGAATTTGTTAACAATGAGTTTGTAATATTTTTGAGAACGGTATTTTCTGAAGTTACGACAGTAGCAACAATGGCATGATTTGTAGAAGCCAAGTGCTGATCCGGTTCTGTTTCATTTATTTTAACTGGTCCTTTCTTTATAAAATCTTTTGTTATACTTGCAGATTCATTCGCATTTTTACTAAACGGAATAGACAATATTTCTTCTAATATACTTGGTGTATGTTCCTCTTCACAATTAAATTCATCTTCACCGTCTAAGCAGTCTATTATTTTATCAAACATACGATTTTTTGGGAGACATTTGGCTATGCCTGAGTTGCATCTAAATCCAGGGCATTCCTGTTTAGGCTGAATTACAGGTAAATTTCTTGAGGCTAAAACCATAATTCATATGTAAATATTATTAACTTTTTCACTAATAAGTAATAAGGTGCAAACATCAATACTTACAAATGTGATATTTTATCCACGGAACTAATAAGCTTACTCTAGTATACACTCCGGGTTCACCTTTCCTTGCACAACCATCTCCATGACTGACAATACCAGCAACATACCACTGATTTTCGTTAGCGGGATTTTGACATAACAATGGACCTCCACTGTCACCCTAAAATAAGAAGTATTTCAAACAAGTCCGCACAAAGATATGAAACCGAAACATAATATACTTACTTGGCAGGTATCTCGTCCTCCTTCAACTAGACCAGCACATATTTCATTACCATCTTGATCTTCACGATGATTACAATGTTCCCAAATAGGTAGTTCCACCTCTCGTAAGTGATCAGCTGCAGAGTTTTTACAAAGTTTAGTTTTATAAACACTAACTGACCCCGCGTTTTCAGCCGTGTCAGTTCCGCGTAACGTTATCAAGCCTTACCAATATTATAATTAGCTCAACCGAAAGTTTGAGAATGTTTTTTAGGTATTCAACGGAACGGCAGTATCAATTTAGTTTATACTTGGTACGCAGGAACTTTTTAACCTGACTTAACGGCTATCGGCTAATATTACTTAATAACAACATAGTAACAATTTGTAATTTTTGTTGTCATATACAAATTACAACGCTTGCGTTACGATGTACGCGGATCTATCCGTGAAAATGCGGGGAACTAAATAACAACTAGTCAAAAATATTTAGGACAATATCCATTAAAATTGGTAATTAAGTTTTTTTATTACAATGAAGTTTTGCACTAAAATCTATCAAAGCCCTAAAATACTTAAAAATAAGTTTTTTGTTGGTCTTCAAATGCAATTCAAATTAGTTATGTGGTCGATAAATCGTCACAGATATACGTAGACTTACATTTATAATAATGTATTTATAAGTATATAGTTTTTGTATCTAAAACAACAATGCAGAAATAAAGTTGATAAGATAACCTATAAATAAATACGTACGATCTGGTCCGTGTTCAATCGTAGAACCCCATCCCACAGCAGTACACAGAGTGCCTATCGGAGGTCCCCACAACCAATCGGCACCAGCCACCTCAGGTCCTGGTAAGCATATAGGCCTGACCCAACGGCTAAACTGAATAGCAGGCTTAACTTTCAGAAGACTTAAATCGTTTTTCATATCGTGCTGGTCGTAGTTTTGATTTACGATCACATGAGTCACTCGATAATTTTGTTCTTGTGGAGAATATGAGAAGCGGCGTAGCATACCCACTTGTATTTCGTAATAATGTTGCCAATATCTGAAATTGTTCATTTATAAAAATTGTATTAGAAAGTAATAAATAGAGCCAGAGTTAATTATTCCATTATCGTTTTAATTTATACTGTGTGTGTTAAATATTTATTTAACTTACTTGTTAACACAATGAGCGGCTGACATAACCCAATTTTGATTGATGATAACTCCTCCACAGTGGAACAGCCCGTCCCTGTACAGAGCCACTACCCAGGGCCAAGCGGCTGGTTGACTTGGCTTTCCCCCCACAACTCTGCTTTCAGTTCTCTTTGTTCTACTCTCCCGATTGTCTTCAGAAGCAACATCTCTTTTAGCTCTAGTTAACGGGTCGTAGAAGAAAAAACGGAATGGGTTTTTGTGTAAAAGAAATCTCTTGTTGCGACCAAACAGTTGGTTTTCAGCATTCTGAAAATATGTTTAGCATGGAACTGCCTGTTATACTAGAATTTATTGCTATCATATAAATAGATTTCGGAATTCTATTAAACTTTTTTACATTTAATGTACCTCAAAACAGATAGAGCAATTTATTTTAATATTAGTCGCTCGCAGTCGCCGAGTAAATAAAGCTTACAAATATTAAAAGCAAAAATTAATTATTACTAGGAAAGATCAAGATTTTCCAGTTCACGAAGTTAAAGCAATAGACTGCTAAGAAAATAATATAATATAGGAGCATTAAAGTCGCACGAATGCTAATTAATCACAACATTTGCTGGATCAAGTTTGTCAGAATTAGCTTAAATATAATATGAAATATTGCGGTAGAAATTTTCTTACTTCTCTTATAAGCTGTGAAGACGTTAAGATCCTTGTGCCGCATAGTAAATCTGGACATGTGACATATACAGCAGTCGAATTGTTACAGGTGGTGCTGTTATGTATAAGACCGCCTGGCGCTGTATTTATATAATTCACTTTTAGCAATGGGTCAATTTGATATTCTTGAATATATGGTGGTCTAAAAAAGAAAATAACAACCTTAATTATATTCATAAAATTTCCAAAAGCAAAAGCATTGACTAAACATATTATATAAACATTTGACTCTATACCAGGATATTGAACTAGATGGGCCGTCGGTTCTACCCGCGTTAAATAAAATACCCCTATATTATATAGCTGTGACTTAGCCATCCTCGATATATGAACTATGAGATACTATACTAACAATCTCCTTTTCAAAACACAAAAGTAAGTGTTTTGTATACTCTTAAAAAGCGATAGAAGATTATTTTTTTAATAACGTTTACTGGAATTCAATTAATATAAAGGTTTTTACGAGGTACAAATAAATCATTCCTAAATTTAAAAAAGTCGTGAAGATATTTTTAAATATCGAACACCACAAGAAGGTTTTAAATAAATTTATAATACAAAATATATTAAATACGCCCTTGTATATTTCTACAATTAAAGTTTTATATCTTTCAATAAACAATAATTTACCTTATGATAAGCCCTGTTTCGCGGCGACAGGCGTCATGTGCCCACATGTATGGGTTTTTACACACAGCATACCAGTTTCCCTTGAAATTTCTGTGCAAGTACCCTTCAGTATTTGAAACTCCAAATAGCTATGGAAATATAATACAAATTGATATTGAATCTCTTTTAAAAGTACCAAATAAACGCTAAAACGAAATCTAAAGAGCATCTTTCATAGTTGAATCCGATAAAAGGTTACCCTGGCAACAGAATCATACAAATGCTGCGATGGATTCGTGATACCTACGAGTATAAAATTAACAGTCAGACGTCTGACGTCATAGAACGATGAAATCTAATTTCAATGAAGTTTAATATCCGCAGAGTTAATCTCAATATTGAAAACGGGATCGCTATTGAAGTTGAGAGCTAAGGCCCATAAGAGTATATAGTTTACTATAATAAACAGTTGAATTACTAGTATATGTAAAAATTACAGGTTTTTTATGAAGACTCGGTGCTAACATGGTGCAGTCGATTTCGTCCTGGTGGTTCGGGCAGTCGTTTATATTGTTGCAACGTTGTTCTTTTGTATAACATATGCTTTGTGTACCATCCGAAACGTCACAGCTGAATGTGTTATCGCTGCACCCTGAAATTATTTATTGAATCATTTTTAGTATCCTCCGTCGGTGTTTTAACAGGATTTTTGAAAACTCTTCTTCATAGTTTAGCAAATCGAAGGTTTAATCAAGAAATTGTCACCGAATAATGCTATATTTTTTTTTCAATATATAGGACTTAACTGACTTAATTTTTTAAGCAGTCTTATACGGTATATCGTATATTGTAATTCTTAAACTACTAGATGAGTTTTTTACGCAACTATTGCCGATTGTTAAATTTGTTATGTATAATGCTTGTCAGAATATGGAGTTATAATAGTTAAGTTATTATCGACATTCCATATAAATTATATTTTTTGGTTTCGGTTGGACTTTGTGGCTTTGGATTGTAAATATGGAAATCATTATTTCCACAGGTTTGTCATTGCTTTTAAATACGTCATTATAGAATCTTTATGACTTTAGTAAATGACTTTTAGTATCGCAAAAAAAGAGGTGTTCAAATATCTAATATCTACGAAATAGTGCATTCTAACAATGTCTTAAGCCGTTTAATATTGAATAATTCACAAAAATGGTATCCATACTACTCGAAAATGACAACCGGAAATTGAACCCAAGACGTTATGATCTGGAACCAAACATGGTAAACAAGGGACGAATGGGATAACCTACCAAAACAACCCATCTCATCTTCACCAAATGGGCAATCAAAGTATCCGTCACAAAGCCTGGTTTTATCCACCCGCTCCCTGCAGCTACAGCGTGACTCGTCACTCACATCTCTACAGTCAACATTCCCATCACACCACATCGATTCATTGATGCAGTCCCCATTATCACATGCCGTTGTACCGGATGGGCAGTTATGTAGCACAGAACTATCCTTGGAGATAGGTCTACAACTGTAGATAAAAAATAATAAACTAGGTATATATAATTAAAAACTTGTAATCTATTTTATCATATTCATGGCAATGTTTGAGCTTTTGAATAATTTTATAATTTATAAAGTTGTCTTACTTTGTCTTAATGTTCATCGCAGTTTCAATATCCTGAGGGTGCTGTTTAAACTTATGCTTATTCCGAAGTTGCCCTTGAGAATAAGATGATGAGAAAACCTCTGATGGAACCCGTCTGCAATTATTTAAGCGAAATATATATATTGTTTTCAAATTATGTTAACACCGTTGATCAGATATTCTTTACTATAATTATAATATATTTGAGAAATTATGCGATCGGAAATATTCGTTATATATTTTTTTATATTTCTAAAACTTATCTCCATTTTCTTAAAATCTTATAGAAGGACAAGGATATAAATTAAATCTGCATAACTGTGAATTGCTAAATGTATTTACTGACCACTCACAATTTTAATGACGATCTGTTTCGCCTTGTTAAAGTCGTATATGTAGAAACTTACTTTGACATTATGTTAAGGGCAATTGCTATATCCTGTGGGTGAGGCTTTTGAATGTCTTCGTGTGTTCTTCCATACGGAGGCAAAAAGCTCATCGGAATTTGTCTGTAATGAAATCGTCACTTACTATTACCTAAAATTCACGTTGGAAATTATTCAAAATTAATTTACAAAATTATTTCAGTAAATGATTAACGGCTTACAACAAATTAGAATTAAAAAATAAAAAAAATATTTGAATCCCATTAATTTATATAAATCGCAAATGTACCTTGGATAAGTGAGTAACTCTGGGTGGTATTCCGGTTTGTAATTGTCATACCCTGAAATTGTTTATGAAATATTATTTCAAACAGACAATTGAATATTCTACAGATAATAAAAGGAAGAAAAAATGTTTTTTTTTATAAGCCATAGTAAATTACCGTAATAGTATGGTCCACTTTGCCTCAAGAGGCGAGTTAGAAGACAATTCCTATTCGGTTCTATTAATACTTCTGAATCAAGTCCGCTCGGGGTTAGTTCTGCTACAGGTTCTAATAATTCCGAATCAGCCACAATTTCACGTTTCGTTATATCACCTTTATTGTATTGTTCTTTTATATTGATATTTTTAGTGTCAGTCAGTACTTTCAAATTTTTAATCAATTCATTACACACATCTCTGTGAGATTCCTCATGACATAGAGCATCAAAATCAGAAACTATTTTCTTAGCTTTTTCTTTTTTTTTAGTTTGAAGTTTTTCAAATTTCTCAAAAACAGTTTTTGGATTATCTATTCGTAATATTTGTCGTTTGCGTCTGAGTTTCGTATTTTTTTTCGGCTTGCTCCCGCAATCATTGATTAAAATAGATTTGTTGACGGGTTGCGTTACCACAATGATTTCTGTTTTGCAAAGATTCTCTAAAGGAAATTATAATTATACAATATTATAATATATATAATATTAATATAATATTTAAGTTACGCATAACTTACCGTATCCTCCTAATACAAAGACGTACACACCAACAACACATCCAAAAATAAAAACGAAAAGTAATATTTTATGCAATATTAAAAGAAATATGTTTTGTCGAATAGTATTTGCTGAAATCAAGGACTTTTTATTAATAATTATTAGCAGTTTAAGCTTCCAATTTACATTTTATTGGAATGCAAAATTTATTTAAAAAAATGTTTTTTTTTTTTTTTTTTTTTGAGGGAGAAAAAGGGGGAAACCTCCTAAAGAAAAAATTTGGGTCGCCCCAATATCAACCCATGTTAAAGACCAATAGAAAAGATAAACTAATTATTTTTAATGGCTCCATAACAATGAACAACAAACAGTAAACGTATAATTTTTTTATCAGTTGTTATCTAATTAATCATAAAGTATAGTGATTCTTATATTTACCATTTCTCTTTGGTTCAGCTAATTCCAAGGGAAGTCTAGGCACTGTTTTACTATTATCAAAATCCATGGTGCAATCAGTAACCTCAAACTGTAATTTAAAGGACTAATTAAAACGCACACATATTTAATCTATAAAAAAAATTATATAAAATATTCTTCAGTCACAATATTTTAACTAAATAACAAACTGACACCTATATCCGATACCTATAACCGAGTACTTTATTTAAAATAGGGTAATAAATATATATACACATATAATGTTTATAATTTAGAATAAGACACAAATGTTTATTACGTTATTATTACAATTCCATGCTCAATTCGTGGTATTTCAGTACAGTTCTCAGCAGAGATACAAATTTTGATAGCGTATGTCAATAACACCAAAGAAAAAATAAGGAGAACATGAAATCTTAGGTATATAATATGTGTATGCAAATCAGTGTCAGTCATCGATAAATACTTTAAAAAATAATCATATCCTGAGCACATAAGTCGACTAAATTTCTTATCTGCGTTGAGGTTTTTGACTTTATCTTTAAAATGTTAAGTCAAAAAACAGTCACAAATAGTAAACTATTAACTGAAGGGATAATTTATTAATAGAACGCGAAAATTTGAATAATTACCACAGTTACAATGAGACCAGATTACACGACGAATATGAAAATTATAAGATGGCGATCGGACGTAGAAATCACAAGATACCGAAACAAAATTGTATAAAATTCAACTATTTTTAACGTTTTGTTTCGTTTGATTGAATTTATTATATAAACTGATGAAGATTATAAATCTGTCATTTTTTTGTACTTAAATAAGGATTAATTTATTCATGAGTTTTATTTTAAAGCGGGTATTTAAAACGAAAACTATTATTAATATTGTTTTTTGAAAACCTAACATTGAACCTGCAAATACATGTTATGCTTATTACTACTCGAATGTCGTCAAAAAGAACGATATTCCTTGTATATGAGTAATATCTACAATTGATATTACTCATAAGCCGAAACAATATCGCTTATTACATACATTGTAATAAAACAAACGACCTATGAGGGTAGGGGTCACAGAATTGTGGCTTTTAAGATAAATATTTTGGGATTTGGTAAGTAGTAAAATGTTTTTCTGTCGAAGTTGTTGAAGAAAACTCTGCAACGTCAGTCATATAGTAAAAACCTTGCTCTCAATGTTTTCCGTCACGAATTTAATAAATACTTAGAAATTAGTGCAAATCTAGTTCAAGCACACGACTCTTAAGCCACCATGTTAAAACTCCTCACAAAATAAGATGTGTACATTTTAAACTAAAATTAAACAAAAATAATAGTTCGAAATTTAAAATTACGACATCTACCAAGTTTTGATCACGACACTGACGAATTTTAATCAGCATAGGTTATAGCTATTAATACAAATCCTTGAGAATTTCAAATTAAAGACTAAACTAGATTGTATTTCTATGAATTGTGATTCAGATATAGAATATCAGCCCGAGATTTTACATGCAAATTATTAAGTTTTCTATACAAAAATATCTGAAGTATAAACGATATAGAAACAGTTACGTCATATATAGCGTTAGTGATTAGCAGGAATTGATATGTGTTACCATTGCTATGCGCTCGGCCACCTGCGTTAGTTAATTGTGGTTAGTTACGCATAACAAACCTATAGGTATAATGAAATTAATTTTATTTAGTATTCGTAATTAAATAGGATTTACTGTTAGGCGATTATTTATTTGTATAATTTATGTAAACCATTTTAAACATTTTAATTTAACATCGTGTAATTTAGATAAAATTTAAATTACGCATCTAATCTTAGTGTCTTTCTTTTACATGCAAAACAGTAAAGATTCACCCTAATTATTCGTAAGAAAATAAATTGGACTAATTGGACTCATTTGTCAGGTTTAACACAATTTGTATGAAGGAGACGAAATTGTATAGCAAGACAGTTTTTATTTATTGAATAATGCTTTTAAATAATTAAAGTTTCAAAGTATACTTAATTCAAACTGTTAACAGTGTACAATAATAATTTTTATAATTGATTCTTTAATTATTAAAATACTCACTTGTAGATTCAACCGGAAATTCCACAACCACAACACTTAATTCTACATCATAATTTGAATGGAATAAAATTACCTGCACCATACAAGCCAGAACAAACACTAATAAATTATAGGTACATTAAATTTGCTGATCCCATTGTTTTCGGATCATTTTGCTTACACCACCTGTATTGTTACATTGTAATAAAATCGCTGACGAGCTTTGTACTATTTAATATGAAATGTTGCGTTCTAAGTTTGAAATTATCTTGTATAATATTTCAAGGAATCGATAGAACAATTTCCAATTTCAATTTATATGTGATGATTTCGTAAAAGCTTCTATCAAAACATGCTGTAATGATTATGTCTATCAATGCAATTCTTCTCACATGAAAGTTAAAAGAATCTAATCTAAAGCAAGTTGGTTAAATCAGTATATCTTGTCCAGTACCAGTATATCTGTGAAAGCTATCTGAGTATTCAATTATTTTTGATGCCTTGATAGTTTATAAAGTACTTTTAATTTTAATCTTTAAAAAAAAATCCATTTTTTTATTTATTGAATAATTACTCGAAGAACGCATGCTGCATAAGACTGGTCCTCATAAATAATTGCTTAGTTATAAATGCTTAAGTCTTAATTATATTAGAGGCTATGGTAGGAGCATCTGTGATCTGTGAATCGATTTCAAAGTTTTTCCTATTCATGGTCAATGAAAACCTAATTTGAGCTTTTTTACTAGAAATACCTGCTTTTGATATGTAACCTGTTGATACGTAAAATAGTTGGTGTATAACTTTTTTTAAATGTGCCTTGCAATAATTCCTGCTAGGTAATAAAACATAATACCTTTTTCGGGAACCATAATATGCGTTTATGGGATTTACCTACTATTAAACTAAAAACAAGTGTTACGTGGTTCGCATTAAAAGTTTGCTATTCTTCTGTGGTGATGTCAGAAACGTGTTTTTATACTTTTCGACTCCTGCTAATTCATTAATATTTGTTTCGAGACTGTAGGATAAGTTCTACGTTTTTTTTCCTTCTAAAATGCTATCTGACCGTGTGGGAACTAGCATTGTGGTGTGTTTGATGGTTTGTGGTTTGGTGTGAGATTTATTAAATTTGACACATGCCTATGGCTAAGGGTAAATAAACATCATGGTAGATCACATACCTGTCTGTTTCATCATATGGCGAACTTCGATGTTTTTGTTTTTTACTGCGGTAAAAGGACAAAAGATATTCGTGTTTTTCGTCACTGAGATTGGCAAGTCCTCACTGGAATTCTGCAAATCAGCTATAAAAAGTCGTCTAGTCCTAATAGCTACCGAGTTAAATCATTTAAAATGGCGCCAAAATGTAAAAATAATTGACAGTCAGTTGAACATCAGCATTAAACAGCAAAAGAGTTCCATTTTCAAATGTTGGAAAACTACGTACTTTTTAATTATTGTTTATGTAAGTGGCCAGTTCCAGAAAGTTTTAGAGTATATATCCAGTACAATGCTTTCACAGACTATAATTGTAAGAAGCGAAGTGAAGTACTCAACCATGCATAGGTGCGTATCAAAATAATTTGCCAGCTATTATATTATTTACAGGTCGATATAAAATGTATACAGGTCAGGGTCCCCTCACTTGTGGGTTAACCTTGACCAACGTAGGACTTAAAGAGGGTCAACGCGATCCAGAAATTTACGGTAAGTGGATGCGTAGGCGAGTGGAAAAGTATAAAAGTTTAATATTGGCGAGATATATGAATGTCCATAGTACTTTAATTTTACTAACATAGAAAAACACTCTCAATTCGAACCATCTATCTTGTCTCTGTCACTACCATGTCAATTTAAATATAAGCAAACGTGAGGGAAAGAAAAGTTTTTTCACTTCTTGAACCTACAAATTTGAATATTGTTAATTGGGGCCATTTAATAAAACAATAAAAATATGTTTATAAGTGTAAATAAAATTATGATCTTCATAGATACAAAAAATATTTTGTATAACTTGAACTTTAAACACATTATATTTCTTAATTAACGTAAGAGATATACTAATTTCCGCAGACTTATATGTCTTGAACAGTTGGTTTTGATCGAGTTGTAATGGAATCTAAGAATAGTTTATAATTTCGACTGTTTTTTTTTTAAATGTATGTTAATTATAACTGAGCTGGTAGTCTGTTAAGTTTAATACGCATTGAGTTATACAAAATAGTTCAGCCAAACCCTAACCTAAAATAACAGATAATATTTTAGCTGACAGTTTGTTCCATATTAATCCCAGCGGGTTTATATAATTTATAAGTCAAATTTAATTTTTTTTTTCAGGAAACAAATTATGAACACGATTATATTCAGGTGATTAAAATTATCAAGGTACTACTGCTTTGCTGCTATTTTTAATATGAAAGCTGTTATAATTATCGTAACCCTTGTTGCGCTGAAATCATGTTCGGTATCCTCAGAAGAAGAGACAGAAAATTATTTGAGCCACTTATTAGCTGACTTGTGGCTTGAAGGTGCCGATGTTATAAAAATTATTTGGCAGGACTGCTCTAAAAAGGTAAGACGGTATTGTTTTAAGCTTAATCTAATATATAAAATTCTCGTGTCACGGGGTTCGAACTTGAACTCCTCTGAAATGGCTTGACCGATTCTGATGAAACTTTGTGAGCGTATTGGGTAGGTCTGAGAATCGGCCAACATCTATTTTTCATCCCCCTAAATGTTAAGAGTAGTCCACCCTAATTTTTTTTTTATACAATTTTTTTATTTTGTCTTGTATTTTTTTATGATACAACATACAAAAATACATACAATCCAAAATTTTCACCCTTCTACGATCAACCCTTATTTTTTATTTATTAATTGAAAATGGAAATCATATGTATGGTAATTTTGAATAACATAAAAACAATTTTAAAAATGAAATAAGAATATAATCTGTACAATGAAAATCTAATTGAAGTAAGCAAATATGCTATGTGATAAAGCTAAGGAAATATAAACTTTAGATGTACATTTTGTATACAATCCCCTATATGTTATATAAAGCGCCGTCCTCGTTCATCTTGTGTAAGCCTCATAATCTCTTCCGGATCTCCATAATCTGTTTTAGTAATGGGACGCTTCTGTGTTCACTAGTTACTATGCCCTATATCCTCATTTGGAACATAGTACATTCGAAATTAGATGATACCTTTCATTATAATACTGTATAATTACAAATACATATGTGTAAATTAGAGACTAGACAACGTAACACGTGGCAGCCTTGTTTTCAGTAAATAGGTAAATTCAGGTTTTAGATCATTTCCAATAATTGATCTATAATCTGAATTATTCTCTACTTTGACCTTGAAATTACGAATATGTGAAAATTCAGCAATCTAGAAAATGAAATCTGTAGACTATTGTTGAGGTGCCTCAAATTATTCAATATATTTATCATTCTTTTGTCAGTTTGAATGAGTCCATACCTTGATAATAGTTTTTGAATGTGTTTGGTACATCCAATATATATATTTATACCTCGTTTCCATTCTAAAATATTCTGTCCTCGTGATTTAATTAATTACTAATTGAAACGTATTAGTTAAAATGATTAAAATTTCCATAAGAAGATGGATTTATGGGAAAGTAACGACGCAGTTGGTGCAATGACCACAATTTTTTCGTTCCCGGGACGATCAACAGTGTGTGATCAGCTTATGTGTTGGCTGTAATATGGGTGTATTTATAAAAAGTATCTTTGTAAGAATATTAAGTGTCCAAAACGTATAATAATCTCTTTACCTCTATACTCCTTACACGTGTCATTCAAATCAAGCATAGACTCATACATGTTTAAAAAAGTTCACGTTTTGAACGATTCCGCGAGTAGTAGCTAGTTTATATATAAAAGAATTCACGGGACTCCATATCCACTAAAAATCATATTATGTTAAATGTTTTACAAAATTTGTTGTCTGAAAGGGATTTATCGAGGGATTTACTTATGAAAAACCTTCTCTCGGAAAATTCATAATAAATTTCTTATATCATTATTTTATTGCGGTTCAACGAACTTGATGAATAGCAAACTAAATATTTTTATTTTAAATCTCAGAAACATTATTGCTAATTTCTTAAACCTCATTTTTAGGATCTAAGATGATTCTCAAGTTAATTGGAACTACTTATAATCGATTTTAATTTTATACTATGTGTTTTTTCCCCCTTTTTTCTTGTTACTATTATACTGATAGAGTATATTATATATTATCACATTACATTTACTAAGAAATGGAAGTAGTATAATAACGAACCTCACAGCATCGCAGAGGTCCGCGACAGTATTGGCGGGGATATTACCCTTGGACTTGAGAATACAAGAGACAGCAGCTTTATACGAGGCTAGAAGAAACGGGATATCCCCGTACATAAGTGAGGAGACCGGATCCAGCGAAAAGACCGGATCCAGCGAAAAGTGCCGACTCACGAGATGCCCCATCCCGCGGAAAATCCGGTAATTAAGTATGAAAACATTGACGACCCCCAAGAACAATTAGAACTAAATACGATAAGTATATACACAGATGGAAGTAAGAGTGAAAAAGGAGTCGGAGCCGCTTGGACCAAATGGGAACAAGGAAAAGAAACAAAAACTAAGAAAATCAAACTTGCTAAATATTGTACCATTTACCAAGCGGAACTCGCGGCATTGAATAGCGCAATAGAGGAAGCAAAGAACCAAAACAAGTGTACAAACATATATAGCGACTCGCAATCTGCATTAACAGCAATAGCAAGTGGAAGCTCACGAAATTACCAGGTTGTCGAGATTCGCCGCCATCTAGATGAATGCTCTAAAAAAGGTCAAACCATAAAACTATTCTGGACCAAGGCGCACGTAGGCACAACTGGAAATGAAAGAGCGGATGAATTGGCAAAGAGCGCAGCAGAAACATTAAAGACAAAGGCGTCGTATACAGTAATTCCACTATCCTACATAAAGAAACAAATAAGAAAAGACACAATTAGAGTTTGGGGAGAAAGATACAAAGAAGGGGAAACGGGGATGGTAACAAAACTATTCATTAAAAATGTAGAAGACGGTTACAAAATTTTAAAAACGGGGAGGCCCTCGCCCCAGATGGTGCAGATACTAAGGTCATGGACCATTCGTGAGTACCTGCACCGTTTCGGGTTAAAGCCTAGCCCAGCTTGTGAATGTGACCCAGATGTAAGGCAAACGTTGCAACACCTCCTCCTAGAAGTCCAATATTCGGCTCTGAAAGATGCGACCTGGTCATAAAGTCGAAGGAGAGGTAAACCTCGAGAGTTTGCCAAAACTTCTGATGGAGAAAGATCGCATCTGGAAGAATTTTGATGAAAATTATAGAGGAATAGGATATTTAATAGAAGTAAATGTGGGGCGCGTCACGGGGGCTTAGGCCCCCACTTGCCAATAGATATTATAATAATATTTTCAGCAAAGTGCGGGCTCATGCCACGTGGCCGCGCACCACAGTAGATTAAGAAAGAAAATTGTAAAAGATAATGAATGGATAGTAATAGTAGATAGCATAAGAACATTTAGAAAAGTAGCACCCAAACCCCCGAAACCTAAACACGAATAATGAATATAATAATATAAAATAATAATAAATATAATAATGTATAATGAAAGAAATAATATAATAATGTACAATGAAAAAAAAAAAAATAATAATAATAAGATTAGATATAATAAGAAGAGTCCTGGAAATGTAAACCCAACCCCCAAACCTAATAAAACTAAAGCCTCTATTTTATTAAGACGATGGATGAAAGTGAAGGATAGTAGTAGACCACGGCCCCGGTGACAAAGCCGGGGGAGATAGGCCGATAGGTAAAATTAAAAAAAAAAAAAAATAAAAAAAAAATAACGAACCTACCTAGTTCGTTAGGTGCACGACTTCTAGTCATTTATTCAGTTAAATTTCTTTTGGTGAAGGATTTTAACTAAACACTACTTGCATTATGAAACAATGAAATAAACGCTGTAATGCATTCTAAAACACAATAATTGTAATTTGAAATAGGAGCAATTTCACCTTGTGTGGTACAAAAAAGCAACATACAAAGCCACACATTCACGTGAAGTCAGATAGAGCGGACATTCGGATTTCCTAACTCATATGAAAAAGTAAAATTAGGTACAAGCAGGGGATGAAAAGGGATGACAGAAACATTTATTTACGGCGTAGTAGCTATTGGATGAATGTGACTAGATTGTTTGGTTTCTATCTAAAATTATATTTAAATAAAAAACTGCATTTGTACATAAAAGTAAATTTATTTTATAATTTAGGTAACTGGCCGTTGCGTCTTTTTGCTACTTTTGCAAAATTGTGATCAGTAAGAGACATGTTCTTTCTCTGACTGGTTTCATATGTTAAATTCAAAATTTCAAATCGAAAGAAAACTACTTTCCCAATCGACTTAATTTTTATAACCTGTAAACATATAAGGAGAATAAATAACTGGTATGCCATTAATTAAGGAAAATATATAGATATTTTAAACTGATGTCGTTTTGATTTTAAATTTTTCGTCTTCAATATACCTCTAAAGAGATCATATACATCTGTGCACTGTAATTTTAAAAACCCCAAAATTAATTTGGGGGGGGAAAAAAAAACAACACCATTTTCACCAATGCTATTCTGATAGCAAAATTTTTGTAGTGCTTTTTCCATTTATTTCTTTGAATATATTTCAGCTCCTTGATATCAAAGATGCCATAAAACGTAAGGAATATTATCCTCAATTCGTGCGATGTGTAAAAAGGAAAACCCTCAGAGCTATAGACAGGACTTTAAATATGGATATAATACCAATCGCTGAAGGAGTAAATCTGGTTAAGTTTGAACTCGTAGATCGAGTGGGTAATGTTTTAATGAGGAATGATTCCAGGTAAGGTGTTACTTTAAACACTTAAATTATATGCATGCAAATTTTAATTTTAACAAGTTGGAATTTATATGAAAATTATCATATGTTTCACAAATTATAGATTTGCGCTAAAATTTTAGAATTAGATGTAGGAAAGTCTATATTAACGAAATTAAGAATTGATTTCTATTTTGAATTCTGCTATATCTAAGAATAGAAATAAAATAAAATAATTTATATTTGCGAGAGAGTGAATGACCCAAAAGATATTTGTCAACGTCGTATAAAAAGTGGGTTTCGAATTAAATTGCGCAAACATTCGTTCCACATTCAGCAGTGGCCCATAGTAAGCAATATTTACTTTATCTGTAGTAAGTATATAAGTATTTATATCATAAATTTTTTTTTTTTAATTGGATTGGTCAAGAATTAGCCTCATAGAACTCCGTTTATATTAATGAAGTGAGATTTCGCGATTTTTAAAGTTATCCCTCAATAAAATAATAGAGATTTATTTATTTACATAATTAAATATGAAAACTGTTTTAGCCCTTGGAGTGATCCTGACTTAGAGCAAGATGACTGGCGCACTTTGGCTTTTCAGAGAATTGCGAGAGTTCTAAGAACTCATGTCATCAAATTCGAATTTACTGATGACAAACTACTTGAAAGAGGTTCTATATTTTCTCTTAGTTATCGTTTATATTATAAGTTATTACCAATCAGGTACTGATCAATTAAACTACATACTGTTCAACAAAAAAAAATACTATACCTTCATTATGATCGAGTTATATATGAGTTCTTTTTTAAATTAGTGATGATATCATAATAATTTGATTTAACACTATATAAAGTAAAAGATGATGGATGGACAAGACAATACAAGATACCCTAAATACATCATAATTTACATTTGGGTTGTAGATATATAGCCTATAAAGTTTATGTAATTGGATTGATTATTCTTATAGGAACTCCACTCTTATGCGGATTTAGAAAGCTATTTAAATATGTAAATAAACAATGTTTCAGCTGAACAAAGAGGAAGGCGCCGCCATCATATGATGACCATGATGATGTTTGGCATCGTCTCTTTTGGCATGGTCCTAATACCAATGGGTTTCCAGTTTCTCGCTGTACTTGGAGGCAAAGCTTTAGTTCTTGCCAAAATGGCTCTTATTCTCGCTTCTATACAGGGCCTTAAAAAGGTAATTAAATATTTTTCTATCTATAAAGATATGTTTTCGTTTAAATAACCCAAAAACTGATTAATACATAATGATTATTTGAAATGTACGAAACGAGATACTTTGTTTAATTTTTGAAAACTGTGACAAAATATGTAACAAATACGATATAATTTGTAAAAATAGTCATCGAATCGAAGGCAGTAATATGGTCGTGACATACGTAACTTAACGTAACGTAACGTACTTTCAGTAGGTCGGTATTCTATTTTCGCCAACAGTTAACTGTATTTTCAAATTACAACACTAATTTATAATTAATGTGTTGGTAATTTAATTCCACCCTTGCGCACTTAATTCAATGAAACTGTTACGAATTTGGAACGGTTAACATATGAAACTGTGTGTATATATAAACTATTTAAAAAAAGAGATGAAAGCAACTTTAATGTAAACAAAATTATTATCTTTCCGAAACTAGGTTTTAAGTGTAAAAAACAGAGATATTTATACTATTATTACTAAGCTTTGTCAAATAATGCACACTCACACACTCTATTTAGCTACTATTATAGCTTCCAGCTTTCCAGGAACCCAATCCTATGTATTCCTACTTAATATTTAATTTGTTTTTCAATTACGGATATCAAACATTTGACTGTATTAATGAAATCAATCAAGTATTATAAATAGTTATTCATTTCAATTGCACACTTACAAAGTAACCGCTTAATAGATGTTTTGTTCCAGATTACTTCTAGTCCGCTAAATTACGGATTCTATCACTACCCTTACGACCATTACGAGAGGCGCAGTAACGGTGGTCTGCTTACTGCTTTAAAAAAATTTAAATCAAGACAAAATGACGCTCAAAATAATCTCATAAATCGCATTAATAGCGAACCGATTATGTCCCAGCCGAAAGACAAACATGATCGCGAATTCCCTCAAAATCTCAATATTGGTACGCATACTATAGATACACCTATAGTTGATTTAACAACGCACCCGGGAGAGGTACAAGCCACATATTCATTGGAATTGCCGTATAATGGTCTGAACTTTCATGCTTCCCCTAATGTCGTTTCGACTTGATCTGATTTATCAACTATTTCACGAACTACTTAGTGTCATTTTTAATATTTATTCCTATATTAATTACATTATATACCCAAGAGATGTAGTAGTTTATTAAATCACAATAAATGTTATTATATATTTAACAGTATTTTTTTTTATACATTTCGTGTGACACGCGCTTTCCAATTTTGAAAAGTTTTCTGTTTCACATTCTGATAGGTGTCTTAATTGCAATAATAATAACAAAGAAAATAATATATCCGTTATATCTATATAGATATAGAGTTGGTACAAATATGTCACAATTTATACCTTTGGCTGTGAGTCATGATGATATAGTTCTCCTCGCTTATGTACCTATACAAATTCTGAAAAAGTAATGGTATGTTGCGAAATATTACTTCAATAAAAATTTTTATATTGTCATACGAGTATTTTGTTACTAATGAGAGCAACATGAATTAACTGATCAATTTCATGTCGTTCTTTATATTACATTTTACTATACACACAAACTCTCACACACACATACATATACACACACATACATATCCACAATTCTCTTATATACATATACACCTCGTGGTTAATAAGTATTAGTGCATTTGTAATGTTTAGTAATGAAGAGCGGGTTTGTCCCAGTACATGTATGTCATTGGATTATTTTGTGGGAGGCCCGGCAACTACCTTGTATGGTTTAATTGTTCAATAAACGTGTGATTTTTGTATAATTTTGTGTTACTATAGAAATATTTCATCGTGAATTATGGATTCCCGGTAGGGGTCGAATATTACTCTTAAGACTATATGTTAGAGAATTTTTACTGCCGCAATAAACGCTAATGGAAGTCTTACTTACAAAACTGTTTAATTTAGTTTTCCAACTGTGATGCAAATGTATTACCAATTAGCTTCTTGCTTATATGAATAATGACATATGGAATTAAAGTATTCTATTCGTTGCATAAGGAAGATTTTGTCAAAGAAAGAATTCTAAAAAAATATGAAAAGTTATTACGTTTTTAGTTTAGTTTCATATTTTGAGTATTTTAAGAAAATTTTAAAATATAACGTTATGTACTCATCATGTAAGGTTACGATTTCAAATTCCCATGCTGAATGGTCTAAAAGAGTCTATAAGACGTGCAATCCATAAATAACACAAGTTGTAGAAAATAGTAATGTATTCATTTATATTTTTATAAATCCTATTGACCTACCCCCGGGTGAGGATATCCCCGGGCCGTGGAACATCTACCTAAGATTAGAAGACAAATGTTTTACAATAACAAAATTACAATAGATATTTGCTTTGGCTTATTAAATTTTAATTTTAACATTATAGTCTTAAAATCATACCTTAGTGTGATGATTAATATTTTTTAGACAATTTATAGCTTATATATAATTTGTTAAGTACACACTTGTATAATATAATCTTTAGCTTTATTTTTATTTGAACTTATTTTACAATTTTGTACATAGACCTTTGACACACATCTTTTTTTAAAATGGTATAAAATTATCATGTGAGCCTAGCTAACGTAAAAATAAAACAAGGAAGTATTGTTTTAATTTAAGCATATCGATCTCAGTGAAGACTGATTTATGTGTTTGGTCTGCAAAGGCTTCAGGCTTTATCCAGCTGAAATTTGAACTAAAATGTTTCATATTATATTCATAGGTCATCCTATTAAAATATAAGGGACCGACTCTTCATCTGCCTTGCAAGGGTAAACAGGGCTTTTGCATTTGAATTTCAAAGCCGCCATGAACAGTGAAAATCAGTATAATAAGACTCAGTTTATTTTCTCCACAAAATTTTTATACAACAGCTTAGTACATACATTTCATAGTGAGGATGGAGACTGGAGCCTAAAAAACAAGTAGCCCGTGTTATAGGTCTCCAGGATCCACCCCGCAGCCAGAATACAGTTCAAGATCTCTAGCTCAAGCTTATTATATACTAATTAAACAAAGTTTTACTTAAATTAATAAATAAATAATTCTAGTTATTATGTGATAGTACTATAAATAAATAATTTGATAAAAATCATGTATCAGTATGAAGTTTTGTTTTTACCATTGGGGGGGGAACATTATGGTATTTATGACATACAAATAAAGATATTACGCGTGCAAATATGTTTTAGCGTGAGTTTATTATATCGCAAGCATGGGCTTACATTTTACAATTAGCGCAGGTATAAAAAAATTATTGCCTCCATACATTGAGACAATTAGATAGCATAGTAAGTTGCCCCCCCTTTCAAATTTTCATATCGATTGTTTTAATAACACAAATAATTCTATATAAAAAATAAGTTTAATTATAATGGAAATTAAAATTATAAGGAAATTATAACGGCATAAGAAATATTATTTTAAAGATTATGAAATGTTGGATCGTGTTACCTTGTTAGATCTTATTACGGGAGCTAATCATTAAAATTGGGGCGAAACAGGACGCGACTCCATTTTATCTTCGAGATAGTAAATTTAATACAAAGATTATAATTGAGAATAAACATTAAATATTATATTTTGATTGAGTGAACTCAACAAACTAATTTGTGTTCTCAGGGCTTATCTATTTGTATAGTGCCAAACAATCAAAACAACGCATGGTTTAAAGAAATGAGATCGTTTAATTTAGTTAATTTTTTATCAATTATAGTCAGTAGTAATTAAGTTGTTTAAGACTGAAACATCAAAATTAGGATCAGAAAATCCTTGTATATACATAAACTAATCAATGCTCAATATACTTAATTTCTTAGTTAAAATGAATCAAATAATTATAATTTTACTACCTACTTAGTTGGTTTCCTTAAATATATATGTGATTAGGAATAGTCAGTGTGTAATAAAAATACAATAAACGGAAGCTAAGACGCTCGTTAATTATATTGTGATAGTGTGAGTGACACCCACCTACCTCCATTATCCAACACGCCTCAACAAATATCTCATGTCATATCAATAACCTAGGATCTCCATTATCTATGGCTATTCAATATAAAATCAAAGGACTTCACACCATGCCTATCGAGATGCAATTATGCAATATATATCCGTCATGTAAATAGCTAGATAATCTTGGTTAATTTACGAATAACTCGTGAATTTACACGTCTCTTGCCAATGTCGTAGGGATTGGTGCCAGAAACATCATACTGGTTAGTAAAGTATGATCTATAAACAAAATTAAAAATAATTAAGAAATAGGAAGGACCTTCAGCAGTGCACCTATAGGTTACGGTATGACTTTTCACTAAACATCATAGTCGACAAAAAATAGACGTGTTCATTGGCATATTGATTGTTTTGAATAGATTTGAAATTCAGTAGTAGTATTTCCTTCCTAAAATACCTCCTTAATTCAGAGAAGGCATAAACAGCACGTTACGTTTTAATCTATGGCAAACAATGATAAGATTTTAAATATTATTCAACACCTGACCTAAACACAGTTGTGTGAAATTTTAAACTGTGCTGTTATTCTATTTTCAAATTTTTAAAAATAACACCACATATTTGCAACAAGACCTTTGATATTCTAAATTTAAATTAATGATGTATTTTTGAAGATTTGATTTAGACTATATAGAGTATAGACAAACGTGAAGCGCATACAAGGGTGCGCAGTGAATTTGTGTTCCTATAAAGGGAGCCGTCAAAAGCTGCCCCATTCACAAGTTGTTCGACGCCGACGTCACTAGCTCGAACTTTCGGAACTTTTATTGTAGTGACAATTGTTATCATGAGGACGGTTTTTGGTCTTGTTGCTCTAGTGTTTATGTGTAATGGTATTAGCGGCTTACTGTTGCCGGTGAGTCTATTTTCAATATATAGTAACGGTTTTAAACTGCCGTTTTAATAACTATTGTTATAACACTTTCTTTAATAATTAAATAGTTTGTCGTAGATTCCGATATAAAATATTTTATTTTTTTATAAAATCTTCGCATTGGAATATCTGCTACTGCTACTGATTGTAGTATAAATCATTAAACATTACTAAAACCTTTAAAAATCTCGTAAAATTTAAATTTCAAATCTCCGACGACTGATAATTACCCTAACGATTATTAAATAACTATTAAATTAATGAAGTGTTAGAACACATCAACTTTCACATATCAATTTATATTTTTCATTGATTTTTTGCTATTTTTCATGTAAAATCTAGTAATTCACATCAAATCTTGAATTATGTTATCATAGCACGCGTACAGCACGCGACACGTCTTCAAAACACAAATAAAATTATAACGTTGGGCAAATAGTACTGTTATAAATTTAAAATCCACAACAAACATAAAACTGGAAAATCTAATCTAGCCCACAAAAACAAACCTTACTTTGAAATAAATTAATTATACACGCGTTTACAAAGTAATTTTGTAGCAGCTTATATCGTATAAAATGTTTAAGTTCGTCACCAAAAATAAATTAGTATCCGTAATCTGTTTAATAATGATAACATAAAAATAAGACAAACAGGTTTAGTTAGAGAAGAATAATAAAATAAAAATATGACCTATTTAGTTTATATAAAATTATTATTATTTAACCAAACTTGGTTAGTTAACTTGTTGCCGCTGTCGGGTCTACTTGAGATTTTATTTTCGTATATTTCTGTGTGAGATGGTTTATCTGGAGCTGAGTTATAAATTGTATTTTCCAATAAGGTATTTATATGGGTAGGTATGTGTACAAGAGATGTAGTAGTAGTTTCTGGCTAGAAATACTGACGGTTTCTTTTTTATAATGAAGTACTAAAATATAATAAGAACGAAGCATAAGGAGGCGATCGTAATTGCTTCAAGTTATCTATTTTTCTTCATTCAACAGTGCAGTTGACGTGGATATGAATATGTAAAGGATTACCCCAGAAAAAATCTATTACAGAATATAGAAAATATGCACTGTTAACATTTAAACTGAGCAAGCTAGTTGCTCAGTTAATTAACACGAGTTCATGGTATGAAAAGTTTTAATTGTGTAAAAAGATATTATAAAGGTCTGTTTAAGTAGTAGCAAGATCGATTGTAATAAATTTAGATAGATTACACAATCGACCCCCGTTTAAAAGTATCTTCAAAAAGAAGATGTTAATTAAGATATAAACAATTACTAATATCATAAAAATAACTCTGTAGCCCCGATATGTTTATGAGAAACAAAAAACAAATTTTCATCGAATAAAAACATCTTATGCGTTGTTTCTGTGTCAATTTCAATCATGGAATAGTTACCCTTCCATCCTTATTTATACAAGGATCAAAGGGAAACGCAGGTACCTACTACAATGGCTCCTTAATAAATTATGATGTAAGAATAAAATTCAACATGTATCAAAGCACTGATATAAAACAAGAGTCGTAGAATATAATAGCTTCGACTCCAGCATTGTATTTCGTTGTTTGCTATTGTGATTCTCTTGCTCTGGCAAATTTCACGTGTTTTTAATTGTACTTTTTTGTTTATAATTTTTAGGATAAATAAAGCAGTACGGCACCGTTATTTTTTCATTTACAACGCGTAACAATCTCCAATTTCTTTTTGTAAAATCGCCGCTATGAGATACCGAAATAGGCTGTTTAATTAATTTCTGGCTGGTTAGTTAAAACAAGAACGAAAGAGAGATAAAATGTGTTGCTTAAACGTTACGGGTGTTTCATTGATAATTATAAAAGCAATGAGATGTACACAGCAGTATGTATATCATATATCGAAAACATAATTTAAAAATTTGTGTAATACTCAGGGCTTACTTGAGATTAAAGCGAAAAGTTACAATATTTCTCCTCCGTACACGATCATCAACATGCTATGAATACTAAAATTTGTTTTCATAATTATTATAAAATACAGCAAGTGATGAATAAATTCATTGCTTTGGAGTTGTTTTTAATAAGAATATAATAGTTTTATGGGATCGAACCACGTAACTTTTTTATCACATTTTAATGAGTCTTCGTAAGACTGAAGAAAAATTATTTATTGTAGAAATAAATATGTATTTTTTAGTAAATGTGACTACGATATGCAAACCAAACTAACGATGTTTTAGTAAAGAATTATAAAAATTTGTGATACTGGAATATAACAAAGTTAAAAAATACTAAACAAATAAGTCAAGTAGTTTTTTTTTGATAATTACAAATATTTTTTAAGTAGTATCAATTAATCAAACATAAGGAAACAAGACATTCTGATGTTTTTTCTAGACTTATTATTTGTTTTGCCTAGGTTTTTATGTAATATATATAATGTAGTGTGTAGAGAATAAATGGCGTGGATATATTTAATATTAATTTCAATTTTTATATATATATATTTATATAAACACACATATTAAGAGTTCTAATTTTAATTTAAAACTAATATGATTGATTATTACTTGATGGATAATTGATAAAAAATCAGGAATACATAATACAATAATAGAAAAATTCTAATAAGTCTAAAATCTGTATGAATGAATTTAGACGATTTGATTTATAATCATCAATGGGAAATGTTTCAAAAATGAGAATAAATTAAGGGATTTTTATTTATAGTTTATTGACGGTCAATCTGTTCAGACTAAACTAATTAATAAAAACAGAATTTTTATTTAAATACATAGCACATACAAATTTGTGTCATCAATATAATGGTTTTCTTGTAGAAGGAAATAGGGATTCTTGTTACGATATTTACGATATAAGCAAACGCCTCGCAAAGCAAATTTATTATCCTTAGCAGCTGTTCCTTCTGATATTCTGATAAAGCACATGCCACGCTTCTGCAAAGATACTAATTGCTGATAATGTCGCCCTATAAACCAATGTCTTAATTTTCCTTCTTTGTGACTTTTTTATGTCAGTAAAGATTCTATTTTTTAAATTTTTATTTATATTTATGAGAATATACAAGCCTTGCTTCAAAATGCTCATTCAAAATAGGATAACAAAACATATTTATTGGAGAATTAAACTTGTGTTTGCGGTTTCTAAGACTCTTTTGTCCAAGATTCTTATGTAGAATTCATTTATTCGGAGAAAGTAAATGGAACTAGTTTTAGAGCTTTGCCACTTGCTTTAGGATGTGATTCCTGAATACATATACATATTTTTATACCATTTTCCAGTAAACTTAATGTAAATAAGAAAAATAAGAAAGTCTACTACTAAGTTCTCACGCGGACTTCTTCGACATTCTCAAATAGAAACGAAGTTTTGAAACGCATTGAAATGTTATCTTCTTTCGCACTTACGAGTTTCTATTTATATCAATATATTACAGCGTGGGACTATATAACATATATTCGAGATGACATATGTTCGCAGGGATTACGCTACGCCTCAAGAGATCCGCCGTTGTCGAGGTTCTCGAGAGTTCGACGCCTGCCACTTCTCACACATCGTGTCATAGATCCGAATGAGGGTTAGTACCCGATTGTGGTACTTATGTTGTATGTATGAGGGTTGATTTTATTATTTCATTACAAATTGTAGTTCTTATTTTCTCTTAATTTTCTATGTATGCCGAGGTTAATGATTTTATGGTGTGTCGTGAATATATATTTGTGTATTTCATGAATTAAATATACAAAACGCCGTTAAAGTTAGCAGTCGAATGAATTTAATCCTCATATTTTTAGACCACTGTTTCTAGTCACTTATAAAAGTAGGCCAAAAAGTTGTTGTTCGTTTAAGCATCACATAGGAATCTTCTGCAATACTTGAAATCATTTTTCAAGTAAATCTGACGACCACATAATTCATTTGACGAATAATGTTTTGCTTATAAAATCAAAATGGTTATGAAAACTTTTTACTGAATTTTTATTTGAGTCAACTGTAATTGTACAACGACATCGACTACTATAGGAGTTGTTACATGAATCTATACGAGATTTATGATTATACGAAAACGTTATCTGCGCTGTTTATAGATTGTTTCATGGTGACATCTGAAGAAGGCGAGCTATTCTTCAAGTCACCAACCGACGATCCAGTGGTGTGCGGTATCTACATGATAGCTGAGCCCGATAAGCGAATCCAGGTCACGTTCAACTACCTCGACGTACCTTGCGATAATGGGGGACTAGTTGCGGTGAGATTTTTATTCGTTTAACTTCAAAAGGTATTTTATTGAATAAATATGATATATCCTGAAAAAATCATGAACATCGTCACAAAGTAATAGTAAAAAAAAATATAATTCATAACGGTGGCATAAGATACTTAGGACATTCACAATTTTATGACAGATTACAATAATCGAGAATAAATAAAACCTGCTCAATTGTTATTTTAAAATTGTTTTCATTGCGCGTAAAGGTGCTGTAACGTGTTCAAGACAAATTGACTCACCCTTTTATATTACCACTTAATACTTTATCAAAAATGGAAATATGAGCTTTGCAATAAAGACTATTTAATCTCATTGTCCATTAAATCCTGTTCAGAGTTTTAATACAATCATCGTCAAGTTGTTCACAAAGTGGTTAGTGAAGAAGTTTAAGTTTTCCGATTGTACTTTAATTTTCTAATGGATCTTTAAGCTACTTAAGAGCCAAGCTCGGATATCTACATAATACAACTTCGAGGTTCTTCCTTAGTTATATTTTTACTTTGACGAACTACTCATTTTTTCAAATGAAAATTTTGTTATTATTAACATAACAACATATACTTAATAGACGTTTCATTGTTTAAATAACTATAAAATGCACAATTAGGAACTTTGTAACCCGTTCACCATCATTTTAATGTTCCACGAAATCTCATCGAAAGTAGTTCAAATACTTAAGGAATTATCATTTCATATTTATAATTACACGAATAATTTAATACTATTGGGTATAATTTTAGTGGATTGATGGATGGGAGTTAAATGGCCAAGTGTGGCCGGCGGATTCCTGGGACGATGATAGAATGTTAGAGTCTTGTGATCGAAGACCACAACGAAAGCTAGTTTCCCGTCAAAATGCGGCTCTCATACAATATCGCGTACCAGCACGAGGAAAAGGTTTTGCTGTCACTATACGACATTTGAAGAATACAAGACGTAAGATTCCTTATTATTATTTAATTTGGACAGGTTATATGAGGATCCCCTCATAGTATATAAAATTGAATCTCACTGACATGGGAGAAGTGCGAAGTAAGGGACCTCGCCTTCCTCGATGGTGGCCAACGTCACTATGGGCTTATTGGGAGACTTGCCGTCACAACGGTGGCAACAGAGCGGCGACTTATAAAGATGATCACTAAGTAGGGAGGCCGTAACAAATATTTAAAAACGATGTTCAGTGCACATTCCTCTAGCGCCATCTGGTCGCTGTCACTCGAAGTCCTGGTATAAGGAATACGGGTAGCTACATTCACATAAATTTCCTTAGTGTCATATTTCTGAGAAATTTCTTCATTTGATGAAGACACTTTAATGAGCGGATTCCCGTAAAATATTTGCACCACATCTTTCACAGTGATGATATTTACAAAATCTTTTATTTACAGTTTATACCCGTTAAATTTAATAGTTTTATTTTAAGAAGATTTCTTTTGGAATATTATACATATATACTGAAATATATATGTATTCCGGCTCAGAAAAGAAAAAATATATATCCCTGATCCGTGATCAATTCTATGATTGAGTCCATTTTCTTATGTTTATGTATTGAGTTATAAGTAATAACTTTCTTTGTATCTCGAATTGCTTTTAGCGACAAAATAATTTCGTTGTTATTACATTTTGTCCAATATATTGAGTAACAGAAAGCAATTATTGTTTTGCAGAGAGGCTTTCTCTTTGTAATAAAACGGGTACGTTACCCAATAATTAGGTAATTTGAATCGAATTTCAAAGACCCACTAAGTACAGTTAGTAATTTTTTTGCCAAATTGAAAAAAAAACTTATTGAGACCTAAATTATTAAAAGGACGCCTTTGATCGAGGTATATCGTCAGCCGGCAGTTTTCATTACGACGGAATGATCATGATTCGTTAATTATTTTTATGAATATGTAACGTTTTCTACTAAACCTGAGTCGTGCTTCATAGTTTAATTAGTTTTAGTGTAATAAAGCAATTTCTTTAATTAAACGCAAAGTGTCTGTATAAAATGTTAAGGGTTTTTATAAAACAATTTCCGTCACATATATTTGAAATAAATAATATACATATCTTTATGATATAAATTCTTCTGTGAGTGTGTATGTCACTGAACTTCTCTCAAACGACTGGACCGATTTTGATGAAATTTTTTGTGTGTGTTCAAGGGGATCTGGGAATGATTTAGATTCACAATATTATATAAAATTCTCGTGTCACGGGGTTCGAACTTGAACTCCTCCGAAACGGCTTGACCGATTCTCATTAAACTTTGTGAGCGTATTGAGTAGGTCTGAGAATCGGCCAACATCTATTTTTCATCCCCCTAAATATAAGGGTAGTCCACCCCTAAATTTTATTTTTATTTTTTAACAAAATTTTTATTTCTATTTTTTTATGATACAACATAAAAAATTCATACAATCCTAAATTTTCACCCTTCTACAATCACCTTATTTTTATTTATAATTGAAAATTAAATAATTAAAAACAGTTTGGGTCAGCTAGTATGATATAAGTTCCAAAATCTATGTTTTTAAATTTTAATCGCCCTTAAATATAATAAAACGTGTGATTTTCCCATGGTCCAACCAACGTAATAAACGAGAACCAACGTTTTATAAGTCATATTTTGTAGGTTTAATCATTCCTCTTCCACAGCTTGCAATATAATGTTATTCGGCTCAGAAGGAGTATACACGCTACGCAACCACGGCGAGGCCGGAAACTGCTCTATCATAGCAATATCTCCGACAATTGTTCGTATACTGGACTTGAATGTTGGTCAGACAGTTAAAAGAGAAACGCTGCTTGAAATGGAGACGGGGACTATTCATCGTGTACGTAATATTTATACTAAACCCACACCGAGACTGAGTCACCTAAACTGCAAAAATGATTTGTTCATATGGCCTTTTAGTTCATAACACATCTTTAGGGTCCGATATCTCGGGCATTTCAAAAGAAATTTAGAACTAGCAAAAAAATCTTAAATTTAATGTTTTAAATTTTATTATACACTATTATTAATAAATTACTTTCAATATTTCACTAGTCACATAATGTGTAAATTCCCACGCTAGAATTTTTTTAATAGTTATAAATAGTTAATTTAAACGAGTTTAAATTAGTTGTCACAGGGTAATTGGAAAAATTCTGAAAACAATTTCTCTGTTAATTAAGAAATTTTTAATCGTTTTTGTAGCAATCATAAAGAAACGCTTTGAGTTTAAAAACAGCTTCCTCAAATAAAATTAAGACTGTGTAAGCGTCAATAATGAAAGTTAATATTGCATTTAGTATATATGAATAGTTTTTGTGCTCATATATTTAATCTCATATAAAAAACCAGTATGTTTTTTCAACACTCCACATCTTTGAGACAATTCCACACACTCGTGCGAATTTAATTAGTTGTTATTCAAACAATGTGCTTGTTTGTCAGTGCTCAAAGCGTGGCTTACCAGACTACGTGGACATTGGTGGCGCAAGTGGACTTGATCACACCCGGATGGAGGTTTTTGACAGCATGTGCGGCTTAGATTCTAATGAAGGTATGGTTCATCGTCAAGGTTTGAAATGTTTTTATTTGACATTATACTTCTTTTCGCCTGACTCACAATTTCATCTATACACGCTGCAATTTAACTACAAGGAGTAAAATAAATCTCTTAAATATATTTTTATTCACAGGTAAACTTTCCAGTACACAATTTGAACAAAAATTTTCCAACAACTTCATAACGCGTTCTAGTTACCGTCTTTTCTTCTCAATGACTTAAATGTTAAACTGAAAATATTTAAATAGTTTTCTTTATGAAATGACATCAATCAAAATGCTATTAAGAAAATGAAAGCCGATCACAAGACTTGTCAAGTTCTAATGATAAAAAGCGATTTATATGATAAGAAGCCTTTTTTAACAAAAAAGTTGTTATAGACCATTTACCATATGATTTTAAAAGACTTTTCAAACTGATACACAAGAATTACCTATTAACTTAAAACTTGTATAAAGGCGAATATAATTATTCGCTACGGCGTTTCCACTTGCTTTTCAGCAGTCAGCGTGGTTGGTTAGAACTTGTTAGGGTTATTTTGGCAGAGCACATAAATAACAAAAGAAAACGATATAATAATATAACGATATAATATAATTTAGGAAAGATATATAATACTATGGTACATACAGAAATGTAAAATTGAGTATCTAAATATACAGAAACTGACATCGAACAGATACTAAGTAGTTACCGTAAAGCTGGAACTCCTAACAGAACTTAATTTACTTTTTATAAAACTGAAATTGTTTGAATCACTGAATGTCATATAAAGCATAATAACATTTGTATCGACATATCCTGATTAATTTAATATTAAACCTATATCAGATGGCTTGAGTCACAAAATTGAGTTTTGTTGAAGTTTACCTTTTGCTAATAAGCTCCAGGAAATGGAATCAGTTTATTTTGCATGTAATTTTATTTACAAAATATTTTTATTCTGCCAATTGTTGTTCAAATTAATATATCTAAAAGAAAATGTTTTTCTTTTCACTAACTTGAAACTAAACGCCAACTTGGTTGCCTGTACCACGCGTGCGTTTGGTCAATGCCACTATGTACCTAGCTTATAATAATTTAACGCATTTTAATTGCCAGAAACATACTACATATTATGAGATACTTAATATGCAGCAAAACTCTAAAAAAATAACTAAAATGAAACAATACATTTTAAAAGATATTGTTAGTCTTAAATATCTCTAAAGTCCACGGTGCTTGCTTACTCACATTAAATTTTATTCGCATTCGCAATATCTACGAGTATATATAAACATTTATATATTTTCGCATAGCTTTATATTCGGCGCGTCTATAAATTCAATAATACTCCAACCATACTTTCAATAACTACTTTAATTTTTCTAAATATTAATATATCCTATAATAATACTATGTCAAAGCTTGAAACCACTTTTGTTATAAGTCTGTAATGCTTATAGTATGTTAATGTCGGCTAACAGGCATGACGCAATCAATTTGCTGCGGGCTTCTTAAAATATGTTTAAGATAAAATTCTCTGTTTATTTCACAGGGCGTCAATCACTTAACACAAAAATTTTAAGAACAGAATTGTCTTTGATAAAAGTATCTAAATTGAATTTTCAATTTGTTTAGCTTAAATGTAAACATTAAGTGTTCATCTGGTTAATCGAATGAGGGAATACCAATATATTTTCTGTCATTTAAATTTATAATGAAAAATTATAATTATTTTTTAGATACATCTATAATATTATAAACATTACGTCACATCCTTAAACAGTGTATATATTTTTAAATAATTTCAAAAATAAAACGATTGATAAAACAAATTTTCCAACACGTTGTTTCGATTTAGTCATTTTAGTTTACTGACTTATATCATAATTATCATTAATTACTCATTACTCGTCCTAGTAATAAATCATGTCAAAGGATAGTTTTACGCAAACTCTTTGTATTCAACATAAAAGTGCACTCTCCATCAAAGCCTTCTAATACATAAGTATTTTAGTGGCTTTGTGTTTGTAAGGAATTGAATAGTCCTATTGTTAGACGCACTCTGTTGGTCACTGAAAGGAGCTTTATGGCTATTTTTATAAACATCGAGGATATGTCCTTTGTATTCTGCAGTGTGAAGTTTCACTCTTAATGGTAATAGAACTACATAATAAAATTATTATGACGTTAATGTCAGAATTTGGTTAATAATCCCAGACAATAAGGAGTATTCTTGGGTTCAACATTATGAAAACTACAAATTTAAGTAAAAAATCTGTTACTTTGTTTGTAAAATCGAATATTTGGTGGTTATTGTCATTATATTTTTTCCTTACAGGCCATCGTCCCATTTCTATCGCGTGTGAAGACACTGTGGTTCGGCTGGTTTCTACTGGACGGTACCAGAACTCTGTAACGCTCGCCTTTTCTCCAATGCCCATGGAACACTTAGAACATGCCGACTTAATATGTGGATTAAATGATATTTAAAACTTACGTCAAATATAATTATAATGTGCGATTTCAAATAGGGAATACTATTTATCGTGGTCTGGTTAGTTTTAGATCCATTATGACCTTGTGAAAAGTCTTCAATAAGCGGTCGCTTCAAATACACATGCTATTTTAATTATACATTAAATCGAAAAACAAGCTTTTGGAATTATCATGTCCCAATTTAATTGATGAGTTTCACATGTTACAAAAATACTGTAGGTGATGAAATGTCTCTTGTCATTAAAGTTGCTATAACAAAGAGTAAAATAATAATAAGAATTTTTTTCATGTGCTTGAAAGATAGCTTGTGTATGTCTTATTTAAGAGTCCTAAAAATATTCTAGTCATAATAATTACATATAATGTATTTTAACTATATATTAGTAGATCCTAATAAAGAAGTTATTGAATAGTATTGTATCATTAAGGTTTTCATTTCTAAGTATAATTATTTTACGTACAACACCTACGTGCGTAAACTGGGCTTACTTTGCAGTTAATTCCTTAAATTACATTTTACAACCCTAAATATTGTATAGGACCTTTTTACTTAAAAGGAACTCGTAAAAAGAAACTACAAAAAAATTTGAACAATAAAAAGACACAATATTTTATATATTTTTCTCCTAGTTATCTTAAATTTCTTTTTCATTTTGCTAGTATCATCCTTATGATATGAGGATTCGACTGACTAAAATTTAAAAAATGGAAAAAATTGTGTAAATTAAAATTATAAATAGTTAATGAAAATCATATAAAAACAACCCATATTTCCAAATGTTCCACGTCCTTCCCGTATTTTCAGCTTCGCATAAAAAACGTTATCATAAAAATCAAACGGATACGCATCTGCGAAATTCGGTGTAAGCGGGAAAATAAAGCATGGTGAAAATTCTAAATGAAAGAAAAATTAATAAAACTCATGGTTGATTAAAATTATAGCATTTTATTTCTGATTATGTTATACAGTCGAACAATTAAACAAAACTAACCTAACAGTTGCTATTTTAGAAAACTATATTTGGCCATGAAGACTTTTGCAATCAGTTTAACTAAATATAGGTTATATGCCTCTATAAAATTTAGCATTTGTTGCAGTAAAATAATTTATGTATTTGTTGCAGAAATTACTGCACATAGTGGGTCTATAGGGTCTGATCGTAATTGTCAAACTTCTGTTCCAATTTTGAAATAGTTATTTTTGCAATAAACACTAAATTAAGTTTTTATGCTAGTAACAACTAATTCTACAAAGCTTCAATCATAGACATAGAGCCCAAGTGTCATCAGGTGTTCCAAAAGTCTCCGAGACTTACAGCTGACAATTATGAAAAACCTAGCTGTCACACATTCCAATCCTTAGATGATAAACATTCCCTGGATCATCGCTTCAATAGTAGTACATTGGTCTAATATAGCTATGGAAATCCTCTATGTCAATGGTTTTAACATACAATGATTAATATGAATTTATGAAACTGATATTGTCAATGTCATTTGCATTTCGGTTTTAAAATATATAATTTGAATAATCAATGTCCATCTACTGTATACATTATTTAGCACCTAGCAATTACAAGGTAAAGCGATCTAGAAATAGTTTCTACTGACTTTGCTCTATAGTCACGGTTAAAGTTTGATAGTTCTTGTCATCCAGGCAAGCGTTAGCCATTTGTATTAAGAGTTTTATTTGGAACATATTGTGTGGACCAATTTTTATACAGGACAATCATAATTAACTTACGTGAAACGGCGTAACTTCTGTATGGTTATAAGGAATAGTTGACAGCAATTGGTTTTATCATCGGAAATTTTTAACAAAAATAATAATTATGTAATATTAGATTCATATTTGACTTATGACCCATCCAAAACATATTAAGAAACAATTTGAATATAACACACGAAGGAATAACCTAACACTTATACATTTTAAATGTCGAAGCGAAACTAGACAATTACTACGTTAACATGAAATACATTATCAAAGTTAGGACGTTTAAAAATGTAAGCCATTTAATACTAGCTTTAGCTGTAGACAACAAATTTAAATTTCAAACAAATTTTCAGAATACGTTGACAATAATAGACAATATTATAAATTTGTCTTAAAAAATGATATCTATTATTACGTATAAAAATATAGTTGAATAATTTAAACATAATTAAAGAACTCATAGTTACTAAAAATTATTTATACATAACTTCTCAATTTAAGACTACTCCTACGTCAACATATTATAAAATGCGTTTAAGTAGGTCCATTTTACTAACAGCAGAACACATTGATTCTATGTATACATTTATTTTAGTTAAAATACGAAGCACGATAAGCTTGGAAATCCAAGTCAACAAAAAAGTATATATAATGAAAAAAAGGAAAATAAAACAAACTATTAGGATACCTATTTTAATACGGCTACCACCTATTAATTACAATTGTTAGATGTTCAAATATAACTATGATTTACAAGATCTTAATATTAAACTAATTAAAGCTATCCCAGACAATTTCATTTTTTGTGTGCTCAACAAAGCATTTGTGCTACATGTTATATCCAAAATTAAAAATAACTATGTTTATAAGACGCAGCTTTCAATTTCGAATATGGCAAATATCTAAAGCTATATAAACTCTTCAGTAAAGTATTTGATAAGATCGACCTAATGCTTTGCAGAATTAAAATTCCTTAACTCATTGGACTCTCAATAAAATATAAGCCTCAATCTCGTGATATTTTTTAAATTTAAATAAACAAATGTTTTTTTAAGTATACTACTACGTTAAGACCGCTTGTGTTGAAACAAAAAAAGTAAGTATAAAAAGAGAAATAGAAACAAAATAGTACTGACGTTAATTATTTTCATATAAGTGAGCTATTTTAAGAATAGCAAGTGTAGAATTAAAATATAATTAAAGAGACAAAAAGTATTAATTATTTTGTTGTAATGGTCCTTCTATTTACTTTTTATTGTTACAAAAATTACGTTTCTAGTCATTCTTGGTAATACTGTATACGTTGTTGACAGTACACTTTTTCAGCGAGTATTTAAGTGTTTCTGCATGCGTGACTAAGTTTATAGAGAAATTTCAAATATTTTTGAACTTAACTTAGAAGTGGTTTTTTATATTTGTATAATGTTGTATATGAGTTTGATACTATTGTGTCACAGGACAAAAAAATGGGTGGTACATTATTCCTTTTAATAACTCCTTATAACGTTTTCGAGGATAGTAATTGACGTACACATAGGTATAAATATATCTATCGCTAAAGATATAAATATTTTGTCCAATTTACTAAATTCATAAGATGATTTCCACTTAAAGCATTACTTTTACACGAGTATTTTGTATCCTACAAAAAAAAATAACGCTAATTCAAATTCAATTATACATCTCAACTTGTCTCCTATTAAGCAATTATATAATGACAGAATTACGTATTCGTAAAATATTATACTTAATATTGATAGTGGTGGTTATTTTAGTTCCTAATAGTCAAGATATGGTGTAAAAATAAAAAAAAAGATATATATACATCAATTAAAAAATAGGTCAGCTTTCTAATAATAGAGAAAGGTCTACTATCTATCTATTAATAATACTTCAGCGTTCTTGCAAGAAAGTGCAACATTCTATAAAAAGTACTTTATGAGTCCACTTAGCATAGCTCTTAGCACTTTGTGTTGATATGTATAGACAGTGTTTGATCGAAAGCGATCTGATTAGAAGATATATTTACAAAATACTATTAATTTGTCAAGTCATAAGATTTTGGGATTCATAAGACTTTTAAATGGTAGTAGCATCCTAAAAAGATGTATATTAGTAAAAATTTAATTCACTTTTTAAATTCTATATTAATATTTTTTTATACAAATTTCTAAAATTTATCTACCTTTAAGATATGTATCAATTGCTATCAAAGCAGGCACACATTGATATGTATAGTGATAGTTCAAGTGTAAGCAGAGCATTGCTTTAACAAAAGCCCACACAAATTTGTTTCTAGAACATCTTCACATTTAGTATATACCTCATCTAATTTTATAATTTATGCTTAAATCTATATAGTTGTATCTGTTAGCGGAACTGATCATATATCTCTATAAAATATTAATTTGCGTGTTCTCTGGACGATGGTGAAACATCTTGTCTTTGATTTATTTTTTAAGTTTATATTTTCGCCCTTATAGTATACTTTTTTGTGTCTCTACAACTAATTAGAAAACAACAACCATCCATCAATAAACAGCCAAATACTTACTACTGACTGGTTACCATAGCAACGTGCTTCACTTATTTAAACAATGCACACCGTCCTGATTTTTTTAAATAAATATTCACAGATTTATTGACCATTCTTTTTTTAAAATGCTTTAAAGCCATTTTAGGAATGACACTAATTTGGTTTTTTAATGTAACAAAAAGTACAGTTTCCCTATTTTCATTCTGTAGAATTCGTTCAGGCTACCTACTTAATTGTCACTTGTTTAATTTGTCATGGCAGATGACATGTATCTAGTAAGTAGTTGGATCTAACCAAGCAACAACCTCGCTACGTGTAATATTTTCTACTGGTGCCTAAGGGAAATTAGAGAGCTGCAGAAGTGGCAAGGGTGGTGAGAAGTACTATTGGTAGAGTTGTGCCTGCGACGCTACTGTAGGGCCCTGTTACTGCTCCATCACACGGTACATGCTCCAACTCTGAAAAAACGATTATTTATTTCATACCATTAGTATAAAAAATGATTCATCAACACAATACGAAATCAAAAATAAAAATTATGGAAAGTCATTCATGGTTACACATATACTTTTAAGGAAACCGTAGACTTGCCACTCCGCTTTGAGTTTATAATACCTCTCTCTGATATCTCCTATCCATTATTATATACAGTATTAGCTACATAGATATATCCAGAGGTCACCGCTAACCAAGTGAGGGCATAAAACAAATTACAAACACAAGAGTGCACTGTGAAAACGTGACAAGGAATTAAGCTTAATTAGTGCAGTCTTTTTAAAATAATTTCAAACATAAGAACTAAGAAGTGACCATGAGAGATAAAGAATTAAACAATTTGCTCGTATTATTTAAGCTCGGGTCGGCGAGTAATTAAGGCCTTGAACCTTATACCAACGTCATCAACATTGGCCTAGTCACTTTGTTAAAGAAGATGTCTTAAACAAGGAGACTAGGCCAAAGAAATTTAAGATTTAAATTAGCGACTTAGCGTAAAGGGACATTGATACAAGCATATCTTATCTTTTCAAGTATCAGATTTTGATAGATCTAAGTTACGATACGTGAGAAATCTTTTAAGTTTGTAAGCGAACATGATTATAATGATATTGTCTTTTATTAATTATTTATAATTAAAAAAAAAATAAAATAATAATTTTGACAATTAACACCTTTTGTCTTCAGTCTACCGTGACCACGCACGCTATAAAGCACGCGAAACGTCAGAAAAATTTTAAAATAATGTAATATATTTAAATTTTGTAAAATACATAACTTAAACCGTTAACAAAGTGTTTTTCTTAAAATGATTATAATGTCGATAACATTACCCTAAAAGGCGCATCAAAACCATAGTATTGCAAGTATTTACCATCGAGTTTTAGCAGGAAGTCATTCCAAAATGCACAAGCCGACGCACGTGGTCCCCGTGGGGCGGCGGGTCCACTCGGGCCGTCAGCCGTATAAGTGTAGTAGTGAGGCGATGACCGAGAGTATAGTGGCCACTTCTCATCCGGTTTGTGAGGCTTGCTGTAACACGTTTTTGTATAGCTATCAATCGTGGAATGTATGCACGTGCACAATATGCAAAAAGACTTTGTTTTTTTTTCATAAAAATTCCACAGCGGATACAGTTTATTACTTCCATAGGAATCGCGTATTTAATCTAAATCATTTATTAAAATATGCCTTTAACTAGTTTTTATTTAGATAGTGTATCAATCAAATATGTAATCAATCGGTCTCATTGCAAGTAATTTTCTGTATATATTACTGTCAAAACATTGAGATAAATGAATGTGAATTTATACTGTTATATTAATATATAATTAATCTAAAATAATTGTGTCTTTGAAATCTAGAAATCATTGCCAAAAATAGTTTTTCAATAATCACCAACATGCTTTAAACTAACCCAGTAAGCGCAAATCTTGTAAAGGACTGCATAATGTGAGCAGCGAGGTCTCGTTCCCTGGTATGGTACTGTAAGGACATGTTCAGGGGGTGGCCAAACACATACTCCATTTCATCTCCATGCATGACTCCCATCCATTCACCCCAAAGACTGGTGCTGGTACGCTAGAAATAATTATAACAGCTAAAATGACGAATACAAAACACACAGACATAAAAATCTGTTTTTTTTTTCTTAATTAAGCTTTTATTAAACACCCATATCTGAATGTTCCGTGAATTAGTTTTTAATGAATGTTATTCGTCTTCAATAATTGATTATACAGATAACCTGTGCTTTTTAGCCGACAATAATAACCAGATTTACAAGAGAACCAGTGAAAATCACTAATATCAAAGGATGTAAAAATTATTTCTCTAGTTAATGGTTTGTGGACATTACGTGTGAAACATTTTCCGATTTGCTCTTATTGTTCGAGTTCAAATTAAAAGCTTTAGTTGATGATTGAGGAGTAGAGGTTACATTTGATATAGTAACGCAAAGGTCAGAGCATAATATGTAACTGTAACTGGCTCAACGCCTACATAATGTCACAACATACTCAACATCTATAACGAACTTGAAAGGGGAGCACCTTTTGTGAATCCAAAGAGATGTTATATAACTATTTATTGACAAAGTCGGTATATCACAAGGAATATTCAATATGTTTTTTTGTCTACTGTAGTTACTTTTACAAGCAACATCGTTAGGTATTCAATCTTTGAGATCTTATCAAAATGGAGACGGAATGTGGAGCAATTCCCTGGAGAAGTAGCGGTATAAAAGTAACAGACTTTTAACCTTCAGCTTTATCACTTATATTTACTTCCATATATTTTTTACGGGTTTATGCTTTAGTACGAAGGTGGAATTTTGTCAAATTCCTCAATTCGTAGATGTATACGTAATAAAAAATTTAGTTGTTCAATTGAACAATTTACTTTGAATTACAATGTACTTTTCGAATTACACGCTTAAACATACAATAAAGCGTTATATAAGAAGAAGGGTTTTTTAATAAATAATATTTAATTGTATAAGTATTGCATTTCTTAAATTGACATTTCTAACTTCAAGCTAAGCGGATTTTTATAGGATATTTTACTTAATCTGTTAGTATAGGTAGTACCTGCTGCCAATGGAACGCGAACCATTACAACTCAGAGACATTCAAGAAAAAAGTGTATCGTTATGTTAAAGGCTGGCGACAAACTTGTGAGGCCGCTGGCATTGTGAGTGTCCATGAGCGGCCGTATCAGATATATGAGACTCTCATCTGATACATCTGATAATTCAATTATAAGAGCCTCCTGCAGATGTAATTTAAAAAATATAAAAAGACTATCAAATTACTCTTTCCTGAAAGACCGTGCCATGACCCATCTCATATTTTGTTTCACTTAACTTCAACAAAATTAGCGAAATGGAAGTAGAATAGCTTTCGGTCATGTCTCGAAATAGCTTTGTTAATCTGGTGACCTTTGCCTTATTAGGTCTTTGTGGCTAATTCGATAATATCTCATCTTTCTTGATATAAATTCTGTAGTAACATTTTTGAGACGAGAAGGCAGGAATCTTAAAAAGCCAGTATTGTCTGGTTTCATATCGTCGATTATGATTTTAAAAGGGAGCAGGAAATTGTATGCTTTTACTAAGAAGCTTATTCAGGAGGAACTATATAAAAAAGGTATATGACATAATTTTTAACATCGTCCAAGTATTCAAATTCTAACCAAGAATCTTTATCGATCATAAATCACTAACAGAACAAGCCCTACTAGCTTTTAGATTTATCGCTCCACATTTATCTTATTTTGGTGCTATTTCATCTAAAGGCCGCACTTTTTCGTTCGCAAAACGCTTTAAATATTGCCGAGAGCTTTACCTAATTTCCTAACGCAATTTGCAAAAAAAAAATTAAGTAATCACTACGTACATATATTTTCTTGTTATCATTGCAATATATAGTAACCCAAATCTAGTATTGTTACAAATATAGATCGTTTTCCACGTGATACAAATCGAGATTTCATGTACTAAGAAATCGCTTAGTACTGTATCCTATTGCTTTTTTATTAAAAAGCAATAGGATACAATACTTATACATATATTAGTTTTTACGCATAAATTTTTATGCCATAATTCTCATCTGTCTGCCCAAAAACAGTTAGTTATATAGGGTATAGACCTAGAAAGCACATAACTAAATTTATTCTGGTTTACATCAATAAAGAAACACTTTGATGGAAACATATTACACTTAACATACGGAAGCCCACGAAGTGACTCTTAAATATTTAATCATCTCTTGGCGGTGACCCAACGAGCTATATGAAAATTAGGGTATTACGCAACAAAATTGATTTTGTACTGAGCGGTACCGCTTCATGAATATAAAATAAGTTCAGCAGTATCAAGATCCTGACCAAAGCATTGTTTAAATTCCAGAACGACATTTCCAGAAGAGAAACGTAGCGAAGTAGACTTCGCTCCGTAGAATACATTCTAATCTCAAAGAATAGCTTTGAATTGAATAAGAATGAATTGAAGTCGTATCTTTAGTCGCAGTAGTAAATAAAAATTGTTCGTAAATCTATCGGCAGTAATTGCTGCAGAACAAAATAATTTAGGGTAAAAAATATTTTAGATAATAATGTAAGTTAAATAAAAGCTTGTAAAACAATGAATCTCTCAGGAATAACGTTGTCTGAGGCTATTCAATTCATATACATATATTATATCTATATGCTATACCATTCTCAATCTTATTTCACACTCTAATTCATTTTAGGTACGCATAATATCAGATTAAGTTATAAATCTACAGTCTAATATTAAATGTTGATGATTGATGAAACAAGGGATAAACCAAAATAATGGTTAAAGGTTATATTTCAAAATCAAACGAATGGATTTAAAAACAGCCATCAAAGAATTCCTTTGAACGACCGGTGATTCCAGAAAAGAGCAAACGGCGGTGCTTATAAGCGCCCTCCTGTTTGGTTCGTTACCCAAATTAACGTGTTAGTACCGGTATGTCGTTTCAAGATCGTTTTCGCAGAAAAGCCTTTGAGATTTTTACAGACGAGACTATACGAGAACAAATAAATAAATTGTTGTCATAATATTGTCCCCTTCTTTTATAGTCGACTTGATTTATATAAATGCTAATTGATTAGTGCATGATAAGAACAATCGAAAGTGGAAATTGAAAATATTTAACCTGTAAACGAACTTTGAAAAAATATTAAAAATAATTATTGTTAATAAAATACTATTTTAACTAAAGTAATCTTTGTGTTTACGCTGTGTTAATGACAATTGAGTTAATACGGGGCAGCAGACTGATTTCGTTTGTTTGAATAAGTGCGTAATCAGTTGCCCACAACTCTGCAACCGTACTTATATAGAAAACGGTGAATACTTACATGTGTAAAGTAATAATAGTATACATCAACCTCAGCATCAGCGAGTACTTCAGCGAAATAATTGGTCGGGCAAACGAAAAAGTAATCTCCAACAACGTCTGCAATCATCTTTTGGTTCAAATAACCATCGGTTATCTCCTCCCAGTCGGTGTACTGTAGACAATAAGGTATTTTCGAATTACTGGAAGGCTTTCGTTGTATTTATCACTAGAGTTTTTATGAATTTCACGTAATGTACAATTTCTTAAATATTAAACTTTACTAAAGGATTTATAAGTATTATTAAAATTTTAATATCTTACGGGCGTATTTTTATTTACACGTTAGTCTTTTACTGTACTTTTTACTAAAACCACTATTCTTTCGAAATAATTCATTGTATAAAGTGATTGCGATTTATGCTGTTAAGATGACAGAGAAATAAATCTAATGTAGAATTACTGAGAACTTGACCAGAGATAAACCATCAGTGGCGGTAATTTCAAATAGGATTTCCTCATTATTTCTTTGTGTATATCGTTATACGTATATCTAGCCTGTACATTAAACAATCGTAATTTGAGAAATTCTCGAACACACTTACTTGAAACACTATAGCTTCTCGTTTTATCTTTGAGAACTCTTTGAAAATCGTGTCTATGATTTCAAGGAACTTTTCGCGTTGAAGAAAACTGGGTCCATCTTTCTCGAAATAATCAAGAAAGTCGTATAGCAAAAAGTATGTCCCTGAAACAGATTTAAAAAATACCACAGATTAATAATTTCCCATGAAGTATGTAATTTATTTGTGTTATTATATTGTAATTAAAATTATTTCAAAAAATATTACAAATAACATTATATTCCGTTTGATTTGCACAATGCAGGAATTTTGGTATAAAGAAACGAAAACGAATTAGATATCTTTTTAAATTATCTGAATATAAAATATTTAATAAACATGCTAAGCATGCTTATTAAAATGCATATTTTGCATTGAGCTTATTATCAAGACGATTACGTGAAACAAAACATTAAATATCGCATGTCAAACTACATTTTAGATTCATAAAAGTATGTTAAATATCTTATGTAAACTCCTTGACATTCCACAACGAAAATGTTTTTGTTAACAGTCGTATTTGACAAATGGTATTATGGGCTATTAAAATATACGTTTGAAGGCCTGTCCGCCAGACATATTATTGAAATAATATTTACTCTATTATTGAAATGCCGAATATACTGCTGTCTTTGATTCCATAAAGCATTACGAATTTAGAAATGGAAGTAATAAGTGTCTTACGCGTCTTATGAATGCAAAGCAATTCAAATCTTATTTAAAAATAATCAAAATTGAAATCTTTATAAACATGTTATTTTGAGAAGCACATTTACAATAGTGGCAACTATTGCAACTGTATTCAAATCCTAGTAATATCGAATAATTTCTGTCTCAAAATACTATGTAAAGAAGGCGAGATCATTAAAATATACCGAGAAGACCTCCTTTGGGATGCAGTCGAGGCCGAGTTACACTTAACATTTCTATGTTGCATCGCGACTTGCATTATATATTCATTCCTCAAAAATTAAATGACGGAATTATTTATTCAACTTTGAACAGCTTACAAAAGAGCTGAGTTTGTGTGAAAGCTAAATTTAATATGATTATGTAAAATTGTAGCTTGTGGTAAGCACAAACACTGTATTTGCAATGATTTGAACACACAATTACGTTATATAAATGACAAACGTGGATCTAAAATTATATATGGAAGAAGAGACAGATGATGGAGAACGTAATATCGTACTGCCAATGGTTCTTATGAGTATTTTCATAACCAAGAGCTCAGCGTACTTAGATCTTAAAATGATAGACGATGGTTATCTATCTTTCGTTTTGTTTTCATTAGAAAATCTCATTGTAACGTAACGAGCAACTGTTTCCCAAACGATTAATAATGGTATCTCGTTTTCAAAAATTTAATCATCTGTCACAAACATAATACGAAAATATTCGTCTAGCGATTTACTATTCTACGATATATAGATAGCGACTACTGCATGGATTGATGCCGATGAAAGACTTATATTAGTTATTCTCAACACGTATGATGACTATACATCTATGATTATTATGTATTAAGTGTCATGTGTACTCATTTAATTCTATTTGTCCTCATATATATATATATATATATATAATCTACGGACAATCACGGTTTTATTTTAAGAAACCCTTTGACAACACCTTGATAATTGTATTTGATCAGATAATGAATGATGGCTTTTCTGGAGCTCACCTTTTTCATTTTAAAGTAAAAACAAAGAAATCTTGTAAGAGTTCTTACGTGTATATTTTAACTCGATTGAATTTTAGTGTCATTATTCTGGTGACCCTATGTGTATAACCTATCTTCGGAGTGATATTTTATCACTCGATGGTATTTTATTGTTCCATTAATACTATATTTGGTCATAAACTGCGGTATTTCGTTTGCATCTACAGCAGTAAAAAAGCAATAAAGGTATCAATACCCCGTAAGCTTAACCCAAAGATTTTATAGAAATTTATGATATTATTTCTATATTGCTTTGAATTATCGAAAATGTCGTGAATGGATAATAAATCTTTTAAAGCAAGATTCTTAACATAATTAAACGTAATTATAGTCCTCTAGAACTCCTACAAATTTCTTACATCTAAAGTAAAATCTTAATGTTCTAGAAACTGTGGAGGGGCGCTTGACAACCAAAACAAGGGGGTGGGGTAGAAGCGATTTAGCTCGAAGTACGTGGGCGCGTCTGTAGTACTTGGTAGTACGAGAAATCTACGCAGTTGTATTATTGTGTTTACCCTCAGTGCGCAGGCGTGCCCCCTTCGTGGTTTGCCCCCTCTTTCTGTCCCCCTTGCCAGGTGTTCAGGACAAACGACCTCCAACTCTTAGCCGATTTTGATATATCGGAAAAACACTCGGGTGCTACCCTAAGAGCCCTTGTATTTGAAAGGAAACAATTACCAAATGAGGTCATTTCGCACTTCTACTGAAACTAATTTCTTAAAATTATTTTTTTATGTAAAAGAACAACGAATCAAAAAATATTTTATCTTAAAATATACATTTATATGGGCAATATTTAATCCATATAACTATTAGTTTTACAATAATTAGCAATAACTATTACCTTCATCTTGATTGCTACCCAGCAGTACTTCAGTATTATGAAAGTAGCCCTCTTTCATCATTGTTTCAGGATCCTTAGGGAGGAATATGCCATCAACAGTAGGTGCCGACGGAAAGCCTAATATACCAGTGTAGGAATTCCATTGTTGCACAGAAATAGTTTTAGCGTCCACTCCTCGCATGCAATCCATCACTAAGCTCGGATCCGCAGCCAAAAGGCTGCTATTACAGTTGCAATCGTCGATCAAAACTTTTCCAATTTCCTGAGCACGCTCACCGGTCATCCAACTCCACGGTGCATTCAAAGTCCCTGATTGCAATATTCCTCTTTTAAATAATCCTTTCATTTCAGGAGAGAGCATGTGTAAACTTACACTGCCGCCGCCAGCGGATTCTCCAAACAATGTTATCAACTCAGGATCGCCGCCGAAGGCTTGTGCGTTATCTTTGATCCAGCGAATAGCAAGTTGTTGATCCCATAGACCCATATTACCCGGGGCTTCTTCACTACCAGGTGAAAAGAATTTGTTTAAATATAAAAATCCGAAAGCGCCAACTCTATATTGCATAGATGCCACTATTACATCACTAGATGCTGCCATTATGTCGGCCTTGTAGAGGTCAAGTGTAGCTGTACCACTCATGTAGCCTCCACCGTATATCCAAACAAGAATCGGTACATTCGGCCTTTCTGCTAGCGGCTTGTCCTGATGATGTCGCACTCGCAAATGTTGCGGAACCCAAATGTTTAAATACAGACAATCTTCCGAGATATTTGTATTCGGGTTCCACATTTCTTCTCCTTCGAAGCCAGGGAAGTATTCATATCTTTCTTGGTAACAACTGTTTGGCATAGATGTGGCTTCGAGTACGCCATGCCACGGTTCTATTGGAACAGGTTTACGGAATCTCAGGGGTCCTAGTGGAGGCTTAGCAAAAGGAATACCTGTGAATATATGTACTTCACTACCCATCACAGTTTTGGCGTAACCCTTAACGAGACCACTTTTAGTTTCAACAATGAGAGGGTCATTGTGAAAATTTTTAGGTAATTGACTAGTAGTTGGTGTAGTGTGAGTTGTGGATGTTGTAGTGTCATGGTGGTTTGCCCATGACCTTGCACACGCCGCGGACACTAAACAACACAACAACAATTTAGTAAATACAATCCTATTTTGAGAAGTCATATTGACTTTAAAGTCCTCTTCACTTTAAAGAGAAGTTTCACGTCGTAATCTGAAGTAGTCTGCGAGCTTGATTATGGAATATTTGTTAAAACTCATTTCTTCACGCAACTCGATGCCAGTAAAGATTTATCTGCAAATAAGAAAATATATATTAGCTGATAATAAGTGAAAGTTTAAGGTTTACGCTTTTGATTATATTTATATATAGCACTTAAAAGTAAGTACATAAATAATATACGTTTATAAAATTAACCGATTAGGGCTTTAGGTTATAATAAATAAATTAGATTTTATGTTACGATAATAATCTAGGTCATTCCACTACAGACTGCATTCTAATACTACAATGACTTTTAAAATCAAACTTTAAGTGTAAAACGCTTAATATTGTTAATTTATGTAACGCCTAGTAAGAAAATCATGAACTTCGAGACTCCTTTTCAACTCAACGAAAAGCTTACAAACACACGCCATCATATGTCATACATACGTATTTAAATTCGATACGTGCAGGACATAAAGGTTCCACGGATTTAATAAATAAAAGCTTAAAGATTTTTGCATTGTGAAGAAAATTATCCCTGTGCAAGGGTTAATAGACTCTCTTTTAAGCGAAGAAAGAAAAAAAAGTACTCTAGTTAAGAAGTATTATCGTTCCACGAAACGAATTTCAATATTTTATAACTCCCGATTTCTCGAGGTCATCAATAATTGTAACTGTGACCAACAAAGTTGTTTAAAAATATGAATATTCCTAATAATCGTCACCAGGGGAACATTTTACTTAGGGTCGAGACATCAAACCAAACCTACTCACGCGAGGTAATAAATTACTATGAACTTTTAGATAGTAAGTGTATTTAAGTGATATGGTTTCGGGCTATAACTTCCAATATCAAATCAATCCCATTTAAATCGATCCAGGGTTCTCCTGTTAATGCTACCTAATATTTAATATATAGTGAACATGAATTCACCCCAGGATACTTAGTACCAGCTTTTCTCCTGGGTCGATTTCGAAATAATAATGGTCTTTGCCTATAAAATAGATTGATTAATGTAATTTTCAATCAAAAAATATATAAATAATAGTAGATAAATAACCTGCTCTAAGGCCCTTCTTAGTAGTTTCTTCAGTAAATAAGAAATTTTTAAATCCCAAATAAATACAAAATAACAATGGCATTTTTGTATTTTTATGTGCCATAAAAAGTATTATGCTTTAATCTATGAGTTCTTTTATGCCCTTTGAAATAATAAAACAATATCACCCTCAAATTGAAAGAATTAGCTTTGAGTAAGCTGCTAAAAATATAAAACATACCATTCATAAGGTGTCGCAAAAACTTTAAATATTTGTAATTAAAGACAAATAGCACTACTAAAATCCAGAGAATATTGTTGTCTATGGTCACACTTTAAATTTCTTGTTCTAGCTACAATAATGAGGCAATTGGTGAGAGCAGTAGTAGTGTGGTAAGGTACTACCTCGTGTATCTGAGCTATCCAGCGATCCAGTTTTGGGACCTTTACAATTTATTGTAATGTTACAATATGACTTCCATATATTTATATTTTGCATTTTGCTTACTCGTGACCCGAAAAAGTTAAACGTTGAATACGAAGCGCTACAACGGTACCTAGTCCTTAATAGCGACATGATGTTTAATTGCAATCCAGCAAAAAAAATGTAATACCCAGATTATATATACCACATAAATATGCATGGTAAATTAAATTTTGCAAATTGTTCCCTGTAATGTGCACATATATGTTTTAAAAGAGTCAAAACTTTTCGGCATGGCGCTCGCGACCCTTCAGACATTATCAGTTTCCAAAGATCATGGTTTTACTTAAATTTACTTTACTCTATTTTTTGAACCCATTTACAAACGGGGATATTATTTAGATGGAAAAGTGTAATTAGGTCTACGTATGAGCTGTATGTATATACCCAGATTCGCTTTGAACTTCGAGTTCATTAGTATCCGTTACCACGTTGCAATCAAGCCTCGCAGCACATCATAAAACTGACGACACATATGCATCGTAGATTGAAAATCTGTGGACCTTGTATGAGATTTGATTAGAGAGAGCAAAAAGGTTTTGTAGCATTCCATAAAAAGGATTTAAAAATCATTTGTTTTGTTTGAAGTTATTCGCTTATTCGCTATTCAGTGTCACGTCTCCACATAAGTCACAGAGGCGTTGCATTTAAATCGATGAATTCTTAAATATTCACTATTGTATAACTGACGATCAAAAGTAAGTAGCCTTATTGTGTTAGGATGACTATTTCATATAAAGCAAAATAAATACAAATTAAATAGCACATCTTCAACGCCTTATGAATAAGAAACATGAAAATAATTGTTTTCAACAACGTGATCTCAATTTGAGAAAACCGTAACATTTGAACGAGCCAATAAGGAAAATTCGTGGAACGTATTTTAGGGTTATCACCTGATGGCTTAACTCATTTTTATTGGCAACCCTAACGACTGAATCATTGTGTGTGATATGTAGGAACGTGCGAAGAGCTTTATGACAAAAATAATGAGCACTTTATTACATGGTTATTAAATGAATTTATAAAAGCCTTGTTACGTTAGGGATGGTAAAATTTATGTATATGTTTAATTGTTTACTTGTACAGATTTCCCTTCAACCTTTGCTATCTGAGTAAGAAATCTAGAATCGTCTTAAATGATAAAAATGCGATGGAGCTACTATGACGGCTTATTATCGGTCGATATTTCCAAACATGAACCAATTAATAGCAGGCCAATTCGATAATCATATACTTCAAGCTAGTACCAAAATTATTCCTAAATTATAGTGGCTGTGATCATAAGGCGGGAATTACAATATTACAAAAACAATATTCATGAATTCGCTGTTTTACCTCGGACTTAGTCAGGTATGTTCATAAATAATTTATCTTTTCAACATTAAAACTTGGAATAACCCAATTAACCTATGACGTTATTCACATACGCCAATATAATTAAGTCTTGGCCCGTTCTCAAAGTAATAAATGAATTCAGTTCATGTATACTCGAAACTTCTACAATACCTACTTGAGATCAGGCCGGGTCCTTCGGGAATGGTGTAAATTAACTTACCGTTACTATGTATGCAGAATGTTGAGTCGAATAACGAGCTAACGACCCTACGGTACCCATTCCTACAACTTAGTAGATGACAATTTATCAACGTTAGGTAATTAGGTAATAACCATTAATATGAAGTTAACGAATGGCAAAGTTGCTTACGTTGCATAGAATATACATTATTTATTATCACGATAGTTACTAGAACTAAAAAGGATATTGAGAAAACTGTTCCAGAATAGTTCAGGCTATTTGGTACTTAATACTTAGAAGCACCAATTATCGATAAACTTTAAAATAATTGGAACTTATAGATGGCATGTGACAAAAAAATTGGGTTCTTATAATTTCAGCATGTGAGACGACAAGCTACAATATTTTATTAAGTATCTTATACATTAGTGACGTCACTGAAGTGATAAAAGCCGCTAAGTCTACGAGAAGAGGCGGCGGGGTGGGGTAAGAAGGCCTGGTCGGCGCGCGCCGGTCGATAAATCGATTGTGGCAATACATTGTGCGACGCGACGGCCTTGGGCGCTGCAGCCTGCAAGACACACCTCCCTGTACAAGTTCATTGCCAACTCGCCTATCCTGACACATAAATTATAAAGCTGGCTTTCAGCTCACTTATACTTGATTTACTACTTTGGACACGTGCCGGCTTTCGTACGTAACACGGGGGATTTCGTTATCAGGAATCTTTTGCCGTCTTGGATATTGATTTAGAGATAGACAAATGTTTATTTGAGCCGAACTGATTGACTGAATTTGAAGTTTTACTTTCGTTTAAGTTTAGAGAGTTATACATCAGAATCAAGAACATTTATTACGTTATAAATTGATGGTAAGGAAACTTTAGAATTTATTCAACAGGTGGGACGGATCTAGCTGCAATCATTACACGTGATAACGTTGAAAAACAGGTTATTAAGAATTGAAACACGATTCAGTTATTGTTATTTTAAATTAAAATAGAAAAAATTGAGTGAACCGTATTTATAATTTTAATATGTATTTATATGTTTTGTCAGGTTTCCAAAACATCTGCCGATTATGATATTATTTTGTAACAATAGGAGTTATATGTTACCTAATTCATCATAATATTCTAATACTACTGAAATTCTACTACTTATTAATAAAATATAAACAAGACACGTTTGCGTAATAGTTGAAGCCAAACAACAAATCGAATTGTGTAAACACATTATTATACTGTCATCGTTTTCAACACCTACGCGCTTTTAAGACCACAAAGGGGTAAAATGTACATATATTTTTATTAAAGTCCCGTAAAACATCTAATCACATGAAACTTTTTAACCTGTAATGTATGTTTTACAAATTAAAACTATTATTTAATTTATTATACTTATTCAACTATACAAGTTCCCCTGCCTTCTAGCTGTGTTATAAATGAGTTTAGCGGGATTTAGTTCTTATCTTGTTAAAGAAAATCACTCCTAAACAATTTATACCTACAAGTGTTCAGTCTGGACTGTATTGATCTACCAAGGCTCTGAACGATGCTACAAATGCCTTGGAAAAACATTTCTTTTACAACGCTTTAAAATCTCTAAGCAAACTACCTTAATAATATTATACAGGCGATACAGATTCTATGTAAACGTGGGTGTAACTATATTTGAATTTGAATTAAAACTTTTAAATAATTATGTTATACAAAATCAAAAAAAAAAAATTGTTTAATTTAGCGCCATACATGTCGACCCTTATGATGGCTAAATATAGTACAACTAGAAATGACTAGGTCACAAATATATAATAATAATATACATTTAAAACAATTAGAACACTTTATGATTGCGATAACTTTTATAAACTCAAAATATTAAATCCTATCAATCCTCCAATATAGCCTACCTATTCCCTGTGATCCATTACATGATCGTTGTTTCTGCCTAAATTTGAGTAATTTTATTTAATGTATCGCGATATGGCTTTGTAAATGCAAGCTAACAACCCCCAGAGGTTTTTTGGATGACCTTATAATTAATTTATTTTCTATAATTATATAAAATTTTATGAAGAACCTACCGTGGTTCACACAATACCTAACCTGTTATTATTTGAGTCGTCACCCCCATATTTCTTCTGTGTAACCATAGATTTTCCATTGGCAAGAATAATTTTATAATAGAAATCAGTTCAAGTTCGTTACTGTCGCCAATATTCAGAAACAGTTCCTCGCGTCCTTGTGATCTTTAGGATATCGGATAGTAATCCTGTTTGTTTTTACTAACTATTGCAGCTACTTTATCTAACTGGTTGACCCACTGATTTCCCACACAAAGTTTCTCAGTAACGGTTATATTTATTTAAATATGTCTAAATCTCTTTAAATTTATTTATGAAATGTAAGTAGGAATCTGTATTTTAGCAATTTCTATGGTTAAATATATTCAGATGAACATTGTATTTTAGAAACTATTCATTTATTAAGAATAAAGCATTTTATTATTAGTTCATTTGTCAGGTCTACATACCATAACGTATTCGGTACATGCTAGAATATGTCAGCAGTATATCAAGCTAGTCAAGCCGCAAGATTGAATGTCACCAAATATTTAATGAATGCTCATAGTTTGAGGGCAAAAATTAAATTTTCAGCGCAACTGCTCGGGTATAAAGCATGTATGCTTGTTTAAATAACCTATTTGCATTTAGATCAGCCTATTTTGAGCTCAAAACGTCCTTATTTATTCTGGTGTTGCTGGAAATAGAAACAAGGCCGGTACCTAAGGGGTGAGGTCACGGTGTAATCTCCAGCTATTCAGATTTATATTGTTTTAATATTAGTTCCTTTTCCCATTGCCGGAGATTAAAAATCGCGCATATGCTGGTATCTATTATAACTTAGCTGACTTTAAAAATAGCTTCATAGTTTTTTTATGTTTAAATCCTACATTACATAATAATAAAAGTACATAAAATAATATTTAAGTAATGGCGGATCAAAAGAAAAAATTGGACCGATTACAATTGGAATATAGATCAATTTGATTTTATTATAATCGTAAACATTTTATTAAATGAAAATCTGTGTATCTGCTGATATACAAGAGCAATCATAAATGGAGCAAAACATAAGGTCAATAAAATAAGCATAAGTCACGAAAACAGACATTTTTATATGTTTTTCTCGCCCTCGGAAAGGTTGAGACTTTTCAACCTTAATTTAAATGTCAAGTTGAAAGATCAAATCAGTGAAGATTACGCATGACAGCCTATATACCAACTAGACTGGTATATACAAATATATAACTGCCAAAGGCATTGGAATCAAAGCGAGGTATGGGCAACAACTACTTCATATTGTAAATTTGTCAGAGACACATATGGCAAATATAACATATTTTAAATTTATATTGCCGATTTATAGGGGTTAATGAAAAAAATATAAACAAAGATTTTCCTAATCAAATTTCAGAAAAATATGACGTATCGTATGATATCGAATATCATAGGAAAACCTTATAGAATTAACATATTCATTATACAAGAAAATAGGCTGAAATTTCACTGATGTTAATTTATCATTATAAAGGAGGCTGAGGTGATGTTCCTTGACAGTGGCAGGGTGATAGTAAATTTCATGAGTGCGATACTAAGCTGAACACTTATGTCATTTTTAAAAATTATAGCAAACTCATTTCTAAAATAAAAATGAGAATTGAGAGAGTATTTTTTAAATACTGCAATTAGAAAAATGTTTTCAATCTAGTCTTAAAAATTGACTATCTATAAAAATATTATAAGTCAAATTAAATTAAGTTTTCACTGGCATAATAAATCCGCAAAACACATAATAATTAAAACTTATTTATTTATGCGGACAACAATTGGTTGGTTAACGAATATCTTCGTTACGAAATATTCAATGAAAAAGACGAGTTTTTGATGGTTAAATGGCTTCTGAAGAAGAAGCTGTTATAACGATGCCCGATGAAAATATAACGTTACATAACAATATCACAAAGTTGGTCGTTAAAATATCGACAAAAATAAATCGTTACGAATCCATGTCAACCCCAGCTAAACAAATTTTATACGTGTATCAGACCAAGATTAAAATTCTTACCATTTAAAAGTGGTCCCAACCGTTATTTAAGTGCGTTCACAAAATATAGAAGCAGGCGATACCAACTTCATATAAAACTAGTTCAAAAGCTTTGTAATTAGCAGTTTTACAAATATTTCATACTAGCTCGTTAAGTAATAAACAGAAATTATGAGTTTTTAATAACAGCTATAGTTGACCTCGAATTTTTTTCCACTCTTACCTTCAAGTTTATTTAAGTTATGTAAATGGAAACAGTGCTACAAAAGCTCGGTCACGCTATAATGTAATATTATAGTTTAGTATGTCCTAATTCCGATACACGTTTAGATTGTATCAACGTAATCAGATATTTTCATGAACATAGGGAACGTTTCAATGTAGGTTTGAGGTTTCATTTTAAGTGTCGTGTCGGTGGTGTGAATGTATGTTTGAAGATCACTGTAACAAACTATGACACCAACACTTTCTTACTTTTATTTCATTTTCCTCGAATCTAGTTTAGTTGTATTTCCACCACGGAACACCTGGATTCATCCACGAATTACTGCACATTAATTTCTATATTGCGTGAAGGGGTCTAACGATTTGATAGCAGCATTTGAGAACGTTTAAATCAAGCTATTTTATTAGACCTTTAACTGAAATATATTTCAGTATTTTTTTCTCGACTATGACGAAGTTCGAGTTAATATTATATTTACAATACAATATTTAAAATACAATATTTAATTGTCCGCGAGTAATTGATCGAAAATTGTCATTTCACAACACTCCCAAAGATATTTTACTATGGAAATGACCTAACTGCTATCGCTTCTGTAATTTATTTCAAGAGTCCTTCTATTTGAGAAATTGTGACCCTTCAGATAAGCTTTGTCTTTTTAACTAATGCTAAGTCTTTATTATTGCGTGACTTCTTTCATTTCGTTTCTACAGATATTCATTAATTTAAAATAGTCGAAATTTGTATATACTAGTTATGGCTAATAGTAGCAATTCCGTGCTAAAAGGTTAATCGTAAACGTATTGTAAAATAAAATTAACCCATTAACTAATTACTATAGGAACCTATAGTTCCTGAGATTAGCTTATATTAATCCAAGTATTTCAGATAGTATTAGTATAGATTAAATTATATGAAGTAGCGTTCATGTTTTGTTGCGTAGATAGTTGACATTTAATGTTGAAAATAAATATTCAGTACACATGAAGCGACTGTCTCTAACGGGGAATTAAGTGTGATTTACGAGTTTTAACGTTACACCCGAGGGGTTTATACGGTTAAGGAATGCCAACTTTTGCTTTGAAAATATGAAAAATCTCATAAGTGTGTCAACACGATGCGAAAGAAATGTCTCATCTTAACATGAGATCACACTCACGCGTTTTGACATTTCACGTCAGTTTATTAGTACATAACTAGGACAATATCATTCGTTTTGTGTTATTTAAATAAAAATGGGCCTTAAAGTAAAGCAAACATAAAATGACTATAGTACATATTGCGACACTAAAAGGTATACATATGAACATTTTGTATTATCAACCTTAAATCAAAGTAACTTTTACAAAAGTATAGTTTTAATAAGATAATGTGATACATAAAAAATATAAACAAAAAGAGATATTGTAAATCTTTAATAACTACGTTTAAAATATAGGGAGTATGAATTCATATTATGTCTTCTGTCTTATGTGCGATATCATTAATGGATATAATGATTTAATTAAAGATTTAAAATTTTAAAATATCATAGTAAAAATATCAACTGTATCATAAAACTTGATTCAAAGACCAAAACCAATTCATTGAAAACTGAAATAGATCGTGTATTTTTATTTTCATGTGACCTCTTGCACATTCAGTGCCTAGTCAGATTTCATTAGAGAAATGCAATAAGTGTATTGCTTCATTTTCAAAGTATATCCAGTAATTTTAAACATACATTTGGATGAAAAATATATTACATCATATCTGGTTGAGAAATATCTGGTGCAACAAGAAATCATCTTTAGAGATTTGCGTTCAGCCATGGAAACAGAAAATAAGTTAATACAATTTTGATATATTATCGTATATCTGTTGAACTTATGTTAAGTGATCAGAACGAAATATATCATGTGAATCCCTAAACCACTATTACAAAATATATAAATAGAAAACCTCCAACTGAGTAAGAAAGGAAACACTATAAAATATAAAGTTAAATAACTTTATTCTGAGCTCTACAATATTTTTATAAGAAAGTCTTGCAAACATATTTAATCTGATAAAAGCTCAACATTAAAAAACAAAACATGAATTATCTCGCTTCTTTTTTCACGGAACCGGAAAATGTAGAATTTTCATAACAATTTTATTTCCCAAATGAGTTTCACACGAGGTACTACTGTATTGTTTTAAAAAGTCAACAGAGTAACGAGCATTGTCACATCTAATTAGTCGTAGACACAAACTTGACATTTTCAGGTTAACCACCAGGTCATGTAATAATGTATACACACATGTCAAATAATATAAATGTAATAATAATACAAATAGACGATAAACATAGATTTAAAATGGTTCATTAACAAGGTATTCTCCTTTCTGTTATTTATAGTCATTATAAAAGCTGCAGCTTCCGTTTGTTTCGCTATAAGACTAAAAAGAATTTCAAGAACCTATCACAAATTCTTCAAAATAAGCCACAAACAAAATAACCTCAGGATATCCTTAATTCTAGATTGTGACATGACGTGGCATAAAAATATGGTATATTAAGGTGAAACATTACGTCGTCTGTCGTTTCGTGTAATTTTTGACGCCATCCTATCCAATTTGATTTTTTTGTTCCGAACCGGTTAGCTCGAAGTCACGATAATGCGGGTGGGGAATGCAATCAAAATACATATTAATATACAATAAACAGGGTATACATGATACACTCTTGGACCCAAAAAAATGTATATAATATGCCCTTGAATCGGCTTAAGATACTTTTTTCGTACTTAATGTCTGTTCCATACATACTTTGCTGAATGCATCTCAAATGTTCCAAAAGAAGAATTACGCTGGATTAAGTTTTATGCGACGTAAATATAAAAGAGACACAGAAAAAATACAGGAATATGGCTCCCACATTTACAATCCACTCGGTTGATAATGTCGTGATTATACACTATCAATTACAAGTATTATTCATAAAACGATTCATATTAATGAGTCTACTGTGGTATTCATTACGCTGTCGGCACAAAATTAAAATGTTTTGAAAAGCTTGTGCAAGGCGATTTAATGACAATAGCTGAGTCTAACACCTTCATTATTTCAAGCGTTTACTGACCAGCTTAAACTGGTCACGTGATGGTTAACCACCATTTATTAAAAAAGGATTCAACTTTGGAAATATATTTAATAAAGTATGATTGAAAAATCAATTACATTCGAAAAATTGTTTGATGTGAGCTATCATTTTCAGTTGCCCTTCTAGATATCTAATATATAAAATTCTCGTCTAGTCTCAAACTTGAACACCTCCGAAACGGCTTGACCGATTCTCATGAAACTTTGTGAGCGTATTGAGTAGGTCTGAGAATCGGCCAACCCTTATTTTTTATTTACTAACGGAAAATTGAAATCACATGTATGGCAAAACAACGTTTGCCGGATCAGCTAATTTGTTTATAAAATAATCGAATTTTCACGGCTCAAATGATTTTTGCCTAATTTGATTGCGTGAGTTTAATCTTAGTCACTACTAGCACACATTTTTTTTTTTCATTAAATTATTCAATACCTTTTACTGAGAAATTATGCGAAAGCAACTGAAACATTGAATTACTGTTAAGTTTACAAGAAACTTAACTTTTACAATAAAGAAGTCCTTAACATTTGTTGAATAACTTTTAACAATAGCAACACTACAATTTTTTCGCTTGAGAGTTAAATGATGCATTTGTACCTATGAATAGTGAAAAATATCGCGCTGGTGCATTGTGGTTATGGTTGTATGCTAATATTTTTTAGTCAGGTATATATATTATTAAGAAGTAAAACTTAAAATTATAATAAAACTAGCTAATCCGGCAAACGTTGTTTTGCCATACATGTGATTTCATTTTTCAATTCCTAAATAAAAAATAAGGGTTGGTCGTAGTTCGTACTCAATACGCTCACAAAGTTTCATGAGAATCGGTCAAGCCGTTTCGGAGGAGTTCAAGTTCGAACCCCGTGACACGTCAATTTTATATATTAGATGATATTTAATTTTATAGCCAATTCCAAAAAAAAACAAAGTTATGCGTCATATTATTATATTATAATTCGATGCGTGTATTTTCTTAAATAATATTTGACTGTCGGTAAAAAAATATTGATACTACCAACTATCATAAAAAAATACATTATTTGATTTATTACACCTATCCCGTTTAATGCTGTTTTAAATTTGTTGTAATCCAAGTCCTTGTAAGATATGTCTGTCTGTATGTAATTTTTCTTTATCTGATAGCTGAGTCTATTAGTCTAATTTTTTATTAATAATTGAAGTCAAAACTGCTATGTAAATTGCTTTCTTTAGTGGCATTCAAATCTTTGTCGTAAAGATTTTAATAATTTTTAAAAATATATTTGTAATGGCTGGTATAACCCTAGTACTGTATACATCAGCAACGGGTCATGGGACCTAAACGGTCTCGTTCAAATCCATCTATTGAGCGATCTTTCCTGACCTTTTTTGTCCAACTATTATTAGACATGTTAAATTGAGTTAAAGCCGGTTCCGCTGCTCTCAAGTTACCATCAAGACCGAATTGTATGGTTAATACTCGAAAATATAGTACATTTGTATATAAACTATAAAATTAATTGATTAAAGGTTACAATCATTTAATTTCCTTCACTTGTACATCTGTTTTAACAAATCTATATCAACGTACTTAAAATCATATTAGTTTAAGATATGTATTATTTATTTAGCCCTAATATTACGAGTGGACTGGTAAAACCACAACAAAAAGATAAGAGGAGACATGGCATGTCATACCATATCGTTGCAATAATTATCCCGTCCCTACTCTGATTTGCAGCTGTGAAACTGGTTGCCCTCTGCTCAACGCGAGATTTAATTGAATTATTTGAATGAACCCGGCGTTTCCGCCGCCCCATAGCCAACATAGCAGGATATACCAATTGCCGTTTGAAAACAAACTATGCTTTTTATGAAACTATATTTTTTTTAAGTATATATATACTGGATGAAAATCATAAGCTTCTAGAGTCTATGGAGTTCTGTAGTAAAAATATTTTCCTAAATTTATCAGCCCCAATATATCGTAAGTATGTACATAAAGTGATTAAATTCTATTCGGAAAATACTTACCTACAGGGGTCGGACAAGAACTTCTGTGACCTTGAAGTAAAAGTTGGGTCGTTTTTCACAGTCACTCGCGTTTGTAATGTTTTATGAGTATCAGGAAAACAGCGACCCACACGATGTGACTATAGCAATCGTCTGGGCAGACTGATGGAACTCCACGGCTGGCTCAATGCTGGTGTTGCCACGCGTATTCCCACATTTTCCTTGGCGATTTATCCCAGAATTTATATGGGTCACATTACATCTGTATTACAGTTATTATTTTTAAATGTCTTTCATGATTTATGTACTTAAATTTGGGTATGCTTTTTTATAAACGGATTTAAGTCCAAACAAATGGAAATTTGACTATTTTTATTGTACATTACACTTTTATATTCAATTCCATTACTTTGAAAAGGCTTTGTTTTGTTTAATTTTAAGAATACACCTGGAAAATGTATTAATAGGTCAATACAAGTATTGGAAATTTTCCTACGATGGTATCCCTAAACGTAGATTACTCCTCCCACAGGTATCGCGCCCGGGCCTACTGCGATGACCCCTTACTCGCATGGTCTCTATATTACCTGGGAATCTTTGTTTTGTTTAACATACATCGCTGCGTATAATATGTGCAGATATACAAATCTCATAATGAAAAGCGTAACCTATATAATACCATTTAAAAGGAACTAGAAGACTAATCAGATTTCATTACAATTCAAGTATACATAAGTGATGAGGAAACAGAATTTGTCTTTAGGCGCCACGAATCCATTAGGAAAATTAGATCTTGAGGAATTGCATATCGGAAATAAATTATTATTATTAGCTCATTCTATAGAGATATAGGTTTTATCAATTTCTATGAGTTATATACATATTTATCTCATGTTTTATTCTATGTATGTTGTTCTATACAAACATGTAGCACTAACCTTGCAAAGTCCTTCTGTGTATGTATTTAAGGCTCCCAATCACGTTTTGTTCATTATACTTTTTGCTTGATTATGTCGGCACACTTAAGGCATTAGGTGATCTGCAAATGCCTATACGCGTCTTTGCATTTGGGTTTCCTTACGCGTTTCTATAGTTCTACACCATTTGACCATGTCTGAATGATGCTCATCATATCAAAATTTCATTGGTACAAAACCAGAGTTCATATCCGTTAACATCAAGGCTAACCATAATTATATGAGGATAAATCATTTATTTACAGTTAGTATTAAGTGTATTTAAGAAAACTTCTATTATCTATATATGCGCAGGATTTAGAATAATTGTGTTAATGTCTTATCGTGTATCGAAAATCTTATATCTTTTCTTACCACTCTTATCTCGTACCCTAACTTTGGGGGTATATTTTAATCACAATACCTAATCACAACTCAAACTACACCAGCCAATACTTGATTCTTTAATTATAACTTTTACTTTCCAGCAGTACTGTGCACTGCAAACAAACTGGCGCTCATTTAGGCCTGATCTTTTGAATTCAAATTATGGTCAGTTTTAGAGAACATGACCATTGAGTCCCTTAAAATCTTATGAGCAAGCAGTGGCGAATTTCCCTTAGGAACAGTGCGTAAATCCACAGATTAAAGGCCTCTAAGAAAATCCAAAAAACCACTTCCAATAGATTTTTAATCTTTTTGTTGAGACTTTTATATGTAGGCATAAATTTAAATAATATAATATTACTTCGGTCACAAAAAATAATTTGAACAGTCCATTATTTTTTGAAAAGTCAAACCAAGTATTAAAGCTAGTTTTGGAGTCGAGACTACAGGAAATATTCCCAAAATATTTCATTTGCATTTTATGTAGGTAGGTATTAAACTGGTATTTATGACGAAATAAAAGATCTTCTATTAATGAAACAAATATATTTCATTATGAAATTAATGTACTCAACAAATCCATTTCAACACGTTTCAAACCATTTTTCAATTATAATAATAAGAAAAATGTGCCTTTTTTTAAAGTGCCAAATATTTATATAACACACTAGAAAATATGGCTACTTCTACTGAGATCATAGTTATACACAAAATTCAAAATGAGCATTCCCGCCCACTTCAGTAGCCGTATTTTTTAGCAAAAATTTTATGCCTAATGGTAACACTACAACACACACATTTATTTCACATTTAGAAATTTTGTAAAGTGTTTTTGTCTTTTTTTAATTTTAGAGATCCAAGACATTTACTATAATTTTGCACATCAATATTTAAATTAAGTATACACAATAGCAATATTAATTTAGAGGGTGTTCCATACACATACAAAATTTGAAACTATACCTAAGTTTGGACAATGGACAAGAGATTAATGGACTGTTTCATTGTATAGATGGAATCACTAACATAATCTTTAAATTCCTATATAAAAAGTTAATAACTTCATGTTAAAACTATAAAACGGGCTTATTTGGTTAACAGTAATAATTATCTGAAATACACCAGTAAAAAAAATATATCATATAATATAACAATGTACTATTATACCAGTTGGATAAAATAGTGAAAGTTCATCCATTTTGTATTCGTAAAGTAAAAAAAATACAGATTCTGCTAACTGGTCAGGTGACTGACGTGGTGGAAGACAACTACATTATTAAAATATCAGAATGCTAAGTAATCTACATTCTCAGATAAGTTCTCAAGCCTGTGAATCGGCTGTATCGACTGTCTCATATTCCACCTGCTAGCTAGTAAAAAATAATTAATTGTATCAGTATAATACTTATTAAATACAACACACAGAACACTTTAAAAATTCAACTAAAAACTAAGGAAACATAATGGGTGAACTTTCGCATAGAAAAGTGAGTTAAAACGAACCGTGTCAACAAACTCTTTCTGTTCCTTGAGGACTAAAGAGGTTATTATCACTATCATTACATGAAAAATATGATTTACTTAAGAAATTGTACAATATTGATTGATCTTGGTTAACGCGGCTAACTTAATTTTTATAAAGCCATAAAACAAGTCAACAAATAATAAATTATACAGTGAGCCTTCCTATCCGAACCCAAATAAATATTATCTAACTAGCGATTGTCTTGATTATAATTATATACAAGGCTTTTGTCAATCATTAGATTCCAATGGGCCTGCGTTTCTCCCACAACCCCTTATTCGTTGGTAACGAAATATCTAATGATCGCTTAAACCAAATTATTCATTCCCAGACTATGCAACCAGATGAATTTGATTTGGTCATTAGACAATTAAACAATATGTTAATAGTAAAAAAAACTGTTCTTACCTAAACAAAATTATTGCTGTCATACATTATGTGATACATTATCTATGGAAGCTTGATAAATAAAATGTATCTGAACAATATCTATCACATATCATTACACATGTAGCACCACGCGGTTAATAGACCCATCTATGTAACTACACTTACCACTATTCCTTGTAAAATATGGACATGTATAAAAATCAATACATCTGAAAAATAATTTAAGATTGGTATATAAAACCTTCTGTAGATATACGTTTAAAATTAAATAAACTCTCTTAATGTTACACTATTGAAACTGCGTTTGGCTTTAAATTAATAATATTTACTGCCTGTGAAACGTTCTGGCCTACGTTACCTCTACCCGAAAATCAGTCTAGAATCAATCGTTGTTGCCTGTTGTGCAGAAACTTTAATTATTCTACCAGCGTGACGAAGTGTTAATCGCCAATATTAACTTTGCATTATGTATTAGACCTCCGTAACATTTTTCATACAAATACTTCACACAGACGCGGTCATTGGCATTTAATACCGAGTGAAACTCACGGTAGAGATTAAATGTGGCAAGGATATATATACGCCAGCGAATTGCCTTACGCACATTAGATTGCGCCACGAACAAGACGAAACAATACATTCTTGACATTTCTAAACGCTACACGGTCTCAACTTATCAATGTAATATCACAATTATAACAACATTTTACAAAATACCAAAATCACCTTTGATGATTTCGAGTACTTATATTTCTCAAATCGATTAACATCTCCTCAACCTTCATTTCCAAAAATACACATCACGAATGTTACATATCAATGCGTGTTAGGTAAGAGTTAACTGAAATGCCAATCCCAAATGTCCTGCATATAGTCTTCTCGTCATGAGGTTATAATTATTATAAACAATATGTTATCGGGTCAATTAAAGAGAGCATTGTATGACCAAATTCTGATAGAATTTAACACAAGCGAATGGGGTATAGATTTTGTTTATGAGTACGCCGCGCTGTGTCAAAACTTCTTCATGTTATATCAGAATTGGGAATTTTACGAACGGACGGAGATCGCTTTTCGGTTAGAGACTTCAATCAAAGGAACCAAAGCCCTCTGTATTATTTGTGTATATTTAAGGATAGAGCTGGCACCTGATTCTCCTATATTTTAGGAGCCTGTACAATAATGAATTTTTGAGGTTAGCTGGAAACTGGCATGTCTCATTTTGTCATACGTTCTATTTGAAATTTTTACTTACTATATAATAAGATTAGAAAACTCTCCGATGAGGACTATTGCCATGACGTTCAAGTTTTAAATACCTAACAAATAATGCCCTTCAGCTCACAGTCATTGCAGCGCAAAAGATGAATATTCTTCACCACATCGCTAAAAATGAGAGTCTATAGACAATGCGGTCTACATAATATATTAAAAGAACTATAAATCTTTTATTTCGTAACGTAACAAAATATTTTCCATCGAATATTTTATTACGATGAAGTGAAATCTAAGATTCATAGTCTGCACATCTCTTATAGTCTAGTTTATCACATTTGTCCTGGTAGCACATATGTACATTTGCTGTGCTCAAATATTCTTTAGAATTCCAATAAAAATAATACACGATAGTTCGTAATTGTTATACACGAATAAATTTATGTAAAGAAGAGACCACACCGATTAAATACTAAAAGGGCAAAACCAACTTAAAGGTCTAGCTACCCTTTTCTTTTGGCTGGATATTTAATCGCTTAGACAAATTTATTTACCTTGTAACGGAATTAACACTACTTCCAAGTAAGGTAAAATAATGAAAATATTGCACTGTAGAAAATCTAAGAATAAGAAGGCGAGACAGTTCTACAATATACAATCTCCCGCTTCAATGTTTGTATGGAAATGAAGTAGAAAAGTAAATAAAGTAAGTATTAGCGATTTATCAAACAAATGTTTCCCACATACAGTTTGAAAGTTACCATGTCAAACTCATGGTACGCCTAAGTTACAACGCCACGAACCAACCTTTGAGAAGTTTTTGCCCACTAAGATAAGACACTAATTTACGCCACAACATCAAGTAACTACCACTGATATAATTATAAAAACAGTCAACATCAATTTTGAATACTTAATAATTTATAAATGGGTAAATATCTACATATACACAATTTCTTGTTTTCGATGACACGTTTCAAGGGATAATTTAGCGACTTTATCAAGCTTTATCGATCCTAACCCGAAATATATTGTTTCTGAAAGTTTCCACAAATATTATTTTCGAGTATTTCCATAATAAAAATAAAAATTCTGAGTATTGCTTTTCGTTTACGCTATACATTCGATTACCTAATTACTTAACATTACATCCCTCTGGCGTTTGCTTCTTCATAAAAATATTGTATTGTGTTCGGAAAATACATGTATTAACACAAACTCCGTGAAAATTAACAAAACACAACACACTGACATATTTAATGGTAGTCATATCTGTATCTTACTAAACAATATAATGAAGGCCATTGTTGAGGTTTACGTCAAAAATACCTCTATGAATCATTTCTGATAATATTTAAAAAATACTAGCCCGCATTCTATAGATCTATAATTATCTTCTTATTGTAATTGACAGCTTTTATACTAAGTTGGTTTGGTTTGTAAAATCGACGTATTTCACTTGCATAACAATTGAAAAATAACGTTTCTATTTAACATCATGTCTCTAGTAATTGACCGTGTGTGCTTTAACAAAAGACGTGCAAAAACAAAAGATTATATTAAAAAAACTCGTTCTACCTTTGCATACTTTTGCAAAACGAATTTGCTTCAACAATGATTGGCACTACCCTCGATTTTGTTTACCACGGGTTACTCAGAAACCCAGATCGATATCGCCAAATGGGAATTACGTGCTAACTACAATTTAATAAACCGGAAGTTACGGAGTAGGCCTGGCTAGTTTCTTAAGTGTAGCTTAAAAGAAGTATTAATCGCTATTTTTCTAATTACAAAAACAAATATGGTTTACGAATATGAGCCATGTGCATTCAGACGAAGACATAACGAATAATGTAATGTTAAAAAAAATCTTATGCAATTAGGCACAATTATAACGCGAGACAAACAATATCTACCTCTATTGGAAGAAATTGACAAACATTTATTAAGTAAAATACTCACGGGTAAATCGAAATATGCATGATTCATACAAAAGTGTAGTCGGATTTATTTGTATATAAAGAATATCACAATATTGGCAGTTAGTGTAATCTTAAAATATTATTATTATTGCGGGCAAGTATTTTTAGTTACATAAGGTAAAAACTGTTTAAAAAGCTTTTAAAAGTAATAAATAATTCAAAGTACCGCGTTTAAATAAGATTATATATAAATGATGGTCAGATTGTTTAAGCTGTATGACCATTGAATTACAAAACGTATTTAAGCAATAAATAATTATTTTATCTACTTCATTGTTTACTTATATGAGGTACATATTTTGGCACAGAGAGACTTCTTAAATCTATAATTTATTTGAAAACGTTAATATTAATTTACTTACATAAAACATTTCGATGTTCTAAAACTTGTTGACTGGTCTTAATCATATGAAATCACAGCTTTTGCATTCTCCTACTTACCTATTCGTCACGACTACATTTTGCTAACTCCCTCGGATTTGATTCCTAACATATGTTTGATTTAATATTATATGGCATAAACGTATCTTACACGTTACACAAAATTGTAATGAATCCCTGAAACTTTCGATTATACATAGAACCTTAATATTGCTTCTAAACGGTTTTTAAAATACCAACAATTAAATTTGGAAACGAAATAAAAGCCATATTATTGCGTTCCAGTTATGTAGTGTGACGTTAACAAAACATATAAAATATTATTCATTTGCCTTAGCAATAAATATTATCCCATTTATTATGTATAGAATAAATATCGAAAATTATCTATTAAACTATAAATAGAAGTCCGAAACGAAAACAGTCATGTAAAATCTAATTAGACCTGCTAGATATATTTTTATGAAGGTTAAAAACATTTTAAAAAATATTCCGATTTGCTGTTATATGACTCGGTCGTTAACTATAGAGGTATGAAAAGATTGAATAAGGACGGCGCGGTCGATCAACGTGCGTTGTGGACGTGTGTGGTGAGGTGCTTCGAGAGATAGTCAGCTCGCGCAAAGCACTTCCCGCACGCCTCGCAGTGGTAGGGCCGCTCACCTGTGTGTATGCGCAGGTGACGGGTCAAGTCGCTTTTCCCGCCAAAAGCCCTTCCACAAAATAGACACACAAACGGACGCTCGCCAGTGTGCTTGCGAACGTGCAATTTCAAATTTTCCTTCGACCTGACACATTTGCCACAGAAAGGGCACGCAAATCTTCTCTCTCTGTCTCTCTGTCTGTCATCGTTTTGCAGAAACCCAAGGATACCTGAATGAGCACTGGAAGTCTCAATTTTGCTACCATCACCTCTCGATTCGCTTTCAGAGCTGTCTGCGATAGAGCTGATACTAGCGAACGAAACGGGCACCCGCTTTCTCTCTTCGGGGGCAGCATCCTCATCTCTCCTAGTTTCACTTTCGGCGCTAGAGTTTCGGCAGTCAGTGGAGTCATCGACTGTAACAATTGAATCCGTAGCACCATTAGAATCCACGGTGCTATCTTGTTCCGCGTCACCGATAACTTCAATTGGAGGGCTTCGGGCAGATTCATTTCTATTTCTCTTCTTGAGAGATAAATCTATTTCTCCGCATTGACCTATTAAGACTTCATTGGTACTTGACACTGGTTCTTCAGGGGTATCAGTGTTCTTGGTATGAAGCCTTTCCAAAGTGTGATTGAGGCGGTGTTTTTTGAAAGATTTTAGGTATCTAAATTGCATGCCGCAGACATCACATGTGAACAACTTATCGGCCGGTAGCCTGGCGCGGTGATTTTGTTCTCGATGCTTGACATAAGCGGACCGATACCTGTAACTTTGGCCGCACTGTTCACAAACAAAGGGTTTATCTTCACAGGCCGTTTGGGAAGCATGTTGAAGAGCAGCGTGTCTTTCAAGTAACCACGTTGAAGGGAAAGATGCGAGACAAACGCCGCATCTACGCCGTTCAGTGTGAAGTAATTGGCGATTTTGATAAGTCATACAATCGTCACTGAGATACCTTCTGATTCGGCAAGCCTGCAAAGCGAGCAGCGGAGACCACAGTGGGATGGCGTTTGGGCTCCGCGGTGGGATCGGACTAGGGATGCCCGGCGTACCGCATGACATGTCCAAACACATCTGAAAATCGACAGTTGAACTGTTAGTAAAGGCAATCATGACGCGACACGTTTTGCGGTGAAAAAACACAAGTACGTACCTAATTTATATTTGACGATAATGGGTTTTTTATAATAAAAATACCACATAATGATTGTAGAGCTTTTATTTGTCAAAATTGTATTATTACAGCTATGATATGCTTATATTTGTTTCAAAGTTACAATGATCAACAGTGACAGGTCTATGTACTGTTAGAGAATTGACAAAACGTTACAATCCGTGACGGTTCCAAATTACTATAAGTTTCAACAAAACCATACTTTTCACAACATATGGATTATAAATTAAAACATGTTAAGGCAAAACAGATTTATCTAATCTAAAACATCAACATGACTGTAAAATGAAACAGTTTAAGGGAAAAATGTCTTAGATTTTTCTATCTGACAACAATAATTATTGTACGTATAATAATCAAAATGACTTACAGTTATTTCCTCTTGTGCTGAAATATATGGTGATTATAACTTTCAAATTAATCAAATGAAAAATCAATATTGAAAAATTTGTTATAACTTCATTTTGTTAATAAGCACATATTATTGCGACTATAAAAGACAAATTGTACAAAACTGGTGCGTGAATAGAAAAAACGTCTTAAGATTTCAAAATAGCTGTAGACTTTATGGCGAAAACTCAATTACAATTAATAGACACTAAATCTAAATAAATTAGCATAAACAAATTATCAATAAACAAATTGTACCAATATACAATAATTAATACAACTACAGGAACTTAGAAAAAAATTGCAATAAGTTCTATATTTAGGTATGCCACTTAAAGTATTTGTTAATTAAACGATATTATACCACAAAAGTTTAGAAAAATATATAAAACATCTATGTTTCTAATTGGTCATCAAAATAAATCGGTAATCAAGTCAATCGGTAAGATTGGAATGCGCTATCTACGGAGGTTTAATACAAACACAAACGTGATTTCATGATTGTGACAATTGACACACATGCAAGTTGCATATCATAACGCAACTTACAATTTTCACCATAAAATTTGTACATTTCTTCTAAGATTCAATCCTACACTATTCCGTGATTCGCAGCCTTTATATCAAAGTCTTAAACAGGCAAGAGGCACTCTAAATATAAAACCGTGGTCACAATTCATATAATTAAAAGAATCTGATGTTGGATTCAACAGCACGTCACTCCGTGCAAGAGTCACTTAAGTTTTTTACTTGTAATAAATATATAATAATATTTGTGCTAGCCGCGTGTGAATTTCTTATGTAGCTTTAATAAATGTTAAAATTTGAATAACTGCACTTAGATGTATCTATTTCTCACATACAACAAAGTGTAACATATTTACAGAATAAATACATAGAATTATTTAACAATATATCATTCAATAAATAGTGCCTCTGGCAGGAAACAAAATAGTACTTTAAACTGCGTTCTATTATAATCTACATCGATATTAACACGGCAAGTGTTTGTCTCATAATGCTAATATTTGTAAATTGTAAATATTCAATCTTTCTTAAAATAAGAAGAGGAACATGAATAAAGGTTTACATTGTTATTTTGCATGGTAACATTCGACTCTAAAAAAAATTACAGTGCAGCTTTTCAAATCGCAACATTAAGAGTGTACTCGTAATTAATTAATATATTCTATGTGTATTTATGTCATCGTCTTTACACGAGCCAACAAAGATGAAAGTACTTATATAAAAACATCAACACATATTATTTATAAAGTTCTATCGGCTATTACAGAGTAAATCTAGGGGGTAATTACTAAAAAGCAAGTAACAAAGTTATAAACCCAAGTTAACTCGTGAATGGGAATAAACTCCGGAAATAAGCGCATCTACCAATCTCTAAATCTATAAATAAATAAGCATTCAACCGTGAAATAGAATAGCAGTCCAAAAACAAAACACTATCTCATACAATTTTAGACTCTAAAATATTACATGAAGAAATTATCGATACCTAAACATTGCTACGCAAACAGAAGGTGAGTGTTAAAATTTACTTTAACTTTTGAATATCGAATGCAAAACTTGAACAATCTAAGGCTTCCGTGCGCAATATACGAAAAGTAAATTTTAGCACTTATAAAGTACCTATGGAATGTTTATGTGGTCAACATATTTAATGTCAACTAACGCACTAGTTAACTACATAAACAAACTTTCTGAAATCAATTAAACACTGCGCAGATATATATACTTAATTATCCTTACCACGTGCTGGAAGTATTTCCTACACTACTATTAGCAATATCTTCCACATTTCCAATACTTTCCCATGAACGTAAAAGACTTCAAGCCGTAACTTCATGGCCACGGTAAAGTAGTTCCAAATTCAAAAATTGAACTCATATTTTAATTGCGCATGCTCTCGCTTTACATCGTAGCCATGAAATATGGCCTATGTTGGTACTCTAGTTAACAACACACCTAATTTTAAAAATTGCAATTTGCATATATAAAAAGATCTAAGAGACGAATTTTGGTTTAAGTACTTATAATTCAAGTAAATGATAACGGTCTCTGTAGGTACGAGCTCTAATATGTTACTTTCTAAATGCCTGTTAAATGAGATCGAGTAACAGAATTGACAGTAAACGAAAGTTCTAACGACAAATTTAAAGAGCCGCCAAGAAATTAAAAAAGCCGATACCTTATGGCAACATGTTTCATATTGATAATATTTCTTCATTATTTTAAATTAATTAGCAGCATTAAGTTACTCATTTTAAAGCAAGTGTGAAGGGTGGTTTCAGCCTTGCTCTTTTTACATGAAGTTGCTGCCAGCGAAGAAAACTACTTCCTGAGATCACAATTAAACTCCCAGATATTATGTTCACTACTTTGCTACTTTAATATATATCACAGACCTTTACTAAAAATAATCATAATACTTTCAATGTTTTCCTAATCTACCCTAAAACATTTAAATGCTTATATCCGAAAGGAAATAACTATATAATTTTAAAATTTAGTATCCTAATAATTTTTTATGTCTACTTTATAATCAGATGTAAATGATATGTTTGTCTATAATTGTAGATCATAAATTTGCATTTTTTATTGGGTGCCCATTAACTAGAGTACCATAGAAATAATTTGGTGCTGAATCACGACAACGCCTTGTCTTGTCCTTGTCTAAACAAAAGATAAATAATATCGACCCACAGTCTAACCATAGATGAAATCTACGACAAAGTTGTGCCAATGACATACTCTCGCTTGTCAGATAGACAAAATTTTTCATTGTGTTTGACTTTTTAGGGCTGATATCGAATAAAAAAACAGCTGAATGAATACTTTCAAGATATCGTCGTGATGAAGCAGATTTAACAAGACATATAAAATCAAAGCTTTATGAGTATTAGAGTGAATTGATCGAATCAAATGAGGACTATTTTACAGGAGTAATCAACAACATTTACAGCTATGGTTTGTGCAAAAAAATAATTCTGGTTATTATATATTATGAAACGAATATAATCCGTAAAATATCCCTGTATTAGACTCTGTTTATTTCATTGAACACAGCTATCGTGAAGAGTTTCAAATGCGTACGATCAGATGTATGAGTGTGTTTGCACTATATCCTATATACCACAAACCATTAACTAACTACAGCATTTGAAACATTCTACAAAAATAATTATAAGTCGTTTATCCTGTATGAAAATAGAATTAAGTTTATTGATGGAAGCTATGTATTTTGATCGTCCATGTCGTTACTGTATCACATTTAACCACGTTGTGAAAAATTATACTTATAATATTAGTATTCACTTTGACATACAGTACGTAATCTTTAATGGTGAACAATTATTTTATTTTAGGGCAAAACAAGTTAACATATTTTATCAGTGGATATTATTTGAAAATGTATGGTATTACTTTCACATTCCGAACGATGAAATTAGTCTTGAATATCTGAATAGATATGGAGAGCAAAAGACATGGCTTTCGGGTTGAACTGAAATGGTGCTTAAAGCTTTGATTCCCATGATCACACATCCAAAAATCTCCCCACTTAAACTACTGAAGCATACTTTCATAACCTATCAATAGTAATAAATTTCCTAAAAATCCGATTATATGTATCAAACTATATATTTACATTTTATATGTCTTAGTATTGCTTTTGAATTACCTCTGGGGAGCGTGCGTCAAGACATAGAAATTTATAAACTTCAAATCCCTATTTTATCTATACTATAGTGAGTGCATTTTATATATCTAAGATTATTAAAGCACTCGCAATCAATCTTTAATTTGATTTATAAAATTAAATCTGGTTAGTGCTTCTGGCTGTAATGACGCAGGTCCATATGATTTTCAAACAATAATTTACTTTTTTCGCAATTTTTAAAATAATTTATCAAGATAACAACAAAACAATTTGAACATATAACCTTACATTTCATGAAATACAAGCAAAATATTAGCGAATATGATATAGTTTAACTTTTAAATTATTACTTTACTACCTAACTTTGGCTATGCCATCTAAGGGACTGTAAATCAGTTACCAGTTTCTATATAAGGCGTAAAGAAAGCACCTAATAGTCAAAATATCTATGAAGCGAACTGAAACTATTCAAAGATTTTACGAGAAGAACTGAAAATTTGTGTTAATTTTATCTATAAGTGTAATATCAAATATTATTTATATCATTCAGATCACAGTTGCGGCGTTTAAATCACATTCTTATTTACTTACAATATATTGTCCTTCATATATCCAACTTTCACTAAACCGAATATTAACTAAATTTACACACTCGGTGTCATCACTCATTGATGTGGGCTCTCCTCTTCTGTGTCAACCGGACTCGGTGACAGAAACTTCCTAGCGTACTTTGGATAATGAGTCTTTTCATGCGCCTTCAATATGGTAGACCGCGAAAATGTTTTACCGCACAGAACGCATCTAAACGGACGCTCACCTGAAATACGAACGCAGCTATAAAACTAGAATAAATTCCACATAATCAGACTAATACAAGTATATAAGCTTACCTGTGTGCACTCGACAGTGGTCCTTCATATGATGCCTTAATTTAAACGCCTTGCCGCAAAATTCACATTTAAATGGCCGATCTCCAGTATGTACGGGCAGATGTGCTATGAGTGAAGACACGTCTGGAAAACTTTTGCCGCAAAACTTGCACAGGACCACGTTTCCAGGTTCCACAGGTCCTAAATCCAAATCGATGGGTGTTTCTTCGGTCGGCATGCTCAAGTACGTGGGTTCACTAAACTGGCCTATCATGGGCAGTCCCAGCGGCCGACCCAAAATGGCGTCCCGATATTTTAACGTGTCTAAGGTGTGCGTGGTCAGTATGTGGCGGGTTAATTTGCTCTGGTGTGGGAAGGCCGCGCCGCAATGTATGCACGGATAAGCTCTCTCTCCCTCCTCAATTCTCCCCCTACCGGGCCCCTCATACTCCTGCAACGACAAAAAGAACATCAACTTCTTTGTCTCTTGTTTCGTTGTATGGACCAAACATGTGCAATATCTCTACCACTACATTCTAATTTGAGATGCAGTCTCTTTATTATTTCACTATCTAAATAAGAAGTTGACGCTCATTTTTGCCCAATAATGTGCAGGAGTGAACCCGGTAGCCGGCCGCGTAATGCCTTGATGTAAGCAACGCGCGCGCGCACATCTTTCGGATTCGCAATAACGGTATGCATTAAATGGCCAAATTTAAATAAAAAAAGTCGCCCAAAATATATAAATCCAAAACAAAACGAATGAATATAAAAATGATGGCCAACAAAATGAAGGTCAACTTCTTGACAGCAAGGCATAGTATTCCATGTTTAAATAGCGCAGCACAGTAAGCATGCAATTTTTACTAAAATAAATACACATATCTATTTATCATAATGATAAACCAAACAAATAGCATGTTTTTATTTTCTTAATTTTGTGGCGCAAAAGTTAAGAAAAATAAAAAAATCTTTATTTAAACAAAAACATTTTAGGTAACCTAGGTTAGTTGAATATTAGTTTATATATGAAGGATTGGGCCACCACAAAACTCATTATATTAATTAAGTCACACATAAACAATAAAAATTTATATACACCCAATACAAAACCTTCAATATTTTTATATTTTTAATACTTTATGCAAACATTTTGCTATTTACATTTTTATAAAACTTAAGTCTTGATAATTAAATAGCATTAGATGCTTTGTATATGTATGTTCTTACGGAACATCTCATTTAAATAAAGAGGTTGGGCTTTATTTGGCTACCATGCATTGATGCTGTAAAATTCCACTAAAATAGAGTTTAAAAAATATTTCAGCTAAAAATGTTTGATTTCATGAAATTGTAAATAAAGTAATAAAAAATAAATATAATAGGATAGAAAAAAGCCAATAGCCTATATTTTTACAAGACTATACAAATTACTACCACAACCATATTAAAATCTAATCTTAAACATCACAATTATAGCTTATTGTTAGACAAGATTTGGGAGTTTAATGCATAAATGTCCATTATGATGTTTAAGATTGGAATAAAAAGCAAATGTTACCTACCGATTCATGCTGCAATCGATAATCTGAAGCTGAAGGTTCTCCACCACCCTTATCCTCATTACTTCGGTCCCAATCTACTTCTTTCTTCAATGACTGGAAATAATTTAAAAATTTAATCAATAATAATTCAAAGGTAATACAATTGGAGTAATACAAATTCATCATTATATAAAAAATCAAGTTTCAAGAGAGCTAATCCGGTATTTATAAAAATTTATAGAAATTTTTCACTTTTTTTAAGAACATCATTTTAAAATACAAATCATCCTTGCCATGTCATCAGTCTTTAAGTAGGTGTAATAAGCTAAAAAAATCTTAGGTTTCTAATATCAATATCAAATACAAGTATATATTTAATTTTATATCTTATTTAACCATTTCACCTATCTTATCTTTTGAGCACTGTTGTTTGGTTGGTGTCATATTGCTAAATTAAGGTACAAAAAATTATAAATAACAAGGTTTTGGGAGCTTTTTAATTTTAGTTCTTTTCAATAAAGAATGCGCTTACTAAAGGTACTTGTTGAACAGGTGGTAACCCTGATGGTCCAGCAATAGGCTCATTTCTTGGGCTTGGCAAGGATGTGTGAGGATGCAGTGGTAACCCTGGATGTGGCAATGTATTTAGAACACTCAACCTCTGTTCAACTGGTGAATATCTTGAGGCCAAGTTACTATGGCTGTTAATCGTCATATTGATACCTGAAAAATATTAGTTTAAATGTAAATTTGCATTGATAAATATCTACTAAAAACATTTAGAAACATTTTAATCTTTGCCGCTAAAAGCATTGGTTTTGTAATAGGGAAGAATTTATCTATGTATATTAATTTCACTACTTATAAAACATATAACTATACAAAAATATAATAATAAGTGTCATCAGCTATCTTTTGCAATTACCTAAAATCCTTACTTTACACTTAGATATACACTATCGCAACCAAATACACAATATAAAAAGAAACATATTGTCTTTTTTTTCACTTTGACCAATTTTAAAAGAAATTGTAGCCTTGTTTTATGAAGCTGTATAAATTTTGCTAAATCTGTACAGTGATACAAATCCATTATTCTGATATTTCAGTATTTGAAATTGGTGTAAATTACACTTGTCGATTATTTTTCTCTTTTTATTTTATTTATTTTGATTAAATCGAATTACTAATAGGTTTGAGACTTGAAAGTTGAGAGTAATTACTTGACGTTACGACTTTTTAAATGTCATTTTACTTTTTTTTTAATTTATCCCATTCGGGAAAGGCTAAGGGAGCTAGGCCCATACTGCCAAGTCAAGAAAACGACGTAAGTGACTGAATTTGAAGATTCCAAAAAATATATTTGTTTAGTCTGTTATGTAATATTTCATTACTTAATAGACTAAACATTACATGCAAAAATAATTATGAATGCCTTTTATATTTTCCATTCATTCAGTCTCTCATTGTAAATCAGTTACAGATGTTGATTTAATAATATTGTATGCTCTTAGTTTATAAATTATCTCAAAGAATTCTATCGTTTCATAGTAACCTATCGAAGGTTTAAAACATCAATTATCTTACCAATATTTTCACTTGCCCCATTTGATCGTATTGAAACCGAGTCGTCTTCTGGAGATAACGATCTCATAGGTTCATCAGGGGGTTCATCTTTAGGTATAGGGGGATGCGTTGGCGTCGATGTTTCCATTGATGATTCTGTTCGAAATCTACGCACTGATAGCAAAGGTGATATCCTAGGAGGCGAAGTCTCAGATCCCTCTCTAGCATCGCGTACCTCTCGCAATTCACGAGACTCCCTGCCGTCTCGTATTTCTCTATGGTCCCGGGTCTCTCTTGTTTCCCTGGGTTCTCTATCTCTGATTGATTCGCGGGATTCACGTTCCTTTTCTGCCCTGGATTCCCGTAAATCTCTGGGTTCACGTATGTCTTTTTCTCTTTCTCGGGATTCTTTTAAATCGGGTCTCTCATCTTTATCGCGAGATTCTCTTTCATGTAATCTGTCCTGGGATTCTTTACATTCGCTAGTGTTTTGTGCCGAACATTCTTCCATCCGTTCCGAAACATTCCTGGCGTCAACCCCTGCGGCACTTAATGTAGTCATCTCAGCTAATCCTTTCACCTGAAATTATGTATTATTATTATTGTAGTTTGCTTCAAACTACATTTATTTTAGACTTATATATTTGTATCGTTTCATCACAGCAATGCAGCCATTTCACAGAAAGAGACAAAAGAGTATAAGTGTTTAGTTTGTAGAAGTATTATTATTTCTCAATATATATGTAGTGGTAAAAAATAATTCTTTGATTTCAAAATAACCAACTTATCTCAGGTTTACTTGACAGCAATTGAAAATGTACCTGAAGACTCTCAGCAGTTTTCAGGAGAGCGGGGAGTTGGCAATACTGGACGTTGACCTCGCCCTTATACATGAAGTCGACGAGGGTTCGAAGTTCTTCCAAACCTACGTCCTTAAGGATCACTATAGGATGACGCGATGGATGGTCCACGAATAGTGATCGAAAATACGATGAACAAGCAGACAGTACCACCTGGAATATGCAAAAATGTTTTTATAAAAATATTGTTTACAAATTTTCCTAAACTGCAAGATTGGAAATATATTACTGTAAAGCCTACCGCATATTATATTCCTAAAATATTTACAACAATTTATCGCCACCTGGGATTATCAAACTAAATATAAAGGATTGAATTTGCGTTAGCATACTCAGTACTCATATAATTATATATTCTCAACATAATACATGTGCCTATTATAATACCTATTGGAAGATCTTTGTATTACGTCAGCATTCTGCAACGCAGCATGAAGGCCACATAGTGCATTACCTACGTGTATCTTCTAGGCGTAGTAACTGCCAACTGCGTGATATTTTGGAATTCATAATTTTGGGATATAAAAGCTGCAAGCACTGAGCCTATAGTATGATACGTTTTAGCAAGATTATTTCTAAGATTTCTAAACAATTCGTATAATACTTTCAAACTAAGTAGGAAACTATACGGCACCGATACCAAAGTTACCTAAGCCAAACTTACCTTGTGAGCTCGTATGGAGGCACCCTCTGAGCACGCGAGTGTGACGTCCACTAAGCTTTCGTCTTGCAACAACTGGCTGAATACTCCCAGCAGGTTGCTCTGATGATTGTTCCACCTCAGGCAATAGTGCTCACTTCCCATGTCTGAGCTAGCTCCCGCCGCTGAAATTAAAAGGTTCTCCTTAGAAGTCATGTCTTGCATCATCATACTATTATAGTTTTGAGGGCTCAGCATCCAAAAATAAATTCAATAGTCATCAATACCTTTTAATATTATCATGTTATTTAAAATTGAATTTTAAAATCCTATCCATATCATCAGTTACGTATGTGACTGAAAGTAAATAATTTTTATAAAATTTATAGAAAAAGAAAAGCTATATTCACTGAAATTATATACAAAGTTCTGTTTATTTTGCATTAAACAATTTTTGCACGCGGTTACAAACTCCTTTATGGAAATACTTAGTTTATGTAATAATATTTTATTTTGTCATCTATGTACGACTTAAGATACACGAGTATAGTTAAAAGGTAAAACTAAGTAATCACAAGTGGGATCGTGACTAAATAATCTCTCTGTGTCGATAACATTTTTTATTACTATGAAACATAATTTAACACATTATAGCATAGTGCCATTTCTATTATTCCTTATTATAATTAAGGAAATAGTTAATTAATTTTCAATTTAAATGCAATAACAGTAATAATGTATTGTATCAGTGTATTTTCAAATTCTTATAAATACTTACATTACGTTAAATATTAATACGAAATGAATATTTATCAAGTGTTAAAATAGTATACAGCTTAATTAAAATTGAAAACTTTTAAACGAATTTAAAATCAATTTCAAATCAAAAAATCCTAACACCATAAATTGCACGCTGAATTCAATTGTTATCAGCTCAGGCCTATTTCCTGCCTGAGTAACAACTTGGATTTATAATCATACATTAGTAAGGTAAATATACCGACCCCACGCTTACGTCTCTTAGTCTGATTAAATCACGAAAAACACTATTTTTGTACCAAAATTTGTGTTATACGAAATAAATGAAAAATTTTAAGCCCAGGTCAATAGTGTAGATTTCAATATATAAAATACTGATATGATGTAAACCTTAAGAATACAAAAAAAACTATTTCGCCATTCGCCGTTTTAGTTTCTAAAAATATTATTTAAACTCATAAACATATAACAAGTATAATACACGCACATAATCTAGCCATCTATCCGTCTACTTTTTCCACAAAATTTAAATAAACATGTATATTTTAATATTAAGCAGCCTCATTGACATTCAGAAAATGATTAACCAACCATGGCCAGACTACAGTCGTTTAGGTTGCAATAATAAATACGAAATACAAATGTATTATCTAATCGTTTAAACTACCTTTTCCAATATCTTGATTAAAACCCGTTGAAAATAAGTTATATACCATTATTGTATTCAAGATAAATTTAGTCGCGACGAGTATTATTTAAATGTGTGCGAATACGCGTGCGGCCGCGACGCAGTCAAGATCAAGGGCACGCGATTGCGCAAGAGTTGGCTGTCGCACCGCACTGCAACCCAATGTGATGTCATCGGGCGTCTGCTTCCCCCCCGCTCCTCATCTATTATGCTCGTTTCAGAAAGGCCACGAACACGGAACGTTCTATTTTTATGCTTTAAACATATAGGCATATTGCCTATATAGTTTTATATTTTGGCTTTAGCAAATGAGCGACGAATTTTGTGAATAGATTCTAATTGAATACAGCGGACACGCGAGGATTTGAATTTTACAGACTTACCTGTTTTACTGCAATATATTCTCGCTATGCAATATACTTATCTATGTCTAACTTATTTTTTATTGTTATCTAACTTTTCAGCGCTATTTTTAAGCCCAATCAATACTCAAAAGTAATTAATATGTAAATCAAGATTAACGAGTAAAAAGTTTCTGTCAAAGACATTTTTTAGATAATTTCAATTTAGTACAAAATGTTCATTTTGCAATTATATCAAAACTGTGCAAAAAAAGACCTTGCTATCAAGGATGTCTGAAGTTTTGTTATACTGGTATGTAGATTAATTAGACATTATATTTTACATACATTAGAATTACAATATTTGAAATAGCATAAAACTTTTTAAATAAAAGTTGTAGTTAGGTATAGTATAAATACGAAGTATACTATGAACTTTCAAGTCAAAATTGAAAAAGACGTTGTGTTGAGTATTCCATGGATGGAACTCCATGTGTCCATTCTATCCCAAGGGTCTATGAAACGGTTTACGCAGGTCAACGTGGAGTATATAATCAGCACTAACTGTATTTAAATATTTATTTTTTTCTGAAAAGTGGACATTACTTCATTTACAAAACTTCTCTTCACTTATTGTTCTGTTGTGGCTCGGTAAAAAAATATGTCCCTCACAATCCACATTAAGAAGTGAGAACGTTATTTGTAAGCAAAGTTTTTTGTTTTAACCTCTCTATGTGCTTTCGTTAACAATCTAAGAAATATAAAATGAATAAATGATTTTGTTTTAGCGGAAAGAGGAAAACATAAGCCCAGAGGGCGATTACTAAAGAACTTGGTTACTAAACTAGATGTCTGCGTGACCTTCGTCGTACAATAGTGACGCTAACGTGCATTATATGTGTAAGGTTGTGGACATAATAAACCTTACAGGATATTTAAAATATGTATATCTATACAAACACCCGCCTTTTACCCTATATCTTTTATAATTGTATAAGTTTTCCAATGTTGCTAATTGAATTAATAAATATTGGAACCAAACCGATTTACTATGTTTATTAAGCAAATGTAAGACGAAGAAAACTCAGTAGAGTAAACACACAATTCTCGATTGCAATATGTATATAAATAGTAATAATTTATGTACAATATTAGCTCTTACGAACACCAAACGCAAATTCCACTTCCGCAAGGTCACTGTAGCACTGCCTCAATCTTCGTTGATTGCAGTTCGCATATCGCTTTGAGCTAATCATCTTAGGCAGTTTCCACACAAGCGATTGCTAGCTGTTAACCCAGGGCATCATTGAAAAACTACCTAATTTAACTAGAGCTATGTACCCAAAAACGGGACCCTATTACTGAGATTTTGCTGTCCGTCTCTCATGAACCGCTAAAGTGAGGTTAATAATTTCACAAACGATTTCTGTTGCCACTAAATAACATTCCTCGTTTAATCGCCTACCACCTCGCGTACCATGTATCGTTCGACAAAAATTTCAAACTGATTGTTATTATATCCAATATGGACGAATATCAAATCATATCCTTCTACAAATAACAAATATCTTTTACCAATTGATATTTAAGTAGTCTGTTGTAATAATCCAGCTTTCTACATACTAAATTTTTTATTAGAAGCAACAAACATAGATACACTCACCAACTTTCGGCTTAACAATAACAAGTAAGATTACGCGATAAATGAAGGCGCTACAAAAACCGTAGGCCGTAGCGCCCTTCGAAAATTGCAATTTCAGTGCACAAATGCAAAAGTATGAACATCGCCTAACGTTACACGCGTAATACCGTGCACACTGCGTGGGGATCAAGGTCGTGCGAAATAACACACACACTACATATTCGCAATGTATATCTTTGAACAGTTGCCTACCGATTGGTTATCTACGTAACTCGTTAGACGGACTTCCGGCTGCGCCTAAACGCTTCGCATGTGATTTAAATGAAAAATTTGATTATTTTCATACCTATGCATTTAACGACTTAAACTGGCTGTGCCGCGTCATACCCGGATACGAATTTCGTTCATGTTTTTCAATCTGAACCTTCGTTCTTACAGTAAATTATTACGTACATTCTTTAATATTTGCATTATTAAAATTTAAAGGAAATATTTTAATTTTCACAATTTAATGTAATGTAACGTAATAAAATGTCAAAATCAACAAAATAATAAATTCATTGCAAATTGCAATAATAGTATATGGAAACTTTCGTGACAAGTATATACGCGATTGAATATTATTTATATTATTTAAACAATTCGAGGTCTTCAGTGATTCTTTGCAGTCGAGGCGAGAGACAACTTGCACAGAAATAACTTGATATTATGATTAGAGCCTCTTGAAATGTTGACGTATTAACACCATCTATGGCCGAGAAGTTGGCATCTATATCTCTATTGTTCTATGCTAATATATTAAAGCTGATGAGTTGTTTGTGTAAACAAACAGGTGAAGACCAAACGGTTGAACGAGCCTATCTCAGGAACTAGTGGATCGAATTAAAAAATACTTTTTGTGTTGGATTGTCCGTTTACGGAGGAAGACTATATAACGTCAATGAAAAATGTTGCAAAAACGTGAATGTTGCAGGTATTCCTTATTAAGACTTTCCGTTGCGCTTGCTGTGTAAGCGGTTAAATTTACGCAAAAATCAGTAGGACGGAACTGTCTCTTATCTTTACTTTATGATTGATTTACCTATTGTAATGATTATTTTTATTATTGCCGTCGTCAACAGCGGTAATAGTGTAAAAAACCCCTACAATAAAATAAGGATCAAATGTTACGTGTACATTTGTGGTGTACAAGACCAGTCTCAAATTAACGCCGTTAATAAGTTTCAACGAACTTCAAGGCAGAATGACATAGTCGTATTCCGCTGGATTTTTACAACATCACCAATAATCAATAATCAATCAAATAGTTGGACTTAAGTGCTATTCAAGATGACAAAAAGTAAAATATGCAATGACTATCTTTGGAACATCCAAAACATTTAATCGCAAATTTTTTTACTCAAATAAACAGTACTCGTATTTATACTTTAAAGTTTTGCCTACACGCGCGGGTGGAGCGCGTTGCGCCTACGCTGAATTTTTGCACGAAAGCTATCGCCGACATCGGGATCGCAATAAATTTACTATTATTGTTCGGAAAACCATATCAAACTTGGGCGTGACAACTTGCAATGCTCGATTTATGCACGTTACTTTAATAAATGGGCTTGTAAAATTGATTATCTTGTATTATCCGGATCGCGTCAATAAATTGACGTCACTACTATTGTACTTTTACACTGTTTAACAAATATTTATTATTCTATTGTATGTGAGGATATATTAAGTAACTAAAGAATTGACATATCCCTATTCATGCAAGTTGTAAATGTTAATTAAATTTTATACGCTTATTTTTTATGACTGTGCGTATGTAGGATGGATGAAATATGACAATATTTAATAGATTTAGTTTTGATTCGTAACTGTCATCTCTGGAATGTCAATACCAAATTTTTGAGTTGATATTGAGTTTCCGTACCACTTTATTCCAAGTTTGAAACATTACTATTGCGGATTTTCAATTCTAGCTAGTGAAACAATCATTAAAATCAGTCTTACATAGTAACCCTGCAGTATTAAAATGCCTACGAATGAATAGAAAAAAATCGAGCACATCAAAAAATGCCTCATGGGTATTTCCAAAATACTAACAACAAAAAGTTCAATTGGAAAGACGAGGTCGTCGTCCCGTTTGTTCTCTTTGAACTAATAGCGTACTACGTACGTCATATGACATTATCTACCCAATCTCAGTCAGACTTGACGTCATAGATATGACATTATTTTCTATTTGAAAAATCCTAAATCGATTCTTATGAAAAGAATAAGATTTATTTCAAATACATTATAGGTACTTCTTCATACATTTTAACTGTAAATATAACATTGATATTTCTGATTGGAAGGACTCAGGAGTAAATTTATTAACTAGAGAGTTCAATCATGAATATTTCCGAGCAAGGTAGTCCATTGCATTCACATTTAGTTTAATATAACACGCAAAAAAAATTTTTCATAGATATATTGTAAAACGATATAATAATATATAAAACAAAATAATAGTAATATAAAACATAATATAATATATAAAATTTTAAAATAAGAACATAAGTATTTTTAAAGTCCCCTAGGCCAGTTTTTGTAGACACAATATTTCGCAAGGTCAGACGAAGTCAGACACAAAAAAAACTTCTTGTTTACCAAGTAATTTTTGGGTTTAATTTATCTCGAATCTTTGAGCCGATGCATATATTCTGGTATAGCAGTCGTGCCGCGTGACACGTGAAGATGTTTTTACTTAGATCTGAAAATAACATCGTGGATACAAAATTTATTATATTGGATTATTTAAACCTAATGATCGATTATTACGACATGTACTTTTGTTCTTAAGCTCATTCATTTTATGTAACATGTGTTTAAAAACTTTGTGTGTGTTTGAATTGGTATGATTGCTGTTGAGTTGGCAATATTTTATTTGACTTGTATGTATGTCTATTCTATGTACGACAATTATTCAAGATCTACTTAGCCGCCAACTGAGGTCCCAACTAAACTAAACCTAAGCGCGCCCATCCATCTCTAACTTTCGCTAATACATTTGTAAGAACAGTCAATTACACTTTTACAGACTATATTTTATAGTTCCTTCTTATCTATATTTATTACCATTGACATAGAATTACTAAAGTAGTACTTTGTAAGAAATGCTTTAACAACATTACTACAGTTAAAACACAGATATGGCTATTTTATCTGCGTAGAGGTTTAGGACAAACCTTGATAAGACATCAACGAGAATCTTAGGCGTTAGGGCATACTTCAGTTATATAAGTTGATAAAAAACATTTTTAAAAGACCAAGATTCAAGGTTGTGAGATAATTTTAATAAACCATAAGCTAAACTACAATGAAGTTAAAATATTTGAGATACTTAATTGAAAATGTACATGTACATTGTTACATTTTTAACGAACTAGTATTTAGGCAAATACATGATCCCTATTCGCAGCCATTCACAGCCAAGTTTAACGCACTGAAAAGCAACGATCATGTGATTTGAGTATGTTTGTAAATTTCTTGTCCCGCATCTGAGACATCATCGAACAGACATAACCTAATGGTCTATTTTCTATCTTTTACAAATACATATCTTAAATATTCACAGTGGGTATACTCTGTTTCTTAGTTCTATGAGCTACTCGACATTATAATATTGTTAAAAGTCGTTATTTAACGCTAGTATGTCCAGAAAACTAAATACATACCTGCAATATCAATTCCGCATTCAAATATTTACTAGGCGGATTTTGTGAAAATATGATGAAATTCATTCACGCACATATTTTTAATTGGACCTACGGAGTACGTCTGATTGCCAGTAGATGAATTCGCGAATATAAATACAAAGTTTTGGCTGAGGAGCTAAAAATAGTTTAAGTTAATTAAATTTTAAATAAATTGTTTCATTTTGACATAAAAAAAATAGTTAATTACCAACCAAACGGATGTTCACCAGACATAGATGTGTCTACCAAAGCTAAGTCAGCGCTTTAAGCGTGAAGGCGTAACAAATAAATTCATTTGGACGCTTATAACTATAACATTATAATTTTTTAACGGTTTGTTAATTTAATACATAAATTATGAAACTACAAATACGTTAGTTAAAAATAGAAGCAATGGAAAAACCACGACTAGTATAAGTAGTAACTATATTTCATAATTAGAGCTTACCTTCACAGCATGCATTTTATCACCGAAAACGATAATAAATTGGTTTATCACATTTTTATCAATGCGCTAATTAAGTCTCAACTATTATGCATATGCTCAAGGGTAAAGTCTGCGTCCGGACATATTATGCTCTGGCGACTTTTCGGCGTCTGTGTGCGTGAATAGACTGCGATATATGACCTAGGTGCCTATTGTGAGCTAAGTGCACGTGTGTTGATGTGTTACCTATGTGTGCGTAGGCGCCACGGCCGCTGTCGACTTTTTCGATTGCAGATAGTTGCCATGCCCGAAATATTATTAACGTGAATTTCGCTAATACTTCACGCTCTGTACTCCGCGGCTAAAACTTCAGTTGTACGCTATCAGTACATCCTGCATTTAATAAATGATGTAGATTTTGAATAACATAGATTTAATATTTTATAATATGCTAATGACCTTTTAGTAACATTTGCATTAAAATAATTATCTAGGAAAATTAATATCATCAAATGAATATATTAAAAAATACTAATGTTGAATACGTTTTATATTTATCAAATGTATATATTTAGAATAATGTTATGAGTAATTCTAAATATATATATGGTAAATTAAAATAGATAAAATTTGTGCATATAAAACATTGTCCAAAAGATTATTTAAACAATTCGAAACTAGTAATCAAATATTTATTAATGCGAATTAAACCAATAAAAAGTCAAGTATCACATCGTGGGATAGGAAATGGGTGAATCAAAACAAATATGTACATTAGAATATTGTGGACGGAGTATAAACCGTAATTATGTTATTAAACAAATCCATCAAAATTTAGAAATTCCAACGGCTTTTCCTGATTGAAGCCATTGTATTATTATATGAATATGAGCCTAAAGTTTGACTATGGGATCTCAGTCGATTAAAATATACTGTGTATATTTATTTATATTTACTTAACTAAGTCAGGACTACACACAGACCCCTCTTAAATATAGACGAATTTATAATGGACTTTCACTCGCGGTCAAAATAATAAAGATGGTGAAAAGAACCAACCAGAAAAAGGAAATTTCGATTTAAACTTCAATTTTTCTATATAAAATAGCTACTATAATCCAGTACTGACTGATATTATAAGAAATAATAGAGCAGCGAAAGACCTTTTTAGCTTCCAATTCCCAACGTCACAACACAATCCTATGACTAAGCATAACGGAAAAACAACAACTCGTAGCATATACGTCCCCTATGTAGAAAGTAAATTTTTAACGCCATTTGCAATAAAAATATCCTTTTTAACTGCGATTGTCAGGCCTATTTAATAATATACGTGTTTAAGAATTCGTTTTGCATTATATCTTTTAGCGATAACAGATAGGTTTTAATAGATAACCTTGAATGCAAGGTTATACAAAGGATATGCAATCTACGAATTTTTATCACTGCTATGTTGCAAATATATGGTATTAAATATTTTTTTTTAATATAAATGTCTGGTACGGGCTATAGTGGAGGAGAAAAATGGAATTCGTTGTAAAAAGTTCCTATAACAAAACTACATCTTAAAAATATAAAATTATTAGCTTAGCAGACGTTTTGTTTCATTTCATTTTATTAACGTTACAATAATTTGACGATTGCTCTATATTAAAACTTCGTAATAAAAAATGATCTGAAACTTTAATAATTAAACGAAACCGACGGAATCACTGGCGCGATATCTCTTCCAGGCAACAGTAGTATGAAAAAATTACAACAAGTCTTGAGAAAAGCGCCATAAGTACGAAACTAAAGTATTATGTCAACATTAAATGTCAACACCTGTTTTTATATGAGATAATTTCAAGAATTAAAACGTAGTCGATAAAACAAGCAGCAGATAATAAAAAAAGTATTTGTCTCACAGCGATTCATTTAATTTTTAACATGAGGTAGGTCAGTAATAAAACATAAATAGTTCTTATCGTATACCTAAAAGATAGCAGAACTGTAATTTGATATTATATTTTATATAATATGATATCTTAAGAATTTTGGTGTATGAATAATACTGATGTTTTCGTCAATAAGTACCTAGTTACGAATATGAATACAAAAATTTAGTAGTTCAACCTTGCTTAGTATTTCGTAGGTTGAAATCCAAATTAATTCAATTAATTAGTATCAACATTCCTCAGACAAGTCTTGACTATAAATTCATATTCCTTTAAAATAAGTAAAAGGATTGGCAAGAAAAAGCTTATATATATATCGTTAAAAATGCAAAAATTAAATGATAATTTCTCTACAAAATGCCTTCAAATATTTATTATATTTACAACACCCTGAAAATGCAATGTTGAAAAAACCGCGTAAAGGAAGTAAGTACTTCATTAAGAAGTTGCTTAGCTCAATTAAATACTGTGGTTTTATATTAGAATCTATCAAAAGCAGTTAAGCATACATCCAAATCAAATGCACACATTTTAGTAACTATTACGATATTAGAATTGGTTTAGATATGTTGCAAAATAATGTTATTTCTACATTTTTGCTACTTTCGTGCATGTCCTGATGGAAGAATTAATGGCTTTTTGCTATGAATTAAGTGGACATCATTTCTTCGGAAATTATTAACTTTGTGTACACATATTAAAATTACAATATTATCAAACACATGCAAATGTAGTTAACAACGCAATCATGCATTTCTTTTGAATGGAAATTTAGTAGCTACCAATGTTTTTTATAATTAAAATCAACCTGAGGCCTCATTCATGTTATCGTCATTAATATTCTTATGTATCGTTAATACACGGAGATTACGTATACTGCCACATACCTTATATCGTGACCGAAGGTGTATCAATAAAACAAAACTTAACGCACGCTACGGTTTTCCGTATGAGTCATCGGTGCTTTCCCTCGTTTTTCGGACGTACCTAGAATTGAGCGTGCGGACTGCGCGTACGGCTGAAGGGTTGCGGCGGACGGCTTTGGGCTCGGGCGGTGCACAACACTCACATTCAAATATTAGTCTAACCTTGCGAATCGCCGCACTCCGGGTTCCATCCGACGGTGTCGATATGAAGGGACGAGCTCGCTTCAGATGCACCGGTAACACTTAAAGGTTCGAGGGTCTCGAGCCGACGGCGGGCGCATGGGCGCCGCCACCGGCGTGTGGTCGCGAGGCTGCGGCGCTTGGCCGCGCTACATGTCACAGGGAGCGAGCGCGCTCTTCGCGCCGTGGTCACCGACTCGCAGTGGCGTTGCCGTCCTACTGTCTGGCCGCGGACGGCGGCGGCGCGCGTTGCACCGCCCCGCTGCACTCCGCCTGCCCCCCTGCCGTTGCCCCCCCTCCCACACCCGCCCCGCCCCGAACAATTTTCCGCATCGGGCGGGAAAAATCGATTGTGCAGCGAGCCCCGAATAATTTCGGCAAAACGCACGGCGCCCTTGCATCCTCACCGTCGCGGCCGGAGCGCCGTGCAAGGCGGCCGGTGAGGCGGTCAAGCGCGACTTTGCAGTTCAGCCGCTTTAGTCTTTGACATTTTCGCTAAGCTTTTTTCAAAATAACTTCTCGTAGTAAACGTATGGTAGCGTTTACATAAATCTATTTATAATATTTGTTTTACAGTAAACTTGGCGATCTAAAAGCCTGATAATGTTTTATAATTGATAATATAATTTGTATTCAATATTGTCCAAACTGCATATATAACTATCTTCTACTAATCACGTAGGTACTAGGTATTCCGTTTAGTCTTAATCAGCAAGCTAATGACCTAACTTAAAATAATAGGAATGATGACAAATTATTTATATAATTACCCAATCTCTTTACATTAACAGTTTAAAATATAAATTAGTACGCGTATACTGATTTTACTTAAAACAACTTCCCTTTAGTTTTAATCCTTAAATTAATAAAATTAATGTACGTTATAAAATATTAACAGACATTTCATTGCTAATATTCTCAAGCAGATTTGGTACACACAAATAACAATCATGTAATTTAATTTAACGCATCGAAAAATATAGTACTTGCAATGTGTGCAAACACACATATTATTGATTCCTACAACTAATAACAGCAAATTGTAATTCTGAGAATTGTATAATATCTGACATTTGGTTGGTGTTGAGTTTCCAATTTATAGGTAACATACATTTCTGATACTTTTAAAATATGATCTATAAAAATAATATCTTTTTCTTAATTGTGCGCATTTATTTTGCTTACCGCAAGTAGATGATCGCCCTTCTGTGGCTGATAGACATAGTCTTTTTGAATGTAAATCTTACCGGATTTCTTACTAAGGTTTTTGACAATTCCCATGTCTCGTTTAAGCATCTATAGATTGTCTCTTTATTTATCTAATAATCACAAAAACATAGTGTATACTAAAATCGTAGTCGTTATTTGTCAATGGATTGAAAAGTTATAGTAAAAAATTTCAGTAACCAACTAAGGACACAAAGAAGTTTGTATGAAATTTATTAAGAACATTCAAAGCGGCTGTATACCCGACACAAAACATTTTTATTCGTTTATTCTTAGAAAAATAAATGATGCGAAACATGTTACACAGAGTAAAAATAGTCAGTCTCAAACTTAATAAAATACTCCCAGACATTGCAGTGCGAGAGATAGACGAATGCGGTCATAACCTTTCAGGGCTTTGTCCTCAAAGGTTCAAAATACTAATACATCAGTTCAAATAGATCTTTATCCTTTCTAGTACGACACTGCTGCCTACAAAGTTTAAAGTTATAGATCTGAACCGCTAGCTCTATTTCAAGTAACTTAAATTTATTCAGTGTCACGTTATAAGACTATTTCCCGGGAGATTTGTACTATATCTAACATGTTTTAGATTGGGGCTCGTCAAAGAGTCTGAACAATTAGAGAAGAACCCTGGTGATTTAGAGTCATGTTAAGTTCGTACCGTGCCGGATTCAGCCTACACACTCTTTCGCTTCGTGAAATGACTCGCCTTTTTCGCCGGTTAAGGAAACTTTTGAATGGAATTATTCCCTAAGACCACGGCTGAAGTAGATATTTTGATTCGCAAAAGGGTAAAAAGTGAGGCCATACTTCTTTTTGCTCGTTTCTGTTTAATTGATACAGAAAGCTCGAGTCCGAATCACATTTGCTTCTAATAAAATATTGCAATCGCAATATGATGTGTAAACATCAAATAACAAAAAAAAAATTCAGATAGTTGTTCTGAAACGACAATTCCTACTATCTCAATGTAGATTTTGTTGACAATAAATTCGGCAGTTAATTTGAACATACAGAATTGCATTTACTACTCTGACTCTGCCTCCCAAAATGGACCTTAGCCCGAAACAAGAAATTATCACAGCTGAGTGTCCCGGGCGATGTACAGCCAGTTGTTGGTTTTTTTTTTTTTGGTTTAGGTAATTCTATAAGCTGTTAATTTAAGGAATAATGTACTGTCTGTCTCTCGAAAATCTCACTATCATTATTGAATAAGCTTTAAATAGACCAGGGATTTAATCTCAGTTCATATTTTCGTTAGATACTGACTTTGCAAATAGGTGTTGATAAATAATTATCGAATAATCTTAAATACATTATATAAAAATAAAAGTAATGATTATATGAAACAGTATTTTTAGTCAAATTACCATTAACACCTCTTTGTTATTTATAATTGATGTCATATTCCTCTGAATGTATCGAGTTATAGGTAAAGCGGGAAGTAGAACAAGGGGACTTCTGAACTTCGAAGGGGTGCGTTGTCTAACTCTGTGTATATTATTGTCTTTGAATAGCAATATTATATTTTATGAATTTGTATATTTTACATAGATATTGTAAATATATTTTACAGTCTTTAAATCCATACACGGTCATATGAGCTCTCGCAGTCGTTTTATATTGTCCCACACATTTTAAGTTGTTTCTAAACTGACCATAATCCTTTAATTAACTGTTCGTAACGACTCCGTTCTGATCGCGCTAATCTCAGGTAATTTTTTTTTAATTTATTATTATGGTGGATAGACCACTTAATAAGGTGGACTATAATAATATGAAGCTATGACCAGGTGAATAACTTACTGAATTAATCTGATGAAACCGCGGAGTTAAGCTATGCTCGAACGTCCTAAGTCTTAGTCGAAATAATTAGCTACTGATTTTTATCAGGTTGTTCGCACATATAAAAATTCCATGAGGTCATATCTTTGTGATACCAGATCGATCAAGCTTATAGGTAATTTCTGGCTGCATTTTGAGACTAATTAGACTCGTTAATATAAGCTCTATAACAGATACTCGTACACCTGTTTATTTATTCAAATGTAAGACGAAAATAATGACATAATTGAAAACCTGTTTATAAATTTATTTTTTGTGTAGCATTCCAAAGACAAATTACAGAGTTCTTTGTATTCGGAACGCTTTAATAGGAATTGACATTTTATATTGCAACAGTTAAGTTTTTATCGAATTTTTATTTGTTTCTAATTTCACGTGAGAGAATTTTAAAATGATTACGTACGTGAAGAAATGGCTTAAGCACAATGAGAACATTATGAATTTCATATAACTAGCATAGAAAATGTATCGACTAACTAAATGTTATTTTTAGTGTAGTGGAACAAGCATGCTGGCTTTTCGACCCGAAGCGGACCTTGACAACCGTAATGTGAAAATTAAGCATAGGTGTTTTTATTTATTTTTCGTAAACATTTTAATTCTCAATCAAGATTTGTCCGTCTCTTACATTCTTAAAAAACGCTGCTATACATAAAAACAGCTTGTGATTTTTTGTATTTACACATACATTAGGTTTACATTTTAATTGTACCAATGGAAACTGTTTAGGCTTCGTTTTTACTCGAAATTACCCGCAGAGGCAGTGGGTGGCATTTCGTCCGCAAATTCAGCACTCCGCTTCCGAGAAGAGGACTTAGTTTATAAACCTTTGTAATGTTTACAACTTGTGCAATCTATTCTGGTAATCTTTTATGTTACTAATAATTATAACAAGGTTGTATTACTGTATTTTTAGATTAAGAAACTAATTGACATAGAAATGAAAAATTATATTGTTAATCTTTCTTATTGCATTGTTACAGCGATTTTTTTTAGAGTTAAAGACCCATCGATAGTTTATTTGACCTCTTTATTGGAATTGACCACTTACATAAACAACATATAAAACTAATTACAGAATGCACTTTGTTTCATTTGAATGAACATTGTTTTCAAATATACAAGCCATTTTAAAAATTGCGTGTCTTTATTAACATGAAATTATAACTCGGCAAAATTTTTCAGCTCAACTGATTTATGTAACATACATGAAACGATATTTATAATGGATCTACATAATTAATTTAAAAGATCCTGAGTGCTGCACATTGAAACACATCGTAATATGACCTACCAGCGATTTCATACACATCCTATCGACATGTAACGCATCTTAAGCACAGCTGTTTCATACACAACTAGCGCAGTGAATCTGACGTACTGCGTCTCTTACTGCAGTGCCATGCTTACCATATTCAACGAATGTGCATCAAATTTGGTGTGGGACATAGTAGAAATCGAGCCCATAGGTCATATTAGCGGCTTGTGGTTCTTTAGAGAATCGTCATACCGTGAGTAGTGACTGGCATAGGATCATTTGTCTATATTATTGTTCCGTATATTATTGACGAACTCCGCAATAATTACCGTAAATAGTTTTACTATACAAAATACACCCCGCGTTTTGTAACTACAAAATACAAACAACATTTTCAGTACAAAACTTGTCGTAGTTAGACATGTATAGATTTCACGAACAAATACTTTCAACGCTATATTATACAATGAAATATTTTTGATATATTTTGAATAGGCATTGAATATCAAAACGATGAGCAACACAGTGCTATACTTACACGATGCTCTTTACGATATGGTAACAAATATTCTATACAATAAAAAATAACGAACAAAAAAATTTAATGTTTGTATGGGAGCCTCCTTAATAATTTATTATATTTTTTGTAGTATTTGGTGTTATAGCAGTAGTAAATAAATTATTTAAAACTGTTTTACTCTAACGGTTCATGAGTAATAGTGAGGTGATAAACGGACAGAAAATTCTTAGTAAAAGGGTTTTTACTCTTTGAGTACGGACTAGATTTGATCGTATAAGTTACATTTTGTAGAAAAAGCCCCATCAAAGATTTCAGCGCTAAATTATTTCTAATCTATAATCTCTAATATTATAGAAATTAAGTATTTATTTTTAAACAAAACTACAGGTTGTTAAAAATATTATTAGGTATTAAAAAATATATTTTTTTACAGATACATATTAACAAAAATATCAAGTGACGGCAAAACTTTAAACTGTGTTCACATTTATTGTCAAACAATTCAGTATTTATACTTATTAGCCAGTCTAAATTTGCAAAAATAACTTTGATTATTTATGAAATAGTTCCGTTACGAAGTGATGCCTAAGTACTACATGCTCATTTGTTATGTGCAATGTTGGTCTCAAATTTTCTGAAGCTTCCTATAATCAATAATCAGACATATACTAAACTACTATGATACAGGCAGAAGAAATATAAACTCTTCTCAAATAACAACTTATGTTAATCTTAAATTAATCTTTCTCATTATTTGCCACATAAGTTACCCAACTTTTTGCTCAAAGATTAAAAAACATAGTTTTCAATTAATTTTTAGATTCATATCAAATCTGCACAGTGGATTAGATCCGTGACACATGCATCTGATAACGGGTTATAAAGGATAAACAAAATTGTAAAAAAATAACCATTAAGGCAATATACTTAAAATTTAACAATTTTAATTCAAGAATTCTTTTATTATTTCTATGAAGCTATTAAAATTTAAATTGTCGAATTAGTGGTGTAAAGGCGTCTATGCTTCGTATGTGTGCGCGGGCGCAGTGTGCGATAGGCCGAGTCGCGGAATTCAGACATAGACGCCAGTTCAAACGTTGCACCGCCCGTCGGCGACGACACGGAATCATTTTTTGCCCACTGTCTACTTCTTAGCGTGTTAGGCATCGTTTTTTCAACTAGCCAGTCGCTTCGTGACCTCGGCTGACATTAAAAATTGTTATGCCTTATGCGTTTATACTACTTTTTTGATTAGTTGTATACCAAGTTGAGGTTACTGTTTAATAAGAAAACTAAATATTTTTCTAATTGAAATTAAACATTTTATTCCAATCTAATATTCATTTATTTAATTCCTGATTTAAAGAAAAGGCTTCAACTAACGTATAATTAATTAAAAAAAGATTCTATTCTTTTTTGAAAAAGTTAAACAACAATTTTATATATTAGATTATTCAACATAGAAATGGTTCAGTAGTTAACTTACGAATATAAATAACAGATTGTTATATTGCCAAGAAAAGGGGAAAGTAAGTGTTCTTTAATTTAATCCTTGCCATTCTCCATTTTTTGCCTCTAACTATTTAATTTAGTCCATCTGCAACTTATTACGTAACCCAATGTGATATTTAACACTCGATACTATATATTTACTAGCAACAGCGTCACTTTTCATACCATACTTATCATCAAAATGGAAATACTTATATAAAACACTACTGGTCATCACCTATACTATAACTATAATACTACTTTTAAATATATACTTACTATATATGGAAATATATACTACACAGGTGTGCGTACAAAGTACACTCCCTATAACAAAGCTCTCGGGAAAGATGTCTGCAATGTCCGAGTGTAACATAACATACACAGGTCGAATTTTTGTCTTCCTGTTCCTTCCTTAGGTACCAAGAGAGTGATAGACCTGGGGTCCTGCTAACAAAATAAACACCACTAGCCCAACTTATACAATATTTAAAATTCCAATGAAAAATAAACATGCCATTTTATCTTTCCCGCTCACCTAGTATTCCAATCCAATACCTTATTATCTGCAGCTGAAAAGAACTTACTATTCATAGGTGCTGTTGCCCCCGCTGTCCAATTTCAAACGTACGTCTAATTTTACTTAGTAACGTTTTATTCAAAATCCAATTATATGATACCTTGAAACGTATCCAACAAGGAAATATATTTCGCTATTTTGTTCATATACAAACGAAATAGTAAATAAAACGGAAAGCACTAAAGCTAAGATTTAGATTCAATGACCCGTCGAAAATTGCTATAATTGGATTTTATTTAGTCTACCGTTAAAGTCTAATAAAGTTAGATATAAATTTTTGTCTGGAAATTTTAGATTCAGGTTTTATATAGATCCTATATTCCAATTTAATTATATCTGATATAGTTGTTAGGCAACCTATAGAACAGAACTTTAAACTTATAAATCAACTTAATAATACAACATTGTTCATGCAACATTCTTCTTATATGAAGTTTAATAAAATTATTATCGTAAGTCGGATCTATATTTGTATATTTATAACTAACGCAATATAAAATAAAACAGCTAAGAGCATTTTTCCTATTAAATAAAAATAAGATACTTAACCTAAGGAGATATAATCATAATTAGAATCAAATCAAAGAGATTTTGTATCTTATTTAGGATTTTGAATTATCTTGAAATGAAAATATTATTGAAACATTAACAGCAATGCAGCATGCAAAGTCCTGGAAATAGTATGTTTCATTATATGTTTATAGGTAACTGCTTATATTAGTCTATACAGTACAAAGTCAGTAGTATACTTAATAAAAATAGATAGGTTAGATAAGTACAACGTTTAGAACTAGCCTTTTATAATTGCTTCGAAAACAAATCTGTAGTGGATACGGTATATATAAAAAATATACAAGTCAGAGTTACTAGAATTTGCGTTGAGAAAAAAATGGAGTCATTGACATATCGAGGAAAAGTTACGTATCTGCCACAGTAAGCTACCGTAAAATGTACGTGACAAATTCACATTGCTTTGAGCTTTGACAATTAAACTGAAAAACACGGCGTTCATTTTAGGTAAGCTTGTAATCATGATTAAATTTTCAATAGTCTTGAATATGGATCCAGAATATTGAAAAGTCAAAGAAATGTCTAAAAGCTTGAAAATTTAAAACAAAAAATGTTGGGAATTGATTTATGTCTTGTTTTAATGGACTCGTAAAAATACATTCTTATTCTTTTTCTGTATATGAGTCTTGCTGTACTTCCACCAGATGTTTTTTTAATATATCATACTTTTTTGTTGGATATGAATTTACATTTTCTTTGTCAATAATATAAATTAATTTCTATTATTGTTTTTTTATGTTTTTTGTACGGAAAAATGTTTTGGTGACATTTATTGATAAATCACGATGTTTCAGAAGTTTTATGTAGTAGTTTTAAAAAAGTGCTCGGTATCACAATCGTTTTGAATAACGAAGTAGGGCGCCAGACACATTATTGGGAATTTAAAACACGACAAAACAAGTTTGTATAAATCTTGCATTTGTGAGGTAACTTTAGGTTAGACAAGACATTTACGTGTCTGCTTAAATTTCTATTTTTTTGTCTAGGAATTTCACCTTTATTGCCGACTGTTCGTCTAGCACCTTCTTAATTGTAGTAGCATGTTAATAGGCTAATTTCACAAATGACTCCATACCAATGTCTACAGTTCTAATTGTTTGTGGTCGATTGTTTACGTCTGGCTAAATATTTCTGGCTAAGTAAATCATTGAATTTATGATAAAAACTAAAACTGATTTTGTTCAGTAATTTCGCAAGTTCGATTGAAGTATTTTTGCACTAAACAAAAGTGGTTACTTAATTCTTACATTAGGTAAACACAGAAAAATAAAAAGCTTTTTAGGGAAATTGAATTCTTCTTAAGATATTTTATGCAATAAAATAAATTAGTTACCACTTCACATAAAGGGTTCTTTGTAAATAGAGTCTCCGTTCAGAAGTCGAGGGAGAGCCGTGAGCCAACTCTGAATGAAAGATAGTGAACTTTCGTTTTCCATACGAGTTGGTATGAAACATTGTTTCGCCAGTTTTATTTACGTAATATGCTCGGTGCTTAAACTTTATTCATTTAAAAATACGTATATTTATTTCAATTAACAGATGTTATATTACACTTACATGATTGTAAATGTAAATAAAATGTAAATAAAAAACATATTATATTCACAATCATGGATTAAAAAAAAATCTCGATGTTTTTCTTGAGCACATCTCTGAGAGGATATAGACCATATTAATAGAATCTACGTTTAAATATGCGTTAACTTCCTCAAAACAATGTTAATAACAGTGAAACACGATATGCCAGTTAGTATATTAAACTCATAAAACAACTCAGAACTTCCAGCCGTAACCTAGTGACAATATAGTGCGTTTTCAATGTCACGATTTGGGGGTCCTATGCAGGATGTACATACATTATATAAGTTTACATAGAGAAACACATAGCACTACTTCTATGAGCGCACCCCACCGATTGTAATCTGGGTGAGGGGCGAGCGGTTGAAGCGAACGGACCAATCACTGTGCTCTCGTGACCAGAAAGGAGGAGGAGTTTCGCACCCCTAGTTTTCTAGGGGTTAGTGTGCTTCCGCGACCAACCTAGTTTGCTGTTACCCCGCGCTCCGCGAGCACCCCGCATTTACTAATTTAGGGTTGATCAATCGGCTGTACCAGCGGCACTTATGTAATAGACAAATTTCAGTTACAACACCACCCGACGTCCCGATCTCCTTGAGATACAGCTAATTAATTACACGTGCGGGGAAATAGTACTTAAATGCGAGACGTGGGGTAAATTGCCTCGTTTTAATGCGCTGTATTTCAGACACGATGTCCTGAATTAGCTACGAGGACGACAAGACTGACGTTACTTGCCGCTACCGGGTGCCGGCTACGAGGGATGTTGCAATTGAATGTTTGGTATCATAATAGATGGCGCTTATGTATATTTCAAAATGACAAATAAATTATCAACATCAAGTCTTCATAAATATCGTTGCATACGTCTTTTTATATGTGGGTATATAAAACATTTAGGGAGAGAACTAATTGCTATGCAAAGCCATTAAACATTTTAAGCAAAAAACATTAAAACATAAAGGAAAAGAAATACAAAGTTTTTTAGCTTAAACTTCATAAGGAGCATACATTTTAACTAATGTATATGATCTACAAAACATTAGCTGTCATAAATTATATACAATCAAATCAATAATAATCAACTTGGTACCTATTTATATTGAGTACTGAAACGTTGTTATAACGCTCCTGGATTACATATTTATTTATTATATACGAAATAACTGTATTATCAAAATATTGAAATGACTTGTCATACAGTTTGATGAGCAATTCTCGAATTGCGTTCGGGCCGCAACCTAATCACAGATATCAAAGTATAAACGTTAGGTCAAGGCATAGCTGGTCTATAGTTTAATCCTATTATTACAGTCTCAATATCGGCCCGAGATAGTGAGATCGTGACGTAGCGAATGCGACGAGTCTTATCGTTGCATCGGTTCGTGGACGCCGTAAATAATGTGCAACTTTACCCGCCACACCCCACTCTACCTGGCACAAAAACTATGAAGTCACTATTCAATAAAGAATACACGCAAGTTTGTTATTCTGTGTAGAAGTGTATTGAAAACGCAATAAATCATTTTAAAGAAAACACTCCACTGTAACCGCCTTTATTTTATATGTAATATTTTGTGTTCTATTCAAAATTAATGATGCGTTTTGCACAGCACCCACGTTCTTCTTGTTTTACGGTGCATATATTGTACATTACTTGTAACCAAAAACGTATTTTACAGCCCGCTTTAATGACGTATAATTAGCATTAAAAAATCTAGTTTAATGGGCAACCTCTTCGAGAATATAGGCATTACACTTTCTAATGACGTTCTTAAATATCAGCTTTAGTGCATAATTATTATACTGGTCTGTTGCGCGCCGACTGCGGTCAGTCCACCCAAAACCTACTTACAAACGAGTCAATTTTGGCAGATTTTGCGTTAAATTATGATATAAATTAGTAGTAGTAAAAATATCTTTTGAGTATTTATTATTTCCAATAGAATTATTTACCAAATAGAAGTATGGTTTACAAGCTGATAAATATTATCTGCTTATAAATAATCCTTTTGTAATATGACGCTTGTAACGCCACAGGCTATGCGTATAGCACTGACTGCCGTAATACAATAAAATTAACTGTATTTCATAACACGCGTCGCAGATTAAAATCAAAGTTCAGGAAACTTCTGCATCTGTTTCGTTGATAACTTTTTAAGGCTTTTATATGACTTCCCTTGTTACTAAATTGTTATCCAACAACAGAAATCGAACGATGGCTCGAGGTACTTCGCACGCCAATCACTAATACACATTTTTTTCTTCTTTCGTTTCTTATAATATACACGTACGATTAAAGGTAATTTTTTATTAGTTTAACTTTTAACTTACCCAAATTGTATTGCTTGTATTTATAAGTAAAAATCAATAAATATTTACATTTGAATTATACTAACTATAAGCATGCATATTATGTTTGACCTTGATGCAACAGACAAACAAAAGCCCTTAGATAAACTAAACCAAAATGCAAATAATCCCTATTTGTTCCAAAACGAAATGCTACAAAAATATAAAATTCTAATTCGCCTCTCCATAGTTTCTCCTATCTTCAAAACGTAGTCAGTGCAGCTCGGTGCAGCAAGGGACGGTAACACTCGCAGTCGTGGCCCTAGAGTTGTTTTGACTGAAAACGGCGCACGCGCTTCATTCGCGCTCTTGTGGCCATAAAACAATAAAATCATTTCAATGTAAATAGAACACATACCATTAAAACCTAAATAAATAAAACTGACATCTTACAAACGGTATGATTTCTTAAAAGGACAGATATCGGGAATGAATGTTCGATGATGATGAAAAATAAAGATAATTTTATCATATACATTTGTATAAGGTAATTTGTTGTTTTAGCACCCATAATACGAGCTATCAAGAGCTTATCTTGAGGCTAATCTAGATGTGTTTGGAAAAATTTAATTTTAACATAGGGTAATGTATCGCGTTTTTCATGGCTTGATTGATACTAATAATACATATTCCGTAGGCTTCGCTGGCTTGACTGCACTGTGAGTGGGATTAAACGCATTAAGGTTTTCACGACTATCTCACAGGTCACCGACGAATTTGTTTTCCTGTGACTGTGAAGCTCAGAGTAATAACATGACTTATTATTCTTTAAACACCTGTAAGTTGTAAGATATGTTTTTATAATGTCATACAAACCGAACTCAATGTGATTATTTGAAAGTAAACCATATCATCACCGATGCGAACATGTCATTTCATTTAATATTTTCTAGAGAGGATACTAAATTTTAATGATTTTTGTTTAGATCTAAACCAATATTTTCATATAGAATGTCTTAAATCTATACGATCTAAAGTAAAGAATCATATTTTACAATACTTATTATGAGCGTCCATAATTAATACTCAAAGAGCTCATTTAAGTGTGTAATTTAATCCCTCAAATCTCGGACAAATTCGTTCTAGATCTAGTTCGAGGAAAACAATTTTTAAGGTCATAACAGTTCATTGTGCAGTTACTTCTATATTTATAATGCAGATATGCCGTTACAATGATTTATTTTGTGCATTTCGAAAATATTTATTCTAATCGAATGACAAATGACAAACACACGGCAAAGGTGAATGGTCCATGCATTCTTATGTTTGGTGGGACTTATGCCCACTGAGAACTTTAAATAATATGGGTTTTAGTAGGAATATCATTAGAGGTGTGACAAATTAAATAAACGATGTCCTTTCTTGAGAAAAAAAGGTTTAGCCTAATGTTACGTGTTCGTCTCACAACGCTGGGGTCGTAGTTCGATGCGCCTTGGATATAATCTAATGTGTTTTTGACATATGTGTGTAGTGATAATTGAGGAGATTACTTAGTAGCAATATAAGGCCAATCACTTTCTTACCTTCAAACCTATTTATCAGCCTCAAGTTCTAGCACATACCAATTGTGATGCTGAATTTGTCCCACAAACATGAAATATTGTAAATTTTGTAAAGATGAAAAATGACAGATTAATTATAAATAGGTTTTCTTGATAAAAATGCAAATACGGTATTAAATCTTATCGGTAAGATAATATAAATGCTCTTACATTTAGAATTTTGTCATATATAAAAATGCTTTTCGATTAATTTTCTATATTTACATGGTGTAGGTACAGTTAATATTTTCTCGGCCGTAACTCCAACAGTGCCAAACAAGATTCTCTACTTAGTATAAATGAGTAATAGACCATTAATTATTTTAAATTTAGAATGTATTTCTTACAAATTATTGTGATCGTCACTACGGCCGTTGGCGTAGCTCTTATAATTTATATTGAGTAAATGCAGAAATTTTATCAACAAAAAATTTAACACTGTTAAGTTAAAGTATTGTTATCTTAACATAATGTGCTCTAATCCCATCAAAATGTATTTTATATGTTCTTTTAAAAAATTTCAGGTAATTTGTAAAATAATTCGAATCTTATGCGATGATGATTCAAAAAATTTTTTGACATACACATGATATAAGATGAATTACATAAACGGGGATGCGAGATGGAAATGTAATACATTTAGAGAAGACTGAAGAAACTATAAAAATTATCACGTAATTAAAAAATATTCTAAGCCGAGATAGTGATAACGGTTCTAGCGTTAGTTGTTAGACCCATTGTGCATTTTTCTAAAATTCGAATCAGACTGATAAAATTAAACTTGTTTGCAATAAGTAAAAAATACCTGTTCGGAGTCTAGACTAGACCCGCCACAGACATCCTACGCACGCAAAAAAAATAAATGAAAGCTACATGGCTTAGAAACTAGATTTTTTTCCAAAATTTGCACAGTTAATTTAAAGAATGAATTCGATTATGTCTACTTTAACACGTTCATTTTATTTCATTGAAAATAATTACGTTTTTAAAGTTTAAAACGTTTTCTCACCAAAATATTTATTTTTAGGTTTTAATGATAAAAATGTCTAACGAGCGATATGAGCCAGCTCAGCTGCGAAATACTCTCATATATTGAAACTTATCAATATTTTATTACTACAAGAACACTCTGAAATGAAAACATTTTTAGGTCATCTTTAATAAGTCGTTTAAATATTTTTATATGAAAACTAGCTGATCCGGCAAACGTTGTTTTGCCATACATGTGATTTCAATTTTCAATTAATAAATAAAAAATAAGGGTTGATCGTAGAAGGGTGAAAATTGTATGTATTTTTGTATGTTGTATCATAAAAAAATTGTAACTAAAAATTTTGCCTAAAAAATTTAAAATAAAATTTAAGGGTGGACTACATTTCGGGGGATGAAAAAATATTGATGTTGGCCGATTCTCAGACCCTCACACGAGACTCAATACGCTCACAAAGTTTCATGAGAATCGGTCAAGCCGTTTCGGAGGAGTTCAAGTTCGAACATTGTGACACAAGAATTTTATATATTAGATCTACTAACAAAGAAAAACATATACATTCCCATGATCGTTTGTACACGACATTAAAAAAACACGTTTACGCACAGTCTGGTAATTGTAAAAAAATTCTAGCCTAGATATGAACGTAATCAATTTTTTTTTAATTTTAAAAAGTTGCATGACAGAGTTCGCTGGACAGGCACGCAGTAGTTGCGTGTGCTTAATGCTTGCATTTAGGTTGCAAGCAGGTCAGAGATGGATAAAATGGATATTGTACGTCCTAATTACTATGGATAACATAGAACAACAAAACGCGATTTTATTGTTTCAAAACTATTCTAACCAGACAGATTGAATTATTACCACAATTTTAATAATGACCTCAAACGGCAGTGATTAATCATAGTCAATTAGAGTTGACAATGCAATATTCTAATTTGCGAAAATCTGCAAAACTCAGATTCAAGAACTAAATCTAGTTTCTAGAGTTGTCAAATCGTTTGACATTGATATAGACATGAGATTTGGCATATTGTAGACACAGATGTAATATTTAAACATCTTCGTTTTAGGGGACTGACATCAACATTGTGAATACTAACCTAAGGTTAAGAACCTGTTATAATCTCCAGTCAGTAACAAAATATCGGTTACTGGTTCTTTAGTTTAATATGTTCAGTCAACCGTATCGGAACTAAAGACAGTAGACGTTTCATAGTCAAGGTCATTACAGTCATAACGGCTAAAACTTAAATAACTTATTTAAGACGATGATTCTGTACCATGTGTATGCTTATTTTGCCTTTTTCGTTCATAAGTTTTTTTAAGTATTTGATATGATATCATAAATTATGCGTCAACAAAACCTTGCCGTTCTTATTATTTTGGTTAGCACAATCTAACGCCGATGGACTCAATTTATTGACTGCAAACTAATTAAGAACCTATCTAAGGAAAACACGGCAAGAAACGGCAACTAAACTATATTAAATAAGATTTAAGAAGGCCTTCAGTATTGTTGGCAAAAGACATCAAATGCGTCGAAGTAGCTCCTCAGATATTGTAATATTAAGTGTGGATGCGCCGAATTTTTTTATCTTAATATCTAACGGACTAATACTAAATATAACATTATAAAATAACGGTGCATTACGTTAATATGACCCACCAATATATAATATATAATATATAATAATATATTATAACGTTGACGATTTTTATTTGGAATAAAAACAAAATATTAGTTTTAATTCAAATAAATTCTATAACAATCCGTAAAGCTTACAAAACGATTTTCAGATTCAACGAATAATTCATAACTTTGCAATTCAAACAGCGAATACTTTCTCAACGTAACTTAGAAAAGTTAGAACGCATGCATGCGTGAAGCAAGCCAATATGTGGCGTCAACAATTAATTATAATTTTCTGCCTGTCACAATGTTTATAAATAGACCAATTATTAATCGTGTAATTTACATAATTGTAAGAAGAAGTTGGTATGCGTTCTTTGAAAATATAAGAAGTTGTCAAGTCCATATTGAGATTCGTTTAACGTAAAGGTCGGCGATGGTCTATTTGATAGTTTTTTATTGAAGTAATTACAACAATTCAGCGACGCCACAACTAGTTAACAGCCTTGGCTTCGTTCGCTATACATTTTTTTAAATTAATATTATTGTTAAGGGCGGTCAGTGGTCGTCATTGTCCTGAGATATCCGGTTTCCTGACTATCTTTCGTAAGCTGAGAGTAATTTTTCTTTGGGGTCATAAAAAAAGACTAGTGCTTAGTTGGGAATTCGAATACAAGAAGCCAAGTATTTGTCAAATCTCATACCCATACTAATGGGAATCAAATCGTTCTTTCTCTATTTTCCTAAGTTCTTCCGTTTCTAAGTTATGTGACCGGTGTAAATATAAATATAGTAAAACATATGTACCGTGGGAAATGTTATATCAGATACGTGCTGCAGACGAAAAGTTGTGTAAAATTAAAACGACAAACATTATCATCTTGTAGATAATGATGTACCTAAGTAATTTTTGGGTATCTTTATAAATTTGATGTATACATATAAATATATATATTCAGTTATATACCTATAGTATAGTCTATGATTGAAGAAAAAGTATTTTCTTAAATAATAAATAAAATATTTTTAAAATTTATTAACTTCCATGACGGCATTATGTAAAAACATAATATTTCAATACAGCAAATAATTTAAGTCTTTAAGAATGGCCAGGGACTTAAATCAATTCAACTTAATTAAATAATTTACACACAATCTTTCATCATTCATTATGATAAAATACCAATGTTTATTTTGATATTGTGCTAATGAAAATACAATTACAATAAAATTAAAATGTTTTTTGTAGATAACATTTTTTTATTTACATTTTTACGATTTTATAACATTTGTTAAACCAACATTAAACATAATCTGCACTCACTTCAATATGATAAGGATGTGTAAGGCTGATTTATTTATTTTTTATATAAATTATTTCAGAAAAGAATAGAATTAACGTTTCATTTAATTCTGCGGTACAAAACACAGATAATTATGAAATCAATCGGAAAAACGAATATCTTATTCCAGGAATAGCACACAAGGCTATAAGAATTATAATAGCTAAGTAGTATAAGAATTTACATATTTGTTCTTTGAACGTGAACATAAGGCAATCTCAGATCTCGGTGGGTTCCCATGGCGCATGTCCCGCGCGCACGTCCGCGTCCATTATCAATTAGACGCTGCGCGCGCGTCTGTGCCTTGTCATTATAATGCCGGTTTGCAAATCGAGCCTATCTTACGTCTTAGTGACAAAACTGTTACCCTCCCAGGTCGTAACAAGGGATCGTGAAGCTTCATAATAAAAGCATTCACTCAATTATAGATATTACTGAGTAAATGTGGGTGTGAAGAATCCTGATCCACTTTAAATGATCATATATTTAGCATGCATCACTGTTCATATACACCATCATTTGCAACTTTCGTTCTTCTTTTAACTATAAAATACAATATAGAAAATAACCCCGATATGCCTCTTATTTATACACGATGAATTTAAAACAAATGAACTTTCTTTTATTTAGAGGTCAAGCGATTGAATTTTTCAATTGTTAAGAGAATGCTGCTTTATCATCATCATCATCAGTCTATAATCATCCACTGCTGGACACAGGCCTCTCCCAAGGAGCACCACAACACTCGCTCCTCGGCCTTCCTCATTCCGCCACTACCGGCTACCTAATGTCGTCCTGCATTCTGCTTGCTTCAATGCCTAAATTTACTTATTGTCGGCGACATTAGTCCTATAATTACCGAAAATGTCAATAACGCTAAATGGACTCCAAAAGTAACAAACTTTGTATCTACATACAGTCTAGCTATTTCGAGCGTCTGCAAATTAAAACTGGTGATAAGGTATGAATTAATTAGAAAGTATGAAATGGATGGAGTTTTAGCCTCTACCTAACTAAACTAAGCGACAGTCACGGAATGTGAATGGTTGCTACATTGCCAAATTAATCTTGTAATAAAGCAATTTATTATAATAATTTAATTAAAATCATTATCTTTAAATTATTATTTTTTTAGTCATAATAATTATATACTTACTTCAATCCTTACCGGTCACATCCTGACATTTTTATAGGTGACTATTGGACACACCGGAATTTTCTGTCAACAAATTCAACCTTAGCCTCCCGGCTAACACGACGGACTCTAATATACCCTTGCTTGCTTAATTACTTTCTAGCGAAAAATGGTTTAAATTTACTTTCAAGTCATACATAAACACTGATAACAATTTTAATATTCAAATACAGTAAAATGTAAAAATACCAACAAATAAACATAACGAAATACAGAATGTAGCGTAAGGAAATAGAATATTATTTACTAAGTCGACTTTGTTGTTGCTTCGTGGTAATCGAACCGGTTTGCATTTTTTGTGCGCAGAAATTAATGTGTCTGATGTCTGAGAATTATAACTGTTATTGACCAAATGATGAAAATGGTATTATTCATAGTGTCTAGATTAATATTGTACGGCTGTGCGATAAACTTAAATATTTGTTTGGATACTATTTCAATATTCAAATGAATTTTAGGTTGCATTATTACTAAAATGTTGAACTTTTTGGTTTGTAACACCTAAAAAGTTAGTTAGCAAATCTAAATAGTATATAATATTAGTAAAACTCTTTATTAAAAATGGTATCTCCTGCGATACTTTTACAGTGTCCTATATAGTATTTAGTATTCTGGAATTTTGTTTCGTCTGCGGAATTTATTTTCGGGGGGCTCCCCAAACATAGATCAAATCTCCTCAAATAGTAATATGAGTTTGTTCTTTAAGAACTATATTTGAGAATGCATTTCAACCTTTTTTTTCAACCAACGATTTGAGAAAATAGTTTATACAGAAAGATATCAGGCGCTTTAATAATACATATTGAAGTGAACACACGTCCAAGGCTATTACCGATCGGCAAACTTTTTGTTTTAACTTGGGAGTTTCCGCGTGATAATTTTGCTCAATACATAATTACATAATATGTAGTAATATCCCCAATATTTAAATGAAATACAAGGTTTTATAGGTTCAATAGATCACAAAACACTGTACAATGACAATTTATAAACACAAATATCGCCTTATGAAACCATTCTAAAAGTAACTTTATATCTTATATCCAACTATATTTTGACCATAGCATTTATGCAACTTTTTGCTTTAATAACATTAATTCACAATTTTGTCTTTAGCCAAATCAAAACATTGCATGGTTTATGCAAAAAACCGTCGAATTTTAAAATTACTCATGGTTTGTTTTGAGATCTGACCGATCTTTCTAGATTCAGCTATAATTTAGAAAATGGGCCTAACTTAAACGCTAACGAGAAGAGCAATAATTCCGCGATGTAAGCAGGCAACGTCGTGTTCTTCACTGCGTGGTCGGCGGTCGTGAGAGAGATAACTGAGGTCGAGCGACGTCACGACGCAACCCTTCGCAAACACTACGCAGAAATACGCTAATTATTCAATTCATCCTATAAACTCTAAGACATGGTCTTCTAGATATGAAAATCCCATCAGCCCAACTAGGATTACTCTTCGCCGGTAAATTGAGAACGTGAGAAATTTAAATACAACTAAATATTTTACACTATTTAATACTACTATTATAGTTGAAGTAGTAAAACTGGTTGGCGAGGCTGTGGCAGATTTTGAATCAATGACAAAAGTACATTTTATTCCATAAGCCTCACTTCCCCCAAGTCCTTAATAGGCGCACTGAGCTCTAGATGGGGTCTTCTTGACCTTAAACATTCATACTCCTCGGCTGTTTGGTGAAGCGCACCGGGAGAAGTAAATTATAATATTTTATTGAGCTTATATAGCTTTGCAAGTGAACTCAAAACAATGATCGTTAGAATTTGTTCATACATACACCGCTATTGTCATAAATGGTTAAGGAATTTGAGAGTGGTTTGCACTTACAACTATATATTATAGTATGATTCACTTACAATTATTGTAGTGAGTTCGTAAATACAATTATTTTAAATACAAATAAAAAATTTACGAATTTATAAAATATTACTGGTCTGGATTTGGTATACAATTGAATATCACGGTTCGCATTAACTTGAGTGTAAAACATTTATACACTTGTATTTACGTTATTTAAATTAACCTTATTAGGTTATTTCGGGGAGAGAATGACATTTCTTGTATTAATGCAGAGTACGTCACGGCGCAGAAGTAATGATTAATTATCGATCACCTGTTGCTCGCAACCCAATTAACCGATATGGATCGGATGTTATATGATACAATTTTATATGTCGCATACAATTCCGCATCGGTACAGAGAATCGATTGTCCGCTGCAGTTATGACCTCGACCACCTACTGGACACGCAATCGTCTCATTGCAAAATGTCTACCGACAAGGACAAGCTTGTTTATTTTTCAGGAGATTGAAATTTTAATTGTTTGGACGAAATTTACTTTATTAAATTAATTTCAATTTATTTTATTTTCCGGTAGTGGCTGCATGAGGAAGGCCGAGGACCGAGTGTTGTGGCGCTCCTTGGGAGAGGCCTATGTCCAGCAGTGGATGAGTAGGCTGATGATGATGAATGTTACTACTGTTTTGAAGTAAACGCATCGTGAATTAGTAACTTTGCTTTAAGGCAATAGTGGTTTTATTTTAAGTCGATTAAAATTGAATTTAAAATGGCTGTAAACATACAAAGATGATAATTCTTACTTGATTTATGTTAGTCTAGTATAGAATCATTCGTCGTTCGTGCACACATCTTGGTGTTCTCTCAGTGTTAATAGCAGTATTTTATTATTTATATGTCTACGTTCTAATATGGTGTTGTGTTAAGGACTGGAAAGATATATATCCGATTTAAAGATTTCCGGTTTTGAGAACCGTAAACAGAAAAAGAGGGCTGGCCAAGAGCAGCGGACGAAACGTTCGAGAACCGGAGTAGGATTTTATATCATTATACGTCATTTTAAAGCTATTTTATATTTAAGATAAAGCGCTTAAGCATATAAAGGAATATGCCTTTCAATATAAAAGGAATTCGAAGTCCTTAAAATACAATACCTTCGACCTCAAGAGAATAATGCACAAAATATCGCAGTATCGTATCAAGATGAAGAATTTATCGTGCGTTTAGTGCCTCTCAGTGTTAATTTAAGGGCAAAGCAAATATAATGATTTATGGCGATGTTATTAGTAACGGTTTTGCAAAAAGGGTAGTATATATATATCAAGAAAAAAGGATGCCACGACATCGGCGGCGATGAGCGAAGCTTCTGGCGATATGAGAGTTAAAGAATAAGCTTCGTTGTAACGGTATCGGAATTGTTTTTTCAGGCCGAAGTGTGACCAGTCCACACAGAAAATCGTTTTGGCTGTAGCTAAAAAATAAAATATAGGTAAATTTTAAATTTTCATTTCAGGGGCGTTAATACTTTGTTATATTAAAAGTACGTTAAGTTATTTTGTTTTTTTAATCAAGTTAAACATTCTATGAATGAGCGTCGATTCTGTGGCTGTTAACTGAAAATGGAATGTAATTTCATAAATGACACAGAAGGATTCCCTTATGTTACTAACTTCCTCGGTGCGAACGGATGGATGAAAGAAATGAGGGCGGCGTGTTTTTAGTGGCCACGCGCGAAATGCAATTGCGACGAGTAAATTAACGTAGATCAGTGTTCGTTTGAGCTTGTTGTGATAGTTCACATAATAGATGTTTAAATTTTTATTTCGTAAGGTATATCTACCGCCTAAAACAGGCGACGTAGAATATCTTTTAATTTTCTTGTTAGATAAGCCTTAACTATATGAACGATAGTGCCATAAATAGAGTACTTTACGTTAGAACACTAATTTTCAATGTTTACTGGTAAAGCTTATAATTAAATTATATTTTATAAAAAGTATAAGGATAGTAATTGTCTGACCTATTAAGATGTTTATTCTACGTCTAGGGCACGTAAATACAGGGTGTATCAGAATGTTTGTCGTTTTTAGATGGTTAATAAAAAACAAAATATCAATTAAATCTCGTTTTATTTAATGTCAATTTAAAGAGCAGTTCTTGAAGTTTATGAAAAACAACTTTCATTTGTTTGTGCAGTCACTTAACCTGGAGCTAAAATTTTCAATAACTCGCTGGAGCTATTCGAATAGAGTTGATATCTCCAGTGATTCTTTGCTTCAAAACATTCATGGTGGTAATGGATGGAACTTTGCTTTTTAGGTAGCTCTATAGGAACAAATCCGCAGGCGTTAAATCAGGACTTCTCGGTAGCCAATTGATGTCTCCTCGGCGACCTATCACTTTGATTCATTTGTAACATGAGAAGTGGCTCCATCTTGCGGGAAAATGGTGTTGCGGTTGTAGCCCTTCTGCTTTCGCTTTTCTGTAGCCAAAATAGGACGGAACATGAGGCAATATCGGTCAAAATTAACGGTCTGAGTTCGAAAACGAAAATCTTTCTACGACACCTTTATTTAGCAGACATCGAAATTTCATGAGAGAAGTACAGAACTTAGTTAATTATCCTGAACTATTTTGGCATTATAAAAAGACGAGAAATGTGGTTCTGCAAATCAAAATATTATAACAAAAATTGGAATGTGCTTGTGTGTTCTTTTAAATGTGGAATGTACTACTTTACAGCTCGTCTGAATTAAAGTAGCTCATTTTCAGATTGACATTAAATTTGAAGTTTTGATAATTTTGAAAAAGTAACCTGAAGGTTCCAAGCAGTTCTTCTTACGTCTGTCTTTATAAATTTAGAAAGAATGCCTTGGCTTAAATCAACCGAAATTCACAACACTCCGATCTATAGGGTACATGCGTTTAACAAGTTGATATTATTTTATTACATACAAGAACTTAGCATGTTTTATATAAACACATAAAGTAAATGTAATTTACGATAATGAAATACCATTCCGCGTGTATGAAAATGTATATTTCGTGTAAATGTGTCGTTGTAATCTGCATACAATGCGCAAGCGACTGTTCTATATCTCGACAAGATATTTGCTCCCTAGACGTTTGTGTAAATTATGATTCCATAAACTTTTACACTCAAAGGTTGCATAAGTCTGGATACTAACACAAAATGCTGACTAAAAAATGCCTTGCTTACCAGTTTATTAAAAGAGCGAACAAGCCTATGAAAGGAAAAATGTCGGAATACATTTCACTTTATTTAGGCGCCACTAATTTATGGAACCAGTAAGCTTTATGTATAGACGATATCCTTCGCCGGTGTACTGTAATGTACTCAACGAAACTCGCTCGTGAGGTCTATTGACCTCAAACACCAGCTGATACCTTCATTGATACTCGTTCATGTATGAATATCAACACAAATATTTCTGTATAAAATGTCCGTATATAGTTGTACTTAAAAACACAGAGGGCTGACAATCTACTTGCCTAATGATAAATGGAATGATCATAAAACTGATACAGAAACCCGATGTACAGACCACTTATAATATTCTTATATATGGAACTTTCCACAGCTCAGAAACCGTTCTGAATCAGCCCGGATATACGACGAATATCTCAGCTGTACCTAGTTTATTGATTCACGAAATTATTTATGATGAAAATAATTACTTCAATTTGCCTTGAAAACACCTATCACACATACTTTCGCACTAATGAGATCATACCCTCTTTACGCCTTTATATATTTTAAATATTGTTTTTATTTACTAATAATGTATTGTATTTTTAGAGGTTCTATAACGTATAGGGAAAAAAGGTATTTCATTTAAGGTAGTTCGTTAGGTATTTTTTAAAATAATCTATCACTCTTTGACAAATTCAGTCGGGACAGCCATGGGTATTTAGAACAATAAAACTTTTAATAATATCATGGATTGTATATTAGACCAAATTTATGAACTTTTAAGAAAATACTCTATAATTTGCAAAACTCAACGTATACTTGTAAAACTTACAAGACGGCTGCAAAAGAGCTCTAACCCTCTCATTCTCAAATACATAATGGTATTTTGTATGCTTTAACATTCGTTTACATCTTAGTCAAATATTTGTGGTAATCTTCTGTGATAAACATAACTGTGCTTAAAAATAATCGAAGTCAAATTGTCAAGGGTTGTTGTGCAATGATTCAGATGCAGGTGTTATGACACCCGACTCCCGGGCGGGTGGGAATGTGTCACGTCAGCAATGCAATTTCGAGAACGCAACGAACGTATTCGATTAGTCATGTCCAGAGAACTTAAACTGATGTACGGTGAATCTTTTGTTTTTGTACAGTTTTCCTGAAAAAGTTGCGATTTCTAATACATCGATTGGCCGTATGTGGTGGATAAAGACTGTATAACAACTAGAAAATAAAAACCAAAACACTCTAGAATAAAACATATTACATTTAAAATAGGATATTTTTGGAACAGTATAGAATTGCATAATGATGAGTGACAATAAAGAATCCATAACTAACTGTTGTCCGAAGCAATTTTTCATAGACAAAGCGTCAGTATCTATATCGTTTTTCCTTCACCGTACGAACAAACTTTAGTTAAAGAAACATAATGCCATCCTGAGCTAGGTTATGAACACCTTGGGATTAAGAATATCGCATTTGACACAATATAGAGAGTAGTTTAAATCGAGACTTAAGGCGTCGGTTAAAACAAGTGAAGAACTTAGTCAAGTTATTTACAAGTTCTTCCACATGTATGTAAATACTGATTAATGTCTATAGTGTTATATAGAATAAACATAAGGCATTTATCAAGTAAGAAATATGTCGTTTACAAATTTGTAATGGATATTAATAGACGATTATATTAGTTTTACATACGAATAAGTTTTTTGCCCTCGTGTAAGTATGATAATACGCGGATCTATATTTGCTGGAGCGGTTTTATATTTGCTGAACGTCGCTTATGATAATGGTAAATTGAATTATATTATAATTTTGCATGATGGTATTTTAAAAAGAAACTGCAGATTCAAATATATATATGCTCTTCTGAAATTTATTAAAGAATTATTAAAAGAAAATTTCGTACACATTGCTCTGAAAGAGGGGAAAAATCATTTCACACGTTCTCACAAATGCTCCGCTCTTATTGATAGCACAATGTTTTGTATGTGTCAATGAATGGACTATCTAACACGATTTTGTCGAAAGATGGTAGTATCCTATCTCAGGATACATTCGGCGTAACAAACATACAAAGTTATCAACTTCGTTGTATCAAGTATTCATTAACATGTGAATTTTAAATCCCACAAATTGAGTTTTGTATTCAATTGTTGTTATAATTTTTATTAATTGACATGCCTTATTTATTTCAAAAATAACATATTTATTAATTCCGTTCATAATTTGTACAATTCAACACCTTGTTTACTAACATATAAATATGGTTAAATTATCATACAATAGACCCTAATATTTGCTATAAAAGGACTTAATAAGCTTGCGTTTTATATTCAGGCATTGTGCGTAGTTTTAATTATGTTTACTAGGAAATGTAAAGGTTAAGTCTATTAATGTTGTATGCGGTCCTTTTTGTGTAAACGCACTTGAAGATCATTTACGAGGGTGGCATTAATAAAACATCGCATTATGAGTGTTTTGTTATCACACGCAAGCTTAACTATCTATAATGAGCTATTAATCGTGAACTATTAATTGTGAATGGAATATTAACAGTGACAAGACAAGATGTGATAAAACTTTAAAATTCAACGAAATTTAAAGACCGGGAAAATGTGAGTCCAAATCGCTAAGTTTTACTAAGCATTATTATTGCCCCTTTCACTAAGCTCTATTGCCCCTTAAATATTTCTTTTGGAGCCTCATACAACACTCTTTTGGGCACAGACAGGCAGATGGACAGACAGACGAACACCGTCAAGCAAGTCTCAGTAATAGGGTTTCCGTTTTTACCCTTTGTATACGAAACCCTAAAAACATCTCGCTATATACATATGTATAGATAAAATATATTTTTGAACAGTCACATCTCGGCAAATCACTAAATCCTGTTACATATTTTTATGTAACCTATTTTTATAAACGCGTTTTACAACCTAAAATTTTAAATTCTTACAATATACGCAAACAAGATATTTTGTAAGGAGTTAATTATGCTTTTCAACCAAAATAATTAATTGTTATAATAAATAGCGTTTAAATCTGTTACCAAGTAATTTATTTAAATGTGTGATACTTCCCTTATTTTTTTTATTTTTAAATACATGATCACCACAATGAGGGCCCAGATTAAACCCTTGTGGAAATAGAAGTAAAGACGAGATACATGAATTAGACAAATGTACTAAAATATTGCCCGTAAAATGGAGCTTATCGTAGGTCAGTTTATGTTTTCGATTCACATTAAAAGACCAAGATTATCAATTTTCCTTCAAAATCTAAACATGCGCCATTAGGTATTATTATCTCTCTGCCAAAATTATCGGCACTGTTAGAGAATCAATAAATAACCTCCACCGCTGACCTATCAATGAAACTAGAACGTTTCTCCCAAAATAAACGATTTTGCAAGTTAACATTTGAACGTCAATTTAAATTTACTCTTAATTTAGAGTCGACATGGAAAGGCTTTTGCCTTAAATATAGCTTATGATTTTTGTACTATTACAGGCACGCTTTAAATAATGAAATGCAAACGTGGGAAATATAATATTAATCATTGAATAATGCACAACATATGTGGGAAAATAGAATATTAAGTATTCTATTTTCTATATCGAATATATATCTATAATATCTATATCGAAAAGTCGTGTATCCGGATCACGTGTTACATAATGACTCTTACCCTTACTTCCTCTGTTGAGATAGAATCTGAGCAATATTTAGTAGATGGTAGAAAATGTAACTATAGAAATAAATAGATGGTTATGACCGACAGATTTATCTGAGATTCAAAGTAATTGTTCCCCACATGGACCACAGAGTAGATTTAATCATTTAAATTAGATCATAGAAAATTATATAAACATAGTATTTTTTTTGACAAATTGTCTCTGACATCTTTCACATAAAAACGTCTCAACCTTATTTCGAAGCATTATTAATCGATAAAAATCTTATAAATACTTTGTTCTACTTTCTGTGTGATATGTTAACGACAATGAACTTTAGTAAATTTCATTGTCTCAATAGTTAATAAGAAAAAAATTGAATATATCGAGTAAACTTGCTTCCTATCACAATAATTCAGTGTCATATTCAAATTTATATGAAAAAAAAACCTTATTAAAAATAAAATTAAACTCTAAAAAAATACACTGATAATTACAACAGTTTTGTATATAACGATGTCGGGTGCGCTTTACCATTTTATGCCATGGTATCTAACCACATCAATGTCTATATAATAACTTAAACATTTGTTCTATTTTGAGAACTTTTCAAGATTATGCAGATATCCTTACTGCGATTGCTCCAACCCGTATCTATATGTCAAAAGTTCATTAACCTTATCCTAAGAATGTATACAGTGGAGTCTATATTTCTGAATCAAGCACCTGAGTTGTAGGAAGCAGCGTTCCGGCTCCATGCATTATTTAACACATCAAAGGAGAAAAATCGAAATGTGCATCGGCTAGTGAAGTGGTTTTCCGGCCGATTAACGCCACACGGACGTTTCAATTATCATGTAAACATGGGCCTGTATCAATTAGAGTTTGCTGGCGTGGAAACGTGTTTTCTTATTGATTTCTGCACCGACCACGGAATATATAAATAACGTTGTCCAATTTTGTCCTAGAATCAGTATAACCACTTGCACCTTTCGAACTCCACAGCGGAAAATCCTTTTGTATATATGAGGGACGTTTGATGCGAACTTCTATAAAATTTAGAGGAATATTTGGCCGCAAAAAGTATCTGTTCTTTTTTTTCGATGTTTTAGCATTCAAAATTACATAAGTTGTTGTGGGTTGCAATTAAATTAGTAACAGTTCGCGTACTAATTGGTTTTGCGCAAGTATGTAAAATATATTTTCAAATTAATATATATCCTTATAACTGTTTAAAGTACTTAGTATGATAATCCATATTAAGTACTTTAAACTGTTGGAAATTTATGATATCCGAAAATATTAATAATAAATTAATAATATAAAAGCATTTCAGATCAAATATTGAGTGCACGGAATGCCGCATAGAATCAAAACATTAATAATTATATATACCATCCTCTTTATACGAAGCGCACAAAATTGTATACGCATTTAAAGTTTAACAAACGCACGTCAGGTGGCTGTGTCGCGTGCGTGCGAGTGCGTGCTACGAGCATAGCCATTCAATTATAATAAAGGTCACACTGTTTGCAGTCAGGGCAAGATTATCACCCCACCTGCACGCGCTTCGGATTAATGCCTAGCGCACCCTTTAATGCCTAGACTTCTTGGCTATAAAAAAACTGAGAAGCCAATTACTGGCCGCAGATGATAATAATTAAAATAACTCTGCTTGAATGAAACATATAATAGTGAAGAGTTATAGCTACATTGTTGTAATTCTTTTTTATCATAAAACTAATGAAATTTCATGTGATATTTGTTCTAATAATATAATTCTCGTATTATCCTTTCTCGCATATTCCTAGAAAATGTATTCGTTAAAGTATTACATGGCATTTGTTTTAAAGGTTCTGTACACTATTAATGTGGCTTCGCTGTGAGTCCGTCTGTCACCAGGCTGTATCTATCTGAACAGTTATAGTTATTAAGTAATAGTTTTCACACGTTTCTGCTGGTATGATACAACTAACATGACTTTTTTCCTATAATTATGGTACAGAGCCCATTGCGCGCGAGTCCGACACGCTCTTGCTCGGTTTTTGATGATACAGTAAAATATACCAACAATACCACGTAAAAATAGACCACATTTTTTGAAACTATTAATTTTTCTGAAACGCTCACAGTGCATAAAAGTATTATTTGTAAAATTATCAAACGGTTATCTGGCAAGTTACCTTAACTTTATAAACCTTTTTCATAACAAGCTGGATATTTTAGCACAGAAGAGCAAAATTTTGATCCCTGTGGCCGAGTATCCTTAATGCTGACAGTATTACCTCTCTGCATTGCGATGCTTAAACGGCGAGCGAGAAGTGCACCAGCTCTGGGGTCACCCACACTCACACACAACTAAAATACTATATTAAGCCAACATTACCACTTTGTAAAAAAATATGAAATAGAAATGCATATTCAAAAACGTTACTCAAGCTTAAATACCTGTTAAACTTTTTTTAAACTGAGTATTAAATAAATTATAGCTTCCGTTTCAAATTTAAACACTAACCTTAAGTGACTAAATAAAAAATAAATATTGTTAGAATATTATTAAGTTAGTATATGCATTCTAGAATATTGTATTAAGCAACAAATAAACAAGGTCTTACTTCACCCACCAATTTTATTAATCTTGATGAAACGTGTATTTTGCGAGACGCTTCTACGGGCTCCAGCTCGATGACCCGAAATAAGGCTCGGGGGCAATGCAGCCCTCCCACAGCCCACCACCCGAGCCACCGACCTCTCATTCATTACGCAATAAAAGTGCAAGGAGACCGAGTGTAATCATCTGAGATTAGATTAGGTTTTATTGATTATTGGTTCATATTTTCTACATATATCTAATATGCCTTTTTTAATCCAATTATTGTTACGCTGGAAAGTAGTTTCAACTTACTCTTGAAAAGATGACAACTCAGGGGAATATATATGTTTACTAGCTGATCCGGCAAACGTTGTTTTGCCATACATGTGATTTCTAGCAATCATTTTTTTAGTTCAATATAATTATCAGCTTTAAGTGTGCGGGGATATGCTTGTAATCGAAACCGTTTTGAACAATAAAGTATGCTTTGTTTAGGTTAATAAATTAATATTTATAATACACGTTTGTCGGCTTTGCCATAGCAGTGCCATCTATTGATTACTTACTCAATCCAGCCGAAAAGCATCGACATCTGTTAGAACCTTTTGATTGTGACTGTCAATTAATTATAGACAAATAATTTGCAATAAAATAAAATTGCGACTGTAATTAAAGATCTAAGCTATCCTATCTCTTAAGTTCGATCAGACTGCTCACGGTGTGCCAATTTAATTTAAAATCGGTTAAATACTTTCGGAGTCCATCGCGGACAAACATTGTGACAGGAGATTTATATATATTAAGATATTCATTGCTAATCATTATATATAGGGAAAAACCCTGTGCTATGCAGTAGTATGTATAAAAAAAAATGTTCCAGTGTACGATTTCAGTATATGCACAGACAATACGACATTTAATTTGCTCACGTAATTATTGTTTCAACATTTGAATAAATTATATAAAATTAAAATTAATTTAAATCCACGAAAATTCTCTTTGTTCTATAGCTGCTAGTTGATTCCTATGTAAACTTTAACTGAAATAGAAAAAAATATACCCATTATACGTTTATTACCAGTAAGGTTATAAAGAACAAATTGTACGTCTGTATCATTTCCTCATCACAAGGACATCTTAATCGTTTATTGTAAAATAAAGAAAATATATAATATATATAAATTATAAAATTAACGCTGGAGAGTCCAAATTAATTTCTCATAAATTGGATAGAAAAATGTCATTTTGCGTCCTTCTTCAACTATGCAATTAACATTAAATACATGAATTTTAAAATTCATAAGATAAGAGCATTTAAATAAAAGTACTTTTTTTTATTAAACACTGCAGAATTCTACGTCAATTTCATTTTAAATTAATTATTACAATTATTAAACGTGTCTGTACAAAAATATAAAATTATACCGTTGCATACCTATTTCTTGAGAGAGTGCATCTATACCAACTTTAAATTTCAGCGTACCGTTTTATAAAAATAATTATATAATACAAGTATTAAATCATTGCTAGTTTCCTAGACCTAACCGCGATAGGCTTTAACTAGATAAAGTTCTTAGCTTTATATCACTACTCTAGATATAAGTAATATTATGGCCTCGGGTCAATCGTCAGGTCAGCTCACGCACTCACCGTACGGTCAGATCTATTGCAGCCTACAATTTATCGGCGTTCAATCAAGAACGCTTATCGTGATCTCAAATATCGTGATAAAATCTGAATTGGCACTTGTCTCGCTTTACAAACGTGGGTCAAAGCGTTGTAAATCGTTTTATATCAACGATAGACTTTATAAGAAGTGTATTGGGACGTTACCGACAACGTTTTTAGGTAAGCAATCAAAATAATGAAGTTTTTTTAATGTTTAATAATAATGACTAGCAAGTCTGGGTATATTTGCATAAATTCTTTATTTAAATTCGAACTATTATAAATTCCGCGAGCACTTTATCATTACATAGTTAATGAGAATTTATTAATTCAAGTCGGTATCTTGAAAAACACGAAAGTTGCTGTCGTGCACCGCATCGTTTGAAATCTTATCATAACTTTAATACTTAACCAAAACACGTTACAAAAATGCATAAAAGAACTTAATTCTAACAAAGATAAAGCAACAGAAGCGACCATTTATTTATGCCAGTATTTTATATGTATGTTATTAAAATTAGATACTATTAAAATTGCTATACGTCAAGCCCACAAACTGCACATTGATAGTATAACATAAGCAATAGCATTACTTATAAAATTACTAAAGTATCCCGCACCTGCCTAAAACTTCTAAAAAGCGGCCATTTTTACATCAATACACTATACATGACAGCAACACCTTTCAAACATATATAATCGTTCGTTTTTGCTACCCCGCGCCGGCAAAGTTACAAATGGTGAACATAACTTAGGTCTGTAGCAAATGCATCAATTAATTAGAGGGTCTATGGTAAGCTACGCTTTGGATTGAAGCCCTGGCGATTGGGCGCGGTCGTGCACTAAGGTCTGCGACCCTACGATTCAGGTTATCTCCATCACCCCCGTCTACCAACCTCCCTCGCAAGGATTTTCTAAAACATTATATAGACGATTTCAAGTGCGTTGACTCCGCTGAACCAGTAATTGAGCTGCTCATTTTGTTCTCATATTTTTATTAGACAGAAATTAAATGAACATTTTTTCTAATTAATGCTTGTACTCTTGTTTTTTACTAAACAATTTGTTATAGAAGTACTGGTCACAAAAACATTAATGGCAGACCTAATTAGCAAAATAGGACCTGGCTTTAGAATTTATAATTGACATCTACTGTAAAAATGCTATGTATTTATTATGAATAGTAATGGTTGTAAAATATGCTCTTAAAATGTGTTAGCTAATATTATAAAGCTGAAGGGTTTGTCTGTTTGGTTTAGTTGTGTTCAGAGATTTGGGTGTGTTACTGGTTTGAATTGAAAAAACTGTTTTACATAATCCACTTACGAGGAAAGTTTTCAATGTCGCAACAACTGAAACACAATTGAAAAATATAAGAATAAAACCCCTAAAACTTATGAAACATATCTTATCAAGCATGGACAATCAAGTCTATAATCTATTTTTTTTAATAATAAATTAATTCGTATAAATAATATAGCACAACACAGAATAAATAAATAATGGTAAAGTACAACGCATGCGTCCATGATGTGCGCAGTTTGACAGTAGACGCGGTTAAATCCCTGGCTAGAGCAGCTACTTAAATATAAATAATAAACTCTCAGTAGATTCGAAAAAAAAATCAATATTACGCCGAAACAGCGACAGATACTCAAAGCGGGATTAGGTTTGCTATTACTACCATTTCTCATAGCTGAAACTTTACAAGGTGTATTCTAAAACTGGTATTGCGGTCTTAGAACCTATTTCTAATGATAGCAGATAGAGGAACCGTGATTAAAACTAACAACTTGTTATTTCTTTTATTTATTATGTTTGTTATTTTTTTTAAGTCGAAATTCCTTCATTAATTTTATGATGTCTTAAAGATGGGTTTCCTTGATAATGGGGTGTACGCCTACAATGGTTTTCACAACGAAATTTGTTGTTAATGTTTATGTTAACAAGTTATCTGTGTATGTTGTGTAAACTGCTGGCGTTCCTTATTTAAATAAATAAATAAACAACCTTTAATCAGCTACTTAAGGCATTGATTTTTTGGTCAAAACATAAACCAAATTCTTTTTAGTTACTATTACGATATTTGCTCTTAGCTCGTTCGATTTTCAAAGAAAAATCTGAAGAGGTGTCCCATTCTTAAGATACCCTGGGCACCGCAGATAAATTTACTACTAACTACACAATAACTTTGATATCATATATCAATAATTTAACCAATTATAAAATTGGGCTTTTATTTAGTTTGCAAAAGGTGTCCTAAAATAAATATCGGGGGCCGTGTAACAGCTGACTGATCGTATTTCAACTTAAAGGTGTTTTATAATGTACTTTGATTACCTACCCACCACTGTATTTATCAGAAAACTCTGTGATTATGACATCTTCACGGCTTCATGAGTATCAATTAACTCAATCGCTACTTAATTTAGCCATGGTTTCAAAATTCACCGTTGAAAGCTTTAATGTAAGCTATAATTTGCGTTTATTTTAATAAGCGGTGTAGATGTGACTGTTATTTTTAATCGACTTCGATCGAGTGTCGGGAAATTATCATCATACGATCGTCATGACATGACACATTGTGTGTTACAGTATTCATAATTAACATTCATAATTGAAATTGTTATATGTTAACTTTTTCTGTAAGTAGGATATTTTTTAAAGAATTTAGAGAAATTAAGAACTTAGAAGTAGACCTATTATTTTTACTTTTTTACTAGATTTTTTTTTTAAATTAAAACAAAACCAGGCCACTTGACTGGTTTTGTTATGGAGTAGTACTTGTCGTAGTCGCGAACGAAACGTTACGTAGGATTAATGTAGAAAAAAATGTGGTCCTGTACCACAAACCTGATTTTTATATTGGTTTTTTTAATCAGCGGCAACAGATAACGTCATCTGTGCAAAATTAAACTGACCAACTACAGACCCGATTTTACCCGAGTTCTAAAAATAACAAGTACCATAGAGTCTTATTAAAATTAAAAAAAAATTGACAATTGATAGAAACGGACGCAGAGTTCAAACATTAGAATGTCATTTAACTGATTTATTTTCTATTGCACTATGTTTCATCTAACCTACCTGCTTTATAAATAATAATTATAATATAATATTGACTTGGTATAACTTGATAAATATCAGTGTTTTTTCACGATTTCAGAAACTAAAGCGACATCACGCGACCACAACGCATCGTGGTCGCGTGCATCATACTCTGCGTGACTTATACATAGGTATATGAAAAATATTTAATTATATTTTTTATTATTTCAATAAAAATTTTAAACGAACGCGATTTTATATAATGAATTATGAAAAAGTAACAGTATTAACTTTAAACAATAGTGTACTTAAATAAAGACATCTAAAATCAATACACCAAACGAAATGTAGGGAAATGAGTATTCATCACGATACTTAATAACGAAGGCGTTATATAGAAGTAATATTCGTAAAGAAGAAAAAGAAAAGTTTAAAAGAGAGCTAAGTGGATAGAATCAGACTGAATTACATAACCTTACTGCGGAGATAAAGAATTCGCTAAAGTGAGAAATTACGTCGAATTGTAAACCTCCTCTTCCTCCTGCTTTGGATTTTTTTAGTTTGAATTTATGGGTTTAAATATCCTTAATGCATTTTTTGGTTGATACAAAAAAATATGGAATATAGAAAAAATCTGAAGACTTATCACCATAGACATATTTATTGCAATGTCCCTAAGAAAGGAACTCCGCACATGAATCAAAAGCCTATATATGGAATGAATATTTTATTTTTACTATTAAATTAAAATAAAATTAAAAAATATTAATTCCCCATTCGAGAGCTGGCTTTCTTCCAAACAATACGTTGCCTAAATCGTATCATACTTTAGAAGAAATAAAACGAAAGCACGCTATGATTGCAGTATTGCATGTCAACCCACAACATTCTACACCCACCTCGCCCGTTTGTCGCCTCCAAGTTAGATACTTACCTATGTACCATAATCTATTTACTCTATAATGCCCGGTTAGTCACACAGAGCGTTGATCTTTACCGACGAAGACCTGTAATCGATATAAGCTTACGTAAGACCCCATTACGCCAACTGGAAAAGCCACGAAAAGGTAAAATGAAAACTGAGTGCAACGAATGAATCGTCTTAATTAAAATGGAGCCCTTAGACTAATGTGGCTTTACCAAAGGTACCACATCTAAGACTGAAATCTTAAGAAAGTTCATAAGGGTAACGTAAATAAAAGTTTAAAAACAAACAGAGAAGACGCCTTTGCGAGTTTTTGTAAAAAACTCCATGTTGGTGTACCTGTATATTTTTGAAGGTGCGGTAAGTTTATGTGCTGTACAATAAATATTTTTATCTACTTTTTCTGTTATTGTTGCGATACTGATAATAAATGATAGTTGATTTTCACGTTTTGTTGGGAGTAGTTTTACAATGTACATAATATAAGCTTTTTAGCTCAAAATCTGTCTTTTCTCATTGGTTACTATGAATCCGAAGTCTAAAACATCTTACTTCTAAGGAAGACTACTATGTCAAACTGTTTTGAACTATCCATATAAGATTAAATACTTAAGGAGAAATATAGTCAGAGTGGAGTACATTATTTAAAGAGTTTAACCCGGTAATTAGCGATTTGCATGTAGTATGGTCAATTAGTTGGCTCCCTCCGTTTGCTTCGGCTTTCGAGCTAACGCACGGCTGCTAGCCACTGACCACAGAGTAAATAAATCCTTACATGTTTTTTTCTATTGTTCGAAGTTATATTGGAATACATTTGTAGACTATAAATTCTTCTTTGACTTTAATTTATGTTTAGAAATGCTGAATGCAACGTGGCTGGGCTCAATTTTTAACTGATGTAATAAACAAAATATTTACGAGTACATAAAATTTAACTTGTGGTGTACGTTAAAATATTTGTGATGCTGTCTAGCGGCGAAACATATACTCCTAATCCTATTTTGTAACGAAGTAAACGTTTCAGACAGATAAATATTTATTTCTCCTTTTTACACAGTATGAGTGTGGTAAACAATTTATTTTTAAAAAAGACTGCAGGTAAGTTTTGGTTGTCAGGCTTTTTAAAAGCCACAAAAATACAAATTTTTTAACAAATTTATTTGATAAACAACCACACATGAGTGTACTAAGTTATCCATTCTGCAATCGGGTTTCAAGTTAAGTATCGCAGTCGGGCCAGTGTGAACCAACGGATTTTACGAGCTCTTGCGACTTCTAACGACATTCGTCTCCCATTAAGTAGGGAAATAGGATGGATAATACCGGAACGCTGCAGTTTGCGGATTCAACTTTACGTGTTACAAAATGAATGGTGGCTTTGGGAAATATCCTATCATTATTTAGGTTTACGTGGGGCTTTAATTATTTTGGTACCTACTGGAACGTTCGTACATTTGATAAAAGACGTTTTAATATACTGCTTTATAGCTACTTGGCTTTTTGTATGGTAATTATAATAGTAAAATAATAATTACTTCACTCGGATCGACCTCGTCGAAACAATAATTCTTCAAACATATAGGCATAAAAAAAAGTACCTTAAACATATAGAAAATATTTGTGGCCTCTAAGTTTTTAATATATATACTGAGTGGCGAAAAAGTAAAGACCCTATTTGATTTAGCTATAAAAAAATCTAAATTCGAAAACTAGATTTAGGTTTTTTTTATAAATGTACATTTGTGCCATTAAATTTCGTACCATTAGGATTTAAAGATTTAAAGACAAATCGTCGTGATCTTGCGAGTTATCTCTCGTTTTGGCGATTTGCCTTGGCCTGCAAGATCACCCGATCTGACCAGACCAGACTTCTTTCTTTGGGGTTTTTTTGAAATCTCGGGTGTATGTGAACTAGTCACAGACTCTCGCAATTTTAAAAGAAAACATTCAACAAGAAATAAGGAACATATCGCAGGAAGTATTACATCAAGTTATGCAAAATGTCATAAATGTGTCAAATGTCCACCTACTCTGGTCACCATTTAAAAGACATCATCTTTAAATCCTAATGGTACGAAATTTAATGGCACAACTATACATTTAAAAAATAACAAAATCCAGTTTACTAATTTAGAAAAAAAGTTTTAGCTGAACCAAATAGGGTCTTTACTTTTGCGCCATCCAGTATATACTTATATATGTCTTATATATATATATATCTTTGTATTTCTTCTTTTTTTATTATCTTAATTGTGTCAGAGATGTGTAATCCATTTCTGGCTATATTTTGTGTAATTATTAGTAATAATATATAAATATGTCAACTGTAGGAATACCAATAAGTAAGTAATAAAATACAAACAAAAATTTTAAATACCTACTTATACATTTCAAACTATGGCTTCTTTATAATATTTTCAAAAATTTTATGTAATTAATGATACAATAGCAGCATAAATTATTTTATTTAGCAACGTTTATATTATAATTTGTATTCGCAGACGTGCATTATAATAAGACAAAATGGTTGCTAATAATGACCATAGAGTTAATAACTCTTAATTTAATTTTTATTATTTAACTTAGATATTATCTTTATGATGTAACGGTTTTCATTTCCGTTACATAATTTTATTTGGAATTTTTGAGCCAAAAAGTCGAAAACGAAGAACATAGATGCCCTAGAAATGTGGTGTCGAAGGGCTTTTTGATTTAGAACACAACTTTTTCACTTGTTTCTTAAACGTTTATATGAAAAAGGCAGCAGAAGCTTTGACGTTTGCCTCTTTGAATCATTCACTAATTCAAAACAGGACGAGTATCTAAGAGGTGAGATTACCTGAAAGAGTATTGAATGTGGTGCAATGGTGTAATTTGCAAGGAGGATTTACTCCCGAACAGTTTACAAATAAAATAAAATTAAACTATCTACTTTATTTATTTACTGAAATATACATTACATTGTTGTATTATTTACTTATAATATTTACCTTAACGTACTGTAATGCCTTTATTAAAAAAAATAATCATAACAAAAGCGGGATCATACGAACCAGACAATTTGTTTGTGTGACATAGACTAACCACTCAAAAGTAACTTTAAACATTCAATTCTCTTTATAGAAATTTAACAAAAATAGGCCCCGTTTTCACACGGTAAATATGCACCACACTACGAGCTTTTCGTGTCTTAAGGCGCGATTACTAACATTTAAGACTTGGATTCGATTATTGTGGAAGCAATTGCTTCGGTTGTGCAAAAGTATATCCCGTGCGCCATTAGATGGAAACGGTACCATGTTATAAAAACATTCACTAATGCTTTGTTGCTTCCTTTTTGATATAATAATTTTAAAATATATAAATTCCACACAAAAATGATTTCATAATAACTACCAAAAAAATTACATATAATTAATTGTATAATGACGGCATGTTTTTAGAAATAGAATCGGCAAAAAACGTAAATTGCATATAATTATATATATTTAAGCGTGCTCATTATACAATCTGGTTTAAAGTATTTTAAAAAAATCAGATTTCACTCAAGCAAATAAAACTTGCCTACAATGGTCGGAGTGATTTCAGTGTGTTTAAGTTTTACATATAAAATTAAAAGCTGGGTAAGACAGATACGCGTTCAAAGGCTTCCGTTCCTTTATTCGAGCAAAAACGTCACATTTTTTGTAGGAAAATTTAAATATTTACATAAATATATTTTTAGCATTTGTTAATAGGTATGTGACGGACAGCGACGGCTTAGTATAAGGCCCCATTTTTGACCTTTGGTTACGGAACCCTAAAAACTAATTTATTATGTTATTATTACAAAGAAGTAATTAAAAATTTTGATCGTTCATTATTTCGAAGGCTAAAAAAAAAAAAAAAAAAAAAAAAAAAAAAAAAAAAAAAAAAAAAAAAAAAAAAAAAAAAAAAAAAAAAAAAAAAAAAAAAAAAAAAAAAAAATATTTTTTTTTTTTTTTTTTTTTTTTTTAAAAAAAAAAATATTTTTTTTTTTTTTTTGTGGGGGGGGGGGGGGGGGCGGCCCCCCCCCCCCCCCCCCCCCCCCCCCCCCCCCCCCCCCCCCCCCCCCCCCCCCCGCCGCGCCCGCCCCCCCCCCCCCCCCCCCCCCCCCCCCCCCCCTGTGTGTGGGGGGGGGGGGGGGGGGGGGGGGGGGGGGGGGGGGGGGGGGCCCCCCCCCCCCTTCCCCCCCCCCCCCCCCCCCCCCCCCCCCCCCCCCCCCCCCCCCAAAAAAAAAAAAAAAAAAAAAAAAAAAAAAAAAAAAAAAAAACCGCCCGGGGGGGGGGGGGGGGGGGCAAAAAAAAAAAAAAAAAAAAAAAAAACACCCCCCCCCCCCCCCCCCGGGGCCGCGCCTCCCTCTCTTTTTTTTGGGCGCGGGGGGCGGGGGGGGGGGGGGGGGGGGGGGGGGGGGGGGGGAAAAAAAAAAAAAAAAAAAAAAAAAAAAAAAAAAAAAAAAAAAAAAAAAAAAAAAAAAACCCCCCCCCCCCCCCCCCAAAAGGGCGGGGGGGGGGGGGCCCCCCCCCCCCCCCCCCCGGGGGGAGGGGGGGGGGGGGGGGGGGGGGGGGGGGGGGGGGGGGGGAAGAAAAAAAAAAAAAAACCCCCCCCCCCCCAGGGGGGGGGGGGGGGGGGGGGGGGGGGGGGTTTTTCCTTTTTGTTTTTAAAAACCCCCCCCCCCCCCCCCCCCCAAAAAAAAAAAAAAAAAAAAGTTTCCCCCCCCGGGGGGGGCGCGCCCCAAACCCAAAAACCCCCCCCCAAAAAAGGGGGGGGGGGGGGGGAAAACCAAACACCCCCCCCCCCCCCCCCCCCCCCCCCAAGAAAAAAAAAAAAAGAAAAAAAAAAAAAAAAAAAAAAAGGGGGGGGAAGGGGGGGCCCCCGGCCCCCCCCCCCCCGGCAGGGAAAAAAAACCCCCCCCGGAGGGGGGCTTTCTTTAAAGCCCCAGTTTGGGGAAAATTTCCTTAAAAAAAAAAAAAAACCCCCCACAACCCCCTTGTGGGGGGGGGGGGGCCAAAAAAAACCGGTTTTAAAAAAAAAAGAAAATTTTTTAAAGGGAGAAAAAACAAAAAAAAAAAAAAACCCCATTTTAATTTGCCTTTTCAATAATTTGTGTGACTGCTTGGGTATGATCAAACGTTATTTCGAAGGCTATTAATCCCCAAATACTGAAAACATTAATTAAATTCACTATTTAATAAAACGATATACGTATATAAAGAAGTAAAGCAATTACTTTTATTTAATGATGTCTTCTCTGTTTGTAATTTCTTAACCAATAAAATATTCCAATCATTACAGTACGTTATTTTAATATGTAATGTATTTCTCCACATCATTATTAAAACGGTTAAAGAATGACACTATTATCTAATTTTACTTAAATAATACTTTGACATAAATATGCGAAAGATTTTCCTGGTCTACGGCCTCAAAGCTAACCGCAGCTTGAAACTACAACTTATTCGCTATTTATTTCATAAAGGTTATTTAATATTATTACTCAATGGAGGAGGATGTCGATTAAATTTTTTATAAAACTGGGGGGTAAAGGAGGCTCACCTGATACCGAAATACTAACGCCCACGAAAGACACTCACAATTCCAGAGGACTCGCAAATACGTTGCCGGCTGATATAGAATATTTATAAGAACATCATCCAATAAATAAACTAATTAGGTAAATGTAATTCCATCCTAATCCTAACCAACGAATGTGCACAATGTCCTAACGGGTTCGTTCTAACGGGACTTTTTACTGTAATACAAAAACGAAAAGATTTGTATGAACAAATTTAATTCGCACGAAATCTTTACCCTTTTTTGTTAAGCGCAAATTTGAAGGCGGAAAACGTTTGAAAATGATTCATAGGTTAAAATATATATAAGAATAACGTTGTATTTTATTATAAACCAGTGAAACAGAAAAAACTAAATTGCGAACATCCATATTCCAACTCCCCTATGCGTAATAAGCTCATTGTAGCTCAATCGTAACTTCGACAAAGTATTAACGCTAGCATCAAATATTTATATGAAAAATTACGCGCAAAACTAAGATTTCGTACAAATATTTGACGCAGACGGTTTTACGCTCGATTACTTCGTTAGCAATTGTTTGTCGCGCACCATCACTTTGTGGAATCCGCTGCCCATACAATTATACACAAAGATTTGGGCCCTTGTAGAAACGATTGTATCAGCCTAGTATTGCTGGTGTCTACGGGCGGCTGTCAGCACTTAACTCTACGTGACCCGCCTTTCCTTCTTACCCCATATAAATACATTTTGTTGAACCACTCTTTGTGATGACACTTTCTAGGTCCTCAAAATATTTACAAAGTGTATAAAAATAAAACTTATAACACAACAATCAATAACTTATACAATTCTTGAATGGTAAATAATTTGAAGATGAATAAAATAATTTATTAACTTATTAAATTTACTATTGTAAAGGCGGCTACATAGGTCGGCACTGGCTGTCAGGGACAGTGTTCGACGGACTCACCGCAATAAGGAGAGCACTAATTGTCAGGAACAATATTCTACGCCCACTTGCTGGGCAAAAACTGCCCAGTGTCTAGGAAGACACCTAGCTGTGCTCCAAGATGCGTCGATTCGAATTGCGTCGCCGACCTTGAAATTGAAATCTCACTGTTGGCCTGAAGGGCCTGATAGTTTAACTCGGACTGTTTGGACAGTTAAGCTCTGCCAAGCTTTGCCAAGAATCGAAAAGCTGGGGTCGCAAGAAGTTCAATAGATGAAAAAAGGATATGTTCGGCGCACGTTCCACTAATGACATCTGTTCGCTGTCGATATATAAATAAATCCAAAGCAATATTTGGTATTGTTATTTCGAAATACTGTCTAATTAGCCACTATTAATAGCAAGGAAGTGTTGAGTCTTACCTACAAACAATAATTAATCGGGATGGAACGATTCTTTGCTAGTAATGTAAAAATATATTGAAACGAAAAACTGCTTTCTAACATTCAAGGTTCCAGTGTATCATTCTCAAGTTGGGCAATGGTGTAAGAAGCTGTAAGCGGGTTGAGGTACTCTGTGGCGCCATCTAGACGTCTACATTGGCGCCATGCTTCCCCGCTGGAATTAATATGAGACGTGGAGCTGAAAATAAGATATTTAAGTTCGGGAAAAGTCACATTCAATTAACTATTACATAAATCAATCACTATTTAAAATAATTCCAGACGTTGTGTTTTTTAAATACTATATATTATAGTAACCGTCTTTTAAATCATATTAATTTTGAATTCATAAGGATTAAAAAGTATTATCATTAAATAATAATAAGTTTATTAGTTAAACGTATATAAGGCGTTTCTAAATATTAAAAACTTAATTTTTCAAAATATGTTTGTAAAATTTAGCGAAGCGCGCTAAAGATGAAGAAACGTTCAATATTGTATAGACAACTAAATTACTAGGCTGTAATTTGTTGCAATGTTGACGTCAAAAGTCATTACATACACGTGTTCTCAATAAAGTTTTATGTTCACGCCACTATTCTGTTCATAATTTTAAAATATATAGGCAATTTATACAAACATGCGTAGTTCGTGTGGGATCGTATTATTCATCCGTCATTCTTTTGTATTACTTTCTTTTACGAAATCTAACTACACATACTTTCGACATATAAGAACAAAAAATATTTTAAATAAATCCCGCCAAGTCAAAGCCACTTAAATGATAAAACAACAATAAAATTAATGTTTTGTGCAACATCCAATCAAATATATGTTTCTATATCGTCATGTTTAGTGGCTTAAACTTGCTTCTACCTAAGATTACACGAAGTTTTTGGAGCTTCTCCAGACATTTCATTGTCATTTTTCTCAAGAGGTCTCACGGAATGCTAAGTCTGCGTCCTTACAAGCGACCAGGCAAAACTGAATTTGTTTTCCTTTTTTAAAATATAGCAAGTAGGAATTTTGTAGTACAAAATGCCTATTCGTAGCCAGTGTCCCATAAAGCCAAATAAGAAGCAAAATAGTATAACTTGAAAAAAATAACAAATCTTTATTTTAACATCCTTTAATTGTGCAGGAGAATATACTTAATTTTATATCTTTCTTATCTAGTGAATAACAATGATACATGTATCGTTCAACAAACCCCCACACTTGATTAAAGTTTCTACAAAATAAGTCAACGGCTGTTGTCCCGACCTTTTGTCAATAAATAAAATGTAAGGAATATAAACTTCCATTATCTTACAGCAAGGTCCAGTTCTTGGCATATATTAATAGTGTTATATATAGAAGACAACGTTGAAACGTTTACTGGGTGCTAACTCCCTCCCCAGGATATCCACCCTGTCTTGCAGCCGGCCCTGACGTTGATTGATGCAGGTGCAGCAAAACCTTCACACTTCCACGCTGTGCCGCTTTTCATCTAAAATGAAATCTGAAATGTTTTTACAAGACAAGTTTGCTAGCTCCAATGTCTTGAAGGTTTATTGGGATGATATTATCCCATCTAGTAGTTCCGAGTATTCATTCGTGGTAATTAAAGCAAGATAATGAATTGAATTGTTTCTAAGATTAGTGCGTTCAACCAAAAAAAACTCACCAGCTTTATAATATTGGTATAGATTTTTAGCATTTCCCTTCGCCTTGCAAATTTTTAAATTAAGAATATATTTCAGAATTGTCCCTAATTCAGATGTGTTCAGGTATTTTATTAATCTACATAAAGTTTTCCACCACTTTTGTTCACATAAAGCTTTAAGTATTTAATTAAATTCAATTTCGTTAATAATTCAAATCTATTTAGCTCGAGGCAGTGAAGGTGCACATTTAAGTCTCATTAATAAATTCGCTTCACTAAAGGCACCCTTTTAAAGCGTCTAGTGCACATAAAGGCACGACCAAACCGGACACCCTGTGAGAAATCGTTTTAATACTCAAAATCCGCTTGCAGTTTCAGCATTTAATGAATTACGTTGGGTGCAGCCTCCGGCGCAAGACGTGCATCGATCAACGTCGCCCGGCGACCCCCGGACCCCCGGGGATAGGCGTCGGGTGGAAAACCCCTCCCACACTGCCCAAATAAAATATTCGTACAGTGTCTGTGCTCACTTGCTCAGATATGACAACTGCAACGTAAAAGGGAAAATGCTAAGGCGGTCTTTATAAAAGTTTTGCCACACGTGACAAATAACGGCAACTAATATGTTTCCAGCGAAAAAGAAAAAAACATGTTAAAAGATAAAGCTTTTTACAGTTTTGGAATTGTCATATTGCTTACTAATAGACGCCTTTGTTGCGTTGTAATTTAGGGGTTTCCTTTTTGAAAATGTGCCATATATTTTCGATCCAATTTTCGTATCTCGCTTTATAGGTTGGAACAAGAGATAAAAAGAGCTAACTGCAAATTCGCTAGCGTTCTTGTGCAAGTGAGCTTCGCCTCTGGGGCTCGGTAGGGAGACGTGACGCCTCTGAATTATAAGAAAATGCATTTACGGCAGTGCGCCCGTGCCCCGCAGACCGGCGTATTTTCGTGTTCTACGTGAGCTTTACAATATGGATTAGAACTGCTCTGAAGTTTTACTGCTGTTGTTTTCTGTTTGTTTCGTACATTAAAGGCCGCCATTCATGGAGTCAATACAAGATATGCTAAATCCGATGAAACAAACATAACAAATAATTATAAATACGTTACTTGATTATTGTAACCTCATAAATTTAATTTAAATAAGAGACAAAATGTTTCAAGATTGTTACCTGCATATTTTATTGACTTAAATTAATATTCATCGTTTTTATTGAATTAATATGAAAAAATTGTAAAAGAAATTATTTAAAATATTGGTATAATTAGTGATATTGTGTGAGATATTACGGTAGAGAAAAGCGTGGCAAGAAATGTATGCAGCTTACTTGCATCCGAGCTTATCGCATCTATCAACGTCCGAAGGCTTTCACGGAAGGCTTTGTTCGCGCCCACCCCGCCCTCAGTTTACAACTTTACCCAACTCCAACCACCCAACTTTCTTTGTATGTTTCCCAGTCGATACCTTTCGGTCATTACGTAATTATAGGGACAACAAGCAGCTAGCCGCGGCTTTGCGTACTTAGAATTACCACATAGGGTAGTTTTGTTACATCGGCATCGGTTATTACAATATCAAATTTCAAAAAGTTTGAAATAAGAAACTTACTAAGAAACTATTGAATGGCAAAACAATATCTTTGAATTTTTATTTCTCGAGTTTTTATTCATGCTTATGCTAGTTATAAAATCTAGCAGATAATTACAAGACAAACTACCCCCGACGCCATGTTATCAATAAATCCGATGAAAAAAATACAGTTCCAATTTGTTTATTTGCCTGTGAAAAGGGTAGGAATCGTACAAAATCCTTGTAAAGTTGGCAAGTTATCAGATATTTTTTATTGCGGGGGTGCATCCGTAGAGCGGTTGCATCGATCAAAGTCGAGTGGGACCGATACTAATGGGGACGACCAAACTTGTACTTACACACTTATCTTGCTACCTCTAGTATTCCTAACGAGACCGAGGTGATTATAACTTGTATATGTTCCGTTAATTGCGAGTAGATTTATCAAAGTATATCTATAGGTATCGAATGTTCAGAATCTTTTAGCTTTTCATATTTCTTTCATTTATTTATAATATCGAAATCTCCGAGTGCCCGTTAACAGAGGACAACATGATCCAAGATAAGTGCTAGTCAGAATTGTTTCTTTGTCATTTCTTCGCCGTATGATATCAGTAAATATATTGTAATTAATTATGAATAGTTAATACTAACCACACTAAAACAATTAATATTATAGTACTTTTACCTTAATAAAGAAGAGCAGGCATCAATTCTCTTATGCATGGAGTGAAACTCTGTGAACTTTATACCATAACTAAATAAATAGGTTTGAATATGGCAAAACCTAGGTAAAATCTAAAAATTAAATAAGCAGCAAAATTCTTTCCCAACGATAAGGACATAGACGGATGGTAAGCGTTCGTCAAAGGGATCTGGCGGCTCCATCCACGATCCTTCTCCGTCGAGCTACCATTTAATATCCCGGCCTTTTTAAAGCAAGTGAAAAGCAATCGATCAGTCTCTAATGATGATATGACGTGATAAAACTACTGTCAAGACTTATGGATCTAATGTGAAAAGCAGTTTCCACAGGGAGTTTTCAAGCAAGACAAAGCTGTTTAGGTAGATATTGTTATTATATTCTATCGGAAATTATTTTAATTTAACAGTCTGGAAAGAATATTGTGTTTAAGGTCATATCATCATTTTTATCAGTACTGTTACAGTCAGGACCATTGCTTTTGTATTAAAAAAGTATACGTTTGTGTATTTTTAATAATAGCTATAAAGAGCTATATTTATCAACACAGCAGAGATTCTAATTTTAATAAGGTAGCCAGAAAGTTTTCATTCCAATCCAAACCCATCGTTCAAAAATCGGTTTATTCTTGTTCAAACTGTGTTCATTTGGTTCGGAGGCAATAAAAAAATCGACGATAAAAAACATTGAATTAGTAAGTCCATGTACTCGCTAAAATCCAATTAGCTTTGCAGCAAACAGCTCTAGTGTATAGATTCTAGCGAACGCACCCGAATTATTCGACTGGTTCCTCGTTTACACTTATCCAATTAGTCTGGAATCTTCAGTCAATACACAAATATGTGCCTACTCCAAATCAACGTGAACTGTTTTTTGACATGACATGATGCAATAGAAAGCTAAGTTCGCACTCTATTTAAATAATATTATCATTTTTAATAGCAATTAAAAAGCGATTTATTATTACTATTATTAATACGTTTCAAAAGCTTTTCAGCAACCATGGTCAGGCAGTGATCGTATTTCCTTAGTATTGTGTAAATCTTAGCAATAAACATTCGTTTTTATCACCTCGTTCGTAACAAACATAACTTTGCAATAAGTTTCATAAAAAAATATAAAATGAGAATGCCAAAAGAAAATTAAAAATCAAAACATCTACCTTGTTAAAATATTATTATTGTAAGCAACCGTCCGGCGTGAATGTATTTTCAACTGGAACGCTTTCTTGACATCGATTTTACGCTTACGGCGCTCGATACTCAGACACTAGATCAGAGCTAGGTCGGAGGCTAGGCCTTTTGAGATACACGGCCATTGTGGCCATTGTCTCTGAAACAAAGGCCGTTTCAACACCTCACAATAGCTCCAGTTAGCTTTGTGAAAAATTAACGCGTAATCTGCGTGCAATGAAGACTTCAAAGGCCTTCCAGAGTACACGGTTTTTATTTCAGATATCATCTGAAGTCAATCTAATGCTTAATCTGGAGCTTGATTTTTATAAAGCTGTTTTAGTATTTCAATTTCATACAAGATAAACAAAATGTATGGTTTTTTACTCTTTCACATTCATAAAAGACATAATAAATAGATCTATAATTTATAAAAATATGTGCACGTATGCATTTAATTTTTGTGTAAAATCATGGAAATCCTACAGTTATATAATGTTTTCCAAAAGAAGATTTTTTATATCCTTTTCACTTTTTACTCTCAATGTAGAGTATTCATCATCTTGTGTTGTAAATATAAGTTCGTGACATGAAGAACTTGTAACATATAAGTTTAGAAAATGCTAGATCGTATGATCTTAACTTTTTAAAATAAATGAAAAGTTTTTTCACTTTTTATGGAATCATTATTGTTAATGATTGGTATAATGTTATGGTAAAAAACTTATTCTAAATGAATCACATCAACAGAATGAGAAGATTTAAGTATAACACTTGTTAAATGTATAACAACCTCATTTCAACAAGTTTTGTTTCTTACCAACAATGCAAAAGGAGCTAACGGAAACAAATGAAAACTCCATTCACACACAAATGTAAAGTCAATGTGCAAAATTGTGTATGTTTAACATTCTCATACTCCTCATTTTAAATCTTTTAGTATTACAGTGGTTAAAGCTAATTCATTTTTAGGAGGTATTTGTTGATAATTTTAGTTTTGAGTGGGCTTTACTAGATAGGGTTAAATACTCAACATTAAGGAAGTTACATATTTCGCTGCAACAAAGTAAACTTTGAGTGTCGGGTGTAACTTATTGTTACTGAGTAGTTTCTTTGTAGCTTGGAATTTTAATATGTACTTCTCCATAGTTTATATTAAATCTCACTCAATAATCTTCTCAAATTTATACGAAAGAATAAATAAAAGTGGATAAATTTTAAGGTATCGCTTTAAAACACAAAATAAAAAAAAACGATATATTATTATATCATAGTACTTTTCCATTTGATTGATTATCCTATCATAACGTTATAATACATATTAAGAAACATTTTCAACTTATAACAGGCAATTGTATTGCGTTAAGTAAGAAATGTTTTAAAGAAATTATACAATAGTCTAACTCTCGTGTCCACATTGCTGTTAGAAAGTGGTATCTAAATTGAGAATTTATTTTCTTGTTCTATTGAACCGTTTATGTGTATATAGCGGTAGACGACAGGAATTTGTACATGAATATATATTATATAGTGGGCGGTATACTGTAATTAAACAAAAATAAGTACTTAATAGTAACCATATTAAATCACTTAATATTAAAGTTCTTTTAGACTTCGATAAAGAAGAGCAGGCATCAATTCCAGTCCGCATAGAGTGAAGCTCGGAAGAGGTATAACTTTATATTATAAATAAATAAGTGGGTTTGAATAGAACAGAAACTTGGATGTTTACGGTGACTTTGTCGGACTTAAATATAACATTTAATTATGTAAAGCATATGCATGTATTTAAATAATCATTAATAATATGTATTAAAATAAAACGAACCTTATAATCGAGTGGCATAGACAATGGGACCATTATAATTTCCACTTTCCACGCGGAAGAACTTGATCGAGCAACCGCTAAAACATAAATGTGAAAAACGTTCAGAGTTTTAAACATCACTAGTGAGTAATGAAAAGCTATAAGATTCAATCGTGAGAAAGCTTAGCAGTTAAGTCAGAGAGTCATAGCGCGGATCCATTTCACTTAACTGTAGTGCACGCATTTAGCCTGTATCCTTGAAATATGCAAAGCACACTCACGACCAAGGCAAGAGCGCACTGTAGGTAATAGCGCATAAAATTCCTATGAAAAATCTAGACTTACATACATTACAGATGAAGTAGCAGCACTTTGCCTTTGATAGAATGATGGACGCTTTGTAGCGCAACATTTTATTAATCTGTATGAAGATAAACGATTTTATCGGTGTCTTTGTCTCTTATATTAATAGTACTATTATTTATTAAACAGTAACATTAATATCAGTACGTGGTACATGTTACATTAGTAGACTAATATTGATGAGTAGAGAAATGATGGATCCTTGAAAGGGATGATATAAAGGTTTGCTTAGCACTATTAATAGTTATTATATATTCTTTATTCACTCACACAAATATATATAATTTATAATAAAAAACTTTTGAAAAATTGTTTTGTAACTAAACATTTCATCTATGAGCAAGTAATAAAGAACCGTTAACTTAAAGAGTTTAACTTCTTACTTACGTACAAAAAATATTCATAAAGTTCATATGCTAATTGAAATCTAATAACGCCAATTCAATCATGCACCGTGCTAATTACGACTAGCATACGACTGAAAAAATGTCAGCACGGCAACCGATCATCAATAAGGAAGTAACGCAACATGAATTATTTTTTACTGTAAATATACCGCGTAATTGCTAAATATAAATGCTTGCTTTTCATAAGTATAGGTATAATAATATAAGAATAAATATTTAAGCGAAAAACTTTAAAATTAAAGCAGTTACAATAAATTTAATAAATTATTCATTATTAAAACCACCATTGTTTAATCAGATGTTGCTTTCAGCCAGCTTATTAAAAAAAATACAATTATTTCTACTTTATGTAAACTCATTTCATGATAATATTTAATAATGTATTCACTCAATATGATAACGACAACATATAAGTTATAACTTACAGCTATGTGTGTGTGTAACTATATATGATTGCGCATGTTACAATAAACATGATTAAATGTTTTATGGCACTGGTGTTGAGGTGTGGGCGCTGATGAGTCTAAGATATAAAATAGACTACGGCAAAGCGTCGTGACGGCCCCTCTCACAATACTGGAGCTCTATAAGACATTTTAATGAACCTATTTCTTTATAATATTAACAATTAGTTTTAAATTAAATTGCTGCCTAAGTAAAACCTTCCAGTAATAACCTCCGTCTATATGACTAACGTTACTCGCTAGGCTAATTCTATGATACATAGTGTAGAAAATGAGTGTCGCGAGTTTTTATAAAATAATGATGATTACAATACCCGATGAATATAATTCACGTTTCCAATAAAAAATATAATTGTAATTATAACGGGGAAAACTGAGTTGACTATCTACTAATGAGTTTCCGTTGTTGGTACAATAATCGAGAGCGTTATATTATCGATATTCCATTTTAGCCTGTAAACTTGAAAATTTTATGTTGTGTGACTTAGCATTTTTCTTCATTATCAATTGTTGTCGTAATTTCGAATTAAAGGTCACTGCATAATGAAGAGATCGTAGGATCGTGATCGTAAAATATTGATAGTTTCTATTAAAGAGTATATTGATTGAATTTTATAGATGCTCCTAAGCGACCGATTTCATAAGCTTTGAGAAATAGTTCGGGTATTATAACTAAGAAAATATTAATCTTATTAGGCAAATTTCATGTTTTTTGATATTACGAATTATCTTACAATAAATTATCCTAAAATGTAAAATGTCACATGTCTTGTTATACAAGAAGATAATGCCTCAATAGTTAAACATTTTTTTTTTCAGTTTTGTACTAATTGAGTACAAAGGTTGCCATGGACCAAAGTAGTCTCAGATCCGGCACTTTCCGCGCACAGCATACGAAAAAAGGACACCGTGCAAAGATTATACAAAGGTTAAGAGATCAGGCAAGACTTATTCTTCTACTGCTGCTAACAGATGATTTAAGCCGCGGCCAATCGTTTGGTAAAACACACGAACGTCGGAACTGTTTTAAAATGAAATAAAGATAAAACACTGTTGGAATATTTATATTAATTTTATTTTTGTTATTTATTTTTGTGACAATGTTGTTTTTAATTTCATTCACATATATCAATGTAGCACTATGCTAATTATTTATTTACTTATTTAGTTTATTAATAAGTAAAATAAGTTCGCGTATGTTTTAAACTATAAATGCAAGTGGGTCCCACGTTAAAATATATGCGCACGCGACGTAGGAAGGAAAGAGTAGGGGCGGAGCGATCGCCGACGGCCGCCGTGATCCTCCCACGCGCAACAAACCGCGACAAAACCTATAATGCGTTCCACTCTGCCAAGGAAATATATTTAATAATTCAATGAACTATCTGTATGCAAATATGAACAATATACAGTGTAAGAGCTTATATCGTAGGGCAAACCTCACGGACGTCTTACAAAACTGGATAGCAAGCATGGTGCATTTTAGGCCTTTGCAAAAATAAATGATTCTTGAGTAATCTCAAGAATAATTTATTGAGTCACAAGAGTTTTTAGATTCTGTTTAATTTTCCCCTTAACTGACATTCTTAACACACAAAAAGGCATGTTTTAAGTATAAAACCGTCAAGGTTATATTTTTAAATATAAAAAATATTTTATTTTTCGGTAGTCATATAACCGAAAAGTTAAATTAAAAAATGTTTCATGATATCTCTACTTATGTTCAAAGAAAAAAAAAACGAAAAAATAATAATTTGGAATTAAGACTTACGAGGAAACAAATACAAGAAAATAATCAATAACATTGAACCTTACACTAAACTCATAGTATTTACATATAACTGTGGCCTCAGACCATTCAATATTTAGTTATATTTTTTTTCCCACGTTTTCCTTTACTACATACGCAATGCATGCTTGTATTTTTCCAGTAATAGCTGATACAGCCTAAACTTTTGTTTTATCTTATTATTATGTTTCATTGCATCAAGATATTAAATGCAACAATAAAACAAAAACTGATTGAGATCAGTTGTCGATCAGTGGCTATTAATTTTCAGTTCTTTTCGTCCATTACCTAGTTTGAAGAAATTATAATAAATTGAAAGTTCATAAAAATGTTTTATTTGTGTTCAAACGTGTACATTATCGACTACAGTTACTTGTATAAATATGAGTTTCTTATTAACAACACGTAAAAAGCGATCAATTCAAAGGAATAAATCATAGTGATTTAAAGAATCACTAAACGTACCAGTGTCGCCATTAGTACAACATGGCTGCACACGACTCGCAAACCGCGAAAGAACAAAAAACCCAAAGTAAGTGGATAAACAAACAAGTAAAATAACCTAGTTACAAGACTATACAAATATTCCGTAGCCATAAAGGTCGTTAGAGTTTAATCGTAGCGTATCCGCGCCAACTGAGCGCCCCATTACGAGCGTTTAAGTCGTTTTGTAAAAATTATCCTAACTTACGACACCATATTTTTCGAGATACGCGTAGGTACAGTTATTGTGTTTGTTTATTAAAGCTGTGCAATGTGCATCAATCATACTTTGTTAGTCCGAAATCAAAATATTGTTAACAATTCATTCGTATAATTGCTAATGCACCTACAAGTGATTATAGATAATGTACACAAGGAATTCTAAGACATTATAGTACGAAAGAAGAGGAAGAAAATGTTGGCTACTGCTCCTGAAAACTTGGAATGTCTGCAAAATCAAACTTATGTATACGTACCGGCCGAAGGAACTTGTCTTGAAGGAAAGTGCTAAGTCGTTTGGGCTTATAAACATTAGTTTTATTTAATTCGATCCCTTTATTACTATCTATTGTATTTTGTTTAATGAGAAACACTCAGTTATATTATTTGTACATAAAATCCAAGCCATAATATATTAAATTTTGCCTTATTTTCCATCGGTGTCAAAATTAGCAAATTGTTTTCAATCTCTGCATAATTCGCATAAATGTTTGGAACAAAGTACAAAATGATCGTGCTAAAACAAACTGAGCCTGCAGCCAGGGCGTGTCTAGCGCGATAGTATGGCACGCGCCCAGCTCTAACCATGGATTATAAGGCATTACCTCGACGTCTTTGTGCCCGCTGTAATAGCCTTTGAGCATCGAACAACGGTTTGATCGAAGTTATCAAATTCCACACTCTTAATTCGAAAATAGAACCTCAAATGTATAACCGTTACCTAGACCGCCAATAAACTTTGCTTCGGTGAAGGCTTTGTCGTTTATAGCTGAAATCTGGAAATAAGGTTATTTTGATTCAAATTCATTCTTTGGCGTTGAAAAGAGGCCCTTGAAACGTTTTATTCCAACTTATGACGTCCAAACTTAGCATTCATTCAAAATAGCGGCTAAAGGGTGTTTTATTTTAACCATTATAACAAATGCACTAGTTTAGAGCCATTTTTACATTAAGGTCCACTAAGGTTAAATTGACACAATAAAAGCAGGCAAATTGTTAATTAACGCATTCTTATTCTTCCTAAAGATCAATATATTTGTCTTTATAAAATTAAAACACATTATAATTATTGTAAGCACATATTAGCCGTCAAGATATTAAGTGCGATCACTAATCTTTGCGCAGGTGTGTACCACCTGCAATCTACCACCCATTTCGTTAATGTTTCTAGTTAAAATAGCGTTACTACACATGCAAAATTAACTGAAACCATTACATTGCATGTTTGACAGTTTTATCGAATTGTTTAATCTTAGCCAATATTAACAACTAGAAAAATACGTATTGCTTATACTGCGGCTAATTAACTGTAACTTCCGTTTCGACTGTTGGTAAACTTGTTCAACTGTTGTTGTTGTGTTGGTAACCTTAACTTGTTAATTTCGTAAGCTGCATCTTGTAAGAGACATTAATAAAATAAAAAATTACAATGAATTTGTATGAGCTAAATATAGATATTAATGAATATAAGCTACAAAATTGTACTCGTATAAGAAGTTGATACTTCAATTAAAACATCTCCGAACAACTTTTTGCACAGTCGAGTTATAGAAATTTGACATTAAACAGTGAGGTACAAATCCTTTTATATTATGGTATATTAGTAAAACTCAAAGTGTGACAAACGATAACGTTTTCTATATAGATATATGAATATAAATGAATCAATTTGTTATTCAAAACTTTCTGCAGACAGCTGATTAAAAATCTACAGTATTTGAAACGTAATCAGCATGTACAAATCGAATTAACTCACTCACTGAAAAGAATCGTTTCTTAGCACGAATCGACAAGATGCCTGTTATTAAATAAAGTATAATAAAGGTGTAATTTGTTCCATAATTAATGCGAAACTGTGACGGGGCGTGAGTAAGCTTTTCATTCGCATGTAGAGAGCGGTGCTTGCCGATCTGAAATACGTCGATGGCGCGATAACAATGTAAAAGTTCTTTAATTAATTGTTACTAATACAATGCTTGTGATGTATCAATATACGATTATTGTACGATGTTTTTATTCCTCAAATTATTATTCTAGACTCAAGCAATACTTCAAGAGTTAAATTAAATATTTAAAAACTGTAGTATTCCACTTATACGCAAATGTAAGCAAATTATATAAAGCATACGAGTGTATGTATCATTAATACTAACTATACTTAAAACTAAAGCGCAAATATGCTAAACAGATATTATGGTATAGGACCGTTTCGTAGTTTATGCAAGAGCATAAATAAATGAAAACAATTCAATGGTAAACAGATTTCAAGGATTACATTCGATCTCTTTTTTTATTATTTTCCTATAATTTTCAACTACTAATTAAATTTACGTCAAATTCGCAATACTTTACTAATGTTAATCTTTTCAAGAGTTTGCACTCTTTCTCGTTCAAATATGAGCGTTATAGTGTTCTTATTTAAAACTGTCCTTTAATAAGCCAAACTCTGTTATCGTTATAGGTAGTCCTTGTTTGAATTTAACCAAAAACCAGCCACCGAAATCCCATCCGAGTCGTGGCCGCAAGCTGACATACGAATAAATTGCATTGTCAGTGATCACACGTTCTTTTGTGGAGCATACGAAAACATATGTCAAAATTTCTCTATCAAACCGTCTTTTGTTTCAGATTCGTACTAATTTCACGTAGATGCTATGTTCTGTGAAGTAATTACTAGGCTAATTTGACGAAGCCCCAAACTGGTGAAACATGTTTTGATTAAACTTCTTGATGATTTTTGTGGAGCACCAGTTAACAGTTCCAGCGATAATTGTATTATTTTTTATCGATTATAAAAAGATATTACCTATATAAAATACTATATATATATGTATACTCAATTCAAGTATACTTCATAACTGTTTCCAGCCATAGCAAGAATAAGAAAGATATAGAAAGTTACTTATAACTAAGTAAATAAGTTTATCACCGACTTCCTCATAAATTTAAAGATTAAATTTTATTTTTCTTAAATTTTAGTTTTAAATTTTAAAAAAATATTAACTTGTGTCTTATGTTTACAAACTCAATGGGATTTCACACATACATGGACATTTCGAAACATACATCGGAACGAAACAAGCTTCTTACCTTTTGAGATACATAATAAATTATCTATGATCGAAACGTCAACAGGTTAAGCTTGGTACTCATTAAAACGATGCACGCACAATCAGTTAGGGTGGTAACAGACAGCCGGTGGCATTAGTTACCGCAAGTGACGTTGCAATAGTCCCATTTGAGGTACACAACCGTGTGACTACTTTGCTATCTGATCATAAACGTCGTTTATTATGGAGAAATGTCTCAAAAACTGCCATTTTAATTTTATTACAAAAAAATAATACTTTCAAATTTAAAACACAGATTGCGAAGCGCTATTTTCGATCATCACTAGAGAAATGAATTACCTTGGGCTAATCATATATGTATACAATATACATGTACCAAATTTTCATAACATCAAAATTATTGAAAGAGAAGTTGTCGCAAGCGTTCGTCATATAGAAGGTGTCACATGTGAGATCGGGAATTTGACTAGAGCCTACAAAAGCATCATATATTTGCTCCTATCAATATTTATCAGGACTAACGCAGTTTTATAAGGTATTATACTTTCATATTAACGTACAATTTACGCTATTTTGATAGAAAGTCAAATCAAATATAACTTAGCATAGAATCACAAAAAGGTTGCACGTACTGAATGCGCAGGCAGGGCAGCGTCCTGATTTAATAAAATAGAAGCGAATAGACGCTGGGATCCAGCGACTAGCGACCCCACTTGGATTATATTACTGAGAAGATTCACTTATTTGCGATACATTGAAGATTCAAAAAACAATCGATTGGTTTTTATGAAAAGTTAAAAACCTAAATCAATAGATAATTATTTTAAAACTAAAATATTTTTAAATATATATATAAATGGGAATAAGAAAATAGATTTGCATGTACATTTCATTAAGTACTACATTATTTGTTTAAGTGAGAATTATCAGGTTAATTTGGAAAGAGTATTTAAGGATTATTATTTGTTGATTACTTATACCCTATAATATATATACGGATAATTAATATCATTATAATAATGTTAATTATACAAAAGCAACTTTTGAACGAGAAATGTATGCAAGGAAAGCTTAAAGGCCGCGCATAGTTGTATCGGAGTAGCGTAGGCAGAGGTCGCGCGTGCGGGCTCCAGCTCGTTCCGCGATGCGTCGTGACCGCGAACGTGCGCACGTCACGCGCCGAGATCTGCGCCGGCGCACTATTTTATCGCATTAATTATTTGGAAAAGGATTCCCGTAGAGTCAGCATTCTTGAACTTGGCCGTGTCAGTTATGGGAACGTCGTGTTAAGATTATGTTTGATAATCTTCATAGCTATGCTATTTTAATTTAATAAGTCAAAAGTAAGAGTAACAAATTGTACTAATTAAGCTGAGAACTCATATAATAATTGATATATATATTATAAGGATGGAGGTGGCGTGTTCCGTTGAACGCGTTAATCCCATGAACTACATTTATGGGATTTGGTGCGAATTGAAAAATTATTTTTGGTTTGGATAGTCGTCTATAATCTATGAATATCTCGGTAAACAAAAAGAGGGAAATTGTTCCTTTTTCACGCGTTCCGATATGCACAGGTATGTTAATAAATGTAGATGAATCCAGATGGAAGAGCTAGTAATTTATAAAAGAATTACAATCAAAAAACTCTAGAACGATTGGAGAACGTACCCTTTTTGAGCCGGTTAAAAGTGGAAAAGAATATTTAATAGAAACAGGTACCTTCCCAATTCATTATCTGTGAAAAAAAACTTGTTATCTTCATTACATACATTGAGATCGTATTGTGGATCTAAAGTTAAGGAGGACTTTACATTCAATCACATTACTCAATTCAAAACATTACTTAATTCCTTTGCAAAACTTCGACGCTACTTAACCTATAAAAACTTGTTAACACAATATTTTTAAACACGGACGAAATTAATCATTGAAATTCCATTATTTACTGACACTATCTTAAAGCGTAAGTTGCGTAAAATGTGCATTTCAATTAGGTGTAGATTGCAGATTACACAATTGTTTAATTTACATCAGTAATTAAGCTAATTTTATGGTAAATTATTACAGTACAACTAATTAATCTCTAATATTTCGTCCTTTGTTGGTGTGGTATGTGTACTACTCTCAAAGTTCAAACCAACTATAGTTGAACATAATATGTGTAATTCCGGCGGTATACTGTTTTTACTTTATCACAGAGAAGAAACAGATAAAATTTGATACCAAATCTCATATTGTGTTATAAAACATATTATAGGGAAGACGTTAGTTAATGACATTAGTTTCATAAAATGTTTGACATAATATTCACTGTTCATTTATAAGCATATATTTTCCCAAAAAATTCATAACTTTAAAATAAAGTATAGGATTAGAAACACAAATTAATTGCATTATTTACAAGTCTCAAGTACAAATCGTGTTCAGCGACAGTTTTACAAGAAAATTAAGTTTGTCAGCTGCGTGATATGAATGTGTTTGACTCACTAGTTTCATAGATAACGTTTATTGAAGAAACCAATTTGCATACAACGCAAAAATTCCGTTCAGCGGTTTAATGAAAACTGTCTAAATTGATAATGATAATTTGTACTACGACGTAGATGCGTAGCGCGTAGGTCTACGTCCGGACATTGAACCCGACCGGTCGCCCAATTTGCGGGCATCAATTTGTACTTAGTTCACCGCTCTTTGTAAACAGTAAGATAAATCTACAACAATACACAGCTGTCTCCCCACTGTTTCAAATAATAACTGACTGCACAAATTTACACCATAATTCTTTTAAAACTTGAAATTAGCAGTTTTATTTACATTAATCAACTGTATTGTTTTTGTATTAAACAAATAAACACACAACGTACGCAAAGAATAAATTAAATCAACTATTTCAAGCGGCGTAGAAATAATTGTAATGTTCAATGTAACGCAGGTGTAGGCCATCATTAATATAATTTTCTTGTCATTATCCTTTAATACATGAATAGAATAAGAAGGTACAAGTTAATATGTTTAACTCATTCCCCCTGACAGCGACTACTAACAGCGATATTTTTTTATCCAACTATAATGAAAGAATTTTGTAAGTACCGACTGTACTTACAAAGACAAATGCTCAACGTCTTTGGATAATTACAATCCATAACGGAGTTCAATTGTACGGCTTTATTAGTTCTAAAAAGAAGTAATGTATGATGTGAAAAAGCGGATTTTGCAAGAACGAAATTTCGCAATTATCGATTATTTCAATCGTTCATTTTTATTAAGCCGAGCCTCGGGCGTGATAGATTATTCTGCGGCTTCCTTTTTCGTTTTAGAGAGCGACGACCGACGGCCAGGGTGGGGGTGGCAGACGAACGGTTGCACCAGGCGACGTCATTGCCCTGTCAACTGAACAATACTAAGCAGACGACGTTACGTGTACCGACAGGGTAGGTGCTAAATTAAAGCGATGTCAACGAACTATTTCGTACAGTCTGTGCCCGCATGGCCTTATGAGTCAGTGCCGAGGCATCAAATACTTGGTAGTCACAATATTATAATTAATTTATGATTAAACTTACGTAGAGATGATAATTAGGATTTAGAGAACTGTGTATACAAATTTTGCTTCTTCCTTGAAATAAGTTTTAAAATAAAAAAATATGAGAAATAAGATAAATATGATGAAAAATATAACCATAATATTACGGACCTTATTTATACGCTTCGAACCTAATTTCCTAAGCACTGAATAATAAAATCACATGTAGCGCAAAATTTTCTTGCCAAACATGGTTGAAATTAATAAACATTAGTTTTTATTTACTTTAGTTGATCTAAACAACTGTATGATTGATCGGAGAATTCCATATAAAGCTAAATGCAAACCGACACACTATTAATACGTAGTGACGAGCAATTAATTAAGGTTTTATGTTAATGTTAACGAGTAACAGCTGCGGGGTGCATTGAGCCACGACACTCATAATATAGTCTAGACTTGCATGCGTCACCCTAGGTTCTCACGCAATAAGCTTTGAAATAACCGCCCGGCTTTTCACTCATGCAAAGTTTTCATGAAATCGTGGCATCGGAATCAATTTGTTTGTTTTTTTGTAAAACGTTTCGTTGGTAAAACATATTTGTAGATATATGTTATACACAGATATGTTCGCCATCGCAGAATCGAATTTGAATCTGAAAATGTATTCTACGTTTTAATCAGCAAATAAAACTATGAAGATATGTACTAAAGGTCTTTAAAATAAATCAGGGAAATATAAGCCGTATCAGATAATTTATGAAGCCTTGAATTTGTTATAAAATTATATTGCGATATATAATATTGTATACAAACAATAATTATTAAGAAATCGGTGACACTGCCCATATAACTTTATAATTTGCAGTCAAGTAGGTATCTACGTCGCATGCAGCAAACTATAGAGAAAACGAGTGCGTCATAACAAATTTCTGGAGCTCTGGCTTACTTCAAGCCCACGGGAAAAGGAGGAGGGAGGTAACACCACCCCCTCCCCTCTATCCCACGCAACGACCTTTGTGAGTCGCCAATGCACTTTGACAGACTTTACTAATTCAATAGATGGACGCTGCGCGACTTCATTCGCCTTCCTTTGTGTCATGCTCCAATTAGGACATTCTGTTTATTATGCATCAAAATATAATTATGGTAATTATAATTTAACTGAAACTGATCCTTTACTTTTCTATTCATTCAAATAAAAGATCTAAAACTCTATTTAAACAAAAATTACCGTTTATAAAAAAACATAGAAAATCTCTAGTTTTCCCTCGATGTTAGCTGAATAGTTCACGCTAATTAGTGGTTATTTTTTGCTAAAGCAACTTTAGCAAAATATAACCGCTAATTGTGCCGTGAATGTAGACCTAATTCAAAATTAATAATCAGACAGAATTGTCCGCCAAAACGACGCACAGAAGTGTATGATATAAAAGCTATTCACTTTAGAAATATACTTTATACTGGCACGCAATTACCGAAATTGCATTGAGAAAATTCCTAGCGTAAATCAAAACCTCGCAATACAAACCTGCAGCTTAGTCACGTTCCCCAACATGTAGGTATAACAAGTATACGATTTTCGTCACCGCAGTGCGAAATTTAAAAGCATCGAGGCACTAAACCATAAATGAAGGCTTGAACGACAGGCGGCGGGTGTGGGCCGTAGGGTGGCTGACTTGTTTTGGTCTGTTTGGCCCTACGACGAGCACAAAGACGTCGACCGATCCGCACACTAATTCAACGGAGATCGATAGTGCACCCGGCCTGAACGCCCTTTCACGCCCATCTAGTTATACGATCATTTCAATAATCATGTGTAATTAATATCAATTACGAGGATTATCATTATCACAATGATTACATTTTAGTCTGTTTCAATATAACTTTGTGTAATTGTATTAACATTTTCCTATATAACCATTTTCATTCTGTCTTTTTAATTTTAACTAATAATCCTAAACGACGTTCCTGGATATATTCCTGAATATCATTAACATTTTGAAAAAAAATCATAGATTTTAGACGCCTTAAAGCTTTAACTTTACAAAGCTAATGAAAGTGTTCCACTGCAGCAGATTCATTTGAGTAGAGAACTTTTGAACGACCTTCGAGGGTGATGTTACAAGTTTCAGTTACAGTTATGGATGGTGCCACCCGCCCCAACCACCCCGCCTTAGGAAATTTGCATGATTAGACGCGCCGCGAAATGCATACTCGAGAAAAGTCAAGAATACTTACTGTATAATCAAAGTAAGTAGAAAATTAAACGCAAATTACCTCATAAGTTTGTCTGTTTCAATATGGAAAGCAAATATTTATTGATGAATTCACTTACTATATTATTGAAATGTACTATAAACTCTAGCCTTTATTGATAATCAATACATTTATTTTCAACTGAATAGAGAACAAAGTAATAGATAAGGATAAACTAGTAATAATTGAATTAACGTTGAAACAATAGCTTATCCAAACCCAGCACAACAACGAAGAGAAATCAATACAGCTTAAGGTAAGCCAATAGTCTTGGCAGCAAAGTAATCTAGAATCCAATCGCGATACGTTCCAAAATTGGAATCCACAACAAAGGGACGTCAAAGAAACTAGCAAGTGCACGCGTGCAAGCCGACATAAAGAGCGACGGTGCACGGCACAGGGCCGAGGAGCCTCGTGCGTCCATTACCACCCACCACCCGCGGGCGAGTGCCGAAAGTGAGGGGGGAGTCTCACCCGACACCCACACCCAAAGATGCATCGAGTTTCTGGACGAAACCACACCACCTAGCCTGCTATAATGAGTTAGTGCCTCTATAAATTCGAACTGTTAGATTATGTTTGCGTAAGCCATTTGACGATTGAGCTTTCACATATAAAATGATACCTACATTCGAAATATCTATGAGCACAATGCAGCCACGATGTATCCGTACATCGATAAATCGCATTATGGCCCACGTGCAGGGGTTACATTTTTAATCTTGTTTCCTTTATATTATCCGGCTTAGAAAAGCTGCACTGTAACTTCAAAGTGTTAGCAAACGGATGCAGCATTCACGTTCTAGTAAAAATCTTCATCGTAAAATAAAACATGATATAAATTTAATTGCTCGAACATCGTTTCAAACCAGCTATGTATATTTGAGACTAGATAAATGAATAAAGACTAAAACCTAGTGAAATATTAAGAGTGGCATGAATTAATCGTATAATTATTTAATTTCTTCATTTCAATATCATAAGTTATACGTATATAAATCAGTACTTGCGATAACGTGAACTCCAGGTTTCAGTTATAACCTCTCCTATTTACATATTTAACGGTAAGAGTATTCCTTAAAACAAATTAAAGAAACTTAACATGGAATGTACTTGAAAATATCCGAGGAACTTTTAACTTTTACCGCGCTTATAACTTCTAAGAAGTTAACGTAAAGTAATCAAACGATTATCAACTGACCTACCGCACGGTCGGTCCCGTTTCCTTGGTCTTTTATTTCTCGAAACGTTCCGGCGTATTTTGATAATGAATGTTTGTATTATAATTTTAGAATTTGTTCACAAAGTATATAATATATCGCTTTTGATCATTCATGTGTTTCATTAGGATAAAAACTATTTATTTTTCTAATTTGATTTGCCTTGACCGTTAAAATATTATAATTAATAAGACCATTGAAATGTTATGTTTACATTTTATATAATTACATTAAAAGTGTCTTGAACAAAAGACATTACATAACGTCTAATTTTTTTTAAACAGGACAACTACATCTTTGTTTATAGTTTCCATTGCTTACGGTGGCATAAGGCTCTTTTCATGCGGTTTGATCCTCGCACGTTGTGTCAAAGCACGTAATTAGTATTTAGGAAGGTGGTAAGAAAGGCGAGGTTGAGGGCCAGAGCCCAGACGTCGGGTATCGATCCAGCGACCTGCCTCACGCTACACCACCCCATATAGGGAGTAGGGAGCCACGCACATCGAGCCACCAATTGACACACTTAAGGTAATACTTAGTACTCACTATTAAACCCTTCCCTGCTTCTTAAATTGCGAAGACTGCACAGGTACCAGTATAAAACTACATCCATTCGTTTACGAAGCTTATATAATCAGATGTATTTTGGTCCAGGCTGCATACAGGTATTAAGCAGAAAAAACAAGTACAAACAAAGGTTGACAGTCGACCCAGTTGGCTTTGAGCCCATCTTTAGGTCGTAATAGTGCATGTATGAAATAAATCAATTACTTAGGCAACCTTGAATTTAAGAAAACCTCACCAAATGGATAAGTATTTTAAATATAATCGAGTTTGAAAGAAGTGCCTTGTAGTGTCTTTGGGGTGATATTGTAATACAATAACCAACACTGAATAACAAGATATTTCTAATGTCATCATGAATCTCTACCACTCAAGCCAAGTTTTACTGATTCCATGTACAAAAATGTAATGTAAAGTACTTCTGTGGAACAGAGGAGTGGGGCATAATTTCCGGCAAAGAAATTAGACTCGAAAATAAGCAAAGCACGCAAATTGTCGAGCGACGTCGTCGTTGCACTTTGTGCGACGGAGGTGGGTTAGACATTAGGAGGGAGGCTAAGGTGGTGTAAACCTCGAATCATTTATACACCGAACTGCCTGTAGAATTAGTGCTACTAAATTCTCAGGAATATCGGCGACGTACACTGCATGATATGACGACATAAACTGATATCAGCTTGAGGCAGATATTCTATTATTTTAAAGTACACGCTCTTAAAATAAACCTTTTCATGATATGTTTACATAAACTTAGTGTAAATGTATAAGCTTATTAAATGGATAATACATTTAAAATGAAAAGGTAATTTTTAAATAAAACCCTCTTTGAACGAACTTTATATGAATCACGTTTTGAGTGCTTTTCTTCAAATATCCTTTACATAACGTATATAAGGAGTTACTAGTAATTAAAACGTATCGACACGAACTGCAGCCTCCCTGTAGAGTGCGGAATATGAGGCCACGTGGCGAGATACGATGTAGCTATTTGTGTCAGGAGCTTGCATCCGTGACCTACTTCACAAACACCCCTTCCCCGTCGACACTGCTGTATATTTTGGTCTAGGTTATGTCATTTCACCTCAAACTTAAGAGTGTACCTACTTGTAATACATTTTCCAAATGTTCCTTCAACAGAGGATATGTTTTATAAGTAAATGTTTTAAATGAGTTCGCGATTGGGTACATAATACTTTATAAACATATCAACGGTTATACATTTCAGACAATGTAAAATTACGTTGCATGCGTTTCGGTTGAAACCCCATTAGCATTAAGCGGCGATTTTTCCCTGAGATTATCGAATGTACGCGGTAGCTATTCAAATTAGCATGGGTAATGAACGGTTTGGTACGGCGGTGTCACGATCGGCTCTAATTGCGATATCTAATTAAACGTAATATCATAATAATCGCATGCGAGCTCACTATCAAATCCCAACGGCAAATTAGAGACGCATTCACCGCGTCGCTTCTATTTTAATCATTAAGAGTTTTTCCCGCCCATCTCTACTTATTATTGATATAATTTGTATGAAGTTATCTAATCTGCCTAAAGGAAGTAAAAGATATATGTCAATTTCACATCATTGTTTATTTTTTTGTGTCTTGCACAATATAACAATTCAGATTTAAGAAATCATAATAGAATGACATCATAACAAAAATAAGTCATCATTGGTAATCTTCTCAAGAAAAATCTTTTTGTTTCAAAAGAACAAAAGAAATATTATATTGTAAGAACTAATTAATGTCAAAATAACACTTAATATTTGTATTAAAGCTTATATAACTTAAAATTAATCTTAAATCGTACTCCACGTAAATCAATAGATCCAAACTATATACAAAAATAAGACTTTGTTTAGGGCTACATTAGTGCGCCACATTATCTATACATATTGGGAACACAGGCATTGCAAACAGACGTAAATTCTATAGTGATAATCTATGGACCATGTAACTTACTTAACACCGATTCTATATCAATATTTTGTATACTAGCGTGATTCAGTAAATACTGAGGATCGCCTTTGGACCTTTTCACATTTGCACTATCGTCCTGGCCCCCACTTTGCACTCTTTTCCTCTTTTTAGTATTAACACCGTCAGTAACAGATTCGTTGTGATCTTGTTTTAAAGGACTATTTGCTTTCAACGGTGTGTCTATACTTGTTAGAGTGGAATCAAAAATTTCATAGCACTGAGCTCGCCTATCTTTCATAGGCGTATATAATGCATCAATATTTGAAATGGACGTAACAGCGGAATCTATTTCATTTTTATCGTAATCTACTATATTTGTGGGTTGTTCACTGAATAACTCAGTAAAATTTGTGGCATACAGCCTTAGAATTACACCATCATCAATACATACTTCCATACAAAATTTCTCTTTTAAATGTACCATTTCTTTAGGCGTGAATGATGATTCATCGAAATTATATGCAAAATAATTACTGGACTCTTCATTGCTTTCACAAACACTAAATTCTATGTCCTCAAGTTCTTCGTCAATTTCAGGTATAGTATCTGTGTTTTGTGTGGTCGGCTCAGCATTTTGTTTATTAATATTCAAATCATCTTTTGCACTATCCAGATTCTTTCCAGCGCTTTCTTCGATAATGTCGTTACTTGTAGATTGCACAGCCCCATCTTGGAGAGGAGGTGTATCCAATAAGTCTCTTTCTATTATTCTGGCTGTTTCTACATCCAGACCTCTCTTGACCAAATCATTATGAAAATTTCTAGTGCTGGAATATACTTCGGGTGTTGAGTTCTTTTTAGTGTTTATAGATTCAATGTATTCTTTTATTTTAGTTATACTGTCTTCACCTTCTTTTGGAGAACCTACTGGATTATCTTCTTTATCATTTCCCGTGTTTTCGTCGTACCAATGAAGAAGTTTCTTTTCAAGAGAGTCATCGCGAGTTAAACATTTATTGCTGTTCTTAGTAGCAGTACTTTTAGGAATATCTGGAGATGTATTGCTTGACGTCGACGAATGAATTACTTTTCCAGACTGAAGTTTTCGTGGCGTTGAAGATTTTCTTCTCGATTTTGAAGGCGCAACTACAGTTGGAAAAACTTTATGGTGTTTTTCTTTTATTAAATTCTTCTTTTTGGCACTTAAATCAGATAAAGATTTCCTATTTTTTGTATCCTTTATGGGCGTAACACGTCTTGGCTTTATCTTCATAAAATTCTTTGTGACGTCTCTCTTAAATGGGGATTTGTAATATTCAGATTTTGTTATTTTAACTTTTGAAGGTCGGCCTCTCTTTTTCAGCTCAGAGGACTTTGTAGACGGTGCTTTCACTTCCTCTGAGGAAACATCGCTGCTAACTGTTTTCTCGGATTTTGTAACGTTTGGACTATTATAGTATGACACATTTTTGGTACACTTCCTCGTAGGTCTTTTTGCCTTTGTACAAGACTTTGCCTCACTGGTTTCCTTCTTTGAAGCAGTAGGTACCGATTCTTGAGTTGTTAGAGGTTCCTCAGTTTTATGCTCACTAATATCAGGAATTGGATAATCTTGATCATCCGGCTTATAATAAGAACCTCCACTGGAATAATCCGTTGGGCGAGATGAATACGACGATGGGGTAGCTTGAGTTGGTTTAGGAGTATCGAAGAACCTAGGTGTTGGTATGTTCATAATTTTTATATCTGAGATTGGTTCACCAGGTAGGTCAGGTCCTAAAAACTTAGGCGTTTCCATTTGAATATCATAAATTGCTTGTTTATATGGAGTTTCAAGTAAATCAGATATGTTCAGTTTCACTCCGATTTCATTTTGTAAAGATAAACGCTCAGTTTCTGGAGTATCAAAATTTTCCTCATTATTTTTTTTTACACATTGATCATTTTCGGTTTCACTATGACAGCCCGATTCTACAGCTGGTATTATTTTAATCATTGGTTTTATTTGTTTATTTGATTCTGGATGATCTGCTATCTTGGTGCTGCTTTTCTTTTTTGATTTCTTAGATTTCGTGGGTTTACTCTTTGCACCTGAATTGTCTTCATCTGTGTTCTTCTTTGTTTTTTTACCCTTCTTCTCTTTCTTGGGGGGACTTGGTGGAAAAAGATCTTGGTTGGTGGCTACAAGGGCTCGTAGCTCCTCATCCCAATTAGGTTTTCTTACTTTTTTCATGTCCGTCATTAAGTTCTTAACCACATTATCATCTTTTTTAGGAGGTTTTTCTACCACAGCAGACTTAGGTACTACAGGTGAATCGCTTATAACTACAACTGCGTCGTCGTCATTAGGCTCTTTTTCTGGTATTGCTTTATCTAATATTCTTCTAGGTGTATTAAAATCCAGAACCCTAATATGAGAGGTCCTTCTCGGAGTTGAAGAAGACTTTCTAATGGGAGGCAAAACATGCGGCGTACTCGATTTATGTGAAATTGTGTTTTCTTTGGGAAGCGAAGCGTGCGTGAGGTCAACTGTTGTTATGAGACCCATTTCATTCGAGGTTTTTGAACATTTCAATAATTTTTCGTTATCAATAATTTGCTGTTCAGCGACGGCCAGTGAAGGCATACTCGAAGAAACGTCAACAAAAAGCGGCTCACATTTGGACATCGTTGTAGAGATTGGATTCGTAGATGTACTACTTTTATTAACATCCGACCTGAGGTCATTCACTACTAAATTATGTGTTGAACCTGAAAAAAGAAATAACTATAGGAGTTTGCCTATTTAAATATCCATAGTTACTTTACTTTTCCTAAAATACTAATCATATAAATTGTTTGTGTGGACTTAGAAATTCTTCAGTATGAAAAAAATACATTAGTATTTATTTGAATAGAAGTAAAGTAAAACTGATTTTTTTTGGAAAAAAACAAATTCTCACATGTTTTCATATAATCAACTAATGTACATCAAGCATCCAAATGAAATATCTGAGGCCACCATGAGTTGCAGTGCCACAAAAGTATGAAAGGCTCAACTCTCAAAGAGAATTTCACTTCCTATATTACTTTTAAAAGCCATATCACAAAATTATATTTACCTGAAGTGGGTAGTATTATCAAAGTAGGCATAGCCATTATTTCATCTTTAGAAAAATTACATTTTGTCACAACACCTTTTTGCGTGAATCCCGGGGTCCCGTTTATTAATAGTCTTTTCGTATTCGGTACAGTTGGTGTTGATGTGCCTTTTAAAACTGCCGGGGCCATTGTACTATAAGCGTAGATATTATCAAATTTCACATCAGACAAAATTTGTATTTTGTTATCTGGATTACTACGCTTTTGTGCGTCGCTTCCAGGTTTCGGTGTAAATTTCGTATGCATATTTACTGTTGATTCTCTCTGCTTTGGCTCTCTGAAAAAAGGAGAAATTGTATATACAAACTGCATATTATTCAACATGCTATTAGATTATTAGAATTTTGAAAGTTTAAATACTTTGCTTACAAAAATGTGGTCAAATAAACTATGCAGGTGAATTAGAACAATATGTATCATATAAATAGTTTGTTAATTAATGTAGGGTAAGAGTGAAATGGAATTCAAATATAAGTAAAAAATATACATTGCATATGCTATGCTACGGTGAAATAAATTGTATGGATCCAATATTTAAGGAATTTATTAAAATACGATATACCGAATTAAAATTTAATATTAATATGTATATCCACGTTTCGCATACTTTTCTATAATCATGGTCATAGCAAGTCAATATTTTTATAAGAAAATAGCATTATATTCAAATCTAAGATAGCATAGCATCAAGGAAAGGCAATTTATGGGATATTTATTTGTTCAATTCATTTAGCTTTTGTATAAGAAATATGTATTTAACGATAAACGCGTTTAGCTAAATTAAAATTACAAAAACAATACTAACATAGGTATAAACACTGGATCTGTTGTGCTTGAGTCAGGAACCCTCATTACCTTGTCATGGTTACTCTCTGAAAAAGTGTATATAAAGTTCAATTTAGATAATTCAAAATTCATGCCTAAGGTTCATGCGTTTCAACTCAACTGAACACTAATCTATGAGGGTAAAAGAAACCGCTACAGCTGAGTAACTGAAATCTCACAAAAGGGTATTTTTAGATTATGTAGTACAAAACCTCTTTATAATACACAAAACAAACAAATTGTATTAATATCACCTATAGGGTGCATAGCATTACCATATATTACTTTACCTTGAACACCAGAAGTGAAGTCTTGAAAATTGGTAACATTTGACACTCTGTTTGATACTAAGTTATCACAGAGCTTTTCATTTGTTACATTTTTATTACACACTAAATTAAGTATTGTGTTGAACTCCTCTATCTTCTGTCTGGAATCTGATACTGCTTTTGTCTGCAACATAGAATATACAATCACAATTGATGAACATAAAGATATCAATATAATTCATTACATTTCAAACCATAGAAAATTAGTGTATGCAAATGGATTAAATTCCATCAAGCTTTTAAAATGTCTAACTCTAGTTAATATGTTTTTAATCCTAAATCCAGGCTTAACAATAGTGATTTTGGTTAGGAAGACTTGTGAAATGCAACATTGTTTTATTTTAGGGTTATTTATTTCATTTAATGAAAATATATATAATATGTGAAATCAAAATTCAACCAATACTAATGCACTACCTATAAAATTAATTAAGTTATAGTTGATGAATACTTTGCACTATTTAACATAAAGAAATAAATTATTTACTCACTTGGTTATTTTGATTAAGATTTATGTGTAAACTTTCATTTATAGATTCGGTAACATTCTTTAATGAATTACAGGTTAAATTACAATTAGATTGTTCTAAATTTGTGAATTTTTTTATTTCCTTTTCTGGGACCACTTTCTTAGATGACAATGCATTACCTGCAATAGAAATAAATAAAAGCAATATATATAACAATGTTCATTCCAAAAAATACCAGCCATAATTTATGAACACACAAATTTTTAACTACTCTCAACCTAATTTGAGGTTATATGAAATCATACTCATAATCTATGAAAATTTTATGGTTCTAATGGAATTATTTTTTTATGTAAATGGAATAAATTACAATACAAATAAATTGTTTTTATAAAATACTAAATACATTTTCTTCATTTCAATTTCCTTACCAGGTAAATCAGCTAACGGTGTTGCTTCCAAAGAACTGTGTAAATTACTGTTTTCAACACTCAAGTGTTGATTTTCAGCAGTACTTTTATTCTTACAGACACAGCTCTTTAAATTCATAGATCCACATACATTACAAGGTAATCTTGGAATTGCAGTTAATTTTGTGAAACTAAAATCAGAGGCAAAATAGAAACTATTAAGATCCTGTTAAAATATTGATTTAACATGTTAATACAGTTTTGGACAATTTGATCATTTCATCACTGTGGCCTAAAAAATCTATAATTTTTCTTGTTTTAAATAATGTAGGGAATAGTATCTTCTATTATTATAGTATCAATTTCTACCAGTCAAAATACTGTACTACCAACAAGACATCACATTAATGAAGTGTGAAACCAACATTTTTGATGTTATTCTATTATCTAATGGTTAAAGTGTGAGTTACTCTATTATTAAATGGCCCAATAATATCAACCAAATGCAACTCACTATTTCACAGAAAAATATAATTACCTGTTTCTATCTATAACATCTGGACATGGTAATTTTTGAAGATCTACCACAGTTATGAGATATTTTACCATTTCCAGCACATTGTAGCACTGCAGCAACTTTTTTCTCAAAGAATGAGGTTTACAAGATTCAACTGGAAAATAATAAAATGTTCACTTTAAACAATAAATAAAATTTAATAAATTTATAATTTACATTTGCTGTAGATTATTACCGTAAATTTTAACAGCCCTGTAGTCTGCCAAAATACTCCTGAGAGACGTCATTAAGATTCTATCATACTCATTTCTATATGCATCCAAATACGGACTAGCTTGAAGGAATTCATCATATGCTGTCATTAACTCTTCTTCCGCAAGATATCCTAAAATATATACATAAACAAATAAGTTTTAATGAACCTACGCTGAATTATTTAGGCATAACGTTCTCCCGCCAAACAATAACAACTTACCAAGAACTAACTTGGCCAAATCCTGCGGCGGAAACGAGGGAATATCCATTATAACACACTTTTACTAATGTAACAAGTCTTCAGTAAAAATTACATAAATAGGAAGTTCATGAAAAGTTATTTCATATCCATTTTAAAAATAAAATAAAAACAGTTCGACTTTCAATTCCACAACTAAACATTAAACAAGGGATCATAGATAAGAAACAAGACTACATGTCTAGTAGCCAATGACTTATAACTATAGAGTAAAAATACTTAAGCTATGGTTTTAATTCAGGAACAATCTATGAGCACTTTAGAAAAGGCTCTCAAAATTATGTGAAAGAACTCTCAAAAATACGTTTCAACATAATTCTATCTTTAATTATTTAAACAGAACCTATACAATAAGATTAGCATTGAAAATGGCTTCACTTATATATAATGTTTATTTATATATACATTGTTTGAAGTCTACTACTATTCCTGCGTAAATCGAAGAAAAATAGTATCAATAAATGTTTTGAAACTTACGAATTTTTTTATTTATATTTTGGTTTGAAATAGTAAAATTATCATTTTGTTGGGAAGCTCATCATTCCATTTTTATCATAATACAATATTTATTTTTCTTACAGAATTCGCTTTGATTTTAGCCTTTGAATTACAAAGTATTTTCATTTTCACAATAAATAAATTGATGTATTTGGTGTTTAATTTGGTCAATAGTTAATATGGATTTCTAAGGGTTCTTATTGGTTAAAAATGCATTTTTACATTTAAATAATAAAAAAATTTTATATTCAATAAATTGATTTCTCAATATTCATCGATCTAATTGTCAACAGTACCGGTATAACTGGCTGACATTTTCTATCCCAATTCTTAATCGAATGGAAACGTTTTCACAAACAAAAATTAATAGATAGTGAAAAAGAAAACATCTGGGAATGATACAACTTGATTTTTGTTTAGAAAATATATGAGATCATTTAATCCAATATTCCCATTTGTCATGAGATTCTAGCATACTTAAACTTAAAATTTATCTGTATCAATCGAGTGGCAAGTTACCAAATGACAAATGACACTTTAACAAACTCATCAATCATGGCGATTGTTGGTCTTTTATTTGAGAACTTTTAATTATTGCTGAATTTATTTACATAAAAATAAGTTTTTCGACCGTATTGTTCAAATCAATAAGTGATTGCGTTATTATTTTATTATTGTACTCATAATAGTAAATAGGTAAACTTAATAGTAAAAATGAGTTCTGCAACATCTACTGCACTATTTGCTTGTTCCCGTTGTTTTTCAAGGCATCCCTTCGAGGAATTATCTCCTGGAGAACAATTGTGTAAAGTAAGAATGTAACCGCAATATAGTCGAGTTTAGTGCGTAGCTGCTACTCTGCATATCATAACTGTTTTTTCTGACGTCAGTGCTGACGCTAATTTGTTTGGATATTTCAGGAATGTCGTGGTTCGTTCCCCGTCGTAAAATGTACGTACTGCCGTTCAGAGTTTCAACAAACAAGGTCAGTACATTTAGATGCTTAATTTAAGATTGCTTCCAGTTTATTAGTAAACATCAAAACAAATGTTTTCTATCATATGTGTTACTATATAGATTAGATATATTCATTTGTAAACTTTAATTTTCACAGTAAATCTAATACATCATCCATATGCAAGAAGTGTGAAGCAAATGTGAAGGCCTATGGCAAACCTACAGCATGTGAATATTGCAACATCATAGCTGCATTTATTGGTAAGTTCTTCCTACTGTTAGATTAAGATAATATGGAATGAATTTGAAATAATCACTCTGTATATAGCTTCAGAGGGTTTTAAAGAAAGTTATCACATGTATATTTATCTTTATTTTTACTATTTCATAATTCTTATTTCAGGCAACAAATGTCAGCGGTGTGCAAATTCAGAGAGAAAATATGGATCTGCTGTGACTTGTGAGCAATGTAAACAAAGATGTGCATTTGACAGACATGATGATAGTAAAAAGGTAATGAAGGCAGTGTTATTCTTTACCTAATTAACTTTAATATAAAATAATTTAATAAAGATGCAAACATTCAGTAATGTATAAAAAAATTACTTTCTCTAAAACTAACAAAGTAGTTAAATAAAAGAAGGAGAGAACTGTTAAAACAGAAGAAGAAATATTAAAAAATCAAATTCAAACCAGTGTTTCTCAAAATCAAGTTTTCTATAATTTTGAAGAAATCTTTACACAGCTGTACTTCCAGCAGTTTTTCTTAGGGATGAGAACAATAGTACTTTACTATTACAGACTTTACTATAATCATGTTTTTTGATAAGCAATAATTACAAGATTTATAAACTCAATAAAATCAAAATGTAGTAGAGTAGGATGCAAGTTTTATAAATAGATTTTTAAGCCCTTACATTTTATTTTATTTATATGAAAAAAATTGACCTATTCCCATTAAATTTTTCTGTAATTACACCTTTTTTTAGGTGGATGGGAAACTGCTATGTTGGCTCTGCACTCAATCATTGAAGAGAGCTCTTGCCCGAACTAAACAACATCTATCTTCAGTTGATAAACACAAGCACAGATCACACAAGTAAGTTGTTTTATTAAACTGTACTGATAAAACTGATCTGCCTCTTAAACTGATCTCTTAAATGAAGTAGGAACAAGTAAATGATCTGAAAAGTGAACTTATTGAGTTAGTAAGTAAACATGAACACAATACTTTGAGTCAGTTATGATGTAAATTGTAAAGAAAGAAAAAGAAATATATAGAAAAAGATATATAATTTATATATTATTAAAAGTACACAGTTGTATATAAAATTTAATTTTGCAATATTACTGCTGTATCTAAAACAGATAATTCCTATTAATTTAATGTAACCATTAATCAGCAATTATAATCATCATAAAGTAATCAAAGTGGAAGTTGTTAAACGTTGTTGTTAAACGGTCTTTTTGCATCTCAAAATTGAAAAAATTAGAGATGCTCTACAATTCATAGGAATTCAAAGTAATTAAGAAGCAATGTTGAACATTGGCTATATGAATAATGTATTGTATGTTGTTTTGTGTTGCAACTGCAAATTTAGTTTTAAAAAATAAATTATTTATGATAAAACAATAATCAGTCTAAATATTTAAGCTTTTATGGAATAAAAACAAAAACAGGCTCTTGAATCATTCTAAGATTAAACTTTAATGTACAAATATTTGAAAAAAGAGCTAAATAAAATTTTATTTTATTACAGATCTAAGAATAGTCACAAAGAGAAGCGTAAATCTGACTCAATGAAAGGAAATTCTAATGATTTGTCCCTGGATGCTCCAATGGAGAAAAAATCCAAATTAAACCCACTTCAAGGTTTGTTCTCAGGTATATGTATATATTTTTTTATTATTTGCATATTTTTATTTAAGGCTTTATTGACATTGTTAGTTTCATGAAAAAGATCCATGTTAAATATATTTCCCCCATATTGATAACCCAAGAGCTTACCACTTAGTGTGTTATTTATGATGCTCATTTTAATATAGTTTTTGTACATAACATTAAATACAACTAATTCAATTACTATTATTATTGAACAACTATTGGACTTACATGAAGATTTTTGAAGGTAGGCTTATTCAAAAATTATTTCAAGACAAATTTATCTTTACAAGCCCATTACTACCATTACTATTTATACCATACCACTACCACTACCATTACTATTTATCTACTATTCTCAAAATAGCAACAAGTTCTGAAGTAAATTTAGAATCTCAATATCTGTATATAATGTCTTCAGAACATTGTTACATTGTTGGACCATGCCACCCATGGTAAAGTGTAATTGAGATCCCCGAACCATTAACAACAATTTAGAATTGAAACATTTTCGAAAAATGTGTTAATTCATCCTCCACAGCAGAAATACTACACTCAAAATATTAGGAATCTTGTGTCTATTATTTTAAACAGAAGTCGTAATACATTTCCAGGGGAATTAGATCCGAACAGTTCAGACCATGTAGTAGCGATGACACAATTGAAGGAAACAATTGCAAGTTTACAGAAGAAAGTGCAACAGAAAGAAATGGAACTACTCGCCAAAGATAAACTGGTAAGTTAATTGAAGCTGGGTTTTTATGTTATAGATCATTTTTATATGAAATAATGCTAGATTTACATATAAAGGGCGATACATGAAACGAAGTTTTAATATCGATGCCACAAAAAAGTCTTTTAGATGTACTAAATTAAGCCGAGAGGAACTGAGCCGGTCGTATATTAAGCATTACAAAGACCTCTATAAAATAATATAATTGATTCTTTTATATTCTTTATTGTTCCTTTTCAGATAACAGAACTCAAAGCTCAGCACCACAATGATACCACAGATCTCCGCACTGAGATGAAGAACAAAGAGCGACTTAATGAAACAAAATTCAACCTAATGAACAGCAAAATCCAAAATTTACTCAAGGAAGTGGCAACACTGAGCAAGTCTGCTAAAAAAAATAATAAAAATATGAAATCACTGACAAATGATAACAGTGGAAGTGGCACAGACAGCCCGAGTACGAATTAGGACAATTTAAGCGCCGTACACACGATCACGTGAGCCATTTTTTTAGTTGATAAGGGAAATGTAAATACTTATTATTTCAACAAAAAATAGTTTTGTGACCTGACTATGGGGTCTATATAAAGCCTAATCATAAACACTATAAAAATCGCGTTTCCTTGTATTTTGAAACAACAAACAAAAAAATTAATTAGTAAAACATTACATAAAAAATATTATTTTTTGTGTTCAAATGGAATTATTTAATACGCTCAGGGTAAATTTACGACTCTTTCCTGTACGTCGTATATAAAAAAGTCCATCAGACTTGCGATTTGAAGTGATTTATTCGATTGCACCTCTTGCACTGATGGGTGCTTTTTGTAGCGAAGCTATTATTATTATTTTATTTATTATCCGCATTAACCGTGCGATAGCATCATTACTAACGCGCGACTAAAGCGAATTAATCGCACTACTATGTGCAAACACGCGACATTGTCAGACCCGTAAGTAAATATGAAAATACCTGCATTAAATGACATCCTTCCCGCAATTCTTCTAGACTGTTAATCGCTAATTCTTGTATAGAACGCGAACTAAAGAGTAGAAAAGTTGATACAATTAGCAGAGACTAGTTATTTTAAAAAAAGAACCCTGACGTATTTGTGCATCAAATAAGAAAAATAGATTTAAAAATCATGTAGATGAATTTAGTGTTGTGTGTGCGGTAATCATTAGTGATTTATATTACACCTGGAAAGGAGGTATCCTTTTATTTTTTTACTCTACAAATGGTTTCATTTGTAGTATTTATATGTTTAAGTGAAACTAGGTATTAATTTTAACCATTTTGTTTAGTGTAAGTGATGTGACGTGAGTATTTTTGTTTTAGTCTAAGAGATGACATTTGCCACAATTTTTTATAGATCATGTGACATTATTGACAGTAAATCTATAATCATTAAATTAATTTTAACAATAATTTAATTCAATTTCAATACGGAAAATGATAAATACTTTTAAGTCATCTCCTAAACTATGAATGAATGTATTAGAAATATAAGTAGAAACTGATGCGGGTCAATGGTAAAAAAAATCAAAGTTCACATCCGTGATTACATTTTATATATTTTTACATCATTTTTTTAATTTTAGAATGAAAATGTGATTCAGTAATTTATTTTTAGTTTAATATTGACTGTTATGTATAACATTTTCGTAATCTTAATATAATATTTTCCATGTTCGATTTAACTGAGGCATTATTATAGAATCAACCAAAATATTTTGCCTGACCTAAAATTTTTTATTCATTAAACATGAAATTATCGAGTATACAAAACTCCTGATAATTGGAAAAAATACATAAATAATTGTTTAAACATAAAATGAGATTACCATTTAGCGACAATGTTTAAAAAATAGACTGAGCACATTTAATTAAAAGTAATATTGTTTGACCGCATTTCCAAGGGATTCGTTACCGACTCAGAGTCGTTCATTAACAGTTAACAGCCAATAAGCGAAGCGAACTTAAAACTATTCATAAGATATGTTTTCTTGAATCAGACTCTGAGTACTAATTTTCATAAATGTACGATTTAACATACGTTTTGAATGTTTAATTAACGCCAAACAATATTTACTTCTATGGCTTATATGTTCAGAGACCGTTACTATCTTATAAAACGTGGACTGATAGTCTCATGTTTGTTTCCATGGTTACCATGGACCAAACATAAGTAACAGTCCATGTTTTGTAATGGGGCTGTTCATTTTTGTCCTACTCAGGTCCTATGCTAAAAAGACTGTGAACTAAAGCGTTCACTATAGTAATATCAAGTTTTACTTGTCGATTCCTAATTCCATTGTCTCGAAATAATTTAGAACAATATGTAAAAAATATATCTTGAAAAATTATTACGTCTTTGATTTAATAATCCTAGTTTTATATATGTATATAGGTATGTGCAGTATATAATAGAGGCAATAAAAGTATGTGGTTGGTTAACTTCTAATTTCAAAGACAATCCATAAATTAAAAATAAGGTCACAATTAAAATATAGCACACAATGTTATTACAAGCTGCTTTAACTATTATTACTCCCTCACGGCTTCAGTCGTCCTAATTAAGATGTATATATATTTATAAAAATATAGAGCCTACGTGTTATTCTATGTTTAAATATTATTGTAAAGTTTCGTTAAATCAGTATTTTTGCGATAATGAGTAACAAACATCCACACATGCAAACTTTCGCGTTTATAACATTAATAGAATGGTTGTACTCATACAGAGTCGCCTCCAGGCGTCACAAGGGCTTACATGAAAATGTACTACTTTGGTTACTTGGTTTAATTGAGGATATTGGTTATTTCCACTGACAAAAATATGTCAAGGTCATCTTGGCATTTCGCTTCATTTTATTTTAAAAACAGAGTTGCCTTTATCTCTGACCATATTTCATATATAATATATACACATATTACGAAACACGTCTTCCTTGTCTCTCTACTCACGTTCGGAGCATAAAATTGATTTTAAACGCGTCTTAATTGTTTACTACTGTTATACTTGTCTATCATATCAGCGTTGTTGTTTTTGAAGCATGCATTGTGTAATGACGTCATTACTAGGGCTGAAAATTTGATATCTTAAAAGGATTTATTTTGTACCTTATATGAGTGAAATCACAAGCATGTGGCAAATTCAGAGTAGATGGCGGACTTCAAATTATGTCGATTTTAAACGAATATGTTAAATTATATTTAGATGTACTATATTTATATTGTAAGTCTGTTCTCAATACTTGTATCAGAATTGAATTAAAGAAAGGCTGAAAAGCTAGTACTGTAATTTGTACAAGTATAGGAGCGGTTAAATCATTTAGTTTTCAAAATATACGATGGCTTTTATTTTTCCCCTTAAATTGTTATTGGCTGACTGGATTCCGATTTCCTGGCGTAGCGAATTTTCAAGGGCTAAAGTTCTGTTCTATAGAATCAGCAAAAACCTCGTAGTGATGTATGCCTTGTACATTTCAATACGCAATTATTGTTTATTTACAAATTAAATAATTATTTTGTATGGAGGAAAGAGTCAGCATTTTAATATTAAAAAGTATGGTTGCGTTTACAAGTTGAGGTGGTCAGCGATTTATGAATCAGCGCAGGGTAATAAACTCTGACAATAGCCCGCTTATTACATTTGTAAATATTTCCCATGTCCAGGAATTTGATGAGTACTCGCGTGACTAATAAATGTATAATTTCTCATTTTATACGTCTAAGGGTTGTTTTTTTGTAATTTCAAGGTTCATGCAGTGTTGATTTAAGTTGTCATCTAAATTATGATTTTGATCTGATATCTAACGGGTTTAAAACTAAATTAGTATCTTTTTAAATACGGAAAATTAAGTTTCGTATGTTTTTCTACCATGTTGTCCACTTACAAATATTTTTTGTACACCAAAAAGACTAAAAAATAATTTGGTATTACCTTAATATGAATCAAATGTGTCTTACGTAAAAGCGGCTTTGATTGTTTCTCACTGTAGGTACATTACTATCAGTGTACACAAATTGTATATAACGTATTTGAAGGCAGACCGCAGTCAACATACCTCAGTCTTGTTGCATTAGCGGCTGTTGATTTATTAGTGTTTAACAATGTATCGTGTTATCTTTTTCTTTAGTTTATTTGCCTACGCAGCGTCAAAATGTTAGTATAAATCTTCAATCACTAACTGAAAACTTTTTCCTGTTTGATATTCAAATTTGGAACTGTAATGTTCGATCTAATTTTTCAGCTGAGCTTTCATGTAGGCAGATTCGCGAATTCGTGGATAGACACAACTATTGGAGACTGAAATTGGCGAAAGGTGAAATAAGTGATCAACCGGCGGCATCGAAAATGAAATATGTTGTAAGTTTTATCTTAAGTAAATAGTTGATTAGCCATACCTAATTATAAATTTAACTGTCAATATTATTTTTAGATATGGGACGAGGAGTTGGCAGCGAAAGCAGCCAAATGGGCTTCAAACCATCAGATCAAGCATAATCCAGACAGAACTATAGGTGAGATATTCTATTTCAAAGCATGTATAACTCTATTATTGTATTTATTCTAGGATACAATTACTTCTAGCATTAAAAGTTGCAATTAAGCAAGTTATATCGTCTTAATTAGCGTGTTTTTACCACGTTAGATTTAATTTTGCGATAACTACCAAGATATTTTTTTAATGCACGGAAGAGGGCTGTATAATGTACGCGAAAAGTAACTCATAATTTAATAACTATTGTTGTCTAAAATTACAATTAATATAATTAATTAATTATTAATGTAATAATCTACATTATTACAAACAGCCTTTCTTGGCTTCAGATTTCTGCCTGTTTCCCTTTGATTGTCTTTACGTAGGTAGTGCGTATCTGACAAAATCCAGAAAGTTATTAAATGTATGCAGCGATATTTTTAATTGAAATGATATTAGAAGGTATTGGTTATTAGGAACAATATAATAAGGTATTTGAACAATTCTTCACCAAATTATTTTCATGTTTAAGGTTCTAATCGTTTTGGTACCGGTGAAAATATATTCTGGACCGCATCTACTGATCATTCGTACAAATTTGAACCGAAAAGTGCAGTGGATGCCTGGTTCAGCGAACATACAGATTACAAGTATGGACCTTTGGATTTATCGAACTTTCAGCCTTCTGCGAAGATGGTTGGTCATTATACACAGGTCAGTTGAATTAATAAGAAATAAAAATATTTGTTAAACATTTTTTAATAGCCTTCAATTTGTGATAGTAGTATGGATTCAAATTCCCGTCATGTATTAGTAATGCGGATAGTGCTTGCAATTCTAAAATCTGCCACATAGGTTAAAGTCTAAATTTTGAACTTAATTTCTTTACAGTGTTGTTTTAATCAATTTATTTTTACAAATTTACAATTTCATTTTTTACCTATAATGCAACTTACATAGTCCATCAAGGATTATAATTTGTTAGTACTGTAAGTTAACTTATTCATATTATTATACAAATTACCCGATTACTAAAACGCTTCAACCGATATGGAAACTTTTTCTTGAATGATTGTTCGGGATGAAATTGACAGAAATCTTCAATTTTAAGTTGCTTTGGTATTTTTTTACCTTACGAGAAATACTTCGATCAAGCTGAATCGATGACATATTTTTAGTGAATATAAGTTGCAAAGTTTTAATTACATCTGTATGTATTACAGCTCGCATGGTCCGACTCTATCTATTTAGGTTGTGGGGTTTCTAAAGCGTATAAAGATGGATGGCTTAATTACTATGTTGTATGCAATTATGGACCTACGTAAGTAATCAAAAATTATTTGAACTGTTTCAATTAAATACTGTGTAACGAAATAAAGCGATATTTATCATTACAATTATATACGCCGACGTTTCAGATGCCTTTCCGTATTCGTAGTCACGGGAAGTTGCTGAAAAACAGGATTTTATTTAATAAACTGTTCACTGATAATTAATTTAATAGCTATATAACGAATTATTTCGTTGATGACTAAGAAAATATGAAAATAAATACAGCATTCAATGTTTTAACTTTAAATTCAGAGTGCGCATTTATATTATATTAGCAAAAAATTATCTTACTTTATGGAGTCATGATTTTGCTAAGGGCATAGTTATATATTTGCTTCCATTAGTTGAACTGTCGAAGTTGTTGTTATACAATTATTATGTGTTTTTATGAGATCGAAGCTCATCGACCCAGGTCCACTGATATCACTCCTGATATGTTCATTAATGAATACATGACATTTATAAATCGTAGATCTTTTAAGGTTTGAGTGGTATTATTAGGATTAAATTCCAACCACAGATATTTAAGTATAATCAATTCGAATGAATTTGATATCTAACTTAGATGCAATGTGGTTGGTAAGAACACTGATACTCCTTGTTATTGTTTTAATGTTTTGATTTCTGTTATTTAAATTAAATTTAATTTTTATTATATTTAAAATAGTAAGTGCATAGGTAATTAATAGTCAAAACTGTATCATCTATTTTCATTTGTTTAATAAAATGCAAGAACAAGAAATAAAATCGTTAATACATATATTTAAATTAAAGTTTCATAATGCTCAGTGAGTCTACATTAAATTCTATCATATTTTCGATGTTTTATACGGTTTAATAGATTATAGATTTATAGTATATTAATGATAATAACAGTTTTATTTGTTTGAATTTTAATTTACATGTATTTTGATATGAAGACAAAACATGCAACGACCGATATACATTTTTGTTTGTCTCCATGAAAACAGTGTCTTTAAAATCTTATTGTTTAATATTATATGATTTTTTAACATCATGAATAAAATAGATCATTAAAGACTATTCGTTATTTATAATATTTTTACAGATTTTACAATTATACTCGTACTATTTTGCTTTTAGTGGAAATTACTTGGGAAGTACCCCGTATCCCTCTGGAGAGGCTAGTGGTCAGCTTGTATGTGCCAGCGACTGCAGTAGATTCTACGGGGACAAGTGTGGATATGCTAAATCACTTTTAATTTAAGTTATTCTATGCTATTGGTTTCAATTATATTTATTGCAAATTGTATACTTTATTTACTTTGCCCATGTTTAATAAAAAAATCCAAATTCGATATTAAGGTAAAATTTTAGGCAGTATAGATATATTAACATAGTATATAGTATATAGGCTAGTATAGATGTTAACATAGGGCTAAGGATAAGTTACATAAATTAATGTCAACGTATTTAATATATTTTAACATACCTCCGTAAACAAACCGCAGTTTTGTTGTATGCATTATGCATTAACGAATGGTAAAGTATTTTGTGTAAAAATGTGTTGTGTTATATTTTTCTTTTTCATTCATTTTCCTGTGCAGCAAAATGTAAGTATTTATCTTTGCACATTTGACACATTGCTTTTCCGTGGGATATTCAAATCAGAAAAACCATCGGAGCCTTAATATCTATCCACTCCCTAACGTTATGCAGCCATGTTTTTCTAATACGAATCCCTCAGTCTCGCCCGTCTTAATAATTAAAAAACTAAACTAAATTCTGCCTAAAACAAACAAACATGGTCTAACGTAATTTCCTTTGGATTAAAACTAATAAAACATATTTTATGACAATTGGTAGCAAAAAATCTCTTGAAAAAATAAACTATCCTCACTTATTTATTAGAGGCACATCTATTGTACACTATAAATAAGAGTAAAAGAAGTACGTAAGTAATTCTAGGCATGATGTTTGACCAAACCCTTAGGTTTGAAAACTGCATCAGGAACATGACGAGTTGTTTTTATTGACTACAAATATTGTATCGTATACGGACATACAGTATTCTGCAACTACGACTGAAGCTGCAGATCGGTTCCTTGGATATCGTCTATGGACAGCGCATATATTCTAAAACCGAGCGCTATAGAGTTTTTGTTAGGCGAAACGTCGCCTCTCCTTAACGACGCCCGTATACTAAAAATGGATTACGAATTGAATGCCAATTGCCATGTTACGATAACTGTTGGTTAATCTTCTATTATTCAAAAATGTAGGTTAACTTATTCACTTATTTTTCTTGCGCCAGCGAACCGGACCTAAAAGGGCCGAATAATATTATGCTCGTAGGTGTTAATAACATTTCATCAGGCACCAAGAATAGCTGAGCTGTTCCCTAATTAGCAGCATTTATATATACATTGAGACCTAACAGAAACTGCCTATAAATTGTTTTCTTTCTTAGTTTTAATCTTCGGTTCGTTAAGTTTCGCGCTGTAGGTACTAAGATTTTTCATACAAATATTCAATACGCCTTATTGAATCTATACGAAATTAATACTTTGGCCATGTGGAAGCTGCTTACAGTAAAACATATTTTATTGATATAGGTTACCCGATAAGGATATTTTGTTTTATTATTAGATTATCTATTAAACATCGAGCGATAGCTAGTATTCAAAGAAGAGTGCCTATTTTGTTATCTATCGTTGCTCTTTAAGTGTTCCTTCATATATTTTTAATTATGTACTAGTCTTTCTCCTTTCTAAGGTTATCTGCCTGAAAAATGTACCTAAATCACAATTTTTGAAACATTTTATATACTTTAGTCACTGGATTGAGATTTATGTAATGTACTATTATTTGAATGAAACTTCTTATAACGCGAATTTATTATTTTTACATACTCATAACTCACATTCTCTCGCTGACCACAACTGATATTTTTAATAGCTGTTGAAAAGTTTTACAGTGGCGTAAACCAAAGACAGTATCATATTTTCTTATGTGTTTGGTCATAATCATATCATACCCATAATTATAAGATATCAATACAACAGATAAAGTATCGTCATTATTGATTCTCTACCAATAAGTTTATTAGTTCCTTGGCATTCATCGAAATGGTGAGTTATGTTGTAATCACATATTTATAGCGGCCTAAATCCTCGAGCGATCCCTAGATACATAATAATAATAATAATCCTAAAAGGCGACTATAACTTGCCTCAGTTTATATTTGTATAACTATAAATTACCTAATCAGTCTTCTGTGTCTGACGCATGTCTTCGATTTTCATTAGCCGTGATCCGAACGCACGACCTCACGGTTATGAATAGCTGAAAGCAACGCTCCTCATGTGCTAAATTGGGGGCTAATATTGCTTGTAATAACTAATGGTATAGAACCATATTTATTGTTTGCGCATTTAGGTTATCCCACCGATTTTAACATGTAATGAACTTGTGTTATTTCAGATTCTATTAATACCGCTATTATGTATAATATCATCATTACATGCCGAGGAAATGATGATAGACCCACCACTCCGTGTAGATCTTTCATCGCCTGGAGACGTTCAGTTCTTAACACCATCGAACGTGTTAACAGGTTGGATGAACATGCCTATTGACCACTTTGACCCACAAAACACGCAAACTTATCGAATGGTGAGTACTTCTATGCTACCATAGTTCCTAGAGTTTCATTAATCATCCGTTTCAAACATAAATAGATGTTATACTATAGAAAATTCTATTTTCTTTTTAACTTTTCAACGACTACTCTTAAGTAGATAAATTTATTTATTTCAGCGTTTTATGTACAACGATGAATTTTTCGGCGGAGACGGTTCACCGATATTCATTCTTGTCGGAGGAGAATGGGATATTGTTGAAGGCTGGTTACGAGCTGGAAATATGTATCTGACAGCGCAGGAAAACAAAGGCTACATGTTCTACACAGAACATAGATATTATGGCCAGTCTCTTCCATACCAGTATGTCCCTATACAAAGTCGTGTCCTATTGCAGATTTGTTGTCTTATTCATAGTTTGTATTAATAAATAGTGGGGTTAAACATTATACAAATCTTTATAATCAGTGCTCTGATATTATTCTTCTTGTTATTATTTTTATTTTAAAAAAGTTTTTATTTTTTTGGTCACGTATTTTGTTAGTAGCTTGAACACGTAAAAATACAACCAAATTTTGACTTGTATTTTGTACATAAGACTGAAATTACTTACGTAAGTAAGTACCTCCTATATTCAGGTTCATACCATGGGAAAAAATATTTTTACATATAAGTATTATGAATTAATATGTCACTTTGAATTTTCAGAAATTTCACAACCGAAAACCTCCGGTTTCTAAACGTAGACCAAGCTTTGGCTGACTTGGCGTATTTTATTCGTGTAATAAAAAGTCACCCACGGTTCGTAGAAAGCAAAGTGGTTTTATTTGGTGGATCATACGCAGCGAACATGGTGATTTGGTTCAAACAGAGATACCCACATTTGGTCGTTGGCGGAGTCGGATCCAGTGGTCCTATTTTAGCCAAAGTAGATTTTACGGGTAAGCGTTTTAACTGTCACTATAAATATAAAAGCAAACGTAAACTATTCGGGAAAAATTTAAATAAGAAATCTCAAGTATTAGAATGTAATACGGATAAGCGAATAGAAACGGTTCGGCTGATTTCTTTTCATAAACCTAACGACAAGGCATTTAACATAAATTTAAAATGGTCGTTGTTAGTTTGAGATTTGCTTCAAAATTCATCTAATACCTGTCACACTATCCCCTAAAAAACTATGAATGAAATATATCTGTACTTAATGCACAATTTAGTTACGTCAGAAAATGTATAAAAGCATTTTTTTAAAATAATTTATTAATTCTTTAAGGCTATTTGGAGGTGGTTCATCGGTCGTTTCAATCCGAATGCGGTGATCAAGTGATAGAAACAATAAGGCAAGGTCTACGGGACACTGTGGCTTCTATGGCCACTGACGAAGGTAGAAGAAATTTGGAAAGGGTTTATAGGTGAATTACATTTGACTATAATATAAGGAAAAATAAGCAATAAAGAAAAATAAAAATAGTAGATAGAATTAAATGTCTATTACGATCATAATACATACTTAATTCCATCCAATAGTTCTTCATCACTATTTACACACAGGATGGCACTAAGAGACGACGACGTAGTAAATAAAATTATCATTTCTTTACAGATTGTGTAGACCTCTTAACTATGACAATGAATTCGAGCTGGGCTATTTCTCAGGTCTTATAAGTTGGACATTTTCGACGTCGGTGCAGCAAGCGCGCCCGGGTACACTCCGGGCGACATGCAATAATTTTGACTTTTACGGTATGTTATAGAAATCGTTCTAAATTTTTTGTGACGTGAAGATACACAGTATGGTTGTTCAATAAATAATATTTCTATGTAATATTATACACATGAAAAATATATACAAAAAATTTACTATTTCGAACGGATTTTCTTCTTATTAAACATCACTTGAGAGGTGAGAGGTTGGATTGTCTTAGGTTGTCTTTACAATTGTAAAACATTTCAGGTGCAACACCTATGGAAAAGATCGGTGGTTATATTGCAGCCATTCGCGGTGTAGGAGACAATTGTTTTAATATCAACTATGAAAGCTATGTTAACAGTTACAAAAATCGAAATGATAATTGTAAGTACATATTTGAATTTTTATGTTCTTTATACGTTCGAGAAATCTCTGCATCTTATTAGAAGAGTATACAAGCTGCTACTGAAGACCCGCGGTGAGTTTTTTTTAGTTAAATCGTTATTTAAATACATAAAAAATATTTAAATAGATAGGATTCTTATGAAGTGGTATTTGTACATGTCCAAGTGATAGAAACATTTAGAATATGGTAAATATCTAGAAATTAACAATTTGCTTTTGCGTCAGAAAGACACGTCATACCTATCAAATACAAAGGACAGCCTCAAGATGATTTATAGATTTTCGCTAATTTAGTCCGCATATTTTTCATAATTAGTCCTAATTTGGCGATAAATTAGAATCTCTTTGAGATAATATAATTTTACTTTTTATTTCTTTTAAGCTCGGGCGTGGTATTACCAAACGTGTACTGAGTATGGCTTCTACCAAACAGCCCCACGGAGCGGCACAGTGTTTGACCCCTTACGATGGCTCTCAGTGCCCTTCTATGTTGATTTATGTAAAGAGGCATACGATCAACGGTTAGTTAAACTATTGGTTTAACGGTTAGTTAGTTAAGAATGATTAAGAAAAGAAATACGCTATTTAATCGCTGATTTAAAAGGCGACCACTTTTATTTTAAAGATGGTGTTGGATTTTTTTTGTAAAATTATATTTTAGATGTTACGACTTTGTTAATTAATAAATTTTATGTAAGTCAAAGAAAAAGATGCTTAGTATATTATTGCTTATAAAAATCAATACGTAGACCACTTTTTTGGTGTAAATGTCGACGTTCAGGTCTCCCTTTGATTGATTGATTCCCCTTGATTTTAATAAAACAATGATATAATATTACAGATTTGACGAAGCCTTCGTCAACGCAGCTGTAGACCGCGTCAACAGGGTATTTGGTGGTTTAAATCCTCAAGTGAACAACACAATAAATATCCACGGCGTTATTGATCCCTGGCATGACCTTGGAGTTTATGATCGAGATTTGTCAGAAACCTCCCCTACCTACACCGTAGCTAGGTAAGATATTATGACGTGTCACAGTAACGAAGCAATAATAATTGTATTATTTTGGCTGTCAGAAAATGATTATCTTAAATTATTCTTATTTTATGTTTAAATAAAATAAAATATTAGAAATATACTTTCTCACTAGACAAGGCACAAGAGAAAGGAGTCGACAACAGCTCTTTTAAATAGGATTTAATGATTTCTCACTATTAATAATTGCATTCCTTTTATATTTACATAGACGACAACATAACGTATTTGAACTGCTTTATTTTTAAAATCATTTTTTTCAGGGCCTCTCATTGCTTCGACTTGCAAGGTTGGATTAGTACCGATACAATCCGTATGACGAAAGCGCAACAGGCAGCCCGAAGGCTCATCGCCAGCTGGCTTCGATAGAACAGTATTTGTGATAAAATGTTTTTTTTTATTATATTTGTATAAAACATCAAGGATAACTTAGGTGTTTGTAATAAAATAGCTTCATTACTATACTAGTTTTATTTTTGTACTAAATTAAGAATACATTAAATCTACTAAGTAGTCGTGTAAGAGGTAAGGCGAAATAAAAAAATATATCTTCGCATTCCCGATCGTGTCAAGAATACAATTTATTTTCAAATTCACAATGTGACATTTTATTTCCACAATAAGTCAAAAAGGTTTAACGGGCGAAACAGATCGAAAAATAGCACATCACAATAATTAGTCTACCCGACTACCGATGATCAAAGTTCTAGATATTACACTAATTTCATAAAATTCAAATAATTTTATCTAAATATCGGCAGCATTATAAATGCGTACGGTACGCTACTGCCCCGAACGAGTCGGTGTGTTTTCAAAATGGCTCTTTTCCACTTTTGATCCTTTTCGGAAACACAACACAAACCGCAGTGCGCGAGAGGCAAAATTATCTAAATATATAGAGCAACTGTGACATTTATACTGTGGCTGCCCCCGCGCACTACTGCGTTTGCAGTGCCTCACCAGTCTTCGCATAGATGGGAACACAAAAAATGGGTGCCTTGTAATATTCAATAGCTTATCTAAGCTACATGTTTTACATGTCTTTAAATATAATATCACTTTTTGGCTCAGATAAGGGCATACTTTGATGGCAGCTAGACTGGCGTACGCACTGTGACGCGCTCAGGGAAGTAACCAGCGTTACCGATTCATAGCGCTTAAAATAACAAAGCTCATGAAATTCGAGATAGGCAGTTCACCATTTAAGGGCTTATAATGTAAAACAAAATTCATAAATAACACTGAGTTCATGCACAATATAGACGCGGCCTGCGGCGATGCGTAAAATCAAATGGTGAAACTGCCGCGAGCGTTCCCGAACTAACTCAAATTCAGAAATGACGGGACCGTTACGCCTACTACACTACGAACGAATACTTATCGAATAGGTGCGAGCGTTAGCTCCATTACAAATAATCTATAGAGAGAAGTTAGTGTTCGCTCTCGCTACGAAACACACATACAAGTGTTCAAATATACTGAATATTTACAATAGTCTAGGTGTTCGTCGCAAGTCAATCTACGACGAGGGGCTTCGGCGTCTCCCAGGGGAAGCCCTCCCGCCCGAAGTGGCCGTATGTCGAGGTTCTCTGATATATCGGCGCCTTCAGGTTTAGATCCCTGTAACCAAGCCATCATGAGATTACCAGGTTTTTCTTGTACTCCATGTACTGGCCAGAAAAATTTGCCATTGTGGAACGAATGAGCGTTGCAATAAAGATCTTGTAATTAAACTTGGATGACACAAATAAGCAGTTAACTATAATGATTATATATATGGTAAAGTTGATAGGCTAGGCTCGATGAAAGGTACTTACTTGACTATCATGCCCGGTCTAAGATCAAAGTTCTTGAGAACGATGGAGAGCAGCTCTTGCTGTGTCTTGTGTGAGGTGCCGTAGTCAAACACTGTGATCGACAGCGGCTTAGCAACTCCGATAGCGTATGCGACCTGCGAATGTTAAGTCCTGTTCTTTAATTTGTTTATGATAATTGTTGCCCTCCATTACTACACTGGAAATGTCGCGTTTATGCAGTATAGATAGGTGCTACTCTTTCTTTCATTTAGGACTTGAGCATAACGTAGGTGAACCCAAAACTCACCTATATATATATATATATATATATATATAGTATGAATTTCACCTCTGTACCGACCAAATAATAATACAAATAAATTAAAAAACTGTAACGTTATAGCAGTTTAAATCCTACTTCTAATAAAAATGTTTACAAAGGTTTACAATTGAGAAAGCCTTTTAAGCGTGACCTAGAATGATCGGAGATCAAGTTATTAGACCTATGGCTACTGTTCTAGGGGGTTGAAATAAAGACATTTAGTGCACTCACTTGCACCATGCACCGTCTGCAAAGGCCAGCCTTGACGAGCGACTTGGCCACCCAGCGAGCAGCGTAAGCAGCCGATCTGTCCACTTTGGTGAAGTCTTTGCCAGAGAAAGCACCTCCGCCGTGGGCGCCCCAGCCGCCGTAGGTGTCCACTATGATCTTACGGCCGGTTAGGCCAGCGTCCGACTACAAGGTGATTCATGTACATTATGATTAATAACAAATCAAAGGTTTCATAGATGAATGTTATGATCTTCCTCACCTGAGGTCCACCAATGATGAATAGGCCACACGGATTGATGTGTACAACAGTTCTTTCATCAAGGTACTGAGCAGGAATCACCTCATTGATCACCTTGTTCCTTATTTCTTCACGGAGAGTCTCCAGGCTTATCTAAAATAAGTATTGTTAAAGTAATTAATTAGCTTTATAACTACTAAAACAGTTCCTGAATCTTTTTTCTATAAAATGTCGAAGAATGGAGTTTTCTTTTAGCAACAATAACAAAAAAGCTAGTAGAAGAGCAAGTTTCTATGTTGTTATAATTCCATGACTTATAACTAAAAAGAATATATAGATTTGTATTCTTGATGGCTGATTGACCATTTAGATTCACAGGAAAGATATGAATAAAACCAATGCTATTTAATATCTAATTACAAGAATACAATTACAATAGCCTTGGCTGATAAATAGATAACCTACTTATGGTAATATTCTTCTCAACTACAAAACAATATCAAATTCTGTTAAACCTTAATTTATATTTTTATTGATACTTTATTTTGTAAATGAAATGACAAGGGGGCAAATGATAGAGCATATCACCTATTGTCAAGTGATAACACTTTTTTACACATTGGCTCTATGACGTAAACATCATGAATATTTCATATAATTGTTAGATTGTGTTCAACTATCAAGTAATTACAAACGTGTTACGTAAATATCAAAACTAATATTCCCACTTATTGTAAAGGCTAGAAGAAGTTTATAATAAGCAAAACTAGGTTAAATATTTGGATATTACCTTCTCCGAGTGCTGCAGAGACACGACAACAGTGTGAACTCTTTGGGGAACAGTGGCACCACCAGCAAATATGTACTCGCATGTAACCTGAATTGGATTTATTATATTATTAGTATATTATCAATATTTTTCAGGATTGCAATCAGATAATTTGTAATCAATAAAGCAATTTTCATAATATATCTCAACTTGTATTATTTAATAAGATTCAAAATCTTTCAGAGAGGAGATAAGTATTACGCAATATCGCATCAATAACATTGATACGTACTTCTAATATTACGAAACGACGTTATAATAAAATTTATAAAAAACATTTCCTTACAGTAGTTTTCAGAATGACGTGTTTTGTTTGTTCCCAACACAATCGTGTTTTAAAGAAATATTTAAAGAACCTTTACTGATAAAATATAACCCCACTGTTTTGATACTATTGTTATTATACAATTTACATAAAAATAAAGATCTTATCTTGGCAACAGATCACTTTGACAGAATTTTAACATATAAATTTTAAATAAGCGTCGCTTTAGCCTTTTAAAAATATATGATGGGATACATTTGATTACCAACAAAACATTGGGATGCTATAAAAATAGGTCTAGTCATATTTCACAGTTCCATCAATCTTTGTCTATATTAGAGATTAAGTTTACACACCAATGTGTTTATAAAATACCAACTTATGGAAAATAATCAATAAAACTGACAAAGAAAAGTATCTCGGCTTGGCAGTTGCGGACCTATGTTATGGCTAGTACTATAAAATCTACTATTCATATTTAAAAATGTAATATTGCAACTTAATATATAGATAGGAGTAATAAGGAAAGTTTCTGACTTGTGTCTTGGAGTCCGGTCGTGCCCACCAAAACTCTCCATTGCGTCGAAGTTCAGCAATTTTCTGATTAAGTCTGTGAGCCAGCACCACAGTTAAGGGCATACATTCTTCAGTTTCATCGGTAGCATATCCAAACATTAATCCCTGTTGAGTAACCATTATAATTATTTCAGTAAAGATTAAAAATAACTTGCAACATAAATTAATATACTTTTTTATATTGATGAAACTAAAAACCATTAATTATATTTTAATTGATCATAGCTGTTTCTTAAAAATAATCAAGGATATAGTTAATTAAAAAAAATCAGTTTCATTGTTATAAAAAGATGAGCAATTTGACTTTTTTTTAATTTTAAAATTAATTTTTTTGAATAATGAGGCCATTATTCAAAAAAAACACTTATCTACTTTCAAATATTGTAATATATTTAAATTAGAGCAATAATTTAAAAAGGAAAAACCAAAAGCAATTAATTTTTAAATTAAGAAAATGAGCTTGCTATATTATTTTTTAAATTTCAATTCAAATTCAATACAAGGACACAAATTGTGTAACTGTAGAAAAAAAAGCATTGTTTAAAAATTTAAAAAAATGTGATGTTACCAACTTGTGATAGTTTAGTTTGGGCACAATGAAGTTTTGATTTTATGGATGATATAAACATACATGAAAGAAGTTAGTCTTAACTTTATATATGATATATATTAAAAATTCATAAACTCTGTTGCGTGTTTTACCTACATGTGTATGATATTTTTAGAATAATTATGTAACTCACTAAGTATGAAATTCCTGTAAGACCTATCTAATGCCATACCTGGTCACCGGCCCCAACTTCTTCATCATTTCTGTACTCATGCACCCCTGCAGCGATGTTTGGTGACTGTTGGTCCAGTGCTAGCATCACGCTGCATGTCTTGTAATCAAACCCTGACCCAACATGCATTATCAATTAAATGTTATATTATAATGGTATTACCATGTTACAATTATTGTCTTTTGACTCGTCTGAATAAATGACACGGTGATTTATATTCTAGTAAGCATGCATTTCCCTAGTTTGACCATGATTTCCCAATTCGTGCAGAGCCGTCAATTATACCTGATCTCCTGCCCCAAATTCAGATTCATCTCTGTCCTGATAAACCCCTTCGGCAATGTTAGGACTTTGTTCTTCAATTGCCACTAACAAATTTAGTGTTCTCCAATCAAAACCTAGTGCATGAAATACAATTTAGACTGCTTTTAAATTGGAGGTCAAGAGACAATTTTGAACCGTGTTCAATATCTGGCTGCTGGATTGTTGCCAATTTATAATAATTATGTTTGTTTACTAATATTATATTTGATACAAACCTTTGGAGGAATCATCATATCCAATGTGTTTGACTGTTTCCCTCACAACCTTTTGATAGTCAACAATAGCCTTTGAAGTGATTTCGCCACACAGAAGTACCATGCCAGTCTTAGTGACCGTTTCTATAAATAAACACACAATAATTAATAATAACGAAGATTTGCTGGTATCGAGTATGGCGAGAATGCGCGAGAACTTACCACATGCCACTTTTGCGTTCGGGTCTTGAGCTAGGTGAGCATCTAATATTGCATCACTTATTTGATCACACATCTTGTCTGAAATAAAATATTAATATTTCACCAAATATTCATAGGAAAATAAATATTCAAAATAAATCCATTGGTCGCGGTTGATTCAACCACGTGTTTTGATTATTACAAAGCATAACATGACCCAGAAAATGTGATGTAATTGAATTTACATCTTACACCACATTTAAATCGGTTAAGTATAAGCTTAATATTTTTTTATACAAAACAAAACAAAGTTGTATGTTAATACAATATCTGCGCACATGTTTTAAGTCGGCCATTTTTTAAATATTTTCTTAATTCCCTTAGACTGAAGAACTAACCTGGATGACCCTCGCCCACTGATTCTGAAGTAAATAGAAACACTGATCCATCTTCCATGTCATAACTGTGGCCATTTGTTTTTGAAAAGCCATTCATTTTAGAGGTTTCCGGCATTCTGAATTTAGAGTTAGCTCACCAAATTAACACGATAAAACCTCTCGTAATAATACTGTGGAAAAGAGGACCGGCGCGCGCTCACACTGATATTTATAACGTTGGAGTGGCGCTGTAATATCCGAAATATAAACCAATCACAGTCGTCGTGTTTGACAACGCTTGTCAAAATCTAGGCTTCTATTGGCAGTTTTATATTGTTTTCGTTTGGCATAACCTAAAAAAGAATCCATGTGTAATCTGTGATGATATGATATAGTGGCGCGTATTTCGCTTGTAATAAAGTTTAAATTTTAGCCATCAAAACGTATGAAACTTGTAATTTTATAGAGCGAATTTAGAAGATTTAGAAGATATTGTTTTATAATTTTTCAAATTATGTTAATATATTATAAGTTAACGTTACAATACGTAAATGCCTATTAACAATTAAGTAAATTTTAAATGGAATTATGTTACGTATTATTCTATTGTATGCTTTTTATATATTGTTTAGAACTATGTTTACTTATATTCAAGGAAAAATACATGTTACTCTTCCAACATAAAAATGTAATAGTTCGTCTCAAAGTTACAATATAATCCGAAAAAAACTAGTAATGAAATTTGATAGAATTAATAAACAACAACTGATTATTTTTCTAAAAATTCATTTCAATGTTACCTTATATTTTTGCTGTAATCACACGACACGACTTGATTATCACTGAACACTTAATTAGAAGTTAAGAGGAAAGAACATTTTCCGACTGGAACCGTACGCAAACTGACTGCAAAAGTCGCAACTCGCAAGACTATAAAGTTATGGATTGGAGCGTAAATACTTGGTACTGAAGCATAATGTATTTATTAATTTTAGGCTAAGAGCCGTCGTTGTTGTCTTTGATATAATAATTATATAAAGCTTTGATAATTAACCCTCGTTGAAATAAGGAGACGATATTAATTGTTCCATGTAAACTACACTGAGTGATGTGTTAAACAAATATAGTGATTTTTTTAATGTACTAGGAAATGAAAAAGAAATATCGCTATATAAAGAAATAGGTAGAAATGAAGTAAATAACTAAAACATTGGATATCCTCTAAAATTGTTTCATAAGTAAGTACAGTTAGTAGTGGTATAGAATACAATAGAACAGTAATAATGGCTTCAACTTATTCTTAAATGAAGCAGTCGAGGAGTGCGAAATTAGATCGACATACTTAGTTGTGAGAATCTAATGAAGAACATATTCTGTGAAGAGGCTCGTGGAATCCAATATTGGTTCTGGGAGTAGGTAGAAAAAAAAAACAAGGGGGGGGGGGGGGCAGGTAGGCATTGAGCGTACGTAAAGAACCTGGCAGGAACATTGAAAGGCAATAGTGCGGGTAGTTCGGAACAAGTTATTTTATGCACACAAATTTTCTTAAAGTCACTTAATCTGTCAGATTATGATATCATATATAATGATGACTGACTTTAGTAAGTTAACATTTCAATAACCAAAGAATTCATATCGCACGTCTACGTAGCGAGAAAGTTCCGGGATGTCCAAAAATAGTACGAAGAAAAACCTAAATGGAAGATTAACAACATGCGAAACGTATTCTTTACAGTAAAAATCTGATCTTAAGACAATTAAAAGTTAAAAATTCTGTCAGCCTCAAGTTATGTGGAAAGTGTCGTATTACCTCGAGATAAAGTATCTATGATAACTGAAAATATGTGTGATGGTTTTTAATTTATTTATTTAGACCATAAAACATTTGCACTTCTGAAGTACAAATATAAATAAAGAGAACAAAAGGCGTCTGTCCAGTCAACCGACTAAAACTATGATATGTATATAACAGAGATACAAACAATCAAAAATTAAAATTTCCATATAATATAATATGTAAGGGAAAAAACAAAAAACAACAGACATATACACAAATAAAGTAAAAAAAGAGACCATATCCAGCCCCGATAGAGCATCAAGAATTTTTTATAAGCCCTCATGCTATCACCAACATAGAATACGTCAACATAGATATAGTATTGTACAACCTTCGCATTCCAACCATGGGGTTATAATACGAAGTGTTGTTTTTATGTACACTTAGCTGAAACGAGGTGGCTCCACGTCAGCGAGAGAATGTATTTTTATCAAATAGTGACAGTAGCGGGTGACAGTCTATTAAGGAATTCGTAATTTTATACAGGTATACTAAAAGAAGTACTTAAGTCTTATTTTGTGAGTACTTTTGCAAAGCGCTCTAAGACATAGTTTTTGAAAACGTTCAACTCTTTCTATATGTATATTATAAAAAGGTGACCATATAACAGAAGCTTACTCTACAATGCTTCTAACTATACATCTATACAAACAGAGTGTAGTTCTAGGATGTTAAATGCGTCGCCTCCTTATCATAATGAGTACGAAATGTTAGCTTACTTTCAAACCAACAACAAACCCAAGTCTCGTCTAAAAGCTACAGCTAAAGCTAACGTAGGTTAGAGCTTTTTATTAGTGAATGTTATGACTTTACATTTAATAATGTATAGGACCATTCTTGTAGCCGAAAAAGATCACTTTGTAATTTATTTGCATCGGTAGCAGTTACAATTTCTAAAAAACTCACATCAAGAGTCACATTTGCTTCAGAGAGATCATTTATGAAAATGTCAAAGAGCAATGGACTGCTGACTTAACCCCTTCCATGGTAACAATCTGACTACGTCTGTATAAGTATGATTATATCCAATGAAGAAGGACACGGTCAAATACCGTACTAACCTCGTTCTCACCAGGATTCAACTATACAATCCTTAGCTCTTCTGTGAATTAAAAAAAGAAACGCTCGTCTTTGAATACTGTACTTTTTTGGTAAATAACAAACAATAACTTCACTTCATTAATTTTACATATGATATTTCAGAGTTCAATAAGTAGTAGCTATTTGCATATACCACAATAAATAATTATTGTGATTTGTGATATTACATCTTTATTAGCATGAATCGTAGTTGACCTATACACCCGTAATTATACACTTAACATATTAATTTATTTTTGTTTTTTTAGCTAACAAACGCGATTGTTAATTGATTCTGTAAATAAAGTTCATCAACTTTACGAGAGTCAGGAATCAGACCAAGGTGCACCAGGTAATGACTTGACACATTACATATTTTTGAAAACATATATCCCTATTAATTTTCAACTTAATCTCTTATACTTTATAAATTATATACTAATGACGTAATTTCGGTGTGAGAGTTCATTGATAATTCCGAAGAATTTGTTGATATTACGTCGTATCAAGTAGGATGCGATTATTTACTTGCAAACAAGGCATAAGAAAACCGTTGTTAGATTTAAAAAGCTAGCAAGTGAGGAGAATTCCTAAAACGAATTTATTTTATTTCAAACGTAACTATGAACATTATTTTTATAAAATTAGTAGGAGAGCAAAGAGCAGGTATATACATAAGTATACCTATGGGCGAGAGATAAAAGTTTGGCGACATCTTTATAATTTACCTAAAAATATGAAGGGACGAAGTAAATCTATTCGTAGATATTTAACTTAACACCTAAGTATTGTCCCAATCCTTTTCTCTATTTTTCCATTAAAAGAAAAAGGTATGTTCATTTTTATTTTTTCAGACTTGACCTCTTGCTACCATGACTCATGATGATAATGTACATGCAAATGAGACTAGATGCTTATTATGCTACATTGTATTCTTTTTAAAAACAATTTAGTATCATACACCTAATGCTAACCTTCATGACAATATTTGTCGTTCTCTCCAAATGTTTTCAGTTTTATTACAGATTTGAATAAACTATTATCGATAATATAGAAACGATTTTCCGAATCCCTTATTGAGTAAATATTAATACGTAAAACATAATTGCAAAACGTTTTAAAATTATTTTATTTATTTTTCTTTAATGCTTACATATGTGACAATTAAGAATGGTGCAAACAATTTGCTAAAAAATGCCTGCTTATCTTAACTTGACAAAACTATACTAAAATGTGCTAAAAATAAGGCTATCTACTTAATTTAATTTTAGATCGTCTTGTTTCATGTTTCAGTACCTTTAATGATAAACTTTAACATTATTACGACCTTGTTTAACGTGACGAAATGGTTGCTTCAGATTTTTTGTTTTGTTCTGCTTTAATGTTTTTTGTTATTTTGTTTAACAAATACTTGATCGTAATTTCAATGTTTTACGAATACGTATGAATTATTCGGATTAATACCTGCAGCCGGTATTTCATCAGACGAGGCAGAGAGACTAGACATCGAGGCAGAACATCAAATGCCACCCGTTTCTCCTTGATGTTTGTCATTCCACTACCAAGCGCTGCTTAAAGTACTTTCTGCCGCGCGCCACCACTTTGAGGAACCAGCTACAAGTAGTATTATTTCTGAAGTGTACAGAAGTGGGTGGGGCTTGCAAAAAAGTTGATATGTAAAATCTATTTTAAATTAAAATAAATGTTTTGATGCAACACATAATTTTAATTTCAAAATGTATCGCAATAAATTGAAGTTGATAATTTTAGTATAGGTACCTTTTGTTACAAATAAACAAAAATTACTATGCAAGTATGTTACTGAAAAAACAAAGGAATTAATTATGTATTCAATACAAATTATGCGAAGACAATTTACCAAGCAAATAGGTATATACAGTGTAGCAGTTATGTATTCCTATAATATCGAAAGATAAATAATACACACAAAAATTTAAAGATTGTTGGTATGTCATGCAGCAAACTCAAAAACTCGAAACGATTACTAGGTGCCTCGAAATCGCGGACAACTATGATCAATTAAGGCCCTTCACCCCATTTTACATGATTCGATTTATTATTTATATTAGTTTCCCTAAATCGTCAGTGGAAAATAGCTTGGTACACATTGATTTACACTTTAATGAGCATTGATCGTATATATCAATTTCTTATTTTGTAAATATAATTTCGATTTTACGGATTAAAAAAGCTATTTTTCTTCAAATGTTATAGTTACAAAATTTTTTTCGAGGAAATATGAATAATCAAATTTCCACAGGGCCCTGGACTCGATAATAATTGTACTAAATCATCTTGTTAGAAAAATTTGATTGGTGTCAAAATCATCATTAAACGTTTTTTTTTTGACGTATGGTGCTGCAACTTACAACTTGTAGTCTATATATTCGTAGTCCGATTACGAGTTAGACCCTATTGTATCCAATATTTCTTTATTGATTCTATAAAACCTGTAAGAACGTAATGGTGACTCTCGCTAATTACGATACAAACAGACATTGTACTAAAATCCCGAATCCTCAAGTCCACAGATTGGTGTCTACAATAGTCTAGAATAGCCGTAATGGCTATTAGCAACCATGCCACCTAATAACATTTCAAATTCGAGTTCATTATTAAAATCTGGATATAAGCAAAATTTAGTGTTTTTGTTATGAAACTGCAATAATATCAGGAAAGATTGGTATTATACAAGTATCCAGGCCCTGACCTCAGATTAAAGTGCAATCGCGAAACAATAATACTGATAATTTATTTAATCAAACATAAGTCCAAATATTTAAAAAGATTGCGTAACCAAAAGTCATCCAAACAAATAACATAGATGGCGTACATTTTCTCCATACAATCGTATTTCCCGATTTCTTCCTTAGATTTTGAATGTAGGATGATTATTCTCTTCAATCGATAGCTCTTTTTGTTGTCTTTTTTCTTTCTCTACTTTATTTTTCCAAATATTGGAATTGAAGCAAAATTAAATGTATGTTGATAAAAAATATTTTTGTAAACATTGCTATTTATAAATTTATAAACAGTAATGTTTATTGTAGTTAGAAAATCTCCTTCCAAATGATTTATCACTGTGTAATCAAATTTTCAATATAATATTTGTATCAAAATCCAGAGTAAGTAATTTTCACTTTGAAAAGACTTTAAAAGCATCGATAGAACGTTCGGTGCGCTCGACCCGCTACACCACCCCACCACTAGAGGAGTCCGGGCTTCAATCCCCGGAATGGTCAACATTTATGAATAAATAAATAAACATATAAAAAATGTTTGTATCAGTGTGTGTTAGCACCCATAACGCAAGCTAACTAACTTTGGGGCCTACTGACCATTTGTGATTTATATTATATAATATGCATATATTTTAACTAAATAGATAGTCAAAGCATCGTCATATATGACGGCAGAACGTCACGTCCCGGCGCCAAAGAAAAAGCTTTGCTTTAGTTCCGTCCCACTCTAACATGACTGTGTACAACTTCTACCTTCAAATGTTTTTATTAAACGTTAATACTTACGATAATATGACGTAAAGACAATCAATTTGTTGAAAATATAATAAATAGAATCAGGCTTGCATTTTACCCCGACATCGGAGCATCCTCAGGATCTTGCCTCTTCGAACAGGGCACGACTAATAAATTGGTAATTAGAATTTGTTGAAAATATTTTTAAAAGATACAAAGACTAGCTACAATTGAGGATTTCCAATTTCCACTAAAACATTTGCACTAGTTATATTTTTATGAATATGCTTAATTTACATTCCGATAATGAGTAATGCTGCAATAACCTAAATAGATTTCGTCAGATATCTCAAAAATAATAAATCTCACGCAAAAATAAGTCTTGACCCCAGCAATGTTTGAGGTCAAAAATCCAATCAAATCCGGCAATATCCACTAATAATTTAATCGGTTATATTATTATTCATGACTGAAACATGCTTATGACCCTAAAACGTGCATCTCTCATCATTATTTAGATAGTCTAGAATTGTAAATATGAATGATAAGGAGAAATTACTTCAACCTACTAATAATGATTAGTGATTTGCGCTTCGGGTCACGACATTGACTCAACACGTGTTCGATCGATCTTTTTTTCCTAGATTTATTCCTCCAATTTCAAAAACTAGTAAGGAGAAAATAGTACAGTTATGGTACAGGAGTGTTGGTGAGAAATAATATATATTTGATAGTTATATATAAAAGATGTAAATTTAATTAATATCTTTCATGATATAAATTTACGCAAAAATTTAAAATCAAATTGTGATAAGGAATCTATCGCTATTTGAATCACAGCATATTTTGTGATTAATTTGTGATAACAATTGATTGTCGTCTAGATAATTTGTAAACACTGCATAGCACAATTGACGTGGTCGAAGAGAGAATAATTTTCAGTTCACAATCAACAAAGGCTGTTATGATTTTGTCTCGTGCTATGTGTATTTCAGGGCTTTGCGACATAAACAGCATTATCAGTGATTTATTAATTATTTGTGAACAAAAAGTGTACATACGTCATTATGGATTTTCTGTATAAGGATTTAGTGATACATAATGTCTGGAATTTATAAGTTTGGAGAATTATATTTACTGTGCTTGCTAATTCAACAGGTAACTAAAAAGTAACTACACATTAATACTATCTTTCGTAGTAAGTATTTGCAGGTAATTTAACATGAGAATACTTAGATTTTTTTCAACTTACACAAAAGCTATAACAGACTGACTTTTAGTCTTTGTTTTGGTTTCTAAACTTGAACCTAGTAGAATTTTGTATCCTGCTAAATATTTCCCGTTTAATACCTATTTAAAGAGCTTGTTATTGTTATTTTATATTTGTCTTAATTATCATATGGATATTTACAATTTAGTTTAAGGAATTTTATAGTACAATAAAACGTATTTGTACATAAGCTTCGATGTAAGAAAACATTAAATTTATTTTCTCAAAATAGAATTTTAAATGTTTTGTCTAGGGTGATGCTTACGACGGCCTCAACCCCGTGAAAGTAGACTTAAGTGTTTGGCACCAGCGCAGCCCTCGAGTGGCACTGCGTAGTAATACACAGATTGCTTGTGAAAAGCCTAATATTTACATCTGCGAGGTAAGGCCTAAACATAATACTTTAAAATGTGTAAGTTGTAGTTCCCGGCTGTTTCACATTAATGGGTTAGGTCTGAGTGGTGGAAAGTGCACGAATTGAAATATTATCGAAAAGGATTTATTACCGTACGATTTCTTCTTTAAGCAGTTTTAGCAATGCATAAAGTAAGCAAGGTTGGGATCTGGTTGTCAGCAGTTATAAATGTATTATTTTGTATTCTAGTTTCCTTGGTGAACTGACTCATTTTTATATTTTTAATTTTTTTATCTCGCGTACAATGACTGATTGTAAATTTGTATTTGCTGATCGTTTTGTTTATTGTCCAGGAACCACCCGACACAGTGCCATTAGAAGCCAGTAAGACATGTAATTTCCGTAATGTCAGATACCATGAACAAGTGTACCGATGGGTAGCAGGACGTGGATGTCTGCTCTTTACCCCAGATTTTCTATATGTCAATGGCTCCAATCCTCTGAACCTGAATGCCGGTTGTGTTTATGGTAACCTGTTTGCACCGTGCTTAGAAGTAGTAAGTTTCAAGCGTCAAGTTTCGTTATAAAAGCCCCCTTATTCGGTATTTACTAGCTGATTGCGTTTATCTGCGTACTAAGTTGAATAACACAACAAAAATAAAATACATTTTCAACAACAACAACATTTTTGTTATTTTTTTCTCTTTCTTTTATTATTATGAAGCACCTGAAATAACAAGAGAATACATATTCGTATTTAACTCAAATATTCACTAAGGTTAAGGAGGATGGTTCATGTGGTTGTTACCCTTTTGATCCTGCCCTCGAAGCCGTATCAATTGCTGTACGAGAGGCCTTGGTGCCATCAGCCCATGGTCGTTGGGAGAGATGTTTCTATCAAGCCATGGATTGTTGTAGTCACTTCATGGGAGGAGATAGCACCGGTATGTAACATTTCGTGTTATTAAAGAAGTATCATATGAATTAATATTATGAAATATAGAAATATGTACTTTCTGTTAGTTTAACTTTTATTGTAGGCGCTATAAATTTATAATTTTTTTGCTATCGTTCGGTTAAATTGAATCTTCATGCCTTATTTGATCTAATTGATAAAATTTTTGTCTAACTAAATTATTGTTAATTACACTTGCTTACAGAAAACAATACCTGTGAAACGACCTTTGACGGATGGACGTGTTGGGACTCTGCCAAAAGTGGTACAGTGGCTAGTGCTGTTTGCTCTGAGTTTGCTTACTCTAGTTCGGGACCATCTTGCAACCGTAAGTTAAATACACACGCACAGAAAAAAGTACCTGTAGCCTTTAATTTCTCTATTATCTCTATAATTTATATAATATTTTAAAAGCTATCCAATTGTTATTTGCAGGCTATCTTCCTAATAATAAGTTAACGAGCTTACTACTTACCTACTAATCTTTTAATCTTAAAGCAATATAACGAAGGACATTATCGGTGTTACTGAAGCAGTAATTTATTTTGATACAGAGACCCATATTATATAGCTATTTTTTCTAAACACCTTCTTGTATCAATATTAAAGTTTTATATTTTGTAGATTTCAGTATGAAGAGATGTTTTGAAAACGGGACATGGGAACTTCAAACTGACTACACAACGTGTAGCATAACACCGCGTCTTTTACGACGATATCGTTTTTATATCGCAATGCTGTCGTTCTCGATTGTCTGCTGTATACCGGCTATTTTTATCTTCCTCTTCTACAAAAGGCTTAGGATAACGAGAGTTGCATTGCATAGGAATTTATTGATTGCTATTGTGATTCGAAACGTTTTGGTCATAATAAGTAGGAGTGAGGTAAGTTAGTCCAGAGATTTATTTCGATTAAATGTACAAGTTCTATTTAATTACATTAACTTCAATTAACGATCATATTTCAACTGATAAATAACGATCTCACAAAACCAGAAGAGCTTGCGTGACTTGTAAGATTGCAGAACTTAGATCCTGTCACTATTTTCTCCTTTCTGTTTTTGGTGATGTAGTTTATCTTCGTTAACGGTGAAAACAATTAGTCTCTTTAACAATTAGTTAACTGAAAAAATGTTTTTCGTTTGTTGAAAGGTCTACATAGATGAGCTTACAACTGTTGGTGAGACTGCTTTGTCGCTAAATGGAATAGGGTGTAGAGCGTTGGCCGTAGCCGAGCGAGTAGCAGGCAACGCTGTATTTATATGCATGTTGGTAGAGGGCATTTATCTCCATCGACTGATAGTTGCCGTATTCAGGAAGAAACTACAAATTTCTTGGTTGTATGGGATTGGAGGCTGTAAGTCTTCAGATCTTTTAATCATTACGATATATACATTGACGTTCTTATTCACATATGCGCTATAGCGCTTCCAATTATCACGAACGTTTATTTGCAATAAAGTTATATGTTTAATATCTTATAATATTTACAGTGATCGCAGTGATACCAGTAGCTGCATGGTCAGTTGTAATGGCACTACAAAATGACCACTCTTGTTGGATAGTCTACACTGTTGATCATATACAATGGATCATTGACGCTCCCAGAATTTTAATCCTTATTCTTAATACAATCCTATTTATTGACGTTTTGAGGGTACTACTTACAAAGATACGGAATTCAGAAAATGCTAATCAGTTGTGAGTCTAAATAGTGCTAAGTGCAAATCCATGTATTTTGATGACCCTTTAAAATACGGTATATTTCAATTGACATATCGCTGGATATGAAGATGGATTTTAGGCTAAATAAAATAATATTATTTTAAAGCTGTAGTCCATATGTATGATCCAAGTATATTTTTGTATTTTTCACTGGTCATATTCTTTATTACTTCACTAGCCTTCTTTCTTCCAACTCGAAAAATGTTGGGTTTCGTGAAGGTTTTATTGTTGAGCCAACGAAATCAAAGAAATTGTAATTATTTATGAGCACAATATTTATTTTTGCTAAATTTATAATTCATATTCTTGTCATAATCGGTTTTTATACTATTCACTCAAACGGTGAAATTTTAATACTTATTAACGAAATTCATATATTCTAGGAGCACAGCAAAGGCCACACTATTTTTAATGCCGCTATTCGGTACACAGTTTATATTTACCGCAGTCAGACCAAGCACCGATGACTGTGTCTGGGAACAAACTTATTATTTCGTGGCTTACACCATAGAAGGCTTACAGGGATTCATTGTAGCCTTATTGTATTGCTATGTTAACAAAGAGGTATTATAATACATTAATTATATTTTATAAGTGATTATTATCTACATGGAATTCTGTTCAAATAACATACCTGTCGTACTTAACATCTATTGGCTCATAGCCTGGCTCTAAACCAATGATTGTCGCTTAGATTTTTTTTGTATCTTTTAGGAAATTAAGTCATCTTTTAATAATTTAGTTTCATGCGCGGGTAGAGGGCCTCCAAAATGTATTACCCACATAAAATATAGTTTCAGCTCAACGAGTACTTTGCGTGAATGTCAATGTTTTTGAGTCAAAATCGGACGCACTCCCTTTTTGCATCGCACGCTGTTGATTCCTATGTACATTTTTTTAAGGTTCACGGTCTTATAAGAGCTACCTATAAGAAAACAGAAAGCGCTGTAGTATCGCGTGTTAGAGGATCGAACTACCATACGAGTATAGATGCTAATTCAGAACGACGATTTACGTACAGTACAGGTCTGCCATCCTCTAATATGGAAGAGAAAAACGCATACACATATATGAGGCCAAAATTACATGTTGCCGAAATAATATCAATACAAGCAACAGAACGATTGGCAGAAATACTTGATCCAGTCTATGAAACTATTGGCGATAATGGTTTGGTGAACGGTGGATATGATTATCTTGATAGATCCGATACTGAATACAATTTCACTAATGCCTCCAGTGTGTCCATAAATTGCCCGGATTGGTTAAAATGTGGGTCACCAGACAGTAGCATTTATAATAATTCAATTATTGATCTAACTAAAACAAACAATATACCAAATGTTACCTCCGAGGAAATGGAGAAACATACAAGAAATAAATATCAAAATGTTGAAGACGACGTAAAATTAAATAGAGAATATGAAAATAGTGATATGCTAGATGAAATCATTCAATATATGGAGAGTACTGACAACCTAGCGCTTAAATCTGAACTTCTTTCACCCAATAGGAAAGATAACGAAAAAATTGTTATTGTAGAATATGACTAATTTGGTAGTTGCTTTTGTTTGTGCCGATTAAGAATTTATATTTTTCTTATAATAAACATTGAAGAATTACATTATTATTTCAATACCATTTACCGCATCTTTTGCTTTCTAAGTAAAATACCTACAGCACATGCCTGTGTCAATACAGCATCGATGATTGGTTTTATTTCAGTGAGCAGCCGAAATCGTCCTTAATTTTTATTTTTTATTTATCATTGATATTATCAAAACAGCAATTATATGAAGGTCAAAAATAATTTTTATCTGGCTGGTTGTCTTCTATTTAGCCTACAGCTTTCCTCCAGAAATGACTATCCTAATTTATGAAAAATATAGCCTATGCATGTTATATAATATATATTATATCAGCCGCACTTAGCATACCTATATATAAGTAGATGTAAACATTAAGGAGCTAAATTATAGCATTTAAAATTTACGTACCAGATAATCGATAAATGTTGCTCAATACGTAAGCGGGGCGGATGCATGTCATGTCACCTATGTAAAAGCTAATCATTCAACTTGTTCAAAATCTAGATCCTTTCAAAGTTACAAAAGTGAACGCAAAATGTTGCGAGTGCACATTCGAACGCCGGTCGTTTTGGTGGCTACCATAATTTAATTTTTCGAAATGATATCAAGGATTGTGGTCATATTGTTGTTGTGTTGGAGGGTAAGAGGATTCCCTGATGGGGCGCCGATAGACGCATGTGTTAAGGATCGTGCAAATCAGCCGAATCACGGACAACACCGAACACAGCCTTTGTCAACACTGCCTTATAGATTTGTGGCCTCTTCAGCTAAGTATCGCCCCGGAATGCGCATCACTGGTAATTAATTTGCCGTAACCTTTTTTTATCTTGATTTTTAATATTTTTACACTTATTCAGATAATATAAGCAATAGATAATTTTATACCAAATTCCGAAAGTAATGATAGCTCCTAAATAGAAAATGCTAAACTTTTTTGCAATTATTGCACTATGCGATTTCAAAATATTTATATTTGTACCTAATATAAATAAAATATTTTTTTGATTTATACTATTTTTAATATTAATTTATAAGAAGCTTTAGGCTTCTTATAACAATAGATAAATGAAATAAATAAATAGAGATCAAGCAATATCTTTCCCGCGCGAAGTTTTGATTAGCTCTTCTCTTATATTTAAATATACTAATTATCAATTAAATTCAAATTATCAGCAATTAACAAGGAAAACTGATAGTTTATCTAACATTTAAAATAATTGATAAATCTGTTTACGTGCGAGTGCGTCTGTAACCCACTCAGTAATATTACGCAAGATCGTTGTTATTGTAGGTCACACACTTATGGCAAACTTGCTTAGGTACCTACACGCGTTCAAATGATTTTAATATATCGATAAACGATGAATAATGTCGCTTCGGCCACGGCATGATCATTCAGTTGACGTATGAGAGCCTTAAAATTCTTAATGATCAATATATATCTCGGTTAGTGTATAAGGATTAGTTATAAGGAAATAAGCAAAAGTATCGTTAAAATTAAGATAGAACAACATGCAAATATGCTTTCAGCACATCTACATATTTTATAATTGGGTAGGATAGATATCTTAATATTTTGCAAATGGCATACATAGTCAAATACAATTAAGTACAAGTGCAAGTGTCGTTGAGGCTTCTATTCAATTACTGCACCAGTTGTCTACAACATTTTATCATCAAATTTTTTCAGCAAATGTACTTACATCCAAAGAATCTAACAATTTGATTTCCAGTATCCATTGAAGGAGTGGACACCTTCAAGGGTTTCTTTATTCAAGCCCGTTCAGTGGAAACAAACGATTGGATCGGGGCGTGGGAGAAGACTCCAAACACAACTGTGCATCCTGAATGCTCATCTGTGACACACGCAGATCCACGAGACAAAACTAGGGCTACGCTTGTATGGCGTTCCCCGCAGCATTCTCATGGCAGAGTCTATTTTACGTACGTATTTTGTTAGCATAGCCAGGATCAATGTACACATGTTTTTGCTACACATTTGTGTTAGCGTTGCTGGTACCACGAGTTTCTACAGTAAGTGATTATTTTTTTGATTTACGTGAAATTTTTTTGTGATCTAAGTATATTAGTAGCTTGATTTACATCATTTCATTTATCATAACATTGTGATCAACGCACATTCAATATCTAATGATTCCGTTGATCTTATTTCTTGGTTCAAGGCCTAGAATAAATTACTCAACTGTTAAATAATGTGATAAACGACTCAATTTAGGAATCATATTTCAAGTAAAATCTACTTTAACTAGATAAACGTTTGATTTTACCATAAAGGTGAGGTGTTCTAGAAATAATTCGTATAATGTGGTTATAGCCTTTTACATCTTAAGATGTTGACCTCTTGATGTACAATTCTATGAATTAGTTGTATAGTCTATATATGTGGCGACATTTCTAGATACAATTTTATACTATATAATAGCGCGGACTCACCACCTAAATACGCATCGTTAAAGGCTTTAAATTGTCAAAGGTTTAATGGATGATGTAGTGGTTTCCCAATATGTTCACATGTAGATTACATTTACTAAAATTAATTGGTAATTTTAATAATTGTTTGGCCATAAATACAAATTGATGAAATCGAACTCAATAGTTCCAGTCAAACAGTTAAGTACTTTGGAGATTCAAAGGTGGAGAGGTGTGGCATTTGATTATTTTACAATAATATTACAGGGGGACGATTTTGAAGAACTATGGAACATTTTGGTCCAACCTAATAGCCGATGCACCTCAAGATCCTGCCGATTTACAAATTATTGGGTAAAATAATATATTAAGAAATTATTTACTTTAAATATGTCCTTGGTTTTTTTTATTGTAGGAAAAATATATTTAGGGTACAATTTAAACACATGTCATAATAAATACTTTAATGAGATGAGAATATTATTTGATAGCTAAAAAAGTTAATCACTTGTTAACACGAGAAAAAAACATTACGATCCGTAACATAAATGTGAATATAAAGCAGTTATTATAAGCTTGTAAATCGCATTTAGTATGTCGTATTAAGGCCCTACGAACATTCCGTTTTCATATCGACTTCGGCATAAACAGGTTAGTTATATAAGAGGGAGTAATATCATAACTAAAACATTAAATATAAGAGATAATTTTTCCTACCAATAACATGTTGCAGTAAAATTAAAAAAAGTTAAAATGAATATCATATGTTACATCAAAGTCCAACGCCATATAGATATTTTTAAAATAGCCTGTATCATAATCTCATAGTAATTATTCGATAGCAAAACAGTATGAGTAGGACCTTAACTAGCAACTACACATGTTGCCATAAGCAAATAACCTCCGAATGAGTAAAAACCGGTTTTGGCTTAAGGCTGCTTCTTTGCTTTCAAAACAGGTCTCTTAATTCCCATGAGATCGCAAATCTCATTCCTTATGGGCCTTAATTCATTCACGTCCTTTTCCCAGTCTGTATCCGCTAAAATCGACATTACCTGAAAGTTTAAATTTAATACTGTAAGCCCAGTTATATAGATATGAAGCAATCAAACTATTTGTAAAATAATAAATAAATAAATTAGGAATGGAATAAAAAAACAAATGACTATCATATATCGTAAACAAATTTACTCAGATCAGTAATCGATTATTGTTTATTTACATAGAATGACATTAATCATAACTGTCAAACCGTTCAAAAACGGCCAAGAAACCATAATAACTCCTTGCAATTTGAAAAACAACCTTTCCAGATAAATGGACTAAGGCTTTTTTTAAATTCATTTTATAAAAAAAATATTATTAAAGAATTTTTAAATAACTTTTTTTTTGCTGAGTAACAGGACATATTTTTATACACAGCCTCAAGGTAAGCTATTTATAGCTTGTATTAAACTTTATATAAATACAAAAATACATATATATGTATGTATGTTTTAACACTCGGACACTTGGGACGTAATATTATACAGCCCTTCTCCTTTACTATTAACAAAGTACTTGCATTACCTGATCAAGGTTCTCTGCAGGTAGATCACAGACGTCCCCATACAGAGTGAGCGCCTCATATAGGCGGGCAGCCGCACATCGACGGACGTATCGCTCGCCATAGCACAAGTATATTACGAGCATGCCAATAGAACTCGCACATACAGCACCACCCACCTGACAAATAATTACTTTGAATATTTACTACCCAATATTAATATTAAGAAAAATGTATACAATAAGAATAAATGGTCATACAATAATAATTCTATTATTACTATCCCCTATACTGATAATTGATTTATCCTTACTGTTCAGATGTCATTGAACACAGCAACCGCTGACACTACTGACACGGTTGTTCTAAATATTATTGCTGAAGATGCGCGATACACCAATAACTCACATGTGAAATATTGTATATGTGTGTATATATGTGAATTATATTTAGAGTGTATCTTCAGCTCAATAAATTAGATTTGAATACGGCTTCGGCTTATTCATTTCTCACGTCCGCTCAAAGTATTATATCGTGGTGACGCTGCCCGATTACTTTGATATACTCCCGTCATCCTGAACCTCTGATCCTGTCGGACTTGCTCACTTACAGTTCAACTTTCAGGCGATATTAAACGCAAAAATCATTCAAAATTTCGAGTAAAAAAATACCTGAATAAGTTGACACAAGACGTTTATAGAATCCAATAGTTTGTAGATGTTCTTGCCACCTCGAAGCTCCAATTGCAAATGCTTCAATACATTCTTAGCGAATGTCGACTCTTTGTCGTCGAGTATTGGAGATATGGAACCTGTAAACGAATACGGTAAGTTACACGAAACTTGAAACGGCGATACGAGCTGATGAACTGTTCTGCTATTTGTTAATCACTTAATACAAAAGCATCATGAAGCTGGTCCTCGCTGTTTTGTATTAAGTTGGGATTATGCGCTAACCTGCCTAGAACTAGACAAGACAAAGGCCCGTTCCACGTCATTATAAAAACTCAATAAAAATCTACCTGAACTCAGCAATCTATCAAGGAAATTGAAGATTGGTCCAGTGATTCGTTTCACGTGAAGATTGTCCGCAAACACTTGTATTATTGTGTCACAGATACTCTTCAATGTATCGACGTCTTCATGAAGGGAGTTTAAGTATGAAAATAGCGACTGCGTTGTGTGTTTAACCTAGAAAGGAATAAAATAGATCGCAAATTAGTTTAAAACCATAAATGCATAATTGTAGTCATAATAAAAGCGACATTTATAATTAGAGGGATAACATGCTTCCGAAATATATTCAAAATCTATTGATATTGTCATTATGAAAGTCATATTCAAATTCATATTTGTTTATAATATTTTACAAGTATAAAAAATACTAAAATATTGTTATGGTAAGTGTACTTACCAAACTCTCAGTAAGTTCACCAGCGCTCACAACCAATCCTTTTATAATATGGTATCTGTATTCGGGATAGCTCAATAATTGGACGAATCTTGGCATCGTATGCCCTGGGAACAGCCAGAGTACAACGTTCGAATTCTCGCTAGTCAGTTTCTCTTCTTCCTCTTGACGTTGGGGCTTCACTTCGACTTCTTCGGAAGGGAATATGCGTTTTAGAGCTTCATGCTGAGGTATATTCGTGACTGGCGGATCACTGCAAGGGATATTAGAAAACATATAAATTTTATTTCAAATATGATATACAATATTAACGTTAGCAATACACAACTGAAAGTTTGAGAAAAAAAATCTTTGAATTGCAATAGAACTCGCACATACAGCATCGCCAACCTGATAAATAAATACTTCCACTATTTACGATCCAATATTATAAATATTAAGAAAATTGTATAAAACTTAATTAGAATATGTCATACAATTCCAAATCATTTTAATATTAGTATCCCCTACACTGATAATTGATTTCTCCTTACAGTTCAACTTTCAGGCGATATTAAACGCAAAAATCATATTCAAAATTTCGACTAAAATATACCTGAATAAGTTGACACAACACGTTTAAGTAAATTTGTTTGGATTGGTCTAAGCGAAATAAACTAGAAAAGCAAAAAGTCACAATTTTCTAAAATTAAAAGAAACTATTTCCATGCACTCGGATATCTCAATAGGTCCATAACCCATAAGTTAATCATTTCCCTTTACTTATAAATTAACGCAGTAAATATCCTTCCGGCGTGCGCTCGCGTCCGGTCGATTTTCTCTACGGCTTGTTGGGCAACACCGCACATGACAGCACTCGTCACTTCCGGGCTGTTTAGGTGAGGGGCGTCTGCTGCGCTCTGACGGCAGATTGACAGCAAACCTGACAGTAAAATGTATAAATTAATTGTTCATCGGCTGGCACTCATAGCAAAATGAAGAGCTTACTTCAGGGCTAACTGTGTGTAAAATGTGTTCTGATTTAAAAATTTAGTTACTATAAATGTGAGTTAATTATTAAAATTGACGAATAATACTAGATCATTGTTGCCAAGGCTTACAGTGATTTTGGTTTTTGATCTTCACATAGAAATAAAACTTTAACACTCTCGCCAGTCTCGTCAAACTGATTTGCAGCAATAGAAACTTCAATAACCGACATATTTAAAATTATTGATCAGTCACAAATGCATCAATGTAATGTATACAATTAAAATTTACATAAAAAAGAATAGTAGGCCGCTGTCAATTCCAGCGCACTCATATTCTTCTTAATTGATTGTTCGCTTAAATTATTAAATATTAATTTATTAGTAACAATGATGACCAATAGAAATAACCAAACTTAGACTACAAAGAACTACGCACCAGTCATACTAGCCTCCCGCACCCAGGCGCCAATATCTCCCCTCATATCAATTGTATATTCCGCGAGGCAATCTAACAAAGCCCGCGTCACATCCGAGATATGCTCAGCAACGTCAACAATCCCCATAGTCTGGCACACATCGGTGAGCCCTACGACAGCATCGCGACGTGCTTCGGCCCATTTCGTTGTGCTATCGGTTACTTTAGTGCAGCCTATGAGGGAACGAATCACCAACGGCAGGTGTTCGCTTAGGACGAACTTTGGCAGAGATCCTGAAAATTATTTAAAATAAACAAATACTTCAGTTTCTTTCCTTCAATTAAGTGCTATTTAAATAGTACTTATACATTATACAGTTACGTTTGTTTGGTTGAACGCGTTAACCTCAGGAACTACAGGTGCAAATGGAAAGTTTTCTGTTCCATTTACGAAGTCTTTATATTTATTTACTAGCTGATCCGGCAAACGTTGTTTTGCCATAAATTTGATTTCTATCAATCATTTTTTTTAGTTCAATAAAAATAATTATCAGCTTTAAGTATGCGGGGATGTATTTATAATCGAAACGTTTTAAACAATAAAAGTATGCTCTATTTAGATTTAGGTTAATAAATTAACCTTTATATGACACGTTTGTCAGATTACCATAGCACTGCCATCTATTGACAAATGACTTACTAAGTCTGTTAGAATATTTTGGAGTAAACAGATAATTGTGTTTACTTTATGGACACGTGAATTATATATAGTACTAAATAGATTTTTAAGAGAAGCAACAAAATAAGAATAAATTCGACTATCAATAGAGCGGTAAACGTCAATCTAAAATATTTTGAAAACGGCGATCTCTTTTCGTTTGGAACGTAGAAAAGCACAAACCACAGAGCATTGTTCTCTGTGTATCATAAGACATATTTAGTTCTATAATCCGTTAACGGTAATATTATAATCATGACTCAACAGAAATATTTGAGTGCACTAATCGCTGAACAACCTACAGTTCTTTACTACGCAAATAATTTGGTTATAATATTATATTTATTAACAGAATTATACTATTTAAAGATAAAAAAATCGGCAAAATTAATAGTGTTAAATAAATTTAAACTATCTGAATCAGCCAACGTTTTTTACCATAGTGATTCAATATTCAATTAAAAATTAAAAATAGGGGTTGATCGAAAACGGCGAAAATTTTTTCTTTGTATTTTATATGTTGTATAAAAAAACATAAAAAGCCAAAGAATAAAATAAAAATTTGGGGAAGTCACCCTTGAAATTTAGGGGATGAAAAATAGATGGTTGGTCGATTCTCAGACCTACTCAATACGCTCACAAGTTCAAGAATCGGTCAAGCCATTTCGAAGGAGTATGGAACGAAAACCGTGACACGAAATTTTTATATTTAATATTTTGCAAAAATACATCACTTAAATCCGTTCATAAAGTGCGCAAATATTGGATATTTTCAATCGTCGTATTACTTACCTACAGCCCTTGCATAGCCCATCCGAAACAGCATCCCATTAACCCCAGTATTGGACAGTTGCTCACAGTATTTCGCCATCAATTGTGCGCGTTTCGCCTTCGCATTAACACCGTCGTAAACAAATTCGTCATTTTGCAAATACTCCGCAAAAACCAAAGGCAAAGCTTCAATCGCCTTCTCCCGAATCACTTGTACTTCGTGCGAAAGACACTCCTCTATTAGGTTCAGCCATTCGTCTAAAAAGATATGTAAAAATGGATTCAAATAGAACCAAAAGTTTGGGATTAGCATACAAACTATATATATAGACAGACTTTTTCAGCTTTGTAAATATTAACTATGAATTTTGGAGATATATTTAGAATGGAACAAAAATAAATAAATCATTAGTACCCAACCTAAGGCATGTCTAGGGTCCATAAATTTAAGCCCCGTCTCAGGTGTTTTCCTTCGTACTTGTAAAAAATTAAGGAAATACGACTACACTACACTACACCGTTGTATTATTTGAACAAATGGCCATACCAATAGTGTCAAGCTCGTACAGCGGCGCATGCGCAAGGCAAAGCTTCGCGATGCAATGACAACACGCCTGTCGCATCAATTCCCCGCCTAAGCCTCGGAACTGCTGACGGGAAGACAAGCGCCCAACCAGGGACCGAATGCAGGTTATCACCTCCTCAGGGATTAAGGTATCCGCTTTTGCACCTAGGGATTCAAGGAGAAAATTGCTCAGATATAACATACCAAATTACAAATGTCAATAAACTGCTTAAAATATTCAATTGTTCAAAATTAAAATTAAATAAAAGGAGGAAAAATGCTCATAACTTACCGTTAGGCAACTTAGTTTCGGAGAGTGCGTGGATAACTTCACCAATAGCGAGTATGGCGCCGTGACGTAAGTTTAAATCAATCGACTCAGTCTTTTGTACGAGCTTAGGCAATACTATAGTGGCCATATAATCGGGAATCTGTATGTCATAAATCGATAAAACATTAATTTAATTAACTCACTTATTTAACAAAACCTTTTCTTAAAAATCAGTCTTATAAAATAAAACAATTGATTGTTATCTACTAGCTACCTCATAGAAACTTACTACTTTTTTGAAAAAAAGGAGCCTTTGTTTTGATTTTAATAAATACTCACATCTGACATAGTTCTTGATATAATTTCAATAGATGAAAATGATTATGAATGAATAAATTAATTATAACTACATAAACCTAAATAAATATAAAACTACGAAATCCTAATTCATATCTGATGTCACGATTGACAAAAAGTGACAAGGTGTTTTTCCGATCTTAAAATGAAAATACAAATCTTCTATAAAGGTCTGATGCATGTTTTATATCAGTCAATTTAATCATATGGAAATAGAAGTAGTTCTATCGCATTAAATATATGCGTAATAAATGTGTCTTTTCAGCCTTACAACGAACTGAACTCAGTCTTTCCCTTCCAACGAACGAGGTTATTAACAATGCCATTAAATATATAAATATAAAAGATTGTACCTACGATTCAGATATATGAAAATTTGTCCCAAATGGGCACTAAAATGTGCACTTAATTCACTCTACAAAGGGGATCGCGTAACTCCTAAGTTTTACAAAACCAATATGAATATAAATAATTAAACAATAAGGTATATCTGCAGCTGCGATACTTATTTTGACAATTAACACCTTTTGTCTTCAGTCTACTGTGACCATGCACGCTGTATGCACGCAAACTTTGGAAAATTTTAAAATAATGTAATATACTTAAATTTTGTAAAATACATAACTTAATCCGTTAACAAAGTGTTTTTCTTTAAATAAGGTATATCGACGCAAAACAGCATATCGGGGCTAATCGGCAACATTGCTGCGCGTATTCGGTCGCCCCTCTATCGTTGCCCCTCTACACCTCACTACAGTTTTGAAAAGAGAGCACTTCAACAGAAATTCGCTTGTTTGTACTTCGTACAGTGAATAATATTATTGTGTTACACATTATGTGTATAGTGATAAGTAATGTTTTAATATGTTTCTTTCAACGAAGAGAATGATGCAGCTAAGTGAGTCTGTTTCTACAAACCTTCTTCGCTAACAGTTCGACATGTATTAGCTGACTCAAATGTGTATATTGAACGTTTATTAATTCAGTCTGTTTACAACTTCTCATTAAAGTCATGAATAAGCGACTTGCGCGATATCTGAGGAATAAACGTGACCTGATTAATTAAAATTGTACGTTAGATCATCTATCAAATAATAAAATTATCATTATTGTATATTGTAAAATATACATAATGTAAATCGTAAAATGGTAAGAAATGGAAAATCTATTTGATACCTTTGACGACGAATTTGAGGAGTTTTTTGATTACATAATGGAACCACGCCGAGATACTTCGTCAGTAGTCGAATACTTCGTTAAACGATATAATAAGCCTTTGATGACGAGGAATTTAGAACGCGATTTCAATTTTATTAAGTTATTGTATATCATATCCATTCAATAATTAAGGACAAAGTTTCTTCTACTAAAGAAAAGTAATTATATTCTTATGTACATTATTTTCTGTAAATTACATAAGTATGTGAAATTAATACTTCTGTCACGATTTTCAGACGTGAAAAGAACGAAATATATGTTACGCACAACCAAAACAAAACGACAAAATTTAATCAAAATTAAAACAATATCCTTTTTTTTCTTTTTTTGTCATTAGTCTTACGCTTCGTTCTAAATAAATAGATACCTACATTTTTAATTTATGTACGCACAAATGGTGAACTTTAAATACTTCTGTTTGTGTTTCAATTAAATGTTGTATGCTCTCGAATCGAAACATCAAAATGCGACGTTGCCATCTAATATAATTGACATACTGACACGTTATATATTTGTTAGTTATCCAATAATTTACTCAGACTGTAAAACAGACCCTAAGACGTAAATTACTCAATAGGATCACTAGTTGGACTTTAACAATTTGTCCGAAATGAATTTAAAAAAAAAAAAAAAAAAAAAAAAAAAAAAAAAGTATCCAAGCACTTACCTTATCAGTAAGTTTGTTCAGCGCCTTAGCAGCCAGTTCCCTCACAGCATAGTCCCAATGTCCCACTTTAATATCGGAAAGGTGATCAATAAGGGGTTGCGTGTACTCCGGGTAAGCAGCTATCTGAGGGGCCACGATTAAGTAGGCGTTGCTCCTTGGTCCAACTGAGTGGAAGTCCGCTGTCGTGAGTACGGCTATGCCATGTGGGAACATGCCGTGACGGCCCACATTCTCTTGGTAGGCAGCTGCGGCTGCGCGACGACAGTTTATCTATTTCAATAAATGAACATATCAAGGCAAGTATTAATGCACCTTTCAAACATTTTTATGACATCAACTGTTTATAAATCATCAATAGTTCCAATATTTTAAGATACGTGAAATAAGTTTTCTTAGTCTACCAGTACATATTTTAAGCTTGACGTTTTCGTATACATATAACTCGCATTTAATTCAATATTTAAGGAATCAGCATCCAAAATGATATACACTTATTAAATTTATACACAATGTTTAAAAATAATTGTATCGAGTAAAAAAGGAATTTGTAAGAAATATACCTCTCTATCAAAACAAGCAGTGGCTATCAATGCATTAGCCAACGACAACGCGTGTGGTGCCAGCGCGTGCGCATCATATGCTCTTGCGAAGGCCCAAGCCGCGTGACACGCAGAGTCACGTGCGGCACGAGCACCGACGGCACGCACTTCGTCACGCGATAGAGCACGCACCGCACAATTTACACCCGCGCTCAGTTGGGACGGGGACAGCAGCCCGCGACGTGCTGAATGTGGAGATAGAATGGACTATTCTAACATGACCAATATTTATAAGTTATTTATTCACAAGTAGACACGCTATTTTTAATTGCATTGATTGATATTATTATTTTATATCGCCTTGTAGATTGTACGAACTTGTAGGACAAATTGTAACGAAAAATTAATAATATACGCTATTATTCATTCTTAAATTATTTTATTCCATAATCAAGTTTTTTTAAATTGATATATGTACTTAGAACATCAGATTTAAGTTTGGAAAAATTGGAAATGATTGCAGAGGATACAGAGCTAGTTAAAATTATTATAGACCAAACCTAATTCAGCGAGAGCCATACAACCGCCATGCCACGCTGTGTCCCTTTCGTGTTCCGCGAATAAAGTGAGGACGCTTTCACACACGTCAGCAGCAGCTAGGGCGGGTAGACGCGCCCCAATACGGCCTACGCCTTTCGCGGCTGACCACCGTACGACGGTATCATCGTCGCGTAGAGAACATAGAAGAAGTTCCACAACGTCTTCTACCTGAAAACATTGTTTGATAATAATCCTTAAATTCAAATGTATAACATAAATAATAGAACAGGAATCGCTTATTTTAATAATTTAACAAAAAGATTTAAAAGCTGTGCTATTTTTTTTTATTTACATATTTCAATTACATATAATATTTATATTTACGATTGTCATGATTTTGTGAGTAATAGTTAAAATTGTGGGAAGTTTTAAAAGTTAACATAGAAACACCGGCAATGTGCTGCCTAGCTGACGTCACGCCCCACCATATTCAGTGGGAGTTTAGAGGGGATTAGTCGAGGACCCGGCTTTGCCCGGGCGGGGAGATTCATTCTGGTGCGAGACGTGGGTGAAGATAGATGCTAACTAAGATCTATGACGGTTTGCTGTGTGATGTAATTAAAGTAGAATAACCAAGGTGTACTTATAAAAGTTTAATAAAGGTTAAATGATAAAGTGACTACTGTATCCTGCAGTTTTCTTCATACGATCATCAAATTTCTTTAAGTATAAGTTATTGCTGAGCTTGACTTAAATTTCGCAGAAATGTATAGCACTGAATGGGCAGTAAATTTTTAAAACCATACCTCTTGAGGTATATCCTGATCATCATCATCAGGTGGTGAAGTAATAGGCTCTGTATCTCCAGCAGCGGCAACACCACCTAAGTTCGTCGCAAGTGACCGGGAGCCCCGAGTGTACCTCCATGAAACGACACGGGGACGAAGGAAAGTCAGGCCTGTAAAACAATCCTTCTAATATTTTTGCCGTAACTTCGGTTTGATAATAGGAAATAAATTTGGATATTAATTTTAGTCTAGTTCTATGGGACTTTCACATCTAAAAACATTTCTTCATCCATTTCATAGACAATTGTGTAAGTTGAATTCAGCTATTTTGCTTGCGAACACAAAAATAAGTGTTCTTGTCAGATTTTTTCATACTTTTTTCTTTTATGTCAATTGACTCACAAGAGCATGAATCATTCAGAAACAGCAATATACTTTTAATGATAAATAGAAAAAATATATATGTACCAATCCTCTGAACAATTTTCACACCATACTTTCGAACAAGCATTGCTTTATGGTTTTTATAGTTTTGGTTTGTGACCCATTCCAGAAGTTTAGGTGCAAATGGAAGCAAATCATCCCTCTTTCCATGCTTCAATACAGCTGCTACTGCAGCTAAAACACCATAGTGGATTGTATCCTCGTTTTGAATATTGGAATGTATATCGCAGGCCCAATTGAAAAATGGGCTCATGTATAATTCCTTAACATCAGATCTAAAAAAATACAAAATAATAAATTTTAATTAAAATTAAATGAATTATGCTACACAATTAAATTAAAAATTGTAATTGTGTAGCATAATTCAATCAATAGTATATTAATGAAAAAAATTTCATTTTTGAGAGCACTTATGTATGCATAGCCTATATAAAACTTAAAATTTATCAGAGAATTGTTCCTCTTTAAATAATCTCATGAAAGTCTACAAAATGTGTAATTAAAAGATTACTCACTATAACCTTTGTATTTATATGTATGGAAATTACTCTTACGGCCTTATAAATATCAACTTTGCACAAAAAAAATGTGAATAGTTGAAAAAGTATTTAATATAAAGGATTTACATTAAAAAATACTAATGTTAAAATATGGTCAGTTATACCTTATAAGGAACTTTGAGGCCAGGTACGCACTAGCTTCAGCACATGTATCCTTACTTAAAGCATATGTTTTACATATATTAAAGATTCTTTCCATTACAGTTAATTTCTTTGAAGGACCTAAACCTGAAATTAGCATAATAAACTTATTTAAGTGTGAACAAGCAACTTTAATTGTAATACATAATTTTGTTATTTTTTTCAGAGGAAAGATTATATTTACTGGATTTCTTATACATACCAGGTTGTTCAGGGGCAAACCCATCTAAGCGACTCATGTGGAAAGGAATTATGACAACAATTGAGAGCCACAGAAGTAACACAAATCTACTTCTCCATGTCTCTTTATCATTGGGATTTTGAGCCTCGAGGAATGTGAGTACAGTCATTAGATCTGTTACCTGAAAATTGTATTATCAAGTTAGATAGATCTTTAATCCGTAATTATTTTAAGCAAAAACAAAAAAGTATGACAATGTATACCTCATGTGGAAGGTGTCTTACAACCACTTTATAACCCCTCACCCTTATTATTTGATACATGTAATTGAAAGCTGCATGCTTTAATTCAGGTAAAGAACTTTTATCCTTAATAATACTCATGAACTTTGATAGTATCTTGTCTAAATGGGGATCCAAGAGGTGCCGCTGCTCATAATATTGTTTGAGGATGTTGTAAAGTTTATCATACTCTCCTTCAAATATTGCTGGAGTGTTATATATATTTTTTACATTATCTATCATATTTAGTACTTCTTCGACTTCTGAAAAGTGTTCTAAAGCACATCCTAGACCAATATTGTCACAGTCTTCGTCTCTATTCATATCAGCGTCAAGCCCTACCATTTTGAATGGAGTACGTTGCTGTTTTGAAATAAATGATAGTTTCTTCAATTGTAAATCAAGAAAAACCGTTCTTTCTGGTTCTGAGTCTGACTCAGAAAAAACAACAACAAATCGCCTGTCATATGTCACTAACACTTCATGTATAATCTATTTATATTTCACAATTGACAAATAATATTTGATTGATACATTCTTATTATATAATTGAAAATGCTTTAGATTTAAGTTTCACTTAATCTATGGCTATATTTTTGGCTATATTATCTAAATTATGTAGTTTGAACTGTCACTAAGCAGTTAATATTATTGTCAAATTGTCAATCCTTAGCTATCAAAGCTATACTAAAAGCATCGTTTATGTTATTTTGTTATTAAATTACTTAAATCAATCTAAAAATGAATTAAATAAGATAAAATACCTAATGTTTGTATAATATAAAAATTATATTATGCGAAATGAATAATCGTAAGTTATAACAATTTATCACTCTAGGTACTATTAATACATAATAATATATTAAAAGTAGCTTATTTTTTTAGAAGGCAGAGCTATTGCAAAACGCAAGGTTAAGCCGGTAGAGCCACAATCCTTGCTAGATTTTGATCTTGGAGAAGGAGAAAGTTCAGATGATTCTGATTTTCGAATAGAAGATCACCCCGAAGAAAGTGACGACTATTCCATAAATTCTGACGATGATGGAAAAAGTATTTATATTTGTTTTTCCCTTTATTATATGCCCTAGATTAAGAAAAAAAATGTAAAGCGTGTTTTTTTTTAGAAGATGGTGCAAATAGTGGTAGTTCTGATGAAGAATCAGTTTCTGATTTGGAGAATGAATTTAAAAATCCACCTAAGTTGGGCGAAGAGGTGTCTGTTACAGATTTGCTTGAGAAAGCTAAGAAAGAATTTAATGTATGTTTCTTTATCTTGTTTTTTTGTATTTGCATGTTTATTACATATTGTATTTAGAGTTGATAGATTTTGATTATATTAATCACAGAGTTTCATTTTTTTGTGGAATAAATATTTAGTGTTTACATTTCATCTCCCAAATGTTTCTGTTCAAATAAATTACTGAAGGGATGTTGTTGGAAACACCTAAACCTATTTAAATGTTTAAAAATATTTTTTATACTATATATTATTTAATATCTGCAATGAATTTTTCAGATACCTGATTTGGCAAACATGCTTATATGTGCAGGTTGTCTGGGTTCAAGAAGTGATGATTTTAATGAAATTGTTGAATGTGATGGTTGTGGTGTTACTGTTCATGAAGGTAATGAAATATTAAAATACATTAGATCTATCTCATATGGACTTTTGTTTGTTATTTATAATTCAATTTATTTTTAAATTTCTAAGCTGATATTGTTTAATCAAATAAGATTAGTTACTGTCTAATTTTGTAAACTTTTCTGTATTACAATATTTTTAAGTGGTTGTTTAAAATATAACAGTGACAAAAAAGACTCATTATTGTTGGTAATGTATCCTACTTCTATATTCTTAATTGTTATAGGTTGCTATGGTGTATCAGATGTTACCAGTGAATCAAGTACTGTAAGTTCTGCCTCAACTGAGCCATGGTTTTGTGAGGCGTGTAAAGCTGGAGTGACCGATCCTAGTTGTGAACTATGCCCAAATAAAGGTTATATATTGAATACATATTTTTTATATGAACTATTAAAACCATACTAGATTTACCTTACCTTATCTTTGTGTCCATGTGCATGGTAAATGTGTGTGTAATGATATAAGAGAAGCCTTTACAACAACACATATATAACAAAAAATTCAATTTGAATGAGTAGCTCCAGAGATAAAGGCCTTCAGCTAAAATCATAAAACATTCAGCTATTTAATACTAGTACAGATAAATCGTAACATTCTTGGTATAGACTATTCAATTACATTCTCCATACTGATTTTTATTGTAATTATGTACTATGAGTTATACTTGATAGTCAAACTGATATTTCAGGTGGAATATTTAAAGAAACAGAAGTGGGAGCTTGGGTTCACCTGGTGTGTGCTCTATATGTTCCTGGAGTTGCATTTTCTGAGGTATCATTAAACATTTTACTAAAATTAAATCTCTGTACTTTGAACTGATGGAGTTAAACCATTACCATATATCAAACTAGTCAGGACATATTTCATAACATCTTTTTTATTTGGAAATTTTAAGGATTTAAAAATTCCAACTGTTTTTCAACTTTCTTAATATTTTGTTGAAATCTTTACATATGTTTGTTTTATTGAATATGTGTAATATTGAAGCTATTGACGGATCACCTTCCCAAGTTGGCTCTAGATAATTAAAATTTCTAAAATCTAATCCTCAGGTGGAAAAATTGTCTGGGGTCACTTTATTTGAAATGGCGTACTCTCGTTGGGGCGCTCGTAGTTGTGCGTTATGTGACGACTCGACGCTCGCTAGAACGGGCGTGTGCGTGGAATGTGACGCTGGACTTTGCAAGACATTCTTTCACGTCACTTGGTATGTTGAACTCACTATTAAATAGGAAATTTCTAATATTCGAAACTATGTCTACGACATAATATTTAAACAACATAATTAGTTACTCGAGGTGAAGTATTTAATAACCATCGCAGGCATTTATTACAAGACAAAAGAAATGTTATATCGGTAGATTTAAGTAATACTCTATATACTTCCCTGCGATTGGCCATATTTGATTGAATACATTACAATGGTGCAGACTGTAATTATTAAGTTTCATGTCTTTTGGGGAAATTGGCGTTTTTGAAAATGGACAGCAAAACTGGTATGCTTGCTGTCACACACACTGTAAAGCAAAATAATATACTTGTACAATAAAACATAATTACACACAAAATATAAAACATTACACGAATGTGTGAGGTCATTTCAGAAACAATGAAGGAAAGGAGAAAGTGTCAGTGATTATTTGCAATGTTTTAAACATTTTTGTATAGTAAATAATTTTTGTAGATTGTTTGGAATATACGCGTCGCGATACGCGTGCGACAAAACTTTTTTCTAATAAATTTTTAAATTGAAAATTTTGCAAATGTTACCAAAACCAAACCATGGTGTTTAAGAGTTTGTAAAGGAAAATAATTTTAATTTGGTATTATTGTTAATTATATGAGTTAATTTAGTAAATATCACTCAGTAATTTAGAGGGAAAAAAGTTGTTGGTTGATTTAAATAATTGACTTATTAAAGGCCCTCTAGACCGTCTTGTATCGAAAACATAAAGAAAAATCAAAAGTGCTTTATAAGAAACAGATCGTGAGCGAGTGAACGTGAGTTTTGGAATTAAGTTTTTCGAACCATTCACCGAAGACTATACGCGTCTTTGTTCATTCAACTATCGTAAGCGCAAATTCAAAGTTTTAAAAAGATTCCTTTTTCAGTTTTCTAAATGCAATATTTAATACCCTTTTTTTAGCGGTCAACGCGCTGGTTTACTGGCCGAGGCACATTCAGAAGAAGTGGAGCAAGCCGATCCGTTCTACGCACATTGTCGTCTTCACTCCGATAAAACACTGGTTAAGAAAAGGAAGCGGAATTGGCTCGCATTACAGTTGAGAACTGAAAAAAGGTATGTAAATTATATTATTCTATGACAGCGCCGTCAACTCAATCTGTTCTATTTTTCTAACCATTCCAATTATAACTTCAAATTATTTATATTTATTGAATTAATATATATATTAATTCGTATATATAAATGTACTGTATATATATATATATATAGTATACAGATAAACTGATATATAATACAGTATCAATGTGAATATAGTGACTACGCGTCTAAGCCACGTATGCAAATAAGTATTTCAAGTCTATATCACCATTTGAGTATTGTCAAATATAAAAATGATGTAACACCTTAAATGAAATTTAATTTTTTTATGAAGTTTTCTATGAAGGGAATTTAACATTAATCGAGAGTGTGTCAAAAAGCCTTATATGTTATCGGAGCAGGAGTTTAGATTTTAATCTATATCAAAATTAATTTGAAAGACATTTTTTTTGATCACTTAAATTTAAGTAACTTAAAAGTATCACTTGAGATTTCTTAGAATTTGGAGTTAAATATCCTGATGCACTCCATATAAAGACCTCATCTCGTTAAATAAAAAGTTTGAATAAGAGGTTTTAGTTATTAAATAGAATATGTTTCTTATTATTTCCTGTTGCATTACAGGAGGATCGAGTTACAACAGAATTTAAGTACGGAGGCGAAATTAAGAATTCAAAGGAAACTTGTTAAGTATAGAAGGAAGTATGCCCAGCAAAAGGAGAATAGGAATCCACCTTGGGGTTAGTTTTTATTGATACTATTAGAGAACTATAGAATATGTCATTTTCACTTCAAGTTGTAAATTATTTCAAGTCGCTCTCTATATAAAGTTTTAATACTTATATACCATAATGCATTTGCATAATATGCAAAACACCAGACTCTCAAAAAATTCAAGGTTTCCTTTTAGAACAACTACTTTTCTATAGGTTTTTTATAATATTGTTTATTAACATGTAATATTTGAACGATATATGTTCGTGCTTCCGTTTAGTTCCATTAGTATAAATATTAGTGCAAATATACAAGTAGAAACTCCGAAATATTTCCAGGTATGTAATTGGAAGAGTTGCGAAAGATGCGGGAGCGTTAAAATGTAATAATTTTATTATTTTGATTTTCCAGTACCAACTCAGAAAATGGCTCGTATGCTGTACAGTAGTGCGTCCGCCATGAGGAAGTTCAAACGCAAGGCTGAATGTATGGGAATTGATACGCATGCCCTTGAGTTCCAAGATGCGCAAGTATGTGTACGACGTATTAACATTTATTCATAGAATCAGTATACACTGTTTTAACGAAAAGGCTGACCTAATTTCACCTAAGCGTTTATATTTTAAAACGATGACAAAAGTGTAAAAAGACGACATGAATACTATAAATATTTGAATTTTATACAGATTCAAAGTGAAACTTGATTGAAAATACAATAACACGATAGTATGATTCATATTTGTTAAAAGAGTGTTTACCACTCAAAAAATAAATCATGTAATAAAATCTTTTTTTACATACGTGCACTTCAGTCTCTTTCCATAAAAGCGACATAAGAATTTGAAAGAACATTGTAATTGGAGGGTTTTATTTTTATCCGAAATTAATAGTGCGTTAATTTGTAGATGGCAGCACTAAAAGATGTGTCCCGTCGCTGGCATGTCCCTCCAGCGTTTTCAGTGGAGTTCGTCGGCTACTATTTAGAACGGAATACCAGAGTCGCATCTCTTAGGCGCTCTTTGGAGAGGCTGACAAAGGAAAACGAAACTCTCCTTGCTAGTAATGAGACACTTCGGACGGATTACGATGAGGTACAGCTTTCAAGTCTTTCCAAAATAGAAAAATGAGCGACTGTAAGATTTTGATTAATAAATGATTTGATTTTAAATAAAATTAACTTTAAAATCTTCAATTGTTGCAATTTTTATACTCATAAAGCGGGTTGGTGGTCACTAATAAAACACTTTTGTAATTTACAATATAATATCTACATAAAAAAAATAATGTCACGAAAAATTAATATATTACAACTCTGCCTCCTCTGACAGACGCTGGCGATCGTTCTTTCTTTTTTACATGCCAGTATATACAAAGAGGTTTTTTATTTATACATTATTACATACGGCGATGTGGATGTGGATAATTGGTTGGTTGTTTTTATATAACAACTAACTCAACGTTTCTCAATTTATACAGCAAGACATTATTTACCAAAGTCATTGCACACTTAAGCCTTAGTCGGGCTTACAATGATCATGTTGTACCCTTACACCACACTTTAATATTGGTATTTGATTTTAAAACTTAATTGCATAATAAACCCATAAATGTTATTTTTTCTTCCAGGCATCAAAAGAGAACACGGAAACCCTTGAAAGCATGTCGAGCACCCGTCAAAGCCTTCAAAATCTCTACGACTCACTATCAGCAATCTGCCCCAAGATGAAGATACCCCCTTCTACGCTGGCTTTGCTGGAACCGAAGCCCTTGCTCCCGCCAGTCATACAGCGATCCACCCCCAAGGTCACGCCACAACAGCTGCAGAAACGGTATGATATGTTATTTCAATTAAAAAAAGGGGGGGGGGGGGGCCCGGAAAAAAAATTTCCCCCCCCCCATTTTTTTTCCCCCTTCCTTTTGGAAAAAAAAAGGGAAAAAAAAAAAAAAATTTTTGAAAAAAAATATTTTTTTCAAAAAACTTTATTCTGACATTGTAACAAAATTGTCTTTGTTAAGGTGGAGTATGTACTTATCTTGACATACGTTTGATATAATAAATAAATAATCGTTACAGATGTTATCGTAAACTTTTCATTTTTCATCTGGTTGTGCCAGCTTTTATTAAAATTTTATATGATATATGATTTACGAAATTTTGCAAAAACAGGTAAAAAACAATTAACTCTTGCTACTAAACATGTTTTTATTAGCAAGACTATTGGTTTTAAATGGGGTAAGAACAATACCACCCTCATGATATTACAATTGCATAAGTATTATTTGATGGGGTGCCATAGACATTTTCCTTACTGTAAACAAGATTGGGTAGCAGGTCAATGTCTGTGCCAACTGCGGCTGCACTTAAGATGGGCGTTGGTTTTCCTCTTAGCGACAATCCGGACGCTCGCCAAGGGAAAGTGCTTTCCACATCGCTTCAAGGTATAACTCTTATATGTAATACATAATAAAAAATAAAATAAGAATTTCCGTTTAATTACATTAATAGATATATTCATTCAAAGTGTATTAATCTTTATCTTTGGAACACTTAAAAAATGCATTTTAGGAGATAAAGGTGCCAATATTGATAAGTGAAAATGACCTAACGGTCATCACATTGTAATAGTAGTGACCCTTCTCCTGTAATAGCGCTGACCTCAAAAATCGAAAGACAGAATTTAGCGTATTTTATTTTTTATTTTTCGAGCTCGATTTTTTTGTTCAAGTATAATTAGCGTAATAATGGAATGAAAATTGAATGAAAGTATGTAGTTACATTGTCACCCATATATCAGAACACTGTGCGTTAATGTAGAGAATGCTTCATTTTTGTCTCAAATATAATGTTCAGCCATGATGTGATTACTACGAAGAATGTTATTTTATCGCATAAGAGTTTTAGCTGTAAGAATAGAAATATATTAACGGCAGTCTAACATCGACCACCGTTTAAGAAACTTGTATAATGTTTGACTGAATTGTACGCGTGCGCGACGCAGGCGTGGCGGCGCGCGAGTGCGCGGTGTGCGCGCGCAGCAGCGAGCAGCACCTGATGGCGGCGTGCGACACGTGCCAGCACCACTACCACCTGCACTGCCTGCGCCCGCCGCTGCAGCGCCCGCCCAAGAAGAGCAAGCTCTACGGCTGGCAATGCTCCGAATGCGACAAGACGTCCGACTCCGAACCTGAACTATTAGAAAAGAAACTACCCCGCCGATCTCGCATTCGCTACAGCAAAGACGGGGCGATTATCACCGAACCGCCCAGTCCCAACTCGAAGCCTAGTTCGCCCTCACCCAAACAAAAGTCTGAGAAGCACAAGGAAAAGCCGAAGACTGAGAACATATCGCCCATAAAAGTGACGATAAAGCCGTTCGACTTCAGCAGCGACGGTAACGAGGAGGTGAAAAGCAAAAAGGACAAAAAGAGAAACTCGAAAAGGGAGCACTCTGAAGATATGAAGAAAATACATAAGCGCAGTTTCACGTCGCCCATACTAACGAACACGCCGCTGATGTCTATCACGCCACTCGTCGCGGACAGCCCATACGATTCCCACAATGAACATTCGAACGAGTCGGCAAATCTGCCGCCGCCTAAGAAAGACGAAACCTACCAGAACCTGTCATTCTCGGCTTTACTCAACGATTCGAAAGAGAGAGACTCTAAGGCCATCGAGAGTTCAATCGAGAGTACACTCGCTAATTTATCGTCGGATATTGCTAATTTCAAAGCGAATAGGAAGCGAAGGAAAGAGAAACATAGGTCGAGATATTCGCCAGATCTCTTACGCTCTCCCTCTAAGTCACATAAACATAAGCGGAAGAAGAAGACTCAAGATATGGAAAATCCTGAACAACCGCATCCGAGGATTACTATTAAGGTATTTTTTTATATAAATTTTTATGATTATTGATTCAGTTAGAGGGTATGGAGTTGTTTATTTAATACATTACAGTTATATTTAGTTCCTATGAATGTAGACCTTGAGAAATAAATTTTCACATGCAACTTGAACTGTGACGAATTTTTTTTTATTACGCTTCTCATAGTAACAACTTGTATAAAATTATCTCTGTTCAAGTGTGATTACGACAAGAAAATAATGCACGAACAAGATCACAATAGCAATGAATGAAATTTATATTGAATGAATGAGCGCGTGCTCAATACATATAATTATTTCAGATCAAGCCAATCCCAAAACCCGATGGCTCGTTAGACACGCAGATGTTCTACGTCCCCACGGACAGCAACGACGGCCCGCCGCCGCCACCCGTTAAGAAACACTCCAAGGTATTTATTTCATTAAAATAACCCATACACAGCGCTACGAAATACGAACATTTTACATTTATCCGCTCTTATGTATGCCTTGCTTTATAAATGGACCATCCAATATAATATTGTTTCAATACGCAATTCTTTTTCAGTGTCAAAAAAATTAATGCATGCTTTATTGTTATGAGTATTTGACTAATATATACGAAGTTGTGGATTTCTTATCAGTCAGATTTGCATTTCATTCCTAATTTTTTATACCGAATATAATCTGTTATAACATGTGAACATAAAGAAATGTAATTGCAGCAATTGGAACCAGAAACTCCGGAAGCGGTCGTAACATCTGCCGATGTTACACCAGACCAGTTAGCGGCGACATCTGTAAGTTATTTTTTTAACTTTATATATACTAATTTTATTAACATTATAAAAGGGATAATAGCAACTTTTTTTTAATTTTTTTGTTGAAGAATGTAATATATTGTGAAATTTAATTTATAATTTTTCGTGTATTAAACTATCTTATTAAAAATAAATTTCACTCTGATAATAAGGGAGAAACCTTATTTATGGCATAAAGATATTTTATTTTTTTATAAAAAAATGTTTTAATTAATAAATTTGAGCCTCGAAAGAAATAAAGCGTATTCAAATTAATATTGCTGTTAATATTTATCTAATACCATAGATACTTTTTTGCCTTGTACTTGATAAATTTGATGCAATTTTCATTTAACATAAGTAATAAATTGTTACGGATGGAAAAGAAGAAATCCTCTATTATTTTGTAGAATCATATTTAATGTAGTATATTAAATTTTAATATATATGCAAGCTGCCAAGCAAACCAGAGGAAACTGTGGAAGCAACTAGTGTTGCAAACACAAAACCGAAGGTAATATCAGTGTTTAGGGTGTATAAGTAAGTACTGTTAATGACAATTTTAAAAGGATTTAACAAAAAGTGCAGAAAATCGTATTGTTAAAGGTATAAAACTAATAAGATAGAAACGTAATAATAATCTACACGTGAGACAATAATTTCATCACTAAATTATAAAACTTATGAGCTTTTATTTGTGTCATAAAATTTCGTCGCATTCGGATTTAAAAACTGTCTCTTTTAACTTTAACCACTGAAGATGAGAAATATAAATATATAAAAAACTAATTCTAGTTATATAATTTTGTATATTGCGGGATGTTTATGTGTCTGTTTAACTAATTAAATAAAATTGTGTCAATGTGATTTAAGGAGTCTTATAATTCCACCGTGATTTTCAATATAGTTATTTTAATTTTGAATAATAATATTTTATTGTATTAACCAATCGGAACAGCGGTCACGCGAAAGCCGCGTGCGTCGTAGCGGCGGCAGTGCGCCCGTGCCCGCAGCATCGCTTCCACCGTTGACGCAGTGTGACGTATGCCAACAGGCTGGAGATACCACGGATCTTGTAAGGTTGGTGTTCGAAAATATAGTCTTTCGACTATAGGAGACTATGTTTCTTTACTAATTCTGCAAATAATGAAACAACTTTTACCATTGTCGCAGCAATAATTGTTTGCATCACACTATTTAGCTTATTTGCCGAGTAAGCTCTTATACATACTTTTTTACCTTTTATATATTAGATTAAACATGTTTTTGTATGAAAACACAATTTTTGAAAATGTATTTTTATATGGAAGATCAGCATCTGCTACATCATAATGAGAAGCAAGGAGGTTGTATTATTTAAATAAAGCCAAATTTATTCATTTGATGTTTTTAGGTTGAAGTTAGAAACTCTTAATAAGCTCAAGAAATTTATTCTATTCTTTCTATTGGTGTATTTTTTTTTTGTTACAACTGTTGGTCATGCCAAAAGCTTTGAGCAAAAAATTTCTTTGAATATTCGGTAATAGGATTATTACTTTTCTGTCATATATCCTTTTTTTATATAGGACTCTTTATATTATATTTTGACAAAAAATAACTGGCATTCAAAAAATTAGACTGATTTGTACCAGGATTTAAAAAAATTATAATTAAAATTAAACAAAATAATCTGGTAATTTTTATAAAATGAGAACTATTTTTTATATTCTCTTATATCAATAATAACCAATAATAACCTGGTTTAAAGAACTCTCATTCTATAGTATCTCATTTTATAGTAACCTATTATTATAATGTATAAGTAAATCAGTTCAATGAATTGTATAATTTCTATATAAATAAATAATGTAAAATAAGAAATAGCGTGACGTAAACAGTTTATTTGTATAGGTGTGACGAGTGCCAGAAGCGCTATCACTTCACCTGTCTGGAGCCGCCCTTGAACAAGAACCCTAAAAAGCGCGGATACTCTTGGCACTGTGCCGATTGCGACCCCACTGTAAGTATTTTATATGCGTGTGTGATTTCAGAGTGTTCTTGCCCTTATTGAAAGTAGATTATTGTAGAACACGTTACTATAATAATATACAAATACTCACGACTGGAATTATTCTTTTTATATTCAATAAAAGAAATTGACACACAAATTACACAGAGTTGAGAATGATAGACCATCGCAATTTTTTTTTATAGCAAATATTTACGGGTTACGCACACAATTTTTATTGATTTTCCATTACTAGATATTAATTGTGATATTTTTTACAGGACTTAGAAGATAACAATTGAAACTGTTAAGGAGTACACATAGGCTTATATGTTTCGTTGCATTGTCTTAAATGTTCCTTATGTATCATGGAGTTCGATACTTATTTTCATTGATAGATGTTCGTGTATAGAAGTTTGCGATACTTTTTTTATGACATAGATAAGCCGCGGGCGGGACATGGTAAAACCATTTTCCATAAGATTGTCGTATCGTATCGTAGTTCTTTTTTTTTTAAATTTAAACATGTCACTTAAATTTGTGACGATTCTTGTCAAGGTATTATGAATTATTTAATATTTTACAAAACTGTATTTTATGTGTGAATTAAAATATATTAAGTATAATTATGTTTTTTGTATACAATGTATAATGTATACATTGGCGCCTTTCACCCATGAAACTGAGGAATTTTCTGAAGTTGATAATTGATAATATGACACTTAATGCCCTATAAGAATATGAGATACTTGAATTCCTAGATAGCAAACGAAATTTTAATTATTGGTACATAAAATAATAACTAAAATAATTTATATGTACTATAAATGTTGTGAAGTGCAGAGACATAAACTTTCAAAATAATGCAGGACCATTTTCAAGAAACTTGCACTTCGAGTTTAGTAATACAGAGCAAATAAAGCTTGCTAACAAGTTGTGCCACAATTACAAAGTAGGTTGCGAGCTCAGTGTGTTGATACTTGATGAAAGGGGCTACTAAATCTTGGGCCCGAAAGTTTTTCTTTGTGCTACAAAGTTGTTCCAACAGAACAATCAGTTATAGTTACGACCGAGAATTCGTGATATTAAAATCTCTAACAAGCTAGCGTCTATTATAAGATGCGATAAGCCTTGTCCTTGCGTCACGAATGAATGCGACGAGATAAATTGCGTATGACATGCCAAATGTTATCGAATCTGATATTTTATGATTTAGCTAGATATTTTTAGCTAATCTACTGATGTTTAACATCATTCATCTTAGTACGATATTCTATTATCTTTCTCAATTAAAAGCTAAAGATTCGGTAAGCCATAAATATTAAGTAGTAAGTAACTAAAATGGCTGACTAAAACACCATTGTTAGTCAGCCTATCAGCTGCGTGTTTAATTAACCTGGTTAAAAATGCAGGCATCATCAAAGGACCTTGTTAAATATACGATTTTGATGAACCCCTTCAAACGCACATTGTTAACATAGCGGAGTTCTCTAAAATAATCCTCACCACCACCTATCCTGGCCCCATTCATAAATCGGGACATTTACACCTTTTTTTTAACTCAAGTACTCGTGTATCCCTTTCCTTCACACAGTAAACAACAGACAACTTGACAGCAAGATACGAAACAGTGGAAAAGAGTTAAAGTAGACTGTTTTTTATGAATAATGCCCGGTTCTCCGTTTATAATCCAGCCAAACATTTTAGTTTAGGAATATAATCAGCTAAGATTATGTTCCTAAACTAAATTGGTGTCTAGATAAATACGTTATCAAAACATATATCAGTATGGTATTTTTTTATGGTATTTCATTAAAGATAATAAAGATATTTTGTGCACAAAAAAGACGGTAGATGGATTTCTACTTTATATGTACAAGTTTAGCACACATGAATCTGTCGTGCTATCATTTATCTGTGTCGCTACTGTAGCTCAGTCAATATAATTTATCTACAATGTACGTGAGAAAACGAATTTTTTTTTTAACACGAAAATTGAAATTTTCCATTTAGTAACCTATAAACTTATTTTTATGTATTAAGAACAAAGTGTCGGTTCGAAAGTTCCTGCAATTTTGATTTCGAAAATGCATACTTCGTTATTCCTTTAACGTCTTGCCGATACAAAAATCAGGCTTCAGTATTTCCTGAAATCGTATTTTAATACCTTTCAAAGGCGACGTGGTTTTATTGGCTTTTGAAATCGCGTTATCCTCAAACTAGCGTAGGTGCTGAGAAAAGTGGAATGTAATGAATCGAAGATAGTTTTTTTTTTATTCCTTTGTTTTAACAGCTACCGAATTACTCGTATTTAACCAACGTAACTAAAGCAACATTAAGCGTAGATACAAACTCAATTCTCTTCAGTCCCTGCGTAAATTTAATTTGTATAACAAGTATAATATAGTTAAACAAGGTGTTTAATATTCAATCAACATGAAATTCAGCAAGGAGGAGGAGCCACGTCTTAATATATAGACATCGATGTAAAGACAAGTGATTCTGGTAATCTTGAAGCTTTCTGCTGTTCTTGGAATCGGCTACAAAAAATGTTTTATTAAAGTCGTCTAAAACATAAAATAAGTAAAATTTTTTGTAAAACCTTATTTATAAAGACCAACCATGAGATGAGACTATAAAAAAGGAACAAAGTTTCCCGATTACTACAGTGTATAAACAAACGTTTAATATTTTTCTTAACATTTTTAGAGCATAGATTATTTTATGAGAACCGAACTTGGTTTTTATACCCCCTTTTTATATTTATTAACACAAAAGACTTTCTTTCGCATAAAATTAAGTCCTTTGTTCTTCATCCTAAACCTATTGAAGTGTCAGCTTCAGGATGGAAGTATGTTCCTACTTGGAAAATTTCGACGCGAGGGTGGCTCGCGAACGTTTTTCGTTACGCTCTGTTAAATATGATCTATTTCACTGAAATTCTTTGTCTAAAAAGTGGATTTTTTCACTTTTTGAGTAACGTGTAATTTCTGATTACATTATCTTGATTTTTAAGTTACGTGGTAGACATTACAATATACACTCTAACTATGTTATAAGTGCTTGTTTTAAATAATTTTATATAAATATCTATGTAGAAAATTTTACCCGAGAAGTGGATGCTGGTAATCCACCTTTTGAATAATTAAAGTATTGTAAATACACGGACTACTTAGACAAGCTGTTACAAAAGTTCAGCCAGTGGACCTGAATAAATAGAACACCAAGCATTATTTTTTAAGAACTTTCCATCACATAGCGATAACGTTTCGTGATTGTATGGTAATAGTTCATTGTTCTGGAGATGTCATCTTCAATCAACAAAAAAGAAAGGTATAAAACTGTTAATATAAGTATTTCCTAGATTTCGCTACCGATTCGCCGTTGATATAAAAAATATCTATGTATGTACGTAAAGGTTTCATTACTTGCTTGTTAATTACCAAAAAACTTTATACAAAGCAAACACGGCTGTACTAGGTGAAAAGTTAAAATAACCGCAAATATTCATTTAAACTTTTGATACGCTTTAGAATACAAAATGGAACATTGTGTAACTTGCAGTGTAGCGTAAAAACGAAAACTAACAAACCAGGTAAACGTTTTAACATATTTTTATTATACCCGAAAGTAAACTTGGAATGTATAAATATGTGTGAATATCTTCGATGTCATATACTTAAGCTGTAGGACTAGCAATGCATTTTTGAACTTCTTCCTAATAGGATGTTAATATGGAGTTATACTAACCAGACTATACAGATTATACTGATAATGAACTTTTTAAAATAAATTTACTGTTAAAGATAATTTAATAATATTTTATGTTTTTCAGCATCAAAGGCAGTGATCAACAATTCGAAATTATTCTCCTTTATAATTCTACAATCGGCAGCTATACCTTACTGCGTTAAAAAATTTATATTATCGTAGGAATATAACCTTTTTTCATCAGGTGCCAGTGCAGCTGACAGTTCCGCTGTTTTTCTTTTCGTTAAAACTGTGCTTCACAAGACATATTTTATAAATGTATCCATACATACATGTTTACAACCTAATAATTTACTTTAACAGCTAAATTATCACTTATATATGCAGCCCATCATTGACCTATAACTGATATATAATTGGATGTATAACTGACATTGAATTGCATAAACTAAATAACAAGAAGCATATCTTAGCATTATCTTATCTAGTCTTAATAAACGTGCAAATTGTTTTCAAGGCGGCTTAAGTCATAAGAATCTTAAACACAAGCCTGACGAGTGAATCTCAAGATAAGTCTGATTACACAAGACAAAATGAGATAGCTCTGAGAAAGTCGCAATAATTGCTTTGAACAAAGCTTTGACTCGAAATGTTAGCCAATATGCCAACTTCTATGTATCTTCTGTACCCACTATATAACGTCTTAAGATGTATATTCTAATACGATTTACTGTCTAGGAAAGTAGTAAGTTGAATATTTCGTAATAACGTGATATGTTTTCAAGATATCTGTGCATGTGTGTGTTTACAGTTAAAAGTTGCTAATATTAAAAAAAAACTATATACACATTTAAATATAATTCATAAAATATCTCAGTTATAGACTTATACTCAAAGTATTATTATAATTTAAATTACTAATAATGTCCTTCGTTATTTACCTACCAAAAAATAACACTTTTTTTACTTATAGACAATTTTAATAATAAAACAGCGCCTTATACTACAGTAACATAATATTTGGTGCTTTATTAACTCTAGTCCAAAACGCGTTGACATATTAATAAAGGTTAACTATAATTCGTTAGCTAAAGCGCCTTAGAATTTTGTAACTAGTATGAATTTGCATTTTTAAGAAGAATATATGTAACTATTTGTCAGTTGTGATAGCACTCATAAAACAATCTATTAATTGCTTTCCTTTGGAATAATCGAGCGTAGGTATCTAAAATGTCCTGATATTATTATTAGTTTTTTGTAATGTATGCTCTATTCCCTATAATGTATTCGAACCCTTTGGAATTTACCGAAACTTAAATAAAAATAAAATGGAGGCTAAATAGTAAATCCGTTTTCGACAGAATTGGTTTCGGAATGTGTAATTGACGCTGGCTGGTGTCGGACTTAATGTTTATAATTCGATTCCAGATTGAACACGGTATTTCAGTTCACTGGGATTGAGAAGACTTTCCAATTTAATTATTTATTTCAAAATTAAAAAACTAAACTACAAATAGAAATATACATTCACACGGCTAATATTAGACCATCATAACAGTTATTCTAAATCTACACTTAAGCCTCATACAGACCACAATAAACAAGATTTAAACTATAGAAATTATTTTTATAAAACATAAAGACTACCAGATAGCCAATATACACTTCAGTATGGCAAAAAGGGGAAAAAAAAAGAAAAAGGGGGGGGGGGGGGAAAAAAAAGGGGGGGGGGGGGGGGGAAGAAATTGCTAGGGGGGATGGGGCTTGTACGGGAAGTTGGCTTAATCTAAAAAGATTTTAAAAAAAATGCAGATAGTATTGTTGCTGAATGGTATAAAGTTTGATTATTTTATGAAGGTGTCATTGTGAGATATTGTTGTCTTCAAACTGTAGAATGATATATAAAACACAAAGAAAGTAAATTAAAAATAGTAAAGGCAAGTACGTTATTGTTTCAATTAACCTAATATTGTTTTACATAAAAGCAGAAGGAGAGCAACAGGAACTCAAAGTATAGTATTTATACAACGTTTTTCCACTAAATTAAATATGTTATAATTACAAAAGCAAAAATCTTTGCTTTAAATCTACTGCAAAAATGCTTTCTCTGTCGTGAGATTGCGAGCTATTTGTTGTACTTTCGTTGAAAACTTATCCTTACTCTCTAGGGGCACAATTGTTGGACGTATAACAACGTTAGCTAATTACGCCCTTCAATTATTATTTATTTAGATGATTAAACAGTTCGCAATACTTAAAGTTACATGACCGTTGATAACATACAGTCATTTGGACTCTACAGATAATTAATTATACTGAGATTTTACATTCACCTTCAATTAATATTACATGGAATGCATACAAATACTTATTTCACATAATGTTCTGATTAAAATGAAAACCATATTTTGAAAGCTACATGTAACAACTACTTTTAAGTAATAATTTTTACGTTTTGATCCAATTTTGGGGTATATTGTGATCTATGTTATGGAACTTTGTTTTTGTTAATTTTGTGCAGTATAATTTCATCCAATCGCCGCGCCGGTACTGTTGGCGACACCAACAAAGTGTCTTCTTAATGGCAACGATTTTTGCCATTAACACGGCATTCCGTAGGAATTGTGGCGATTACTCTCTTTATCTCATAGCTTGGGTTAAACGTTTTAAATAATTAAGAAAAGCCTCTCCGCCTTTCTCTCATATTCTTATTAAAAGCTTAAATGTCAACCATTTTTATTCCACTTCAGATTTTTTTGGGGTACATGTTAATTACGCTCTGCAGTTATTATTATCTTGTTTGTGAGTCTTTATGCGTGACACGGATATTTAAAATGTTGTAAGGCGTATAGTGGCTTTTGACAGTAGGTAACTTTAACGTGTTATTCCGTTAATCGTATATATAAGCATTATAGTCTTCTTTTTTCATGCCTAAATGTTATGCCATGTTTAAAAATTATGTACAAGCGCTTACTTGACCATTCTTTATGATACAATGGGTACAACAATAAGTTTTATTATGCAAGTCCGGCCGTAGAAAAATACCAGATATTAATTAGATGCTTCCGTGTTGCACAACAAAATTTGTAACTATTTTGTTAAAATGATAGCACTTGGAAACCGTATACTTATTAATTAAGACTACCTCGTCAATAAAGCTAAAAACTTTCTTAAGACGCTAGAGTTCAAAGCTTTGTTTCCCCAGATGTTGTTTACAGAATTGCTTCCGACAAGCTTGTGCTAAGGAAATAGTTAACTGCGGATGTAGCTCCTTAGCAATTACACTTAGTGTGCAGATGCAACTGTGACGTAATCAATTCTCCCACTTCTATAAGTTTTGGTTATATTTCTAAGAAGTACATAGCCATCTTGACATTATTGTTCACAAGGAGATTTCGTCCTCGTCTCGCGATGATGTATGAATATACTAATGCCATCTACATTTCTAAAACACTCGGTTTGAAATTGGAAATATAGATTTATATAAGTAATAATCATTAATAACAGTATTAGTATTTTGGCATTTTGGTTAATGGAAGATATACCTCGCTATCTTGTAGAATGTAGGTAATTAAAATTTTACTAAGGAAAAAACTATAACAGATACAACAATAAATAGTATCTTTATAAATTAACAAAAAATATAAAATATATAAACGGGGAAAAAAAAAAAAAAAATTTTGGTTTTTTTTTTTTTTTTTTTGGTTTTATAATAAAAATAGATATATAACAAAAAATGCACCGAGAGACCAAACAGACATACCTAGAAATTTGGAGTTACGAGACTTCGCAATGTGAAATGTTCAATGACCAAGAAAGTTAAAACGACCTTAAATGCGGTCAAACAGATAAGAGTTTATTAAAGTACGTAACAGATACAGGTCATCTAATGGCAGATTCCTATGTATCCATGTTACACTGTAGCTATAATACGTCTACATAAAATATGAGTTAGTTCGATTATCTTTCAGTGTTCATTAACATCACTTATGGATAACAACTACAGAAAGTATCATATAAATTTAAAAAAAGTGAGATCAAATTTTCTTTAAAGGCTTATCTTGGTAAAATGGTACCGAACACCCTGGTGTTAATAATTTTCTCCTTATCAAGTTTATGCCTGGCAGGAGATATTATTTTGGACTCTAACAAAGACCCATGCAGGGTATACTCATCTTGTGCGACATGTATCACCAAGAAATCCTGCACCTGGTGTGTCACAAAAAGTAGATGTACTCAGCAAGCTTGTGGTAACGATAACGTAATATATCCGAGCGACGTCACAGCTCTCATGTCTGGCCCGGATTTTTGCCCAAGAGTGGTTGAATCAAAGCCAGTCGCTCTTAAAAGTGGTGTGAAGGAAATATTAGCTGTGAAAATTACACAAATTTATCTGTATATGGCGTTTACTCCGTGGAAATGCAAAATGACTTTGAAAGGTAAATCGAAAATCGTGCCCGCCGTACTCATTGGGGATAAAGTATATTGCGAAGTAATGGAGTTCAGAAACGACACAGAAGATCCTTCAATAGAAGGCAGTGTTGCAGTCTTGTGGGATTATAATAAATCTTTTGACGGGTCGCTGCCATTTAAAATATGTAGATGCGATTTAGATCCGGTCTGTGAGGCCTGCAAGCCTGTCAAATAGTTCAAAATTTATGCTTAAGCGTTTGTAAAGTTGTTATTTAAATTATAGTAATATCAATTGTGTCGTGATTGTTTCTTTAAATATTTGTTCGTATTTTAATTTTGAACACATTGTCTAATAGAATGAAAACCTAAGGGCTACTTAGGTTTACATCAATGTGGTGGTAAATAGAGTACTCATATCATCATTTAATCAATTATAATACTAACGAAAACTATATTCTGTTTTGTATCTCCAGCAATATTTTATAGGCTTACTCATACTTAAGAAGCATATTTCAGTAAATATCCTCAAATTCTTACTAAATAAACCCACATATTTCTGACATTTTCGATCGTTGAGACTATGTCTGATCGTTATATCACAAAATCTCTTGTCTAAATTATCATCACAACAGATAAGAAAACAGAGCAGTTCAGGTTTTTTATCGACCGCCCTGAAACATTTAAAGTAGGTATCTACTAAAGGGCGCTTGGTAACTCAAACGTGGTTTTCAGAAAAGCTAAAATTTTCAAAATGTTTTGCAGACAAAGGCCTGACTCATTTAATAATTTGACTAAAAGTTGAGCATAATATGTGCAAAGGACGGCCGTCTCCGTACGTGGAGAGAATTTATTTTAAATTTTTACCCTCGTTAGGTAAACTACTTGTTCACTTTTTCGCATCTGAACGTTGTTACTAGTAGTAGACTAACAACGTTTCAAAGTTTTTCCGTTGACTTGAAGTACACAAGCAAGATAAACTTAGTGAAATTTATTTTTACTTAGTACTTACGTAGTAGCACTGGCTTAGGAGCAATAAATGTAACATGTTAAATATGTAATTGGTTTTTAATATTTACAAATGAGTATGTTTAGAAAAGTAGGTATCTGAAAGCAAATAAAAATTCTACATGGCAAACGTTTTTTTTATTTTTTCTTAGATTGTTTTAAATAATTAAGTGGTTGTTGTTTTATAAAAATTATAAAATGCCAATTTGTTTCAAATGTAATTTACATTATTTAAAGCGATTCCTCGGGAAATTGACTAGTAGAATAAATGAGAAACCGCACAAAATCTCCGTTCACTATTAATCACACCGAGTTTTCGATTATAGATAATGCGAGTTTCGTTGGAGCTCCTTTCGCTCGTTACTTGTACACAATTAGTGTGAAATAGTTTTTCTAGATCCTTTAATTAGAAATGTAATAAGAACTTAGGAAAGCAACTATACTGCCTGTTATATCTTATTTGTTATTCGATAATTTTGTGTATCAATTAAGCTTTGGACTAAATCCGGCTTTCTATAGAAATATTTAGTGTTGTTTAAAAACAACAGGAAAATGTGTCGCCCCAGGACTCATTAGGAGTAACGTGCTTAACCTGATTTCTCAAGATTGGGTTATCCATGATTATAGTTTTCTGTATTATTAAAAATAGGATTCTCTTATTATTTTATTATTAATTTTTTTTAATATTTTACCCCTAACTAAGAACAACGTGATAAGATAAATTGTTTTTGAAGTTTTAGCTTAACAATGAATCGGCCAATGTTACAATCTTAGCTTGCTCAGTAATAAGATGCTGGACATTAAGTTTTAATAACCCCTCTATATTTGAACAAGAGGTATATTACTTAACTTGTAAGCATTTCATTGAATAGCAATATCAGGACGCATTTCGGACACGGCCGGCTAGTCCCGAATTAAACTAGTTATGGGAGGTAAGACACCGGGTAAACTTTTACTTATATGAATACGAATTATAACAGCCGGACAACAGCCAAGGTAAATCGAACCCGGGCCGAGTACATGTGTCCTCTGTGTCATCGTACTTGCATGTGATGAACGTTACTATTACCTATACCTCGTCTCATAATCAGCTAGATAGTAGAAAAAAAAACTTTTTCTGAAACAAAAGCCTCATAGCAGTGACGAGAACGACAATAAAAGGTCAATACATATTATCAATACAACCATCTTTATTAAGATTATTTGGAGAGTACGTGCTGGAAATTATTACTTTATGAAAATAACGTGGCACATGGACGTTAGTAAATATAATTTTATTTCAACTTGTTTGTTAGAACTTGTTTTAAACACAAATGTCAGAGATAAATTCCTCAAAAAGTGTTTTAGAATAGTGAAATATAAATAAATAATAAATCATATTAAAACAAAGCACTATTAATTATTATTAAATAAAATATAAAAATTTTAAAATATAAATTTTGTATATGAAATATTTATACAGTTTAAAGGACTCTTCCACTAATGGCAAAGGGTGATGCGCCATCTCTCACTTTGTATAAGGGGTTAATAAAAAAAATCTTTTACAGTTATACATTTAGTTGTATGTTACTCCAAAAAAAGTACACAAAATATGTGTAAAGGGAGCGTCTCTACTGAATTGTTTGCAATTTCAGTGTTTGCAACTGTTTCAAACTCTTCACAAAATTGCCTGGAAAATCTGTAAAAGAAGTACGATTATGCTTCCGTAATTCTTGAAAAAGTGGGCTGAACTATGGAAACATATTTTTAAATAAAAAAGAAAATTTGAAAGAATATTTTTAAATTCTTAAATGCATAGTAGGTATATAATTAATTCGTTTTATTACTTGAGTTAATAGGTTCAAATATAGGTGTTAGAAATCACAAACAACAAAATGAATTTATTGACAGCATTTTTAATTTTATTATGACATAAACATAATGGTTTAATGATATTGTATTATAGTAGCTGACTTATTGTCATAGTAATATATATCAAAACAGAGATTATTGTAAAGATATAAAAGATTATTTTGTCATACATTGTTTGGGTTGATAACAGGTATAATATCTATTTTATTCTCCTGCTTTGAATTTGCAATACCAGTCTGTATTTTAACGTACCGCGCTTAGATGTACAGACGCGTGGATCTTTGAAGTAATATTGTTACTTAATTGCCTTTTAGTTTTTCGAAACATGCAACTATGTTAATTATTTTGTATTAACTTACAAGTAAAACGTATTCATACTCATAAATTACAAAGTGTTAACGAACAATGACTAATGGAGCACATCTTGTTAATGCGATTGGAAGTATAACAAACGGAAAGCTGAAAACTTCGCCGGGAGTGCAGTGGTGGTACGTGCAATGGAAGCCAATTCTCGCAGAGTTCGTCTCGACGTTTTTACTAATATTCCTTGGCTGTATGACGTGCATCCCTTTAGACGGAGTAATTAGTCAGCGATCGCTTTACGAGTCGATCGGATTTGGATTCGTAGTATTATTCAATATCACTGCTTTCGGCCACATATCTGGTGCCCATATGAATCCGTCAGTTACACTAACAGCAATGATTTGGGGTAAAACGTCTATTGGTCTAGGAATCGGATACGTTGTTGCTCAGTGTCTCGGCGCGATCGTAGGATACGGGCTATTAATTATTGTATCGCCCCTTGATTTGATACCGGGAGCAATATGTGCCACTCAACCTCGTACAGATATGGATCCGTACAAAGCACTCATCGTTGAGATTGTTTTATCATCAGCTTTGGGTTTCATTAACTGTGCTGTGTGGGATCCGGTGAATATGAATAAAGATGAGGCAAACTCTTTGAAGTTCGGTTTGACGATTGCTGCATTTTCTATTGCTGGTGGACCTTTGACTGGTGCAAGTATGAATCCAGCCAGATCATTGGGTCCATCGTTATGGACAAACAATTGGAATACGCACTGGGTATACTGGGCTGGTCCACTAATAGGAGGAGCATTTGCGGGTGTTTTTTATAAATGGATTTGGTTAAAAAGTGAAAAGGATGTTCAGTAAGAAAATTTCGAATTAAACATATATACTTTTCGAACAGTATAAAAGAACATTATATTAACTTATAAATACATATTGAAAATTGTTGCTTTTAAGCATATATATAGCTTATATATTTGAACCGCGTTCATTGATTTTGTATATATAAATGCCAAACACAATATTCACTAAACTTAATTATTTATTTAATACTTAAAACGTCATAAATATAACTGGAATCTCTGTTAATTAAATTGATATTTCCTTTAAGGTAAATAGTTATCTATACAGAAATAAACTATTAAAACAGAAATACATAATCGTACATAGATGCATAAGTGCTTGATTTTCTATAAGATTATATATTGATATTTGTATAAATGTTTACATTCCTTATTTTTGTATACTTTTAATGATATTCTTATCTACTATGTATGTAGATATGGCAGGAAACGAGTACGCTCAGCTCATATAATAAAATGTTAATAAAATACTCATGACATTTGTTATTTATACGCATTTCATTACTAAAATTGGTTGAATAAATAAAACCCTATTTAAAACTTATTGTAATGTACAGCTAATTATCGTAATTTATTTACATGTTATTGTTACTTCAAGAATATGAACATTACAATAAAATGTACTAATGTAATGATCTATTACAAATAGTTTAAAGTGATGTAAAGTATTGTTAGAAAAAAAAGGAAAAAGGGGGGGGGGAATTTTTTTTTTTTTTTTAAAAATCCCAAAAAAAAAAAAAAAAACCTGGGAAATTTTTTTAAAATTTCTGTAAACCCAAAAACAAGAAAATTTCATTTTAATGTAATAGGATATGCCATAGGACAATATGACGATTCTCGCGCAAACCAAAGACGTCTGTTACTAGTTTCTGCGTTGTTTAGTGATAACAAATGGAGACAAAATGAAATTTTATAAATATGTCATACAGTTTCAGCTTAGTCACTAGACGCTCAATTCTGAAATCGTGCGCGATATATCTGAGCTCATGACAAAGCTAGCTTTGTTTTTAAATTCATTCAGAATTAGACTCAAAATTAAGATTTATAATAATCTATATAAAACATACTTGTATCTATTTATAGTAGCAAGCTGCAATATTCGTTTCTATTACAAATAAAAGTACAATATTCAATTGCTGAACATTCCCCTCCTATGTCTGCGCCCAGAAAGAGCTCCTGGACTGAAATGTTTAACTGATGAAAGTCGGGCTTAAGATATAAATTGTTTCTAAGATTCAAGTAGATTGTCGTGTTTATAACTAACGAAGCTAATGGTGTGGTCGACATAATTAAACATAGTTCAGTAGTTCATGTGATTTTCATCGAATAAACTGCAAGTATTTATTATGACGAAGTTTTTTAATAATTGATTACCAACAAAGAGCTCTATCAAAACACCTTAAGTTTATTAAAATTCAATGGAAACTTAATCTCGCTTAGACCTAATTTTCACCCTAATTTACTTTAATGAATCGTGCAAGTCCAAAAAGTCTTAACATCTGTACAAAGTTATATGTATTGTACCTTTAGTATTTCTAAAGATGGACTAAAGTTATTGTTGTTTTTTTTTTATTTGTTAGCGTAAAACGTGTTAGCTTCCGATGGAGCTTATAAATGAAAAAAGAAAACCCTTACTCAAGTATAGACTTGAGCAACGGTTAAGAACTTTGAACTTAACTGTTGCATCAAGTGGGCTTTCAATGAAACTTCCGCGTGTGAAGTCACGAAGCCGAATAATTTTTTTTCCACGTAAACGCAAAAAATTTGATCAAAAGGACAACTATATCCAAGGTGTGTAATAAAAGCCAGATAAATATTTCAATAACAACCGAAGGCTATATCAAATTCTCGCATTATTTGACAACTTTCAAGGGTAATTCGTTAGGGCGAGCTCGTCGATAAAACACGATTTAGGAAATTGGATGAAAAGCCCCAACTATTTGTCGGGTGGTTGTTGTAATGACGGGTGAAGCGAAAACATTTATATTATTTCATCTTTGGTTTTTGTTAAAGAAATTATAGCACGTGTATTTTTTTATTATATGAGGGTAAATAATATATTATATATATATAAAATTAGTGATGTGGGTTTCAGAAGAAGCAGAAATATGATGAATTCTTACTAATACTGATAGATATGTAAAAGTTTGGACACTTTAATCACTAAGTGTAAGTAATCACAAATTAATCACTTTATGAATAAAATAATAATAATAATATTTTAGAAAAACATTTCTCAGGTTAAATTGACATTTAAGGTATTTTTTTATTTACATATTTCGGTTGTGGGTGCTTTGACCTGCTATTTTTTCAGAACATTCTGAATCTGATACTAAAATGTTCGGGCAGTTCTTCCAGCCCCTCCCTGTACACCCTTCGTTAGTCTAATAAGAGTTGTGTATATATATAGTCTCTTACCGTTGAATGAGAATAAGAGGATAAAAATCAACTTTAAATCAAAAACATATTAGTTCCTCTTAAATAACATGAATATATTACAATATCCCATGTGTAATTAACGGTTGACGTATGCAAGGAAGGGGTTTGGGAATTGGATTGATATCACCGTCAGGGATATGACCCTCGTCACTGTTATACTCACAAGCATGTTTAAATTCGCTTCAAAAAGTTTATATCGCCAAAGTTGAACATAACATAATTATGCGTGATATATGCGCAGTCAGTTGAGACAACTATGTTCTGCAGCTCTATTGCCTGCGAAATCCAAGAATAACCTTAGAAGTCATATGCTATGCGCTCCATCCAGATGGTAATACTGGTACTGGTAACAAGTCAGATTACTGCTCTTGAACATCGTGCAATATAAATAATTTAATATTTGCGTCATTTTTGTTCATACAGGTCGCATTGTCTTATTGTACGTCAAACGATAAAAAACAAAAATGACGTAGCAATTAAATGTCAATCATACCAGTTCCTAAATCAAGGGCATTGAGCGGCTCGATATATCTGCTTAGATGTTTATTTAAATGTGTGATATTCGCGTAACCAAAGAATTCGTGTGCAATATGATAAAGTTTTATATATACAGCCTTAAAAATCATCTCACAGGTTATAGAAATGCATTCACATTGAAAAATTGTGAGTGCAACATAACCGTATTCCTTGTGAAATAAACGGAATAGTTAATTTAGTTTGCAAATGGGTAGCGATTTGCAACGTTCGATAAATAATTATACATTTTCGTACAGTGGTTGTTGCGGAAAAATTATACAGCCTTTAATCTTTTAACCATGTAATTATATTATAGATTATAAAAAAAAACAAATCGTCTTATAAGGACCTCTCTAAACCAGAACTGATATTGGAAGTGGGCATATTTTTCAATATATATATATTTCCAATATATATAGAAGAAAATCGCTGTCGACTCAGCTATAATTTCGTTTTAATATCCAATTCCTTAAAATATATACTCTAAATGTCTCTCATGTAAATATTAAATGTCAATTCTTTATTCACCCTAGTTATATAATTATGTAAATCATGAATTGCTTGCATTAGTAATGAAAGTAATCTCAATTATTGTTAGTTCTCGGAAAATGAATAGTTAAGAAACACTTAAGTTATGCTTTCTGATATAAAGTTTGCAAGTAGTTATTTAACTTTTCCATAAGCTTGTTAATATGCAACCTAAATCAATTTACCTTTAACAATCCCTGAAAACCACATGAGATGTTTTAAATATTTTATAAAATTTTTGTATTTATTAATAAATGTCCGTATCGAACTTATGTTGAATAGATTTTAGTTGAAACAAAAATACGAATTGTTTTTAAGTGCATACATTATCAAGGATTATCACTATATATATATATTATTTATGGGCAATGAAAAGGAAAATCCGAATCGTATAAGATTGTATTACCCATGACCAATATTTGAAAAATTCTAATACATATTCAAGAGTGAAATTCGAGGTTTTAAGTTACATAGCCTTTGTCACATTCTCGAGTTTCATTCCCGAGGATAGGGATTTGGAAGTCGCTGGTAAACGAACAGTAAATTCAAAGTGAGTACTGTTGAATTCGAGCAATACTCCAAGCATTTAGAATCAACGGATAAGCTTCCATCCACGATGCGGTTCGCTTGTATCAAGCGAGAGATGTGCTGGCAGATCGCTAAATGGAGCTGGACTTATCTGTACGTATTCCAGCTATGTATAACTAAACTATTGCTTAGCTGATATTTGTATATGATATGATGTTCAACATTTCGTCGATTTAAAACCTAGTATGGCCTAGGATTGCATTGTATTATCTATCAGCCTTTGTCTGGTACTAGTTATCGATTTTTTGTCGATGTAGGCCCAAATGATTATGGCATTATTTGAGATTATCATTGAGAATTAGAGTGGGATGCGATTTTAAGAAAAGAAAGCCACTGAATCCTCAATTTAACCAAACTATGTGCCAAATACCTGTTTCAATATACGTTTTGATAGCGGAGTTTACGTAATAAATCCTTTTGTTTACGATCCTGTTTACCTTATGCAAAAGGAAAAATTCAAGAAAAGATTGAGATTTACTTTTTCCTTGATAAAATAATAAATTAAGACAACCAATTCTTACCAAAGCCGGGATTTCTAATCAAATTTTCAATTATGTGAACTGCTATGACAACTTACATGAACGGAAATGCTGAAAGCTATCGTTTGTAGCTTCGTTGCTTGCATAAACTCTCTAATGGCATTTGATAATTGTCTCTTGAGTCTTACATATAATTCAACTCCTTTCAGCAACATGTTATATTCACGAAATGTAGATGTATTGTACCTACTGGAACAGGTTAGATCATACAGTTATCTAACCTGTTTGTGTGTGTACAGTACAATACAATACAGTAGTTAGATATGTGTAGAATTCGTCAAGTTTTAGCTGCTTTAGTAGCAGATAAAGGTTGTATTCATTGTTGTACAGGAAAGGTATTCGAATACAAAACATGATATTATTAAATGTTACGGAAAATCTATATGTCAACTACTTATCACTACATTATAATATAGAAGCTAAAACAATATATACTGATATTTATCTTTATTGAAATGTATGTTAAAATACTAATTAGTATTAAATAAAAACACAGGATAGACTTTTGTATTTTAAAGAATAAGCTTTGACTTCACTGCGCCTCAAAGGCTAGTAGATATCATAAAATATAATTAATTCATAACTGAGCTGACAATAAAAAAAATATTAGAAAGAGAGCTACAAAAACAGAAAAAGAAATATTCAAATGCAGGAATATACTTTTCTTTTTAATTCAGGAATCGAAGAAAGAGAAATCTGTTCACAAACCGATAAACGCTTTGTGTAAGTTACAAACATTGTAAAACTCTTAACAAGATCTCGACCCTACCTTTTTGTTCGACGAATTGCCAGTGTTTAAGAAAAAGTGCCTGTCGCATGGATTGATTTGAAACGATTTGTTCGTATGCCGTATAATCATTTCTGTTTTTAGTAAAATCCACTTTCATATCCAAAAATATCGTGATATATTTATAAAATGCCAGTACTCGCAACCCGGATTAAGTGGACGGTTGTTATATACTATGTAAAACGTTGGCCTCGTGAATTGATCATGCGAATTTCTACCTGGCGCTTAAATCGCAGCTGTGCAACAATGGAATTTTCTTTTTATATGCACATTCAACATTTCCTCTTATGTTTTAGTTACGGTTATACGGTACGGTATAATATTGCGAGGTAACCAACATTAGAAAATGACTTGTCAGGCACGAAAAAAAGAAACAAATGTGATCGTAGGGCAAGATAAATGGAGATGATATTATCTTATGATATTCGTAAGTGATCTTGTTAAAGTGACATAGTGGGACTTCCTTTTGCTGGTTTAGTTTTTCGTGCCTCACACACACACACACACACTCTCTCTTTCTCTTGTCACAATCTTGGCGACTTACCCTGACTTGTGAATTTTCAAGCGTTCTCAAATTAATCCTCACATAATCCCAATTTTAGCAAAAATTCACGACCTCCATTTTGTATAAATTCATTATTCAGGTAAATTTTTCAGGAATTTAATTTATTGACTGGTAGAAACGGTTGCCGCCGTGACGTGTCAAATCGACTGGCGATTTGCATATTTATAGAGGCAGGCTTTTAAAATTGTTTTTAATGCTCAGCAACAATTTGCTACCTTTATATACGAATATATACAACTTTTATTCACTAATTTGTTGCAAAATGGTTGCTCGTTAACTCAGTTATTTGTTATACATTGTTGTACAGGGATTTGGAAATGACAATGTTGTTAACGTATTGCAATTGTATTGTAAAATAATGTGGCGAATAAAGTGAATTAATTACGTTGTATATATTGCTCTTGTCACACCATTGATGATTGCAACAGCATTAACTAATTATTCCACGTCATTACCGCTTTCAGAACTGTTAACACCTTTGTTGGTGCCTATATTGGTGAAAAAGTTGTGTGTGGCGTATGACAGGTTGGTTTAGACAGCTCTGAGCAGCCTATTTTGAACCGTCAGGAAATACCTAAGAGTGGATAGCTTCCGCAATGGGTTATTTTCAACCATGGTCCCGGTGGTTTCCATGTAAAACAATAAGAAACGGTGTCCTACGTTTATTGTTTTGAAAATCAATTTCAATGCGTAACATTCCTTATACTTTTACAAAATACGAGAATGACTAAAGGCCAAACCTTATTAATAAATCCGTGGTTATCGTTATGTGCAGAGACCAAAGCGAACAGCTTTAAATGAAAATGTACAACCCTTTTATCATTAATATCCGTTTTGTTAATATTCGCGTATATTTTTCTCAATATAAATATTTATTAATACATTTTATGCTTACATTTTAATTAAACCATATATGTATTTTAAAATGTATTAATTATTGACTACGCATAAATGTACATCGTAGATAAACAACGGGTTGGGTAAAACCTTCATTAGTGTTGCGGCTACTTAAACATTTCGAAAATAAAAAACGATTAAAAGGTGGCGGAGATTATTCTTGTTCTTTGTCTTCTTATTTAAGTAAATGTAAATTCATAACATATATTAAACGGTTTCTATATTTAATGAGACTTAAATAATATACAATATTACAATACACATCATTTAAGTAAAGGACTGTTTATGACAGCGATCTGTAAAAAAGACGCAGAAATGTGTCGAATTAGATAAGTAAGAACAAAACGTTAAAAAACTACGCATTAAATGAGGTAATGAATAATAGTAGTAGTCTTACAGTATTACGTACTTTACCATATATCATACCATTTATTATGCATTTACCAATACAGTTAAAAATTATTATTTGTTAAAGATTAATTTAATAGGTAAAGGTATTTCAATATAAATACATATTGATGTAGTACGAGAGGCAAATACAGTATTATTTTCCTTTACATCTGGCAAATTTGAAATAATTTCATTTCCAGCAATTGATCCGGTTACACGCTATGATTGTTCGTTTAATTAAGCTATTTAGCTACAGTCAAAATCAATATAAATCGAAATAAGACAATTAAAAATCAAAGTTTATCTATTTGGCGGTAGGGGTTTAACTTATTATAGGCGTCCTATATTATAAGGAAATAATAAAATGTACCATAAAGAATTTCAAAGTAATTTGTTGTCGAAGGGTATATTTGTTTATGAAGATCCGCTTGTAAGGTTAGAAAGATCAATTCTAAACCAAAGTCCATTTAATTGAATCACAATCAATTCAAACGTTTAAGTATACATAATATATTTAGATATAAATTTAAAGCCTGCTTGTTCAGTCACTAAATTCACGCCCACTTCATTTAACATTTATGATATCAACAAGTCTAAATTTAGATATGCTTAGAGTAAAATCACACTAGGTTTATATTGATCTTTGCTGGAAATTCACTTACAATACAGCAAACCTATATATATAGGTTTGCTAAACAATTACACGTGAATGAATATTCTATTTCGTGTGCACAATACAGTGTGTTTATGCTACCTCACTGGCTAAGCATAATATCTCAGGCAGATTGAATTATAATACAGGTGGATTAAAATGCTTTTCACAGTTATTATAGAGATTAGACCTATTATGTACACAGGTTGTTAGATGCTGATAGAAAATGTATCGGTCAGTAAAGGAAACCATTTTAATATATATAAATCTCCTGTCACGATGTATGTCCGCGATGGACAAATCTACTTAAGCGATTTTAAATTAAATTGGCACACCGTGAGCAGTCTGGTCCAACTTAAGAGATAGGATAGCTTAGATTTTAATAAGAGTCGCAATTTTATATTATTGCAAATTATTTGTCTATAATTAAATGACAGTCAAACATATCTGTTATAACTCCAAAAGATACTAACACATGTCGATACGTTTCGACTGGATTGAGTAAGTAATATCAATAGATGGCACTGCTATGGTAAACCGACAAACGATTTTATTTTGTATGCTTTATTTAGATAAATTTATTAAACTATATAAAGCATACTTTTATTGATTAAAACGCTTTCGATTATAAACATATCCCCGTACACTTAAAGCTAAGTAAGATACGCTTTTATTGAACTACAAAAATGATTTCTAGAAATCACATTTATGGCAAAACGTTTGCATACATATATTATAAGTATGAAGCTTACGCCAAGAGATGCGCTGAAATACGAGCTGTTAACAATTGAGTATTAAATAAATATAGAAAACCTTAAAGGACTAGTTGACGTATACAATACTTTCAAGAGAAATGAGTTCTCACAAAAAACATGCATACGGGTCGAAAGGCAGCCTTTGCCGTAAAAATTATGTTTTTGCCAAGCGTTATACCAACTACCAATTAACACGTAAAAAATTTAATTGGTATAGTCGCAATACAATATTTTAGTAAGCTAACGAGGTATCAATTATGACAAACATCTTTTGTGCGCAATTTTTTACATATAGTTTTTGATGATATCAATTTTACTATTTCAAACTATCTACATTATCAATAAGGGCATTTATTACTTATACAAGTATTTCAAATCTATCTACAAAAACAAATAAATCTTCATAGTTCCGAAAAACTAATGGAAACATGAATAAAATCTCAGCGGTTGATTTTATTCGCTTTGGAGCGGGAATACCAGTGCCGATTGCAAAATATATGAGTGAACTCGTTTCCGAGGTCGGTTCTTGTCTGAAAACCATTTTTCTTCAATGTAACTGAGTGAAAATGTTTACGAAGCACAAAAACGTGCCAAAAGTGTAGATAGCACTCTCATGAACTCATATTTATGCGCGGCTATGATTTTGTAACTTGAGTAAATATATCGCTATTGAATTACATATATATATATATACTCGTAGAACGTATAAAAATTAGCTATATAAATTAATATAATTCGGTAAAAGCAGTATGTATGTTGTAAATTCTCATTTTGGGCTTTGTATGAATCTATAATATTATTACCTACATCTAAATAAATATTATTATAAAATTTAAAAATAAATATGAAAATTTTTGAAGTAAGTATTCTTGTTGAATAAAAAATTATAAAAACTGACGATCTCACATTCGGATGAGTTCCAAAATATGTACCTAATTTTGTGTGTTGCTCAGTGAAATACGTTAAGCGAGGCCAAATAGAGTGATAATGTATTATTGGACATCGCGATAACATCGGTACAGCTTAAAAGATTATTTCCCAATAACGCCTATATAGCATCATTGTTTTTTAACGACAGTAATCTATTTTAATCCCAGATTAATTTCTAAATGATAGTTATCGATAATTCTGAGTTGTGGAATATTTGCACTTCTGTATAATTATATCTGCAGTATAAAATATGTACGTATTTTATGTCGGATTTAGACGCCGAAGTAAGGTTTTTAAAAATAGTGACGTCAACTAAGCTGACGTCACTATTTTCTTCAATGTTATTCGTAGATTCCTTTTTTTTGAGAACACACACACAATAAAATCACTACCTTAACAAATAATCACTTTTATTGCGTAAAGCGTACAAGCGCACAGTAATAGTTTTACACTGTCCGAGTCCAAATAAGCGAATGTGTCTTCTTTTTAAAAATCCCCTTTGGCGGGGGGGGGCCCGGGGCCGCGGCCCGGGGGGTTGGGGGGGGGTTTTCTCCCCCCCAAATTTTGCCGCGGCTCGCGCAAGGGCGTCTCCTGTGAGACTCGAACCTCGGCTTGGGCCGTCGCGGCGTTGTGTCTTCTGTTGTAGCGTTTGTCTTTTTATTACAACAATAGTGGGGTAGTAGTAGTAGAGGGGCGACCCGAATACGCACAATATTGTTGCCTTTTTCCGCTGGTATGCTGTATAGCGCCGATATTTATATATATATATGCAAATTAATATAGGCTAGATCTTAGAATTTTTAAAATAGAATTACTACTTATTTAAGATGATACAATTGAACCAATTTACTTTTTTTAATAACTAGCTTTTACTTTTTGAATAATACGTGTGCACATCGTACCGATCCACATGAACGAGGGAAAAAAGTATCATATTTTCGTCTAAGCTACCACAATTTTTCAGCCAAATTGGTTCAACCGGTCTTCGATAATAAGATTTTTTTTTATTATTTTAAAAATAAGTAATTTAGTACGAAAGTGTGTGTAGTAACGAAAGAAAGCACATATATTACAACAATATTGTTTTTGTTTCCTTTGCAAAAGTTAAATCTACATCAAATGCTATAAATATAATATTTGAGTACATCTAAATCACATAGCAATCCTCAACTTCCCTACAAAATGTATTTAGAACACGTAAGTCTCAAGCCGGTGTCGCGGCGGTGAGATGTGTGAAATATTGACGCTACCGGATGTTGCGGCGTGCACTTCCGGGATGTATAGTTTCAATAGTAAACTGAATTTACTAACAATTCTATTTATTCGGGTAAAAACGAGAGATATGATATACTTATTTTTCATTTTAAAGATAATTAAAAGAGTACCTACAATTTTAGTGTCTTAGGTCCTATTAACGAGGGTTTCAGACTGTTTGACTCTTCTTCTCGAAATTATTAACTTATTCAAAATTCATATGGATTAATAAAATGAGCATATACTCATTTATAATCTTATTTTAACCTTCTACAAGTCATGGTTGAAAATTACTGATTTGGAAATTAATTAAACAACTAATTATTAAGAAAACAGCTGTTTATTTCAAAACTGCCAACGTATGAATGTTTTTGTGCTGCAGATATATAAGTGCTGTAAAGTGTATTTAATAATGTAACTCCAAGCGATTTTTATACATCATAAACTTTCACCTTATTATATCAACAACTATACACCTTATAACAAAGGTTCAAAGTTCAATGTCTAAGTTAAAGGACACAAACTCTTTTACCGCCAACAAAATGGTCTCAAAACTCGGAAACAATGCCAGCTTTCAAATTCTCATGAGACTGCGAAGACTCGTTATCACAGCTTGTATTTGTTGTGCCAGACTTTCAGGCACCTACCCATATTCACTTATACTCCTCGAGACATTGTTAATGTACAAATAGAAATATTAAGATAGCTTTAATTTAAAGCTATCTGATTCGTATTAAAATATAATTTAAGCTTACAAATTTTTTTCCGCTATATCATTTACTATTATAATATTATGTTTAATATGTATAAGATGACTAAATAAATTATGTTAAAAATTTTGCATGATTACGGTTATTTCAATGAATATCTTTAAAATTCATTGTAAATATTGTTATAAATAGTATATACAGAGTTTAGCATAGATAAAGGTTTTACGGTATAAACGAAAAATCATCAAAGCCTGAATTGAATGCGTGTAACACAACTGTTTGCTGTGCAAGTGGGATGAATGCAAGAAACAATCCACACAGCTAACGAGTGAAGGGTGTATATTTCAAAGGTATCTGAGTACACTTTTATCAAAAGCTACTTCAGAGTAGCTTTTATATAAGTGTACGCCGCCAAACTCACATGGGGTGATGGTACATCCAAATTTAAACACTATGTTTATCTACATGTACGAGTATGAGTTACATTTACTAAGCGACGTTGGAAATTATTAGCGTAAAGTTTAATAAATTTGAGTATAATTATGTATTTCACAGTTATAAGGTGATCTATTTAATTGTATTACAGAGTGTTTTGGTGTAGAATATACGCGGAATGTAAAACTAAAACGCTCAGGCGTTAATGAATATGCGGTTGAGATAAAATAGTCTAGACTTACTTAATAAAAGAATAACAACAAAGTATTATATTTACCAAAAATGTGCCTATTTTGTTTTCTTATGATTACTATCATAGGATTAACAAGACTGGACTAGACTATTTAATACACTATTTTCTATTTCTTTATTGTATAAATATATCATATTTAGTGTTTCTAGGAGTTATTTTTCTTAAGGAAATTGACTGAGAGAAAATTCACGTGAAAAAATTTTGTTATTTTTCCATACCACTTGTAAATAATGCAGGCGACTGGACACAGTACAAATTTTAGAGGAATAGAAATGGAATATTAAAGATTTCATTGATAAATTCTTTATTCAATAAACACGTTTTACTCAATTAACTCTTACAATACTGAGAATTCAACTCTTACAATACTGAGATTACACATCTTGTAATTACAATTTGATTCCGCGTCCAAATATTTGGTTTAAACATTTGGTTAAATTATATTGTCATACATCCTTATAAGCCACAAACGTAGGTTTCAAGCTATTACTCTTAATCTAATTCACATTCCCAACACGATTATTGCAAGCTACAAATAGCTTTGGTATTTTATTCCATAGAACTTTAATTTTACACAATTCAAACAAAGTCATGTCAACTTGTTCAATTCTGTTGATAAGGTTAGATAAATGATCCGACATTTTGTCAACGGTGGATATTATATTATTTTAAATTATAATAACTTACATAAAATATGTACACTTATGTAGGTATTAAGACAGTCGATGCACCGTAAATTATTTTAAGCACACTCATGTATTTACATTTTAAAAATGAATCTCCAAGAAGGGTATTAACAGTAGATACATATATATACGCAAAACTATAAGTTTTATCAACAGATGAATATAATACATATATTTTATCTAAAATATTAATTTTGTTTTATATGGTAACTTAATTTAGTATATCGGTAAGTAATGAATATGGAATGTCTAATATGATTTAATCTATATAAGAAATAAACCTAAATAAATAATTGATTTAGAAATATAATTTTATAAATAATTCTTTACAAGGCACACAATACGAACAAGATAAAACATTGTATTAGAGAATAATTTATATTAAAAACAGCTTCATTTTGATATAAATTTATTCTTTTCGGAGTGTATTAAATCAGAAGATTTGGACACTACTGTAATGTAACAATTCTACAATATCAAAAACATAGTACCAACTGCGACATGTAGAAAGCATTTGCAAAACACGGCAGAGACCTATAATCTCAATTTAAGATACTTTATGAACCCCAATAGCTAAAAAATCCCCAAAATAATTTTAATAGAAAGGTGAAACTAGAGAATGTCATGACTTGACATTTTCCGACCTACGTCCAACTCGAAATTGCTTTTGAGGCGCCCTGACTGACATAGGCATAATGACTTGTCGTTGTAGTCTAACAAGCACTTAGGACGAAAACTTTATCTACACTTGAGATGGATAATTTTAAAGTTTGGGTTCTAAGCTTGGAGAAAATACTATCAATTTTAACAAATCTGGCAGTGTCTTTTTATAAAAATCTGTTTTGCCATATTCATAATACGGAACATTATGGACTATATAAAATGCTTACTTCCTAGAAATGTAGACGAAATTCCATCATATAATAGGATTAATATCAAATGCTGTAATACGAATACACACATAATAATTGATAAATTCGCTATACAGTTTCATTGCTGAGTTATTTTTCATATAACTACGCTCTATTGTTAAATAAGTTTCTCAAAAATTTACATATACCCTTAACATTATAATCAATTGAAATCCTATTTTATACTAGAACAAAGAGAACGTTCAACTAATTTATAGTTTAGTATTACAAAACACTAAAATAACTCTTTCAATTTCAATGTAATATGTCAAGTAACTAGATATCCATAGTTTATAAAGTATCAAATAAAACCTAAAACCGCAAACCTGTATTAAATTGATATTTACTCTTCAATCAGTCTAACGAAAAGGAAGGAGATGAGTAAAACAGCGAGGCTGTGTGTCAATGCGCGTGCGTTGCCCGTAGCCCTTATATCACTTTCAAGGACGAAGGGCTCATCAAGCACGTGAATGATTCCATTAGTGCACTCCACGTCCGGCCGGAACACATGTATCCAATGGCCGTTCCATTCCACGTAGTAATCTGTTCCGATCATTTTATGTCAGTATTACATAATTACACGTATACCGTTAAGTTTTTGTTAGAAATAAGCACTTAATGTTCAAGGAGATTAATTGTATTATAACGTGCAATGAGTAAATAGGAGAAAACTTTATTTTACGACTGAAACTAGTGAACCAGAAAATGTATAGTTTTCTTTCTATATTTTGACAGTGGGAAATATGCTTTCTGTGTAATTAAAGGTCGTAAATGATTTAAATTATATTAAATATTGCCTATGGATTTATTTTTTTCTTATTAGGGATCATATTATAACATTAATAGTAAATAAAAGTTTTTAGTCGTAGACATATCCAAAAATATAAATAGATGTCCTAATACTCACTTTTGTCCGACTCCTTGACTCTAAGCCGAAGTGGGTCCCGCGCTGTTGGCAGAACAAAGGGATGCGTCTCATTTGCCAGTACTTTGAGGTCCGAAATAGTATAAGCCCGACCCGCGCGGATTAGATGTCTCTCCAATATCTGTTTGGTCTAAAAATAAACACAAGTAGTATACAAAGTTGGACAAACCCGAGTTATTATGTTAATATATCGTCATCCACATTTCAAATGAGTACTCGGTATTTAGGTGAGTTCGAATATATGACTGACTCCAACCAAAGATCCTATCGAAACATATCTTACAAACGTACGATTTAAGTAATATACTCTTTCCTTTTTCAGGATATAATATTGCGAAATATTGTTAAATAATGGGGTTAATGTATTTGTCATTCTTTAAAAGTATGTAAAATAAAAGCTGAAATATGAATGTTTATACAAAAGCTGAAAATGCACAAAGCAGACGTAAAATGCAGACCATGTTGTACATTTTACTCACGCGTAGCATTTTCGCACCGTCACATTATTGTTTGACAAATTGCTAAGAGCTTTTACGTAAATACTTTTAAAATAACGAAATACAAAGGTAATTTTAAGATTTAAATAACTAAACAATAAAATATTTTATAAATACATTCCTATTTTAAGCGATAAACATGGCTCACCCGTAGCGCTGCTTATTAATACATATGTGAAAGCACACCTTAAACATAAAGCTTCGATGAAACTTACATACAAATTCAGACACAAAGCATTCCTGTTTCTAAACTTCATTATAGTTTATTAAAGTATATAATGACAGTGCTTTTATTATTCATGATACAATTTTACCGTTGTACTCGACCCAGACTACATACTAATTCTAGGAGAAATAAAAGGAGATAAACTTACATAGTATCCGAAATCTTCCTTGAATAATGCGTTGTATGCAGAGGGATGTTTTATTTGGAATTTGAGCCACGCGTGGTCTCGTGGTACGAAGTATGTGTAGCGATGCTCCAAATCATTTAATTGGTGGTTGAACATTTGTCGCTTCCCAAGCTTGTAGGTAATACTAAAAGGGTAAAGAATAATCAATTAAACAATATGAAAATTGGAGCATCATTTTGTCATTCCAAAGTCGTACAATACTAAAATAGAATTGCATAAATTTTTCGCCATACATGAGTTTGAACGATTCAAATGTTGTAAGTATAACAATGGAATCAATCTGGAACGTTTCAAATATCACCGAACACGGAATAGAAATCAAACAGCGCAATGTATGCAGTAAATTACAGCTTGACAAACTTACCCGACAACGGTTTGCTTAAAGGAATATACTGTGTATTTTATTGTTAGCTGTATTACTAGACAAGAAATAAACATTACAAGGTTGTCAAAAAGACTAATTAAGAAAATTCCTTTATTGTTGTTTCGTTTGTTTCATTTCTGTTGTTTCACAAATAAAATAAAGGAATTCTTCTTTATCGCTAAGGCTTAACGTAAATAAAAATGTAACTTTAACATCTTTATTAAATTTATTAAATAGGCTATTGAATAATACAGAGAGTACTACGTAAGATTCACAATATATTTTAAATATTATTGTTATTGGTTAATATAGATAAGTCTAGATGTTTAAGCATGCCACTTATCATGATAATATCAAAAAAAAAAAAGGCCAAGGGGACAGGATTGAATCGCCAATATTATGTTTATTGGTTAATATAGATAGTACCAATTTCTCTGCGTATATAATTATATAGAATAACCTGTATCATACTTACTTAAGCATGGGGTCAGTCTTCATTTTCTCAAACACCGTAGTATATGGGACTCCCAAAACGCGGTCTATGATATGTACAAAACCATTGGTAGCTGCTATATTCGGTTGCGTGACTGTAGCATTCACACCACCACCTTCTACAGTCAATGTCTGATTATTCCCAGCATTCAATACGTTGAAGTACAGATATTTTCTTGGAAAAGCTGTAGGCGCTTGATATATCTAGGAATATAACATATTGTTTGTTAATTATATACCTAAACAGGGTTAATGAGGTTTACATAATTTGGTACTATATTTTGTTGCATTTATGTGTATTAACATGTTTTAAACATTGGTAAACAATAGGTAACATTAAGACGCACAGACAAAGATTGTTCAGTTCATTGTTATATCCACTTGAGCAACTTCAAGTTAGGAATTTTCACATCGAGCAGCTACAAAATTCATGCTACGGACGACCCACTTCAGGCTACGACTTAGAGTCAATATGCAAGGAAACATGGAGCATGCACAGACAATACGTCTAAATTAACAATGTTGACATGCTCAAACTCTATACTCGTCCGGTCTTTAGGCAAGGTATTCCAAATTGTCCAACTAGACGCTAGATTTTCAAAAACAAATTTCTAAGCAAAGTGTGAATTACTATAATTGCCGTGTATAAATTTTATTCCACGTATCTTTGTTAGCTTTAACATAAAGCTTTAGGTTACAAACATAAAATCAAAAGTCTTAATAATATGTTTCTGTAAATCTAGCAGATGGTTTTTTCTCATTCATTTGACATTGAAACCGATGGTAACCGATTTTAAAAGCGTTGTACACATAATATCTGCTTATTACTGAACATACATTTTCTGGAGGCTGTTCCGAGCAGCAATAATTCGAAAGTATAGTATTATAAACCGAAAACACAAATTGCAATTTATATGTCCACGTTAATGATGTTTAAAATATAATTAGATTATATTCACTGACCTGATTCATGTTATTCTGTATAATCACGTCGAGCGGCAATCTCTCTCGTACCAAATGTAGGCTCAATATATCTCGTAGTTTTTGATGATCCCTAATGATACAGAAATTGCTATTATAGTTTTAATTTAATTGACCAAGATATGTTATATAAAAATTTATTACGCTTCAGTTGGAACTCGAACTCAAATTGTTCCAGTTTTGATGGCACAATAAGGCTTTACATTGTCAATAGTTGTCGAAAAGAAATTAGGAATCTGGTATATTTAATAACTAATACGCCTGACTTCAGACTGAAACATTTTGCCTTTTAAACTGGAAAGCTCTTTAAATACATATCCTTATAATTATTTACTGTTAATAATCAATCACATTAGCTTTATTATTATGAAATCCAATGATAGTCTTTTGTTTCAGATGAAGAAAATTGAGAAAGTAAAGATGTTAAAATGTTCGAGTCTTCCTATTTTTAACGAAATGAGGATTGCAGGATTCAAAATGATCCTTTCGATTGCTTTTAAAGCAATCAATTTGAATGACACTGTATATCGGAAATATTCTAAAAAACTAATAACTTCTAAAAAAAATTAATTTTAAATCTTTATTTCAGTCCAAAAGAATATTCTTTTTTAGTTTTACAGAAACAAGTGAATGGCATGGGACTGACATGTTCAAGTGTAGTGTCACTTGAACAGTATCACAGTATCTGTTAAAATTTACGTAGTTGAGTTTTATTAGCAAGCAGGATTTTAAAACGCAATATCATATCTCGAAAGCAGGAAAAAGAATTTGAATTAACGTTGTATTTTCAAATGCCGGGGAAATTAATGCAATTTCAATAAAGGGTGGAAGCAAATGTTTATGTTACCTGAGTATATTCTGCACACTGTTTTCATTCCAAGCATCGTTGGAGGGAGCGAACAGAGTTATGTCTTTCGCCAAGTTGAGTTCGTTCAGGAACTGATTCTTTTCGCCCAAATCCATAATTACTTCGTAAAATTTGCATAGTGGACCGTCTTCCTTTTCCTAAATGTAATAGATATAAATTTAACATTAGTTAATGCATATATACTACATTAACAAACTTAACTATTTTATATAGTGTGTTTAAAAATAATTCAAATGTATCCTTCGCAGATATGGGTTTTTAACATATTTCCTTTTGTGAAACCTTTTTTTCTATAATATTATTTTGAAGTATTAAATGTTTTATTTTAAAAACAAGTAACAATTTCTCAAGTCATAGCGTGTCACTTAACTTTTAAATTGCAGTAAGTGTTTCATAATTCTCAGAACAGTTAAAAGCTACTTCAAAGTCATGCAAAATATACTCACAATACCCTAAAGTTGGTAATTCATGCAGGATCCAAGAGTTTGCATAAACATAATATGAAATTCATATAATACACATACAAAGTTACTATATGATGGTAAAACGCATGTATTTTAGCGTATCCATACTCCGAGGGTAGCATATGTATAAGATCCTAGCGCTTCAATAGGGCTGCCATAAATCTTTTTACGAATGGTATAAACTATATTGAATTGCTGAGTAAATATAGCCATTTCATATGTGAAATTGAATTTCACGCGAAATTAAAACCTAGTTTTCGAAAACGGAGAAAAAAGGAAATTGCGGGATGAATTTATTTTCGCGCGTGCATTTAAATGCTCGGAAAGCACTTAAACCTCGTTGAGTCCGAGCACTATCGAAGCGGGTTCTATTCGAGAGCTTACTTTAAAAGGATGGCAACCCTACCTTTAAAGCAAGGGCGTGCTCTATCAGGATTTATCAGTCTCACGTCTGTCTAGCGAGTCGTACAAGTGACTTTAAAACGCCGGCCGAGATTTTATGACATGACAATCTGGCATTATAGGATTATACCATTATGGTAATGCTCACAGGAATTCGTAATATATTCAAATAAATACTGTTACGCTTTAAATTTGTCCCCAGAGATAAACATTTGTGCAATGTGAATTAACACTGATAAGTGAAATTGTGTCATTGCGTTTAATGTTTTATTGGTTTTTGTATCTATATCGTAATAGGTACTAGATGTTGATATATAATATAGGAATACACGTGATCAAAAAATAAAACTGTTCTTCCCCGAAGGCTTTCAAGGCACCCTCACATTTCAAGCAAACTCGTCACGTTTGCACCGTTATGATGAATGACTACGAGTCTGGGCGCATTCTATGAGTGATTACATAATATGACTGAGTGTGCCTGACATCTGCAGAATGCAGTGAAGATGTTTCTCATATGAGGGAATGCTTTAGTGACAGATTCGTGACATAATTAAAAGAAGTAATAGGAATGCAAGCACCTTACCATACCATTAGAAAAATAAAAGATTTAAACAGATGGAAATACTCATTCCTCGATGACGAATAATAGTAATAAAAACTTCGGGTTTATTTTTCTTATTATATCTTTCTTGGGCTAAAAGATAACTACTGGGTTTTAGCAGTTACCGCTTACCAAAGTTTCATTTTGTTCCTCGGTATCACATGCAGACTAAAAATTACAACTCTTCATATGCAGAATAATGTTATAATAAAGGACGTTTGGATATAATACAAAAAAAATTAATTAACTTTACTCAACGTGCTGTGGATAATTATAAAATAGAGCATGACAAGGGAGAGTAAAAAATCATTTATTTTACCTTCATAGCCTGGTTCCCGAATAATGGAGCCGAAAGGTAACGAAAGATTCAAAAACTTTGTTATTTAATTATGTGCCGAAGACCGTTCGTTTTAAAACAAGAATTGAATAAGGAACAAAGTAATAAGATCTTGAAAATGTAACGAAAATCTTTACAAAAAGCTAATAGAATCCATTTAGTTGGAACTTGCAATGAAATATTGAATAAATTGGTCAATATTATACTACTGTAGAAAACAGTGATTTTATTTATTCTGTTTGGCCTATAGGTACAATATATAAACATTCTTGGCCACGCGTATTTAAAAATTAATACATATTACGTAAAGACCGACATAAGTAAATTATCGAAACTCACCTTCAAGAAATCAACAACAGTAGTGTCGACAACCATTAGTGGTCTTTGAATGAGGTGTACAACCCCATTCTTCACTGGAATATTAGCTCTTACAATCTCAGCTAACACCACGCCACGAGTGTGTTTCGTATCCCCAGCTACCGTGTTTGACTTTACGTAAGCTGAAATAATTTAATTACGATTAAAATGCGTCATGTAATATAAAATTATAAGGATATTTATGTTAAGATATTTTTGAATCCATTTTTGTACTCATAACTTTTTATTAGGTGATGAACGAAATTTTTTTATATTTTATTTAAATGAAATGTAATTAACAAACAAATAAAGACAAAATAAATTTGAAATAAGTTGAATACCTAATTCGTAATATGAAATCAACCACTTTTATTCAAAGAAACGACTGAAACATATTGTTTGTTTCTGTCACGGTGCTCAATCAGACGCGAAACGCAGCTCGTTCTAGATACTCGATGGTTTATTATAGGAATTATTCAACCTCTATTTCTCTTTGTACTCGCTAGTTGATTTTTATTGAATTAAATCTGATTGTAATTCTATTAAGAATCACGTTATTAATTAGTAAAAATCATACAGAAAAAGTATACGTTCTATAAATACAAAAAAATAAAATTGAAGATCTTATAAGAACTCAACGATCAATTATTTGATATCCCTTTAATGTAATGTTCTAATTTCCAACAGAAACATAACTTCATAGCTATTTTTCGTTTTTAAAATTTTAAATCCAAGGTGTTATTTTTTCTTCTCGAGTGATATTATTTATTCAAATCCTTAGCTTTTGCATTTCCGCGCGCGATGAAAATTACAACAACTGAAATAACTCAACATTTTTTACTCTGCGAGTGTAAGCTTCGCTCGTACGTTTCTACGTTCTATGTAAATATTAAGATACGGTCTAAATTTAATGAGAATAAAATTCAGCTATATTCATTTTGAAAATATTTCAATGTGAGTCTTCTCATATAGGTATATATATATAATGAATTAACAGTTTGTTTGTTGTTCGTGCTAATCACAAAAACTAAATTTCTTCATGAAGGTTGCATTACATCACGCTACGACTGCATTAACCTAGGTATATATTAATGTTTATAAAACTTACGCGTCATAATAATGCTTAGAGAGAAATTAATTGTTGGGAACCAAAGAATTGATGTCCAATGATAAACACAGACAAAGCAAAAACGTAAAACGAAAGTGTTATATAAAAACAAATTAGCGACACGTCGTGTATAAGCGACATCGTGAGCAAATGCTTCGCTGTACACTTCCAAATATTGTTGGCAAAATAACCGTACATTTCTAAACCATGTTATGATATGCGGTGCTTACAATGTAAACAGTCCCGTGCGTGCTTATTATTAGTATTTACATACAAATTTCGTGCTAGATTCAACGATATACCTAAATTACACTATATTTGGTCATATATTTTCATATTTAAATAGAATTTGCTTATTTATGTAAGATTTACATTATTTTTCGATATAAGGTTTAAGGTTTAAGATATTTATTTCTCTAAAAAGACACTACTGTCGCTTACAAGAGAAATAAATTAACAGTATCGTTTTTGTTGCTCACCCGCTCACTGCCTGCGTACTAGTTCCCTTTTGAATGCAGACAGCGAACTTACACTTTTTAGAGATTTAGGTAGCTTATTATATAATTGTGCCCCGTCGAACGTGATCATTTTTTTTCAAAGTTAGTTGGATTATATGGATATGCATTTATAAATTTTAGTTATACAATAGATTAAAACAGGATATGTTCAATTATAAATATTGGTTCCACGACCTGTTGAAACTAAGAAAACTTTTTGCTCCGGCTAGCTAGGAACGTTAATGTGTTGTGTTTTTTTAGCTTTTTAGTCGAAAATAAATATAACAAGCGTTTCTACAACAAAACATAAGTTACTTCATTCACCTGTGTACACATCTAGTATACAAGGGTTGTTTTCCTTAAACAACTTCCTTTACAAACAACTGAGTCATAATTAAATTTTAAACTTTCTTTTAATTAAACAACAATTTATTGTTAATTAGCTAATGAGTCCTGAAATACTTAAAAAGTTTACAGCGCGACCGTACACATTAAGTACTTTGTATAACGAACTGGTTAACTTTCAAACGCTGGCGCTGCCCGAAATTTACAGTAAAATTATACTTACTGTATAATAAAACTGTAATAAAGGGATTCAGCACGTATAATGTTTTTGAATATTATTGTATTTATTTCGTTAACTATATTCTGTTTAACTCTATCCAGGTAACTCACATATTAAGGTATAAACCTAAATTTGGTTTAGCATAAAAATATGATTACGATATTTTTGTATGTTATATTCCATTTAGAAACATCATCAGGGTAATTGATCTCAGATAATACTTTTAAAAAAGAACCAAAAACAAAAGAATAATAGCGCGCTTGCTTGTTCTTAGACAAAAGTGCATATACTTCGCTTCGTTGGACTGTGTTTCTTTCTAACCCTCAATTAATTTCATGCACTATTTAAACACTTACTCAATTCTTCTTTTCCATTCATCGCAGTGCTGAAGGAGATGATGACCTTGACATTGTCGCTAAACGCCATGCTTTCGTACTCCTTGCTATCTGGGGTCGCGTGGGTGAATAGTACTTGTTGAGGTATTACGTGGCCGTCGACTACTTTGGCGTCTATTAGGTCGGAACGCGTGGTAGGCTAATCGTATAAAACAAAAATAGAGAGAACATGTTTATTATAAGTTTTAATCATAAAGCAATGAAATAATCACATCAAATGATGATTAATGGTGCTAATTCTGATGAAAAATTAAGTACTTTTGATTCTTGCAGGGAAAAGACTTAAAATGTTCCTACAATTTCCTCAGACGTCAAAGGGAAGAAACTTAAAAATTCGAATTGAAATTCTAATCCGTTGGAATTGTCCAGACTGAGTCAAGGATATATAGCCTTTTCATTTCATTTTCAAAACCTTTGTCGTCATAATTAGATTTTACATATTCACACCGAATTTATGGTATAATCATCTTCCCGACGCAATATTATGATTATAATATAGTGCAAACTATACATTAACCAATATCCGCGAGTATAGTTGAGAGAATATTTTCCCATTGTTTGATTATTGATGAAATACACTCGCGTGAACTCCCTTGACTATATTCCTCTGATTGTTGATATGATTCTGGATAATCATTTCAGTCCCAATGGATAATAACATTTTCTTGAAGACGTACGAATGATTTCATTTATGAAGTCAGTGAAAAGTTACTGAACAGAACTTTCAATTTACGAAACGAAATATATTTTTTAAGAATAGAATTAAAAATTAAAAAATATTACCTTAAATCCTTCATCTACGGGGATAAAGAAAGTGTGTCGTCCGTCGGCGTTGAAAACTTCTTTCTTTTGCAGTTGATTAACTTTTTGCCTGAACGACCTAGGTTAAATGAACAATTTAAAATATAATATGCATTAATGTCAAGTTTTAAATATGATGAAATATTATAATGAGCCCAGCTAATATGCGTATGGCTATGGTATATAATGTAGATTCTTGCCCTTTTGATCGTAAAAACTACAAGGAAACTGACATATTCAAGTACAAATCGCAAAGTGTATTTGTCATCTATTTTTAAAAATTGGGACCATTATAAAAGCGTGGATATTTTCTATAATAATATAATATTAAAAAATAATATTCCGTTACAAATGCAGAACATTTCAGAATCAAAACATAGCATATAATTTAATAAAATAAATAATATAAGTACTAAATGTTTTCTTAAAATAATAGCCTGTAAAAATGAAACGTATTATCTTTAAGTTTCATACAACCTATTAAAAACAGATTTATATTACAAATTACGCCGGTGTTGGCATAATAAAGGCGATGAATCTGCTTAATCTGCCTAATCGGAGCAGCTCTTTAATATTTTTCAAATTAGACAAAAATCTTTAATAAAATTATAAAGCTGAAGAGTTGCAGATTGAACGAATCTCTCGTACGAATATAAAATTATTTTTTCGTTGGGCAGTGCATTTACCGAAATTTATTTATCGAGAGGTTATACGATGTGTACTGGTTTCTTCACGAACGCGGGTTCTATACCCTGTTAAATTTACAGTGATAAATAACCTCATTTCTCTTGACGGTATTAATAACCGTATTTAAAGTGGAAGTAAAAATAATTACCGTAAATTCACCGAAAGATGCCAAACTTAATTTCCACGGAAAGCTATGCTTAATTAACTATTTGTTATGCCACGTAAAATATTATACGATGTTTTGTACGAATATACAGTATACGATGTTCAATTGGTTTATTGTGAAGTTTTGGTGTAATTGGAATACATGAGCATAATTATGATAACGCGTTTACGCGTACTGCCGCCTACAGATTAACGAATATGATTGCTTTTGTAGGTACAATATCTATTCTGGCTTAATATTATACTGTTTTAATCTTCTTAATGTATACAATGGGTTTTAAATTATTTTATAGTCTTTTTATGTAGTCCCAGCATTATATAAGAAATTTGGAAGACACTGTGACGACTTAGGGGGATAGAATGTAGACTAGAATGGACAGGTGTTTCAATCCATTGTGATTTCAAAATCGGAAAGACCGATCGTGTCACGTGTCTAGAGGTTAGACGGACTGAGATGACTGATAACAATGAAACAAAACAGGGCAACCTTATGTTGTTCAATGGCACCTCTAGGCCTATTGTATATAATGAAATAGTTGATGAAGAATAAATAAAAAACAAACTGTGTTGCAGTAAAATACTCGGATAAGACTAACCAACAATTTCTTATTATTACTTGAATATTGTGAGCAATATTCAATGCAATCAATACAAGCTGCGTTTGCGCACATATATAAATCCACGAAAAGCTCCTTATTAATTGATTATATTGTGTAGAAAGCATTTTCGTATAAATCCAAATGCGGCAAATAAACTGCTTGCTAGACTGCAGTCCAAATCTAATCATATAAGTTAAAAGTTTGTACAGAAACCCACGCTTAAGTAAATATGGAGTTAGCAATCTAGTTAGGTATTGTAAGTTTTAAGCTCTGAACGATTTTCATTGAAATAATAGCAAGCTTTACAACTTCGTGCTTCATGAAGAGTTATTTAGGTATTTGAATTACCCTTGCTTTCCTTTACGTAAAATACATTTAAGAAGAGAAGAATATGTGTACTTTATATAAAACTGTGCATTTAGGCCCAATTTAAAAATTAGAAAAATAAATAACATAATATATAATATTTATTCTGAATTTGAAATTTTTCCAATTCAAATTAAATATGTCCATTAGACGTGACTGTTTCTAGCATTAGATATTCTGTTGAAGACAAAAGAATATCTAGGTAACATATATGCTTGAATCTTTCAGAAATATTAAAACGCAGTCGATAAAATTATATAATTCTGATAAATATTAAACGTTAACTTTAGCAGTAAAACTAAAAAAAAGTTACCTTAGACGATGTTGGCTAATGTCAAAGACATCCGAGTGTTCTAGGAACTGGTATGCATTAGGATTGTAAACAGGTGAACCAATCGAACTGGGTCCATGAGGTAAAAGCGGACGCAGAACTTGATCTATGACATGAAGAACCTAGAAAAAGAATATCATTTTAAGTGTAAAAGTGTAACATTGTCCACATTAAGATCTCCAGCGCAAGGATAACATAAACCTAAGGCTGATACAATATTATATAACTTTAAGTTTCCTTGTTCTGAAACATTTATAATGCGTCATCTTATTTGGGTTCATTATTGTACTCAGAGCAGACAAAACTGCTTATTAAATTTTAACAAAGAGCGCTAAATATATTCAGAGTCTCGTATGTGAACTATTCAGAAAAGTTTAACAGCTCGACTAATAAGATTTTATTAGTTGCAATGTGTATTTCTCACTGTGAGAGTTGGAAAATTGCTAGTTGAAAGTATATAAAGGGTTCGTTGGTGCATATTAAACATAACGAGTTCTGGTGAAAATCATAATCAGTAAGGTACAAAGCAACAATTTGTGCAACGAAATAGGATTATATTACATTATCTCGTAACGAACAACCAACTAATTAGATACTTGAGACTCGCTTTGATTGGAATTAAATTGTCCTACCTACCTGTGATTTAATGATAGTGTTAGACTAGTCTTCAACGAGCTAAACAATCTGAGGTGGCGCGTTAGAATCTCACGTACTAGCGACATTAGAATCAGTACGATTACGTCATACGCTGAATCGTGTCATCTCAAAACTTCAAACCGGCAGCGTTTCAAGAGGTCGAGGATCCTCTGTTTCAGTTGACGAAAGAGGCGCTCCACAAATCAATTATTTATTTAATTGTAATTCAACTAGTTCGATAACTTAAATTGTACATTATAAACAAACTATATATTATGCATAAGCCAAAAATGGAATACACATTTAGACATAAGGTTAACACTAAAAATAATACATTACACGTACTTACGTCGTAATATATTGTATATAATGTATATTTGGGGAAGACAATAACTTACGGGGGTCGTCACAATCAACCACACCGTAAAATGGGAGCAACAACAAATTTAAAAAGAAACGAGAAGTAATCTCGGGCAGCAGCGTGTATGCAATAAAATTTATCTAAATCCACAATACGAGTATGCTGGCTTGGTGTCCCACGACAGTTGGTTTAAATTACTAAACTTTGTTTGCAGAAGGAACGTTTATTTACAAAGCGAATGAATATCTCTATTAATAAGTCAATTTACCTGGTATTATATGTCATTACTTATTTATTATAGCTAATGTCAAAACAATACAACAGATACTTAACTATATACAGATCATTTTGTTTAATAAGAATATACTATTAATCTAAAAATGCTTATATACCTCCACTAGCATACCTGTCGCAACAACTGCGACAAACATGTCGCATTCTGCCATAGTGTTTAGGAAATGATTGAGATGTATTGTATATGCACAAAAAACTTACAGTATAGTAATAAAAACCACTGTTTTATTTTCCCGATAATGCCTTGCCAATTACACAAGGGTTTTACTCAAGGGCGAAATAGTATTCTTGAAATAGTTTAAGGTAATTTTAATTTAGTTTTAAAGGTTTTGCTTACACCTATAAAATTATAAAAAAATTCAATAAAATATAACGAAAAAGTGTGTATTACCTGTCTCTTGCCGTTTCTATTGGTGGCTTGATACGATCTCGACACGTCGACTTTAGCGTTATTGACGTAAATGTCATCATGGAGTCGGTCTCGTCGTCTCGTTACCCACAAGGGAGGGTTGCCGTCGAGTTCCGACGATATAGAGTAGTCCAAATTTGACAGCGTTGTAGCTAGATTTGCTGCGAAAACGAATTATATTAGACCAATGCCCGCATGTTATTCTAATTATTATAAGCGTGTGAAAAGGTATGTTTTGTTTAAAAAAAAAATTTTTGACTTCGATCTTACACCAATATGTATAAAAGTATTTTGACTTTGGCTTCTTAGCTTTATCACATTTAATACATTTTGAATGGTACTTCCATTATAACCTCTTTTATTACAATCTCACTGTCAAGCTATATGTTAATCGATATACCAAGATATATCTTAAATAGATCCGTCACACTTTTCCTATATTCTATAGGCATTGTCGAACGCAATCTCATACTTTATTCAGTCACTGATTGAATCGATTATAAGGTTCCGCATGTGGGCTTTTGGATAAAAGCTTTTGGGTTGGAAATTTTCATTTTTGTATTATCATGCAAATGCATACTTTTTACACTAAATGATATTAAGTTGATCTAATATAACCTTATGAAACTCTCCATTATGATAATGGATAAGAAGTAAGTTCATGGTATATTCGTATTTTATAATAAGTAAAACTATCTATAGGTAAATCGTAAATGAGCACTATGTCTATTTTACGAATAGTCCTCTATTCGTAAAATAGACGATTGTTTACTCAGTGGTTAGTAATTAAAGTCCACTTACATATGTGATAAAGGACTAGAAAGTCATCCATTTCTCTGTTGTATTTCTGGAATGCGGCGTTAGTAGGCGCGAATAACGTCATTTGACGGTACTGCAGACTTGTGTTTGCCACCACATTGCTCTCTAATAGCGCCAAGAACTAAAAAAGAAATTAAAATATTAGGCATGGTCATGAACGATATGTTTGTAAATAGCATTTCTAAATTTTTCAAGGGAAAAAGAAAGGGATTAATGTCTCTAATAAAATTGGTGTAGATGGAAGCGTAGTTCCTAATTCTAAAATTAAAAACAAAAAAATTTTTATTCATCATAATTATACATACAATTCAATGATATACTTAAAAATATTATACACTTATTTTTAAATAATACACGCTATAAATAGATCAACATGGGAATAACCGATCGTGTGTGAAATATGTCCTGATATTATGAAATCATTCATATAATATTTTTGTACTACTTCAACAATTATGATGCAATTTTAAAACATCAACCTCTGTATCCATATTTTATTTGCTGCAGGTGGTAAATTGTTTTATAAACTTACAATTGGATTACAACTACACGTGATATCACCATCTAGTTATTGAAATCCTTATCAACTATAATGTAAAGAATTAGCAATTAACACCATAATATAAAATAATTAATTAAGTAGGTAAGTTAAGTGGATAAACTTTAAAAATTAATTGTAGCCTGCCTACTAAAAACCTCATTAATAATGGGAAGAACCATCCCGTGGATCCTCATAATATAGAAGGAAACAATGTTCTGAAAGAAATTTAAGGCTCATTTATTATTGAGAGATACGACTGACAGAGCAGTGGATTTTTTTTTATTTCGAGACTACTATGAGATGTGATATATAAATTATATGCCTACTAATTCCAGTTATTTGTCAAGGCTATTTTCTCAAGCAACTTATGTATGTGTTCCTTTACGGAGATAAAAACTTATTCTACAAGAGTACATTTAATTAGAAAATTAATAAACTTGTCATTAGGATATTTTTTAATATTGAAAATATTCAAAAATTTGTTTGGATAAAACATAAGTAAAAGCTACAGTAAACCATAATCCTAACATAATATTAAATTAAATTGTATGCCATACAATCTTACATGCACTCAGCTTATATTCAACTAACATTAGTATACTTTCCTTGAAGCAACTTAGATTCACTATTACTTTAAGATCATAAGAATAATGGCTACTATAATATTCTTATTCCACATATTAATATAAGTAAAAAGTTTTGTATAGTACAAAAAGGTATTTGCTCTCCTTTTACTAACATTTTACGATTGAATCATCATATTATAACTAGATAAGATTAGCAAACCTATTTATAAAAGTCTAGTAACATATGTAATAAAGTAACGAGATTAGTCAAGTCCCCGTTTCGGAGGAGTAATAATGCCCTTTAATGACCTGAAAATGTAACCCAAATGATAGCCGTAAACTCAATAATACCAAGGGAGCATGACCTCTATAAATCCAGATTTTGGCAACGAAAATAGAACGCTGTAGAAACAAGGGAAGCTGGTTTGTACGGCGACGGCATGGCGCCGAATTCGTTTGACTAGACAGATTGGGTTAGAACAATCAGTGAACTTAGCGAATAGTTACTCCTTCTATTGATAATTAACGGGGCTATAGTTTAAATCTGTCTGTATGGGTTAATTGCTATGAATAATTGGACTTTAGTTTCAACAAGGAATCTTTGGTACTATTGACACGATTATAGAATCTCTTTTTTTTTGTCTACAAAGCTTGCTGTATTTCATATCTGCTTTGATTTACGCGATGACAAGATAGCTTTATACAATATACAATAAGGGTTTTTATTGCTCGTCAATCATGCTAGATCGTCTTATTTATTCTTGTTGTTTTATAATGGATGAATACTATTTTCGTTAAAAATCCTTAAATCTAAATAGTTTTTAACGATTTTTATGAATTTACAGAAATGGCTTAACGCTAGTCTTTTATTTTAGTATCGAGTCCTCAGGGGTAAATAAAAAATGAATGTGTAATATGCTTGATATAAAACCACAGAAAACAGCTAGCTAGTACTTCTATTATTTTTATCAAAGGGCAATCAGGAAAGTACAATAAAACTCTTTGTTCAAGGGTTAGTCATGTATCGATAGCTTTATTCGAATAGCCGCAAGGCATATACAGAGAGCCTTCTAATTAGAAAACACGAGGCTTTGCGATGTGTGGCCGGCGATGGTAGCCGCAAAATTGTCCTTCGCTTGTAATGAACAATGGTTAGATTCTAATAAGGCACCGCACAGGGTATAAACTTATCCGAGTACCATGCGTTGGATTTTTTCTTAAGATTCCTATTAAAATGTTTATACAAGCAAGCTAACCAAAGGCTAGGTGCAAAGGGTTGTTTTTTTTTGCTTATAAAAAGGTAGGTAGCTAAAAATTATCTTTGCTAACAAAGATTTGGGGTTGGGGTATTTGGATGTTTGGGTATCTTTTTGAAATATGTTCGTTTACTTCCATCGATTTATGCTAAAAGTGATATTTTTTTCGTTAGCCTACCTACTAACTAATTTATGTGAAACAAGTCAATGAAATACATGCAATTTTATATATATTAAGTAAAATGTATAGATTATCTTTGAAAAATCCTTTCTAGCTGTTGCATATAAAATGTTGTACGTTTATCAAATATATGGTTTATATTGCGAAGATACATCCTTCGTCAAATAAATCCAATATCAAATGTCAACCACGCGACACATTAGGCGGATGAGATATTCAAATTCAAATTGCAGATACGTCAGCAGCTTGATTTGTTTTGCCCATCTTGGCACTAAACTTAACGGACGCTTTGCAGTAATTAACTATAACCCTATTGTGTTCACAGAAAGTTTTAAAGTTAAATTTTAATTATGAAATTGTTTTATATTAGAACACTATAAGACTTTATGTGAAAAAACATACCTGAATTGTTTTGTATCAATAAAAAATTAAACCTTGTATTATTAGCGATACTTATTGAAGAAAACATAAACATCGCATGAACCTACTTTGCCCGAGAAAGGAAACCAATTTAATTACCTATACAGTCTGTTATAATGGGGTTTATGAGGAAATTATGCGAATATATTACTTACGTTAGGGTAACGTTTATTTCGACATATGTGTCAAAAATTATAAGCGTCGGTCAACTAGCTACAACTACCCCAATTCAGAAGCGATAAAATCAGTTCGCACCCCTATGTTGTACTTTTCAATTCGCTTTTGTTGACAGTTTTGTATTCAAACGTTAAAATTATTTTGTTATACCCTAATCTTGATAACAATGGCTTCACAAATCACAGTTTCAAAGGATAAGTGTTAATCTGATTTAAAATCTGAATTAAACACAGCGGGAGATAAATGCAGTATTATTAAATCCCATGGCTATTCACATTGACTATGAATACCGAAAACATATTTCAGGTCGCTATTTTGTAGTTAATAAATACTTGATTACTCCAGAGATGCCAGGTTTATTCTATACTATAGGCCACTGGATTATTTTTGAGTAATTAGCATAAAATCAGGCAAACATTACGGTGTCCACCGACATGATTACCTTAAGTAAAGAGAAGCTGGATTAAATATTCATGATACTCCTGTATATAAAGTATTATCTTCTATACCATTATAAGCAGAGTGAATAAACTATTTAATGTAACTTTCTCCCTTTAATGATAAACCCGTGATTTGCTTGACCACACTGTTTCACGACTGGGTCCTTTATTCACTTTACATAATTATATTTTGTCAAGAAGTATTTTCATAAGCTATTGTTTTGCAATGCTGGAGTTTAATGCGCAAACTAATTAAATGTAAAATATATTCCTTCGTCTTTTGAGTAGTAAACAAAGCGTTCGTAGATTTTATATATAATAAAGCACGGTAATACGGTTTGATTGTTATAATATAAATACCTTATGAAACCTATTCTACCACTCTCAGAGATAAGCTAAATACTTTTGTTTAAAAATATATTCTTTAGAAAACAAATTCATTTTCAAAGTCCTAGTAACGCGGTCGGAATTCATTGAAAGCATATCAAAGTGAAAATTAAAGCTGACTCGATACCAAGTTATCTCAACTGAGTGAAGTAAAGTACTATCCTTGTGGATTCGGTTTGTGTGGTTGTTGAGATTTTCCTTTGATCAACTTTACAAAAATGATTAGGATTGAAAATTTAAATATAAAGTAAAACAAATTCTAAATGCGTAGGTACAATTGTACTTACTCGGAAAGATTACGTTTATTAATATACACTAAATATGTTTCAAATTTATAATTGTAAAATAGCACTAATTCAATTAATTACTTAAGCGTCCACGACCTGTGCTCGTACGCTTGAGGAAAACGTCGAAGATCAAAAAATTCACGTCGTGGCAAGTGGATCCACTTGACTTGAGGAATTATACGAAACATTCAGAAATGTGTCTCTAGACAGAAACTTTTATTTTTTTATATACATATTAAAATCAAATACATGTTAGAGGATCAGTAAGGAGTTAAGACAAATCTGCGTCCATTAATGATTGTATAGAAACATGTCTAAGAATTGTTTAAATAGGCACTTAACAACGCGGGGTGTATGCCTGCCGAGTGCTGACCTTCAATAATAAATCATTTGTCTAAGATTGACAATTTGCCGTATACCACTGACACGTTCTAAAACCAAAAATGGGTTAACTATAAACAATTGAATGCTATAAGCCATTATTTTTGTTTAATGATATCGTATTTCTTATACCTTTAAATTTTGGAATGAGAAAGCCTGAACGTAATATGTCTGGTAAAACTAGTTTTCAATCTATGAAATAGAAATTCGTATTCGGAATACGTATTATTCACCCCTCGTGAATTAACTTTAATACAAGCTGACATTTGCACAAAGGCTGTATAAATGTTAACAGTATTATCTCTTTTGATGATAATCTTATTAAATGTAAATCCATAAAACAAAAACTCAGTTAGAAGGGATAAGTAACTAAGCTTAATGTCATGTAAGTGTAGATAACACACTATAATAATTAATTAAAAAAGAAAAACACTTTGTTAACGGATTAAGTTATGTATTTTACAAAATTTAAATATATTAAATTATTTTAATTTTTTTCCGACGCGTGCTTTACAGCGTGCGTGGTCACGGTCTACCGTTAATCCGTTAACAAAGTTTTCTTTAAATGAGTAATAGTTATGTTACTAAAAGATAATATTATAAATTAAAAAGTTAAAAACCAAGCCAAGCAAAGAAAAAAATTATTCCGCTCAATATTTTGTCCACTAAATCAAACCACTGGAATTCGATATATTCTTACTTTATGTGAAATTACTTTTTTTAAGAATTATTAATTAATTTAATTCTGGACATTGCGAATTTAATTGTTTAAAGATGATTTACTATGTTCATACGCTGAGAATTCAGTTAAATACACGATAATATTAATAGAGTTAGTGAGCGATACCAGAGAAGCTTAATTAACAGTTCAAACAGATAGATTACGAACCGATGCATAGACTGGTACGCATGGATACCTATTCTATACAAATACCGTACTTAATCAAGGCGTTGAACAAGAATGTTTGCATTAAATTGGAATACAGAATTAAAAATTCAATATTTAATATAAATGTTAAATATTTTTATTAAGATTTTATTAAGTTTTAAAAGGTTTAAGTAAGCTACGGTGTAGCTCGATCTCGTCTGGCATATTTGTGTAAATATAGCTGGTATAATGGTAAAGTTTACATATAATTTTGTTGATATTATACGTGTGCCGCCTATAGCGTGACTTTAATAGTTTCAAAATATATCATTTAGTTTGAATCGTTGAATTTCCCTACTACGAATGGCAATTATTATTCTGGCTCGTGCTAGGAAATTGAATTTATTTGAGTGAATGAGTGTTTTAATGTTGTGAAGTAATTTTAACTGTCGTTCTATAACTAATTTATTATATCTGTCATTTTAGCACTTGAAATGATTGAATATTATCAATCTTAATATATATAAATCTTCTGTCACGATGACTGTCCGCGATGGACTCTTAAACTACTTAAACGATTTTAAATTAATTTGGCACACCGTGAGCAGCCTGATCCAACTTCAGAGATAGGATAGCTTAGATCTTTAATTATAGTCACTATTTTATTTTATTGCAAATTATTTGTCTTTAATTAATTGACAGTAACAATTATTTATTAACCCCAAAACAGATGTCGATACTTTTCAGACTGGATTGAGTAAGTAATCAATAGATGGCACTGCTATGGTACCTACAAACGTGTCATATAAAGATTAATTTGTTAACCTAAATAAAATATACTTTTTTATTGTTTAAAACACTTTCGATTTTAAACATATCCCCGCACACTTAAAGCTGATAATTATTTTTATTGAAAAAAAAATATTGATAGAAATCACATTTATGGCAAAACAATGTTTGCCGGATCAGCTAGTGTATTACTGTAATTATTAAGATTAAAAGTAAAAATAACAAAAATACATATATTATAAATTAATGGTGGATAGTATGATTAACGGCTTGTACCAAAAATTTTTTTAAATCTGTTTTTTAAATAGAGCAAGTAATAATATTATATTAAAGTAGTAGTAGTAGTAAGTAATAATATAATAGTAATATTATACTGAACAGAGTTTGACTAGACTATTTAAGATTAATACAATAATGACTGTAAGGTTGATTTATATAATAAGATATTTGCGCTTAAAATAGACTACTAGGTATACATATCATTGACTAGCTATACTATACTATATAGACTATAGATTTAAAAATAAATAGTTTTATGAGTGCAAAAGGACTTGATGATGATGAAGAAGTTGGATGACGCTTCGCAGGCCAGGAGTTAATATTGTCCTGGTCTTTAATACATAAAAATAGACGCATAGCCAACACCCAACCCTTCATGGATTAGGGTCTTAACTAAAATGTTCAAGTATCCTCATGTTCCTTTATTTTACGGTAAAAAATATTCGACGGCAGTTCATGCGTTATATTCGGTCATTATTATGTAATTTGATTGATATAGTCAAACGAGGTGGCACCGACGCAGCTTGACAAATGAAGTGGATAAGAAAAGAAATAGATAAAAAGCTAGTAGTTACAGCCTGTGGATGTAAGGAAACTCAACATAACATAATTTATTTCAGCTACGTGAAGCTTGAATAATGAAATTAAATTTAATGACAGACTTATACAGACAGAATATAGGAATTCAGTTAAGAAGGGAGGTTTTATTCCGTTTTATTGAGTGTCGATATATATTTCTATGGTAGAAAGTAGAAGCCACAAGGTATAAAATATGGGATTGAAATCGTAAATTTTCAACTACATTTCAATAAATAAATAAAGTATGTCGGCTCTTCGCTTGACTGGGAATTAACGGGCTTCAAACAAATTAGGTTAAGAAACAATTCTCTATAATATGCTATGCATATATATAGTCAGTGGAATACGTTAAATCCGTTTAGTATTGTAAGTGCTTACTCATGGAATGTACGAGTAATTGATTTCAGTTCAAGAAATCTAAGCAAATAAATATTTATCTAACATAATATACTTTTCCCGAATATAAAGACCAATTGTCCTGTAAACACGACAAACATTTACTAATAACGATTGCACCATTTTTTCATTGATCAATTGCACCTAAGGAAATTCAATTTTACACTTAGAGTCTTAGACTATTGAGGCCATTTTACACTACACCTATAGAATATTTATACATTTATTTATCTTTCATACATTTATTAAATCATCCACCTAAATTATTTTGTACCTTTCAAACGATTCAACTAACAAAACTGGTGAATATGTTTCCTTTTTTTTTAGGTCGTTCAGTTATTAAAAAAATAGTACAATAACATCTAATATAATCTTCCTATCAGGTCATGGCTACATCTCCCCTCGATGTATGCCATTTTAATAATGTCAACTGTACACAGTAATGTTTTATATACCAGTAACAGAAAGAAAACTGAACAACATATTATAGTACGTTTTGATATAGTTGACTTTTATGTATACCTAAAAATATAGGTTGACTTCATTTTATCAAGTTCTTACAAATTATTCAAATGAAATGCCTCTCAACGATAGAATTGCTTTTAAAAATAGTACCTCTCTTTTATAAAGAATTTATTAAAAATCAATGAACATATATTATACAAACAGTATCCAACGACCATTAATGTATAACTTTACACCTGTCTATCAAAAGTTTCACGAAACCTGTCATAGCTTAGTTTTGGGACCTATTTACGAAGTTTCGTATTTCCAAGAGTGATGGCGCCAGGATGTCGCGACTACGAGAGCCATCCCGTCGCCAAATCTTCAGACTGTTTACATAAGGTCAATGAACTCGGATAATATAGATTAAAGGAGAAAAACTTGGAATGAAACGGAAAAATTATGATTGTTGGATAAGCAAGTTTCTGATATTTTATTATTAACACATTTACTTTTATTTATATACGCTAAGCAAAATCTGAAAGGCAAAAAAATCTTATAATAAATCACGTTAAACTAGAAGAGAATATTTTAATCTACAGGTTTTAAGTTTGTTTGAGTAATTAATTCAAACACTAATCGGACATGACATTTTAAGCGTGATTTGATGGGTATATTTTCGTTTATTTAATGTTGACAATGCACATAAACCAACAGAAAAAAAACTAACATATTTTTTTCCTTCCATATATAAAAATTGCTCTCAAAGCTCATACGAATATATCGGTTAATTTAACTTAAGTAATGTTGTTATTAAGCATCAGCGTTCATAATTCGTTTTACGCAGCCCGAATCCCACTTGTAGGACTTCAAAGGGTTTATAAAAGGACAAGTACTTATCATAGCCTTATTTATGACGCGTATTTCAAAGAGCACCTTATACATCTACTTTGTCGTAGTGAAATAATCATAATGAATTTAGTTAGTACGATCCAGTCAGATGTATGAAATTAAAGAAAATTAAAAATGTATTTTATATACGTTTGCATAGAAAAAATAAGATTACTCTTTTGATAGTTTGTTTGTGAAAACAAAACTGCTACAAGAAGTGAATTTAATAGACGAGCGTTATAGGTTACATTTATGCCAAAAGTGCATAAAAATTTGGTTTTATAATTACGTATTTATTTCACACATTTTAAGTTTATCATTACAACTAATACCAATACTTGATAGAATACTAAATTAATACCGAACTTTACATGAAAAGATGAGAAATTATATATGAATTAAGCGATACAAAATAATCACTCTGTGTGAATAAGAAAATAGAAAATCACATCAGACTTCGTGATTTCATAGTCCATATATAAAATTGCTCTTACAATCAACAGCATTGATTGCCGTGTAGTTTAAGAGTGGTCGCCTTGTTAGGGTTCCTCGAAAGGTTGGTATTAAAGTTTTGTAAAAATAAAACGAATAACCCTCTGATTCTGTCCACGGGAGAGACAATCTCTTGGAAACTACAAAACTGCGTAATAAAGCTAGTCTTATAAAGTATTTACTTAAGACGATTACTTATCATTTATTATAGTCTCAAAATAGCAGCCGTATACAATTTTGATTTGTAAGGGAAAACATGACTACATAGTAAAAACAAAGTCGCTTTCTCTGTCCCTTTGTATGCTTAAATCTTTAACTACGCAATTTTGATGCGGTTTTTTTAATAGATAGAGTGATTCAAGAGAATTTTATACGTATAATAAATCATTAAATAGTAGAGAAGTACTGTTGATTTTTGATTTTATGTGATGCCGTAAATAATTACATTTTTTCCGCTTACATTGCAAACGCGGGCTGAACCCTAGAGTTTTATCAAAATATGTACTAAATATTGTACACATTGAAAAGGTCTACAGAAAAGTTCGTGATGGTATCTCTTATGGATAACCCACAAAAAATTTTTTTGTCATTTACTTTTTACAACAACGCGTTTATTTTTCTGTAGTGTATTTAGTATCAGCATTGCACCCGTGCGAAGCCAGGGCGGGTCGCTAGTTATACATATAATACAAGGGAAATGATGCTCATTTTATTTTTTACCTATATTAATATATAATCTAACACAAGTAATTTTTTTCTTTGTGGTTAATAAATTCCAATAAAATCAAATATTTCAATTTTAGTAGAAAATGACAGCGCATATAGACCTAACTACGGGTTACAATTTAAACTGAAAGTTTCTAGCTTATAATTACTGTTTAACCGTTTATTCAGGTTGAGGAATGCGTCAGCGCGCAATAGTAATAATAATAATGACATTTATTGAGAAAGATGACGTGAAATTTACAATAAAACATATTTTCCGTACTTTTGTTACGGTTCCGTTCCGTGATGACATATAAAAACTGTTATTACATGTACGTTGACGCACAATAGGAAGCCTTGCTCATACCACAGTTTACATCTTATACAATGCCTATCCACATACTATGAAAACTTGGAAGTTTTATATGTTTAATATCGCGTCATTGTCAAACATTAAATAAGTAAATTCAGGTTAACGTCAAACATTGATATTTATTGTGTGTAAGTAAACAATTAGTGATGACTACACTTTCTTTGACTATTAGATATACATAGATGATCACCGCGGCGGTACATCGTATAAAAGAGACCCTTGTACACCATTACATATAAAAAATGTATGTAGCGTTTAATATCTTAATATATATAAATCTCCTGTGACAATGTTTGTCCGCGATGGACTCCTAAACTATTTAACCGATTTTAAATTAAATTAGCACACCGTGAGCAGTCTGGTCCAACTTAAGTGATAGGATAGCTTAGATCTTTAATTACAGTCGCAATTTTATTTTATTGCAAATTATTTGTCTATAATTAATTGACAGTCACAATTATCTGTTAACTCCAAAAGATTCTAACAGATGTCGATACTTTTCGACAAACGTGTCATATAAGCTACAATTCAATATCATGATTACCACGTGATATTGAGGCTAAAGTATCAATTAAATTTATTTTGTGGTAAACCAAATACCGTGAAATTCAATTATTTCTACTTTTTTAATTTTCGGTGTAAGCATAGCCAACCACGTGTTACTTAGACCGAAGTGTAAATCAAAGTCCTGCGTAGACGAAGTCGCAGGCATCAGCTAGTAAATACTATAAATAGGAGGGATAGATTGTCTAATTTATATATATAAATTATATAAGGAATACCTAAGAAGTATAAATAGAGTACGGTAATAATCCGCACGCTTATGTTCTGTACAGACTCGATATTCAAAGAAAATTATTCATCTCTCGAAAGCGGGCATAACGAAATACAATTAACATTCAACGATTAACGCATTACGAATATATATTATAAGACGAAAGCACTAAAACACATACACAATTTCAAGCTCGATATATGACCGATTGGCTAAAATCTGTTAATCCTATAGATTACCGTTAGTAAGTGTAACGCAGGCTAATTGCCTGAACGTAAATCAACTGCAGAATGGATATGGTACCTTGTGATTAATTTTGCACGAGCAATCGTCCGTGGCTATTGTTCGTTAGATCTGCGCTTCCGCGTTGAATGAAACATAAGTCGGCAGACTTTCAACGCCAATATGCCCTTTGTGAACAAATGAATACAGAAGCGGTGGGGACAAAGTTTATTGTTCCACAAATTGGCAATATATCATTTTATTCGATTGTTTTAGGGTACAAATCGAATTTACTAAGGGGCTAACCTTCGCAAATCGTGGGGAATGTATTTTTTTATATTTTGAATAAATTGCATAGTATATAAAATTCACATTCGATATTTTATTAAGATTTAGAATAGTGTGAGAAATGTCTTTATATAGAGTATATACGGTATTAAATTATAGTTAAGAAAGGATATCTGTGCGTGTTAACAGATAATTGCTATTTTGAAAACGTTAAAGGTTTTTTCATTTGTACCTTCCAATTTCTATAATAAATAATATTTAATTTATATAACGAATAAGCTTATTTACAATTATTTCAAAGTTATTATATCTATAGATTATTCGCGATATGAGAAGATGAAGAATAAGCAGAAAGATTTTATGAAATCTTTATATAAAATCTGAACAATATGGGTTAAAATGAAAATGTATTGAATTGCGTGACTAAGCATAATCTTCTTAGTGATTCACCTTTAACCGACTATCTTGGGGGAGTATACTATCAATTTGACGAATATTGTTAAATGTCATTCAAAAATACTTAGAATGACAGAATTGACAATATCGAGATAGAAGTTGCTATAGTGATTCACCAAAAAAATCTATAGTTAAACAATTGTTCCAATTCCAATTCCAAAGCGGTTTTCGCACATACATGTTTACTGAATAATAACGTTTATTTAATATTAATACAGCGTGGCATGTCAGACCACCAAGCGCCATGCTGGTAAAGGCAGGCCTTTGATACGATATCAATCAGACGCGCACGGTTGCATTCAATATGAACCGTTCGAACAAAGAAGCTCTTGTATTTTTCACATTCTTCATTTATGTAGCTTTTTCATTATCAAATATCTAGGTTACGCATATACCGTTCGAAATGCTTCGCACATTTTTAACGCATTTTAAAACATTATTGCTTCTGTAGTCCCACCCAAACAACACTGTAAATTTAAGTTTACATGAAAAGGGGTAGCTTCGTCCGTTTTAGTTGGTATGGCTGACCCCAAGATCAAAGTCGATTTAGTGAACCGTGGTGGTTTTAAAGGTAAAACGTGTCATTGAAAAAAGCATCTCCGCCTCGACGAAAAAATAAATACATGTAAAATAATATGAACCTGATTATATTTAAGATATTATACACTCGTATACAGCCCACAAAAGCTCTTCTATGTATTCAATTCAATATAAGTGTACACTGTGTATTTTCCACAAATATATAACAGATGCTGAACCTCATTATTACCTTGCGACACAATTCAATACAATTTCTTCGGCTTTCAAGTACAACTGTGGTTTTCAATAACCGACTCTACTAAACGAAAAAATTCGTTTTATCTTTAGTTCGAGTGAAAACTACGATATTTTTAAAATAAGAAAATAAGTGTTCTGTGTTAGTCAGTAGTTTGCGTAAGTGATTATACCAATTCTTTGGTACTTCAAATATCCGATACCAAATTTTTCGCTATAATAAAATATAGAAATGCAACGCTTTAACGAAAATGAAACACTATTAGAGAATAATCGATCGATCGATCAAACTTATTATATGTTTTAAATTACATATCCAAAGACGGGTAGATATATTTTTAAGTAATGGATATCAGCAAAATATTTGTTTTCCAATTTAATTAGCCTTCAAGCGTCTCTTGTTCAGTAAAAAGAGAAACACATTTACGTGAGTGTTCTTTCAAGAATAAGCGGCATAGTAAGGAGATTTAAAATGGCAAGTGTCTCCATACGTTGGTAACCACTAAGCGGAAGCCGTAGTCGGGGCCACCTCGAAACCGGAACACGCCCTTAACAGGCTTCCGTCAATTTACCCACTTTTATTATAAAACACTGCATTCGCATTGTCTCTACCTAAACTTTGCAAAATATCGTACTTAGCGCGTTATACGTGAGGTATTCGTTGATAAGGAAAACGTGTTTAGACTTTGTATATAATCTATAAACATTTAAGAATAGCAACAGAACGAAAATAAAAAAGAAATATTATACATAATGGACAAAGATAAAGATGACTCAGTTTTTTAGATGATTTAGATTTTAGATGTTGGTAACTATTACTATAGTTACCAGCATCTAAAATACACCGGAGATGCGTAGATTACCGGTCTTTTTATTAAAATGGCTGTGGGCCTAAAAGTATATATATTTCTCTCACTAACTAAAACATGCCAAATTAAATGCCAGCCCCAATTAGAATGTAATTGAATATCGATTCATAAATAAGTTTTCACCTATATATTGTTTCCATTAAAACGTTTTACTCTGAGACTGGATTTGAACTAATCCTTTTTATACCAAAGCTTAGGTGAATTGATTTCACAAAATATTGATAATACCCGCATAACTACAAAAGAGTACCATTGTTATATATCAGGGGTCGACTTACAATGGCTAGTTGCTAAACATGCGTTATACTTACATCGCGAACAAAAAATAAGTCCGCTGTAGGGCGAAACATTTTACTATGACAAATAATTCGAGCGAAGTAGGTTGCCTTACGCTTCCCTGCATTTTTTTTGTTCAATTATCATAACAATGTTTGTACTTTATATAATGGCACAAAATCATGGTTCACCGAAAGTTAATACCCAAAAGCTTTATGATTTATGACACAACATTTGGGGACAATCCTGAATAGATTTCATATGTGTGATATGTCTAATGTTTGATAGTACGGTAGTTTTATAAATCTCAAATATAAAAGTAACGTCTGTGCATGGGCATACTTAATGGTAAGTAACCCTAATGACGGGGCATTAGGTAAAATGAATTTCTCCTTCGTTGTTCTTTAATTTCAGCCGTATAAATATTTTGTCTGCATTTTCATATTTTTTGTAACAGGCCGTGAGTATTTTGTGCAAATTTATTTAAGAGAAAATTCGAAAAATAGTTTTACTACTACTACTTCACCGAATACATAACTTTTGTGAAGAATGGAGTTGTAAACAAATGCTATATTGAGAGTCTCAAAGATTTGAGAGCCGTCTAACCTTGAGGATAGAACTGGTCATGGTCATGGTCATATTGACCAGGGCCAAAATTCATAAAATATATATTTTTGGAAGAAAGCCTTTAAAAGTAGCTGCCAAAAGAGGTATTTCCGAACAATTACGACTTAGGGACCTTTAAAAAAAGAGCGTATAAACATCTTAGAGGCCGGCAACGCACTGGTGAGCCCTCTGGCTTCGCGAGTGTCCATGGGCGGCGGTGTCACTTAGCATCAGGTGAGCCTCCTGCTCGTTTGCCCCCTGTTTTATAAAAAAAAAAAAGTATCAGTTGTGATCTAAAAAAAATCAACCTGCAAGTTCCGTAAACATAACGGCAACATCAAATCAGTCATATAAAGCAAACTTGTATTATCATAGGTCACCGAAACTACAGAACGAATAATATATAATTTGAATAGCAATTTGGCACTAATACTTTGTGACACCTAAATTACAGAGAAAGGGCTCGAATACCTAGGCCAAGCTAAAATTGCTTCATAAAAGTTAAACTAACGCTGAACAATGTTGCAAAAGCAATTCCAATGAATGTTAACATCAATGAACAAAGTTTGTCTATTCCTCTTCACAAAATATAGAGCACATTGTTGACGTGTTACAATAATGCGAATATTTGAAAATAAAATGTTCTCTTTACAGAAACATGTCACTGTCATTATAACGACATTAGCGAGAAAGTTAAAAGTGAAATGCATGCATGTTCCGTTTTACTATTTGGCTTTTTAAATTTGACAACAATTTCATTATTCATATTCATAAAACAACAATCTTAGTCAAATTATTAATTACAGTACTCAACCGTCCCTTGATAGAAAGATTGGAAGGAATACTTAAGACTTAGTTTTTTTAGAATAATTAAGTTAAAGTTTTTTAGAATAAGTAAGTGTGTCTAGTTACATACCAACGACTGGTTAAACCTACTGTTTCTCCCAACGGGGATAGGCCACTTACGGTGTATGTCTACGTGTCGGTATCTTAACCTCGTCTGCCATTCCCTCCACCCCCTTCCCCAGTACAAAAGCTCCCATAAATAAACAAATGCTAAAATGAATCATTCGTTACATACCATATAATATTATTTTACTATGATTGTACCTAAAAATACATTTATTTATCCCAATAAAAGAGATGTTCCAAATTATGAAAATTTATTGACACACATTAAATAATTTTCATAAATTGAACGAGTCGAGGTTGGTAAATATAGTATCTTACTCAAAGTGAGTTTATTCACTTGGAAGCTCATTAATTTTGATCGTGACCTCGCCGTCATGCTTTAATATGTATCAGGGTGTAATGGACAAAGTTTCTAACTCCAAAGAACATTATGTGATACACACTTAAATTAAATATCTTTGAAATATTACACCTTTTAGACATTACACTTTTTAAGGGACGTCAAAATAAACGAGTTCTTGTAGCTTCACAGCTAATTATTATTATCTGTGGGACAATTTCGATTACTAAGGAATTTTATCATTTAATTTAACCAAAATAATGATAAAGACCATTGACGCAAAACATAAAGAGAAATTTGCTTTATATATATACTAGAAGTGAAGGTCCGTCCCATGATGGACGTATATGGGCCTCATCAATGTTTTAATCTGTTGTTTGTCTGAGTGGACAATCCTTAGAAAATGTCCCAAATATATTTTCTTTTCAACCCCAACCTTACTGCCTTCATAAATTCTCATGATTTCAATCGACAATTTAAAGAGATTCATTATCATAAAATGTCATATGATATTGTTCACCTAGATGTAGTCGAGGCTAAATCAGGTGTATAAACCGCAGTTATAATATAATCATAAATTATTATTTATAATGTAATGTGGGTATATCAGTAACAAAAGACGTTACAGATTCAATGCGTAACCTTTTACGTTCACATTTCAAATACTTGCGGTCACATATTTGTAAATTAAACGTAAAAAATGACATATACTACATTCTTATACAAAAACTAGTTAATTCGGCAAACGTTGTTTTGCCATACATGTGATTTCAATTTTCAATTAATAAATAAAAAATAAGCGTTGATCGTAGAAGGGTGAAAATTTAGGATTGTATGTATTTTTGTATGTTGTATCATAAAAAAATAGAAACTAAAAAAATTGTCTAAATATAAAATAAAACTTTGGGGTGGACTACCCTTAACATTTAGGGGGACGAAAAATAGATGTTGGCCGATTCTCAGACCTACCCAATACGATCACAAAGTTTCATGAGAATCGGTAGTCACTGTTCAGGTTTATTCTTAAAAATATGTATGTTAAGAAATTATTCATATACTTCAACAGTGCATAAACAAGCTAGATATATATGAAAACTATGAACAACCACGAAAAAGCAATAATATCGAGTTACTCATCAAATGTACGGCTAAATAAACTTAAAGAGCATAAAGGCAGTTGCAAGCAATTCATTTAAATTGCAAATTCTCTAATCGGCCAGGCTATTTACATCGTTGAATGGAAAAGGAGCCGGAAGCCTGCGGCGAGTTTCGCTACTTTACATAATATGTGAGTACCTACCAGATCTCATGAAACGTTGCTTGTGATGTACAAACGTCTGATTCCGCGGAAACTAGACGCATACACATTAAAGTGGTTCAATCCATTACCTCAGAAATACAGTGAAATTAATATTGCATGAAATGCCACAATTCGAGGAATACTATTAACATTTTCAAAACCAACATTCACATTCTAACTAGACAACAGAGCTGATTCAATGTATAGGAATTTGATATTCAATAAAATCAATTTAGCCTTATTACTGAAGACTCATAAAGATCACGGCTCATCTACTTTCATTGGGGGAAGGGAAACGATGACAGCTTTAATGTTCCGTGGTTGTATTTGCTTTTAAATTTTAAAAATAGCTCCCGTATGCTATGCTCTGGATGATTGAGTGGAGCTTAGTTCTCGTTTAATAATCCATACATTAAATAACTAGAGTCCAAAGATTATATTGCATAAAATATTAAGTCTACAAAAAAGTAGAACGTACCTATTGGGTTTGTTATTGACATATAGAGGTATAATCATAACTACATGTTATTAATATTCAACCGTAACATGACACTTTAACCTGATTTTATTTTCACATTTTCAAAGCTTCCTTTCGGGTAGGAAATGGAAATAACTATTTCCGTTATACAATACAACACGACGTATAACATTTAATCATAATTTTCATTAATATTATTATGTGTCTGTCACGCAAAACAAAGGGTTAGATCATTAAATGTAATTATCCGGTCATTGCGGGTAGAAAATGATTAGGTGGATGCTTTGCGGGGGCTTAACGTGTAGCAGCCATATAAAGCGAAGGTTGGTAACGCGATAAGCTTTGCGTTGCTACGAAGAACAATAGAATATACGCGTTTCGTCACGTTCACGATGCACGCTTCAATTCATCAATATACAAAACTTGTCACGATTTCAACGTACACCTATTTTTCCTGACTCATCTCTCATATATTTCAACGCGAATCGTAAATTCCTGTTGAGTTATAAACTCGTGATATGGCTTGGCAAACAAACAGTATGAATTACATTCTCTACGACTGTGTATTTAATCTTGAAAGCTCTCGAATGTAAGTGAATTTTCAGCGATGCTAGTGAGTAATTATTATGATATGATTGTATTGATTATGACATTCAATAAATAAACAGATCCTAAGAGAAATATGAAAACTGATAACTTAAAATTAATAAATTATACATGAAAATATAATAGAACTTCTAATAATAATAATAAGAAAACATATTCACTAAAATAAATTTATAGTGTGGACCGTGTGGCAGAGTGCCCCGCTGAACCAGGAAAGCACCAGTTCTGGGGTCACCGGTAATGTCCAATAGGCGCTTGCCTCGGTCTTTTATAGGACCCACCCACCCATGTACGGCAAAACCTCTACTCCAAAAGTATCAAAATAAAACTAGTATGTTGAACATTTATTATTTTCAGCCTCCTTTGCGGCTGCGTTAACTTTTATGCTTGTCCAACAGTGGTGAGGCTAAAGTGTTGCTTCCCATTCACAAAAGGATCAATGACATCTCAAAGGCTTTAAAATTGCCGAAATATCAATGAGAAAGGCAAGAGAGCGGCGAGAACAACAGATACTCATAACATTCTCTATAACCAGTCACAACACGTCCTGTGTGTCGATGTTCCGTTTTTCTTGATGAATATATTTTTATAATCTTTATTACTTATATGGTCTTATACTTCTAGAGAGTCTTTGATAGCAAAAAGTGATCAGATAGCATGGACTCTAGGGGTTTAAGAAACATATGAAGTTGACTTCAAATCATATACCACATTTTGTAGCAGAAATATACACAGTAGGCATATATAACATATGTATATAAAAAAACTAATTCTAGTTTTCTAATTTAGAAAAGAAGTTTTAGATGTCTAAATACGTTGTTATATCATTTTACGTATAACGAAATGCATCATGAAACTTTATGTATAAAAATGGCAATTATCATATCAGCTGATTAATTTTAAAGTTGAAAGTAATAATAGAATCTAAGAAATAAGAGATCATTCCTTAAAATGATTTACAAAGCTTTAAAATTTTCATAAACTATATATGCAGACCGAGGTGTATTTTGCAAAATTACTTAATTAATAAGACGAATACTTTTATTGTAACAAAATTTACGCTGTGATGAAGCTGTGTACAATTTTATGATAAACATTGAAACAGCGCTTTGTTTCAGAGAACTTTGCTTACAATATCTGAAATGGAATCTTTTGAAATATACGTTCAAAGAATTCAGTATAATTTTCCAAATTAGTGTTTTATCTTTATTACTCTAAATGTTTTAAGAATTCTAGTAAATTGTTGAAACTAAAGCACTGTACTTCTAACATATACATAGTTTAAACAATACGTAATTAGGTATATGTTTAACTGGTCTTATATGATATATCAATATTATTTATGAATAATAAAAAAAATTATTTAAAATTGCAATAAATAATACAAATGAACTTTTAATTTAGCTGGTTACAAGCTATTATTTTATTATGATTTATTATTATTTGCAACCCACACAGCAACTGTTGTGTAAGTAGCGTTGCATAAGCAAGTAGTAATACCAAAAATAACAAACCTGCGGCTCTTTTAAGTATCTCTTAGTAGCTGTTTAAGTTTATTAGTTTTTAAATGTTATAAGGCGACCATCAACGACAGTGTCAAACGATGATTCAACATGATTGGAATAATAAATAGGCTGAGATGGTGAGCCCGCATCCAGATGCCTATATTAAATTCCACATCCACTGTTATTAACAGGAAGCCAGGAAACGGAGACAGGATATTTTAACACCTACCAGAATTACTTAATTAGCATGCCGACAGAGTCTATAGATTCAAAATTACACTTAATTTGGTAACTCGATCTCTTTTCTTGGAAGTATTCACGAAAGAAAAGTTAATGCGTTTTATCTCTTTCAATTTACTTATCAATATGTATGAATTAAATTTTTTTAAAAAAGTTACGTAAAAAAACGAGTAAATTATTGAATTCGATGTTTTACGGAGATACTGTCTGATCAAGCTAACACAACAATTTCATATGATAATAAAAATTCTATTTAAAATTTTGAAATTAGAGGCATCTTTTATCATATTTAACGAGCAGAGTGGCATTTCATAAGAATAAACCCGTGCTGATAAAAAGACCATTCAAATAACGGTACTTAAAAAATTATGACCGAAAAATGACTGCCTTTGAGAAATGACAGTTGAAAGTCTTTTACTTAGTCTGAAGTTGGAGTTTCTCGGCGTCTTGAGTTTCGCCTGTTTGGGTTATTAAAATTTTGAGAATTTTAGCACAATACGGCCACGGTGGATTACAATTTAATTACGAATACCAAAGCGAATGCGAAAAACAATTTTGATTAGACATTTTTCACCGTTACTTTTGTGTTAAGCTGAATTGATGATACACAAATTAAACTGTATCATTTCTATGGCGGTACATTTAATTGAAATATTTTAACATGGTAGCAATAAATCGTAAAATTGAGGAAGCTTTATTAAAGCGTCCGTTATTGATAAAGGAGTCGTTGTCCATGATAATTACTTTTGAGGAAGAGGTAACTTAAGAAGCGTTGTTGAATAAAGGGAATTCATTCAGTTTTAGGTTAAAGGAATGCATTTAGACATTAAGATAGTTGAAAGAAATATAATCAAAGAGGCCGATGCAGAAATTTGATGCCGAGATAGAAATAATCTTGGACTAGGCAAAGGCTTAGCAAGGTCTTTCCGTTGTATTAACGAACAAACCTTATTACATTTGATCCTAGTAACAAAACCCTATATAAATCCGTGGCCCTTTATCCCACTTGGCTACAAGGTCCGTAAGATAAGCGGATGCAACCGTTTGAGACAGCTCAATTAACGGGAACTTAGCATATAAGTAGCGCGATATAATGATTTCGTCTCGAATTGCACGTTTGAACGTTAAACTAAAATAAGCAAAACCTATAAATAGTAAATAACAAAACTTGTAATTATTAAATAGACCTTGGAGGTAATGGAGAAATAGATTTTCGTGTGTACACTTGTCATTATAGTTCAAAAGAAAGAAGATTAGGTTCTAATGCCGGTCTAATCATCATGTTATATTTTTGCATGATTATTTTTCCATTAGGTATTGTTATCGTGGCCATTAAGAGTTATTCACAACTCGGAGGTCGAGCTTTCCAATTTAGACTCGCTTGAATTTCAGATTTTAATATGTGCTCAAATAGCACTCACAGTGAGTTCTTTAATAATTAATTAACGTATACAATTCAATAATAGTAATAATATTTAATAGACAAACAACTGTTTGAAAAGTTTTGACTGACAAGACTGGATTCTTGGATACTGTTTGAAGCTTTAATAATATACAAGCTATTTATCATTTTTCACATGCCCCTCTACTATATAGAAACAAATGTTTACAATATAAGTTTATTATAGAACTTATATAGAATGGAATTATCAAGTACAATAAGATTTGTGCTGGCGTCCATGCATCGGGTTGGCTTTGGTATAGACTTATATAAATTACTATGTGCTTGCAAGCTGCTCTAACTATTACGTAATTGCGTGCTTCTATTGTTGCCAAGTTTTCTATTGCTATTTGAGGTTAAACGGTATTTTAATTTTTAACAAATTTCTATTAATATTATTAAGATCTTCAAGAGCGTCACAGGGAGCATAGTGTAATGGCAGCTCCTTATAAGTATTATGTATATAATATTGCGATTTTAATGTGGCGGAGAGTTTTTTCCAGTTCTTCTCATACGCTCAATGCCTTACATTTGTGAACCTGAAGTAAATATAAATTTAGAAAAACAATAAACAAATAATTTAAATAAATTTTTGAGTTTGATTCGAAAAACACACCAAATACTATATATTTTTTTGTTATGAGATCTAATTTATCAAACCTATATGCCTAATAAACTGTAACTAATGGGATAACTTCATAAAAAATTTACAGTTTAAAGCAGTAAATGTAACTTAATATAATAATTGTTGCAAATATACAGCAGCTTTTACCTTACCTTAATAAGGGATAGTCGTACGGTGAATACAAAATGATATGATATGTTGAAATTAGTAAATATGACTATTAACATATTTAAATATTTCGTTATTGGGAATTTAAGGTTTAAACGCTCTTTTCTTTTTATTATACCTAAAGAAGAGAGTCATCAAAATATAGGCAAGCAATTGTCTCCCTTACGCCTTTCTTCGATGTCCATAACACGAAACATTTTGAAACTAACATCAATATTCAGTATTGTGTTACGGTAGACACGGGTTTTAAATTAAGATGGATGTTCCACATGATTTCCCGCATATTGGTAACGGATTGTCTTAACCCTTAAAAAGGGATGGCCGGTCTTTTTTCTTTTCTACTTCACAATTTTTATCTGAAAGAGGCAAGTTGGAGACGTTCAAATGAATATTTTTAAAGAAATTAATTGTACATTGTAGAATTGATTTGAGATGTTGCATAATACACAGCGATTTTCTAAATTATATGAAAACGCTACCTACAGATTATTAATTGAAAGATTTTTTGAATCATTTGCCGCAGATATCTTAATGCCTCATTTAAAAGTTAAAAATACTACTTAAGTGTTTATTTTAATTGTACATTGCTTTGATTAGTTTTACGCCAATTAGTGCCTGAAGACACTTTATGGCAATTAATTGCACCTGCGTACAAAAGTCGAAAGGAAATCGCGTAGGAATGCTCCTATTAGCATACCATAGGTGAGTCACTTAACCGTCCTCTGTCCGCGCATGTCATACGCCTAACAAGATAAGAATTAACTTAATCTCATTAAAGCCGCAAGGGCAGCTTTTTAGCGCAAATATACTGCAGAGGATTACATTGAATAAAGTCATGAACCTAAGATTTTTCATTGCATAGGTTAAATTAAATTACTAATGCCGACCTTTTCTTGCCTATTACAATAAAGTGAATTAAGTTGCAACAAAAAAGTATATTTATTAGTTTTGTCCGTTGAAAAATTTGCTCCAAAAGGTTGCGTAGGACAACCAGTCAACAAGAGTTATGAGCTATTTGTAGTTTATTAATAGTTTCGTACGACAAGCCTGAGTGAAATATTCATTATAAAATTGTGACTTAGTGCATTTTTAAAACTCTAACAGAATTTAAAGGCTCTTTAAGTTTGATGAACTCAAAACTTGCTGCAATGTTTCGCTAAAATTGAAAGTTGCCAGAAAGTTTTGTAAATACCTGTGAGAGGTCCGCATCTTCCCTAAGTTTCTCGGCTACCGTCGGCTTCCTGTCGGCTATGACGGTGCCTAATAACATCACAAACATTAACACATATCGTCCACCCATTTTTTATAGCATCCTAATACACAGTTTCACCAAACACACGCGGGATTCATCTGCAAAGTGAGAGCGCGCGCTAGTACAGGGTACGCGAGAATAAATGCCGGATGGATGCCGCGAACTGCGAAGCCAGGCGGCGACCCGTTGACGCACATATCTCCTTCCCGCTCACGCACAATGTGGTCACACTGGTAGTCGTGACCATACCCATTCAAAAAATAACGACCTCAGGCTAATTCACTAACGGTTATATCGTTCTTCAAATAGGTGTTTCTTTACTAATTAAATTCAAAACAATACCACTAATCTCCTCTGCAACTTATCTCGTAACAATGCGTATAAGTAAACATAATAATAATAATGTTTGTTTTACTTTCCGTTGCCTATAATGTTGCTAGGTTGTGCAGCAAACATATACATCCAGGTAATGGAGGTGTCATCACATAGCTCGCCTTTAAGCAGAGTAGTGGCCACGCGAACAAATAGTTTAAAAAATCTATTTCACGTTCGACATATTATATTATATTTAAGAAAGGGAGCTCCTTGCAACTGCGTAGTTATATTGAAATTCTGCGATATCAATGTAACATATAATTAAAATTGGAGTGTTTGTTTATAATGTTGAAATAACCGTTTTTAACAACATGCATGTGAATATATTTTTATTATTTGACGGGACTTTTATTGGCACGTAGCTGATGTAATAAGGAGTAACTTAGGCTACGTTTATTTAAGAGTCCCTGTACTTCCAGTACAGCTCACGCGTATGCCACCACTGGGCCGTCGCGGGTATAGCTATTGTCAATAAAAATATAACTTAGTTTTTAAAAAATAAATATATAATAGAAATTCAGTAAGTATCACATTAAAAAATAAGAGGCTGAACGAAATTCGCCGGATCAGCTAGTTTCAATAAAAAATTTAGATAACTCATACTTTATATAGTACAAAGTATTTTGTATACGAAATCAAGTAAAACGTCTATCTTAGCCAATTAAATTTCGACATGTTTTTTTGGAGTTTTTAATAGATCTTATTTATTACCCACATACCTGATGCATTTGTAACAAAAAGCAATTAACAGAACTGAAAAGACGAGTTTTAGAAATAACGTGTTTAATCTTTCAAAACATAATGGTTTAAACTTAATAAAATTTCAAGTATTTTAAACTAAAAATCTTAAATTTAACAAAATAACTAAAAAACCAAAAGTATTAAATATTATTGAAAGCCAAGGTCCGAAGATACTGGTAGGACCAAGTGTCTCTATTAGCACAATAGATTCATATCTTACATGGGAGCTTGTCCGACATATCGTGAAGCAGAATAAAATCGGGTAATAATCATCACTTTCATAGATTAATATTTTTTTATCTACAATTATAAAAAGCTCCTGATGTATTTTAATTTAAACTCAAAATAAATAATTGTAAAATTCGGAGAATCAAATGTTTAAAAAAAACTCTTCAACCAGTCTCCCGCCGATCAATACTGCTGTAAAAGCACGTAGACATAATGTAATTATTTCGCATTTATTTTAATGTGTGATACTCGATAATTTTCTAATATGTTCACCACGTAGACAAAATTGCTTATATGTAAAACTGAATAAACTATTGAAAATTTTGCTTCGTCTACCGCAAGATTTCAAAAGGCTCTCAGGATTAGTTTTTACCTGCTCGAATGAGGAATAGGGGACGTGACAAGCATACCTATACCCCATTGTTCCTTATCTGTAATCTTCCCTTTAAGCACTTTAGTTTACACCCTTGTATTGTGTGATTATTGCATTTCAAGTTTGTACACGAGATTTAGTGGACTCTACAAACAAGCAAATGGAGTGGCGCTTCGCTTTAATTGTAGAGTGGCTAATGGATTCACAGACAAGCTAAATTCAATACAATTAAATGTGTGACAGTTTAAGCATTATTCCATTGAAGTATATTACTTAAACATTACATAATATGGTTAGCACTTACTTTACTTCCCAAGATCTTATAGCTTAAAGAAGTAATATGGTTATTTAAACGGCTATATACAGAAACTCTGAAACTAGTAACTTATAACATACTTAGCACATACGTTCGTGCTTTTAACTTCAGACGGAATTATTCGTTGAGTGATGGTATTCACAAAAATGCACCTATACCTACAGTATGTGTAGCTATTAATTATACAATTATGATCTACACACTTTCAGTTGATGTACTCAACTATCCATAAACTATTTCCTGCAGACCGCTATATGAACTGAGTGAAAAAATTGGGGTAATCCTATGTTCATTTTTTTTCTGTAGGATTTATTTGTCGGACTATAACGATTTAAATTAGAAAATACGGGTGATCATCAGTTGTAATTTCAATTTAAGATTACCATCCATCATTTGGCGACGGCGTCGCACGGAGTATAATATTATAATAACAGAATGATAGCCGGCTTGGAGGGTTAACAATTATTGTTTTATTTTGCGTATACAATAAAATGTTTTTAATGTGTACTCGTATATTGTTTAAAAAACTTATTAAAGTAACTATAAAATATATAAACCGCCACTATGTTGAGCTACTGGCTATTAGCATGAAATTAAACAAACACCATCGTACATACATATAACTAATATAGGAATATATAAGATAGTAATATCTTAGACATTTTTAAAGGCCACAGCAAAATATATTGTAAACATACAAAACATACGTGGATGGGACGCGTATCTAAAAACAACCCTAAACCTCGAGTACTTCTTTTATTTCTTGAATCTGAGTAACACGAAAAAAATCGATATTTAGAATAGATACATTCTATATTATAGTTGAAAATTTCTTCCATTTAATTAAACTATATTCAAAGATAAAATATTTCGTAAGAGCGACTTGGAGAAATTTTAAATTATCGCTAATAACTAAACAGCTGTCCGTCAATAATGTAACAAGCTCCCGGTTTGATCTGCATAAAATTCACTGATATTTACACACTTTTACACAACACTGATAAATAATTATTTATATTTATTAAAGTACATATATTTTCATACTGAGAAAACGTTATATAGTGCGTCTTAACAATAATTATTCGCTTAAATTTATATAGTGTTAGCATTCAACTGAGTAAGTTCAACTTATTGGAAAATTAGTTCAGCAACAAATATTACAAATCGATAGACGACGTTCAAACTTGAAGACGCGCATTTATTTTGCTTAAAAGTTTATCGTTCAAGCGTTATCGGTACGCATTTTGGCTGACTGCCAGCACAGCAGCCTCGGCTAACAACTTTATTATGCATTACCCGGTGTCGTGTTAACCTAAATAAGCAACAGTTCACTTGCCAAGTTTCAGCTTTACATTTTCATTAGATCATGGCTCTGTCATCACGCGCACCCAATTAACAGTCTCGCGAGAAGTTTTTAATTGTGATCGAGACTGAAATAATAATTGGATAATGCGTGATTTGAATATATTAAGCTTAATAATTCCTATAATATGAGGGGAAAAAGCTGCGAGGACATTTTGACAATGAATGAATTAGTGCTTCCAATGTTTGTAGCTTAAATTTGTTCTTCCCTTCCATTGAACGGAAACTTGTGAGCCATGTTACAATGAATTTCGTTTTCTAATGACAACTCTATTTCGCCGTGCTATATAACAGCTGCGTAAACACTTTATAGCTGTTATTATAAACTAATTTGAAACGCGTAATTTTTTTTTTGTTTTTTTCGCTGTCGATTAATCCATGGGATCCTAAAGGGAAATAAACAGTTCTTTACTCTAATATCGAGACCAGAGGTAGTGTATTTAATTATTTATCAATAAAAAATAACCATTCACTATTTGCGTATAAAAAATTATTTAAAGCCCTTAATGTCAAATGGTGAAATGTCAAGTCTACAAACACGGCTGCAAATAAAAACCACATATTAGATAACGTAAATTTGTGATTAAAATAATGTTGTGCTAATTTGCCATTTCATGCTCAGACCTAGATAAATAAGCCCGAAGTAAATGTTTTTCACATCCTGCTTAAGTCACTTTCTTGACTCCTATTAATAAAATGTAAGCAAAACGTGTGAGGTACGTTCTCTTCAGTTGTCATTTAGTAAAATAACAATTTTAAAGACGTTGTTAATATTTTGCAAGAAAATTCGTTAAACTTTAGATTTTTTTATTACGTTACACTTTGAAACAATGTTGGCAAGTGAAGAACAGGAAACCTTTTTGTCCCTCGTCCAGATTAGTAGTTAGGTCCAAATGAAAGATTATATTTATGTTTTCGCACTCCCTTGGGATTTGTATCAGCAAATATGTGGTCTTTGTAAGAATACGACAAGCTTTTAAAGGTCGTATATATTTCGTACAGCTGAAGCGTTAGATTAGGCGGATCTACGGCTCAAAAGATTTATGAAGGCAATACTAACTCCGTATGGAGTAAGTGGGCACACCAATAGAATACGAGATTTTATTTGCAATATATTTTGTTTAAATAAAAAAAGAATACTATCAGAAACATTTCACAATAGCTGCTTATTTGAAGGAAGATTCGAATTTTACGTTTGATGTATTTAACACCAAGCTATAAATGATTTCCCTCCGTAAAATATTTATTTAAAACTTGAATAATAACGGAAAGCTGACCCGACACAATAATTAATTACCTACATCACCCATTTCGCATAAACCACAATATTTTTTAATATTCCAGTAAAATTTTCATATTAATATAGCACTGTTTACAATTTATTTTTGCAGCGAGATTTATTTTTGTTCTCTATATATAACGTCTCTGTACGATTAGGATGATAAAAATATTTAAATTAAAGATCCAATTATAAATTTACCATATATGTTGTAAGAATAAAATTTTTACTTTAAAGAAAAATAAGCATTAATTTAAATATAAAAGATAGTATGCTTTATAAAATAATATACTTACATGAAATATTTTTACCGAAAAGTCCACCAATTTTCCCTTTTAACGCACATTGTGATCAAAGGACGAGCGCCGAGGCGACAAATTCATCTCTGCTTCATGGAATACATTATTTCGCCCTTTGGAAAAGACACGTTATAGGTCATATTTAAAAACAAAAAAAATGATATATATATAATTGTATAATAAATTGTCAATCTTGCTTCAATATTAATAATTGCCAAATGTTAAATATACAGCAACCCTAACAGAGCTAAAAACCGAAATTTAATTAATATTTAATGAGGTCTGTTATCACTGCGGGCAGAAATTGGGTTACAGGTAAATTAAATTAAGTCGAGCTAATGTGTACCTAAGATGAGTATGAATTCATTGTAATTGCATTTGTAATAGACTAATTTGAAAAAAACACAATTTATACCTGGAATTCCTTACAGTTTGGGGTTTAGCAAAGTTTGGAAAAAGAGTATGTTTGAATGATTTATGAATAATATATTATTTGTAGTAAAGTGTAATGCACTTTCTTACTGTAATTCGTCCTTTCTGTGAAATTGTGTTAACGCTGTGCTGAAAAGAGAAAGGGGAGCATTGAGTCCTTCCAATCCTTACACTTCAGCATTGAGACACGGAAATTATTTAAATAGCTTTTCTTACTAGGAATTGCTTTTGTTATCACAATAATAAAGTTTTTTTTATATCAAAGACAGTGTCTAGAAATTGCTGCAACTTGTTATGAAGTATTTCTGTAAAGCGAGCGTACGTTTGTGGAAAAATTGAAAACAGAAAGTTTTTGCTATAAAAATAAATTTGCTTAAGAAATGAGGAACATTTGGTCTCATTTTTCAGCTTGAGAGAATACCGCAAGAACAAAAACGTTTTACATTTTGTATACTTATATACTTTAGTATTTGTTTGAAGTAATAAGTAGAAAGATCAAAGAAACCTTATGCACATATTAAAATATTGCTAAATGTATAAGCATTTTATATAAAAATAATAATATTAATACCCATTCTCTCATCTTTCATTTTGCGAATGCGCTTAAGATTATTGGATCATTCTGTCCAACGCTACATACATCTCTGTGGTTGTTGTCCATACAACGACTATTAAGGGGAGAAAATTTACATTTCATCACGATGGATGATTTACAATATGGCCAGCACATAAAGCTACATAGGTGGTAGCATAGATGGTAGAATAAAAATTATGTCTCACTAAAGGGCCTTTAAGTTACCTCAAAACTATTTAGTTAGTTCACTATACAAACTCATAAAGGACAATTGGTTAATAAACCTAAAATGGTTAGCAAAACTAATTCTACGTGCAACAATATTCATACAGAGCTTTAAATTCAAACGTTTATTTCGTTTAATGTTACATGGAAACAGAATGCTAATCATTTGTTATTCAACAGCGGTTAGTGCTCAATCTGCATTTGACGTACCTTTTGAAAATTCAAATGACCATATACGCATTCATAAATTTGATAAACGTAATTTTACTTACTTAAATAATAATAGCCGGACTATATAATATATTTATATTAAATCTTGGCAAATCAAAACAATTGAAATCTCCACACCACTAGTAATAAAACATAAAACTTCTGGATGGTGCAAGGTGTTATTGTGATAGAAGTTACGCAACATAATTATGTACGTATAATATAAAAATTTGAAGATCTTATACTCATTGTGCTTACTCATACACCTGAATTAAAATTGTGTAACTGAAACAAAATTTAAACGTACAGTCACAGCTGCTAACTGAATATTTTTAACAAATCTAAACAATTTAAACTGAAACACGATATCGAAATAAAAACCTTTGCTGCATCTCATTCTATGTCAAAATCACATATAAATGTTTAAATAAGACACGGTTTTTGGTACACCGACACATTAGTACTTAAAACCCGATCGTACCAAAATAAAACGTCAACCAAAAATCTAAAAAAAAAGATTTTATTGTTCGACAATATACGTTGTTAATATTTTAGTACTAACGAAGTTATAAATTAAATGTGATACTTCCTTGTATATTGTATTAATATTTAGAAAAACCAGTACGAAAATGTTTGAAATATGAAAACTGAAACTCATTTGCGCTGAGGCTGTGCGCCAGCAACAAGAGCTTGAACTTTTTAATTAGTTCACCAACTCTCAAAGAAACATTAAAGCCTCCAATTGGTAACATTCCATTAACCACTTGCAATGTTTCGTGTATTCTAAATATTTGCAATATAAAAAAAATATAATGTGCATTTTAATTTTTTTAACAGGTTAAAATTTTCTTTATATAAAATACAAATCTAATTTTTTAATATTCTGTCAATGAGTCATTACATGTGACTGATGGATTTTTCTAGCACAGATTGTGTAATATAAAGACACATTCTGTCTAAATTTCATTTTACAGTAATTAAATTGTGTTTGTGTGGTTAGAAGTAGCATGCTTCAGCATTTTTCAGCTTTCCAATATGGCCGATGGCAACACGATTTTTATGTATATGTTATATATGTATATGAGTCGCGATAAAACTATGTCAATTTTTTGCTAAGTCCATGCAAAAGCTGTATAACATCGTTTGAATTTGATAAAGACAATTTATATATCTTTTGCAGTAAAATTTATTAAACGAGACAAATCAAAAAAAATAGTCTGATTAAAGAGTAGATTGAGAAAGCGCCAATTAAAGTTTTACCGGTTGTCTCTTGTTATATGTTGGATAAGTTTCAAAGTGAAGTCTTAGCGCTAACTACGGTACGGTATAGGTTCTCAACTCTGAATTTAAGAATAAATCTAGATCTTAGATTTCATAAAGAACATAAATCACACTCGATCTGTTTGTCCCAACGAAATCTATTCTTTCTACAAATAGACCCAACAACAACTCATCACAGAAATGTTCTCCCTACCCGTAATAAAAGCCGAGTCTTCGGTAGTCCATCATGGTGACTATGGAGCCAACTGAGTCGTTAAATCTGTTTATGAATACAGCCGGAGACATGAAATTTTTCTAACTCTTTTTGTATTTATTCGTCTCATTTCGCGAAATGACGTTACACGTCTTATTTAACAACAGAGATAGGATGCAGAAAGCGGCTCTCGGATGATCCCCACCATTTTAATTTTAACAATTGTAACTTACACCGCTGATACAGCGACCCAAATTGAACTTGGCCTCTACGACAAGCCCTTACCAATCACACGCTACCACTTTCTAGTCAGTCAGTTGAAGCACGCCTAAGTCCTTCTCTACGGCGTCTTTCCAACGAAATAATAAGAGTAGAGTGGCGCACACAGTACTGTTCAGTCAAAATTGAAATCGTAATAAGTCAAAGGAAAATTTTGTCATCAAATTAGTATTACATTCAACGTTGTTCGGTTAATGAACTCCGAACAGCTGACTTAGCGGCCGCTGAGAATTAATATTAAGAGTTAATTTTAAGATTTCAGTCAGTCTGCAACATATCCCAATAACATTATAAAAGTTTTCAACAATATAACAGTATATCAATTTATCAGTTTTTATCATTCAACATCTCCAACACTGGTAATTCGCCCTATAAACGTAAAAGCATTATATTAATCCTTTCGTAATGTATAATATAATAAGAAAGTGAAACTACAAGTTTCTAAGTAGTTGTATTTCTGTTTAAAAGCTGCAGCTGACACATCTTGACCGCTACGTTTGCAAAATAAACATTCGTAGAAGGCATCCTCGGTCAAGAAGCTTTTCAAGGGTCCTTAAATTATATGTATAAAGGAGTGTGACCCTTCTTAAACATCTTGATTTTTCTAGCTTCGTTCTGTTGAACTCTGTTGTCAGCTCGTTTTACTTCTAAGATACTAACATACTATGAGCATTAAGTACTACTTATGTATAAACTAAAATAAACTAAAAATGTTCTGTATCTATAAAGTTTTGAATAACGGACCTTAGGACTTAAGTCAAGTCATAAAAATTTACGGCGAAATTTTATCATTTCATATTTGAATTCGTGTGAAGGCATAACTTTAAGGTTAAGTTTTAGATGTCGCTATGATTTATTGTGCTCTCAAACATGACATATGTTAAGAGAATACAATTACCGAAGACTAAAGAATATACATATGCAAGAATTATATGAGAACTTACAATCTAGGTTATTGCGCTAAACGGTTCTGCCCAACCCAAGACAAAGAGGCCCACCCGAAACGACTTAACATATCGAAAGAGGTAGACAGATCTGCCGACCTCAAATATGTTAAAAAAAGGTAAACGTATTGCGATCCCTATTTAAAGAAGATTTCGAAAATAAGTAGTCATTAAATATATCGTATGTGCTATCTTCTATAATAAGTAGAGAAGAAGAATCAGAGAAGAAGAATAAGAGAAGAATTAGAATAAGAGGGAAGAAGAATGAGAGGAGAAGAAGAATACTAAGAGGAGTAGAAGAATAATAAGAGGAGGAGAAGAATAATAGAAGAAGAATAAGATGATGAGACGAATCCGAGGAGAAGGAGAGTAAGAAGAAAAAACCGGGGGAAAAGAAGAGTAAGAGAAGGAGGATAAGAGGAGAAGGAGAAGAATAAGAGGAGAAGAAGAATCAGATAAGAATAATAAGAGTAGAAGAATAAGAGGAGAAGAAGAATGAGAGGAGAAGAAGAATAAGAGGAGAAGAAGAATAAGAGTAGAAGAAGAATAAGAGTTAATAATTTTTCTCTACTTATTAGCTACTCTATCATCCGCATAACATTCATCAGAATGCAACAATGGTCCAGCAAGCCAGGACGATACCGAGTGGTGTGATAAAGGAGCATTGCAGTTTCATGCCGCGATCTTCAACATATGTACAATGAAAATATAAAATGTATGAGAGAGAGAGAGAGTATTTTTTTAGAGAAACTTATTAATTTTGTACTGTATCCGTAAAACTTAATATCATTTTCAATGCGGTAGGTGCCAGTTGCTTTGAATAAGTACTGCGCATCAGATGTTAATTATTACAACCGATTGGACTTTTAATTAAACATTAACTCCCAGTCCAAGTTGATGTTATTTCAACTACACTTTTAAAATTACTTCCATCAATATTATTATAACAATTGTATAATTAAACACGAATTTAGTAAGAAAGTGCTAGAGTTTTTTTTATCAATAAACTAGCTGTATCCTGTGGTTTCATCCGCAAATATCTGCACACCTTACGACTCACGTGAACGGGACGGTGGTAGCTTCGAACACTTTTGTTTCACCAACGGATATTTAAGCCGGTTACCTTATTAATCCTGTAAAGTGCTCAACAGATTGCGATTTCTATTTTATAAAGATGATGAACTTTACTCGATTCGCGTAATACGGTATAAAATAACCAAGTCAAATAGGTCAGGCCGTCTACGCCTAATGTTATGACAGTGAGTCAGCGTTAAAAGATTGGAAAGTGCTAGGCGCGGCGTTTCTTCGTTTTAAACATGTTTGACGCAACGTAAAAAGACGCCTGATGATTTTAACATTATGCATATAGGTAAGTTCGAATTGTGTAAATAAAATTTTAAAAACCATACAATAGAAATATATTTTTTGAATTATTCTGTGACATAGGATTTGCCGTAGCGAAGTTGGTCTTCATCACACCAAAGCCATCTGGAAATCTCTATCACCTGGCTTTATGAAGATGCTAAATATTGCTAAAAAAACTTTTATTATGATTCCTTTTTCAATGAAAAATACATTACAATATATTGTATATAGGTGTGGTACATATAGGTTATACGGTATACGTTTAAATAATTAATTATGAAGCTCACACCTTTGTGAAATAGAGACTAGTCCAGAACAGCAATCAAAAGATTAAAAAGAGCATAAGCTTGTCGATAGATCTGAAATAAGAAGTCATTTTCATATAAAACATTATAAGAATTTAAAAAAATCTTGGATCAGCTTTGTTTTGATAAATAAATAACTAATTTAATTTTAAAATGCGTTGCTAATTATGACACAAATTAAACTATTCAGAACTAACGGTACAAAAAGGAAATGTTTGACACGCTTCGATAAGTTTTGATGTTTCATATAAAATAGAATTGTAGTCAAATTTTTTTAAAAAGAGGTTTTACGTAAACCTACATCAGTTAATTGTTCGAGGCAGATACTGCGGAACATAGTTCGTAAGCCCACTGACCGGTCCATTCGGATAATCAATAATAAAATCAACGTTCGGGGCTCTCTTTCTACGTGGTCTTCCCAACCGCATGAATATAGAGCCAGCTTTACATCATTGGTCTAAAAAAAGAAAAATTGTTTGTGGAACCAGGAATTTATAAAAAAAGTATTCCAGGAATTATCAGTAAATAATTAATAAACTACTAAAAAAAGGCACCATTTGTGACCAAGGGAATGTTAAAAATATTTAAAAAAAGTTACCTTTTCCAAAAGCAGATCACCATAGTAACAAGGAAGGCTACATAATAATGTGGCTCCTAATACGAATCCTAAAATTTCAATGCTCATTTCTCGATTAATATTACCCTAAAACCCAATATTTATTCATAACTTAAATGATGGCTTGCACCCATAACAAAAAATATATAAATATCTCTTACCCCTTTGAGTTGATAAAACAGAATTGGTAATATAACGATGACTGCCTTAAAAATGATCTCATGTAACATTTGTAAGTTCTCATTTGTTTTTTTCATAAAACTAAAATAAAAATGTTAGTAAAAAGATATAAAAGTATTCATAATTCAGACGGAAATATCATACTTGTATATCCCTGACAGGTGTTTTGCAGCCAATTTGAGATTTTGAACCTCAAAACCCTTGTTTTGTTTAGAATATGTATTTGCAATTCGTCGCCTCACTAGCTCGAGTTGGCCACATCCGTGTAATATTAATATGGGTCCGAAAGCCGGCCCAGCCGTATACATAATAACTGCATAGACATAACCATAAGTGAAAAGTGCAAACAGCGACAAACACACAGGCGCTTCATTTTTCCAAAGCTCCAAATTGCCTGGATACGTCATATTATAGAGATGAACACATTGGAACTCTCCTGTCAGTACTGCATTATGAATCATAGGCAAAATCGTACTTAGCTCATGTACCGTAACACAAGATAATCCAAGAGCCATCCAAATGTACATAATTCTTTTACCTTTTCTAGCGTAAGCTAAAACTACATTGTATTCTTCAATTGAACACTTTTTGGCCTGATCGTAGTCAACATTTATTTGATAAATTAAATCTTGAAAGCGAACTCGATGCCACCCCATCACAATGTGGTACAAAGAGACAACAGTGAAAATAACAATTATGACTCCGTGATAACAAGCCTGAGTAAAGTTCCCGTCCTTCAAATCGTGAAAAAATGTACTATATGTAGCGAAAATGACACTGACCATGAATGTTCCATGCATAATACCACATATTAAGAACCATTTTTTGTCTCGTGGAATGCTTGGATGGGTCTTGTTTATCCTCATGGCTTTTAGCATTGTTTTAAATATTTTCTCAAAACTTAATTCGTTGCGGGTATTCATTGTCAAGTAAAAGATTTTGCACGCTTAAATATTTAAATAGCTCTTTTGTATTTTGCAAATTATGAAAACAAGGAATAAATTATGAGTTACACTTAATATATTTATAAAATTGATAAATTTTACAATGGTTTCGTATATTCGAAAAATAAAATGACTAAGAATGAAGACACATTCACCTGTACAGTTTACATTGTGCGTAATAGTATAGTATTGTAGCTTAACAGTAGAATAACTAAAATAACAAAGGTTGCAAGCAAGTGTATATAGTGCTGAATAGTTTCATGAGTGCGACAGTTAAAATATTTTACAACAGGTTCATTGAATTGATTTTATAACTTCGCCGAACCTGTCAATAAGTAAGGCTCGGGGATTTTAAATATTTAACCCTAAGCATTGTTCATTAAATTGTTGCAAGCTCGGAAAATTACCCTGAAGTAGACTTAAACGACATGAAACGTTTAATTTTCTTAATAGCTTCTTGTAAATTCAAAAGGACTAAATAAAATTTAATTATTTACGGTTCCCTTCTACTGGACTCAACTTTAGAATATTCAGTAAGTTTCACGTTTTTTTTGTTTGAAATTTTTTTTTGACGGGAGACAAGTGAAAAGAAACATAATTATTTTGTCGAGATTCTGATATTTCATGATTCAATTTCAAGTCAAATTTGGATGATAGATTATGTTCTTCCATTTTAGCGAAGCCGTAAACCAATGTCTTCCAGGTTTTACATCCATCGTAAGCAAATGAGCATAATTATTTATACTTAATATATTAAAACTGTATAATGACAATCGATGGATGACGTGCGATGATAATGAGTGATAATCGATTGCTGATTGGTGAGTGGAAGAAATTCGATTAAGCTGTAATTTCGCTTATCGAGTAGCTGTCACTTGTCAAATGTCAGGTGTCAGAACCAGCAGTGTTGAGGTGTACCCTTTATGGAATTATTCGCTAAACGCATATTATGTGATGTGCTAAAGCTCTCTGCACACTAAACTTGCAGTTGAAAATTTATTTTCTTTTGGAATTATGATTTTATTTAACTGATTACTTTATTGATTAGGCTTGACGGGTTGCTGTACGTCTTTTATTCCCCGTCAGGGGAGTTCTCCGATTATCCGAGTACATAATTGCACCGGTTTCCAAACAATATATTATTTAATCGAATTGTTACAGAAAAGTAGCGATGATGAAGTTTTTGAGTTTCATTAGAACTAAACGGTAATACGAACATATAGCGTATGAAAATAAGTTTGGGTAAAAAACTTAATAATTGTTTGGATCGACAATCTGTAGTTGTTTCAATCTGTAGAAATAATTTGATAGTTATTTCGCTGTATATACCTATACTCCTAGTATCTGTATACTACGCAGGTAGCATTCACGCATACTTACCGTACTGCGTTCAAATATGAACAATCGCAGTATGCACTTTCTTTTCCTTATAACCTTAATTATGCAAACGCTTGATATGCATATCAAAATATTTCGCTGCTAGTGATATCTCATAAATATAGAGGTGTCATAGACATTCATAAATTCTCAGGCGCATTAAAATCCATATAAAAATGCGTTTCCATCGACAATATTTTATTTGTTTCGTATCGTTCAAAATGAGCAATTTAAATTTGATTTTCGATAAAGAATTTAAGATTACGACAACGGCAATGAAACTCAGTAGGTCCTGGCCATATGGAAAACGTAGTATTTTTTGTAAAATCCAAGTTATACTTTCATATTTCGTCAGCGTTGCTTGCTTATTTTTTCTTCTTTACTCTATGATTTGGCGAGATTTCCCAGAAGAAGACTATGGTGAAGGGGTAAAGAATGGGATAATTGTAATAGTATCCACCTCTGTTGTAATAAAGTATTTTATACTAATACATCACAGAGAATCACTTGTACATTTAATTAAAATCGTACAGAACGATTATGAGGAAGCGAAGGGATTTAATGACGACGATAAAACTATAATTATCAGCTATGCGCAAAAGGGGAAGGACATTTGCAAAATCTGGCTAGTTATTGCTACTGGTGCGGGCATGATGTTTCCTATTAAGGCTGCCATTTTGATGGCATATTACAGTTACAGGGGAGAATTTAAACTAGTGCCTATATTTGATATGAATTATCCTGATGTTATAAATGATCATAAATACGAACCCAATGTTTATTTCCTACTATTTCTTTTGATTTCGCCGTTTGATTGTTTTGCTGGAACCATGTATGTAGCTTTTGATCCTCTAGCACCTATATTCTTGCTGCATATGTGTGGACAACTACATTTACTAAGTCAACGAATAATACGTTTGCATTCCGAAAATGACGGGGATATAAAAAAGAGTCTCAGAAGCATAAATATAAAACTGCAATCAATATACATGTAAGAACGTAATTTAATGCAATATGCTCCGATAAAAAATCTTTTTATTACATTTTTTTTTCAGTACCTTGTGCTTTGATATTGTTTAATTAATATACCTAGTCACTTTTCAGATTTTTGGAAACCGTCCAAAACATTTTCACCGTACAATACGAATACAATTTAAAGACAACAACATTTTTAATTCCGTTTGCGTTTTTTCAAATTGTTCAGGTGAGTCTAAATAGTATTTAAGAATTTCTTATGTAGAAATTTATACTAATAATTTTATTAAAATGATTTCATTTTAGTCCCTGAAAAATCGCGAATTCAATTTGGAGTTCGTTTTCTTCTTTATTGGGGCAATTCTACATTTTTATATTCCCTGTTACTACAGTGATATGCTCATGGATAAGGTGAGATATATTAATTTGTCTTATAAATTTAGTCAAAGTGCTAAAATATGGTACTGTTTTTTTGTTGTATATGCAGGCTTCTTAGATCAATACTATTTTAATTTAGTATTTTAGCTGATGTAAAACAAAACATTGTTATACAAGGCCATATAAAAACGCTATCGTCAAAACAAATCAGTATGGTAAATACTTTTACTACTTTTACATATGTATAAATTTGAAGTATACTGACAAATTCACCGTTTAATTAGGCCATAAGGTCCGTTAATTATGCAATCATTATAAATATCATGCAATATTATGACGGATAATTGTTTTGGTCCAAGTTTTACGTCTATATAAATATTTGTTTTGTTCAGAGTGGAAAAATGCGAGAAGCAATATATTCCAGCGGCTGGGAGCATAATGCAAACATAAAAAACAGAAAAACGATATTATTCATGTTGACCAGAACTACAATGCCGCTCGTTATCCGCACAATATTTTACCCTATTTGTCTTGACACATTTGCCCAGGTAATGTTTCTTCATGTAAATAGTTTGAAGAATTGTACGTAAGTAAACAAACTTTATTTTCAGATGAGTCGACAATCTTATACAATTTACAATTTAATGAATGCTGCATGGGGATAGAAAAATATGTGTGTTGTAGTAATGCACTCAGATAAATTTATAAATACTTTACTTTTTTTTAAATTAAATCGCCCCAATATCGACCCAAACAAACACATCTTTGTTTCTTTACGCTATTTAGTAGAACTGTATTAATCTACAATTTGTAAATTGTGAAGCAGCGAACAGGTAGAATAAGGTATACTTTTACTGGTATAACATTAATGAATCGATTCATGTCAAAAAAAATGTAATTTTGAATTGAAGTGAATTAAGCAATATTAAAAGATCATTTCGCAGATCTTAAAAAACCTTGACATGATTTTAATTTATTATAAGTTGGCTTTTAGAGTTACAACATTTTAAAATTCGAATAAAAGTTTTAGTACAAATTATTACTTTTACTGCAAGAAAAATTATGCTCTTCTATTATTCATTGACAAATTAAAAAAGTATTAATATTATTTATAGGGAAACATAAAATAATCAACTGATCGTAAGTTTATAATTATTTATTATTAGCAGTTATTTTTATAAAACTAATCTAATGTTTTTATGTACAAAAAATATGTTTATTTTTTTTAAATACTCGTGTGAGTTTATTTAAATGTAAAACGCACATGAACGACAATAGTTATTTCTTCTGTTTACTTTCATATTTTACTTCTAATAAAATAGAATTGCTACTAGAACTTACCAGAACTTACTTAAAACTTCTCACATATTTTTTTTTCCTATGATCACTATTATATATATAACAAATGTATAAACTTAAGCTAAATATTTACAATGTATGTACATTGTATACTTTAAACAGATATATGTAAACATATATTCTTTATAAAAGTAGAGAACTATCTTAAGCTACCTGATAAGTTTATTCTGATGGGATCTCGTCAGCCCATGTCGTCCATGTGTAATTATGCAAGCTTGGAGCAGCTCTCAAGTCTCGGTAGAGCGGCACTTTCCTCGGAATTGTCCTTTTAATCTCGTCTTGTAAACGAGAATATAATCTATCAGCTACATCGGGATAAGTGCTTGATAAATCCTGTGTTTCGCAAGGATCCTTCTCTATGTTAAATAGACATCGCTTATCTGAAAAAAACAATATTTATCTTCAATTTCATTTGGAAACTTGAATGGATTGCCAATCAAAATAAACAGAGACAAATGAGATCGTCTACCTTTATCCGGATAACACAAGTTACTGAAATCATTCAGATGACAGTTTATTTTCATATTTTCCCTTAATACTGCATCCTTTAATACAAATGGAATCCCCATTTCACTTATGACGGAGTATACTACGCTTTCGGTGAGAGATTTTCTATAAGAGGGGGGGTTACAAGTGAGTCCCCTCAGGTCACTTCCTTGATGATTACACAGTTCATTCATAACTGTACCCGTAACCAATTTAAATTCGTCCTGGGTAATGGAAGCAAATCCACTGTAGTCATCGATTTCGAAAATTACGTTTCGTTTAGATGATTTATTAGCGGTGATACTCTCCCACAGATCAATTCCATCAATATCCTCTGGTGGAGTTGCACCAGCTGCTCTTAATAATGTAGGCATCCAATCTACTACGTGCATGTACCCTTTCCATGTATGACTTGCTCTGGTCAAGTTCTTGCTCCATATTAATCCGTTAACTCTAACACCTCCTTCAAATGGACTGAACTTGACACCTCTTAAGGGATAATTGGACGCATAATTTATTGTTCCACCAGTCGTTGCACCACCATTGTCTGATACAAAAACAATAATCGTGTCATCTAAGATTCCTTTCGTATGCAGTGCCTTTACTATATCGCCGACACTATCATCTAATTTCTTGACCATTCCTAGAAAAAAAAAAACACGTTAATTTTACAATCTTTTTTAAATTGCATATATGTATATGTATTTGCGGACGAAATCTTGTATGTCAATTTGCAAATTATCTTCAACTGATTAGGCGGAAATTTTGATAACACATTAATGTTGGATGACAATGCACGGTTCGCTATGTGAGGTCATCGTAAATTAAAAATGCGGAACACCCAAGATGGCAGAATAGTTATTTATTATGCACTACTACAGTATACTATAAGTAGTATATATAACCATAAAGGAGGTTGCTAATAACAAGTAAATATAAAAGTAAAATATAAATTTGTGCATTGTGCAAAATAAATTTCAAATAACCAACTTTTAGTATTAAAATAAACAGTTTTTAAAAATATCCTTTTTATTGAATAAAATCAACACCTGAATATATATAATCAAGTTAAGTATCAAAAAACGTAAGTTTGACGTTAAAAATGAAATGTGCCGATTTTTTAGCTAGTACAAAGAAATTAAGAAAGGAATTTAGAAAACGGCAGGATTACAGAGGATAAAATACTAAGTTAGTTACTAGACTGGACAGTAATATAGACTGTGGTAATTCAATAATACAATTCAGTACCGCCATATATCCGCCTTTGGGGAGAGGCAACAAATCGCATGTCACGCACGGTTTCTGGCGGAGCTTGCAGCAGCGCCCCAGCGTTACCACAATGGGGAGCGTTGTGTGCCACCATTAGGAACAGCGGCTTGTCTCGGTCATGATTTTTTATTACTGGAAATTTAAATCAATAAAAATACCCCAGATATACAGATATATCTGCGTCTCTCTAACTGGGTTGTGATTAACATTATAAAAGAACTTTTGAATTTCAAACGTAAAACAAATGCGAAAATCTATTTATTGAACTTAGTTCTTAAAGATTTATTATAAAAAATATAAAAACTTCTATAGAAAATTTATAAAATTTTTCATTTGCTATATAATCTGTCCTATCAAGGGTTTAACACGATCACTTTAAGACTTATCTATTAGAAACCTTTGAACCTAAAACAATAATTCCACACTCACTTGACTTGGCTTCCGCATTGTAAAGGTCAGTGATGTAACCCTTGGCATCCCAGGCTGGGTTCAAATCTCTATATAAATCAAATCCAGCCACATCTCCTATAGTCCACTAAAAAAAATAAACGTAGTTATTTGGCATTCTCAATTAGCTTCTTAACCGCACACTTCTTCGTTCATTTCATAAAACAACTGTCGAACTTCAAACGCAATAGGTACAAAAATATCTAAGCTACATTCGCTACTTTGCTCCGCTAATCGTAAAGTTGTGTTCTTTCATAAATCAACAATTTGAATCCAGCTAAAAGACATATTGTTGGAAATTACTATTCACTTCTACAAAAATGTGTCTGCGGACTACTACCAAGAATAATTTTAGTAGTGATTTTTTTTTAATAACTCAAAAAGCCTAAATCATATTTGACACTGACATTTGTCCCACTATATACTTGATTTTACATTTTGGCGCCATTTTAAAATTAACAGGTCTGCATTAACATGGATTTAACTCGGGCAAATTTTCGTAGTATGATTTTCTACAATTTTAAGTGACAGCTCATCAGAGCATCGCTCAGCTTCAATCAGCTTTTGGTGATGAAGCATCGTGCAAGAAGACTTAGACTTATATGACTTATGCAATAGAGGCAGTAGAGTCAAATATCCTACATAAAAATATTGCAAGACGACAAAGCTAAATCTTTTGTACTACGGACAAAAGAATTTATGAAGGTGAAAACATAGCTTGTGACTTTTTTGTTCCCATAAATTTAGAATCAATTTCGCGGTCAAAGAATCAACAGAAGAAGCTGTCGAAGAGCATGAAAAAGACGTTTCCGAGATCAAGAAAAAGATGAAAGTTTTCAAAATTGATTCAATCGAATGAAGAAATGCATTAACGGAGAATATTTTGAAACAATAAATTCATTTTTGACATAATTACATTGTATTTTTTGGCTTATTTATTTTGGAACTAAACTTTTACGGACGGTTTTTTTTGTTTCTCGTGTCCAAACAAACGGACATTACAAAACATAGTTTTAAACGAACCACGATTAACACAAACATGAATAATAGGTATTGATTCCGCTACCACGGATAACATAAAGATAAAATTTATTACGTCTATTGTCCACATTTCCTAAATATTTTTTTTTATTTCTGTGTGACCGCATAGAGCACCATTCGTTTTAAACACATTTTGTATTTGCACACACACAACACTCATTTGCATTTTATCAATAAGCCTCTAAAAATATATGTCGCCACATTTGTTGCATAGAAGCATATTTTAAACCAAATCATTAAAACTGAAATTGAATACTCAATAAACTAAAAAAAAACTCTTTCTATTTGGGCACGCAATCTGGTTACCTGATGTTAGTAATAAAAATAAACCACTTACAGTTTCCTGCAATAAATACTCATAGTAATCGATGTAACCGCCTCTATGACCAAAGTGGCTGTCAAATCCGCGATATATTGGTAAGAATTTCTTCTTTGAATGCCCAAGATGCCATTTCCCAACCAGTCGTGTGACATAACCTAAATCTTTAAAATACTGTGGTAGAATTTTATGCGTCAGCGGTAATCCCCTATTTTCTCCGTTTGTCAAGGGATAACCTTGCATTCCTGAAATATTTTTAAATGCTAAGTCGGTTATGATGGTAACTTTTCGAATTGAAATTCTAGTTTTAAACATTTGAGTCAAAGTTGCATACTCCACGTAGCTGAACGATGATCGAATAAAACTCCCGTTTTATTGCAAAAGATAATTTAAATGAATAGGCGCATAAGGGCATGTACTAAGCAATTAATAAAGAGGATTTCAAAATATATGTTATGGTTTTTTTACCAACAACGTGTGCAAATTTTCCACTAAGTAACGCTGATCGCGACGGTGTACATACACAGTGGCTATAGTATCGTTCCAGCGCTATGCCCGTGAATGCCAGCATGTCAATATTTGGTGTTAAAGACTGGTTGGACCCGTGGAAACTGACATCGTCCCAGCCCTGCCAAGAAAAAAAATGGTTTCTGTGAAATAAAGTAAGTATTCTTTAAGCTAAACTTACTCCTAAAGAGAATAGATATTATTTGATCGTTTATACACTCGTAATATGTATGAGTGTGTGCATTTTAAGGAGTTGTTAATAAAAATCTATTGTTGACTAATTCATTTGAATTATGCATAATGTGTAAAATGGAAATTATACTTGCTCTTAAAAATAGAAAATATATAGAGATTAGTGCTAAATTATACAAATACTTTTAAGGTGGTTTTCCTTAATAAACAGAAACCCAATACTAATCATATATTCTCTTCACTACAATAGCGAGAAAGTAAAATAATTTGTACAAATTATTACATAATAATATATTTAATGATAGAAATATTTCCAATTAAATAAAACGTCGTTAGATTGACAGCTATGTGACTTGCATAAAATCAAAATGAAACAATTATACTAACAATTAATTTAATAATTCCTAAATATTACAAGTGAATCGTGTTAACCTGTTGTCAACTTGTGTAACTCATTATTTTTCTCTTTGTGAATTAAGAAAAAAATATTGGAATATATAAATAAAGGTAATTTGAGCAAAAGTAGCTATATTAGTAATAACATCTATTGTAAACCTTCTACATATAATTCGCCTTTTGTCGTTTGACAAGTTAGAAACTATTTCTGCAAGAATTTATGCAATACATGCTCATAAATTGCTTTAGTGCAGATACAAAGTGTGATTCTTTACGTAAAGATTACATGTTTTTGAAATCACCTTTTTCAATGAAGTAGCTTAATATCATTATTATTTAAAGCCATAATATTATATTGTTTTTTATTTTATCATATTAATACGGTTATGGTAAAGAGTTAAATCAATTTCTATGACTAATATTTTCAATATTTAAATCTATCTTCCAACAAATTTTAACATAAAACTTACCATGTCATCAGCAATGATCAAAACTATATTCGGTGGTCTAAATTTCCCGTCACTTAAAACAAACGCGAGTAATAAATAGAAAATTTTAAGAAAGAAAAAACTCATTTTTCCCGAAGCTAGAGACGAATGTAAACATTCAATGTATATACACTTAAATCTAAGATATACGCGACTGTCGATCTTATTGATAGTAAACAAACTGAAGACACAACATCTACTGCGGAGCATGCAATTATGCAATGATATAACACAAGTTTTAGTGTGTTACAACACAAATTGTATTCTGCATTTCACTATACTTACCTTGACCTAGGTGTCAAGCTCAAATTTATTGTTACACTCCAAATAATAGACATTTAATTCAAACACTGTCATAAATCTTATCATAATGAAACACTGTACTTTTTCCCGTCAAATGAGATGGCCCTATAATATTAGACGCAAACATTCACACGCAAAATCTATACAATGGGCTGCAGACTTTAGAGCTGAAAACTTAACTTCAAAGATTATTTTATAAGTTCCTGTGTGAACGGATATTGTTCGCGACGAAAGAAATGTAATGTCCATAAAGAAGTAAGAGCGCAGTACAGCGTGGAAAGAAGGTTTATTCGTCTTCATGAACGGACCCAACTGGTTCTCGATACAGGAGTACATGGGAGTAGAAAATGTATTTCCTACTAAATATGTAAAGAAGGGTAAACTCATATTAATATTATTTTTAAATCTGCAGACGAAATAGTTTTCCTTTCTATGTTTTTAACCTCACTAAAACTTACGCTAAAACTTTAAATTAATTTATTTAAGTAGCCCAATTACCTCATTTTTTATCTTATTCGATTAGACCTGAAGTATTTATTCCTTTGTTCGAAAACCAGTTTTTCCAATATTATGAGATATCATTCTTTATTTTGTATGTACACATCAAGCAGCATTAGTTTTGATTACATGCAAAACAATATATTTTTAAAACGGCTTTGTTAGTTGTTTAGAGTTATCGCTAAATTGCCGATCAATAAAAAGATTTTTTATCATAGTAGCAGATATTTTACAAAAGTTCTTAATTTCATCTCAACTAACAAATAGTGAAATAATATAAGGCATAAAAAATGTAAGAAGAAACCTCTATTTAATACTGTAATGTGATATTAGTTTGATATTACTATTAATACTTTAAAGAAGTAAAAATATTTTTAGGAATTCGTAATAGTTTGTTAAACATTGCTCGTTAACATTTTGTGGATGTCTGTTGGCAATTGTCCCATTTACTTATCGCCTAGAATAAGTACTTACTATGATTTATGGGCAATAAATTATCAGTTATGTTCCTTGTTAATTACCAATTCTGCTACACCTATAATTTATGAAGAAAAAGTGTTCCAGCATGTACCACCATCGTTATTATCAGGTCACCTTTCATCATCTAACTTCATTTATTTTATTTTATTTTTTAGCCAGTCCATTACTTATCTTGACTAATTTTAACTTCCGATCGTGTGACCTGCCTGTGACTGTGACTTCAACTAAAGCTTTATAGGTTTTATGGAATTCTTTGGTATTGTATGTTTCTATGAAGTTGGATTCAATCGATAGTCTTTTAATTAATAGAATCAGGTGTTACTTTGCGGAAGTCCATAGTATAAAACCCTAATAGACTAATCTACAAGCAATACTCCGCGAAGAAACCCGTAAGCACTCGACGCATGTTTCGACACCGGAACATCCTCAGGATGTTGCCTTTACGAAAAAACCTTGTTCCATTTTATTATTGTGGGCTTTTTTTTACCCGTAGGACTTAAAACCAAACATGCCGGGCAGTGTGTTTGTCCATCTAGCTGTCCTAAATTATTGCTATAGCAATAAAAGTTGCAGGATGCCATGTTATAAATCTATATTATATATCCGATCTACATAATTATCTTCTTAGATTTGTTTTCAGGTCAAGTATCGAGATAAATACCTTGATCTGTCGATAAGATCCGACAGTATTTTGATCAGATACTTGCGTTTGCTCTAATTTAGTTTCTATTAATAATAAATATTAAGGTCTGAAACACGCCCTTAGCTCGGCAATTAGCCTTCCGGTGTTGCTGTTCATGGGTGAAGCTCCTCGTTTTTCACAAAAAAAATATTTAAAAAAAATATTATTAAAAGTACATGTTTATTCTTTGTTATATATTATGCGTAACTTAAAAGAAATAAAGCACCCGTTGGTACTAAATATTTATTCTTCACTCTTTGATTTTTCACCTTTTCAAATTATGTAGCATTTACAAACTGATACATTTTACAAAACTACTACTAAAATATTTGATACTAAACATTATATCAGAAATGAGTTGGCACATGTTTAAGGAATAACATAATTTAAATAATTTTATTCCAAACAATAGCAACGTTATTACAAAAAAAATACAATCGCAACATTTTGGACGCTACGATGTACATGATGGCATGTGTGGAATAAAAAGATTAGGTTTTATTGTTTTAATCTGTAACCTTAACAACAATGACTATTTTTATGGTTGTATCGCGGTATAAAAATATCATAAAAATATTACATTTTTGATACAGCACTGAAAATCAGTGTACTATTGAAGCATACTTCGAATAACACACAAGAAATTTTGCCAGCTATTTGCGCATTCACAGCCTACATTAAACGGCGATGCATTTATATACATTCCTTTCTCATTGGGGCTTTCTTGAGTTGCATTGTTGAGCCAAGTCAGCCATATATAGTTGTGATTAGCTGGATCTGCATCTATATTTAATTGAGTAGGTCCTCGTCTAACCACCAGGGACCAGAGGGAACGTAAGCGCGACGTCATTAATGTTGTAATTTTCTGCCCTCGAGGCCATAAGTCGTGGCTCTCTGATGGATCCTTTTTAACGTTGTAGAGGCAACCACGTGCTAAAATAATAAAATAAGTATTTTTATATAACATTCAATCCCTAATCTCTTGACATTATTTAAGATACAACCCAACTTTTTTTACACAGAATTATCTCAGTCGGGTTCTCATTTGATATTGCATTCATTCTGAGTAACAAATTTGATGCACGCTGTTTATATTCATAATCGCGACCAAATTGGTGTTTAAGTCATAACTTATCTTGATTTGAAAATGTATAAATACAATATATTGATAGTCACCGATCTTATAGGTATTTTTAAAAAACTTTTCTTTTAATATTAACGTTAAAATATTAATTTAATAAAAGTGACATACTTGGTGTTGGTATGCATGGTACTTGATCCTTCACCGTGTCTATTTGCTTCACCATAGCCGCTTTTCTTGTAGCAATAATGTCCCCATAATCGTATGTGATCCCCAAAGTTGAAAACACCTTAGCAACCTCAGACGATACCAAAGCATCATAAAAATCTGGTGGTGTTTCTTTATTAGCTAAGAACTCCGCCCCATAGTAACCATTAGCCACTCCAGTCAAATTGCCAATTATTAATTTGTAATCACCTATGCGTAAAGCTGCGTATTGGTTATCTCTATCCTGAACAGCAACCAATACTTCTTTTCTTGGAGATTGTTGCCCTTGTATTATCGACGGCCATTGATTAATACCGTCAATTCTTTCATCGAATCTTTGGCCAGCAGCTGCGATTAATGTTGGCATCCAATCAGTAATATGCATAAGACCGTCCCAAACGTTTGGTTTCAAAGCCGCGTGCCAAATGAAGGCTGGAACTCTTACACCTCCCTCCCAAGGTGTTTGCTTCCGGCCTCTGAAGGGCAAATTGATTCCCCAATTACTGAACATTCCTGTGGTGGGAGATCCATTGTCTGATACGAATACTATAAGCGTATTATGAAGAATGCCTTTATCAGCTAAGGCCCGGACGAGTCGACCCACGCTGAAGTCAAGATGTCGTACAACCTCTGAAATTGTATAGAGTTTCAGTAGTACAAACTTTTTGGTAGTAATATTCTTGTAATATTGATTGAAATTTAGATAAACATTCACTAAGCTTGTAGTATTAATTGCGAATAAATTTACCTGCATACAAGCGTCTATCTGAATTAGCGATATGCCTGCTACCGAGCTTTTTGTAAAGAGGTGGTTGTAATGCTGCTCCAGCATTACCAGCGTGGGGAGCACAGGAAGTATAGTGAAGAAAGAGTGGCGTGGATGAATTATGGCCATGTATTACTGAAATATAATACTTCATAGAATTTTTTTTTGAGATCAACCTAATCAATAAATATCATAATTGGAAAGTATCATGAGATATGAGACTATAATATAAACGTCGCCCAATGTTTTATACGTTTATAATTTCAATCTTCGAGACGTTCGTTCTACGCCTGAGTCAAAGTTGTTTTGTCGCTTTGCATATTTATTGTCATATAAGTACATAAATATGATATAAAAGTGATAACAGCAAATGTTAGTTTCATTCAGTTTAAAATTCCCAAAATCTAAAATTTTATTAGCGTATACAATGTTACATTTGACAGATTATTTATGTTACAATGGCTTACCAGTTTTAATTCGTATTAATAATAATTCGATTTTATATCATTTGTAAAACTGTTCACATTATTGTTTTAAAAACATATAATTTCCTTGTTTACTTACTTTCAATAGCTCTGTCTGTTAAAGCATCCACGATATAACGCTCTTCATTTGTTTGAGGTATATCGTTGTCAAATAAATCTAGACCAAACATTAGCGTACCGTCAGGCCACTGAAATAATAGTGCATGCGTTTTTAAAGTTACCAATATTACAAATTCAGATGCAGCACATAAATCAAACACGTGACTAGCGAAATCACATTTTTATTAAGAAATATTATTTAAAGAAAAACAATTTTTAACGGATTTACTTATGTAATTTTTTGCAAAATTTAAATATAATTACATTATTTAAAAAATTTCCCGACGTTTCGCGTGCTTTACAGCGTGCATGGTCACGGTAGACTGAAGACAAAAGATGTTAACTGTCAAATTAAGTGCTACAGCCGTAGAGAGGTTGAGTGTTATCTATATTTATTGCCCCGGAGTTGGTATCGACTAAAACCGGAAGGATTTTTACAGAACTGGCTCACGGTGTCCTCCATTTGGGATCGAATAATATTTAAATTAAAATCTCATGAAAAACAAACCGCGAAAATGGAGGAATGAATTATATTTAAATTATGCAAAAAATACATAACTAAATCCTTTAAAAAGTGTTTTTCTTATATGAGTAACAGTTATATTAATAAAAGACAATATTAAAAAAAAACAAAAAAAATCTGAAACCATAACACTTACCTCCTCCACTTTATGGTATGATAAATAATCAACGAATCCTCCACGCATTCCATAATGGCTGTCGTAACCTCGATACTGTGGCAAAAATTGTTTGCTTGCCATTCCGACATGCCATTTCCCAACCAAATGCGTTTCATAGCCTATATCCTTTAAATGAGCTGGCAGTAGCTTCTCAGTCAGTGGAATACCTCGATCTTCTGCGTTATACAAAGGCATACCCTGCATTCCTGAAACATACGCTTTCAATCTGCTGAATGTTCTACAAAGATAAACTATCTATTTAATGTAAAGCAGGTACAAAGGATACGGAGAAATAGTTTTATAAACAGTAATTCTGTCGAAAGGTAGATTTTTTTCTATGTAAATGTATACAGAATCCATTTATATACAATAATAAAATTCATGAAGTAGGTTAAGTTCTTTCAAAAATGTGACCCCTCGGATTCTCCTTATACATGGAATGAGTATGGCTAAACTACGTAATAAGACATCTTTATATATATATATATAATTCTTGGATAGAAGTACATGACATACACTGAACTTCTATAAACGATATGCATTTTGATGAAATTTTTGTGTGTGTTCAAGGGGATCTGGGAATGGTTAATTCACAAGGGGGAAATGTTTATTTATTTAATTTTTCATGTGTAGTAGTTGTGATTTTAGCATGTTTTACACTGAACTTCGACATCGACAGACGGCGCTACCATCGCAGTCTCAAATTTTAAATAATATTCGAATAATTAATTGAAAATTGAAATTACATGTATGGCAAAACAACGTTTGCCGGATCAGCTAGTATATACATATATCTCTGTATTTTATATACGTGATATTCATAATTAATATATACAGTTGATACCATACCAGTTCTTATCGGGTATTTTCCTGTGAGAAGCGCAGTCCGTGCTGGTGTACATATTGCTTCACTATAATACTGCTTGAAAATTATACCACGAGTGGCGAGAGCGTCAAGGTTTGGTGTGGAAATTTGGTCTGAGCCATGGTATGAAACATCATTGTGGCCCTAAAATAGAAATGTGACAGAAATTTAGGTACGCACTGATATGTACAAATATATGAATGCTTTTTTTAGTTTATATAATTTGATTTAGCCAACGTTATTCCGAATTTTTCATTAACGAAAAACTACCTAGTAATACTTTGCGTAACGTAACGTAAAATTGATCATTTGACAATGAAGAAGATGTGGGGAAACATTTCATGACATGATAAGCTGATAGAAGCACAATATACGCGAGTTAACGATATAAAGACATAATGTTACATATTAAAAATCAACGGTGAATAATGTATTAAAAAGTAGTACATACTTTACCCACCATTGGGCGCAAGGAGGCCTTAGTCCGATCATAACAGTTTCGTCAAGTTAGGCATGCCATGTCTAAGGCTAATGCTATTTGTCATTTTCCATAATAATTAAGAGGTTTATTACATATATTATTCAACTTTACGATAACTAGATACATAATTTTTTCACTATGCAATCTACTTTATTATTTTCAGAGAAACCAACGTGCCGCGAGACATAATTAACTACAATATATATGTGTGCCAATGCCTAAATCATGGGACGTAATTTTATTTAATAACATTAGCTATAGGTTCATTTTGAATCGATATGATAAAATATTTCATTTCTTAACGCCCGATATTATGTAACAAGCAATTTTAGCAGTATAATTGGAAGATGGAGATCATTCACTAATCACAATACATTTTGATATCTTTACTTTCACCTTAAGATCAGAATCAAATTAGTTTCGCTATATGCTCCAGTAGTCATATTTGCAACACCCTCACATTTTTAGTTTTAGAAGTAGATTAGAAAATGAGTAAAGCAATAATTATTACTCCATACAACATTTTTTTAAATACAATTTACAAGTTGTAAACGCGATTTTTGTTTACGAATGTATACGGAAATATGGATTTTGCTCACAGTACTTATTTGCCATTATTACTGGCGGCGCAAAAGTTAGGACCCTATTTGGTTCATTTAAAATTATTATTTATTTCATCTAAAATTATTTTTTTTATATAAGTATCAGTAGTGAATTAAAATTTTTTCGCATTTGGATTTGAAGAAGATGTCTCTTAAATGGTTGATGCAAATTTGAACGCTATTTATGTGATTCTCCATAACTAATCGCAATGCTTGCCGCGATATTTTCCGTATTTCTTGATGAATGTTTTCTTTTAGGGATGCGAGACTCTCTTTGAAACCTCTGATTTATGTGAACAAGTCACAGACTTGTGTGAAGTTATAGCTGAACCAAAGTGGGTCCTTTTGCGCCATCCGTTATAATAGATACTTGTAATTTAACTTTAGAACCGTACATTCTACAAATTGAATTCCAATTTACCATAGAAAACTGTCCTACATTTCAAGAGAACGGATATCATTTAGACTGTGAAAGTTATAATTCTATTCTCTGCATGATTTTTAACTTTTATAATCAGTGATTTATTAAGCGGATTCTTATATAATCGGTAGTGATAAAATAGCATTAGTACATTTTCTTATAGCCTGTTTTTATTTATCTAACGACTATCGTGAACTAAGACAATCATTAAAATTATAGCAGACGTTATAACTTTATAAACATTCATAATGTTTGTCTATATATATAGCTTTGAATTATTATTGTAAGCGTGGTACGGATTAGATTATTTATTATGCAATAAATGTATGCAAATAAGTATAATTTACAATTGGTTGATATGGGATTCTTATCAACTTAACTGTTTAATGTATATCTTTAACCAATAAGATGAGCCTTCATCCTTCCGTAAATTTAGGCACATTAACGCTAGTTAATCAGGCATATATTTAAAATATAAAAAATACCCATCTTTCTTACCAAATCATCTGCCATTATAAAAAGTATATGAGGCGGACTGACATCGTTTGCTGACACTGCTATTATACTCAGAAACACCCACCCTTGCCTGTGAATTTAGTTTTATTTTAGTTTTAGTATCAATATAAAAGTATAATATTTTTCATATTTTAAAGTTTTTAGTATAATATTATTAATATGTTACAAAACTGGTAATATAGACCGTAAATAAAGCAGCACTCATGTGAAGCTTATTGTCTTGTATGAACTTATTTGAGTAGCTCATATGGGTATTTCTATAAAATAAAAATAAAAATATTGAATAAAAAATATTATTCAACCAACAGTTGATTAAATAATATGTTCAATATATTTAATCCAATATGATCTCAGATTGTATTTACTTTGCCTATACTATTATTTGTCTAGTAATAATAATTTAAAAGACGACGACAAATCTACATGACGATACGAATTAAATAAAAAATATATTAAGCACCAAATATATCGTATTCAAAAACACGTTTTTTCAATATGATAGGAAAACAAGTTTCATATTAGAGACAATTTTATCTTTCCAAGCTAGGTTTACAAGTAAGTTATTAACTTGAAATTGTACGTTATATTAATTTGAAATTCAATAAAAATGTAAATTAATGTAAGTACTCAAAATGTTAATTAAAGATAATGTAGAGGTGAAACGTTTGACACAAAACTGTTTATTTAGAGTAAAAACAACTTACAATCAGCCAGAGAAATGTTCTGTACAAATACAAAAATTTCTTCTTTGCATCTACTTATGCACATTAAATTAAAAGGCACTAAACAACTAGCAATTATTTTATATAGATTTCACAGCCTTAACCAAGATTCAATGGTGACATGACTTTGAAACCAAAAAATTATCCCATTGTTTGTCTGTTTCGTGATTGAATACAATTAAATCCTATTATTAGTCACGATAATAGGTATATCACTTTCGACACCCAACGTATGCAGCAATATTTAGATATTTTTTGAAACTTAATAAAATCCATTCTTTTTAATTACACAAACTAGTCTAGACGACCAATTGTTAAAAAAATATGTATATTAAAAAAGAAACACTTACCAAAACGATGTTCGGATAAACATTTTAAAGTATAATCTAAGAATGGCACATAATTATAAAAAAACAATTGATTTTGCCGATATTTTCAAGACCGGCTTGCTCGGCCGCTGAACGGATACAAAAGTAAGGAAAACTGCGAAGGTTCTATACAATTGCAAAATGATTAAAATAATATACGCTATTGTTATTAGTATCTATGTAAAAATTATACATTCTTTAGTATGATGGCGTTAGCTCTTTGCATATTTTTACGTTTTTTTATTTTACTTACATAAATTTATAGGATATATTATAAATCCGTAAAGCCAGAACGTGATTGTATTTTAAAGTTTTATTTGTTGTATCAAAAAGATTAGTTGTGTATATTTTAATGCATATTTTTATAACATTAATCATTTTACTCCAAATCATCCTCAGGGGGGATCAGAATAAAATAAACCACTTATAGCCATTCGAGTTATGATTCGAAAAACTGTGTGCCCAGGTATATTTGTTTTATACAAGGTCGTCCATAATACGACTGATTTAATAGCTCAATTAACGTACTTAAATATAAAACAAACCAGGTAGTCTTTGACCACAACAGCCAAAAAATTGTGTTAGTGTCAAACGCACACAATACTGTTAAGAGTCCTCTCATCAATCGCTTTTTTTAAGATCTCAAATGCCTAAAAAAATATTGTACCGGTTTGGTCGATCTGAGAGGAAAAACATTTAATCATTTGGTTTAATTAATCAATGCTGTATGAAATTCCAAAAATCATACTGTTGGTAGAAGGTCTACGAATCCTGGAAGGATTCCTTCCAGATCCTGCACTTATAACTATTATAAATTCCTTCATCAAAGACTTTAAAATGATATTTATTAGTAATAAATAAAAGGCAAATTAGCAATTTTTACATAATCAGTCTCCATACATTCCGTTTTTTATATCGTTAGATTAGATAAGAAATTTTTAACGTGGCTAAAGAAAGTTTATACTTAGTAAGAATTGCTGCTCTAGGCTTTTAAGTAATACGGAATTGGCTAAGTAATGACCTACTAAAAAGGAAGCATAAATAGGATAGTAGGATATTGTCATTTCTTCAAAAACCAAAACCATAAATATACACGGCACCATTGAGCTGGCACAAATTAATAAAGAATAACATTTCAAGACAAATTCACATAGCACCAATTTCGTACAAACTCGGCTTTGGCTAGAACATCTTTTCTGACCAAAAACAAGCACAGTGCAAACATAAAGCCTCTTTGGATGTTATTATAAATTTTACTAAAGAATACTTTGGCTGCTACGAAATGGGCCTTGATCTAAAATACGATAAAGACACCAAATTTTCTAACGTCGTGAGTGCTTAGAAAACGATTTCGTAAAAAAACTACGTCACGTGTTCATTGATATTACAAACTTTAAATTTCACTATATTTGACAACTTAACTTAAATTACTTAACGACCTTCAATTGCGCTATAATTACGCACTTAGCCATATCTTTAATGTTATGGGAGGGAAATTGGATCAAAAATGAAGGATCTCCAAAACATAAAACGTCCTCAGTTTTGGAAGAGCTAATAATTATCACAATTTTATCCATTGTATGTTGTTAAGTACCACTAAGTATATGTTACTTTAGTATTACAAAAGAAAGAAACGATTAGGATGATGATTTCTGCTTTAAATTGTTTCTTGTTATTCAATTAAAAATATGGCGTAATATTTTATAAAAATAAAATTAAGGTAGGAAATCGCCTTACAATATTTTTTATAATAGTAAGTAATTTTACAAGGTGACAAACAGAAATGTTGATTTCGCCCTACCATAGTAAGCGCTGCGAAAGAGCTCACCTTGGAATATATTTTTTTAAAATGAGATAAGCTTACAAAATGTGAATAACCTCACTTATATCTCGGAAAGTAATTGGGTATATTGAGGTCCTTGGTGTCAGCTGTGGTTGTTTCATAATCAAAACCCGGAGGTGGTCGTGACTTGTGACGTAGATTCGATAGTTGCTTATATGGCTGTTCCGTTCCATTGCGATTTGTGAATAATAAACTTTTGTTTAAAGAATGAAACATTGTTTTAAAATATATACACGGTTTCTGTAATAAGAACAAATACCGTTTTTTCCAGGTTTCAATACACGGATGCTCGACTTCTATATTAAAATACTCTAACGATGATTAGTCGTACTGAGATTAAGAAACATTAAAGTTGTTAATAGTCAGTATGTCTACAGATATGTCTGTAAATTTTGCTTTTACAGGATAATTAATATTTCGTAACCAAAAACAGCTTAATAAGTGTAGAAAATTTTATTCATATGCGTGTGCTCTGAAGTATTGTATCCATGGGCGGCGGTAACACTTTACATCAGTTTGCCGCCTGTTTTATAAAAAATAAATCTACTAAAACCAATCTGAACATAAGGCATTAAGCTCTGGGGATCAGCAAGTGATTCAGTTACTAATAAAATTTAAAGAGCCGAAGATTAGCTCCTTAAACAGTTTGCCAACTCACCCTGGTTTATAAGGAAGGAGGTTCACTACTACCTGAACATGACAATGATGAAACAGGAAATCAAGTGGTAAGAAAGAAAATGAAATAAATATAAAATAACATTTATTTAAATATCTTCTAAATAATAAATATACCAAAACTAGAGAATCTTCTTCACTAATCACTTACTCTCGATAAATACCGTAACCTACTTCGCACATATCAACAGCGTGGCTAAATGTTAGAATCTGATACAAAATGTGTATACACCATAGTCCATATCAAATTTAAATATTTTAAACAGATTTTCTTTTCTTTGGCACGTCAATATGATTTATTAGTTTAATTATTACAGATCAATTCTCTCCCTATATGTTAGGTTAGTTTATAAAAATAATTCAGTGAAAAACATAAAAAGTTCTGGTTAATTGAAAATGGTTGTACTAGTTTTGATGTTCAACACACTTGCCACAAGTAAATTGAAAAATATACCTAAATTGTATTAAGAATATAAATTAACATTTAACATTTATAATGTGTTTGTATCAAATATTCATGGTTTTCATTTTAACAGTTCATTCTCTTGCTGATTTCAAAATCTAACAATAATAATTACACTGAAAAACGATACAAATTAACCTATTATATTTATAAACATTAAACTGTCAAAACCACCAATGAAGTTTAAAAAATTGATCAGACATATTGTATATCATAAGCAGATTTCATTAAATATCAGGTACAGGAAATCCATAAATTCAAAAAAGCAACTATCTACTAACTATCATCCATAAAAGCAACTATAAAGTGAAACAATAAATATTCACAAACAAATCAGAATATAGTTTTCTAAATAACACATAATTGAATAGTATGATAATAAATACAGAATATAACTGAAGAAGTGTTTAATAACATTCAGAGTGCTTCGTTAGCTTCTTTTAAAACTTGTTTTATTTCTTCAAATACAATTTCATTTGAAAATGCTATAATTCCTTCCTTATTGCAGTACACTTGTGTATCTAAATCCGGAGGATCATTATATTTCACAGCAGAAAAATCTGTGAAGTTGAGTATATCACCTCCCATTGATGATAAAATACTATGTGGTCCGCATGTATCCCATCTAAATGTTGTTCCTTTTGAAACAATGTATGCTGCAGCTTCACCTATAAGGAAAGTATAGTGATATGATAACCAAGCTTTCGGAATTGCGACTATCTGTTAACAGCCCACAAGGTTAGTATACAACTGTTTCTTTATGAATTACATCACAAGTTATCTGAACCTTTTGAGAACAATATGAATAAAAATATTACAATTTGTCTCAGTTTAAATATATAATTAATATACTATAATTTTTTTTTTACAGTACCTAGAGCAACTTTCAGCAGCTTATTGCCAGCTCCTGGCACAGATTGTATCTCCCAACCAAAATTCTTAAATTTCTTAATTACATCCTGGTTTTCTACATTACTCATCAAAATAGTTTTCGTTGGTAGAGAAATACTAGTTTCATGAGAACATAATTTCAAATCACCATAATTAACACCCCATATAACCCTTCCTTGACCTCTGAAATTAATTTAAATATATTAGTTGCATTTATTATAACAATTTCCTTTATCTTAAAAATGATCCTAATCATACAAATACCACATTTTGAAAATATTATATAAATGAAAATATTATCAAAATACCCATTATAAAATGGCTGATTTATTACTCCAACAACAGGCTCTCCAGTAGATATTTTATAAGCTCCTATAAGAACTGTGACATTTTGAAGACCATGACCTGGTTTAGCTTCTCCACGGACTCCAGCAATAAACTCTGCTGTACCATCTGCAATCAATACAATCTAGACTTCAAAATTATAGTCACAGTTTAAGTCATACAAGTAAATATTTATTATCAATATTATGCCCCTTTTATTCAAAAGATATAAAATTTCTATAAAATAGTCTTACCAATTGGATCAATCCAGACACCTAAATCTGAATAGTCAATTTGCAATTCATCAGGAATAGATTCAAATTTCATGTTGTCAATATCACTATGAGCTGCTTCAGCCATACATTTGGATGTCTCTTCAGGTAAAATAGTATTAAGTAAATCAATTGTTTCTTGTAAGTTATCTTTCAAGGAAATATTAACACCACCTATGTCTGAGCATTCCTCGCCTCGTACGTGATCTTTAAGCTCAGGAATATAGGACGCTATCAACGATTTGGCCGCTTCTTGGGCCAATACATCGGCAATAGTTTTGAAATCTTTATCAAATCGTGGATTTGCATCATTGCTTTTCTCAGCTATAAAAATGGAGTCGTTATTGATGGAACATGATCGAGCAATACGCGCAGCTTTTTCTGAAGCAAAAATTAAAATCTCCAAGATATTTGACATTTTAAGGTCTCGTTTATCATGTAAAATACAATTATACAATTCTATGAACGAGATGTTCTTAACCACCACCTAGAATAAAAGGTTCTACCCTATAACTAATTTAATAAAGATACAACTGTTCGGATTCGACTAAGTTTCCTTTAGCGCGATCGATTTAGGTGTTTGAGTAGGGTGAGGAGGAAAGAGGGTGTAGACCTTGGCCTTTAAGGTGAGTGCAGAATCAGCGTTTTCGGATTGTTTTTCTCATGGGGATGATTGTTTTTGTAAGATATTATTAATAAATATATTTACAAATGATTGAACTAGGTTAGCTCCTTACTGTGGTGTATGAGGCATCCCGCATCATTTTACTATTTACATTTGCGTTGTTGTGTGAACGAAGTGATTGACTAGACGTATGCGGGAAGAACTAGCGTATAAACAGCTGTTCACTGTCATCCAACTTAAATTTTAAATGTAAATTTAATGCTGTGGTCTAATATTTAAATAGAATTGTTAAGAGGTTAAGTGTAGGTTTAAAAAAAAATCTTAGTACATCAACACCTAATTTTATTTACATTTCCATTATAAAATTCTCATTAACTCATCTGTCATCGGCTTAGTATTTGTCAAGAGCGCCGTCGGTATTTTATAAATAAATATAACAATAAAAAACTTTTTTACTTATTATACACAATTTAATTTGGTACCACAATTTAAAACAAAATGGTATTCAGAATTTGATAAATTATCATATTATATTATTTAACTAGTAAATTGCAATTTGATACTGGAACTTTAACTGGCCATCCTCTTACCAGGAGTACAAATCTATTATCTTTGCATTTTATAATAGATTATACCCATTCATTCACTAGATGACTGGGAATCAGAACTTCGACTTTTCTTTTTCTTCTTCTTTTTACTTTTTTTTTCTTTGTGAGTTCTTTTCTTTTTCTCCTGAAAAAAATTAAACTATAAATAACTAAATCATTTTATGTTGTTTTTGATTATAAAAAAAAAACATTACTATTTTACTGGTATATATTTATGTACTTTAGTGTTTCCTGACCCATTTTTTTATCCTAATTAACTTTTTAATTTAATCTTTTTGACATTTATAAAAATTAAAAAATCAATTTATGAATTGACAATATACATATAATAGTGCTGGATTGTGATCTAACCTTTTTGATCTCTGCAACAGGTTGAATTTGTACACTTGGTGCACAGCCTTCTGTTCTGATGGAAGCTGTAATTTCATCCAGCTTCGACATCTCAGCATTAGGTGCTTTGTATTGTTCACAATGGTCAACTCTAATAGTTCTTCCTAATATCTGTTGGCAGATAACATACATTAGATTTGACTAATTCACTGAAAATAAAGTTTTTCTAAAAAACAATATAAATCAATTACCTTAATCCCATTTAAATTATCTACAGCTAATATAGTTGATCTTTGATCTTCATAACAAATAAATGAAAAACCTCTCGATTTTCCAGTTGCTTTATCTCTTACTAAATTAATATTAACAATTTCTCCATACCTGAAAATTTATGACATGTAAAGAAAATCACCTGAATAATGACAACTTCTTACAATATATATCATTAGGATAATATTTTAGAAATATATATATGAAATATAAGAAAAAAATATAATCCTTACTGTGAAAACACACAAATAATGTCGCCTTCTGTGAGATCATAAGGCAGTCCACCGATGAAAATCCATGCACTGTTTTTGTACTGATCATGCCAAGAACTTTTCGAATTTCCTGATAGTTCGCGTTCACTGAGCTTTAGAACGTTCTTAACATTTCTGAAAGTAAGTATTAGGGCAAACGTTTTTTTATGTTTCAAATATAATGGTCTGTATTTATAAAAATACTCACGTCATAGGATTCATGTTTAGTGAAAAAATACTTTTACACAAGGTATTTAAAAATATATCGTTAATTAATACGATTACTTTACATATCTATATAATTAAATTTAAAGATTTAAGAGGTTATTTTCCGAAAGTATAATCACTTCGTTGAAATTCAGTTGGTGTTTTTATTATTATAAACCATAGAGAAATAATATATACAGGTTATAAACAGGGTACCCATAGATGATGAATGTCTATTAAATTGAAACATCAAGCCATTACCAACTAGACTATAAATCTGTATTTCACAGTCGAGACTTGCTCAGTCTGTAGCATATCCACACACCATTTCTTTGGAGACTTTATATGCGATTTTTAATTCATATGCGGTCATATAGCTCAGTACTGGCAGTTAGAGTGTTCAATGACCCACCGCTGCAAAGACAGGGTCAGGAACAATATTCCACTCTAATACTAAGGCAGTAAAAGAAAATACGATATAAAGGGCATAGAATGTCTTAAAATCTTGATGTAATAGTTAATCTGTGGTTGATCACAATGGTCATCAGCTATTCTGCTAACATTAGTAATCTGTGAGCTATTGAAATTTTTTCATTTGATGTTTTTAGTAAGACCACAGTAAGATTAATTAAATTTTTCTGTTATCGCATATTGACTATATTGAATATTTTACTGTTTCCTTTGTGAAAGTTTTTAGTTTTTACTGTTCAAATGGCAACTCCAACACCTGACCCTCCTGAACAATACGACCAGGTAAATAAAAAATGTTTGTTGATTGTTTGGAAAACAACTATATACAATTCTTAAAAAATGTTACTTCTAGTTCGAAGACGATGAGTCTGAACAACAGCTGGGAGCTACAGCATCTGGGCGCAAACGGCTATTTAGTAAAGAACTTCGATGTATGATGTATGGCTTTGGAGATGATCAAAATCCATACACAGAGAGTGTAGATTTCCTAGAGGATCTTGTTATAGAATTTATAACTGAAACTACACATAGGTATTGTTATTTTTTAAAGAATCAAATGCCTCTTTTTCAGACTGCTTATATGTATATTTATATTTATTCAGGTAACTTAGGTGTAAGTAAAATCATTTGCAAAACAAGTCACCTGTCTCCCTCAACTATTGCCATTTCTAAAAATTGTTACGTGACTAAATAGATCTACATAATTTAAAATATAATTTTATAACAGTTTACACATTGTACTCTTACAAATCTCAAGATTTATTTTGAATATGGATTATTTTCAGAGCTATGGAAGTTGGTAGACCAGGTAGAGTTCAAGTAGAAGATATAATTTTTCTTGTTCGTAAAGATTTTCGTAAATATGCTAGAGTTAAAGATCTTCTTACAATGAATGAAGAACTAAAGAAAGCTCGGAAAGCTTTTGATGAAGTTAAATATGTTGGTAAGTATTGATAGATTTCACTAAACATATTATGGATGTTCATTTTTTTAATAAACATTTTAACAACTAAACCCAGCATTCTTATATTATAGAAGATCAACAATAGTATTTGCAGTTCATGTGATGCCCATGCTTCTAGAGTGATGCAAGTAATTTATTTTTTAAACACATTGCTTTTGTGTTTTGCACAATGTTACTAATTGTTACTTAATAAATAGTATGTAAAAGGAGAATAGCTTGTGACTAACTATAATTCAACGTATAATGTATAAAATAAATAAATTATATGGGATTTAGTAGGATTATATTTTATAGTTGTCTTGTTTAAAAAGCTAAAATGTGTAGTGTTTGTAGAACTAAGTTTATTTATATACATAATTTGAAACAACTTTTTTTTTTCAGAGTGATAACCTTAAATAAAAGATGGACCAAACATGTAAGTGTTGCTTATGAAAAACTATTAAATATTTTATGAATATTTCTAATTTTGTTTTTTCTTTAGTTATTGACTGGATGCGGATGAATCATTGCTGTCCTTCCATTCCTTGGCATGAAGTACTGTTGCGGAAAATAATAAAAGACTTTTTGTATTAATATTATTGTTTTTATTTACTAAGCAAATACATCACATTAAAATAGACCAGAAATCAGCGTGAATATCATGTGGTAAAATTTTTAGATGAAGGGCACAATTATTATTTTATTGCAGAATCCTGAAAAGGGGGGGGGGGTGGTTACTTTTAAACGCGGACCTTTTTTGATTAAATTTTGTATGCATTAAACTGACTCACTATATTAACATAACAGGTACAATGTATCTCACAAAAGGATTTTTAAAAGTCTATTGTTCTATTGGTTGAGGATGTTGCCATATTCATGAAAGAGTATGTGGTCGAAAATGTGTAAAAGCTGAAAGACGCTTCTATTGACTGATGGGTTTTAGATGTTCTAGCCAAAGAATAATGTAAAGAAATGTGTATATGCGTTTCTAGGGCAAAAGTAAGCGAAAACATTACTTTTGCAGCAAAGTGCAAATTGATTTTCTTTAATGGAATGTGGTCCTGGTACTCCTGGTTCCTTCAGATTAAAATATGGAAAAAAATACCAATTTAGTAAATAACAAGCACAGACAATTTTGAATACTTTATTGAATTATCCAAGTCAAAATATACAAAACAATCTTATATCATCACACATATCCTAAAAGTGCAATAACAATGTATTAAACACAAAACATATATATTATAAGTAGCACAAAGCTTGTACTATTGTAAAATTCTATTAAACACTACACTGTATAAATATTAATAACCTACATGAAACATTGTAAAATATGGATTCAACATGTCAGATATAAATAGGTGTAAATAAAATATTTTCAGGTGACTAGACCTGTTAAAACAGCCAAACTCCACTTTGGTTTTAGAATATATTCACAACAATTAGGTCAACATATTAAGATTATTATAATAAATAGGCCTGTGTGGCAGTGAATGTACTATACTATATGTTAGACATACTCAACTCTAAAAACTTTAAAAATCCTTAATTAAGAAGAAAAGTAGAAGCAAGTACAATCTTAAAACACTCCTTTGAGGAATGCATCCAAATTGTGTAAAGGCCTTATAAGGAAGATCTTAATTTGAGCCCCTACATACAAAAATTATAAATATCTAAGGACACTTGAAAAATTAATGTTTACAACATTATAAATATGAATGGGAACAACACGATAAGGTTCAATACAACAATCTCTAGAACAAACAGGTATAAATTAGTTTAAACTAACAAATAGGAAAAAAAGGCAAGCAACTTTTTGACATTAAACTGTGAATATGAATAATGATACTTACCAATAACTATGTTAATCATTAATAAACAGTCGGTTTGGTTGTAGCACCAGACAGGATTGTGACAACTTTCTACTTTGGTAAAAACTACACTAATTCATGCTGTTTGATTATAATTTCTAAAATATTTTCATGTGACGAAATTCACATTAATAATCACAGTATATGTAAGGCCATTCACCTGTGATCTTTTACTCTATTATGGTCCCTATTCGTGCTATTCTAATCTGTCGGTGGCTCCATGGCAGCGATGATAGTTTTCATAACAGCGGCAGCAGTGAGCGCGGCGTGCGCTTGCCATTCTTTTCCACGGGTACCATCGCGGTAGTCCGATATGCCTAGAAAAAAAATTAAATTTTGAAAAATTTTAGTAATATCAAATCATATTCGTCATACTCTAAATTCTCATGTAATTGTACATATGTATATACGTTACTCGTATTGTAATATAGTTATAAGTTGTTTCTTTAACATAATGTAATGTTTGAGAGCATAATTATATTATAAAAAAAATTCTCTTGTCCCTTAATAAATTCCATGAATAATAACAATCGCGCTACTTATTCATTATTATTATAATAATAAACTATGCTAAAAGATTACCTGAGTTAATTTTCAAAAAGCGTTACACATCATAGAAAAATTGGATTTTGATAGATTGTAATTTATTGACGACCTCATAGTAGCAGCATTCAAGGTTCTCTAATGCACGCATTATATTAACTAACCTCTAATAGATATAAAGCAATCCTTCCGATTGCCAACAACGCTGTCCAACACGGCGTCTAGTTCGCAATCATAGGCCAAAGCGCGCGCGTGACTCGCGAACGCGGCCCTCACTTCCCCACCGCACGCAACGGCACGTCCACCCGCCACTGGCGCGCAATGTACGCGGGACTCACGGCTGTATCGATTATTAACTTATTAGTAAATCACAATCATATTTATTTCTAACAATTTAGTTATAAATGTGGTCAGTACCAGATTTTTACTTACAAATAAACACTGTAAAAAAAGAACTTTAAGAAAAATAGTTATGATATTATATGAAACTAGGCATACATCGGCATGGTTCTTAAAAAGATATTTATAAATACAGCGATTACTATAATTAATAGAATCAGGCGTTACCTTGCGAAAGTCCATAATACAAAACCCTAATAGACCAATATGTAAGCAATACTCCGCGACAAAACCCACAACCACTCGACGTACGTTTGCCCCGACACCGAGCATCCTCGGAATTTGCCTCTTCGAGCGCTGTTAGAAGATTGCTTACATATTGGTCTATTAGGATTTTGTACAGCGATTCTTTAAAACATAGAAATTAAAAAAAAAGTGGCATTTGTAACCGTATCAATTCTAAATAAAATATTCATACGTTTGCTCTCCGGCTGGTGCAGGGTGCGACACTTCTATGAACGCTCCATCTCCAACATCTACGCAGAGGCGGTCTGTGCCTTGCTCAGGCGCCTCCCAGCGACCTGGCATGCCCTTGAGTCGCTTTAAGCCTGGAAACAGAAAAAATTGCTTTGAAACCGCAGTTTGAAATTGCAGTGCGACAGGAAAGATAATTCAAGGCTCTGAAAAAAAGTTTTTAAGATCAATACTGTTACAAGAATTCCATGTTATATGTATGAATTGACGTCCAGTACCTTCTTGTACGTATGTAGTCCAAAGGCCATTTGATCGAGCAACCCTCTGAGCTAGTTCTTGCAACAGGAAATTCATTGGTTTGTATGGTTTAACTTCGTAATCCCATCCGCCTTTCTCGTTACGCTCTGCTTTTTCGCAAAACACGTATACATATCTGAAATTATATATTATCTCATTCTTAAAGCGTATCGATTCTACGAGGACAAAGGCGTCACGGCCCCTTTATTTTAACTTAATATAAACCAATATTCGTACTATTTCGTTCAGTTATGATAATTAATAATTCAAATAAATCTAGCGTCATAGTTATTTGATTAACATGATACCTGAATACATACAAATTAATATAATTGAATACAGGAAGGGCACCATAAGGTTTTATTTGTCGATGTTTACCAGTCGCGAGATAATAAAATACTCATATTGCCATATAACTTAACGAGGCTTATTAGGAAAATCACAAGAATAACTTATATAATATTTATTTATAGCCCTCCCTGGAACAGATAACAATATAATTAATATATCGGTTGTTATGAATGAAATACGAGGTAATTTCCAATAAATAGACCGTAGACTATGACGCAAATGACCGTATGGAATCAGCACTAATTACCAATTAACCTGACAATTTGAGGTTAATAAGCTCACGGTGGTATTAGGGCACTATTGTTTAATTTTCATATTCTCCTAATGGTTCACTATTATAATTATTGCTTGAAAAGTTGAAAAGCGGAAAAGTCGATAGTTTACAACTAGTACAAAACATAACGCAGAATAGCGCGTAATGTGGAATTCATTTAATTCTTATGGCAACACTAACAAAAACTGTTGTATTTTAGGCGGTTAAATTGTAGGTCAAGCCTTATATGGCGTCACCACGGATGAACCGTTAAATTCGTAAAAACCTTGACAGTACTGTGTTAAGAATTCTTAACGACAACGCGTAGAAGCAATACGCGATACATGTTATTTACGAAATGCCTATTTGTCAAAGACCTTTCGAACCGAATAACATTATATAAAAGCCTGACCAACATCCTAAGATAGAAGATATGTGTATTTTTAATACTCTATTTATATTTTATTATTGTGCATAAGTGCATCTAGTTAGATTCTCATTAAATAATCATATCACTAATTGCGATAATTAGATTTTGAGTACGTTATAATTTATTTCTAGTCAAGGCTATAAGAAATTTTTAAAAAGGTTTGATTATCAAGTAAAAAACGATATTTTTTATAGGCACTATTAAATAATTATTTTAGCCCCGTTAAATGCTAGTGATTTTAACTATCTAACGTCTGCAAAGTTTTAGTAATAGGATTCCCGATTTAATGTTTTGGCACGGAAGTCTAAAAATTACGGCGCGTATTAACCCACGGGGAAACTGCAGGTGACATTCCGAGAACGTGACACCAATGAAACTAATTTCTACATTTTATACAAGCTGAGTCATAGATCTTAGATCCTTGTTTATTTTTATTTACATATTATCTCATACGAATGTATGCTACATATTAATTTTCAGGAGGAAAACCGTAAATAAGTGTCTAGTACGAACTACAGATGGTGCTATATACATATAATACGGTGGAGGTGGTTTTGTAAGAATATTTGCAACTTGGAAACCTTTATGATACTGAGAGTACAATTATCAAATTATAGTTAATTTAATGCCGGTAATTTTATAACGGATAATAGAGAATTTTTTTATGATTATAATAATGTAGGTTTTATTCCTACCGAGATACTGGTTGAGTTTTGCCATATTAAACCCCTTTTTAAATTGTAAAATTAGTAAAAATTGAAAATTAGTAAATATTCGGTAGTGACTCACTTCGAAATGCAGATTAAGTTTTAACATATCCAACGAAGATTGTTATGGCGTGCTAACTTATAAAAATATATAGACTAAATACAATTTAAAAAAAATACTACAATGGGTCACGTGAATAGAAATGGCAAAAATGTTCTAGCCGTAAAAGTACCAATGTCGATTAGAACGTAAAATTCGCTAGATTGTAAACTAAAATATTCACAAACAATTTTGACAAATTAATTAGAGTAGTCGTATAGGTCTGAATGTTTTAGAAAAAAAAAATCATGTGTACTGCACGTGTTTGTGACAGTCGCAGTGCTCTTAATTTTGTATTGAATGATTTTAAAAGTATCATATACTTATCAGGCAAATCCTGCGCAGGAGTGGAAACCACAACATCACCAAGCCGCACGTGTTTCTTATAATCTGTATAGTGCGGTACGCCGCCACCGACGCCAACCAAGAATACGTATTCCACCTAAAACAAACATCTAATTTTAAGATCGAATAAATTAGAAATGTTTAATATTCACAATGTAAACACTCATGCCATTCTTATGAGTAACAGCTGTCCAAGCAATATTTTTGCAATGGAATTTCTTAATGTTAAGAATGAGATAATAATTTATGTTTTTCTCTGTTAGCAAAAGGTAGTTTTGCGTTACACTACAGTAGCCCCTATAAAGGATCCGTCTTTCCAATGAAGAGATTGCAATTGAAAATCTCCCGAAATCGTCACCTGATAGGATTAATAATCATTTCAGAATCAAGTAATAGAAGTGGGAAAGGATTTTTTTAAGTCAATTGTATCATTTATTTATTGTATCATGCCTACATTGCATAATAACTAGCTGATCCGGCAAACGTTGTTTTGCCATACATGTGATTTCAATTTTCAATTAATTATTCGAATATTATTTAATATTTGACACTGCGATGGTAGCGCCGTCTGTCGGATCCAATGTAAAACATTCCAAAATCAACAACTACTAATAAATTAAAAATTAATTAAAAAAACATTGTCCAGACAAAATTGTGAATCTCAACCATTCCCAGATACCCTTGAACACACACAAAAAATTTCATCAAAATCGGTCCATTCGTTCGAGAGAAGTTCAGTGACATACACACTCACAGAAGAATTATATATATAAAGATTAAAACTGGGATATATGCCTAGAATTTGCGTACAACAGTGCGCTAAATCAACGAACATTACCTACGCTTCAATATAATTACAACAATAAGAAATACTGTATTTCAAGGTCGTTGTGAAATGAATTACCGCTTCATTGTAATAAGCAATACAATAGTTATTTAAAATTTTTATAATTTTACATAAAGCACGTTTGGAAGATATCTTTTGCCATATGGCCGATTGGAATGTAATATTAAATCGACTCAGACAGCTTGGGTTATTTTAGTAGGAATGCATGTGCGCAAATACGACTTTGATCGATTTTTATATTACCTACTGTCTGATTCATTAATTTATTTATCAAGGAATAGAAACAGTTTTTCAACATTTCAAACTAAATTGCAACTTCTACTTCTTCTTCTTACTTACTATTGCTTGTCTCCCATTCCTCACAGACAAGGTATAGGACGCTTTATTCATATATAAAATGCTTATTAAGACACGAATTAATATTGAAAATTAAGTGTATCAAGGACGGCTTATTATAAACTAAACAATGAAAAGAAAACTAATAAAATTGATGTCAGCAATAACAATATGTATGTAAATTTTGCACTACTAGAACATCCCCGTTTTAACTCAACATTGTGGCTTGATAATTCAATAATGTTCGTTTTAAATTTACCGGCGCCATTTAATATTAAGGAAATTTATTTATGTGTTCTAAGAACAAATTTTAAGTATTAAAAAGGCAATATGTATGATTAGCGCCCATATGGAATCCCCCGTACTTTAAGTCGAGGAAAAAGGTCTCAGGTTATTTACAAATTTGAACCAAACACGAAAATATATACAAGCACTTAAATCCATCTATAAAACTTCGGATGATATTTTTATACATTTTATTTATATACAATCTCCTATTATAGTTTATTGTTTATGACTTGCTTAAATCTGTATTGCGGTATTAAGCTTAAGTTTTTTTAGTGTTTCTTTGCGCCTTTACTATTAATAAATATTTATCTCTTTTAATGAACAGATTATTAAATTTATAATTTTACCTTCTGGAAAATTCCAAGCAGTCTAGTAGTTGTATTTCCAGCAGCAGTCATAGCTTCCCTGGTACGTCCCACTGATGGCAATTTGGTGGTAACCACGCGATGCGCGCCAATAGTACCCAAGGTATACACGTTTGACTCTCCTATAAAAATGAATGATGAAATCATATTTTTAAATAAGTCTTCATGAAAATTTCTATTTCGTATATAGTAATTAAATTTCATATAGTTTGTCATACATTTTTCGCAATAAGTCAATATTTTAAAGTATAAGAAACTTGAGTGGATAACATATTTTTCCTCAAATGTGGGAACATTTCCACACCCAAATCTGAATTTCAACTGTACTCAAATCAGTTTAGAGTACAATTTTTATTCAAAAGCTTTAAGACTAATCAGTGAAATGTCATGCAGTATTAAACAAAAATTCTCAATACTTTTATTATATCTTAACCGGTTTTCATTATAATAATTTGCGCCACCAATACGTGACTCACAAAGTAGGTAATATTATTGTAAAATAAAACCGAACAGACCACAATAATCCATTTGAGGTAAAGCACGTATGTAAATGGATATCGCTCGTGTATTAAAGAATATAGATATGTAAAACAATGTTAAAAAGTGTACGGATAGTTGTGCTTTTAATAATGATAATAAGCAATGGAAAAGCGCGGAGTGTGCATAGTGTCCCAAATAAAAGTGAGCCGTCGACATCCTACAATCTGCCGACCGAATTATCAAGCGGAACCATTATAACAATACATGGTAAACTCAGCATTGATTCCAAGTAAGTTTATTGACAGTTTACAAAAACAAGGTGAACGAACGGCTTATAATTATTATGAACCTCATTTGTATATTCAAATCCTGTCCACTGACGTTTTAAATAATTGTGGACTAGTGACATTGTGCAAAATGAGTGTGCTAAGTGACTGAGGTATCTACTGTCTAATTAACTTAGGAACGTAATAAATAGAGTTATACTCAATAGTTATAGTAGGTTTAGTTTCAATAAGATGAAAACTGTATTTTATTTAAAAACAGGCAATTCATTTTTGTTATATAAAACATAATGGCTTGCTCTTATATATATTCGACTGTTAAATAAACAACAATATATACAAGTGGTGGTTTATAATTATTAGATAAAAGAATGTCCTTATTATTTTGTGTAAAAATATTTAGTATTCTCTTATTTCCCCACTTAATTATCGTATTAAATATGTATGTATATAGCATTTCATGTTAAAGTTTGTAACGAATAAATGTCAAACAGGCTACAGATAAGGCTATTGACGAAAAACGGGATTGATTATGCCTGCGGAATGACGTTTGTACCACAAAAGGAAGTCGTTCTACAAGATTCAACGGAATTCCCGTATATTGTTCGACCTACAGAGGGTAATTTAAGATTTTTTTCGTAATTATTTGGTAATTATTTTAAATAGAATATTCCCATCTAATTTCCGGAATCTTGGCATTAGCGTGACCTTATAGCTCTTATAATTAGACTCTCTTAAAAGCTAACCTGACTCTTTGAATCATGCAAATAGTCAATCTACGACAATTTAAGTGTTTGTGAAGCATCTTGTTGCAAGCCCCCGCTCATTCTTACGCGACAGAACAACTTTCGTGTACGAAGCGATAAGTGATTTGAAAATAATACTAGATAAATATTATGTAGGTCAGTTGTAATATCACAGCTGTAGGTGAAAATTTTAACAAATTTCCAACAAACATAACAATAAACATTTTTATAATATTCATGATTGATAGGACTAGTTTGGAAGTTGATAACCTCACGCTTATAGAGTTCTACATTTCCAATCTATTCCGGTTATAAACTTGACAAGGTTAAATAGTAAAGATAACTATATAAAGTAACACTTTAGTTCAACGTGAAATATTGTTCCAGATTCAATCACATACACAATACACATGGAAGCAAGATCGGTTGATCTAACAATGGATGTCATAGAAATGTATTTTGAAAGTGACGACGGAGGTTTACTCACTCTAAACAGTTGTCAAGTAGACTCTCTAAGCAGCATAGAAAAGATTGTAATAAATGGCAAACAGAGTGTTTTAAAAATGACTTTCAATTTCCAGAAGCCATCTTTGAAGTAACCCAGTCATTGACCTTACTAAACATGCAAACGCATGTAATCTCTGTGATATTTTTCTAGTCAATTTATTGTTAGTTTCGGCTGGCCCGTAAAACATTTCTATGTAACTGTATGTGCTTTCTTAAAATAAAACCTTAAATTATTTTATTTTTCTATAATTTATTTTATATTAAGCTCAAGGTTACGATCTTAATTTTGTCTGTTAATAAACATTTATCATAGTAAAGAGGATTATGTCCTCGTTTCGATTGTACGCTCTTGAAGTAAAGGATAAGGAAAGATAAGTTATGTACGTCAATTGCATATGAATAACACGAAGCGTGCAAAATCCTAATAATAATGTTAATATATAACTATAAGATCACGTACTAAAGCTGAAACAATCGACCTTTTATGTCTGTATAAGTGTATTATAAATTTTTCCTCTTTAAATGATCATACATTTAACGACAAGACTAGCCTGCATTTTTTGGTTGAGTACTTTAATTGCGCTTAATATGAATTATATATCTATCTGTATAGATATGCTATCAATTCATCAACTAACACGAAAAATATTTAAATTAGAAATCAATGTAATAAATGACTGGTTTTTCCACGATGAAGTTACATATGCATGCCTACCGATAACATTAACGATTATTGCCACTTGGGAGCTCTCTCCGTGAACAATCAGTCTAGGCGTGCCGTGTGGGCGCCAGCTGGCCTCTTCGAAATAAATTTGTAGCTGATAAAACCGCGACTCGCCGTAGTGTGGCGAAGTACGACAAATCATTAAATATGAATAATTAATAAATAAGACAATTAAACGAATACTTAATTAACTAAATTAATAAGGAAAATGTATTAAGCAGTTTTCGTTAGTGTCGTAGTAAAACAATAGCCAGTTTTTGTGCCTTTGTAAGGTTAAGGTGATTTTGTTCAGTTTCAAGGTGTGTACTCTGTTGAGATCGGTAGGTACCAAGATCACTGTTTATTTTCAACATTACGTCACCTATGGTCGAGCTACGTACGTATAGCGCATTCCATCTCTCCTTGATACGCGCTGAACGTTCGTTAGAAGTTAGAAACAGTTAAATTTAAAATATTTTTACAGTATTTATTTTAAAATGCTTAAAGTGTGTTGGGATTGTATTTTTGGGTAAGACTAGTATTTATGAAAGAAAAATTTAGAAATAATGAACGATTTCGATAATTCCTCTCTGTAGATGTAAAATATACTCTGTATCAATGTTTATATTCTACATATTCAAGGAGTGAACTTGAAGTTTAAAATAACAAGCAATTAAAATCCGGATTCTAGGCGAAGTTGAAGCATGCGCATTGCCGCATTAGCTACAAAATGTCAATGTCAATATCTTTAACGATGAATAATAATAATTCGATTCCGTAGCCTCCGTAGGCCGGGATGCCGCTTTCACAAAGTAAAAAAAAAACATCGATTTGAAAAAACTAAAAAATAATTGAAGTTTTGTATAGTTGATTAATTAAATCGTTAGAGATAAATTATAGATATACTTTTTGTTTTTATGTAAATGTTCAGTGAATCAAATCAAAAATTTTAAACCTACTAGAAAACCGGCATAATATGTTGGAATGTATACATATTATGAATTGTGGCCCAAATACAAATGTATTAAAACTGGCCCAAGTGCCAAATAAAACAATACTTTTTGATATATTCGCATGACTTTCAAGCATATATTTTTGAAAATTTAAAATACATATGAGATCTAATTTTAAGATCAAATGAAGCACAGGATGATATTAATGGAAGAACAATAAATGGATATCCACTAGGATCTATGTCACACAGAGAAAACGAAATGGCGTTTAGATTACCAAGACCACTGGAAAATGGAGATATTATAAAAGTTGAGGGAATAATTAAATCGGATGACAGACAAAAGTAAGTTTCATATTTTATATTCGCTATTGTAATTACACTAACTAATCATCAATATGATAACATTTTCCTTAATTTTTTACTGTGTTTCAATACATTATACATAAAGAGAAATTGGCTTTTAGAAAAGAATTTATTTAGAAAGAGTAGATTTTCAATTTGATTGTAGCAGATAAATTTTGGGCATTGGGTAGAATAATATATTGACACATATACTTTAATAAAAACATTACCTAGAATAAAACTTGAAATAAATAATTACAGATTTTGTATAGCATTAACCACAGGAGACAATTACATTGACAAGCACAATGTAGCATGTGAAATGGAAGCTGATTTCCTAAATAACCAATTTGTAATAAGAACAATAGTAAATGGGGAAATATATGATAAAATTCTTGACTCTTCCAGAGGAGACCCTTCACCAATAGATATGTTTCCAGGTAATTTTTTTAATAAGTTTCCAATTTTGTATGAAGTATTTGATACCTATACACTTACATTGCATAAGAATAATCCTGCTATGTTTACTATGTTTTTGTTTACAGATTCAGTACCTGAATTTACATTTGAATTCAATGTAAATGAAGAATATAATCGTATAGACATAAGTGTTGGTATGAGCTTTCTGTATTCAACTGATCTTAAACACAACTTGAGAAATATTTCACATTTAATGTTAAGTGATGACATTTTGAAAGTAAAAGAAATTTGCTTTAAATTTAATCAGAATCAATAGTGTAAAAAATATTGTGTGTCATTTTTGCATTTAGATTACTATTTGTTTAAGTATTATATTAGATTTATTTATTAAATACTATTATAGGTACCATGAGTGAGTTATGTAAGAACCCTGCTTAAATTGTTTCTACCAACAAAATAGCACTAGCAACTCTAGCAAGTACTATTGCTATGCTCACAATACCAATGCATTTTATTGTACTCAAAAGTATTATTAACTTATTTTCTTAAGGTTGAATTTTTCAAATGAGTATTTTTTATTTAAATACTAGTATTATTGTTTCTTATATTGTTGTTGTGTACCTTGGAAATAACTTAGGTAAATATATTTATACTTTCTATTCTAGTATCTTAATTGAACTTACCCTTTTAAACTTTTGCTATAGTAATGAGTTATAATATAAAGTGAGCCAAAACTAAACTAAGCAGGTTAACCAAACACTTCAATTTTGTAACATCAGTATTGATTACTCACCAACTGTTGTGAATCGCACATAGGTCTCCTGATTATCCATCATAGCATCAACCGCCTGCTTCTCACAGTACAAGGCAGTCACTACAGCAATTGTTGGTTGTCGAGATGAACATAATGTTGGCATTTGTTTCACTACCTAAATAATGAATTTTCAATTTTAATATGTTTATTATTAATTATTAAATTTGCATGAATATATAATTTATATGAATATATAATTCATGTACATTGAACAACTGGGTTTGGCTGAAATCAGGCTCTTGGGCCAGATTTTCATAAAAACTAGAACTGCATTATTAGATTTTTTAAAAATTAAGGGCTGCTAGGAATGATGATGCTAGGATGAATTGCTTTTGGGACGAAAATAGGACGACATACTTTTTTAAAATATAACAGAAAAATAAACATTATAGGTCAACCACTAAACCTTTACAAATAACCAAATAACATTGCCAAGGAATTTTTTCATTTTGTTTTAAATGTTTAGGTTAAAATAATAATAGTTCTATGGAGTAGATTCTGCAGTGAGAGATGCCGTATGTAATTTGGAACATGTATTATTGAAATCTGAAGAATGTTATTTAATAGTAGCAGTACCAATCTTGTGGACAAATCTATTTTTGAAAACTGACTGCAAGGAGATGTTTAAATAATATGATATTCAACTGATTAGTGGAATATGTACCTGTGTATCAACACTGTGCTGACGGATGTACAGACCATCTGATATTGGTCTGGTAAGACCCTTTTCTTCCAAAGACTCTAATGCATCTTTTACCTCTGCTTTTGACCATGGACCAGCCCTAAAAAAATGTATATCTCTTCACTCGAAAACATTAATTTGGATTATACTTCTATTATACTATACTTACGTGACAAAATCTTCTACAGTCAATGGGTTTGGGTATGCATTCTCAATCATATCCAATACTTTTTGTTCCGAAAATTGAGTTTGGTTTGCTATACTATCATCAATAAAAGCTGAAATCGGTAATATCAATAAATCCTTCGAAAATTCAATGATTTTACTGCATGCAGGTTTTTGGTTATTGCCGACTATGGTGTGGGTTGCATTATGCGGTATAATCCAAACATTCACAAACTAAATATAGGATGGATATTTGTTTGCTCTTCACCATAATTAGCAAATTTCTATTGGTTGCTGCATAGTCCATTAGTGAGTGTGTATTTACAGGTGAGATGTGGTTTGGACATTTTCATTAAAATATTTAAAATTCTGCTCATGCAGTTGCGACTGTGACTTAGCTTAGGTTTTCAAAGAATTGTTGGTTACAGAGATATTTCAGTTGTTTCTATAGGGTGAATAAAAAAATACTTGCAATATACTTTGGACTAAAAACAATTAGAAAAATCTATCCTGCTAAACAGTATTTTTATAATAAAATTATACACAACTACATATTTTTAAGGCTAAAAAACCACATATTGGTTACTGAAAATAACTGAATAGCTAATGATGTTTGTAGGTGTAATGTATATAAGAATGGACATATTATTTACAAAAATACTAACTAGGTTTTGATTTCATTCAATTAATGTAAATAATAATCATGAACAACAATGGTTAACTGTCTATCTTAAGGTCCATTGATCCCTGTTTGATATAGTTTACAATAATGAGAAGCTCAACTTATATTAAAATTCTTCATAACTATCAAATTTTTACATTTTAGTTGTTGAGATAAGACAAACACGAGCATAAATACACAAACATTCTAACAATCATTGTTTTTTCTATGTTGTTAATAAAGTATATTTTATATGTATGTATCTTTAATCTACTGACACCAATCTGTTTCAAAATATAGTAGTTGACTTAGAAATTTAATTATATACATATGTTTTAAACTTATCTTAAGAAAATAACACAAACTCAATAAGTTAAAATAACAGTTAATTGTAAAACTAAAAAAGCTCATGCATCCAAAATAAAATACCAGATATGTACATACTACTATTACAATACTTGTATACTATATCCTTACACCGTATCACACCATTTGCCTCTGTTTGTATAGGAAAATATTTAAAACATAAGTATGGATTATCTAACATAATACATATTATATTTATAACATCATTTTAAGTGTTTCAGGATGTAGCTTGTCAAAAGACAAATTTCTATAGAAAGATGGTACCTGTGCCTTTGTGACTTAAGTATAAGGCATTAACTAAAGGTCTTGGGTTTGATTTGAGATTGAGATATATCTTGTAAGGAAGGCTGATCTATGCTTACTTGTCATATGTGTTGATGGTTGGAAGTTGTAACTCAATATAGTCATAACATAAGAAAAATTTGTTTGAAAGAATAATAAATTTAAAATAAGGGCTAAGACAAAGTTTAATATTCTATGGTTGTGTAGGATATGCAAAACTTACCAGGTGGTGGAGGTCCTGTTCCTTCCTGTCTTAGCTCCACCTCCAATACTTTTAATTGGTGATATTTGTTCTGCATTAATTTTATTATCTTCTTAATGAAACCAACATAATCTGTAAGATAAAGTTATGTAGTTTGATATACAGGAAAAATTATGTTAAATATTTTCTTAAATAACTCTTGAGTAAGTAATTATATTTTATAAAATAATATTTTTTCAATGTAATTGAGGTCTTGTCTCTTTGTGTTAATTTAAAATATATGTTTGTGTGTACTAAATGTAAGATAAATTTGGTATAAAAATTTTGTTGCATGTCTAGTAAAACTTAACTTGAATATTTATATAATGTATTTATATATAGCATATCATTCAGGACAACTCTTTATCATGTTTCAATGCTAAAGTAGAATACTCCAAAACGTTACAATACAAGTCTGTTTTTTCCTCATTATATTTATACTACAATACAATAAAGTGTGTAGTTTCAGATAAAATGTATATAATATATATTGTCAAAAATTAGGTACCTTTTGGAAAGTCCTGTGGACTGACAAGCTCCCTGAAAAATGCTTGAGCCTCATGTGGACATTCATGTAAAGTGATTTCAGGTTTAAACCAGAACCGTAAGGCTCTAGCTTCTCTCGTGTGAGTTCCATTAGCAGCAGATACCAAATATACACAAAATTCCAACTGTGCATGACAGGGCTCTGACAAGCCATTTTCTGTAATATTGTATTGTATAGTTATTATGTGATGTAAAAATGTTATTTTTCATAATTATTCACAATTTTTGAAACTTATATTTATTTTTCTTGTTGTTTCTGTTAGTAGTATTTTAATAAAAATGATTAGTATTTCATTTTGATAAACACTTACCATAAACTTTTTCTTTGTTAATAATGATCCCAGTATGATCACCACCAGCAACATGAATTTTATCATTTGGTTCAGGTATAGTAACAGCTTTTCTTTCAATCACTAATATGGTAGATGTTGGAGTTTTACTTTTTGGTGTCATTACTACTTTTTCTTCTATTTCAGCCATTTTCAATTCTTTTTTCACCTACGCTTCTCTATTCAATAAAAAAATTAAATATGATACAGTGAGATCAGAGATGACTCATAACTTCGTCCTTTTCGAGGCAAACGTCAGGTACATCGAGCTTTTACTAACTTAATAGGAGCCAAGGTTGATGTTTATACACACGCAAGCACGGCTATACATTATACACGGCTATATATTATATTAAGTCCGCAAATTGTTTAATCAATTTTATTATTATTGACAGAATGAAATTTAGGGCGGAATGTGGAGCACATATACAAACAATATAAATAAACTAAACATATTAGAATATAATAATTTATACTTACAATATTTAGTAATATTTTCAAGCGTTATAAAATTAGCTTAATCACTTTAGAAAGGTAAATAATTAGTTGTAATAATGTAATCAGACAAGAGGAATTTAAATTATTTTGTTTTCATAAATGAATCCTTTGCCGCTTGACTATTTTACTCTATAGTCCAGGGTTGCCAGCTCGAATTTTGAAAAAGACAAAAAATCTATGAATTACCACCCACCATTTAAAAAAGTTTGCTACTTTCAGTCATCATCAATTTGTTTAAATTATTATTTTTTTATTATATATCATTTTCAGACAAATTAAATTTATACATACATTTATTAAAAAACTTAAAGTGTTCCTGCGAAGGCTCGCGATTTTTTTTAAGCCACTTTTCGTATAAAGTAACCCTGAGGGAGTCAGTGTGAAGCCTGTTTATTATCTTAGTTTTCATCAAATTTATCGCAGAAAACAGTCGCTCGACATTCGCACTGCTATGTGGCTACTACATACACACACAATCACGTCAAATTTAACATAATATAAATATAACCCATGTCACATGACTCATAAGTCACAGACCACAGTTCTATAGAATGGACACACTGTTTTTAAAACGAATGGCGCGGTGTGTTGACTGTTGAGTGCCATGGCGAGGGGTGTGAGTTAGTATGAAACGGGACGTTTATTAACTTTTTTTCGCGAAAGTGAAGGTAATTATGCCCATTCAGTCTATTTTGAAAATTTGAACAATTTTGATAGAAAATACGTAGAATCTGGGACTAGTTCGTAAGTTTGCAAGAAAGGCTTAAAGTACGTAGATCTACGTAAAAAGACGTAGAGTTGGCAACCCTGCTATAGTCTATATTTTCAGTTTACGAATGATCTGACGTAGTGATGGGTTGGAGTTGATTTAACTCAAGTGGCACGTGTAGCTTTACTCACACTCGAGTTAAAATTTTGACAACTCGAATTTTTAGTGACTCGCGTCGACTGGAATAACGATTGAGTTACGTTTCTTGATTATATATGAAAGGTTTCGAAATGTATACGTTCTGATAATGGATGAGAATTTGTTCAAAATAATTTACTGACTAGATAAAGTCTGTTGGTATGAAACATCAAAAGACGGTAACTTACACACCACAACAAAATCGGTGTCTCTGAGAGAGCGAACAGGACAATTCTGGCAAAGGTGACAACTTTATACAAAGCATACTTAAGTATATATTATAGTTATAAGTAATAAGCGAGGAATTAAAATCATTAAATGAAAATATAACATGGGTACTTACCGATCTGCCAAGTAATAAAAAGCCGATAGAGCATAAGTTGGTTTAAGGTAGTTTTATAATTCGCACGATTATGAAAGAAGAATATAAAATTTAAAGCTCGTTTAGTCGCTAAAGATTTCACGCAAATAGCTGGAGTTTATTATATCAAAACGTATTCTCCTGTCGACAAAAGTTCTACCCCACGTATTTTATTTTCGTTTGCAGCTGAATATAATTGGAACATTGATAACTAGGATAAAACAACTGCATTCGTTTACGGTAAGCTAATGGAAGACAGTTGAGGGGTAGGAAATGAAGCTTTAGCGATCACTATATGATTTTGAAACAAGCATCGAATGCATGGTATTGTCAAGTTTATAGTGCTATGTTAGGATTAGTCTTTAAATACTGGATGTAAATAAGATTATGTAAAATTATAAAATTTATGTTGTTGTGTATGTAGACGCTATGATTTTGTTTTATGACAGTGCGAATGAAATAGTCAAAGGGGTTGACAAAGAAATTTATGCTTATTGATCTTAGGACCCTCCTAGCTTGTTCTTGGTATGAGATTAACGAGAGATGATAAGGGAATTAGTGTCGCAAAAAATTCTAATAGCCCAATTTATCAGCAGTACTCCGTGAAAACCCTCAAACACTTGACGCACGTTTCGCGTCGAAAGTTAAAAAATTTGTTGTTGTTGTGGTTAGCTGTTTATTATAGTAATAAAACATACAAACTATATTGAGTTGTGATGTGAGAACAAATACATGTCACACTGTGACAAAAATAATTAAACAAGTCTGGCATGTATATAATGTATCACACATTGGAGAACATCTTTTTAAGTTTCGTCTTCCACTGCACACATATCTTGCAACACACTATACGTTATTGTATGTTGACTAAACCCCCAAGACTAAAAATTTCTCCTAATGATGTTATCTATATGCAAAAGAAACTTTAATTTATTATCCAAGATAAAAACGCTTAATAGAGAATGTTACTAGGTCTGCCAAATCGCTTGACATGTTGTCTCAGTAAAGCCTGTATATATACAAACACTCGTTTTTGTTGATGTCAAAAATACCTAGTAGTTTTAATTTTATAGGCATTCAAAGTTTCGAAAAATATCGAGTCTGTGACCACTTGTGACGTCATTTCACAACGCGCCGTGCGACGGTTCGCTTAGTATGAAGTCGCCAACGGTGAGCTTTTATAGTAGGTGTAATAAATAAATTCATTGCCGCCGAAATGCGAGGAATAAAAATGCAAAGGTAAGTAAATTTTCCGTGCTACTACTTATGCTTAACAGTTTATCTGTTTTAAATCGTTTTATCTAAACAAAATACTCAAATAATGTCGTAATGGAAGAATGCAAGTCTATTTGAGTTGCATTCTTCCAAATTTATATTTTTACGTTAAAGACTACAAATATCTATTATAGTTTTGTAGCTATTGGTAGGTATGTATGTATGTATATATACCAATAATATATATATATATACATACCTACCAATACATATATATATATATATATATATATATATATATATATATATATATATATATATATATATAGGTACTGCTCTTCTTAATTTAAATGAATAACTCAAAACATACACACTCACAAAATTTCGCATTTATAATATTAACGGGTTGAACTTTACAGATGTACTAAACCTTTTTTATTTGTATTTTTTACTTACAAAATACGTAAGACCATTTAATTTTATTTGAAACTTATTTCAGATCGGCAAGAGACAGCTATGTTCAAGTAAAAAGAGTAGGTGATGTATGTTAACTGTTAGGTTAACTGTAGGATTACGCCAGAACACCGCGTACATACCATAGCTTATCATTGCAGTTTAGAATGCAATGAAAAGGATCAAGACGTTTTAAATGTAACCTGCCAAGATTGTGCCGCCAGCAGAGGTGGCTGTAAACATATATAGCATTTTTTAATGTGGCAACATCGTCGAAGCGAGGAGCCTTCAACGAATGCTACGAAGTGTTATTGGAAAAAATGTAAGCTTTCAGGTATTGGAACCACACTGAAAATGATTAAAGCTTAAGATTTTGGTGCAAGTTGTAAAACACTTCATTTAGATCGTCGTAGAATGGAAATATTTTTTTTGACAAAGTAGCATTAAAGCTTAGAGACCTTCAAATACAGTATTCTCTTTCACATTTTATATGTAAAAAAAGAAGTTGAAAAGATGTCTAATCATTATTTAATTAATCGTTTCAAAAAATCCTGTGTTGGTTTTGACGTCGAAGGTTTTATAACATTTTGTAAGAACGAAATGACGGAATCAAGATCTTCAAGTAAAAGAGGGTACAATATCTCAATCAGAATCAAATTTGTGGTTTGAGATGCGCTACGGACGTATAACAGCTTCAAAAATGCACGAAGCTGTTAGCAGCTACACTTAGGTGTACAACAAAAGCTGGCTCTTTAGTTGAAGAAATATTTGGTGCTTGGTAACTTATAACGAAACGAATCCTATTAAAAAAGGAAAAATATTAGAAAAGGAAGTCCCGAAGAAACACAATTTTTTAACGTCCTTTGGAACTAAAAAATTACTTTTCCGGCGAACTGATAGTTGTATTTTTACATTTAGACACAACACATGATTTCCTAGGAATAGGATCCGAAACATTTTTAAAAGTATTTAGGTATAATTTCAACGGCACAGGCGCACGACCGCGAGCTGACTGAGCCAGACTGAGCGTGTTGTGCGATGACGTCACACCGTAACCGTACGGTTACAACTTGTTTTACTTCTAAATCGGAAACAAATTGACATATCGAAGTAATTCTTTCACTAGTATTTTTTATTTGTGACATAGAATATGGAGTGCTAATAATTAAAATTAGTTATCATTCTTCATTATTAGCTTGGAATATGGGACTAGGACTTTTTTTTACTTATTTTAGGTAAACTGAAAGTAGGCTCTTGGGAGTTGGGCATAAAGGCTCGCCCACACAGGCGCGTTATTATAGGTCGATAATATCGCATACGTTATTGCGATATCTGTTTTCAGTATATTTTGTAGAAGGATGACACACTGCTGCGATAATAAGGTTGCAATGGAAGTAGGACGCTGCGTCCATCCTGTGATATTGGAGTCTTCCTTGAATGTGCGTGCGCTGCGTTGATTTTTTTTGCAAACCTGAGAGAGATAGTATAATAGTGCCATCGTGGTGCGGCGCTCTCTTGTAAGAAATATTGGACGATAAAAACGCAGCTGTGTGCAATGAATCGGGACGCATTATCGTAATACCGCATTCGATTTTGTCGACCTATAATAAAGCGCCTGTGTGGGGAAGCCTTAATGTGTTTTTCTAAGGTATATTAATTTTTGCCGATACCAAGTCTGTGTACGATATAGATAATATACTAAAGTTAAATGTTCTGAATGTCTGTCTATAAATATCTAAAGTTCCGGTCAGCGAGATTTTAATGTTTTCCAAATAATTTTAAGGTCATAATCCATAATTTATAAGATAAAAGAAATAAGAATTAATCAGATAACTATTACTTTGTAAACTATACAGATAATTAAATTTATGATAGTCAGCACTGCGGATAGAGCACCTCAGTAGCTTTATTTAATATCGTTGAAAAATGCACTTGAAACTGTGTTTCTTAACCCTATTGTATGTTTTACGTGTAAATAGTGATGAATTACGCACAGTTAGTGACGATGAACTATTGCAACTTATAAAAGAAAAGGAAAAACTAGTTGTAGTGTTTCGTAAGTACCAAATAACAATTAAACCAAAAAAGGTTAAAGTACTTTGTAAATACTACTTATTAAATTATCTTATATATAAAATTCTCGTGTCACAGTTTTCGTTACCCATACTCCTCTGAAACGGCTTGACCGATTCTCATGAAACTTTGTGATCGTATTCAGTGGGTCTGAGAATCGGCTAACATCTATTTTTCATCCTCCCAAAATGTTAAGGGTGGTCCACCCCTACATTTTTTTTTGGACAAAATTTCTTATCTTTTATTTTCCTATGATGCAGCATAAAAAATGCATACAACCCTAAATTTTTACCGCTCTACAATCAACCCCTATTTTTTAAATATTTTTATTGTTTATCTATAAATGTATGGCAAAACAACGTTTGCGGGGTCAGCTAGTATATTGTGTAAAATAAACCTTTTATATATATAACAAGCCTTTTTTCACTGTGTAAGAAATTAAATTTATATGGCATTGACCTCGATTGTGAGCCCCTAGGGGCCCATTATCTTAAGTCTCCATAAAACTTTGCTTAAAAAATGTCCGTTTGTTGAATGCAACTTCAGCAAGTGCAAAGTATTGGTGACATTGTCTACTTAATTTCTGTTTGAATCACGCCACTCATCTATATCCTACCTTATTTTAGATAAACCCAACTGTAAAGAATGTGACAAACTAGAAAGAGTTGTGGACGATTTACAAGCTGACTTTGTAAAGCAATTAAATGCCTTAACAGTTAAGGTGGTAAATAGTCATTTAGCTCGTCTCTATAGTCCAACTAAGGAACCAGCTTTAGTTTTCTTTAGACATGGTGTTCCATTACTTTATAATGGTAAGTATAAATTTTATATTTAATCACCAAAGTGAAGACCTAGGTAAAATTTATAAAAATATAACTATGTACATACTTTTTTATTGAAATAAATGTGATGTTTTTCTTATATTGTACAATACATTTTCCCCTGTTACACCATTTTTAATTTCATGTTAGGTGAAGCAGATGAGGGAGAGATCTATGGCTACTTAGAAAAAAATCAATCACCATCAGTTAAAGAATTAACTGATAAAATATTTGAACACTTGACGCAGGCAGCTACTGGTGCCACTACAGGAGATTGGTTTGTTATGTTGTAAGTATATTTAGTTAATAAATATATATAAGAGGGCTGAAAAGAAAGGTGATATTGTCTAACCAGTTGTAAAAATACTTATACTAATATAGCATCAACCAGCAGATATTAAAATAAATTATTATAATTTTTAGCTATGGTGCATCCTGTGTTGAGTGTCAAAGACTGCATGCTGTGTGGGAAGGTGTTGGAGCTACATTGCGTGGAAGAGTTAATGTAGCTAGAATGGATTCTAATTTAGCAGGAGCCCTTACTGCTAAAAGATTTAAAGTGACAAAGTTGCCAGCGTTTTTGTTGTAAGTATTATGAAATTTAATCAATTCAATTTCGGTCAGGATTATGTAGTTTGACACAAACTATGTAGTTTTTGTTGACACACTTAGTGTGCTTATTACTTACCTACAAAAAGAACAGATACATAAATATCTGCCTTATTTAGATTATATTGTACTTTTAATTGTATTCTAGTAAATGAAATTTAGAAAGGTTTTTGAAATGTCATTAAATCTAACTTATTTTATGCATTTTAGCTTTCGTTTGGGCAAAGTATATAGATATGATTTACCAAAATATGACATCAAATCATTTGTAACATTTGCTCAAGACTGGTATAAAAATGTTAAAGGGGAAGCTGTACCTCTATTATCTTCACCATTGTAAGTAGAAAAGAAAGTATATATAATGTTTTATTATTTTACCTTTTACAAGCATGAATTTGACATGTATTTTTCTTTTAGATAAATAACATTTAAGTTTTATTCTTTTCACAGTGACGATGTTGTGGATTGGAGTGTTGAGATGATAAGGTTTTCAATAAAACTTGGGCTAGAACTTTTAACTAAATATCCCTGGATTTGGCAGATAGGTGTTACTGGTTTTGGTCTAGTGGCACTTACTGCCATAATAGCACTCCTGAAAGCGAGAAAATCAAAACCCGCTAAAGTTGTCAAAAAAGATAAGAAAAGGAAATAACTTAAAAAATATTTGCACTTTTAACTCACAACAACAGTTTTTTCTCAATCCGTCCGTATCTTTTGACATATGGTGTTTTGGTAATAAAGTTATGTTTTACAATACTTTTTATAACTTTATATATTTTTAAGTAAAACTCTACACAAATTTGTCTTTTTCTTAAGTTGATCCTTGATTGATAAAATTAGTTGAACCCAATAAATTTTAAATAAAAGTACTTGGGAGTTCTTATAAAAGTTTATTCAGTGCACAAGCTCATTCAACACATGTGGATACACATGACAATAGTTATTTTCAATACACATTTCTTGCTATCATAAATGGCATTGTACAGGCATGTGTGCAAAAATTATCAAAATAACTATAAATATTTTTTTCCTAATATATTGCACTTAAGTGTAGTGATAACTGATATTGTGTGTGGTATACATACACCTATGTAATAAAAATAACCATTTTGCTGTTTTAACACACCTGCTAATAGGATAATAAAAGTTTATCTTAGATCATGAATTTAGTAGTTAAACTAAAGTATTGTGATTAGGTTACACTGTGTCAATTGCTATATTTATTCTAAAAACAGTTGCGGGATCTGACAACTGTGATCTTATAGCATTTTCAAATTTTTTAAATATCATCGAAAATTCCATTATATTCTCTGGTTTAGATTCAATCCACAATTTATCAAATTCAAAAAATAAATAGCTATAAAATCTATGAAAGAGATCAATGTTGGGTAAATAATGTTTAGCATTAAACATATATGTTTTTGCTGACCCATCTTTTAATAGGTAATACGCCATTGAAGTTAAATTTATGCCAACAATTGCAAAAGTGTAACCATATTTTGGATGGCGGGAGTGACTCAAGACATGGCTTGATACTTGTGCATATTCTGTTGCAAAGAATAAAAGATTTTCTAAGCCCAGCAATCCCATTCCTCGAAAATCAGTTTTTGGGTCATCTCCCTGTGAATAAATCATAACATTAAATATATTTGTGCAGTAAAGACATATGTTAATAGATATACACTGTACCTAAAACCAATATCTTGCCATTGTTTTGATATTCTGGCTTCTAGGGGCTCATTAGGCTGTAAAAGGCTCCACAGTTTGAGTAACTTTTCCTCATGCTCTGAGATTTTACTATCATACTGAGTGCACCTTAATTCTTCAATTTCATCTATTAACTGTCTATAGCTCCAAATTTGTTGTAAACAGTATCTAAATGCTGGGACAAATTTTGGGTGTAGTTTTGTATTGATTTGTTTTGCTCGCAAAATTATATTTACTGATGGATACAATATATCGTCAAAGTTTTGTGGGATAAATCTTCTTTCCAGTACTACCGCATCTAAGTATGCTATAACTGCTTTTACATCCCTGGTATGTGAAAGCATTAATGAATTTTCTACATTGCAAGTTCTTTGAGCCCCAGCTCTGTCACCATAACATATACGTTGGAGCTCACATAAACGTGTTGTTTTTCTTAAAATCCACTTAATAAATGGTCTTATGTACCAATGGATTACAGTCCAAATATTAAAAAATACCATTTCTCTAAACAATGTCAAAATACCATGATACTTCTATTTTTTTGTTTTAATACCAATCCAATTCAATTGCTTAGCAACAACTTTCCCCTAACACTTAGCCTTAACGTCTAAATAAATTGTTTGTAATGGTCTTGTCGACGCTACAACAATATATTCTTAAGTCTTGTCATTTTTTGTCCATTGTTTAGTAATATTTCTTAATAATGTTTGAAAAACTCAAATATTAAATTCATCGAATACCATTGTTCATTATTCACATAAATTCACAGATCAAGTAACTTTAAACTTTACTATGTCTCCATAGATAGATCAAAATCGAGAGATAGTCTAAGTAGATAAAACTCGAGGCGTCACTCTTGCTGGACAGAAAATATCAATTGGTTGCTCTTGCGTATTAATGTTCTGTGCTCCCGCCCATGTATACATTCTTGCATCTACATTTATTATTGCAGAGCAATGTATATATTAGATATAATATTTGTATTATATTGTACATACTATTTTGTATTGTTAAGCAATGAATTGTGAATTATTAATTTAGGCAGTATTAATAAGCAAAGCTGGACGGCATTATCTATCGATAACATGAACACGCAATAACAAAATATGACCATAATATCGCGGCCTTTCTTGAGTTGCAGTCTGATCAGTACCTTCAGTCAAACTACAGTAAATGCAACAGTGGAACAACATGTGTAGACTGAAACAACATGAGTGGACCGCGTAAGGTTACGAGTTTCCACAATTTCAAAATTATTCAATATTAAATAGTGCATTAGCATCACGCTTTTCTGACTCGTGGAGGATATTGGGTACAGAAAAAATATGAAAATTACATAAATGTACTTACCGCACGTAAATAGTATAGATTATTGCTAAAAACTTAATGGGCTTCGTGGAATGACATGAATACAAAACTACTTTTTTAGTTTAAACTTACGTTGTAATTAAATTTGTATTTACCTAATATGAACTTATTATTTAGACTCCCAAATTTGGTAATCAATTAAGGGATTAGGAAGTGGATACGGAGTAAGTATTATTAGCAGTAAACAGTGTGACGGCAAATGTTTCGTAAAAAGGATACTTTGCCGGAAAACAAAACTTATTTGAATCGGAGTAAAGGTGACGAACAAAATTGTTACATCCCTATAGCTAAGCCTAATTAATTTATATATATGAATATGTTTTGAATCACATTTTATATTAATGTAAAATTGTTTTGAAGGTCCATCTATCCAGAAAGAGATTCCTTCGCGTATATCGTAGGATATTCGCATGGCATGCGATTTTGTACTTACCCAAGGTTTTTTCAAAGGCCGCCTTTTAGTAATTATAGGAATAAAAAGTTTACCTAATTTTAAGTTTAGAACTTAGTGCAAGCTAATCTAAGATTGGTGAGAGTAAGGTATGCTGTATTCATAAATTTAATATGTAAGTATATTATAAAACAAAGCTTTGTATGACTAAGAGGATTTTTGTATGACTATAAGAATTAAGGAATAAATAATCTATTGTATTCAGGACACGAAATATAACATTGATGTATATTTGTAACTACCATATTCAAGAAGGTTTTCTTTTTCATGAGATTATTTTCTCATATCTTATCTTGTATAAATAAAGTTCAGACTTAAATATAGGTAAAAAAAAACTGCATTTATTTCGAACTTGTGTTTTATTTATTGAAAATTGTAGTTGATAACCTTTACATTAAAATTATTTACAATACAATAATACACATTATTCATTTATAATACAATCTTTCGTGCGCATGTGTTGCGAGATGCATATATTAGGATGACTAAATTAATATTTAACACGTATTGAACCTAAGCTACGGTGTTATGCAGTATTTTTCAAATCTGATTTAACTAGAGATGTAATTAATCATTAAAGTAAAGTATTACTATGCCCCTGAATGGATACAAGCTTTTGAATCTGTTGAACTCGTTCTCATAACTTTTGCAAAAGATGGAAGAGTTCGAAGTTAATTGAGCTGCAAGGCCATTTATGATCATTTTTAAGAGACTAACACCCGAGGTGGTTTACAAGGCAAAGCTTAGCATTAGCCAAAAGATTTTAATTTCATATCTTTTAACAAGTCTCTCAAGATGCCTGATAACCGACAAATAAAAAATTTGACAATTAAACAGAATAGCATTTATTGAAATCCAGATTCCAGAGAGATTGGAGTTTGGTCAAATTATTTACTGCTGTTAAGTAAGGATGAAATTTTTAAAACAATTTAAAATCAGCACTGAACAATTTGACACAAAATAACTTAACAGAATCCTTTTTTCTAATTAATTGCCTATAATACATCACCATATTACCATTAGCCTGCAAATTCAAACGTAGTTCGACACTTTTCATGGGAACAAACAATAAAAATGCTCTTCTTATATTATTATAAAGCTTCTATACAATTTAATAGTCTAATAAACTGTGCATTGGCTTCCTTACATAAGATGGCTGTTGACAGTTGAATATTTTTTTTAAACTACCAAAGCTTTCATTATCTCACTAATGTCTTTTAGGTGAACTGAACATAATGTATACTAAGTATATATTTTTGGTCGCTACAATTTCATAGCTCACTGCATATTATATATATAAAGAAACTTATATTCGACATATATACATAATATAAAACAGTTAATGCATATAATGTGACCGATAATAAATAATTTCTCTTCTCTCTCTTTTCTTATATATTCTTGGCGTAATCATGTTATTTACATAATGTTAATAGAAAAGTTAAACGTGACAAAATAGTTTGGTATCTAAATTATATATCTTTTATTTATTTAATTTTCTTTATGTTCGTTACATAAAACTGATAGCCGTAGTCAGAGTCTTCACTTTGAGTTAACAGTTTATTCAATCTTACGATATATTTTTGGTGTTGTTTGTACGATTTATATACTAACTACCCAATTGGAAGTTATAAAAGGTGCATAGCATCCTAAATCAAGTATTAACTAATCGAGCATTAGGACTTGTACCTGAACTGCACCGTTCGTAACCATCGTTAATATAAAGTCAACAATCAAACACCAATACTCGATGTATGACTCTGAGTACCACCGGATTGCAATATACTTAGTATCTTTTCTCCCTTAACGCAACCCAAAGAGAAAAGGAAAGAATAAGAATATATTACTATACAAGTCGTATAGTGTCCGTTTACATAGACCAACACGGAGAGGAGAGCAGAATGTTTTTTATCAGCTTAAGGCAGTTTCAAGCATATAAACTCGATCTGGTCTGTGTGAATGGACATTTAAGGAAAGGAAGATACTTGGTACAGATATACGTAAAAATCTAGAGTGGAAAATTATATATTAAAATTTGTAGCAAAACGGTTTCGGGTTGTACCCATAAATTTAAAATATCATAACATTATTGTATATATAACTATTTGCCATTGTAGAATTTATAATTTCTCAACAAAATATCGTAAAAATTTACGAATACATATACTAATTATCATTAATAAATAATACACCGTTTACAAATGTCTCCATTATAATTTAAGACATACAATTTTGCAGCTTATAAAGCGAATGATATGTAATTCCACCTTAATATAATTTAAAGCGAAAATGTTAGTTATATAAAAACAGGAATGCTGAGACTTAAGGGGAGATTTCACTCACGTTATCAAGGTTTTATCGTGTACCTATTAAAATGTGCTGTACCTACGGTGAATCTACTATAACATAACAGGTATTATGGAATATAGGAGTCAGATAAGTCTTTGATCACGCACTTTTATCTTTATATGACACAAATGGCCCAGCCGGATAAGCATATGACCGGTCGAAACTCACAATAACGTCATACAATTGTTTTATACGAGTATAGGCTATGCAATGGTCTTGCTAGCTGTGAAATGTGCTTTTGGCCTATTCTGGATTCTATCCAGATGGCGTTTGAATTCCGTTGTAATATTGACTTTGGACTAAAGAGTGATTAAATTATACAAGCTGTATAGTTTTAGAGCCTAGAGTTAGTGCAAGGTTCAGCCCTTTATTCGGTTAATCTGTGTAGGATCGGAACCTTGCTTTTATTACTAACAGTAACAATCAAATAACATATCAATATTTTTAAATTTTTGAAAGCATTCATAAAATTCCGAAGGAAAAACTATGCATTCGGGCTGTCAAAGACTGACACTACCGTATTGACTACAGTTTAAATGTTATTAAATATATCATACATTTACAATCGATTCAAATGACCACAAGAACACACACACAGAAAATTCAGAATATAATACAGAACTCATCTTCATTTTAGAAAAAAATGTTTCTGGGCTAGGTTTGATAAAAAGAAATGCCGATGCTAGGATTTTACACTACGATCCCACAAATATATAAAAACTTGTTGTATTAATACAAATTTCGTGATTAATGTTAACACTGCCGTAAAGTTCTTCAGATATTTTTTAAAGCATTATATTCGAGTACAAGCTCTCTCGTATATATTTTAAAATTAAAAGAGCAAATTAACTACATAAAGTAATTCAATTTTAATTTATAATTTTAATGTATACTATAGTAATATAATATTCAAAGCACAGCCAAAATGTGTCCTTAAATAGGTACTTTCATTATAACTAGATGAATTACCAATATACCATCTTAAGTACTATTTTAAAAAAAGTTGACACTTTGGTCCGCATAATTTAAGTGATAAGCAAAGGCAAGGTGCTTGCAAAATTCTATAACGATGTGACTAAAAACATACACAAGTAAGTAGTAATTATGCTCTTATTAGGAAAACATAAATTGTACTAAATATAGTATATGTATATGATGATAAAAATAGCAACTAAACTCTAGTTGCAACTAAGGACTTTAAGTTTGGTTAGTAAAGCTTAGTGCCAAAAATTTAATTACTTATGAAATATGCCCTTATGCGCAATAGGTACAATAATTTTTAAATATCTTCTGGGTAGTGGTCTAATTCGATAGCAGCTGCTGGACGGATTAAAATATGAAAATAAAAAAAAATAGAGGGTATGATCTTGAATTCTGGAGTTGCGAAGAAATTCTATACATCAAAGACGCCATTAGCCACGCGTTTATTATTAAAAACTTATAAGTATATAGCTTTTAGAGAATCAACATTTTGTTCTGAGAAAAAAAATCCAATTAATTATAAGAATTACCTTTTTATAAATATTTAATGTTACGAAAAAATATGATATCTGAAAGTCCTTCATTGATTTATGGTTATTCATCGAACTCCAAAGATCGTAAACCTTTAGAACATGAACTACATACTACAGCTTTTTTAAATAGGCTGTGAACTATAAATTGTCTAAGCAGCTACCATAGATTATAAATTGTTGTAAAAATAACATTAGAAATAAATAATCAGTCGGACCATTATTATATCATTGAATGGGAGTTGTAATTCATGAAAGCATATTAATATTATTTAGAATCTTCTTACTGGACGTGGTAAAATACAAGTTACTCGTAAGCTAAGAAAAAATATGTTGAGCGTAATATAATAACCATGAAATTAGTGGAATAAGAATTCTTATAAAATCATACAATTATGTTATGCTTCTAATTTAAATAATCTTAATTGTTCATTACTTGCTTCTAAACGCAGAGAAACACTTAAATGAATTTATCTAAAATCGTACTTTCCCCATTTGTCTAACCGAGGATTGTTAAAATTTTAAAAATACATTTGGACAAACAAAATATTTTCAAAATTTCTACGAAGGCATGTTCATGGCTTATATTTTACATACAATACAGCTTGCGATATATATGGGGCACAAAGTAAATAGATGTGACATACATTCTTATATAAATACTTTTCAATAACTTTTGATGTTATTGACTATGTTAATCAAAGGTGTCTAAACTTTATACAACATAACAATTTGAGCTTTTAAACTTTTTATTTCTACAACTAATAAGATACAATGAAAACCTTTATCTATGCAGCAGGTCTGTAGGTATAATGTTTAAACAGTTCTAATAAAACGTTATCGTCGCTCAATACGAAATCAGAATATCACATTGTGTAGGAAAGTGACTACACTAAAATGCATGATACTACTATAATAATTGGTGAACAGCTTAATTTATTGTTTATAAAATTATTTTAATCTCTCATATTATAATATAGCTAATACTCATTTGGACTGAATTGAGGTTTGAAATAGATTTCTTTACTACAAGGACGAAAAGCCCATCTTGATCAATCTGCGTACATTTAACATTTATTTGTTCCCACATTATTCTATATCATAACATTTAAACGATCTTCGGCTTGATAATTAATGGAACCTATTTCAAAACCTGTAAAAACTCCAATTGCACTAACACACTATCACAAATATACCTTAACATTAGGTAAGCAGCAACGACTCTATTGATTGTATTCGCCTACATAAATTTTGTCACAAACTGTTCATAGGTATAATCACGATCACAAATAGCTTGTTTGTTCATCAAAAATATCTTACGACTTGTGATTTGCTCAAAGTACAAAACAGCAGTGATAAATGAGTAGATTTAGAAAAATATCGAGATACAAATACGGTCAAATGTAGCCCGCGGATATGGATAAGGCAGCATTAAGAAAAGGCTTTGTAGTGGATGAAGAAGAATATGAGAAACACGGCATAGGCGGTCGGGAAAGTGATGCGCGCGATTACGTCTATAGTCTTCGCCACTCTGATTGGATGTGGAGGTTCTTTTTTACGGACCTGGACGAAACATGGCTGAAAAATATTAATTCGAAAATGAATGATGGCAGCAAATGAAAACTTTAAAAACAAAAATGTTAATATCATTACTTAAATTTTATGATTTTCCTTGAATAAATATCTATGTCGCTGTTAAACGAATTTTGTTCACGAAATTTGAGTCGGAGTCAAATATTACGAATTATATTAAAGGGCGTAGACACAGTAGCTGACGACTTAACCTTGACCTCATTTATGTTCGAAAATTTTACTAAAATGCATGTTTTGTGTTGCGTGTGATGTCCTAAAAGCATAAAAAGCTTCGAGGTGACTTGTAGAGTGTAAATTAATTTACCTCTGTGACACCACCGTTGTTAGTCGTATGAGTGCAAGCACCTGGTGCACCCGTACATGCTGTACAAGTCACCAAATCTGCGGCACCCGTTGACTCACGCTTTTTATCACCCTAGACAATACATTAAAATTAATGTTTATTAAAATGTTTAAAGTGACAATGCGTCACGACTACAATAGTGCGCTACGAGGCTACAAGGACGTGAATGACGCGCTACCTGAATTCTTGGTGGTTTTTCGCTAATTAAGTATAATAACTAAATACATAAGTAAATGATAGGCTACTTACAGGCTGTAGCATTCCGAAGAGGCATTAAAACAAAAGTATGCGTTAGTTTTTGTGATATCAGGTCTAAGATGGTACGGTGGTTGGCGAATGGTTTGATGTTTCAATGACATCACTTACAGCACCGCTCGTTCCCGGTTGGGGAGTTTCATTTCTCCAATGGAGGATGGTCATCGCCTCCTTTAACCATGATATTAAGATTTATTATGACAAGCTAGCTTATAACGTGATTGGCAAAGCTGCGGATGTCACTCGAAAAGCTTCAGACTGTTATAAATCGTTAGCAAACATGTTTTAACCGTATTTTCACATGCACATCGGCATTTTGTGTTAAAATACAAGATAAACTACATTGTGATTGACTTAATACTCTATAGGTTTTAGTTATAGCGGATAAGCTGTTATATGTTACTTGTCAATCCCTTAAGAAAATAACACTACCTGCAGGCTTGACTAAACTTGCTTATTAATATATAAATAATCTACAAGTACTAAATTACTATCTAAAAAACTTTAACGGTTGGACTACAACATGCTATTGTAAAAAAATATTGTGATTTTTACAGCGTCTGTTATATTTTGTGTTTTTATACTTCAGTTTTTAATAAGTTCAAACCTCACTCCCTAAATCTATCTATCAGTCCTACTTTATTAGTCTCCGTTATAAAACTTACCTTTAGATGTTTAAACGAGAAACTAAGCATTTCTTTCTATAGCCTTCTCTGTGTAATGGAGCGGTTTAGTCTACTGAAAATTGCTATTATAAATATGAAAAATGAAATTAGGGCAAAGAGAAAAATGATACAGAAAACCAAAAAAGTAGGACGTTTTTAAGAAAAAATATAACAGAGTGTTGTCGGGACGGTGCCAATGAGAATGGCGATATTTCTTACCAAAGGACTGGCCAGAATAATGCCAATTCTGCTGAGAACTGCTGGCAGACGCTGTGAACACATTATACAGACAGTTTGTTCACTCGTGTCAGATGGTCTAACGATGTGCAAGAGTGAAAGACTAGATTGTTGTGGCCAAACAATATTCTTAAGAACACATTGACTCTAGTTTCGTATTGTTTTCACATCTAAACATCTTTGCAATGTTTTCCTTTTAAAACTTTTAATAACAATTATGAATTATGAGGTACCCGCGGCCACACAAAATAGTCTTGGAAGGATTGTGACAATATTTATAGAAATTTCATTCAAAATTATAATAATAATAATTTTGAAGCATGCTTTACTGGGTGAAATTACATGCGAAATTTGGGAGAAAATAAACTATTATTAGTTAGTTTTTGTTAAAGAGCGTGCTAATGTGGAATTTAAAAGGAAACATTGCAAAGATCTAGGATATAATGCTTGTCACTCTGAATAAAAAACAAAAATACAACGGAATGTGTAGAAGTAAACATTGATAGTAACCGAAAATAAATATAATTTGTATTTAATATAAAAATCTTAAATATTTAATACGTAAAATTAAAAATTCATTATATTTAAGCACTTATAATCTATATTTATTTTATTTCTATGTCTAATTAGTTACTCGAAACGTATTTTATAAACCCTTATTATTTTGTTATCGTTATTAGGTGTAAAAGATCAAAGAGACACTTAGAATAAGTTAAATTAAGTAGACTATTAGAATCGCTCATTTATAAATAAGGCCATTGTTATTATTTTCATAAGTTGATCAGAGCATAGAAATAATCAAGAGTTATGTGCTTGCTATCTACAAATCACAGAAAAGTTACAAAAAAGCACAATTTATATAATAAAAATATTCACCTGTGTAACGGGGTTTTCTCCAGGTCTATAAACGACGTTATGAAGGGGCCGTTTTCTTCCCACATAGTTGACACAAACGAACTCCAGTAGAGAGGCGTAGATGAAGCACATACATACTCCGTCCCAAACGTTCATTGCCGTTAAATTTGAGACAACCGGCAAAGTAGAACGAAATCCATTGGAGGTTGTGAAGAAATTCAACATTGTTGTTACACCTATAGATCAATATACGGTTTCAAAATCAAATTCTGGCATGGATATTAGAAATGCATTCACAAGACTACTAGTGTCAAAACTTACAAAATTTATCAATTTGTACTAAATTGTGTGCCATGCAGGTGTAAAATTAATAAAACTTGTAACGTAACGATAGAAATAAGAAATTGAATTTGACTTCAGCAAAATAAATAATGAACAAACCTATCATAACTCTAGCAGGCACTGCATTCCATTCCAGCCAAAAAGTAATAAATGATGATGTCACCAAAATGATGCCCGGAATAAAAACTGTAGTGAAGTAAAATGATCGATCTCGCGTGAAGATGAGGTCCACCCTTAGGCAGCTGTAATTACCTAAAATACGAAGCATAGGCTACAAATTATATAAAATAAAAGGTGATATCATTCCTTGTCTATAATTGTACATTGCCAACAACATAAAGCGCCTGTAAAGGAAGAGCGTGCTATCACATCTACGTACAGAAGGAGTAAAGACAGTTGCAAGACCCAGAACATTCCAATTGCCAGCCATTTTTACCTATCATGGAACGGGCTGGCACTGCGTTCCATTCCAGCCAAAAAGTGATGAAGGAAGAGGTCACCAGGATAATGCCAGGGATAAAAACTGTAGTAAAGTAGAATGCTCGGTCTCTCGTAAAAATGAGATCCACCTTTAAACAGCTGTAGTTACCTGTGAATTGAATTCTTTTCGTAACTTCTGCACCTTGTTTCCTAATTTTATTATATTACTGGATTTTATTTGAACCAATTCTAAATAACTCCATTCAGTGGCCTTGTATTAATTTCTACAAACAAAAGTAATTGAAACTACAACCCTGCTTGTAAGAGTAACGCGTGTTGTGTATCCGCTTTGTGTTCAGCATTGTGATGACTTTTTCAAAGTTAACAATGAACTAACACGTGCATTCACATACGTGCAGACAATAATGGTAACGTCAGATGTTAAGTGAAAATGGAAATGAAGTTGATATCGCTGTTTGGTATTCCATTGCTCCTCGCTTACACAACACCGCATTTACTCATACATAAGCGGGAATATTACAATATAGCACCGGACTATTGTATTCTATCCGGTGCACCTGAGTACCTTGCTCCTCAAAGCGTCTCTGGCAAAGATTACATGTCAGCTCTTCGTCATCCTCGTAAAGTGAAATACCATCAGCTGCTTGCAAAAATGTTAACTTATATTTTATTTCTTTTATTATCATTTAAATGTAACTTGTTATTAAAAACAGTCACGATAAATGAAATATAATGTAATGAAAACATAAACATGCGTTCTACTGTTTATAAAAGTACATTGATTCTAACTACCATAACGTACTCTGATAAGCCGCTACAATTTTGAAAATACTAAACTCTAGTCAAATCTACCTAAGTTGCACTCAAAACTTTCACAAAAACAAGACCAAGCTGAAAAGAGTTAATCAGAATATTTTATCCATTGAATAGCCTCCCCTGTGCAAAGAATAAGGTTGTGCTTGTGACAAAGAAATGGATGTTGGGACTATGCTACTAATCGAGGTCCAAGTAGGCACAATTATACATAAAATACATATTGTTAATGTAAATAATTTCATTTGAAGCAATGTTGGCATGTTCTGTGACAAAAATGTACGTTACCTCTCCAACTAGCTTTTATAGGGCATGGTATCGTTTGGTTCTGAATGAGGTATGCATTCAGGGTTGTCAGTGATGGAGACTTTCGAAGTGTATCCTCGTCATTCTTCCACACATACGTTATTGCTGATTGCTCATACGAAACTGAAATAATATTTGAATACGTCAAGTTATATTTATCTCTTTCGAAATCAACAATGTGCACGCCGTTTAACATTAATAAGAATACTTTATTCATGCGCCCTTATATACTTTACTTATATGTCCATATTAGGATTACGTGATACATTTACTTATTGCAATAATATACTCACTACTTTCTAAGGCAAATGAACACAATGGGTCATCAAATGGAAAAATGTTGAGCCTTCCTTGACACGACAAAATGAGATGCCGTCGCATTAAATAGTTTATTGTGCCGTTGCGATAGATGCGCAACGCAAAATGCATCGGAATTATTGGATCCTGTAAGATAACGATTTCAAATACGACTATGAGTATGAAATCTATGAAGTTTAATAAATTTAAAATGAAATTATTCAATGTTGTGTATAGAGGTCGTGTAGCCTCGTTTTAATTTATTGCAGTCAGTTAAAATACTATGCAAATACTATTTTATACCAATATTTGATCGTCAATGTTCAGTACGAGTGTAATATTGCATAATTGCCTTTTGTTAAATTTAACTAACAAAGCGTTCGAAACGTTATAATTCTCCAAAAGTGGAAACTGTATTTGTGCACAGGTAAAGTAAACGTACTTTAAAGTCTCCATGCATAATGAAATATGTATCTGGTAACCAAATGTCTTCGTGATGATGTATAGCATTCAGGAAGTCGTAATGAGACTGGTTTGAATAGCGTAGTCGAGGATCGTACCACTGCTGTTGTAGTAAAAATTCAACCTCGTATTTCTGAAAGTAGATTATCATATCACAAATCTGAATTAATTAGGTCAATTGATACGGAAAATGTTCGAAGACTTACGAGACTAGATTCATCTGGTGATGCTAAACTAAGAAGTAGCACGCTAACATTTACGGTGAGGACACCTGAAAACCAGGAAATATGATTACATTTCATGTGCCCTTTGAAATCTACGGCGTAGCACTAAAGAATTCCTTTTAGCTTTGAAGTCTAAAAGCTTTTCAATACGATGAGACTTCATTCGTGAAACGCTCTCAACAAACACTTCTTAATATCTCTTTAAATTTATTTATACACTACACAATTACGGATAAATTTGCCATGCTTAAATTCTCAACATTGAACAGTCTATACACATAGAAATCATATACCCACAAGCACAGAAATATGGGGAAAAATCAAGAGAAAAGTAGTTATTAATTTCATCTACAAAATTAAGAAAGCTTTTAAGTATATTTGCATCGACATTAAGCTCGTTATCAAGAACCATTGCAGATCCGACATTTTAAATTGAAAAAATGCCAATAAACTGCAAATTATCATGTTTGTGAAAAGAGAAAATCTTCAATTTTAAGTAAAAATAATACATGCTTTCATGATTTTAATACAGCTTTATTATCGTAACTTAAAATCAAAAGGAGAGGTGCAGTAAAGGAAAGTGACTTAATACTAAAGCGAATGCGATCTAAATTGCGTGAAGGTAAACATTTACGTGCAATAGATCTTAAGAGTGAACACACAGTAAACACGGTCTAACATTTCTCTTTTCATAAACATAAAAACGCACCACGGTTGTGCGATTGAGGCCGAAGTGACGATAGGCCGACTCTATTCTGAGCTAAAGTGTCGTTCGGTGTTGTAAGACCACAACAGAAAACAGGATCTGCAATAATTATCATATTTCATGTAGGCGTAGCTAAAAATCGATTATTTTTGAAATGAGTTCAGCTTTTTCGTTGTTATATACAGCGCTTAAGCTTAGCAAACTATTATATTTTATAAAAAGAGTTAAGCGAAAATAAAATAATTTTTTCATCATTTCTTTCAACCACACAAATAGATACACCTACATAAATACAGTTTAAAGCTAAATATGATAGTTAGGGGTACAAAAATGGTCATATTCACCGTCTACTGGCGGTAGCAGTCTTTTGTCGTAGCGGGAGTTTTTCAAAAGATTGTCCAGTATCTCTTTGTCCGATTTCCCCGCTGCAAAACTGAAGAGATATCTAATTAGTAGATATTAGAAAACATATTTAATTAAAATGATGATAAATAATAAGTCAATGGAATAATAACTCTTAATTTCTTCTTTTATATTTTTAGTAAATAGGAGTGTCGGCTCACGGGTTGAACATGTAAGTCCTAACACTGAGATCGTGCGTTCTAATCCTAGGTGTGCAGCAATAAATATTCCCTGTGCGCAGTGTAAATATCGCGAGTATACAGCAATAAATGAAATGGCCTGTAGTAGTATTTGAAGGAATTATATTATATCTATTATACTAATTCCACGGAACCGAAAATTATTTCTTAATATTGTAATATTCATGTTGGAGCTATTCTATTATATAATAGCGTATTTAAAGCTAGAATATTGATTTGAGTAATACTAAAATTAGTAAATCAAGGTCATCCGAAGGTTTCTACTTATCGGAATAACTTTATTTAAATAAAATACATTTTTCAAACTATTTAAGGAATATAAACGATAATATTAATAAAAACTACATACTAATTATTTATAACGTGCAATCTGGCGTACCCTGATATTTTAATGATAAAACATGTCTTTTTCATGCCTGGTTTAGACCGGAACTTATATTAAGAAAAATAATGATTACGATACGATATATACTTTATCGATTCAAATTTCTTCGATAGAGTATATTTGAATCTGGTATCTAGGTTGCATAGACCAACTTTGTCAAACATTTACAACTGTCAGTGATCGCCCTAAATTTAAATGATCCATATTACAGTGTTATCGGTATACATAAACGATACTTATATAGAAATGGACTCCGATATCTAACTTCTACCGAGTTATAGATGTGTAAACATCACGGTTGAACTGAAGCGAGGGAGTGTACGCTTCGCCGCCCTTCGCTTGTCCTTATTCCCGCTCATTTGTGCCATTCATACACGGCCTAGTCAACTCATGTTATTTCTGTATTCAATATGGTAGTGTAATTTTTGTCATCAAATTTGTTTACGTAAGAAATATTGAACGCGAGTGTTAAGTCATTTTTAAGATTATGGTTATTTTGTTACTTTTTCATAAATAACTTCTATTTGATTTTATGTAAATACAATTTTAAATTCTATAATAAGGGAAGAAAGGTACTTATGTCCGTCTTATTGCTGAAATTTAAATCTGTATTTAAGTTATCTGTAATTAAATAAGAACTAACAATGTATTTATTTTCATTTTATTGGAGGAGGTTGAGTATGGCTTATGTAAATAAAATTACAATAGGCAGGCAGTTAGTTAGTATATAATATGTAATAAGAAAATGCAAAAATTAGTCAAAAGATTAACTGATATCTATTGATTATTTAAACTTCGGATACATTCACAGTTTGCAGATTCGTTTTCTCGTATACGTTTTTATGAGGTCATATGTTGTATGTAAAAATACCGATTCGACCAAGAAATGTGTCTTCTCATTTTAATCTGGTCTTGTAAAGCTCTAGCAGCTACGTAGCCATTTTAATTGAAATTGTAATGACGGTCTTTCTGTGTTAAAACGTCGTTCGAAAAAAAGAGCCAAATTTTTTTTGTGTACTTTGGGAACTTACATATCGGACGTGAGTGCTGATACTCTGGTGAGCATCAGCAAGAAGGCTCCGGCGCGTGCCACGACGCATGACCAACCCATATTAGGACATCTGAAACATTATTAACTTAATTAATTAATAACTAGAAATGCATACCTCCAGGTTTATAATTTACCTATCAGATGTAGTAATAGGTCATTAACAATATAAAAAGATTCCCACAATCGGAACCTTATAAAATCTGAAGTTACCTTCAATATTACAACGACAACGAATTTAAAAGTATATTACAATTAACCATTATGACATTATATTTCGAGCTTTGTAAATAAATTGCAAAGTGCTAGCGTGTGGCAAGGTCAATTTTTTAATACATGATTTTATATATGCCTCAATTGAATACACGACCTAGTTTGGAATTATGACGTCAATACAACTCTCAAGTGGTTTAAAGAAAACAAAAGATAGGATATATAGATAAAAATAAAGCTGTGTTTTAACTAAAGTACAAACGTTACATACTATTAAATAGTATACTCTGTGAAAAGGCGGATACAATGTTTTAATAGTTAAATTATTATAAAACCAAAATAGTTTTACGTCAAAGAGTAGTTTACACTGCGGCTGAAACGAATTATTACATTTCAAACGCAAATTGTATTGCTGAATATGATGATGCAGACAAGTATTCGAGAATTTATAGTAGGTATACTAGCTTTTCATCATTATCAAGCCACCCTTGCGAAGCTCCTCGCTCCTCGCTATAACACGTTTCTAATTAGAAGTAAATATAGATTGGATTTACCTAAGTTAAGCCCTGATTGAAAAATTTGAAGAAGTTATGGGGTTTATATTGGGGTTCATAAATCAATCGTAGTTTCATTCAAACCTTATCTTGTACACACATAGCATGCATGTCACATAAGATATATAAATAAATTAATGCAACCACATGAATTATATAGTACCGTTATTAATAATTACATAAAAGTACGTAAAGTAACAACTTAAAAATATTGTTGATAACACATCAAAATACATACAGTATATCAAATAATTTATCTAATGCATGAGTAAAAAGGGGTATAAATGAGTGCAATTTATAAGCAAAGAGTTCAACAAATGAAAGCTTTCATGAAAGAGCTTGTTAGGCCATGTAAATAATACACGTAAGTCAGAGATTTTTGAAAACAATCATTAATTTGAAAGATATTTAAGTATGTTTATACGTTTCATAATATAATATTACTACACATTGTTTGTGTTTTGTTAAATACTAAATAAAATAATAAAAAGAAAATTTAATAAATAAACAAAGTTTTGTAATTAATCCCGCATTTGTTTCTCAAGCAAAATAGTAAATAAATATTAAGTTATTCTTGTAACAGTAACAATGATAATCGCCAATGAATATGGAAGATCTAAAATCATTTTCTAAAATCAAATCATATCGTAAGCGATTGAGATGTGTTTATCATTTCTTAACATTTACAAAAATATAATTTTAAAGTGAAATAGATTGAAGATTACCTTCCTGCTGACTGCAGAATGTTGTCCTCATGTGTCAACTCTCAACGTCCCCACGCCTTACTTTTCCCATCCAACATTGTAAAGAACTGAAAAAAAAAATGTAAATAAGCATTTAAATCAACTGTATGGCAGTATTAATATTTAGGGATTTAAAGAAGTTTATAGTTAAAATCAATGTATTGTTTTATAAAATGTTCCCTTTTAATTATAATAAAATATAGCCTGAATTCAGAATAATTGTTTAATAACCTTTGTCAGTCACTATAACGGCAATACAAGAGTGATATATAAGAGTAATATTGAGATTCTTCAATAAATAAATACAAATAAAAGTTACATAGATTCTCAAAAGTCCTTTGTGTGTTGTTTTTGTTTGTAGTTGTTATTTGGGTTCTGAGACAAAATCACTTAGTGATGAGCAAAACCTACTTACAATAACCGTATGTATATGTTGAGCTTATGTCATTTCCATACAAATTTGTTATCCTTCAGTGCAGGGATGGTCCACACGCGCCACCAAGCATTTTCAAAAATACATTTATTCTGTCTAATTTCTCTATGAATTATTTTTTAAATTATAATTATATGAAATGGGTAGTACATGCTAAACCGATATATTTTAATGACTAAAAATATTAAAAGGCATTATGATAAAAACTTTCGCATTATGCGCAATATAATATAATCTATGTGTGGTCCGAGAAAAATGTAAGTAAAGTTTAAATTGACCCATCGATTAAAAATAATGTTCAACCCTGCTTTAGTGGGTACCTACTATCGCTAAGTGATTTCGCCTTAGGCCCCAAGTCATATATTATGCACATCTTAAAACTATTTGCTATGTATAGAGTATTGTAGTAGAGTATGCTCACTTATATTACTTAATAGCAAAGAATGAAGCCTTTTAAGAGTGTACTTGAACGGTTCTTGTTTAAATTTAGCTTCAAAGTAAATACGTAAATTGTGTCGGTAGTTTTTACAAGCTGTTATTTGTAATCATTCCATATCAACATTCTATCTCGGAGAACTTTTAATCGTCATGATATGTCTACTTTTTAATAAAAACTTTTAAAAACTATTTCCATTGTTTTATTATACTTTATATTTACTTTCATAATATAGGATACGACCTCCAATTCTCTAAAAAGAGAGCGTACTCCTCCCAACGCAACGCAACGCAATCACTAAAGAGTATAACTATGGGCTGCGGCTGTTGTCAATTAGGCCAGGAAGCTCGTTAATTAAGCCTAATTAAAAAAAATATATACTAGTTCCATATTGTAACAATTACAGTGATAGTGATTGTAAAAAAAATAATATTTTAAACAAATTAGTGTTTACAATAAGGTGGAAAAAAGAGACAATCTTCTAATTTATTTGTATGAAAAGCATCGTAAACTTCACAGAGTATACCTAATAAGAAGTTATAACATGAAATATAGTTGAAGTTATTATGTATTGTAGTGGTGCGTATTTTTTTATATTGCCAATGAAAATTTCTTAACAATAGGAATTGACCTCGTTTATTTTGGGCCGTGTAGTCGTCGTTGGAAAAGTGGTTCTTTTTAAGTACTTACTAGTTGAAATGTTGATAAATCATAAGATCTGGGTTAGTGTTAAACTAACGAATTGGGCCAACTAGCATTGGGTCTATTTATTCTCTTGCGGTAAATGTCACGGAGACAAATTTTAATTGGTTGTTAAATGTATGTTATATTTTCTATTTAACACATTACGAATTACAATAAAAATATCTTTTTTATCAAATATAGATGATATTATTAAGAGTAAGCCTGCGTCGAAATATTTTGTAATGTATCGAATATATAATATTTAGAAAATAAATATTATAGCTATTTATTAATTTAATTTGGACTAAACAAATGAAAAGTATATTTCTCTTAGAAAACATACTCAAAGAAAATAAAACTACATTGAACTTATAAATAAAACATATACTCATATATGAGGCAGTGAACTTGATGCTAAATTGCTATTTTGTTTTACAATTCAAAACTAAACGGGAAACAACATCATCGACTTGCTTAAGTAGACATCTACATAAATTGTATACATATATATCTGCATTTAAGTGCAGAATTCTGTCGTATTCTGTGTTACGTTTGACTGCGTTTAATGTTCCTTAAGGGATTTTACCTTCATAAACACAGTTATCAACTGGTTTTTGCCTGAAACAATTGAACCATGTGACAGATTCGTTTATGGTGTATTTATTAAGTTAAAACGGATAAAGTATTCTAACCCCTAATATGTTTATTAAAGATTCATAGACTAGGAGAAATGACGAATAAATAAGTTTTTTTAATTACAAAACTTTGGACGAGCCACACATAATAACGCCGATTTAAATTCAACTTGTCGGGGGGCGTTTTTATGTTGTAAATATTTTTATAAAACATTCTCTATTTTTCATTCTAAAAGCACATACATATCTTAAACAATAATGTTTAATGGATAATCACCGTCCGTATTACTTTGTATTTATTTGATCTGTACGCCGTGTCAAATAAATACAAAGCGGTAATCAAGAAAAACTAAGATACAGTTGGTATTCGTAGTGTACAGTATACTGCTATTCGCATTTAATATGTACAAATTACTTACATATTCTTGTAAATTAGGCCGACCCTTTTCTCGTAGCTCTTACGATGTACAAACAACATTAAAATTTGGGACGGCAATTAGTAGAACCCAGCCCATGAGTATATATAATCTTAACCCAAATTTACACTTTTTCTATTGCAATTTTATTAAACAATCTTCTGCGCCTTGAATGTATACAAATACTTCTATATCCGTTTGCAGAATGTCCTTGGCAAAAATGTAATTACGTACTTTAACAGAAATGGAAGCATATTGAAAGCATGACGCGTCTCGAAAAAACTTGTATCATCTCAGTTTAACCGTCTAACCAGAATTTAGTGAAATTGTCGTCCAAATAGATGATATATTCTTATTTAGAGATATAATTAATTATGAAAAAACCATTGATAACATCTTTATTGGCTTTAAAGAGAAGCTATATTGGGTATGTATTGGTCAGTGCTTAAAACGTGTTGCTTTCGGAAAACATGATATTTTAAATTCGATAACGACGCGAGGAAAAACGAATGAACGGGCAATGAGGCAATTTTGTAAATATTAAATAACTTAAACATAATTTTCTTGAGACTTAATTGAACGAGCAAAAGCAAAGTTTGCCCTTATTCGTGCCCTACGCTTTTCATGTCAGTAACAACGGTAATTTACGCCATAAATTGTAATTTATGTAAAATTTTGCTGAAGTATACTTAAATCCGAGTTTCACGATAAATATTAAATATAATTTTCATAAAGTTGTGGGGGATTAGGGAGAGAGGACACTTTTTGCATTTAATCTTAGTATAATTTTACATTTGATTGGCTTAAGATTTAAAATTAACAAGCACATTTTTTTAATATGTGTTTTTAAATATTAAAAATACTTGAACGTTAATACAGGTAATGCACTAATGTCGACTAAAAACACTTAATAAACAAGTAGCTATTGCAGAGTTAGAGAGAGAGTGACAAGTAAAAGTCTAGGTTGCTTTAGCTGTCAATGGCTTCTTAGCAAGTTTCAAGGGGGCTTTAGTCAGCATTCTTTCAGCTTGACCTCTTAGGCTCAAGAACTCTTGGCTTATCAAAATTTGCTATTATAGACTACATTTTCATTTTAGTGTTCATTCATCACCGTTTGGTTTGCCAGAAGTACGCTGCTGCACTATGAGAACTGGGACATATATTCGTCTATAGATTTTTTCGTGGAAAGTCATTCACAAAAATCAATAATAGGTATCAAATGCCTACACGTATATAAAGACATATGATAAACGAAACGATACGTCATAACATAGACATTAATATACTTAATGCCAAGAACAAATGCTGCAATAAAAGACAACAAACTTGCGATTTTAAACAAAGAAGGGTACTTTTTTTTACATATTACAAGATATAATTCTTATTTGTATTAAAATATATTTTTATCACTTTGTTTTACACAACTTTTTTAAACAAGTACTATAATCTATTGGGCGTCTGCAATAAAACCATCTCATGAGTCACGTACCTACTTATTTACGTTAATAATGAGGAACGACGCGACAGCGTCTCATGTTATATAAAATCTGTGCATCTCATACATAAATACTGACTAAGAATTAATTATGTAATTTTAATTATTAATTAACACTTTTAAAGAAAAACACTTTTTAACGGATTTATGTTATGTGTTTTTTGCAAAAATTTAAATATAATTACATTATTTAAAAAATTTCCCGACGTTTCGCGTGCTTTACAGCGTGCGTGGTCACGGTAGACTGAAGACAAAAGGTGTTAACTGTCAAATTAAGTGTTACAGCTGCAGAGAGGTTGAGTGTCTCTATATTTATTGCCCCAGAGTTGGTATCGCCTAAAACCGGAAGGATTTTTACAGAACTGGCTCACGGTGTTTAAATTTTGCAAAAAATAAATAAATATAAAATTCCGTTTTATTTTTTTATTATATTTATTATAGTTATGAAAATTAAAAAATTCCGTACAAGTATTTTTATTTAAATGTAACAGTTTGTTATAGGGACAAAACATACATAGATGTATATTAAAAGGCCGTCGCATTGACAGCCTTTTCGCTAACAAATGAAAATTTCCAGGCAATTCCAGTCAGAAGAAAGAAATACTACGGGTAAAGTGAAATTGTAAAAACAAGAGACATCTATCAGAAGAGCGTAATTCATAATTATTAAGATAAGAAATTTAATAATTAATTTCCAAGTTAAAATTAATATAATATTTAATACTATACAAGTGTTAATTCAGTTTGCCTTTACCTGATTTATATGAATAGAAATACATTTCTAGAGAAGTGTTTTGCTGAATAGGTTTTAAATTTAGCAATGAATTGAAGCCACAATAATAAAGGCAGGTACAGTGATATTTTATTAAAGGTGTTAAATAGAAACCAAACTTTATATTAAAAGTTATATGATATTGCTAGTATCATAAGATTTTACACCTACACTTAATATTAAAATAAAAGCCCATAATTGTAGGTCGTTTCGTTCCTACGCGCATGATTAAATTAACACTGGAGAAGTGTTTGAAAAAAAAGGGAGTTGTTTTGTTTAGGTTTTGATGTTTCAAAAACAAAGTTAAGTTTTGTATGAGTTCTCTCACTCCAAACCAAAATCATTATTGTTTTCTGGGAATCAGAGCGGGAAAGATATCAACTGCAATTTATAAACAAATTAATTACATTACTTAATGAGAAGACGTCAAAGAATGTCTAAGAAGCTGATATGTACATAAGATGCCTGGATCATAAAGACCACTGTCCATAATCCTCTGTAACAATCAGACATTTTCATATTTATTAGCAAAACCATACACACATTGTTATAAATTATAGTCAACATTATTTTAAATTAATATTAGTTAGGAAGCATACCTACAACACATTTTACAAAGACAATGGTAAATGTTTTCAAGTTATACGCCCGTTTGAAAATGATATTAGGTCGCGAAACCTTTTAAATGTAATGGGTGTTCATGTAATATAAAGGAAACGGTTAATACAAACCCTTTCACATTGAAAGATTCGTTTATTGATTCGTTTGAGCTAGTGTTTGTTATGTCTCATTTATATAATAATTTTGTTAATAATTATATATTATTATTATTATTATACATTATAAATTAATTTTAATATTTTTTCTCACAATGTTTAACATCCCGAATGCGGAACACAGGGTACCGTATTCGATCCCGGTACAGTCAAAGTTATATATAATTTTGGTTAAATTTATATGGTATGTTATTACATAGCATATAAAAGCTATTGCTTACCTTTAGACTAACCACTGACGAATTAATATATATAAGAAACCACTAGCCAACGAATTTATTTAATCAGAAAGCAGTTAACCTCTGAATTAATCGTGTTAGGAACTCAGTGCCTCTTTGCGATTTTTCAAACTGTTTCTTTCAAAAGATTCCAGCAACATTTATTGTATTAAACTTTTTTGCAGGATAAAGTAAATTCCTTTATTATGCATAATTTATTAAGAAAAGAATGAAGAAATAATTTTATTTCAGTTGTAGTGGATATAGGAAAAACAAATTTGTTACCCGAGATCTTTAAGTAAAACTCTTACTAAGGATTACTGCAGGAAACAAATATGCAAAACAATAAGATAGATACCGTATAGTAGTAATTATTATGTCAAAGAGTGAAAGAAGATTAACATCGATTATAATATCCACACAAGATTAAAGCGTTACAAGTAGTATTTATTTTGTCTTTATTAATTGAAGTTCAGCCTTAAATTTTTTGCTTTAATTCGCTCAGCTAGTGGTCCTTCACATATTTAAATTAAATTGTAACTCATTGGATGTGTCAGATATAACACTGTACGATATCAAAGAACTATATTTTGCAACAATAGAATGAACTCTAATAGACTTATGTTTATAGATAGAGGTTGTTTTATTGGCCTGTTGCACGAAATCGTTAAAATTTCATCAAATATCCTCACGTCACCTTATTAGTTGCAAATGGCGAAGCGTAGTCTTCTTCTGGTAATAATTTATTTATAAGTTGAGTAGATTAGAAATCACATAATTTATAAAAACATAATTTATAAAAATACTAGCTGATCCGGCAAAAATTGTTTTGCCATACATGTGATTTCAATTTTCAATGAATAAATAAAAAATAAGGGTTCATCGTAGAGGGGTGAAAATATAGGATTGTATGTATTTTTCTATGTTGTATCATAAAAATTAGAAACTAAAAATTTTGTCTAAAAAATAAAATTTAATAATTTAAAAATAAATGTTAAGGGTAGTCCACCCCGACTACCCTTAACATTTAGGGGGATGAACCGACCTACCTCAATACGCTCACAAAGTTTCATGTGAATCGGTCAAGCCGTTTCGGAGGAGTTCAATTTCGAACCCCGTGACACGAGAATTTTATATATTAGATTTTATATGAGTTTGAGATTAGTATTTGAGTTTATTCTCGTTCGAACAACCCAGTACGCAAATTTTCCGAGAAATGTTTCAGCAAGTTTGTACTCAATTTTTCAGAATGATTTTCAACCAGTTGCATATTATATGATTAATTGGCTCACGTCACAATTTCACACTTCAACGCTCTAGATTTTTACGCCAATTAAATGTGACATGAGACACGATGACCCGACTATAAACATTTTCTTCCGTGAATCTTGGTGTTTGTATAGAAACACCGGAGCTTTAAATTAAACTAAAATATAATTATTTACTTGATATAAACTAAAAATTGATAAACTACTGATCAAGAGTGTTTTTCGGTCCGTATGCTTGGTACGTATCTACCGGTCTAGTAGCGTAAGTGTTTTATTTGTTATCTATTTTCTATAGCAGATGTAATTCAATCTGTGCCGATTCAAATGGCATGCGGGATATTTATTTTTATAAAAAGATTCTAGATATGTCAGTGACATCAATCGAGACATAATTGATTGTACTCAAGAGTAAATTAGATTTATAAGAAATTTCATTTCCATTGCGTAAGTCCCTTTCATATAATTTAGATAAAAAAATGAGATAGGAAACAGAGTGCAATTATAATCACTTAGCGTTACTTGCGGTTAAGGAAATTATAATTAATCTGTCAAAGAGGGTATTTGTGTGTAAAAATGTCACTAACTATGATTAGTAGATGTTAATATTCACTTCGAAGATCATCAATATTTAATACACTGAATAATATAAGATACATATTAAATCTGTTAACATTTTATGGTGATTATTATTTAAAGCTTATATAAATTAAAATTTGTAATAAAAAGATTTAGTTCGAGTGTTCGAATACGGGTTATTTCAAAATTAGTGGCCAGCGTACGGAATAGTTATCTAAAAATATATAGAGAGTACTGTCAACTTTTATCAAATTTATTACAGCTGACAGCTAGATAGATATCATTGAAATCATTGAGGATTCTATCCGTATTAATATTAATAGTTATAGCTATGATAAGAACACAATACTTCCTTTGTTCATTTTCTTTACCAACAGTTGGAACTCCACGCGGAGTCAGGGGTACCAGCTAGTTATAAATGAGTGTGTTTTATTCTTATAGCTGAAGGAAAAGCTGTATGCCTAGTTATCAGCGTCTAATTTTAATCAGTAAGACTATAAATAGATACAACTACAATTACTCGGGCCTTGGGCCGGACTTTGTCTGTCTTATTGTTAAAGAGTGCGTTCATTACATACAGAAGCAATAATAAATAAAAGCAGATGATAGTTGAAAATAAACTTTTCTGGGTTTTTACATTTGGAAATACTAAGGAGGTTTGAAACATGTTGGGTTGTATGTAACAGAATTTCATGATTTTTTAAATATTCATAACAGCTGATCCCAAATTACACGCTCGACATTTCTACAAAAAATAGACGATGCAGTATTCTGGGTTGAGTGTAATAATGCTTCGCTGAGTTCTAAGTCATTCACTAATAAATAAGGACTTAAATGTGGTGACAAATAAAATGTGTGTAATCCTAATATGTGAAAATGCGTAATTTATCACGCTGCTGGTTAGTATGTTGGGAGTGGGACCAGTTGTGGAGTGACGCGACACGACCGTGTCTTCTCGGTCACGGACGCTAGCCAACTTGGCAACATTGCATGGCTAATTTTATCGATCTCTCATTGCTTTTTTTGCAATGACAATGTGTATTTAGCAAATTGTGCTCATGTTAAAAATGTTTTACAGCTTGGATTTTGCTCGAGAGTGCGTGAGTTAAGACAATTAATTGTTCCCACGCAGAAGTGAGAATTAATTATTTTGAAAATAATTTTAAATGTGAGCATTAGAAGGATAATTAAATACGAATTCATTTGATGTAAATGTCTTATCAAACTTGGTTGCAAAAATATTACGAATGAAGAAAAATGTTCTGTCATGCTACTCTGCCCTAGAACATGCCGGAAAATGAATAGTAGGTCGATATTTCGATAACAATCGTTTGTGTACCGTGCCAACTTCCTATGAATAAACATATATAAATAATTATAAAATTTCATGAGGACGCATCTGTATGATTGGAATTAAAACTTTAATAGTTTCAATTAAGGAAGCTATTACAATTAGTGTAAACCAATTATTTGGTGATTAGAATGATAATTAGTGCTGATATTCGTGATATCGTTATAATTAAAGTTTTATTTAATTCACAATTAATTTTAATTAATAAGCTCGGACAAGTGTAATTGTGCAGTAACATTCAATAGGTTCTATCGGTCTTGGAACACCGTAGTTGAAAATAGCAGCAAGACTATCTCTAAATTATTAAGTTAATATTATAAAATGTATATTGACGAATTGTTAAAAAGCGGATAAGATTATAAACGCGTAAACGATTTTTTATATCACTTCTTTGTCTTAGTTCGTTCATGTACAGTGCTGAAATAAGAAATTAACATGGTCATAAATTTCCCGATTCAAAAATTATTTATCAATTTTATAAACTACTTAACTCTAAACATGGCGTATAATTCTTAAAAAGCTGTTAAGTGGAACGTAGTTCAGCAAAATTGTATTGACCCTGATTATGCATAACATCATCTACGCTACGAAATATCAATTCGTAATACCAATTACTACTTCGTACAAAATATTCACGTTTTTACGATATTTTCACTATTCACGTAATTACAAAATCATTTATGTATGATAGTGATTTGTTAGTATTGAAATGTATATAAACTACAGAAAAAAGTAAGCCATTATGAAAATTGCGAGAATTGGTCAAGTTAAATTTTGAAAACCTTGAATACTTAATACTGTTTGAGGTAGTGTGAGGTTGTGTGAGTGATTTTTAGTAAAATAAAGAAATATTTGCTTTAATAAAACACTTGTCATCATGTCAAGTGTTTTAAATATATTCGTTCTTACGTCTTACATCTTACCTAATAGTTTAGAAATTCATAATCTCTCTTTTGTTAATTCAGAATTTTCACTATAAAAAAGATACAAACTTCAGGGATTGCTAAATTAAGGATTTTTAGCTTAGCTTTGAGAATTCGAGTCTTTTATTAAATTGTGCTACGTCTTACTTAAATTAGTTATGTAATCTGTTTAATATAAAAATAAGAATTTAGATTTTAATTGTAATAGTGATGTGTTCTCGTTTTGACTATGTGAGAGTTATTTGTATAACCAATCATAATTAAGACTACTCATATTTCAAGTGCTTTTTTAAAAGTAATTAACTTTTAATGTAATACGACAAAAATGTTCCAGTTGGCGCAATAGACACCACGCTGGACTGCCGCACAGAGGGTCCCGGATTCGATCCCCTGTAGAGTCAACATTTGCGTGATGAGCATAACTATTGCCTGTGTGCAAAACCACAGCAAACAGCTCAGCAATACGTATATTTTTTTATTAAAACTTTGTGTGCATATGTTTATCAGTTCAGTTAGCACAATACAAGCTATAAATAGTTAACTTTGGGGCTAAACGAATGTATGTAAAATGTGTCCCGATATTATATTACATATTATAAAATATTTAGCAAACTATTCGACGTGTTAAAGTTCGCAAGAATGCCTCAAACATTACACAAACGCGTAGCTAAATAACTAAGTTATATTCAATTACTCCGTTAAAATTGTTTAGTTCCCTTACAGCTACAAATATAAATTGTATGTAGGTAATATCATTTAAACAAGACGCAGTGACTTCTAATTACATCCAGACCTAAATTAGATTATCTATTGCACTTCTTTGGATCATCTATAAAACTAAGTTTACAGCTGTAAGTTTAATAATGCCAAGCCAATATCAACTATATATCTCACATTTGAAAATTTTTTAGTTCGTTAAGCCCTTCCATCGCAAGATTTATAGTGACAATAGACATTTACACTACGAAACATTATCACACTCTATTTAGGTCTACGTCAGTAAAGGTGTATGAATTATTTATAGCTTGATTCGACCTAAATACTAGAGTCGCCAGAATGGCTATGAAAGCCTGTGCCTAATATATTCTATTGATCTGTTGTTCATTATACCATTACGGGTAAGGAATTTAAAATTAACTAAAAATACTGTTTGTGTTTCCATTACCATTACAATATGCATTTGCTTGATTATACCTGCGTGGGTAATAATTAGTAACACGGGAATGTAATCTTGTTTAATACTGTTTACGTTCTAAGCAATAATCATTTTTCAAAACGTATGTTTTACAAGACTACTTGGAATTATGAAGTGTAAAATGTTACTAGTATGCACATACGCTGTTGCGATATTCTAAGTTATGTTTTGTGTATAAATACGCAGAGAAAGTCGTGATTTTTTACATATAAAACCCTTCTCTAAGAACACTTTCCCAGACGAAACGAATATACATTCGTATGTTTTTACATATGGTATTAATAAGGAAACAAAGGCAAATATTGTACACATAAAGTGAAACGTGTAGCAATTTGGTATGAAATACACGTTCGAGCCACACTAAGGAGCTTATGAGCAACTAAGCCCCAAGCTACGAACAAAGATAGTATCGAGCGAGGCATCTGTGAATTTGCTATATATTGCAATATTAGTACGGGTTTATATATTTTGTAAGAAGTTAAAACATTTATTTGAATCTGTGTATGTGAGATGGGTTCAAAGAACGTCATTGGAAGTGTCGCTCTTGAAGTGACACTCTAATTTTAATCACCTCTATGACAAAAAGTTACTGCAATGAAGTAGTATGTCTGCTTCGTTTATTTCTCAATATATTCTCCGATCATCCTCTGGAATCAATACATTACTTTCATTACGACTATTTGAGGCTGACGTAATTTTTCCGTATTCGACAATCGATTTTTTTCTAAATAGATCCGATAGAAATATAGTTATTTATACTTTCCTTAAATAAAAATGATTGGATGTGAGCATTAGTGTGCCTGGGGAAGCTGTCTCACTGAATCACTCGTCCCATGATAAAAATATGTTCGCTGGGTTGCTTCGCTGACAGCAATCGCAAAATAACAAAACTGAATCCTGACTAGCATTAACCTCGAATAGTCCTCTGTTCCTGACTACATTTGGTGATTTTAATATTATGAGTAACGGCAATAATTGTAGTAATTACAATATTTATTAGACGATTGCGCGCGCGCTGAGAATAAAATCGTGATCTTTTTCCGACTCATGGCACCAGTCAATTGCGCCTGACTATTGTTATTTCCTCTTGACTGTCAACGATATTGTGAAAACACTGAATGTTCAAATTCGCATTAAATAAAGATTCCATGCTTAGAAGTCTACATAAAATAAATAAGTATATGAAATTATTTATAGTCAAGGCAAGTGCCAATCCAGTATACGCCCGGCAAGCTCTTAAGTCCAAAAATATGTATCAAAGTTCATTTGAGAAAATATTACCTAATTACCATTATTTATTACTATTTCCTGATTTCAATACAAAAAAATTGTTTTTAAAGCACGTTCCTGTTCAATGTTCCTTTATAGCATTCTCTTGAAAATTTTGAAATCATGACAAAATCTTTACTATAAACGATTCTAATATCAGAAAGCAATTTACATTTTGTATTTTATGTTTCGTTAGATAGAACGGTTGTGAGAGAAGCAATATAGGCCAGAGCGTTTCGATGGTCAATTTAATCTTTTTGTCCGAACCAGTTTCGGGCGAAAATTGTAAGCGCAACCTAGTTCGATCTACCGTGTATGTACTGAATCTGAAATACGATAACAGCATTTAGCAATTTTTGTTGTATTTAGCATAAGTTTTCGTTGTTGGCTACGTTGTATAAATATCTTATAATAAATCTAGTTAAATATTTTCTTACATTAAGTATTATACTTACGTATAATTAATATTTCAAATGAACTTCACAAGCTATTTTTAGCTCATGAAAATCCTAAAAAGAAGTATGGGACGCCGAAATATGACGTCATTACTGTGTTGTAGTTCATTATTACGTTCCGCTTAAAAATAGTACAAAAAAGGTACCGCTACCAGCGTAATAAGCATTGCTACTTACAACTAATATTATATTGATATGCTCGTAGCATAAGGTCTACGAAGCGGAACACGAAAGCATTGGCACTTAACACAAAGCCGTCTAAGCTTCGGCCGACTTCACGGCGCTACGCCACAACCGATGCGACGCCGGATTTTAAGCTCTGCGTCTTACAACTTTCTACGTATTTATTATTTCTTTCGTTAAAAATTTACGAGTGAATGTTTTGTTCTTATTACTCTCGTCTACACTTTAAATATAAATAAACACATTATTTATGATTTACGTTTGCGAATGAGGATATGACTTAGGGTTTTATATTTGTGTTACATTAAATAACATTTTGGTTAAGTAATGATTATTATTATTGACCGTTAAACATGGAATTAAAAAAAATACGATCAGAGGTCCACTCTTTATAAGACATAAAGAGTGGACCGGAAATACATCCGGCGAAGATGTCTTATGTTTAGCACCAGATTCCCGACGATTTAAATTGTTGACAGTCGATATTTAAAAATAAAGTGGCACCACAAGAAGAAGAGTATCTTAAATGTATGCTATATAATGAGATAAATGGATACCAAATTTTAGTTTACACAGGTTTAATAAAACAATGTCCCAAAGGATTATGAACGAAAACACATAATTCGAAACCATGAATATTATATTTTCGTTGTTGCCAGTTACGTATTAGTTGTAAAATAATTAAGATTCGCTTTCTATTTCGTCATATCTCAAGTTTAAAAGTTTTAACAATGAAAACTTTGCGGCCTTCCATTTTTGTTCGGTTTCCACTGAATTTAGTTGACAACCTGGGCTTTTAATTAAAACTTCTTCGACATCATAAAACTCTATTTCTCTTTACATTATCAACAAATTAAAAGTACAGAATTTATATTTCGGTAATGGTGAACCTATCATAAATGAGCAAAAAATATTTTAAAATTACAGTACATATTGTCTTCATGGTTTTTTAGACCTTTAAAAAAATGAATCTTAAAATAAAAAGAAGTTTCTCTTTAAAGAACGCATATTTGCATGATCGTAGCTGCAAGCTAATAATAATTAATAAAACAACATTTTTTTATTATTCATCTCTATGCAACTAATTTATTAATTATTAAAAATAAAATTAACAAAATTAAGTGATATCGAACTAAAGCTACGACGCTACAGATAAGGCCGAACCTATAATAATATTCGTTTGTTTTTTCAGATTTCACATAACTACCAATATTACCCTACTAATATATACAATAAAGGTTAACATTTGAACGTGAAGACGAAATGCGCCAGCGAAGCCGCAGTAGATAGATTTTCTTATGAAAATGTTGGCCTGTGTCGTAATATGAAACAATTAAATTGGATACACAATCATCACTAACCTTGGCATTGGCACAAACAATTGAATAGACGAAACGTGCTCAAGTTTTAACAAACACATTGGCCAAATATAGACCTTAATTCTTACAATGCATCTCAAGGCGGTCTGCTTAAAATGTCTTTTCAAACCACGACACAGAGCATGTTCAAATGTAAATGGAACTTTACCTTTGTTGCCTTTAAAAATACAACTAAATAGCTAGAACTAACTAAGATGCTTTTCTTGAGATTTTTAATGATATAATCTATATAAAGTTATTGTATAAACAGATAGTATACACAATATGAGCGGAGTTAGACAACACTTTTACTAAATTGTGCTCAAAATAAACATTTGGCTTTACATATTTTATATACTTCAGTTCAATTATATACTTGACGTGGACAATATTGATTCTGTCATTCGTTCATATACTCGACATAATGGTGCATAGAATAGACTGCAGGCGAGATAGAATCTCTGTGCACATTCGAGTGCATTCCTCGTTGTACTTAATTGCATTGTTAAAGAAGACTGACGTTAACGGGTCACTGTAATTTAGTGAGTGTAAGAATTAGTAATAATTGGTCGTGATTAAATTGTTGAAAAAACAGTATATTTTTATTCGTAATATCTCGTTAAAATTGTTTAATACTAAAACTAATTGTGACATTTAATTAAATCTTTTGTTGGCCGGCGTTTGCCAGTCTATTTTGGAATTGAAAGTTTATTTTTCTACCGTTTCAAAGACTTAAACAAGCGTATTTTCATTTTCGGTTATGACGTCTGAATTTGTATTTAGATTTTTTGTGTAAAGGTTTATATTGACGTCTACAAGAGATTTTCATAAAATTTTCAAAACCCCAATAGACCAATATACAAGTTCGAAGACTCATCGAACGCAGTTCGTAGAGGCAATATCCTGATGATGGTCCGGTGTCGGAGCGAAACGTGCGTCGAGTGGTTGTGGGATGATTTTCGCGGAGTATTGCGGTTATGTACTATGGACTTCCGCAAAGTTACGCCTGATTTTATGAATTATATAAAATTTTTAGTCGACACAAGGAAAGCTTTTAAAGCGGCGTTAGGTTAACAATTTACTTATTACACAGCTTTATTTAAATATGTAAAGAGGCTGATTAAATCAATGCAAAAATATTCAATTCAGGGATTGAGGAAAGTCGCTTCCGCGTTTCCCATCTATATAAATTGTTTATTACATTTTCAGCTTTGATTTCAAGTAGAAGTGTTTGAATTAACTCTGCATAATATTACTCTATATAACTTGGACAAGTTATATAGAGTAATTATTATTATACAGTAATTATTATTGTTTAACAGAGAGCCGGTATATAAGATAAATCAGATTTTTCAAACGTCTTGATGTCTTTTTCTCCTTATGCTTACGAAGCCGTCGATTTGTGGGACTACCGTTTCTTCACGGTGTTTTCATCGGCGTCCGATTATAGTAAATCGAAAATATAACATGAAACTTTATTGACACAAGACCGTGATTCGAAACATAGTTACGAGTATAACTAGCCACCTAGCTGTGATCAATGTTTCACCTAAATTAAGACATTTTGATAATTTAAAAAACGACCCTGAGAATGGTAGGGTAGGAAGGGTAGAATGTACTCCACAATATTTTATATACTTAATTATCTTTGCTTGTTCTTTGACTTTTCTAGTATAAATGAAGTAATGTAAGCATAAACTGACGTTAAAACGTAAGAATATTGCAATCAAATCACTACTATCTTTCCTTTAGTACTAATCTTAATTTCGCTCACTAAGCTCGTTAAATAATGCTGCAGTCGTAAAAACTAGATTGGGATATAATGTGCAAATGGACGAAACACCGACTGGTTACACTCAGATATAATAATATACATATTTTCAAGGTAATGTAACATGTAACTTTACAGCTACTGTAGTTGTAAAAAGAGCTCGTTTTAATTATGTGTCCTAGTTTTAGTATTGTAGAAATAATTTGAGTAATTAAAAAAATTATGGTGTTGCTTGATACCGTCTTTAAAAGTCTTGTCGTTTAGATAAAGACTTATTGGTGACCTAATTCTTTGAGAATATTTGACGTAGTCTTTTGGACTGAGCCCAATTTTTGTACAAAACAGAATTGTCAATAGACATGAAAGAATCGTGTAATGAGCGTCGTGATGGGAAATGGAATTGGTGGTAAAAATTTGAACTATAAATAGTAATTTTATGTTAGAGATGTTATTACAGACCCGTTACTTTTACTCACTACTCTCCTGAGACAAAATATTGTATTTTGTTGTTGCCTTGTGAAATTGTCTACTCTAATTTCAGTAATTTATCATTTTATTGCAAGGCTATCAAGAGGACTCGAACTCTATTTACCAAAGAATATATTCCATATTTCATTTCTGTTGCTATAATTAATTTAAAGTAAGAAGATTTAAAACTTTACCTTTGCCGCTCCTACCGCAGTATCGATCCTTGGTACCACCAGCGCGGTCCCACCGGACACGTCTACCAGCTTACAAGCAAACGAAACAAAATAACACGAACACTTTCAGTTCTCACTAATATTATACCGGCAAAATACACAGCAGTTTTCACAATATATTTTATTTTAATAAAAAAAAAAATATAACTTGCGAAAAATATTTTTGTTGAAATCAAAGGTCGCGAAAACTTTATGCAGAATTACGTTAATCCATTCCTTCGGCACACGGAACGAAAGTTTCAGCGTAACGTTTGAAAGCAAGTACGCTTTGTTACGCAACTTACTGCATCATCAGGCCGCCAGGGGGCAGCGCTCGCCGAGTGGCGCAGTGACGGGCATGCGCACTACGCCACTAGCCCAATACAATTCTTTTGTTCGTGTCCTTTTTATGCTTTACGTAAATAATATATTTTATTAACATCTAAATTGCCTTTCTTGTCTAGAATTTGTACAAGTTTAATTTTATGTCTTGGGCGCGGGTCAGATTTGTTTTTTTATCTTGCTTTATGGTGCTAAGATTTATTCAAGTCATTTTTGGATAATATTAACAATTTATACTGTAAAATTTTTCTTTATGTCATCTGTTGTTACAGTTGTTTTCGTTTCAACTTTATTCAAAAATATATTTTTTTAGTATTCCTTAATGCACAACGCGTTGAATTCAACGAATAGTCATATGTGCCTGACTATTATATCTTAGATATCTTTAGGTCATTTACCGGGTATACCATTTTAATTATATTAAAAACAGATATATATATCCTAATATGCAAACTTAAGCACCTATTTTATTGGGTACTTTGTTTACCTTTACTTGGTATTTTTAAATAGAACTTACGTAACAGAAAGGTTAATGACATAGCATCAGAGTACTCTATGTGGCAGATAAAAAGTCAATAAGGGAGCGTGCCAGAAGTGAGACCTTGCGTGAACCACGACAAAGGCTGGCGACTTCAGGCTTTGACCTCGTGCCTTAAAGCTAGAATCGTTCACCTATAAAATCGATGGTAGTATGGCGCATTTTATCCTAAAATAAAAAATGGGATTTTAACTTGACGTAATTACGCTTGACACCGACTTCACAATAACTAATGAATCCATATCCTTAGAATCTAGCTAATGACCTTGAGTTTAAATTTCTAACAAGTCTTTAAAATATAATGTAGTATATATATGCTCTTTACTGCTTTGGTTTAAAAAGATAAAGGTTTATTACCAAACTACGATCTTTGTGCCCAAATACACCAACTAATGTTTTCAGCGATACGAGCATCGTAAAGTGTATTTTGTATTCACGCATTTGGTGCCATCTCGTTTCAGAACATTGTATTATCCTATCTAGATATTTATATAGTACACAATATCGTTTATAAAATAGATTGTTTTGCCTGGGAACCGAGAATACTAAATCATTCACCATTATAAAACCTACTAGGGGCTTTATTCATAAAATGTAAATATGTCTAATTACTTAATGTTTTGGTTTTTTCTGTCACATTAAGCTGTAATCTAAAGAGAAATGGGTATTTTAGTAAAAAGGGTACTATTTAACAGATTCTTTCTAAGAAAATTAGGGTAACCCCTAATTTTACTTCAAGATAAAGTTGTACTACGAGTGGTATAGTTAACTCTAATTAATGTACTTAAGGTACTATCAGAAATATTTATAGGGGTAACTATGTATAAAAATTCTAGTCTAGTCTGCTCCTCATTTATCAAAAACAATTTGATAGAGAATGAGTATTTTGAGTTCAAACAGTTGACTGTATTGACTGTTCGTTATGCTTATTATTAATAGCTTTTGTGAGGTGCACTGGATGAAATTACCTTCTTATTCTACATTAATTACATGGATTTTATATTAAAAGAAAACCTCGTTTTATTTATGTACACACTTTATTGAATTAACGTAATGAAAACAAATAATTTAATATGTGAATGACAGTATACTGTTACCGTAAGTACAACATTTATAATTATTATAAACATTAATCAATTCACAAAACGATTAGATATGTCGACAATTATTACATTGATATTTAATAAAGATATGACGAGTGAACATCGATTGCACTAGAAAAGATGACTCTACGTTAAGTGAGTGTATTATTATTAATACTGCATTTATAGCTAACGAATAACAACTCGTAACAAAAGGATTTGATGCACGGCGAACTGTTATCCGTTATAAATGCACAATAAGACAGTTGCATAGTAGATAAATCTTTTCAAACATCGGTTGCATGTTGTGGGCTTTAAAAAATAAACGCATTCAAATACTGTTCTCAAATTGGATGGTGATAAATGCTTATCTAAATAGCCGGAGCATAGATTGAGTTAATTTGACATTCTTAAACATACTCAGTCATTTTTAATACTATTTTAACAGAAAATATGACACAGCCCACTTAACACAAACTTATGAAATTTTAAGTCTGCGCTATGAGGCTCTAAAGTCTAACGCCTCAAAATCAATGGTTAATGTTGTGACGAATTTAGAATTGAAACTACCTTTTGGTAAATTGTCCAGTTATCGTGATATAAAGCGAATATTGTATAATACGTAACAAATTACACAACCCTCTTATACCCAAACACATGTAAAATATCAATATATAGCGTTATGTTCAAATATACTCTGTAATGCAAAATTATCCTAAGTTTTCATTATCCAGCAACGCAAACTCGAGAGAAGACGAGAAATGGTGCAGTATAAATTGATTGTGTCAACAGGATTTTTATATAACAAATTTGTTAAAATTTAATTGCACTATTATACTATGGCGTTTGACCCTGTCTATAAAGGCTAACATATTTTAAAATCAAAAAATCAGTTCAGAACAAAAGTTGGTATGCAACTTAAATTCAACACATTTCGAAATCAACAATTAATCATGTCAAGCTGTCAAGTCTTACAAGATTTTAGTAAACTAAATCTAAGTGAGCAATAGTAAACTCCATACCACGACTATGCCTCTATAGCGTATACAACTATCCTTTACAGCTTTTGTCAACTATGATCAAATAAAGCATAACTTTTCACACTTTAAAACCGATTGAAGTGTGATAATCGCTTTAAGAAATGCCAATGAAATAATTTTTGCAGATGCCTAGATACACATTTAAATAATTGAGCAAATCAAGAATTAACAATAACGAATAACAACTATTCTACAAGATCGTAAGTCATTGCTATAATATTATTGCAAACTATATTAACGTAATACACATCAAATTAACTATCACTATCAATATTTTATTCCATTGTACTAAATACACCATTTAACAACACCGAATCAAGAAACACGAGGTGTCACTTAGAATATTATGCTCTTGAAATTTGTCGAATTATTGCTAGATACTAAGACCACAAGTCAAAAAGAATGATTTAAATATTTAGAACATTAATTACTCACAATAATTATACTTAAAATTTAAGTGTAACGAAAGTTTTGTTAAATAAGGAATACCACGAACGACCATAATTTACCACATTTTCAATGTGTCTTCCAGCGTTTTTACGAGACAGTAGTTTTCAAATGTACGATTACAAGCTATAATATAAGCATCCGAAACTACTGCTGGCTACTCTCATCCGACCAAACCTATAGAACATTAACCTCATGCACAAAAGTGCACATCAAACCCTTCATCACAGCTATAAAATTTCCTCTCTCTATGAACTTAGCTCGTCCTGTTAAAATTTTATTCTAGGGATTAAATTCTATTTATACCTGTGGTACTTAAATGTACGAAGCTCCATACATCGCCTTACTAGCAATTCTGTGTATAATATAAATAATTGATTTTATCATTTTATTGCTAATGTAAACATGAAGCGAGAACTTGTATAGATAAAAACTTTGATAATAAACAAAAATAATTTTTAGACGATTCTACGAATTTAAATAAAATCGAAATTTTGACTAGATTATCTTTTAAATTTAAAATAAAAAATTTCTAAATTCATCAGACCAATTTGACTAGCACGAAACGACACAAATTCACAAACACCGACGTCATATTCAATCTTCAATTTTAGAGACATATTTGGCACAATCTGAGTACAAAATCACTTATCTAGTACAGAAATACAGGGGAAGACGTTAGGGAGAAATATTAGAGGGATATGTATTAAAAATGTTAGCCTAAATTGTACAATTCTTACAGCTAAGGTGCAAAATAATGTAATGTGGTTAAAAATAACCTTTTAATTATTTTATAATATGTGTACATCGACACTGCGATTTAATAAGAATAATTTAATTATTTTGCTATGTATACGATTTTCAAATACCATGTTCTTTTCAGCTACCCATTGTTTGGCACATGTATTTGTATGTGGCACTAGGTTACATTGAAGGAGTACATTACATTGTAAAACAAATGTGTTACACTTATATTAACACTATCCTAATATTTTTTTACGCTTTTCACTTTTATTTATTTGAGAAATATATCGCTTACCGCTGAACTATCTACACTGTCGATCTAATAATATGAGCAGTCTGGAGAGGGTAATCGAATGAAAATAATTCTATAAATATTAACTAGTCGTCAACTACTCTCAAGAATAATTTAGTATTTATGCACAACATTCATAATGTTAAAAAAAACTTCAACAATCTTTGGCTTTGATCCCTAAACCAATATTAAGTACTTGCTCGACTCTTTCATATTAATCAGCCGATCCACGCGTTAAAGAGATCTTTATAATATCAAGTAGTATGTATTTTAGAAGACTATCACATTTCGCAACATAATTTTTACATAATCTAGTGTCTTTTGTGATCATATACGATTAAAATGATATAATGTATGTCTTCACTGTCCCCTCTTTTATTGTAAGTTTCTTAAAGGATTTGATCCCACCGGTTGCAATAACTGCGCCGCTCTGTGTCAACGCAGCCGTTTGACATTTCACGGTCTGGCCATCACCGCACCCAACTTTGCATCAAAGTCGTTTCTCTTAGATATTTTTACAAGAATTCGAAACCGTCACCAAACAACACGATAGTGACCAGATCGTGAGAATTATTGAATGTAACACCTAAATTTGTAGGTTTACAATTATTTATATACAAATATTGTCTTTAACCCTCTCACTCTGTTCGCTATTCTAAGACTACGCTACATCAGCGGGTCCGAGGTCGATTCAACGCAACTATTCCTAAGCCGACACTCGCTTTAGTATAAATTACCATTTGAACATTATATTGCGAACTGCCTGTACCGACCGTAACAAAATAAATCCAGCCATTAATTGAAATACTTGATCGCTTAAGTTTATAATAAATTCGATCAACTCAGCCATATCCCGATGTCATTCCGTGACCGGTGAACGAGTGACATCATTCGCCGTTCACGGCTGGTCGTCAGTCATTCAAAATTTATATATATGTCAAAATCTAATCATCAAATTTCTCTCGATAATCGATTCTACGATCGACACGTCGCACTCCAATTAATTAAATAGTGGAGAATAAATATAAGAATATCTAAAATACTTATAAACTCGTAACAAATGTAAACATACATTCAGCTATTTGCCAATTGCTTCCCCTCAGAGATTGGTCGCGTCATTTGAAGAAGTATATCGGAGCCAGAGTCCCGTGGTGCTGGAGGTAGTACGCGGTAGGGCCCTGGCCGCGGAGCACCATTCAATGGATCGGCGCTTTCACGATGTGGTTTGGTGCGATGTAGTGGTAGCCGGGCAGGGGCAGTCCTGCTGTCTCCATCGTGATCCTGAAACGTCACACTACAATTAGACGTGGGCTGGAGCCATTGTAACACTAAATCTTTATCTAAATTAAACTAGTACTTCATTGGATGGATTGAGCCGGTACGGGAGTAATGTTTATAAAGATTAGCGTGATTAATCAAATGGATAATACTAGGACGCAAATTAAAATGTATAGGAAACTTCTTACCGGGATGTGGGTGATCCAGTGAGCTGAAGGATGGGTTCTCGGTGAACCAAAAGTCAGCGTTTCAGGTATCGCGGGAAGTGTGTGAGCCTGAGTAGGCAGGATATGGCTTGGGTCTTGAAGGAAGACTTTAGATTTAACATTAAGTATATAACCTGCTTAATAAATTAACATTAGGAAGAATAAAACACAAATACCTTAATGATTTTATTATGTACTTAAAACAAAACTGTCCTTAACATTACTAGCGAGTAATACGATTTCCTGAAAATGTACGAAAATGTTTACTATCTTAAAAAATAACATGATTTTTATTACAAAGTAAATTACAATAGCAGGCAAATAATCTGCTTTCCCACTCTACATCTAATATTATTAAACAAGTTCGAATTGGACCTCGATTTTATGCTAGATATAACTTATCAGATGACGTAAAAGACAAATGAGGGTACATCTGTCTAGCGCTACGATTCTAAACTACACTCATTTGTCTTCACCAAGAATACAAAACATTCCATACTAACACTACGAGAACCTTTCTTAAACACGATAAAAGTTGAATGAGCTCAATTGTTGTGCAAACACACGTAAAATCGAATATTTGTTGGATGTGTACTATAAGATTTAAACATTTATAAAATATTCATGACAAACTTTTTGAGTCTTATAAAAGAAAAGCTCGAGGAGCTCCTATGACTGACTTGTGTACATTTAGCCATTAAATTGAAACACTTTTATTATAATAAAAAGCGATCCAGTTTTATTGTTACCAATGCGATCGCTTGTCTATGATTATTAAGGCGATAAAATATTTACGCCAGTTTTAAATATCACACGACTAAACTACTTTAAAAATATGTAGAGTCAACATGTATCTGCACTCGTCAAACCATACTTCAATTTGATGAAATTTTCATAATTCTAGTCAAGAAAATATTTACATTGATTTTTCGGTTGTAAATAAATTTTATGTATTATTTTTTTTGTCATTAAACGATAGTTCATAGTTTAAAACAATCCGACCCTTATCTTATGAAGTATAGCTTGAAGTCGTAACACCCTGTAGTTCGGCTTCATAGACTCTTAAATTGGCTTCCACCAATAATAAGAACCAATTACCCTTTTTGGTGACAACCGACCCTAACTAACCCAGTGAGAGACAGAAAGTAAAGATTAAAGATAATAACATTATCAGTAAAAGAGAAAAACCGAACTGAATGGGATGATTTCATTTTCACTTGTTCGAAGAAAACTTCATAAATAATTCGTAATGATCTCGAAAGAAACTTTTCTTGTAGGAATATATAATGTTTAAAAATATACACGTCTCTCAGAACGGCTGTATATAATCAAACGCAAAGCGCTCTAAACTTTACAGCCTATAAAGCTTTTCTTAAGAATATTACTACTATTGTCACAATCCCTCTAGTTATTGTTATTTATTTTTAGATGCCAGGTAAAACTGGTTTTTAGTTTAAAAGTAAATAACACATTTTAAAAAAAGGACATCACACATTTATTCTATGACGATGTTTCACTTTGTCGCGATTAAATTATAATTGATATAATTTCAAAGAAAGTCTTTACTCTTAAAAACTAAAATATAAAAAGAAATTTTGGTCCTTTCGGACACACACATCTTTGGATGAGTTCAGTTCAGATTCTACCGCGTAATCGCGATGAAAACTATGACATAAGTCGATCTTTATACAATGAAGATTTAAAAGTATATTATTTTAATTAAATTAGTCAGGAAAATATTTTATATATATTAGGAAAATAACAGATTCTGATAATTTTTATCAAATGTATATCAATAAATAAATTACGAACTGATAAATTTTCATCTAAATCAGAACTCTAGATTAGTGGTTAAAATATGTTCCTAACTAACATCCCAACAATCTCCATACCTATAAAATTTTTCTAATAGGGACAGAATCTCTTTCTTTCTTTTGATGTTTTAGAGGGCTCGTCGTCCTTGCGCCTCGAGAGCTTGCTGTCAGCGGGTTTCACGGCCGGTCTAATGAGAGTACCAAATTATAGATATAGAAATTCGCGAAGACGCGCCCCGCCCCACCTATCCTATCTGTCCCATACCTCTTTTCCTGTCTACTGAGCCATATCAGGGCTCGAGGAAAAGCGTGTTAAGAGCAGGGCGCGAGTCCGCGGTCGGCTGTCCCGTCAGCGCTGGGAGTATGAGGGAGTTAATAGGGGCTGTATTTGTTGCGCTCTTTGGAGGTCTTGGCGGGTTCGTCGTCCTGCCTGCGGTTGAACTTGTGCGAGCGATGCACGCCGGTGGTCTGCACGGGCGCGGGTCCGCCGGCCAGCAGGTCCGAGAGCCCGCCGAGCGCCGAGAGCGAGCTGAGGGCGCCCAGCGCCCCGCTCTTGCTTAGCAGTTGCGCGAGCGGGATGGCCGAGGCCAGAGGGCTAGCGGACCCGCTCGAACTCGACCCACCCTCGAGATTCGCCTTCTGGAGCTCCACACTGCGGGAGCGGGACAAGGATACCGTGACGGGACGCTTCGAATCGACTCCAACGCGAGACATTGTTAGAGAATTCGGATCTTCTCTATTAAATGGCAGTGCCGGTAGCACTGTAGCTTAAGTGTTTTTTTATTATCTTATCTTTAATTACGTTTGAAAAATTAAAATTCAGTTAGACAATAATACGCGACAATAGCGGACTAGAAAATGCGTTTTATTGAATAGAGATCTTAACTTTAATTATTTTAGTTTTACGATTGAAATTATTGAACTTCCCTGAGACAAACATCTTGCGACGAGCCAAAACAAATTTGTACGATAACGTGACTAAGAGTGAGCTAATATCATTTCCATACAAATTCATTCGACGTTAGTGGCTCACACCAGTGCAAAGTGATTTTGTCCCAGGTCATCTAGAAATTAGTGTCACAGCAATAAAACAAAACTCATTTAGCAATAAATACGCTATAGTTTAGCGGCACGCGTTTGAACTTAAATTTAACAACGAAATTTATATTGTATTTTAACAAAAACTAACGTTGTCTCGGATCAGATCTAATTATGACATCTTCGAAACGCCCCAATATAGGTACAGATAAAACAGGAATAACACAGGATGTTTATACCATTTACGGTGGACGAGGCATGTAAAAGTGTGGTCAGGTGATCAGGTAAAAATTCAAATGGATGGAAGTAAGTGAAGGATAATTTTGTTAGTTAATGCAAGTAAGACTTACCTCATATTAATGAGATACTGCGCTAGCGCCACAGAGTCAGGGTTGCCAGTGATGGTAATGGTCCGGTCAGTGCTGCCCCCCTCGCGTTCTTCACAGTTTGATATCCTGATCATGGCTCCGGATATTTGACGAATTTCGGCGATTTTGGTGCCACCCTGAAAATGATTTTATATTTACAATATGCGGATTCTGTTCAAATTTCAAGTATTTCTTGGTATACCATTATTAAGAATTGTATCAGGTTTAATTTAAGCGTCGTATGGTCGAACAAAGTCGGCTTTAAATACTAGGTCGATAGTATATATTGAAAAGTAAAAAACTGTATTATACCTTGGGAATGGTCAAATTAAATAATTTTGAATATGTGAATATTGTCTCGTATAATCAGAGGTGTATATTATTTCAAATAATTTTCATAGATCAAAGATTTTTTGAAGCATATTATTTAAAACTACCTTTCCAATAATGCAACCGATGAGCTCATTTGGCACGGTCATTTCATGAGATTGTTGGTTAGTTGCGGGCTGATTACGACCTTGGTTGGACGTGCGTAACTGCGATCCAGCTAGAGCTGCTAAGGCTGCAATAACCATATAAATAATTACAATCTAGTTTTAACTCGGCTATCCGTGCATAACAGTCAGGCGAATTCGAATATAAGTACAAAATATTATTATAGTTCATGATTAGAGCGGTATATTAGGGAAATATTTCTTTCAATACCTGCTGGGTTTAAGCCACCGGCGTTCCCTGGGGCAAGTCCACCAAGACCAAGCGCTGCTAATCCCGCAAGCGGAGATTTGCCCAAACCCCCCATCTACAAAATCAATAAATATCATTATTATACAAATCATAACAGTAATGTGAGCTTGGCAAAACCGAATGGCCTGAAATTTACAAGTAATATAATATTAAACCGGATGTACCAAGCTTTTTAAAGTCTATAGCCCCAGCTGCTTGTTTTCAATTCTTCTGACATAGCCGGGATGGGATCGCTGGACATGGACAGTACAACATAAAGTATCCTGGAGTACACTTAAATCATATCTTATAAATAATTGCTGCTCACTTTGTCTGGGTTAACTATAATGTGGAAAAGGTTTATATTGGATCATTGGACAAACAGGACTTATTTTCGTTTTCAATATTGCCAACCACATTGTGAGCCTAGGCATGGTGCTGCCCGATGTGAGCACCTTCAACAATAGGATAATGGCTATGATCACTAATGACAAATAAATCGCATAACATCTCATGCGTACTTGAGGTTATCCTTTCAACAAAAATTAACACTGGATAAGATAAGACAACAAGGAGAGGTGCAGTACGGGATGTTGAGAATTATGATGCTTACATAATCACAGCGCGCGTGAGTTTTATCAACATAAAAGCATTTATCACGGCGATGCCAGAAAACAAACAGATAAAGCTTACTGTGAATATAATATTCTATAGAAACTCCTTTGAATATGTTTGAGATGCTGAAAAAAATTAAGCTGTCTAAAGGAAAATACTAAATACGGGGCGAAAGGGTCGTGCAGTAATTTAGGGGGATATTAATTGTTCCTAAAAGCTTTGGATGACTAAACCAACTATGGATCACATCACCGGGTGTCTATTAAGTTACAAGGCAATGCTACGGGGGTCTCGATACCAACATCCATTTTGAGGGTAACCAGGGCAGCACCAATCAATTTGTCACTCAATGTTCTACACAACCTCATAGATCCTTTAGCATTAAATTGACAATACCCGTACATACAAGAAATTGGGTACAGGCTGGGCAATTTTAACGACGCCTTAATTCAAGACCGAAAGGGCGTCTGATCATTAGTCTCTACGCTGACGTCCTATCGAATCAATAGTACAATAGTTTATAGTTATTCGAATGCAATATACACAGGAGAAAATACCACTCCCTACTCTATTCACTCTTACTCCACCTTTTCTCTTAAGGCAACAACGAATTGAGGCGGAAATAGCGTCAGGCGATATAGGATGAAAATACTTCTTCTAAAATAAATGGCAAATGCAAGATGAAATTTGTATTAAAGGCAATTTTTAGAAAAGTCGATTCGTGGAACATCAGCGTAGGATCCAACGTTAGAGGCGAGGTGGGGTCAAGGGGTCTATGAGGTCGCGACTCACAAGGTGGTCGTGCAGCGGCGGCGGCAGCAGGTGGTGAGGCGGCAGCGCCCCCGCGAGGGGCGGCTTCATCTCCAGCAGGGGGAACACCGGCGCACACACCGCCTGACAATGCCCACACTCGCTTATTCTTTCAATACACCCTTATCCCCACAAATCTTGCCTATGTGTTACGTACAAGGCGCCGTCCCGTTTTATAAAATCATTGCTTTAGTTCCCTTATGTGCCTCCAAGTCGTTCCAATACACTTTCCTAAGTCTGTTTTATATATTGTGGCAAATATTACTCAAATACTCCAACAACAAACCAAAACGTCAAAAGATAGTCGGAGTTTGACAGGCTAGAGTTCAAGCTAGCAAGAGACATCGATTATTTATTTTTCAGCTTCGACTAACGTGAAATTGTAGCACATTTTGTCGGTGACTTAAAATTTATTGAAAGCAAGATACTACACTCACTGCCAAGCAAAACTAAAGAAGCAAGTATTCGTGTATACTTGCAACAAAAACCTACAGAAAGCTTTTAAATTTTCATACTAAAACACCGACTAAGTTTTTTGAACAGTAATTCTTCTATAATTTAATTATAACACTGTTATTATAAAATAATTACATAATACAGTTTCTATTCAAGCCATTATAGTTCATGTCTATATTCTCATGATTTCAATTAAATTGGTCAAGATCAAACGCAATAGTAAATGTAAATAAATCTGACAGCAGATTCATCATACAATCTTATAGCAGATTTCTATTTTTTTTTCAAGGGATTCTTTCATCACTTGTAGAGTCTTAAGTTTCATTTCAACCTTAAGGAATGAAGTATTGATTGGTTTATATGAATACTTACATCTTGTGCAGGCACAGCATAGTTTCCTTGTATGGTATAAGCTTGTCCTCCAGCTAAAATAACGGGGCCCGCAACGTTAGGCTTCGGCCTGTATGGAATAGTTGCTCCCTTTGGTGGACTCTGGAATATATAAAATTGCATTATTAGTAATAAGTCCCATTCCGAAAGCTAGATAATGTATACACCCAATTAAAACAATTAATTATGGAAATATAGAAATTGATTTAAAAAAAACTTTAGCTCAGCAAAACAAATAAAAATAATACAACATAAAATGACGTCTTTTCAAAATTGTATAGCTCATACACATCAACTCTTGAATTCTCAAAATGTTGTACATAATACTTATATTACTACTTACTATATGTACGTACATGTTCTAACAAATAGAAAATATACATATATGTATACGAAACTGGTTTCCACCTGAATAAGACTTAAGACTACGTCTTTAAACGCCACATTTTTTATTATAATAAAGACAATTTTTTCCTAGCAAGCGAAGTTAACTTTTTCTTTTATTATTGACATGTTGAACTATGTTAATGCGAAATGAAACCTATTGTGTGTAAAACATATGTAAATTTTTAATGTCAAAGTTTAAATATTAAATAAAAATTATTAAGTTTCAAAACCAGACTTTTAAGAGCCATTTACTAGGTGGAAGTATGATTTATGAGCAATAGAGCTGTTCGCTGTTTTAAATTATTAGAATTAGTAATAAAATTAGGACCTGCATTGCACATACACATCAATAAAACCTACGCGGTAATCAGTCAGGTTTTATGTAGAAATAGTATGTACTCACCTCTAGCATAACACAGCATATGTGATAGATGCATTGCGTTATCGCATCACACGTGCCACTGATCGTAACTGCCCTTTCTGTTGAGTTTGGCAACATTTCACTCGCAACCTGAAAATGGAATATTAATATTAAGACTAAAACGCAAAACCGTCTCAATGACGCATTGATCAAGCAACTTACACTTCATAGCACTTATTCAATGCGTTAATAGCCTACAAATGTTCGAGTCCTAGTGAATTAATAATTAGTTCTTTCAACATAAACTGTAAAAAGAATCTGATTTAAATATTTCTGTTAAGCCATTTTTTATTTCATAATTTTATACATCCTGGTTTAATATAGAATAAGGGTGAAATACTTTTTCTACTCTAAAAGCACAATAAAAGATACTGAATTTCTAAAAATATTAGGAGACAATTGAAGGAGAAGAAATTACCTGTATATTAGCACCGGTGACATCTCGGATTTCCTTAATCTTGGACCCACCCTTTCCAATAAGAGATCCACACTGTGATGCGGGTACGATAAGACGTAACGTGATGGGTGCACGAGACCCACCACCGCCACCCTCATTGAATTGTGAGCACCACTGTTAGGACAAAAGTCTTGTAACTATGCAAGCCATACTCATTAAAATTGTTTGATAAAGTAGCCATTGTTTTTGATGGTGATAAGACAATTTTGAAATTTTCAAATTTGTGAACATTTATCTACATATATATACAATAAGTTTACCTCTTCAAATTTTTTGCAGATAAGTGTAAATGCTTTGAAGATAGCACTTGTTGTGCCAGTAACTGTAACAATACGCTCTGGACATGATCCATCTGATATGTTGATTTTTGCTCCAGACTGAAAATGTTAGGGTTCATATTAATAACAAAATTGAAAGTGAATCCATTTCAAATGATATAATTCATTGCTATTTTAAAATGAAAATGATATGTCGTTATTTTCCACTCACATAGATTTTGTACTTGGAAACAGGATATTATAAAAGATACTGACCTCTTCCCTGAATCTCTTAACAATTTCTCCTTTTTTGCCAATAATACTGCCAACCTCCTAAAAAACAAAAGCAATACATTAAAACTGAGATTAGAAAATCATATGATATTTATTATATATTTTAACATATCAAAGTAATGTCATTATATGTAAAAGGTCTGCATCCAGTGCACTTGTTATATATGAAGTGGCATTAGATGCCTTAAGTTTTTTGTAAATATTCCGACTAATATCTAAGAATAGCTCAAGTCAATTCTCGACGCCACAGGGACTCGCGAAGACAGTTTTATTGGCTGAATAGTGGACATCAGTCAGTTCCTGGCAACATAGCTAGCTGACTCCAACAGAATGCGAGGAATGCATGAACGTCTAGGCGTCGATGCCGTGCATCTTAAACGACACAAATAGCAAGCGAAAATCAACGACACGATGCAACTGCACAGAGTTCAAAGAACTGTACTAAAATAACGTTAATTACCCAACACTGTAGTATTAGTACAAAACAACAGGTGTAATTTAAAACTAAGGTTCCAAAAAAATTATGAAATACATTGAAATGGCGAAATGACGGTTTTGGGGTATAGAACTGATGCTGAATAAATAACAAAAGGAAACAAATCAACATGTTTGATGAAAAGAGCAAGTGCCGATCATTGGCTTGTTGCCAAAAATACTCTGTATTGGATTACAGCCAATTAAAAGTAAATATCTAATCCTATAATGTAGATAAGTAACTAACATCAATAAATCTTAGGATGACTAAGAAATCTATTTGCACAGACTTCTGCCTAATATATTATGTAGTTAATATATTAGGCAGAATGTTCTGTATGTGTTTTTTGTAATTGTTGAAAATTAACAGTCCTTATTTAAGTTTTTTTATGTATTTTAAAAGTCTTATTTGCTGCAACAAATTCATGTATTAGCAGATATAAAATTGCCAAGAATAAAATATTTTTAATTAGTTCTTAAATTCACTTTAATTTGATACAAAATTAGTGATTGAAAACCAACCTTTGACATAAATACTCTTTTGATGGAATAAATTATCTTATGATATTTCCAAAAAAATTGTTTCATTTTTGTAATATTTCTTTAGGTGCTTAAGATTTTTGTTTATTTGATGATTAATACATGGTATTAAGCAGTTAAAAGCAGGCGTTTAAGTTATGTAGTAAGACCTTTAGTGTGGTAATTATTACTGTAATTGTATTTTATAAACATTTTTATTACATTTATATTATTTATATACAAAGAGGATACACATATAGAACAAACTACCTAGAACAAAATGTGTTAATTTTTACATCATATAACTATTACTGATAACAACATTCATAATTCAAATAAAATATTATTACTAGGTAATGTTATCAAAATAGGCAATAAATTAACATGCGGTTAAAGTAATACATGCAGAGTACAAAAACATGAATCGCAAGTAGATTTTGAAAGAAAGAAATGGAAAACTAGAATATTGCAAAGCCAATTTGAACTTTTAAAGCATTTATTCTTACCTTCCCCTGCATAATCAGTCTGATAGTGAGGGTGACTTTGGAGTCTTCCTCGTGAAGAGTAGGGGCTTTCTCCAGATCCATGCTGGATGAGGTATCCGAAGAGTCTCGTGGAATTTTGGCTTCGTACAGGGCTACGTGTGGGCAGGGGACACTCCACTCAATCTAATGGCTGGGACTCTGGGGCTCTTGGCACGCACTGCAGGCAAGGTAAGCTGGAAAACAGGCGCACATCTCAAAAGGAAAATTCACAGGTGTCGAGCGTCTAAAGGTATAGGGTGTGTGCACTCTTTGTAATTTTAAAGCAAAGCTAAATAGTAAGTAACAATAATTATTTATTTACAGTGATAATTGGCGAGAAGCGCAACGAAATGAGGGCAGCTAATGAGGATCTAGACACTATGTGGTTCTAATTGATCACAAGTAAGACCGGATTCTGCGGTTGCAATGCGAGCCGTCGCGGTCCGCCTATGGGAGTTAGGAACCGTTACTTGAACTCGTATACTGGTTCGCGACATAACCTTAGCGTTGCGCCTCATGGCTCAAGCCGACCGGGTTATCGATCCCGACAGTCTAAACAATTTTTTTTTATTTTCATAAAAGTTCATCATTATCATTCATCTTACCTCGTAATATATTTCGTTGTTTAACAATAACATAACAAATCGTAACACTAATACTATCACCCGAATGTGTATAAAATCACACTTATCACAATTTATTTCAATCACAAAATATTATAAAACTAACAACGACGCAGATGACGCGTCGGAGTGAAGTTTGCCTCTCAGACGACTTCAGTTGTGTTGAATGATGTCAAACGTCAGTTTTATTTGTCATCTTGCAATACGAACCACAGAGCTACTTTGCTTTACAGAGAATAACGTATAAAATATTTTCCCAAATAAATTTGGCGGTGGACTTTAAAAATATATGTATATATATTTTTGAAAATAAATTTGTTAATACTGTTGTAATAATAACGTAATGCTAATATGCAAATAATTAGTGTTAAAAAATACTTATCCGAGCATTTAAAAAGTACAAATAATGGAGAAACAAAATAAATAATTGAATAAATGCATTAAAAAGTATACATATTGTAAACAAGGGCGAATAGTAAAGTAAATATGTAAGTTTTAAAAATTGACCGGACTTTTAGTTTCCAACATAGTAGTTAAAGTCGCTGCTGTAAATATTTGTTAAAAATGCAGGGTGTTTTCAAGCGAGGATTTCTACCCTAATGGACTGCTTCATTTCTTGTTTGTACGCTGTAGGATCACAAGCGAAGTGTACCTAACGATGTCTCGTGAAATTCAAATAAATTTCTAAATATAGCCTTATCTTTTTTGAAAACTTATAACAAAGCATGGTGCTTAAACAAGTTTTTTTAATACAGATGTACATTTTTAACTATTTAATTATATTTTAATTACATATTTGGTACCTTTTGATTTATCCCAATAATTTAATGTTTCGACACAAGATCGAGAGAAGAGTTTCGAAGAAGATTAAATCAAGATTTTAGTATATTATTCTACAACATAAAAAGTTAGGCGTAGATGGTTCAATAAACGTGTGATAGTAAACTAAGTAAGCCTTTTCTATTTATACTAATAATACTAAAAAAATAAGAATTTCACCTAAGTTTTAAATTTTAAAAGCAATAACGTGCTAGTCTGATGTTAAGCGAGCATTGCATCTAAAATAAATAAATAGATTTCATATTCTTGGAGATAAAACTGAATATTTCACACGATTGAATTGAAATAAATTCATTTTAAATGATTGTTTTAGTTTTGATCTATTCAATTTGCCTTAGTTTAAATACAACTAAACTGTTTTTTGTCAACTGTACATTTAAGTTTTAGTTGCTGGCTAGTTTCAAAAAATACTTTGTACGATTTTAGTTATGTAGTACATACAATATTTGTAGACGTTAATAATAAAAACTGCTGAATCATTTTTTCTAAAATTAATGGAAACAATAAAACCGGCAAGTAAAAGGATATAAGGATAATTATAATCCTTGACAACGGTCAACGCGGGTAATAATTTATTGTGAAAATCCTCCATAACACGTGATGCTAAGTGACGAGACGGGGTCATGGTGTGAAATGTCATTAAGGCTTATTTAATGAATTCCTGAAAAAGGGGTTAGAAATTTTAATTGCATTTGATCTGTTATAAGGATACATTTTAACAACTTTATGATATTTGATAATAAAATCTACTTGAAGTATAATCATTCCTTATTGTGTTTGCTTCCATTAAAATCCGGAAAAAAGTTTTCTAATGTCGACTCCTAATAGTTATAACATATCTTATAATTTTATTTATCTTATTTATTTATTCAGATATTTATTTTTAAATAGATTTTATTTTTTTGAATAAACTTCATTATGAACGAAGCTGCGTGGAATAAATCACGAGGTAAAGGATAAAAACGGATTTGAGAAATTGAAATGCCATCGTCCACTTTCTTAAACTAATTAAACTTAATAATCCCTCAATAAAAAGAGCTCCCCTTAAATTGGGTCAATGGATTTTGTCATCTTATATACTTCGCTGGACCGTTTATGCAAATGGATTTAAGTAAATCAGATTTATTTTAGGAATACAAAATGTCTGATTTCCTCTGTCGTACTTTTTATCAGGCGTAAATAAATTTATGAACCGAGCATGAAAAATTCAAGACTAAACGTTATTTTACATACGAAATATTATATTATATGAAATGTTGTCGAAAGGAGAAAGACGATACGAGAATTTATGCAACCAAACCATACTAATTGGATAGTCAATTTTTTAAATTGATATCTTTAAACTATATAGTTTCAGTGAAACATTCATTTCAGTAGGCATACCTTAACACATATTGATGTAGGTTTCGATACCTTAACTCATTACTAATCGGCATTCCAATTACAGTGACATATCAACTATAGCTTGTATAGAATTCTAATAATAAACAGGAATACTAGAAAGCCGCATACAGGAATTTGATGTCTCTATTGAGAACTTAACTGCTCACACGGATTCCTGTGGCTTACAATGAGATACGTACATTATCTAGGTCTCGGCATCTAACTTGCGACGATAGTTTCAGTCCGTTGAGGCAGTATATTACGAGTGAATTCATCAATACACTTGCAGTAATCAGTCAGAGTTTCGGATTATTTCTTTATTTAGTTACTGTATAAAGTAATTCTTCCTTCCGTGTCACGATAATTTTATATAATATTGTGAATCTAAACCATTCCCAGATCCCCTTGAACACACACAAAAAATTTCATCAAAATCGGTCCAGTCGTTTGAGAGAAGTTCAGTGACATACACACTCACAGAAGAATTATATATATAAAGATATACAATTTTGATTAATTAAATAAAACGCATGTAAAATTTTCAAGAATTACTAGCTATTTTATCTTTAATAATATAAGAATAATGTAAACGCAGTAATACTATTTCCAATAAAAATTAATTGTAAGAAGGGAAGCCATCTGACTGCTTAGGCTGATTACCTACTTCACAATGGTGCTTTAGTAAGCAACGTCCATATTTGTTGTATTAATAATGTATTTCATTTACGAGGTATAAATAACATATTGTATGTATAGACAATCAAAAAACAATCTTTTTGTTTTTAAGAAGTGAAGGTATATTTGTTTCCCCAATGACACCTAATAATACACTCGTAAATATAAATTGATGGATCGGATAAGGGAAATCGTGGTTCTTAAAACAAAAGTGTAGCCAATGTGTATTAAATATTGTTAAAGGTCTCAAGTAATTTTATATTCAACTTTACCGTAATAAAGGTTTTTTTAAAGGTGTTTTATAGGCGGTTTTACAAATATTGATCCCTAGTAATAGGGTATTTACTTATTATAAGAAACACAACAAACACATCACCGTTACACATATATTAAAGTCAAATATACGAGTATATTCACAAATAGGAAACGATAACTTTAAATGATATGAAAAAGCTGTTGTTGAATTTACAGGAAAGTATCAATACGATAAACATTTATCAAATCTGTTCCATCGCCGACTGATTGTCTATTTAAAATATCAGATGGTTTGAAAAGCTGATCAGACTCATATGACTTTCATATCGTCAAGAATTTCGAGTTTGAAAAAACTTTAAAAAACTCCGTTCAGTTTCATGTTCAAAGTTTCATTTCAAGTAGCATATGAAACTGAGCTTTTATGTTTTTCTTTAAATTATATATTAATATTTATGACTTGAGCTAATGTATTTCTAACTATCTATACATTTGACATAATTTATTATACATTATCACTTCTCTGTGATAAAGTAACCCCTTTTGTTATTTAATCACAATCATTATTTGGCTAAAAGTTTCATCATCGTCACTTTGAGTCAGCAAAGGTTTTCATTTGTTCAGAGCGGTCAACAATTGCAATTACAATTGCACACAATAACAATTGCATTGCTCTTTGTGTCTCAGAAGTAATCTCTTTATGAAAACAGTACTTCTTAGTAACACTAAAACATGTAATATGATAATCCGTGCAAAAGTTAAAAACGGTATCATTATAAAAAGACTAGTTCTGTGAGCCATTTCATTTACAATTTGTGTAAATCTATGGGTGTTTCAACAATCATTGTATTTCTGTTTCTTTTCTTTCCGTTATTGATTTGTACGTTTTAATGTAGCAATACATCATAATTAGCCACTTTAGGAGGGTATAATCAATTACACATATTATTAAAACTTATACTTTTGTTTAAGTTACAATCTCGTAGTTCTTAACACGACATAGACAGCTTGTACAAGTAAAGATGTGTAACACGCATCGCATGGCATTGCATAATAAGTATACTAATTAAGGTTTAATGTATTAAGGTTTGCAGCGTGACTATTATTACAGGTAGTGCCTATACTAATCATAGTTTAGTTACCATTGGTCAGTGAAAACTTCAAATTTTTATAAAAGCTATTGCGTCACAGATAATTTAAGAGAGAAAATATTACATAATTTTATAAATAGTAATTTTATAGACTTTGTTTCGTAAAATTTGACATTTTTAAAGGGTTCAGTGAAATTCTGTACGAGAAATATGATGTTTCAATATATATTATCAATTTTAAACTGGCAAAGATGAAGACTGATTTTAGAGCCTTTAAGCGAATTTCCCCAGCGTCGTATTTCGTGTTGCACAGTGAAGGAATCCGATTAGGTTCATCTTCGTCCAGAGTGTGCGTCATTGTACCAAGAAACTACTCTTGCTATTATATAACAATTTTATGCACAGATTCACGAACACATTTTAATTCACTTTAAGCTGTATTCAATTCGCCTTGGATATCATACACCAAATTATATGTAGTACTAAAAATAACTGAGGTTTTTTTTGAAAAAAAAACGTTCGTTTTGCACTAGAAGTTGCTTAAAGTTTAAACTTTAGTTTGGTTTGGCTTAACTCACTGTACACTTCAGTGCAAGCAATCTAATATATATTATATTACATTTCAATTAGCCCGTTTTAGTAGGAAAACGATCTAATGAACGAAGGAATAATTATCCATACACAAGTTTAATTCGTCTGGCATTTGGGACCGGTAAAGAAATGAACACACACCTCAGCCGAAATGAAAAGCTGCTTGATTTAGCACCACGTTAAACTGGAGGCCCAGATCTTATTAACATTACTTTTTATATCATGAAGGGAGCTTAATTGTAACAACGCAGACAGAAATTTAATTAAAGCGTATATTTAAGAGGTGCTAACTAGCATGATTAATACTTAGTGTTGACTTGTTGTTGCATTCTGCGCTAATTTATTCAGTTTTTACGGACAAAGAGATTTTTAATACAAAAAATGATAATCTTCAAACAACGGTATTTTAATTTGCTCAGAAACCTCAGTGAGTGCTGAATTTCTCATTCCATTCTTTCTTTGATGTCATTGTTTTTATTTCATTTAAATTAAGTCATTAAAATTTACGAAGCGAGACCGGAAGTAAATTAGATATTTTTACAAATCAAAATTTAACATAATAAACAAAAATATAACTGTTTTATATAACCAAATAATTAAAACATACCCAATAAACAACTTAAACTTGTAATGCGGTTACAGTCGTTAATTCTGTCGTCTGACCATTATAGACAACGATTTCAATCAAACGACCTTAGAAACTTCGGCGATAATATAAAATTTCTAATTAAATGCCATTGATTAGAATAAAAAGAAGAATTGGAACAAAGAGTTCATATCTGGGACGTGTAATTTGGAGCGAGAGCCCGCGGCTATGGATGCGTACCCCTTCTGTGCACAACACACATAATTTTTGTGTTCTTTTGGCTGTGTTTTATTTAATTGATCTCACCTTTTAACGTGTCAAATTTATTAATTTTAGTCCTTAAATTAACTGCTTACTCTCGTAAAAAAGGACATTTATGGACGGCTAAATCTATTATACATTCTTTAGGCAGTGACCAAAAATTAAAATTAATTGTATGTTTGTTTCTAAGTTTCGCAGTTTTAATTTTATCTATTTATCAAGGCTCTTGAGATAGTCTGGTGACATAGAGGCGGATAAACAAGTGTTTGTAACAATAGGCTTCGATTTTTACGATTTAGGTACGGAAGTCTCTAAAATTAAAAAAATACATCTTTATATATATAGTTCTTCTGTGAGTGTGTATGTCACTGAACTTCTCAAAAACGACTGGACCGATTTTGATGAAATTTTTTATGTGTGTGTTCAAGGGGATCTGGGAATGGTTTAGATTCACTTTTGTCCGCTGGACAATGTTTTTTTTATTAATTTTTAATTTATTAGTAGTTGTTGATTTTGGAATGTTTTACATTGGATCCGACAGACGGCGCTACCATCGCAATGTCAAATTTTAAATAATATTCGAATAATTAATTGAAAATTGAAATCACATGTATGGCAAAACAACGTTTGCCGGATCAGCTAGTATATATATATATACTCATACATATATGCTCATATATATATATATATGCTCATATATATATATATATGAGCATATAATTTTAAGCGGGCGAAACCGTGACAAACACTCGATAAAAGAGGCGCATAAAGTTGTTTCTCCTTCGAGGTTTTTCTGTTCATTCAAAATATAAATCTGTTGTATATGGACAAATATATAGTTCTATTTTATCTAACCCTTACTTGATTAATTTGACATAACTCCTGAACCTTCAGGACCGGGGATTTCTGTTGTTCCAAAACATAGAAATATTTCCTAAAGTTCCCGCTCTAATAATTTCAAGATTGATATTTTTCTTTGCGTACATTTAATCAAATAATAAATATTTTGTGCCCACACAGTACTTCTACAAAAGGCGATTTCTGAAATCGGAATATATTTTTTATACTATCCAAAAACACAGACCACAGTTTTCCACTCACTAGTCAGAATCATACCCATATATTGCCACGAACGCAAATCTTTTTTAACATTGAGATGATCGTCAGTAAAATGAATTGCTTAATTAAAGGCGCTGTTATCAAATCTCCATTAAAGCAGAGTTGAGTCATTAATTTTTGATCTATATGAGAATTCCGAAGTAGTTTCGCATCGCAACCTTAATCGCATATTTAAGAGTAAATAAATACAAGCTCATGCATAGCATACTGAGTCGATAAAGTATAATTAATATATAATAGTGTTAATTGTAAATTCAAGTAAACTAACATTCCAAATCTAACAGAAAAGCAAAAAACTTTATTACTGAACGCTGCGGTGCGGAATAAAAGGTGATAGAAAGTGTTTTGATTTTTTTAAAGTTCTTTTGACAAAAATTCTTTCGTATATCCATTATTTGCGCTGTTACGGAAAGCTGCAATCATAAAAGATTCAATTTACCTTTGTAACACAACGCGGCCAACGGATAGTGACTGTAGCTTTTATAACTACGATTACCTATGTGAATACATTTTATTTGTTGTTGAATATTAAAAAAGTTTGTTCTATTTCGATTTACGTTGAGCTTATACTTTGATCGGTACATACAATATAAACAACAATATTATATAGAAAGGGGGATTATGAAATGCTAAGCTTCGTATCAGGTAATCGTTATGGTTGTGAGGTAATTTTTCCGTAGTTAGACGAAATAAAAGTTCATGTTTGCTTAAGGATTTTGCTGGTCCAGTTATACGTAAATTGACAGTAATGCAAATAATGACCCTAACATCACTTATATTATGTACTATTTAAGTAGCAGAAAAAAAGGATTATTACGTAATGCGAGTATTAAAAATGTATGAAAATATGGTCTAATTTAGTATCGGACACCTTATTGCATAGTAAATTATACTTACGTTATAATTATGTAACAGTAAAAAATATAAATATTGGGTACAGGAAATATTCGTGACTTCCTACGAGAGTCAGAGAAGGGTCCGGAAACTAGACAAATCTCTTTAAACAGGATAATGAAGTACGGATATGTAAGGTACGGGCGAAAAATATTCAAATATTGGAACATAATATGATTTATTTCAAATTATATCTTAATTGCCCTAAGGCAAAACGAAAACAAATTTAAAAAAAAACGTACGACATGACGAATACAAGGTATAATCATTAAAAAAAAATAAAATTAAATATAAAAGTTAGTTAGTTTGGTTTGTTAGTTTTAGATGTATTATCTTTAATCTAATAATAAATAGCAGAAAAAGTTGTGAACACATTTAATTGTAACGTTGTTTTCCAAGACGCCTAATACTATCATATTGTATATGATATAATAAAATACTTATAATTATATAATCTGTTTTTTCATAATATAATACGTAGAAAAAATATAAATGTATTTCGCAACCAATATAAAGATTTCATTTATGTCTAAATTTTCTTATTAAATACAAACAGACTTAGCGCTAAGCTTCCTTTTATATTTTTATTGATACTTTCTTTAAAAACACTAAAATCTTGTTTTTATTAGCCAAAGTTGTGCGAAGCATATATTTTAGTCGTATTATGCTCATTATTTTAATTTGAATATTGTTTTGACAGGATTTCCTATCTAGTTTTTAGGAGTTAGAAAAACTCGGTAAAGAATCTACTTTTAAAGTATTTATACGTTTTTAGTACATAGTGTTTTAAGTAAGCTAACTATTATGAATTATTTAAAAAAAAACTATGATAGAATTTAACTAATATTATGTCGTATTTTTATGTGTATTATACACTTATAAATATACTCGTAATTACGTATTCCATTACACATTTCCACTCACAAACAACCTTTCACCTCCAGTTGGAGTTACGATGAATATATTTAATTCTTTATGTATGACTCAGAGGAGGACTGTTCGCTCCCTCAATACTCGAGATATAATTTTTCACTTTGATGATGCCTTCAATTCTCTGTCAACTTGAACCGCATTAATGATGCAAATTGGTATACATAGTTATCGTTAGCAGGTCCCGAGGGATCACTAAGCGAATACCCTATCAGGGCCTCGCTCAAGTGTTTCTATAGCCTTTGAATTTGGAATCCTGTTTAATCTAAACTTGTAATACTTACATATAAATGAGATTTTGTCTACACAATAGAGAACTTAAAGGTTCAGTTTGAAATACCAATTGAATCAACGAACCTTGCGAATTTAGTTTAAGTGGGGTGTCTACAATTTTAGGGTAATGGAAGAAAAAATGGAACCCCTAAAGGATCATTTTGTTGACCGTCTCGACATGATGAAGGTATCGACTTTGTATTTGTTTATTGTTTTTAAAGTACAGTTCCTTAAAGTAGGGAAAATATAACGTCTTAATTAACGTGGACGTCTTAAAAATGGTTTATTATGTTGCATAAATATTTTAACGTTTCAAAAATATTATAAATACTACATTATATAGATTCCTTTCTTAATAATTATCTATCATTGCGCTACATTGCGCTCGATCGTCTACTAGAACTTTAGTTACTTTTCCTTCTAGAAGTTCCCTGGATATGTTGGTCCAAAAAATATTTAAAACGTTCAGTTATGAGATTTCAACGTATACATATTTTCTTAGAAATCACAATTTTGTTGCAAGTCTAAAGATTCGATAAAACAATGAAAAATGAATAACAAAGACAAGCTTGAGTTACGAGGTAGAAACAGAAACCGAGCTGAGCGCATTGGGAGAACAATTCCTGTGGTTCATACAGGCTAGCGTGCTCGAATATTACAGCTATTAATAAGATTCCAGAGAGCAGACGCTAGCCGAGAAGAATGGCGTACCAAACAAAGATACCGCGGTAACCCAATAGCCATTCCTGGCAATATAAATGTACAGAAATATTAATAAAAATATTATTAGACGCTAGAGATATGTTATTGAATTTTATTAAGCGCTGCACATTTTTCGTTTGATATTTTATAAAGATGCAACTTGGTATATTTCTATAAGGTGACATATATTTTGAAATTAGTCATGGCTTGGCGTATGTAACAAACACATTGAGCTCAATGAACTAGTGTGTGTCATTCGTTGACGTGAGAAAGCTCCATACGTGTAATTGAATGTTCCTTCATGTTAAACTTCGCCCATATGCACTTTTCACATGAGCTAACAGAAGCCAGCATATTGGCTCTGAAGATGCAATTAAACTTTTCATCAGAATTCCGAAACTAATTTACAGTAGTTTGACAGAGTCAGCGCCCGGTCGGCAGGTAAGTTTGCGATGGCCACTGCCAATGGCATATGTGGCCCGATCGTTGATGATGAAGCTTAATTATGCCGTTCGCTCGACGAAATTGAATTAACCCACCTGCTTTATTATTATTTAATAGAATTCTGCGAACATGACATACATCATAGCACATATGCGGCCGCAAACAGGTGCTTTCGAACAAACTTTGTGCTGACAATTTGCAATGAAAATAGTTTTGACATATTGCTAACTCTGATATTCCATGAGTGCTATCGCTTTTATGTTTTGATTCAGTTTTAAAATATTTTAACGAATATAAGCTTTACTGAACGACGTATATATCCATTTTAAATATTTATTTGAGTTTTTAGAATTGTATAAATTGGAGTAATGCATTATAGTATATATAATGGTTTAATAATTGGTTTAACAACATGGATTAATAATTGTAAGATATGATTTTCAATATTTTATGTTTTATGATTACTGAGCAAAGAATAATTGAGTATTATTAAGTGGCAAGTAAATAACTAGGCATTTATATCTTCTTCGTTTCGACAGAAATAACACTGTTTAAATTCGTTAGCCACAAAAAGTTTACATTTTTATAAAAATTCAGTTGAATTAAAGATTGTAAATATTCATACCGGTATTAACCGGTATGATATTAATCTAGAAAATAATATCAATAATTTCTTGCTAGGAACTCATCTTCACTTAACTAAATGTTATTTAATAAAACTTCAATATTAAGTAAATCCTGACTGTATGGAAGATTATGATAAAACAAGTCCTAAAACTCACCAAAAGTTATTTATCAATAAAACCACAAATTCGGTCTATAAACTTTTAAACTCCTGAGATTCGGTCAAAGCGAATACTAAATATTATTAATATCAAGTTTAGTCAGTGTAGTGTTAGCTAAGTTGAAGCGGAACGTTGCGCTCAATCTCGCTCCACCCTCGCCTCAGAGTTTCACTGGAACATACCTCTTATTCAATTTGTGAGCGAATCAGTTCCGCCAACCCGATTATCTTTTCATGTCACAATTTACACTGGACCGCAAAGAAAAAGGATCGGTTAGAAAATCTTCAAAATCTTCGAAAGTACCTGACCTACTATTATGAAAGAAAAGTAAATTAAACAATATTTACTACCACGTGATAAGCCTTTTTTATGCTATTTGTTTTGAATTTGTGTACTTTAAACGTATTCAATAAAGCGATTTTGTTGGTTTGTTTCTGATTATTGTATAAAAAAAGAATGAAAAATAATGGTAATTTATTTTCTTCATTAATTATAGTATCTGCAGGAAATTGAAAGCTGTAATGACGCACTTTTTATTGTATCATTATGCTACGATGCTACGGCGTAGCGTCTTATGTCATTGTGTCCATCGACCACATCCATGTATTTACAAGGAAGCCTATGAAGCCTAAAAAACTATTTATTAGTGACAAATCTTTAATAATTAATTAATTATTAGTGATCAGACTACTCACTGTCAACGCTAAAACTATCTTAACAAAACTTATTCTTCCTATACACAAAATAAATTAGACAGATAAGCAATCAAATTGTACTTTCGATAAGACGTACTTGGTGCCCGCAGGAAGAGCCTCTTGTCCAAGCCTGTTTTGTAAGTATTTGCTCAATAATTGCGAGTTGTCAGCTACGCCTCTGGAATAAATATCCGACCTCCCCATGAGGAATTTACGATACGCGGAAATCTCAAAGCATTTTTATATTGGACAGGAATCATGAATTATTGTTTTATTAACGAAATACCAGAACACTGCATCATTATTTATCATCATACAAAAACAAAGTTTTTATATCGCATATATTCGGCAATTATATTGAAAAAATCTAAATATGTGCTGTATGGATCATAAAAATCCCTAATTTCATCGAATGCAAATGACGGTGAACTAATAACAGATTTCACTAAATTAATTGCCGGTCAATAAAACTTTATTAAGAAAGCCAAATTGTTTGCTACAATAAGTTTATAATGAAGTCAGCTTTAGATTAAATTAGTTTTGAGAACAATACAACGATAAAGATTCGAGCGTTGGTTTTGATAGTCTAGCTCATAATTATTTATCCAATCACTTTACAGTAATTATCTTTAAACTACTTTGGTAGTCTCAGTGGAGTTTTATCAGCGAAATATAAACATTTTAGGATAATTTTAGAGATTTTCCTAAAGTGATTTAGGTATATGTTGTCAACAAAATTAAACGTAATTAATAGAATTAGACGTTACTTTGCGGAAGTCCATAGTACAAAACCCCCAATAGACCAATATACAAGCAATACTCCGCGAAAAACCCACAACCACTCGACGCACGTTTCGCTCCGACACCGGAGCATCCTCAGTATATTGCCTCTACGAACAGCGTTCGATGATCATGAAAAATTAAACGTATCATAAACAGTTAATTTTGAAGGATTCAGTAGTACCATTACAAACAGAAATTTGTATTAAAAAATGTAAAAAATTTGATTAAGGAAAATAATACGATATATAATGCAATAATACAATATCAATAATAATTATTTTGATTGCTGTTCAGCTGCTATTTCCTGAGAAGTGATTAAGTTTGACGTCTCAGGTATTCCGATTACTTGCACACTATACTTTTCTACACTGTTACGAGCAAGTGCTATTTGAGCAGTTAGAAATAAAAATCTAGTGTATACTTGAAGATGCGTTCTTAAAGTGGCAGGGTTGAGAATTGCACTGCTCACTATTCATACAAGAGCATCATATTATAGAAGAAAAGTATGTAAAATAAGACCAGCTACAACTGCATGAGATCAATGAAATAAACACGATAGTTTGTGGTTATCAATAGTGCGAACACCTAACAACAGTGACAAGTATTTCCGTAAGTCCCTTAACAAAGGCAACGCAACACTGCTATCACATTACAAACGTCATTCTATACGACTTGTATAGGCTTCCTGACGAGTCGATACTATCTGTATACTGATATTGTCCGTGGTAGGAAATACAAAGTCGTGGAAACAGTTTGGAGTTTCAACTTGGACATCCTTTTTGTGTGAATTTTTAGTATTGGACAAACTTATATTAATTAATAACTGGTTCAAAATATTTTTTTAGGTTTTTAACAATAATTGACTTCAGTATTTTAACATATTGAACGAGATATTTATAAATGTTGTTATGCTTATTTGTGGAATAAAAAAAAATCTGAAGCTATCACTGTGAGTGTGTGTCTATTCGGGGCATATAAAAATTTGTCATATTTTTCCAACAGGACTCAAACCAGACGATTGAAAAGAAATAACACATTCAATGAATACTCTAAATAATATGCAGCGCAAAGCTTGCTTAGTGAAATTGTTCCAAGAGTTGAAATACAAAACTTTTCTCATAGCACCAAATATACAACTTTGTAATTACTTGATGGATGAAGTAACGTTTTAATAGAAACAAAATAGCTGAATATTTTGTCATGGCTGACCTAGAAATATGAAAAACTGAACTGAACTTTCTTTAGTGCGATTATTACATTTTCTTTATTAGTATTATAGTCCTATAACTATCAATTGTTACATGATTTATACTTTCGTATCGACGAATCCAAAGCAGTTTTTTGTCGAGAATCAGTCCTAGGACTGAGATGAATCGAGGCACGGAAGGCAGTCAAATATATGATAGTAGTAATTGCCAAAGGCCAAATAAAAAATAATAAAAAAGCCAAAGGCAGGCATACAGGCGTTTTGTATACAAAATGCACTCAACAAAATATTCTATAGAATGTTGTATTAGTTTTCCATTTTATCGAATAAGATCAAACGTACATAAGGATGTGAGTATGAATTATCCCTAAGGTGTAATCTAAAATAAATATATCCCTGTCCGGATAGGATTCTTCAGAAGCATTCATTACTTTTATCAAATTTAGCGGAAAATCAAATCTTTCAATAGGATTATCCCGGGACCGGTAGCGTCCGCGTCACGCACCGCCTTCATAACTATATCACTAAATAAAGCGTTTTAGTTATTATATTAGTATATATTTTGTTATTATCATTATATTATTTAAACTAAAGAGTTGCCAATATTAATAATATATATAATAAGTTGGTTAAGGTAGACAATTATTCTTAAGGCATTAATTTCATCATTTCTGTTAATGACTGATCCATTTTTATTGGGATCAGTGTTAGTTTAATTTTTCTGAATGATAAATGTTTTATATTTTAATTTAAGTACAATGCAACATAAACTTTTCATTATAAAAGTAATTCAGCCAGTTCTTTGCAAATGAATTTTATTCAAGGCTGTATTGGAAATGTTTAATGGCGTGAAACCTTTTGTTTTCAATTACATTAAAGGATCAGAGCAATAAATACCTCACATTAAGCGGATCCAAAAATTCGATATAAGGGTTCCTCATAAATATTTTGTCGTAGTAAACCTTAAAAATCTGTCTCTGGGTTTATAAATGTACATTCAATGTTCAATGTACAGACACCTATAACCCGAAATTCATATAAAATGGATATCTTTCAGTCATATAATTTATTTGCGACACACACACATATAATATTATCATATTTTCTAAGTTTCATAAGTGACGCATTAGTTTCTTCTAAAACCTAGCTACCGTCGTAAAACCAGCATCGAGATGTTGCACATTTTATGACAAAAAAAATTGAAAAGTAAATGAAACCAGGTAGATTATAAATCTTGGAGTCTAGGGAAATCTTGTTTAAGCTGTACCACATAATGACGAGCGTGTATAAAATTTTAACTATTCTTTTTTAAATTCTCTCTCCACTGCCGATTCGGTGATATGTTTAATATGCAATCAAATTGAGGGTTGTGTTTATGTTTAATATTTTAATAATTGTAATATTTTGATATTCATAATATAACTTACAGGCAATATCGTTGGATATATAGTGTGATATATATGTGATATATGTGGATATATGTTATATATAGTATAGTAAGTAAACAATAATAGTGATTATGTATATTCTTAGTTACGATATAAATTGATATATGAGTTAAGATGTAAATTGTATTTTAACGATTAGTGTAAAGAAGTTGTATCGTTATAACAATGCTGTAAAGATAGACTTGTGTATGGAAATAAATAAACTATAATTTATAAAATACATCAATAAATATTACTATTTGATTGTGGCATTTTCGGGTATGTTAAGTTTTCAAATAAACCAATTAAGAAGTACACCAAGTTGTATTACGGAAAAGGAGTTTTATTAAGGCCCTATAGAAACAAAGAAGAGTTCAAAGTTCGGACTAACTTCCGTCAATATTTTGGATGGTTAACATCTTGATCAAAAGGTAACATCACAAGAACACTTGTCTGTTTTTGAAATCTTGAAGCGAGTTTAACAAACCTGTCGTTTAACATTATACAATGTCCTTTATGATATAAATCCATTATAAAGTAGCAATTATTATTTAATAATGTCACTATACACAATGTTCAATCTATAATAAAGTTAAAAACTTTAATTTACCGGTTCTCGAACAATAGTGTAGAACAGACGAGAAGAACTTACAACAACTTTCCGTCACTGTTTTTAACGTTTTTGGTATGCTTACAAAAATATTCGATACAATAAGTCTTTCAACTCAACAAATATAAAACTTATTTTGTATTTTACATAATGTAAAATAAGAATCATGGCTGACGTCATCCAATTTTAACTCATCGCAGCACTCACCTTCAATCCAGGATTGAATATGGATAAGCCGTACTACGTATTTGCTACAGAAGCATTTGCTCGGTACCAGTTTAACATTAAGACTTTTGGATTCTTTCCATTCGGTCTTTCAAACTTGTTCTTTATATATATAAATAGTAAATGTAATTTAAATTATAACTTACATATACTCTTTATCTACCAAGAGTTACTTAAAATAAAATTCAATACATGTCACGCGATAAAATACCTATTTATTTTTGAATAAAACAAGAAAGTCATCAAATGCTGAAAGCAAGAATATTACTATGAAAACTAATATGAATTTTTAATATTCACATGACAAAACCGAAATTTCAAATATTTTGTTCCGAAATCTGATAACTACAAAAATATGAATTAAACTTCTATCAATAGCCATTACATCGTTATTTTTACGCCAATTACCCCAGATGTGCGGTTATTTGGATTGCACGGAAATATTAATTTTGACGTTTTTCACAACTGCAAAAAATTAATCCATTCAAACGTACACGTAAAGGTTAAATTTTTCTCCCTATCGAATTGTTTTTTTTAATTGAATCAGTAGGTATGCTATGAACTATTGTAGATATAATATAAAACTTTGTTTTGTTACTTTTAACAAACAGATACACACACAAAAATATATTATATAATCGATTTAGAATAAGAGATTTTGAATAATATTTTTAGAATAAGCACTTTAAGTAGAGCTTTGGTTGATAAATCCAAAATTTCTAAGCATATTAGAATTAATAATACTTCATTATTAATTTGGTACATAGACTTAGATCTATACTGAGAGTATTATTAATGTGTAAAATTACTTTATAAGTTCTTCTAAGGCAACATTAATGACAGATTTAATCGCGGTATTACTCTTCTCACCCGACAAACAGGAAGTATTAAGCTAACCAACTTGCGAAGCTTATCATTAGGCATTAATATTGTCTTTAGTTTCGAACATTCTCTCGAGAAATTTATAGAAGCCTCAAGGGATCTGTTGTATATTTTGTTGAGTGTTGAGTTCAATTTTGGTTATAATTAAAATCGATGTTCAGTGATCTGATATTGATAAACAGGAGTCAATTTGCCGGTAAATATTAATATAAAAATAATTATATAATTAGTTTAGTTATTAAACTACCTATCTCGAACACAACAATTTAAAAGAACTATAGGTCCATACATACATATTCTTAGATATAATATAACAATTATTATTCCGAAAAATTGAAAAATCATTTGCAACATGAAACTGGCACCCAAAACATTTCTATTCAACTATTCAAACTTAAACAAAAGAGGTTATATGCATTCAAACTTTTTAAAATTATCTTTATCTTTGGTATAATATTGGCTTTATTATAAATGAACCAACGCTTCTATAATACCGTAAAATATTTAGGCACCTTTTTAAGGGTACATTGTCAAGAGATTTAAGTACTTATAGTGTTGTTTAGTACTGCTAGGTGCACTAAGTTTGGCCATAGCAAACTTCCCACTTCATGTTTTACGTTAGCTACTAACGACTACACACAAAGTTCATTTGGACTAATCTGGATTTACAATAGCCAACTGCAAACACACCTCTTTCAGTAATAACGGATAGATATCCGTTATTATAAGTCCGTAAGATGTTAAGATTTTAATATATATATTTATATTACCTAACTGGGCTTCGTTTTACGTTAGTTTATACATACTGTATCGAAGATATTACATTTATATTCATAATTGCTGTCTTGGATAAGAAGCCAATTTGATATTTTGTTAACTTTAATAAAGATAAAATAATTGTATTTTTAAAGTCTCACCTTTTCCTCGGCCAATGAGATTCTGTAACAAAAAAAACTCAATTTAGAAGTTTTTAATCAGATAACATGTTAATATAAAAGTTGAATATGCATAGATACCTCGAGAGAAAAAAGTTTTAAGAATTTTTGTATCATATATTCTGTATCACTTATATTTTTCCTTATTAACAGACATCGACAAATATCGTATTCATATAGGAATCAGATATGAACTTTCTAATGTTAATATATAAAGTGACGCTAGAACACATCGTTTTGTTATTTTATTCGAAATAGAATTACCTTAGTATAACTACAGAAAATAACCGTAAAATCTTTTAGTCGGCATCTAAGTACAATCAAAAGTTTGGCGAATCGCCCGAAAAGAAAACGAATAGGTAAGTCTTAGCTGTTCAAAATTTGGAATCTGAAGTAAAATAGATGGTTTGGGTGCATTAAGACTGATTGCGAGATTTATTTACATTGGTCTTCGCTATGACGTCATTCTATAAGTATTAGGGTGAAATAGGTTCTTTATATGAAAGAAATATAAATTCGAAAACTTTGACTTCTCTCATATCAAATCTAGGCTCACGACATAAAATTATTATTTGTATTCCTTATTCGGGTAAAGTTTAGTTCGTTAAGATATAATTGTAAAAATAGTTATAAGGAATAAAACTAATACATATTAAAGATATTTTTCTATATCGAAAACTTTTAATTGCGATACTTGAACTGAGGTGTGTAATCTGCGGTTCTTCTTTCTATCGATTTACCGTCCTAAGTAAACCACTCTTTGACAAGTGTTTACATACAGACCACTAGGCTGACAGAGATTTCTTCGTCCGCAAATAAGCCTATTTATGTTGTTATTTCTTGTGTGATACACTGAAAAATGTATATATAAGAGAATACATGTTATTTTGGAACGGCTGATAAAAAATACTTTTTTTTTATTTTATACCTGCTAAATAATAAAATATTCAGTAGATAAAATAGTAAGCGGAAGAATGATGTCACAGAGGCAATCTCATGCTTAAAAAGAGGCTCAAATTAACTGCAGAGTTAATTAGTTAATTTTTTTATGCAGACAAATTTTAATTTATCTTTCCAAAAGTCTTCTTCGGGAGAACTGACCACAACTAGTATTGCAGCATTCGAATTGTTAATCCTATTTATTGAAATATGTAAAGCTCGAATATTTTACCACTCATTAGTAAAACAAACTTTCCGAGAATCAAATACTGTTAAGTTCCAACCTTTGATGGCGCTTAACAAATAATAGAAGCAGGGGATTGATGAATTTCCAGACCGAACTAGTCCTGAGTAAACTTTCCGTGTAACCTCCACCGTTGGACAGGACCCCTTTACATATTTTAAATCATTTAAAATAGTTATGTTATACGATATGATTTCGTTTCTAACAATAACATTAATGTATGTTCAGATGAGTCTCCTTTCTATACGAGTTTGAAAGACATATGAAAAAGAAGGTCTTATCGTAAATATATTAAACAATTGAAATCAGAGCACATAAAACTCTTCATTGTAAAAGTAAATCCTTTGAAAACAATCTAATTTGAAAAATGTTTGCTAACAAAAGCAATGTAAGTGAAAATGACGCGTACGAAACAAGTTTAATAAAGCAAATCGTATTAACTGCGAACTAGTTAAGCCTTTTGTCACCGCGTCTGACGTGAGAATAAACTTTATCACGTATACAAACGTATTAACGGATTATATTTTCACTGATGACTTTTATTGTGTAAAAAAATTCTTTCAATCTTTTGTTGTGTAAATGCTTTTGATGCTTTTTGTACCTATATTTAGGCGGTCAAACTGAGAAGTCGAAATTGATGAGAGTCATTTATATATAGGTAGCTTTGGGATTTACGGGGCTTAGCTTCTACCTTTCTTCGTCTGTTTCTCTGATCAAATCATGTCGGCAACCTCATGACGTTTTCTTTTCTTTGTTTCCATTCTTTGTGGCACGCAGTAAGGTTAAAATTATGCCGTTAAATTACGTAAAGCGTAATAATTAGTTCTTACCTTATAAAATAAGTTTTCTACTAATTCTTTATAATGAGTGCTTTTCATGTATTTGCAGATTTGCACTCTTGTAATAAAATGACGCAATATTAACGCAGTAAACTGAAACGAAAATTACAGAAGCGTGGACGATTTAAGTACCTCACTGCTGTAAAATATGTAAACATAGTGCTGCGTCTCATATCTACCTTTATTTAAACTGCGATTATAATAAACTCGTCTGATCTTTTCTGTTACATATATTATACTAGCTGATCCGACAAACGTTGTTTGTATGTATTTTTGTATTTTGTATCATAAAAAAATAGAACTAAAAATTTTGTCTAAAAAAGTAAAAAATTAGTAGTGGACTACTCTTAACATTTAGGGGGATGAAAAATAGATGTTGGCTGATTCTCAGTGAGCTGATTCTCATTCTCACAAACTTTCATGAGAATCGGTCAAGCCGTTTCGGAGGAGTTCAAGTTTGAACATTTTGACACGAGAATTTTATATATTAGATATACCCGAAAAATAATCAGAAATATCTTTGATATAAGCATGTAATTTTTATGTGTCATATTTTAAAAATAAAAACCATACTCGTAAGTATTGTAAATATTACAGATTGAATTAAATATATAAGTAGTAAAAGTTATAAATTTTCTATGTCTTTATTTTGATTTTTTCATAGTCACTGAATGCATAAATTCCCATATTCACATTTATATTGATGAACACCTGATTTGGGACATACTTTTTGTCTTTTACAGACGAATTTTCCTGTTTATCAGGTAAATAAATCTAGATGAATAGCTTGTTCAAGTAAACAGGAATTTCAAAATGGCTTATGAACGTAGGGAGAAAATACCCTTTTGAAATAAAATAAACCTTTCAATAAAACCGTTCGACTGATTTCGACGACAATGAAATTTTCTGGAAATGTTGAGCCGTGAACTTTACTTTTCATGAATGTAATATTGCTGAAACGGCTTTTTTATTTAATGTAGCTTTACTAGAAATTAAAGCGGCTCGTGGTTTTATTTTGGAATCACAGTTCAATTCAGGATATGAATTTAAAATGCCGAGTTAAATTTAACTCTTAGGCTTCAGTTTAAATTACATGGACTTATACAAATCTGATCTTACTAAAAGTTTAGAAATCCATACCTAACTCGTACAAATCGACTCTTTGTTTTTTTAGCTGTTAGGGTAATTTGACTGATGGCATAACTTATAGCTACGTAATAAAAACCTAACAAGAAAACTAACTATAAAACCGGGGTTACTTCTGTACTTTAGAGTGGAGCATTGATAAAGTTTTACGGGAATTTAACTTCGAAACTCGCCGTAATAAATCGTGGCACATTCGCTCCAAGTGCAATTAAAGCTGCAGACATGAACTAGAATGGGTTTTCTTAAACAATAAACAGCGAAGAAAAATTCTAATTTCAATTGCAGAAATCACTCAGCGGTCGGGCTGTAATGCGCGAAGTAAAACACTCAACTTACCTACCTGTGATATATTTAACCCGCTAAAACTATATAATAGAGGTACGTGTTCTAGATAGTTTTATTTTTTACCGTGACTGTGCTGCGAAAACTCGTAATTAACGTGGCTTTCACGAGAAACCGACCCCCAAGCTACCTCTTATGGGATTGTTAGGTGGACGTGCAAACAAAACTACAACCCTATTGTTATCAGAATAAAAACTGGACGCTACGACATCGTATGCGTTCTGTTGCAGGATTTAAATTATTCTTACACTTTTAACAGTCGTCTAAGATTTTCATATTCTCTTGCAGGCAGTGATTAATATAATATATAATGCAACAAGGTGTAAATTTCATTTAACAAAAATTACACTTGTTACACTTGACAAAGAGACGCATTCAATAAGTTACCTAAATGTACACACTTTATTAAATTCTTAATAAAAGTATTACGACAAAATTCAATGAAAAAAACTGAGCGAGATCTATTGCAACATAAAACTTTTCATAAAACCATAACGCAAAACATCCTTCAAGCAGCGAGGAGCAGGCTTTAATGAGGGCACGTACCTTTGCTTTATTCAGAGATTATATCATACTTTCATAGCCTTCGGGCTATTTATGTGCGTATTTTATTAAAAACAATTATGACCTGCCAAGTAAGTGGTTTACAAATTGAATTTACGTATAATAACTGCTGTGCCTAATGTAAGAATAATATTTTTAGATGAAACCAACGTCCATTTAGGTATATATAAAAAGCCGTAGCATATTTTCTGGTAATTTACAATATTTTACTTCATTCGTGTTTTAGAGTAGGAATAAAGTGGGACGATAATCGCAATAAGAATCATGCGAATTTATTAGGATAATTAATACCTGTCTGAGAGAAACTAACTCGACAAAGAGAGGATAGTGATAAAGAAATTTGTTTCTAGTTTCCATTGCATCTCATTCCTCATTTAACTGTTCACCAGGTGTACATTAAGCCCGGTGGATAGAGCGTTGTGGCTGTACGTAAATTGAATTTAAAAAATATTACAGTCCCGTGAACTGTTGGCTGCATTCCAAAAGACAATACGTATGAAGCAACCGTCTTGCATATTCATTTTAAGAAATGAATACTTACAAAGAAAGAGAAGCCGTACTTTATTTCATCTTATTATACTTGTGTTGTTATGACGGTAGATAATATTTGTTTCGTCTTGAATACTACAGTCGATCGAAATGAAATTCTCTCAATCAGTAATCAAAAGCGTCTCAATAAATTTAGCTGGAGTTTTCCAATATAGGCCAACAACTTGTCAAATAAATACGAGATTTGTGTGCTTAGCCAAACAATGTTAAATACAATGAATTGTTGATTTTATGGAGTAAGCAAAACGCTCTTATTGCTACGAAACTTTTTACATTAGACTGAGACGAATATGTTTATTTTGTACAAAACTTTTCAAACTTTGTTTATACTTAGTACTATTCGTAATTTTTTCCTTATTACTGTGTATTTTACTTTAAAACATTTCGGTTTGCTATTGTAAATATAAGAAAGACTCCTCTTTTAGAAAATTATTAGTTGTACAGTGTATATTAATAGAAAAATGAGTGTTTATATCAAATAAATTAGTTTAATTTAAACTACATACTGAAACCAAAAAACAATCGGTGGTTATAAATTCGATTAAACTCCGAAATTGGTCACTGAAAAATAGGAAGTAGGTATCCAATGTCACAACGTAATGGGGTGGCAATATTTTCACATTCAATTTGGCGAAAAACCCGGCAGGGCACTTTGTTTAATGCCGCTAGAGTCGTTGTGTCTCCGCACCTGAATATAATTACTCAAACCGTTAATGATTTTGTTTATCAATTATCTTGAATATTAATTTTTCTTTTCCTTGACAGTTTTTACATAAAATAGAAGAATTTTATTTTAAATATTATTAGATATAGTATTTAGAATTATATATTTTACAGAGAAATTACGTCTTGGCCTAGTGCGATAAAGTTGTTACATTACAATATTCGATTATTAAGGATTTTCAATTTCCTCAGGAAAGATTAATAAGATTTCTTGGACGGTTAGGGCGATAATGAGTTTGCAGGATAACAGTTTACCGAGATGAGCTTTTTGGGATTCCGCGCTTCATTTAGCTTCAGGTGATATTGATGGAATAAATTTTACGACGGCTGTGTATTCAATTTGTTGGACAATTTGTATTTGATAGACATAATATTACAAATGCTAAATAAAACTACTTTAACGGTTATATTCGGGAATATATTACACGCTATTCTTTGGCTTATATTAATCAAATACTCGATCGAGAGGAACGGGAAAGAACCTATGGAGGCGGAGAAAATACAAGTAGAACCAGGGGAAAGTGGAATAGCGGTGTAAAAATTGTGAATACCACTTACTGGTAGTCTTCAGTCTCTCGCCTCGCTATTATTGAAACGAGCGTTAACAAATAGTGGAGCTGGCGGCAACGGTCGCAATCTTCAATGCGTGGGGCAAGTGGTGTTTAGGGATAGGTTTTGTAGGGATAAAAATATTTTGATACGGCGTGAACATACCCCTTGCAAAAAAAATCTCGCTTAGTTATACAGTGTAACTAACACGACGTTCCATAACACACTCGTATAATATAGATTAACATAACTCGACGTTTAGAGTGCTTTACAGCAATCATGTGCAGCAATGAAAGAACTTGTGTTTATATCCGTGAAATTTTATTTCAGCGTGTTCTGCGCCCGTAAGCCGAGACAGTATTAAGACTAATCTGATTTAATTCCACTGACATAAATACCTTTATATTTTCAAAGCATTTATTAAGTATCTTGTTACAGTTTTATAAATAGCTTATTTTATAACATATATGAAAAAATACATTTTGAAGGACCAAAAATATAACAAATGACGTTATGAATCATATAATTATCTAAATAATAAAAGTAGTAATTAACAACAAAAATTCCCTTTGCCTTGGAATTTAGCTGTTAGCTAGAAGTCACTGCTGACGAGACAAATCCCGCTGACATGGCTCTTATAAAGGGCTTAAGCTTTATCAGTATAATCTAACCAATTGGCGGCTTTACTCGTATAAAGTGGGGGAAATTCATAGCTTTATTTTCTACGATGGTTATGAATATTTTATCATTTAATTATCGTCTGAATACTGGCTTAGTTGAAACTGGTCGTATTTTCAATACTGATTTTTTTCTATGTCTACCCATCAAATGAAATTGTATTGTTCTTATACTTTAATAATACAATATCAAGTCATTAGACCTCTAAAACAAAATGGTGAACTTATATCGAAAAGTTTCTTTTAAAAAATATATTTTAAATAATCTGTTACTTGTATTATGTATGCTCTATCTAGTCTCTGACGTATAATTGGGTCAAATAATAAAATTGCTATAAAAGGTATCGTTGAGCAGTTTTAATCACGGCACATTTTCGGGAAATTAATAAGACCGTTAATTTTCTCTTCAACGGGATTCTTACACAGTATGGGATGCGAAGGTCTCTGCGCCACTTGATTCTCTAATAATTATGAAATTGTTTAATTAAACTTGAGCTATGATCGTATCTTAATACATATTAATAACATATTTCCGACGTCGTAACGAACAACTAAAATCAATATTTGACATGTCTATGTTCTACTCGTGTTTAAAGATTATTGTAAAAACGAAACTTCAAGTGTGTGTGTAAACATACATTGAAAGATACAGACTCCGATGGAGCCTATAAGGGCATAATCCACAGCGATGACCATGTACATTTTGTCAATGAATTATTATTATCAGCGGAAATAAATAATATAAAGGTATTTTCTTCACATAGTATGTACCGCTTTAAAAATAATTCACAACGCTTTCCATTGTTTTGCATCACACGTCATTAAAGCATATCGTAAAAAACAAAGTGCTGTAACCAAAAGCTCATCTAGCGAAATTGCCATCCGCTCGCTCATTACCGATTGAGCCAACCACGAGATCCGATATCCCGGCACGTGACTTGGGGAAATTGAAATCTCTATCGGGTAAACGAAATATTCAAAGAACGCTTCAAAATTGCGTTTTAATTACACTTTAATCGAAAAGCAATCAAATAATTTGATAGTTTAGATAACCGTCCCGCTTTAAAATCAATATTTTACATGTCAAAAGCTCGAATTAGTGCTCCTCCGCGAATTTGTTTATGTGTATAAAGGATTTATTAGTTTCTTTTTATCGGTTTCTGTACTCATTGCTTTCGAGGTAACAATAATTTTTAAATGGTCTTATATATTTAGAAACATTAAAGTATTATTGTTTATTTGTTTTGCTATACTCCCAGTTTATTTATTAAAAAGTTTCTTTAAGAAGTGGAAAGTGTTTTTTTCGTAGACTAAAATTACTGCGCTGTGTTTATACCATAAAACCTTTTTATGTAATCGTAATGTTTTTACAATAAATATTATTATTCCTGTAGAAAGTTTACAGGCAACCGATGGCATCCTCTTATTATGAACCAGCACGATTTGCTACTTGAACACGTTTACCGGCCACAGATTCTTAAGATCCTTTATTGCCTTTATTTTTTCTATATTTATGGGTGGGTGGAAGTTCCACGAACAAAAATCTTTAACATTTTAAGAACAATGAACATTTTTGCTTTTATAATAAGCCTTCTTAATATGAATATTTTAAACCTAATTAGGTCACAAAGAAACTTGTCGAATGTTTAAACTAAGTCGCTGTGTCTTTAATATGTTATATGTCCATGTATAGTTTAAATAAATTGAGTACATCCAGATAAAAACTGAAACCACAATTCATAAGTCACAAGTTAAATCATATCTAAATGATCTCAAGTAACATATAATGGTCTATTTAATGTAAACCCCTTAATTAATTAGAGTGTTCTTTCACAAAGCCAATTCAAAATGATTTATTCAATGTTAACTCTACCAGGCGTATCCTTCGCCGGCAAATCAAAATATTGCCGTGTGAGGCAGCCACGTGTGTGAAGTGAAACGATTATAAATTACTAACGAAGTTGAGCACGGTTTTCCTGCATGACAGAAAGGTGTAAATGGAGGCAAATTCATCAATTTATATGCGAAACAGGCTGCCTTTGAGCTTTGATGTTAGCACTCACAAAATTCTATTAGTTTTCTCAAAGCATTCGAGCGTATCAAGATTTGTCACGATAAAAACTCATATCAATATGAAGTTAATATTCATCAATTTTTACAACATTACACAACTAAGTAACTAGTTAGTCGTATAAGTAAATTTTACATATACAAGTTCTATTACAATTACACGTAGTCTTTACAATAAATTCAGTGGCGCTACGGCAGCATCAAAAGTGATCTGATTCAAGACTCTTTTTAGATAACTTCTATGGCACGCGTTGCCTACTTTATGTATTTTTTCTACTAAGATACTTTAGCGGGTGTTACTTGTGCACATGGAAAATAATTATTGGAACACAGTTGACGTGCGTCCATAAGGTGAATGTCTTCTTAAACAAAGGGGAATCTAATGTGAATGTTTAATATTCCTCACCCTCGCCAACGTTGACACCCACACGTTTTATTCGAACACTTAATAGTTAACTTTGATATTAATTACGTCGCTTCAACTGTTCATTATGAGGCAAAAACAGAACAGTTTAGATTTGATTACTTATCTCAGGAATGTCAACTAATTTTTTTTTTAATTTTCATTTACTCATGCAGAGTAACCGAAGTCTACGTAATAGAATTTTTCTGCATTTCTACATCATGTTTTATCCGTAAAAAAACTGTTTATGTCTTCATTATAAATTAATAGAACGTTTTTATATTAATAATAAAAAACTTATTACGTGGTGAACGTTGAGGTTCATTAAAATCTCTTTTCACGTTGCTTGGCTTTAATTATCCGTTTTCTTTGTTCAGTCGGGCCTCTTAACTGGATAGTTTGCTGTTTTATATCTTAATTTTAAAAGAATTCGACAAATGCGAATAGGAATTCACTTGAATGCCATTTAGTGAATGTTAACATCAAGTTTGAGTTGATTTAATACCTCTTTTTCTACCGTAATTTGTTACTGTATAGAAAATAACAAGGTTCGGTTAAAACGCGAGTGAAGTAACAGCGCAAAGCAATCCTGTTTGTAAGTGTATTTAAAACATCATCTAAGGTTTTGGATAAAACATATACAATTCATATATGAAATAAAAGATATATTATTAAAAAAATCGCTATTATAAAAATCAAAAGCATATTCTAAAGGAACATGCCAAGTGGACGATAATTCTTTATTATTATTAAGAAAACATTTTATCTATAAATTGAAAACCCTGAAGTATGAATAATGTGACATTGAATCCTTCTACTGTATTATTTATATCTTAATAATAATATTATAAAATACGAGAAAGTGATTTGATTTTTCTAATAAACAATGTTATTATTTTAGTAACATTTTTATTTACCATTTTCACAATATTTGAGAGTCCCAGAAATGTGTTCTATTTTAGGGGTTTTATTGAAAAATTGATAAATGAAATAAATATTTTGCATCGTATACATTTTTGTACGTGTATCATAGGACTTATAGGATTAGGCTAGTTACAGAGTAAAGAAATCGGATCATGTATTTAAAAACGAGAAACAACATAAATCATAATAAAAATGTTTCCTGATGCGAATTGTGCTGAGTTATTTTAATAATTAATAAATGAAACCTGTAACAGACTTAACTTTATGTACATGGAATTGTTCCAACGATAGCTTTTCAAAGCTTTGAACAGTGCATTGTCGTGTCTAAATCCGTCTGGTACACGTTATATTATAGCAACATTAGAGGTGTCGCATATCTCAATGACTCTCTATATCATTCTCCGGTTCTTGTCTCATTTGAGCGAAACAGAGCGTTTCTTCGTCATGTTATATGAAATTCAAATTATAAATAAATAGATTTATTTAAACGCCAATTAGAACGGCAATACTTTTTTTACATTGATTGAGGTTTACGCTAAATTAATAATAATATATATTTCTTTATGATAAACCTATTCTTATATGTTTTTTTTACTTATTACATTATTTGTCGCAAGAGACCAATTTCTTCTGGATTAAATATAAACTACATTTATCATTTAAAAGTAACAATTAGAAAAGGTTTTTTTTAATTATCCTTGAACTAAGTAGCTGTTAAGAAGACAATGAACATTTTTGAGTGTGAAGTTTCAACAAAACAAGGAAGCAATCTTTAATGAGTTTTGTTCCTTAATTATATTGACGTCACTTGTCCAAATTAATGGGCTTCAACTGAAAAGTTAAGCCTGAGAACTCTTAACGAGTTTTCCCGCCATCGTTAGACGTTTGAATTAAGAAAAATAGTTTAGTATAGGTAGATGAAGATTTATGGCTTCGAAATAGAAGCGTATAATAGCCGACGTATTACGCTAGTTGTCTGTCGGAACAATTTGTAAGGGTCGTCTTTGAAACGTCACGCTTTGCGACTCCGGAGAGCATAGCGTGAATATTTTGACAAGTCGAATTTGTTCCGAGGGTATATACCTGATGCATACCACTGAAATTACCACGCCTATAAATAGTACTTGGAAGTCGAAATTCTCAAATCCAAATGTTGTGTTGACAGGATGTTTCATGGCGACACTAATTTGGTTGTTTAAATCTAAACTACTATAATCGCTATCGTCTGTTATCAACTCTTAACTTTGTTTTTTTTTATATTCTTCGTACTTATGTACCTGTGATATGAGTGACTTGAGAAACTTAGTCGTCTGCAAAACTTCTGCATTCAATTTATATTCGGTTTGAGGAAGTCATACTTACATACATACCGCTGGCAGATTGGCAATATTATAACCTTATATCACAGACAATCAATAATTGTTTTCATTTTATCAAATATTTATATTAAAAAAATGTAGTCTGTGTCAAGTTTGTTACGATTACGTTTTTAATTTCGTTATCTTCTGTTATAACCTTTCTATTGAGGCTAAATTATTGATATCTTATTCAAACATCGTATAAACATTATGTTTGCCGACAATAATATTGATTCCATCATATATAATTAATTTAATTTATTAAATATTAAATCATAAAGTAAACAAATAGTTTTTATTTACAACATTAGTTAAATTTTTACAAATTGGGTGGAATTTTGTATTTCCCAATTAATCGTTGCATTGAACATTGAATACAAAACATATTCATCTAAATATTAATAAATAAAAACAAATTATAATTTTATTTCAGTAAATATTCAGAATCTTCAAAATAATTTTAACGTTCTGTCCAACACTACACTACTGTGGGTGATTTCTGGAAAGAGGCGATTTAGGCGGGAAAACGACGGAAATGCTTCTTATGATATCACAAACCACCACCCTCTTCCGATCCTTGAGAACGCGGTTCTTAATAAAAACAAATTATTTGACAATATTGAATTATAGATAAAGAATATTGCAGTTAATTTTTGTAATTTTACGTGATTAATATTTTTTTTTTAGAAAAAAAAAACAAGTGCTGGTTTTTTTGTGACGATGGCGTAATGGGCGATTATATTGTGATAACTGTTAACAAGTGTGACAATTTTCATACATTGAGATTATTATTCAGGTAAATGGTAATTACGTCACTTCAGAGAAACTGAAATTATTGAAAAATGAACTTATTCGTTCATATCATTCGTGTTCTATAACTCGTGAACCCAACCGCCAAATTTATGGAGAGGCCATATTTGTTTAAAATTTTTGTCAAGTAAAGAAAAACGGATGCAGTATTTACGCTTATCGCAGGCACCAATTCCTGTAAATAACAATAGACGTTATCTAGTGGAAAAGGAAAAACAATTTACGTAAGTACGTTCTCCATTCTAAAACAATAGTGATGGTAGGGATGACAAGTGATACACGCATTTTTCCGACGTTTAATTTCCTCCCGTAAAGTTTTAATTCGAGACATAAAGCGCGCTTAAAAGCGACGTCTGGCAAGTTTCATCATCGCACAGATGCGTCGGTAGGAAGCTTACTTTGCACACAAAGCCTACAAGTACAAAAGGCTCAAGCTCCGCTCCATTTTGTGCCTGACAAGCTGGGAAGTCGAGGAATGAGCGCGTCAACTCTCTAAACTCTTAAATTTTTTCAAGGTACGAACTTTGCGATTAAACCTTCAAAACATTTTATGGTTGCAATAATCTCAGAGTTTGTACGAAGTAGGATTTAACAGGGTTTTAACTTGTTGAAAATGTTGGTTGAACATGCACAATAGATTTATCAAATGTTTCGTGATTTGTATTGTTGTACGAAGTTATACTATCTAAAATAAAATATGTGTAATGGAATTAGTAATACACTTACGTTAAAAATAATTTTAATAGACATGGTTAACATGGTTTTGTTTTTCTCTTTAGTCTAATATTGTAAAAAAAACACATCTTAAGGAAAGCATTATCATATTATGTATATGACAGACAGTTGCCTAGTTTAATAATACTATTAATTCACTTCAGAGACAACTATTACCATATTAATAAAGCTAAATGTACGTTAAGTTACATTCTCTATATAACAGACGTGACGTTGAATTTTGAGGTGATCTCGTAAGTGCTGTCGTGAGGGCAAGAACATAAATTAAATTAAACTTAAAAACGTAGCAAAAGATGGTGTGATCATGTCGTCGTCATCGCTCTTGCACTTACTGTAATTGACGTAATGCTGCAGGTAAATTTAACTGCGTTCGAAACAAACGGTGAAGTTATTTAAATGTTTAAATCTAATATACAAGGTTTTTAATTAGGATACCTATACAAAAATTTTAGTTAAGATTTTTAGTTTTCTAATTTATAAAATGTATTAAGTCAATTTATTATTCTCGCTAAACACCTCAAAATATAGTGTTATATAAGACGTCACATTTGAATCATATGATGTACATGAACGAACCTTTATATCAGAACTAGCGAAGGCTTGTCTGCTCTGACATTATTTTGGCAATAATATTATAATAATGCTTTCAGACGCCACCCCACCCTCCGCATCTGGCAACGTTGAGCTACAGAAATAGTTTTAGAAATTCATAGTCTATTATTGAACGTGTACATTTTCGTATTTAGAGCGGCGGGCTTTTGTGATTGAAATTTTGCACCTATGTCGCTAATGGACTGTTTCCAACGCTGATAACCAACGGGATAAATTATACAACAAGCTTTACTACTACTTTTTCTTTGTCTATGTAACAGATTGATGTTTCTTGTTTGTATAATAAAGTTGACAATTCATTTAGGATCTTTTACATGCGAAAGCGATGGGATTTATCGTTGAATGAATTTTAAATAAGTGATAATGGTGATACTAGGAATTGGTTGTTGAATATTATTTAATATTGATATTAAAATAAATATTTTACTATGTATTTAATGGTATAACAGCTTATATAATTATGTATATGTACAATTAACATCAAATATAGCCAAAATGACACGCATTAAAAACAAAACTAATAACAATTATATCATACACCGGTCCCTTGACACCGACAACGTGCCAAGTCTACGTGACTGGTATTGCTAGGGACTATGACAAGAGACCGGACGGTATGAGTTTGGATCCATAGGCACATTCAATAACTAACTAATGTCAACTTTAACTAAGTTTGAACTTTTAAAGTTAAAATAAATGGTTAAATTGAATTAGGAACATAAAAATATACATTTTATCGTAGATGTATCAAACGAGTGTTACATTTTTTTATTTTGTTTTATTTATCAACAATTTGAAGCAACTTACCTTAAAAAGTAACATAAATACAAAATACTATAGGAAGATGACATAAAGATTGAGTTTTCATATGGCCTCGAATGGGCTATAAGTTTACGTGAAGCATTTGTTGACCGACATAAAAGTTCAACCTTTAAGACAAATATTTGTATTTGTATCTCCTTCATACAAAAGGAGTACTAAGCAATAATCAATAACCCTCCCAAGTCCGGATTCGAATGGATTAAAATGTTCAGGTGGTTTGACAATACACTTCCGGTTTTGGCGCCGGTTCACTCGGTACAGATATTCGTTTTATTTTCCCATTAAGCTCGATATAAAATCATTATTTATTAAACAAGTTTGGACTTGTTCTTGAACAAGTTGGATATAAATTTTATAAGCATTAGATAAGCTCTTATTCTTTTATATTTCGGGTATAAATGATTACTCGGAATAATAAGAGGCTGTACATATATCCATGTCTGACAAATAGTCTATCAACGGTAAACATATTTTTCTTTTATTAAAGCGAATATGACATATTAAAATAAAATACTGTATAAGGTATTAAAAATAATAATGATGAATAATTGTAATATGTTATTATTAGCACTCACTATATTATTGAAAGAGTTTTTTACTTTTGTTTGACGGCACGAGTTCTATATGCACTGTGGCGCTCATAACGTGGCCGCAAACTAAACACTGAATATTTTATTACAATACTCATTTATTTAGCATTTTAAAAACACGCACTTCCATTGTTTAGAATTTCTATATTGATATAAAATGTTGCAAGTAGCTTATGGATATGTATAAATGTTACCTTTTATAATTGCAACAAATATATTTGTGAAATTATACATATGTAGATAGGACATTTATGATGTGCATTAATTTTACTACATTTTTTATACACATTTTTCATTAAACATGATTGCTGTGTCCTTTGGTCGGAACAATTTCGCTAATTATTGTTATGTTCGTTGTGTATTATTGTCTGGAGAAGGAAAATAAATAGGAAGTTGAGCGGAATACTTTCGAAATTAGTTATAAAAATTTGAATTATATTAATATAACCATTGTCTAGAGTCTAGACAACATCTAGTCAGCTAAGTAGTATATATTATATTGCACGTGATCGCATTGATCACTATATTGATTTGATCGTAAATGACCTTTACTATAAACAAGTTTCAATATTTCACAGCATTTTTAAGCGAAATGACAGAACCATTATTATAAAAATACTATACATACCTGAGAGTCTGTTCGCAACCCTAATAGCTGAATATTCAGTGTAAACGGAACTGCAAACTCTATCTTATTTTGTTGTATATAACGTCCTCTCTACAATGTCGAACATTTTACAGTAAAAATAAAACCATGTCAACCAGGGAAGCTCTAGAAATGTAGAACGAAAGGATGGATGCTAAGGTCGCCGCGCTGATGCATAAATAACAATCCACTTATTGTCATTACTGTAACGCAATTGTAAACTCAACTACATTAGTACAACATTAATATGGTGTAAACATAGACTACGATATAAATCGTTATGTGTTTCGATAATGGCAATAAAAGACACACATTCACTGCCATAATGCTTCGGGAGGGGTGTTCTATGTACGGATGGATGATGGTTCTAAAATTCATTAAACACATTTTAATTACTTTCTGCTCAGTATGATAATTATATCCTTTCTATGGTAGTACAATCTATGTGGATAACGGGACTGAACATTCGATCGGATATCGGATCCTGCCTATGAAACAGAAGCTATTCTTCGTTTTAACCTTGAATCGATGTTACTAGTACGGAACTTATTAACAAAAGTATTTATTTTATTATATATATGTAATAATAATGCAAACAAAAAAGATACATGATACTAACAGTACATTATTAATTTGAGTTAAGGTATAACATGTTTACGTGAACATCTATAATTAAAATCTATTCTTCCTTGAAACAGTTAGCGAGTAATATATTTTAAATGTTAAATCAATTACCAATAAATCATGACAAGAACTAGGAACAATGCCAAACTGCATAGTGATATTCATTTTAGGTCTGGCAACTAAGGGCCCTACCACCTGCGGTGTATATCATTTTAATGTTAAATGTCACTGTGGACAAATCGGTCTTCGATATTTATTACCGACGATTTTAAGACAAATCGTGTATTATCTATTTTTATTGAGCTAACTAGTGAATGGAATCAAATAATATGTCACCCAGTTTAATAAGAGAATTACAAAAGCACTGGTTTTAAAATCTGAAACGAGAAAGATGTGGGAGTTAAAAGTCTTCAGAGCCATATCCAGAATCAACTAGTAAAGAGATGTATTTACAGGGTATTATGTGTTTCAATTTTCTATCGCCTTGTTAAGTTGAAATTGCTGTTTCTTCTTCGTGACATAAATGTCAGTGACATTATACTTTACTATTTCATCTTCTGTTAACCATTCACGTAGTGGCAGGCTTACACCTAATGATGAATATAGTAACAGGTCAAATTGCAGCAAAGGCCCATAGGGGGTATGCGCACACTCCTACAGCCTATAAACGATGATAAAATCAAGTTAAATGTAATTGTTTGCTATAGGCTGGGATGGGAATTTTGTCCCATAGTATATCCATTTTCATACCGTTTTTCAATGTTTACATTTAGTAAATATTTCTAAATAAATACAGATATTAAATAAACATGGCAGATTAAGATGTAATAAATTATTCACATTAATTTCGATGTGTTATGTACATTTTAGATGAACTCAAAACAGACGTATACAGAACAAAGAGGATCACAACATATTAGAGTATATAGGTCCTTATTTTAACGTATGTTTGAGATCAAACATTTGAACATCAAAATGGTACTCGAAATGGTTAATTGCTATTAAGTGTATGAATAGCTTTAAACATACAATTAATACATTATGAAAGGAATAATTATTATTCGAATTTCAGCAGGTAACAAAACGTTGAATATAATATTTGAGTAGTCGTATTAATGTTATCATACTTTCTATAATGATGTAAAAATAGATTACAAATGCCAATTAGTAAAGTCAACTAAAAGATAATAATCTAAAGAAATTGGATTGCATTTGGTGTGGTATTATTTGATATCGCTTTGAAGAAAACCGCAATGGATTGTATATTCATGCTTTTGTTACACGATACATAGGACACAACATTTTTGTTATGAACTAGTTCTCGAGCTCGTGTATTTGAATCAGAATTTTATTCATTTATTCAGTTAAAATAAAAATAATCTTAAACTTATATACCTTTGTTACAACTTTTAAATTTAATTTAATATGAAATATAATCTTTGAAAAAGTTAACCGACCTATTCAGTAGACGAATAGATACCTCAGTGAAGCCGTCTTGTTAGTAGCTAATTATAGTAAGAAATAAATAAAAAGATAGTGTAAAATACGACGATAATTGCTTTTAGTTAAGTTAAGTAAAGCAAATCCTTAAATTTTTACAAAATTTGATCATTTTACTCCGCATTGTGAACGATGGGAATGTGTGATAAGAACCATACAGATCTTAAATGGTGTTGGAAGCAGAATACGGTTTAATGAAATCTGAAGTGCATGAGTGAGTTCAGTAACGAGCCATGCAAGAGAAACAAGGAAAGGGGTGTTTAACTATGTAAAACTTTGTTCTACAAGAGTTACCGTATCGAATGGAAAATTAACTATTTTAACGTCTCCCTAATTTATGGATTAATGAAGTATGAGTTGCAAAAGGGAGCAGATGTAGATTTAATTATTACTGCGAAGACGGTGCAAACAATATGTCTCCGTCAAAAAGGGAAACTTAAGCATTAGTTCAGAAGCATATAAAACCTATATCTTGATCATCGTTTTTCCTTTTTTGGAAATACCATTCGAGTAATTTAAGACCATAGATAGTGATTTTATGATCATTTTATTTTATGAACCGCTTTTTAATATTGAGTTTATTAAAACATTCATCATTGGTCGGGTAAATAATCAAAGCAATATTTAATATCGGTCCATTTTTTAATAGTGTATGTTACTACTGAAACTCAACGGTTTATGAAGTTTTGAAGTTTTCTTATCTGTTCTATTGATTGGTTGTTTATTACTTCCAACTTAAAATTAATTTTTCATCTGCAATCGAATCTGATTACCGGATTTGAAAGCAAAGGTTTTGCAAAACAAAAACAAAGAATTATGTGTCAAGCTAGCTCAATAAAACATTATTACAAATATCTACGTCTAATTCAGAGACAGAAAATTTAAAGGAATTGTATAAAGATTATAAATATTTTTATCCGAAGTGTTCGGTCTAAAAGGTGTGCGAAATAACAAAATGTTTCAGTAAAATAAAATCTATTGCTTTCTATTCAGTCTACCTGAGGCAACCTGCAGTAGAACGAATTTGTTTGCTCTAGACAAACTATTTTGTGTCAGGCTGTGAGTGGCGTCTATCCAATATTGCTTTTCGTCACTATGCTTAAGTAATACTATTCTAACAGCAATTACCTACACCAATTTTTTGCGTTAAACGATGTAAAATTTATGATTAAGCCATTCTAAACGACATTTAAATTTTTTTTTAAATAAACGATCAAAAATATTAAATTAATTTTTATTAGGAAATAATATTTTTAATTTTTTAATGCTTACATATTTATTCATGAGGTCGCATTCTATACTTATCAATATTTACTCGTAATATGCCACTCTGACAGGGCATTTTAGACGGTGGGATGCCTTTGATCTTTCTCTACATTCCTCACGAAATTAATATTTTAACAATTCTTTTTGATTGTATTTTTTAAACAAGTCTTTTTTACGAGCGACGTCTTACATAACAAACAATCAAGAAAATATGAGTCTTATTAGAATTGGAATGGGATATTCTATACTACCTGAACCCTGTGGATTCACCATCATTATTTAAAATATTCGTACTCATGCATGTGAAAATCTTCCCAATTTTTCAACATTTTTAAACTGATTTCGATTGGTCGCAGCGTGATGTTATATAGCCTAAAGCCTTCCTCGATATACTATCCACTATCCAACGGAAAAATATTTTTTTATTCGAACTAGTATTTTATGAGATTAACGCGTTCAAAGAAAGAAATTCGTCAGCTTTATATTTTTGGGTTTTAGCATATTTTGAATGCCTTTTCCTATGTAGTTTAGTCAATATGATACATGTACTATCAAATTTCGAATGTGAAGAAACTGTAACGTTTCTAGGAACAAGTGTTGCAAATACTGCATTTTGAATATGTTTATCATTAGAAATCATTACGTTATATTTTGTTCAATAATACGTTATATTATTGTATTTAAACGCAGAAATAAAAGACAAGTCCCACTACGATAGTACTATTCAATTAGCGGTGCAAACGTGATCTAAACAACGACATTCAGTGAAGCTTTGGTATTTATACATTAGCAAGCCTCACTCTAAATATGCCTAATTTCTGAAACAGTTGTTTCTTTCGATTATAAATTTTTTTAAGAATTCGAATAAGATTTTAAACTTGCATGGGACTATATCTTTTCAAAATTAAGTGAAATTGAATTTAAAGTGACTTGTATTAATTACTATATATAGCATGTGTGGGTTGTGGACCCACAAAGTGCAGTAACATGGAACGCATATTTGTACAAATCTGAAACATCATTTTGAAAAAAGTGTCTCACTATTCCGGGGTTTTAAAGTTTTAATTGCTTTAAAGCCACAAAATATCAAACGAGACTCGGATACACATTTCGTAATAACAGCGACGTGAGGATATTTCAATTTATTGGTTTTCGGTTATCGTGATCGAACCGTATTATGTCATTGAATAAAATAATGTCAATTATCGTTTATAAAATTTCAAACTATAAACACTAATTTTCAAATTTAAAAAATAAACCTAATTAAAAGATGATAGATATAATTCTTTTCATGTTAGAATCTAGCACACGGTGTCAGTGATCTGGCCTATTATTTTCAAGTTATAAGAATACTTACTCGAACTGATAATATTTTTATTTGTTTATTTATATTATTTGTTTTTTATCGCAACAGAAGACAATATCCTAAAAAAAATACGTCTACGGACTGGACAACATTATTGTAAAGACTAGGTAAAATAAAATCATTCATGCTAAGAGTGTAGATTCTCACTCCTTTAATACGTTAATCAATCAAATAGATATTTAATATTAACCATTAAATTTGTTAAAATGAAAAATGTAGATAGCCGCCCTTATTTCCGCTATATAAAGAAAAAATTATGAGCAGTCAGTATTCAATACACGTTTACAATTTCCCATATAATTCCAGCAATGAAACTCGAATCGTGAATTGATGTAGTGTAGCAACTTTATATTAATTAGGAGCCAATTACTTCATACAAAGGATATCTGACAAAAGATATTTTTTGAACTGAGATTTTTGTTCATTATTAATATGAAAACTACAAATGTAATATTTATTATTTGCCTAATAATTGTTGTAATCGTCAGTGGCTTGTTCTTCTTTTTCTTGTTTATTTCTTTCATTTTTTTTATCTTTAGTTATTTACCTTAAGTTTTCAAGCACTATATGTGGGGGTGCTGTATACCGACGATCCGAAGTTGTCCTTCGGTGATGATGAAGTAATAGCTGAACGCATCTCCATATCATTAAATCATTGCATCTCCAAACGACAACAATATTTATCAAATTTGTATGTTAGTAATTTTTCCTCTATGATTTTTTATGTTCATTCAATTTAAAGCTAAAAAAAATATAGTAGAAATTGTATTACTATTATCGTTGCCCGGATTAATAGTCAATAAGAATGAACATACTTGTAAATGGTCAATGGATCTAGCTCGAAAATAAGTTGGCTTGAAGAAAAAGAGTAAAAAATACATATATTTTTATAAATAGAATGTATTTTTTGCACTGATTATAAACAAAAAGACAAATCTAAATTTAAAAACGAAGTGATGTATTTATCTCTATGATTTATTATTTATATATTACGATAATGTTAAGCCATATAGAATTAAAATTACATCGCAATAAAAATCAAACGCATGAAAAGCAGATTTGTTGATTTTTAATTTGTTCTGTTAAATCTAGATTGCGTAATCTAATTTTATTAATGGCGTTATGTGAAGGTTCGTACAACAACATTAACTTAAAATATATATTGACAATGGACTCTATGACCTTCAAGTAAAAAATATAAAATGAAATTATTACTGAGTGCCTGTGCTCTACTTATGCTCTGCAAAATAATGTAATATTCCATAGTTTACTTTTACAACAACGCTCATATACTCTATTGACGCATTAAGGAAACTGGCGGCTAAGTTTTATGCTTTTAAACGTAATTTTTATGTTTTCTTACAATAATTGTATGGCCGTTATTCACCTACCATTAGGGATTGATTTAAAGAGCGAATAATTGTTAGTCATATTTTCTTTTAAAATAAATGTTACAAAAAGAAGAAAAAAAATATCGTTGTGACACTACTTACAAGGCAACGTCGTAGTTGTTGTTCTATTTGTTTAATTAACAAGTACAAAACTTCAAAAAAGAGTTTATGAACAGTCAAAATATCCAATTCAGAAAAAGTAAAATCATATTTATTCCGTTGAAATAAATAATGGAATATTAAGACCTGGCCATGTTGCATACCTATTCATAATAAATTTGGTCTAGTAGCAAAAAAATCAAAATATGAAATTAAAGCAATTGTGAAATATAACAGAACAAAATAATATATCCAAAATCCATAATTTATACGTAATGAAAACGTTCATTTTTTCCATCTACATTTACTATCTATACAGCTACACATTTGTAGGTCATATGTCTCAAAATAATACTAAATTGTAAAATAGATTGTTTGCAGTTGGTGTTATATTTTATGGGACCAATTACTTATAGCCAAGAGTGACTGGCGGGCCATTCGGCTAGATGTATTAGTAACGTCCTAGCACTACTTCGTCACCTATATAAGCTTTTGTTTCTAAATGACTTTTCGTTGGATGTTAATATTTATTACTTGTGATTTACGTAGAAACGTCTCCAGGTTTCATCGTGTTTATATCCTGAGTATTTTTAAGAACAACATACGTGGCCAGATATGATTGATGAGGCGAGATGAGGTGTCAAACGATTCAGCTCAGGAGCACATTGGTCCCATGAGATAGCAATCTACTGGATAGTTTTATAACGTCGTCTTTCTTGATAAATAAAATAATTAATACTAGTTTGTTTAACTTAATGTAAGAATAAACTGATATTTCATATAAAATTTTATTTCATTTTGCGACTATTATTGTAGCTAAGAAATAATTTATATACGTTTAAATAAAAATCATATAACGGGTGGCGCAAAAATAAGGTTCCTATTTGATACAGTATTTCAGTATTCAAATCGGCCCGATTTGTGAACATGGGATTTCCTTACATAGATTTTTCCTGCGTTAATTTTTACTTTGTTTTTTAAAGTTGTAAAACTTAAAGGATACAACAGCAAACATATTGGTATATAGGGCACAGAGGTGACATAAAGTTCTCAATTTATGAGGGTTTCCACTAACAAGCACCCCTTAAGTATCACTTTTTCTTACGGTTAACCTCAATACTACAGTACTACGGGAAAAATATTCTTGCATGAAAATATGAAATACATTTTTCGACTATTATTGTTATAATATTATTATAAAAATTATTATTGTACACGGTTCTTCCATGGAACCGGTGTATTTTTTAAATTTAAATAGTGTATTCTTCTATGTTTACATTAGTCGTATAACCTCCCCTTGGAGTATAGAACAGTCTTGAATGCGTTTGAAGTTTTCAATATTAATACAAATTTTAACTGAGGACTGACTAGAAAAAAGGTGAAGTTTTCAACATCATATATCTGAACTAAGTAATAATATAAGCTTTAACAAAATGAGTATGTGAAAATGCCGAGCAATTAACGCCGGATCTGTGGTGACAAACAGTTAGTGTTGTGATCCTTTGTTTTTCAAATTCCGGCAAATGTTTGTTGACAACTTAATTAGCAATAATTATCCGGTGGGAAAACGTTTCGTCGATTATTCGTAATAATATTACAGGGATGTTATTTAAAAGGCATTAATGGAGTTATTAATAAAAAACTTTCCAATTAATATCTTCGTTAACGAAATCATGAACTTCTTTTACGCAATCATAAAACATTACAATTATTTTATTAAAGATCCGTTAAATCATGTTTTACATGTAAATATAAAAATTACTTTTAACCTCTTTTATGTTTGAATATAAAAGATGAAATAATGCAATTTACATTTTACACAAATTACATTGTAATTATCAGTTTAACTACGAAGATTCTTGATTTCAATAGGCAGGCACACTTCTGAAATTTAAACAAAAAACTTAAGCTGTTAATTGGCATTTATATAATAGTTATAAAAAGTTTTTCATGAGAATTTAAATTAAGTCTGTAACAGGCAGGTGTGAAGTATGCACCAAGTTTAAGATCTAGCTCGTTGTAGCGTGCTGAAATCTCAACTATCTTCATCTTACTTGCCAAGTGGCTTACCTTAAATAATTATTAATAGATTAGTGCACGTATGAATGAGTCACTTAATCACTCATATGCAGCATTATGATCGAACAAAAACGTTGTACCAACAAATAATAGAAATATATTTTATACCTAAACAAAGCCTATGATTTGAATATGAATAACCTGCCTAATGTACGGTATAATAAATTGTATGTTTCAAATATTATAACAATACTTAATTTATTTAGCATCTCTCCAGCGAATATTTATTGTATCGAATCCACACATACTAATTGCCTAGAATAGTTAAAAAACCGAAAATAGAAATAAACTCGCCCCTTTTTCCGAGATATTAACAAAATTTCAGAAAACAAAACGTACTATTTTGAACTGTAACAGAGAAGTTCCATTACAATTTTCTCGGGACACTTTCGGAAAGCGAGTCGATCTGCAGAGCTAAATTAGGATTGACGCCGACAGGTTTTGTAAAAGCATTGCAATGTTGAATTATTAAGCCAACTCCGGCAGGCTATATTCGTAGGTCTGGCAGTCAACCGGCTATACGTGGGTTAATAGTCCGTTTGCGGCTTCCCATTTTCAATTCTGAGTTCTGACACTTGGATTAAGTGGCAACATTGTTATAACTAAAGAATTTCGGTATTGCAACGGTATTTCTAATATTATGTGACGCTCTGCGTATATATGATATTTTTCTTTATTGGTAGGATATACGGTGCTAGAATGTGGCCGGTTACATCTGCCAAAAATTGTCAAGCAATGGTTGTATACCCGTATGGACCGGTTGATCGTTCTTTGATAAGAATGCATTAAATAGTAGTAATAATATAAATATGCTTGCATCAGCTAGTTTATATTTAAATGTATATCTAGTATTTTTTTCGGTTGGCTTCGAGCTTTTTAATTATCTGCATTTTTATGTCAATATCAGCAGGTATGATTTCATATAAGGATATAATATGGGATGACAGTCCAAATATTCATATAGGTATATTGTACTTACACATCAAGAAACGCGATGCAATAGTTTCAAGTGAGAAGGTGAACGAACACATTTCACTCCAAAACAGGGTGGTAAGGCTCAAATGTGAAATTAAATCCATATACGATACTTGTAATCTAGAATAGTCGATATGCAAAGGAAAATAAAGTATCCCGGTGATGGTAATTAAAACACAACAGCCAACAGTATGATGCAAACTATGCCTTTAAGAAATTGAGTTCCGGGCGTATTGAGAGAGGAAAAGTTTGGTAGCAATTTTGTGAAAATTTAATACTTTTGAGAACTTACTAGAATGAGGAATTTGTTAAATGAAGCCAACATTGAGCATGTCTAATTTGTTACAAGTCATGAATAACAGAAGAGGAAAACTGTAACGTTGTATTGATAAGAAATACTATTTTGTATTGATATTCTTTCATTCAACAAAGGAATAAAACCAATATTTAATAATGTTCCCATAAAAACGTAGAAGGTTACTTTTTGTATAAGATAATAACGGTATCTTTCACTGCGTTGTTTGGTCTTCTTGCTTCGCTATTGTATTGATAATTCAAATTTAGTGTTCATGTTAAAAATAGGTTGTTTTTAATCTGACAGTTGTTATAATTTTGTATATGAGTGTTTTGTTAAGATTATAATAATATAATAATATTAACTTTGGATTATTCGCTTATGATTAAAAAAAAAATAGTAATCTTATTTTTATTTTAGATAACCAATGTTAAAACAATCCTTTTATTTTTAATTCATACGCATATAACAATATTTGTACAAACTGCTATGTTACGCACAAACGCGTCGTTACCGATAACAGCCTAAAACGGAGTTAAATAAACACGACGTTTATTAATGAGGACTCATTTAAATCGGCATTGAACGTGTACAATTCATAAAATGAATTCTCATCAATCCTCTTCCGAAGCTATTGAATCTTATTAACTGATAGATATTTTACCATTGACATCCGATCTTCGGAGGGTCTTAAATGAGACAATATAACAGACAGATTCAATAACTTGAGACTATTATTCAATGGTGTGACAGGGAACGACGTGAATGACTGAACAAACTAATTACCCAGTTAAACTATTTACTTAGAGAGTGTGAGTGCTTTGTCTGGGATCTGAGATCGCAATAACTCCTAGATGCCCAATTAAATGCGTAGTTTTCCTAGTTTTTTTTGTCATTTGTAGGTATTTAAATCACGTATATCGATTTACTGAAATTATCGTTTGTTATAATTTTCAATAATAATCGAAATAATGAAAAAGAAATGATCTGGAAGATTCATATTTTATGTATTTTAAGAACTTATTTGTCTTAAAATCGATATTAGGTGTATTTGTTTTAACTTTATATAATCATATTTAACTTGTCTTGTGTTTGGGAGGACAATACATTTTATTAAATATTAAAAGTTTTTGAGGATTCCAGGCAAATATTTTAATTGTGTTTTATAAGATTTTACGAATTTGCTCTAGTATTTACTAGATACATATTAAATATACTCTTAATTAAAGTCAACAAGCTTGTGCCTCTCCTATCCCCAAATCAGTTTGTTAAATGCTACGTAAAATGTATCTCCAGTTTTGATTAAAAGCTAGGAGGCAGGTATAAATTCAACCGCCATGAATCAATAAACACACACAGACACATGACGTGTGGTTACGTCACAAACTAACTCGTAGACGATGTTTTGACGGCAAGCTAAATCTCCTATTAGACAGACATTGTGAAAGCACCCTAAACAAATGAAGGCTATTTTTAATTTAAATACTCTGATATACATTTGTGAGCATCGTGTTTTGTTTTTAATATATAATATATATATTAACATGTTTGACTTATTTACAAGGCTTACCAATTTCAATTACGTGTAGAAGCCATTATAAAACGCACACTCAGGGCTTTTCAGCTTAAACACGACTTTACTTTTTTCTGTCAATTAACCGATTACTCCAATACAATTTTCTGTATGTTCGTAGCTGTATACATTCAAATCATTTTAGCGCAATGTGAAAAATCAATTATTATGAGGGAACATGTTCGATCATACTTATTGTGATTTAAATACTGACCTAATTTTATGGAATTAGGTGTTTAAACCTATCTGTCAGTATTTAGACGCTAATTTCTTATACTATTAACTAAATAATAAATATGATATGACAAATTATGAGGCTAGGTAATAATATTGAAATAGTAGCAAAATATTCCTAGTATAGGAATGATTGTAAAAATTACGTCTTAATATATTAAAAATATTTGTATGGCACATTTTATGCGAAATGATAGCCTACTTTTTTAAAAATTGTAATTATATATTTGTAATATTAAGTAGGGGCAGTATTTGATTTAGTAGAATCAAATGAAAGGAATACTAATAGAAATGATACATTTTCAAATAAAATGATCTAAATACCTTTAAATAAACATTGTCACAATATTATTCAAATTTTGAACAAATACTTTTATTTTCATCACGGACTAAATTTTATCATATTCACGTTTATCTGTTCAAAATATTTCATTTAATTTGTAATGAGAAAACAGGCTTGGAACATTTTTCAATTTGAAAGGGTCTTATATACCTACAGCGTGTTTGTCGATACCTAAACAAACATGGTTTGTATATAAGTCTTTCATTTTTTGCATATCATTTACTTGTATGATTCTGCCATATTAAAGGGGGGGGAAAGGGGAAAAAAAAAAAAAAACCCCCCCCCCCCCCCCCCCCGCCAGGGGGGGGGGGGGGGGGGGGGCCCCCCCCCCCCCCCCCCCCCCCCCCCGGCGGGGGGGGGAAAAAAAAACCCCCCCCCCCCCCCCCCCCCCCCCCCCCCCCCCCCCCCCCCCCCCCCGGGGGGGGGGGGGCCCCCCCGGGGGCCCCCGGGGGGGGGGGGGGGGGGCCCCCCCCCCCCCCCCAGGGGGGGGGGGGGGGGGGGGGGCCCCCCCCCCCCCCCCCCCCCCCCCCCCCCCCGGGGGGGGGGGGGGGGGGGGGGGGGGGGGCCCCCCCCCCCCCCCCCCCCCCCCCCCCCCCCCCCCCCCCCCCAAAATATAACCCCCCCCCCCCCCCCCCCCCCCTTAAAAAAAAAAAAAAAAAAAAAAAGGGGGGGGGGGGGGGGGGGCCCCCCCCCGGGGGGGGGGGGGGGGGGGGGGGGGCCCCCCCCCCCCCCCCCCCCCCGGGGGGTGGGGGGGGCTTTCTCCCCCCCCCCCCCGGGGGGGGGGGGGGGGGGGGGCCCGGGGGGGGGGGCGGAGGGAAAAACCCCCCCCCCCCCCCCCCCCCAAAAAAAAAAAAGGGAGGAAAGGGGGGGGGGGGGCCCCCCCTTCCCCCCCCCCCCTAAAAAAAAAAAAAAAAACCCCCCCCCCCCCCGGGGGGGGGGGGGGGGGGGGGGGGGGCCCCCCCCCCCCCCCCCCCCCCCACACCACCTTTCCCCCCCCCCCCCCCCCCCGGGGGGGGGAAACCCCCCCCCCCCCCCCCCCCCCCCCCCCCCCCCCCCCCCCCCCCAAATTTTTTCCCCCCCCCCCCCGGGGGGGGGCCCCCCCAAAAAACCCCCCCCCAAAAAAAAATTTTTTTTAAAAAAAAAAACCCCCCCCCAAAAAAAAAACCCCCCCCCCCCCCCCGGGGGTTTTTTTTTTTTTCCCTTAAAAAAAAAAAAAAAGGGGGGGCCCCCCGGGGCCCCCCCCCCCGGATTTTCCCCCAAAAAAAATTCCGAAAATTTTTTTTTGGGGCCCCCCAAATTTGGGGTAAGCGTCCCAGTGCACCTGCCACACCTACTAGTCTTGAGTCTAGGCATTTAAAATGTGCCTTAAAATTCCAACGACCGTCCAATATGAGGCCCAAATATATCAAAATAGTAAAACACAGGGATACGCCGCCTTGTACTATCCTCTGTGGTGGCCTCGCTTTAAAAAAAAAAAAAAAAACACCCCCCCCCACCAAAAAAAAAAAAAAAAAAAAAAAACCCCCCCCCCCCCCCGGGGGGGGGGGGGGGGGGGGGGGGGGGCCCCCCCCCCCCGGGGGGGGGGGGGGGGGGGGGCCCCCCCCCCCCCCCCCCCCACCAAAAACCCCCCCCCCCCCCCCCCCCCCCCGGGCCCCCCCCCCCCCCCCCCCCCCCCCCCCCCCCCCCCCCCCCCAAAAAAAAAAACCCCCCCCCCCCCCCCAAAGGAGGGGGGGGGGGGGGGGGGGGGGGGGGGGGGGGGCCCGGGGGACCCCCCCCCCCCAAAAACCCAAAAAAGGGGGGGGGGGAAGGGGGGGGGGGGGGGGGGGGAAAAAGCCCGCCCCCCCCCCCCCCCCCCCCCCCCGGGGGGTTATTCTTTTTAAAGGGGAAAATTGGCCCAATTTGGGGTTCCCCCCCCCAAAAACCCAACTGGGCCTCTGAAAAATCTGGTCCCTCTTCTAACGTATGATTCTGCCATATTAAAATATAATAAAAATACCAGAAATGAAATACCTTTTCATAAACTTTGTAAAAAAATAATCTATAAAGAATGAGATGTAATTAAGACTATCTTTTTTTTTGTAACATAGTCCTTATTTGTTATGATTAGATGTCCGAGGCTTTATTTGTAACACAATAAAACCTGTACATACCCTTGGGACTTTAACATACCCTTTAAGTCTTGTATTTGTTGCAGGTTGACAGGTATAAACTACCTCCTTTTAAAATTTACACATAAAATAGATTCATAAATTCTTAGGAACTTCGAATCGTCAACTATATTAACAGAACACCCATATTAGACAAAAGTTATAAAATAGTACTATGTTATTCGGCTTCTAAGATTAAGTCCAGACTTGTGAAGCTTTATTTTATAGTATACGTAACATCGGTCGTTGTTATCAGTACTTAGCTACGACGGAAGTTAAATCCTCTCCGACCAGATAGAGTTTAAATTTGTGGGATTTTGCCAAATACTGTGAAACGAATTTAGTTTCGTGGCATTTTATAAAATAAGGTGAAGAGAAAATATTTAGAGCTTTTTATCGAAATCATTTCATAATACTTATCTATATTATAAAGTTGTTTTCAAGTTTCTCCGCCTCTATAGCTTAGAATGTATTATTTATCATTTGATTCGTTCATAAAAGTAAGAGTGAAATCAGAGTAAAATCTCCTCTCTGGATTTAATTTAGAAGCGACAAATATATTATTAGATTGTATTTATTATATGCGCATGTGTATATAAGTAATAATTTATTTATATTTGAATTTTTACGTGCTGGAGGCGCTGATAAGTTTATATAAGTAAATCTTGTTAGCGGGAAACATGATACGATGCTTTCCGTAAATGAGGTTGTTACACGAACAAAATACAGTTACAGGCAAGAAGATTATGTTTGATGATCTGTCGATCTGTAATGAGTTTTTACCTCCCTTCTTACATCTATACTTTGTGTACTACATAAAACACGTGAATCCTCTATAATAATTGTTTTTGTCTGCAACAAAAAATGCTATAATAAGAATATTAATTATAAAAGGTTTTATGAAAATTCATATTATTAAACACATATTTTTCTCAATGATTTATATTCCAACAAATTAAATACAACGTGTAAACAGAAAACTGCATTTAGCAAATGAAATTACTTATTACACGTTTTCCCAAGTGTACATATTCTGAAATCGGGCTGCTCACAGTTCAATCGTGAAAATTGGATATATTTGGTATTAATTCATCGAATACTAATAATTATTACTGTTCGTCGGCTCTGCAATGTCTTGATTTTCAGTTATAAATATATAGCTCAAGTGGATATATGATACTTACAAATGGAACTTGAAAACACATTGATATTATTCCGTAATTCTGCATCTTTCCCTACGAACAAATGTTAAAAGCAGAGTTCATGACCGAGAAGTGCACGTTCAAACGCTAGACTAATGTAATCAACAGTCTAGTGGCTGTAGCGTGCGACTGTCCACCCTAAGGTCATGCGTTCGAAACCTGGCTGAGCACCAGTGGACTTTTCTTTCTGTGTGCGTAATTTAACAGTCGTATGACGAAAGAAAACATCAAGAAGGAATATTAGAATGAAGAAGGCATATAAAAGGAAGATAGTATACAATAATTATATAAGGGTGACCTTGCTTGAAAATTGGAACAAAGACTGAAATCTGAGACCTAGAACATAAGGTTTTAGCGCTAACGATGTATTTGTTAATTACTTGAATTGTGACAAAAGAGGTTTTAATACATTTAAGTTCTTTGAAATTTTTCAATATCGCTCTGGCCAAACATTTCCCAGGGCTTATTACTTGTGTAGCCACTTACCTACTTAGAGGAGTGCCTTTGTTCTTTCCACATTACCTATAAGACATTTCACAGTTAATCTAAAGCGAATGTTACAAGTTGGGCAGTAATTTAATTTGGGGCACCTGAAAGGTATCTAAATGTCAATAGAAGACCAAATCAATCTTAATTACTTGCGGCAACTTTCAGAGTTGAGCCATTATCTAAATGAAAGTGAGAATGGAGGCTGTTATACGCCCATTTTTCTTTTAGTGAATTAATTACCTTTCTTCTTAAAAACAAGGAATAGTTATTAATTATTAATATAGTTATTATATTAATTTTTTTAAATAACTTAATCAATTAACTAGCATAGATTTCTTTGTTTATGAACTCTAACTCTATATACTATTACGCACTATCTTAAGTCAGGCTTGTAAATTATTTTATTACTCCATTAAGGAGCCATTGAAGTAACATTAAACAGATTGGAAGGCACAATAAGAAAAAATACGTAAATGGCTATTAGAGATACTAAGCTGAGCCGATTACCGCGAGTAGCTTGTACATTTTGCTGGGTATTCTTGTCTGAACTGAGTACGGTTTCGGTCTGTCTTACTATTTTTATTCTCGAGCCAACTTTACCACTGCTAAGCTGAATATTGGGAATTTTCAACGCGATTTTTCTCACTTGTTTGTTTATGAAAATATTTATACATTAAACTTATAAGCCGGATTGAAATAGGAGATTCGGGCTGAAACTACGATTGAATCCGAGTACCTACAGCTAAAAGTTTTTATTCATATGTATTTTGTTACAATGCTACGGATGGATGAAAACCTACCTGGTTTTATATGATGAATATTTTCATTATTTATTTGCGTAGTATCTTTAGTTACTGTATTTCTTTATTTTAAGTATTCTTTATCTTATGTATTACATCTAAGTTTTGTCGGCATCGTAACTGATTGCAACGAACGTAAGTCCCTACAATCACTATAAATATTTGAAAGAAATACCTAATTAAAACCTATAAATACAAACGAAATGCTGGAATAATGCACTCAGTGAACTTACTCATATAAACATAACAAGCGTGTTTCCAACTTTCAACAACGTGGCAACATCCGATAAACGGCAAACAACTGGAAAAACAATTTGAACCGGAACTTCATTTGAAGTATTTTTTACTCATAACTATGTGATATTCGTTCAACAAATTATTCTAGTGTTTATCTGCATGCTATTCGATAAAATTGAAATTGATATCCAATTTTTTATTACAATCATTCCGTTTTCAAATTAGAAATCGTCTCAATACAAAAAAGGTTTTATAACATCTATTCAAAAAGAAGAATGTTATACAACAACGGAAAATACGTCATATTTTTTTGATAATGGGACAGAACAGACCTCGTTATCGTCATAACCGAGAGCGACTTACATAGTTGTATGAAAATTGTTAACGAGCGGCTCACCGACTCTGTGTGAAATAGGTCCTGGTATTTATCATTATTAATGTTGTGTAATCAAAGAACAATAATTTGTGCGCTAGAGAGTAAAAGTATATTATTTGAATTTATCAAGCGTATATTGTTACTAAACTTTATTAATCACCAATGATCTTGCAACATAGAAAAGCGTACGCCAAAATTTTAGTATATCGTTCAGATTCAGATTTTAATTGATACTTTAAAATTACATCTGCCTCTCTGTCATGATAATCAAGGTACAAGAAATGTTTTAAACAACTTTCTCATAGTTGTAACAAGAACTATTTTTCACCCAGAGAGCGACTCTTTTTTAAACTCGAGTGACATTCTTTGAATCAAAAAATCCTCTCGCCGTGCAACTAAAGCTTTTGCTTTCTTAGTAAATAATATAGTATCGCTTTCCATGTTGCTTTTGTTCGTTAACTCTGTACCTGTAACCCTATATTCAACAAAAAAGCGGCTTTTAGTCCACGCTATCTCAGTCGGGACGATCAATCAGGGTCGACTAAGCCGATTAAGTTAATAGAGCAGATTTATAGGTGACTATTTGGGTCTTATTGCGTGTGCTGGCTATGTAGACCTAATGTTTGGTTTGTTCACAGACCGCACTTACCGAGCAGTGCAATTCTACTCTAATTTCATACTGAAAACAAACAATTATACCAAACCATTTCATTTGTGGTTGCATTTCGTTACTGCGAATGGATTTGGGACGTTCTTACGTACACTATTACGGCCTCTAATTAGAATTAGCGACTATTACATTTACTACGCTTTTCACATAATCTGTTAGGTTATTTTACCCTACGTATGTTTCGTTAGAAACCACGAGGGAATGCTTAAATGATGTTGTTCAGCCGTAACAGTGAGTATGGTAGTCTCAGTGGGGCTAATTTTATTATTCCCTCGTTTTTACGCTACAACATGTATTTTTTATTTCGTAACCGATACAATAACTATGAAAGTAGCAGTCTGGAGTACTTTCAATTTTCTAACCAAATAAGTCATCATTATATAAAAAAACTTCTAAGAGTAATAGGGTATGCAGGGAATACGACCTGTTAACCATTTGCAAGTAATTTGGCGTTAGAGCAGAGCGTCCCTTGACCTTAAGGTTCACGGGCCCTACGTGACTTGTAAGCAACTCGCAAGTTTATTCAAGAAAGATTTATTTACTTCGTGTAGAAACTACATTCAAAAAATGCGTGCAATAAAAAGGATTGTTTCCTTTGGGTTTGTGAAACCTCCAAATGGCTAGAAATTGTAAAAAGTAATGGAAAGATCAAAGTAATCTACATTTTCCTGTAAGCGATTGAAAAATAAGTATTATAAGATGTACTTGCTCCAATTGACTTACTTCCCCTACAAAGAACAAAAAACAATAAAGGTATTTTTCACTCAACAATTTTCATAATTGATGCGAAAAAGAAACGAGGGGAAAGTTTGGAAACTTTGAAAAGTGATCCCCGAGTGATATCTAATTTGTACGTCAAAAATTCTTAAGAATATAACCAAAATATGAGAACAAGCGTGTCTTTATTACATTGTTCTCAAGAGGGGAAATCCTATGATCAGCATTTTATGTGGCTTTAGATATAAAGGGTGCACCGGAGCGAAGATACTTTTTGTGGGAGGTTAATAAATGTAATCTTCTACTACATTAAATTATACTTGGTTTATTTTTGTATTAAAAATGCTTGTGGGACTTCGCTAAGTCCGAGGAATTATCCAAATTAAATTGCTAACGATTGCAAATACTTTAAACTTTAAACTTACAAGTGAGTCTAATAAGATTCTACACGATTTCGTTATTATGCAGTTTAGTAAATGTTGTTTGCTTAGGTTAAACTGTCTCATGGAATTAGTCTTTGGGATTAGCCTCCTCTATAGACGGCACTGACGTACTTTCATTGATAACAAGTAATATAATAAATTTATCGCGATGGAAAACAATCGAGTTCAATTAATAATCTCAGACGGCTAATTGATTAAAAAAATGAAAAGCGATTACTCTGTCCCATACCTCAACGGGGACTTATTTCCCGCATATAAAAAATGTACTGAAATAATAATTTCAGGCATTCATGTTAAAATTCTATTACATTAGTATTCATTAAACTCCAGCTGATCATATCAATGAAAACAATGGCTTAGATTTAACATTATTATTATTGTAACAGTTATGAACGTACACCATCAATAATTGACAAGCATTTGGGCTCCCTTAAGGTCTCTAAGTCTCTCAAGGTAACGCTCACTAACGATCCAAGCTCAAACAATCAAATGCTTAAATGGGGTGGTCACACTGCCATAACACCTCTCCCCTTTAATTAAAAGTCTTCAGTCATCTGTAACTCGTTATATTGGATTGTTACAATTGATTCTGAAGGTAAAACCTTCAATGACACAATGAAGTATGCAATCATTAATTTATTACAATGTTTTATTTATTCCGTCGCCACAGGATGAATGAAATCAAACTTTCTAGAAATATCGTTCAGACTAATGATGTACTTTGAAGTAAGTAAGAAAAATAGAGTTAGTTTCACTCTATTTTTCTAGTGATCACTTTGTCCCGTATGGATCTGATACTTCACTTTACGGTTCGAGGTATATTAATATTAGTGCATAGACTCTTTTGTTACGTTGCCTAGTACGAAATACTACAGTGATAGCAAGTATGAAGTAATATACTTAATGGTACCTACTTTTTTGTTAAGTGCATCAGATTGTGATGACTTGAGTAGAAATACGAAATGAACAGCCTATATTATTCTAGATGTAGTATGTAATTAAGAGTCATGTAGCCACATTTCTGCAACCGTCTCATTGTTCCTTATTGGCAAGTACTACAGGAACCCATGATATCATCCACATTTTCACAAAAATTCGCAGTACTGTATTGTACCAGCTGCCAGGATTATGCCACTTGTATAATTTGAGCTTAAAAATACATATTCTCAATAATACTTACCTACTAAGATGTTCGTGTTTCAAGTTCTGAAACAATACATAATATTATTATTTTTCAGACATAAATCAATACGTAGAAGACACATAGAGGAATAAGGTACAGCTTATGATTGAATGCAACTGATAAACATATATTAGATTAAAAATACATTGTAATATCACTCAGATAACAGCTTATGAACTCATCAGGCATAAGTTACAGTACCGTACGGAAATCGAAGGGTTATACAATGATGCCTTGTTCGTCAGTCCAGCATGATAGTTTCAAATATTTTATGTAGCATGACAGCATTATCAATAGTCAGAGCGAACTGAGTGGTCCAAAAAGCTAGTTAGATAATCATATTTCTAAAACTTAACTATTTCACGTCCGGGGAGTAATCCATGGGAACCACGTTCCTATCCATAATTGCATTATCGGCTTGACCTTTTCGTATATGTATTTTACAATTGGGTCAGAAAAGGCAGGGCATAAAAGAGGTAATATACTTATCATGTCGTAAAAGTGAGTAACAGTTTATTGACCCTCAAAACGTGTTATCGTTACATTTGCATACGGCTAGATATCCGCAGCCCCACACTACCTACATTTTTACGATCTCAATACTATTTCTACGTGTTACGATAATTTATTACAGGATTCTAGTGTACTTATAGCACATTTTGGAATGTGGATATAAATGTGTTATAAAAGACAACATGCACTGTCTGTAATTAAGAAAAAATAAAATAACTACAACCCAGATGATCTTGAGGCTCGACAAGGCAAGTGTCACCGCGAAGTCGAGCAATGAGGCACATTCGTAACATGCTTTTCTTGAAACCAGTTGCGCTATTTTCAACCCCCTGAACTTCGTTATGGAGAAATTTAAAGTAAAACACTTTTTAACGGATTTATGTTCTATATTTTTTTGCAAAATTTAAATATAATTATATTATTTAAAAAACTTCCCGACGTTTCGCGTGCTTTACAGCGTGCGTGGTCAAGGTGGACTGACATAAATCTGTTAAAAAGGGTTTTTCTTTAAATGAGTAACAGTTATGTTAATAAAAGACAATATAATGGAGAATTTTGATTCAGTGACTTATATGCTATAATATAATTAATTATATTTATAAATTAAATAAGATATGACTAGTAGTTTATATATAGTAGTATATACGGCTACATCTCTTGTTCTACTCAAAAAAACACAATTTATTCATAAATATCGACAAAATTAAAAATAAGTATATTTACCAAAGTATATCAAATGTCATACTAACATATATCAACTTAATAAGACCAGAAGTTTAAAAATTACGTTATTTAAAGAACCCAAGTTATAATTTTGCTATCCGGGGAAAACGTTAATAAAGGCGATAATTACGAAACTCGATTTTTTGTAACTACCATTGTATCGTCAATTGTTCCTTGAAGCTGGCTTAATTAAGATAAATTAAGATCCAAACGAGGATTATTGTCCCAATGGAGCGCGACAACAGTGCTCAAATACGATTAAACATTCCCAAATTATAAAAGTTTGGTTACAACTTTATTATCTGCCAAATGCTTCGCTTAAATCAAATTCATTAGAATCTTTATTCATTCTGCACAAATGAGTGGGATTTTTAACGTCATTGTGACATGTAATGTAATTAATTTGCTGCGATTTAACGCTTAAAGTGATACTTTGGTAATTCATGTCACATGTAAAAAAATATTGCTGAAGCGCCGCTGATGGAATTTACTAGGGTTGCTTTAGTGCTTTAAGCTGGATTAAATTTCTTAGCGTTTTATTTCATTTTAATAAGTTTAGGTATATAATATTAAGATTCCGTATTTTTTTCTATAGCAATAATTAAGTTACTGCAAAAATAGAAAATGAGGAAAAAAAATGAGTAAAAAATGTATTGTAACCCATATAGGTGTACACTAAAACAAAAAAGTTGTTTAAACATTAATTACACAATTTAAATAAGACTTCAATTAAGATCAAATTCTGTTTAACAATGTTTCCTTTTTCAGTTTTGATTGAAATGTAATTACAAATATTACATACAATTTACATAGCATTATCATACTGTTTGCGTTTTAACTGTTTATAGCGATCTATAAATCATTCAAACATCAAATGAGAGTGGCTGAGCCAGATAGCACAGGTTTGCAATTCAGCTCGTACACAGAGTACTGAATTTCGACTGTAAGTACAGCCATCGCAGAACGATTAACTATTGCCTAGCTGGAATATTGTTTTAAACTTCGTATCTTCACATTCTCCATGTAACAAATTCATTGAATGAAATAATTAAAATGAGACGTGTATTTTAATTACAAGTACGCAAGTAAGTTTAGGAATAAAATTTAAATTTAAACTTAGCTTTAGTAAGTGTTCCCAATCTTACTTTTATAAAGCGGCGTAAAAAGGTTGTATGACGTACCTAATCACATAATAAACTCTTTTATAAAAATACTTAATTGATGTTAGAATAGCGTATGCCTTTATAAGCGAAATTAAAAAATGTTTATTTTTTTTCAGGGGTCAGTAACGATTGAAATGGAGCTAACATTAATGGGGACTATTGTAAACGATTTTTAAAGTACAAATAGTGAATAGCTAATGAGCCTGCATTCTCTTTGTTTCGCCACATTCACTACCAGTTTTCATCGTTTACAAATCCTGCTTTGTTTGACCTTTGGGAGACAAACCGCCCCAACAATTATAAGCTTAACGTTGATATAAAACAAAAGATTTTTATCGTATCTCTTGTTGTCTTCTGTTTTAATATCATAACGGACTACGCGCACACAAAAACCGATTTCGTCGGCCGGCGGTCAAGCGAGAAATCCAAACATGTTCCGACTAGATGTTAGATCGGTCGTGCTGTCGCAGTGTATGCGCTCCAATATATTTTCATACGTTTGATCTGATTGGCCGACGATGCCCGAGCATAGTTCCGCCGATAACCGATTTGGAGTACACATGCCATAGCCAGTTGGACCGTGTGTATCCTAAAACTAAAGTAGTTAGGCACTCTCCTAATTTATTGTAATACATAGATAATTTAGATTAAGTAAAAAAAAAATAATAAAAATCTCTTTTATAAGACTGTTTGTTAATCTTCGACGTAAAAATAGAATAGATTTTAATGAAACTTTACAATAATTAGTTTAGTATATCAGAATTATATATGGACTACTATTTATAAGTATATTGTGTGAATTGTCCATAATATTTGGAAAGTAGGAAAAATCTACCATCTGCGAGCTATTCTCGCGTGGGCTGCCAAAATTGCTTGAGTTAAGTCCTGCAAAAAAGCCCACCACAGTATATTTCTTATGTGTTAGATTACATAAGAGTTAAAATAGTGTACCAATTGTTGCCCTATAGCACCCCAGAGGTGCAGAGGGTCTCCACAAGTAACAACATAAGTTGCATAGTATAACAGTAAAAATGTATAATTATTTGCACAGCATTTATTTGCGGTAGTAATAAATCGATTCCTAAATGACAAGAAATACTTCTACGAGTAATTTCTACCGCTTCTTATCGAATATGTCTTTATTGTTGTTCAATGTCATAATGTTAGTACTTTTCTCCTCCACTTAATATTGTATATGAAATACTATTCTGTAAAAGGGAGTGGCGGGCACCAGTAGTATTCCTATAAGTATTTATAGACAATACACGATCTTGAGCATTTTTTTATACATCTAAAACTGAAGTTATTCTGTGACCGGGTTTAGGTATTCACACATACTAAACTTGTTTGTAGATAACTAGTTAAATATAAAATCAAAGAAAGTGTACGTTACAAAACCAATTACCAAAAATCATTAAAATTTCATTAAACGCCTTTTAGTGTAAACATTTTTGTTGTTTCATCCACAATATACGATTTCCTTTAAAATAATCATCATTAAAATAAAATCATACACGTATGCAGTATTCAATTTCATTATAATTAAAACATAATGTATTATTTACTTACACCTGCAAATTCCAATTCACTGATCTATCATTAATTTTATGGTAATCATATATTGAGTGGAATTTGTACGGTTAAATAACATTTAAATTCAATTAATGCAGATATTTTATAATACAAGTTTGAAAACATGTAATAATTATTTTTTTGGTCATATAATGAATATATACATATGTAATCACTACATAGTATAAAACAAAGTCGCTTTCTCTGTATACAAAGGGTATGCTTAAATCTTTGAAACTACGCAACGAATTTTGATGCGGTTTTTTAAATAGATGGGGTGATTCAAGAGGAAGGTTTATATGTATAATAACATCTATTAAATAGTAGAGAAGTACTGTTGTATTTTTGAGGTTTCTAATGTGATGTCGTAAATAATTACATTTTTCCGTTTACATTGCAAACGCAGGCTGAACCCTACGAGTTTTATCAAAATAATGTACTAAGTATTGTACACATTGAAAAGGTCTACAGAAAAGTCCGTGATGGTATATGTCTATCTCTTATGGATAACCCCCAATAACTTTTTTTTGCCATTTACTTTTTACGACAAATAATGACTAATTTTCGAAGCGATTTTAACCAATACAGCATTAATACTTAACCAATTAAATACCTATAAATAGCGCATCTGAGGCCGCGGTTTTCCCTGTAGCACTTTGAATTTAGCAGCGATCGGACGCGTTTTTCGTTTTTCTGTAGTGTATTTAGTATGTTGATAGCATTGCACCCGTGCGAAGCCGGGGCGGGTCGCTAGTTAAATATAATATAATTAAATATTCAATAAAAGGTTCAAATATAAATTGGGAAACATTTTTGTCAAAAATAACATACAATAACATCAGCACATATTTTCGTTAGTATCGTCTAGATAACGCGATTCGTATATTTCAATTCTTTAATTCACTTTTCCATCGCTCGAATGTGTCGTATCTTAATATGATTTGCGATTTCAACTCTAACAATACATGTTCGTAGTTTGATTTCGTTCCAAGCCGACCGCTTCATTCTTTTCCATTCAAAAGCTTACCTACATTTACTTATTTAATTCCGTAATCTATTTTTACTGTAACTTTATACCGTTTAGTCCATAAAATGAATACAATATAGTCAAAAATATTAGGAAATGATCATCAGCGTTTGCCATGGGCAGTTCAGTTACAATACATTTAGTCTGAAGGCATGAATCGGTAATACGTTCAAACCTTACGACTAGCAACAGATATAACAATGATGTCACACACAAGCGCCATACTAATTCAATCCTTTCCGAAACTTATACAGCATTGATAAATGAAGTTATGTGAAGTGACGACGTCAAGAACACAGTGCTTTTGCTAAGGAAGTTATGAATGGAGTTGTATTTACTAACAAAGTTTGCTTTGCTTAGGTTTATTGCTACGGCGGATTTGTTCACTGTCGTGGGGGTAAAATTTGTGTTTGACTTCTGAAAGCGATACTAAGTGACCGTTGTTGAATTTCTTGTATGTGAATATAATTTATTGAAGCTTTATGGTTTTGTTATGTTTCAACTCTCGCTGCGGAGACGTCCATAGTTTTATTTATTACTTTCAGGGTTTTTTATTCACATATCCTTCGAAAGGCTCATATTTTGCAATGACAAAGACAATATATACGCATGAATTTACTACCTACCTACCTTTATAATTCGCAACGACTTAAGTAATATTACACATTTTTATATCTTAACAACACCTAAGTGGTACAAAACGAAAATACGAGAACCTATATTAAGTAAAAACATACAATACATTCAAAGTTACACAACCTTTCTTTAATAGAGCAAGGGTCCTTTGTAGTTCCTTTGTACGTCAAAAATAACATAGGTCCTGAAAATCATTATGTACATAAGTAAATAGCATGGATTTAATCCGATCGTGCCTGAAAATTCGGAGAAGCGGTTACCACGCTCTCCCTTTGTAAGTTATTCGTTTATTAGAATTGTTTTATGAAGGTTCCAAACTATTTTATGCCATTAACCCTGGAATAAGCTAAACTGTAGTAAAATTGCAGAAGTTACGTGATCGTTTGTTGTTTGAATAGAAACAGATCTCATTAAAACACGCATATTATAAACTGAATATAAAATTAAGAGGGTTTAAATATAAAATAAGGCAAAGAAAAAGACAGTTATCCGATGTTTTCAACGACGTCAAAATACAATAAATTAAAATAATAATATTTCAGTAAATAGTGCTCCGGATTCCGGTTCCGGTTGTCAATTCGTAAACACTGTTTGTATTTTCTGCAGTTCAAGTTGAGTGAAAATAAATGTTTTTACCTAATTTCACGACCTGGCTCCGACTGAAAACATTAGAAGAAACACGGTGAAGTGTGTAACATCAATCAGTTTTTCACAAACTCCTGGATTTACTCAACAAAGAACACAAAATATTCACGGCAATTTTGAGGTTAGAAATTCTAATTGGTGAAATTAACATCTGACATCTGACGTTTTAGTCTGACTGTCACTATCAAACATACAGTCAGTGTTGCCAGTAGAGAAAAACATTCTACATTACGTTCCGTTAACTAATATCGCAGATGGACGGCAATTTCAACTTTTGTTTGAAAAATGAAGATCGAAATGGAAGCTCAAACCAACACTATAATGACTAAAATGGATGAAAAATTAGCTCCATTAATGGAAGAAAATAAAAATTTGAAAATAAAAATAGAAAAACTGGAAAACGAGTTACAATATTTAAAAAGAGGACAACGCAATAATAATATTTAATATTTGGTTAGAGGAGACCGAGAAATCTAAACTAGATTTAATACAAAAATTAAAGAAACATTTCAAACAAATCTACAGATAAGTCTAGAAAATACAGAAATCAACAAAATTCATCGTTTAGGACGCAAAAAACCGGAAGGCAATAAAGGGAGGCCCATTCTATGCTCTTTTATAAATAACTGGAAGAAGGAAGAAATAATTAAAAAGTAAGAAAAACCTAAAGAAAATTTATATAACAGAGGATTATTCACAAGAATTCAAAGAGAAAGCAATTACAAGCAGAACTATAGAGAAAGAAAAAAGGTAATATTCTTATTTAAAATACACAAACTAATAGTGAAGCAGAATACCACAATCAAACAAAAGAAAAGAGAAATGTCCTCTTCACCATCCACCAGCAATAGCCAACCAAAAAAGGTGGCTTTCACTTCAACTAAGACTAATAGGAATTTTACAAATGAGATTAGATCAAATTCTCTATCAAACATGGCTTCCAACAAGAAACAATAGAAATAAATAAGGCAACGGAATCAAAAATCACATAAGGCAACCAACAATAAAGAAACAACAAATAACATACTCCCCCAAGCCGACTGGTCATCTGGGGGAAAAAAACCACAACCTTCCAACAAAAAAGCAAACAATAAACGTCAAATATCTACGTCCAGCATTAAATGTACGTACATTAAAAAAATGAAAATTTAGCAGAACTATATATCACAAAGGGTAAACTTAAGAGCAGACCGCAAAAAAGATGGATAGTATATTAAAAGGTAGAGGAACACGTGGAGCAGAGTAGAAGAGAGAAGGAATGGAAAAGGTTGAAGAGGCCTTTGGATTGGAAAAATCTACAGAAAATAAAAAAACGCATATAATAGATTAGATTAGTAATAATTACCTAATATTAAATTTCTTTAAGTTAAGTTTTTTGTAAATAGAAAGATCTGAATAAAAGGTTTATTATTATTATATTATTATAATATTCATAAAAGATCTATTTAATTTATTTCTAAGAAAATACTGAGATCTCGTCATTGCTACACATACCAAGTCGCGAGCAATAGCTACATTTTAGCTGTTCCGACATTTTATTGTATGCATATTTTACCTTAGAATGTTATATTTGGGAGTATTCGGTAAATGTTTCTAAGTGTTTTATAATCTTATTAAACACTAGTAAAATATACGAATAAGTCGACAAGTACTATGGTAAATTCTATTTAAAAAGCCATTAGTACTGCATAATAAACGGAGCTAAATGAACCGCACACAGCTTATAATATGGTTCGACAATTGCTCTTGTTCAATTTGGCGGGTAACAAGTCGTAAATTTGTATTACGGACAAACCCAGGTTACTCGCATATTAAGCGGTACAAAACACAACATAGGCTATTAAACGGCCGCAGAACAGTCCCTAATTTACTTTCCTAACTGTGAATTGTTTTACATATAATAGAGTATTAAAATTAGGTTTGAATTTTATTTTGCTAGTTAGGAGGAATCTGTGGCAAGGAAAGATGAACAAGAATATTTTTAATTATAAGTTAGTTGTCGGTGGTCCTAGGCAAGTATTTATATCAATAGTCTTAGTAACTGTAAAAAATAGGTATGGACATACGTGTATAAGAAATTTGTACACATATTTGACTAAAAGTAGCGCGGCAACTAAGAATTTAAATGTAGAATTTAAATGTAGAATTTAAACCATAAACAACTACAGGGTACGCGTGATTTGTGTGATTTTAAATAAGTTTAAATTGTTAAATAAATTCACCTTGGCAATAACAATGGTGATCTCTAATTAATGTAAAATGAGATGAACAAGGATTTGTTCGTAAATTAAAGGGCGAACGTTTCCTCGACAGGTTAAAGGGGTGTTCCCCTAAATTATAAATTGTCGTAACTCATGTTTTCTTGATTTTGAATTGTGTCATACATTCGGTACAGAATAATAGATATGCTGCATAAGGTTTCCTTTTGTGAAATAATATTAAGTTGTTTAATCAAAATGTAATACACCAAGCATTTATATTTGCTAAAAAAATCTAGGTTTAATATATGTTATACATATAGCGTATATATGTTATATGTATATTTTATACATATAAAGAAGCTCCTTTTTTAACGAAGCTATAAAGGGTATTATTTTCCCGCGATTATAGTATATTATGGAGAATCAGTCAAATATTTTAACCCTATATCTACCAAACAATAACTATAGGGTGCTAAAAGCTTTCTTTTAAGACGTTTCATTTCCAATAGTAATAAAAAAGTTTTTATGCTTGAAGATCAACTTAAAAGAGTTCTACTTATTTTAAAATATTACAGTATTTGAGAAGCCATGTACTTGTCCTAATTGATTGTACGAGAACCCCTTTTAATAGGTAGTTAGAGATGTCACAAGCACGACCTAACCCTTATGTCCTGCAGGTAACCGATCAACTTACTGGCTTTCCCCTTAACATACCCTATGGTTTAATTACATTTTGACTCTTTGAACCCTTTGAAAATTGTTTTCTCTCAGTCTTTTCAGATTTAATTTCATAAAGCAATCTGTAAAGACAGCATTTCACTATCCGTTTACTTAATCTATCTAAAATTCAAACCCAGTGACATCAAATTATAAAATAAATGTTAGTTTGATGTGTTTGTTTCTGATCTTCATCTTCTTATACTAAAATACTTAACTCATTCATAAAACAAAATGTCTTCTAATATAATAAATTACATAATTTCCCTTAAAAAAAGATTAAAACACTGATTACTTATGATATCAGATCGTACACTAACCTACTTCATAAACAATTTCAATAAGAGAGTAATTTCGATGTGAAAATAGCCTCATCGAAAAATAATTTTCATTGTTGTTATTAATGAAATCATTAGCCGTTAATGACTATTACAATTCATTACTTAGTTGATATGTTAATGCGATTTGAATAGTAAGAGTTTTAATTAATAAACGAGTTTATGTCGAACTTTGCACACAAAATCAATGTTTTACGTAATTCCCTAGAGCATTTGACGAGAACTTTTGCCGTATAAATCGCGTAAATTTGACTCGGAGCTAATTAAGTTAGTTGCACTACAAGTTATTGTACATAAGAGTTTGTGTGAAGAGGATGTGTATAATTATAACTTAGTTGTATTATCATAAACTCTCTATCCCGGCTTTATATGTGTATCCCCAATGTGAGATTTCATCACGAAATTTAGATATTAAAGTCCGCTGAAATTTGTAGGTACTTTTGAGAGAAATGTAATGGAATAAAAATGATAGCGATAAGTCTAGAAGTAATTACCCGTAATCTTCTTTAAAAAATATTTATTTTAGTTACTGCAGCCCTTGCGTGTCGTGTTGCTTCAAATGTTTAATTTGCGCGAAAACAGACAATTACTTAAAAAGTAACTGTACCAACTGATATAAATAATAATATATGAAAATATTGAATTACTTATCGCCTAAGTTAACAGAATCCTCAAAGATCTTGTACATCTTCAGATGTAAAGATGTAAAATAGATGACGTTTATAAGTGTAGTACAAATTAGAATAGATTATTCAATTCTAATTACATTTTACCTAAATTAACTTCATCAAAAACTTAATGTATTCATTTATTATACTCATTCATCCTGTTTATGTTACCTTTGCATAGAATCTTTAAGAAATATAGTCTTTGAGACATATAAGAAGCTTCAGAAAATGTAATTTGATATAATTTATCATTCATAGCTTCGTTGAAATTACATCATATTTGACAATTTCCTAAGTCTTTGAAGTCTACCTGGTACGACATAAATAAAAATATTTTGTAGTAAGCTCCAATCGCCCTCCTTAAGTAGGAACTTTCCTTAAAAATGTGATTCCTTTTTGATATTAAAATTGTAACTAATGTAATCGAATACTCCTCGGTATAATTAGGAATACAGTCCGTGATAGTATGTTTTTATCACATTGCATCAAATGAAAGTTGGTATTAAGGAACGTAGAATTTATGAACGTATTGGAAACAAGTAAATAATTCAGCTAGTAGCTTAACTTATTTATATAAATAGGTATGCCTGAAATGGCTAAATTAATTTAACTGGAAACCATGATAGCCATGTAAATTTAATCAGGTCGCAAACAAATGACGAAGGTGAGCATTATGGTGGATGCCCGGACATCGTTTATTATGAAAATGCGGCTAACCAACGAAAATATGACAGCATTAATATAAATTGCACTTAGTCCGCCACCACAGTACGGAAAAATAAGTGCTACGAGAGCGTGGGAAAGGAAAACTGTGGAAAAAACTTGCTATAATCGTCCCGTTAGCGCCTTTGCATGAAAACTTAATATCAATAACTTACAGACAAACAAATAAATAAAAATTAAATCTAGAAAACTATATAAATCCTTTTATAATGATAAAATTATTTCGAATACCGTCAGAGTATGAAAAGTATATTTGTACAAAGCATTCTCTCTTTTCTAATTTTTTTTATTACTTGTGGCTTTTCTGTAGAAAAATGGAAGCTGCCAATAAGCAATGTGACAACAAAATGTTGAATTTTTCCTATATTTTATTACAATATCCTTTTTATCAATTAATCAACAAACATAGTATTACATAAATGAAGGTTTAATAACTACTTAAATCAAAATTTTAAAAAATTACACAAAACCATTAAAATTGTAGATATTATTAAGAAAATGTGTCAATGCGACAATAATAATATTTCTTGTTGGAAACATGAAAGCGATAAAGTTCTTTTCTTTTACGATAAAAAGTATCGAGATTTCTTTTGATTCATTTTAATTTATTGTTGTCTGTTAAGATACTTTCCATGCTTAAAAATTTGAAAAAATAAATTTGTTAATTATTTTAATAAAGATAATATAGTGCGTAAAGGTACCTAACGTTTGCAAAACAACCCAACCACTAAATAAATAATAGAATATTTTAATATTATTTATTATAATTACAAACACATCCGTTACTTTCTAAGCTAACTTAATCTGTTCTTTAAACATCATGAACAGCTTCCGAAAACAGCGACCCTATTTCCTTCACAAAATTTTGAAAATGTATTTCATCAGCGCTTTATTGAAGTCGAAGACAAACAATCAATTCTACAAGAGTACAAAGATTAAACTCTGAACCCCTATCTCTAAGATTCCAATAACAGTACGCTAAGGTGATGAAATTCAAAACCTCTTCAGTCTATTTGATGTCACGTCGAGTGGGTATCGACATGGACTGACGCAGCATTCAAAAGTGGAACTTTAATAAAATTTCTCACTACAAATGGATTAAAAGTATCGCCATATATCTGTAATGAGTATTGAAATATTTGGTTATTTCTGATCGTAATCGCTGGTGTTGAGAAATTCACAATTAATGTTTTTTTTCAAACATTGACAGGACTGAGTAATCCAAGTGGGACCGTGGTAGTTAAGCCACTAAACATTAAATTTCTAAAACCATAAAGTTTATCCCATTATTCAGCACATACAGATTGATTTCCCGCTATATCGTATTATATTGAAACAGCTATTGATACATAAGCTATGTTTTCCTAGTTCACACTAGACTTGTATTCTCTCCGATAGCCTGTGGCTGACCACAGACCACAAACTAACAGTATGCATATAGTAATGTGTTTTGCAACTGCACTATTACAAAGTTATATAGTTATATTAATGACCCTGATAACCCGTAATGTATTTCAATTAAGCTCTATCAATTGACAATAATATATAGTCGTTAATTTAATTTAAAATATTAATCAACATATTTCGTACAACAAATAGATTATTTTACCCGTTATATCGTATAGTTATAGTGCTAAGTTATATTTAGATCACTCGCACAGTTTTTCAATTTAACAATATGAAACAACTCCCGATAGAGCATCAGGTTCATAAAGTCTATTATATAGGGTACTTTAAACATCGTCGCTTTCAGAGGTTCTCGTAGTAGCTTTCGCTCTCTTCCAGTCTGGTATGTTTTTCTCGTAGTGCATTTAGTTTAAATGGTGGTGGTGGTTTTTTTAATACTTTGTAGTAAGGAGAGTTGGCGATGGCCTGGATTGACTTTAGATCGACCGAAAATTTATTCAGCAGCAAATTAATTGCAAATAAAAGCATTCATTTAATTTGAAAAAATATCCAGTTTGTCATATTATAAAATACAAAAGGTTTAAACGAAACCTTCTTCAATGTTTCATTTATTTCTGTATTATTAAAATAAACTCAGCTCACAAATGGTTTTCTATTATTTTATTATAGAAATAGATAAATTTATTTAATTAAAGCTTGTGGTGTACTGATAATAATTACAGTGAGCAATATCTACAATTTTATTGATTAAAATACCTCAGTAAAATTCAGTACATGAACCTTCAATGACGTTAACCCCAGCATTAAATGGGACTTTTTCTAGTCCACTGAGTTGAGAGTTCATAAAATATGCTAATCAAGGTAATAAAATATTTAGATATTCGCTTTGAAATCGACTCTGCTCCAACTGATTTCACAAAAAGCTTCAACTCTGTACGGACCCATTGAAAATAAATGAAAAAAATCCTACCTTTTACACCTTTTATCCTTTCTGTTTTGAATTCAATGAACGTTATAAAGGAAATGTGATCATAATCTACGATGTCTATGTTTGTGACATATGGATAGCCATCGGAGAATCTAGAGAAGGTAAAACATTAGTAAACGATGCTGCTAATTTTTTTTAATCTCAATAATATTTTTTATTTAGCATTTCTTAGCCTTTTTTGTGTTTTACTTAAACCCACCTTTTGTTATGTAAGCATTTAAATATTTAATTGAATGGTTTTTTCTAGAAATTTTCAATCTCTTCAAACCGCTGTTTGGAGAGATTGAAAATTGACTGCCGATTCACTCTGGTGTAAGTGAGTGTTTTTAACTTTAAAAGCGGATTTCTATACAAAATTTTAGCCTTTATTGTATGCATTTATGAATGGAATATACAAATCTTCCAATTGGATTAGCTGGAATCTTCTCAATACAATGCTTCAATTGTTTAAATTTCAATTTTAAAGTTCTCTTGTGTATAAGGTTGCACGCTGAAATCGTTGAAAATTTTAAAGTATTAAAGCTTATTGAAATATTAATATATTTCCTCTTTTAGCCGAAAACATTAATAAATCAGCAAGCTCGTGGATACGGAGATTTATAGCATGTCTTGTTGTACGCCGATTTAAACTATAAAATAAGAGTTCATACATACGTTGGAAGTTAAAATAAGCGCTCATATAAATTATGATAGTATACGTTGTACTAAAGACGTTGACACTCTGACGTTAAATATACAAGGAAGATAAATTCTGACGCTCTAACATTTCACTGTACTACTTCACGCCAAACTTCTTCACAAATTAGTCACTGCCACGACCGCGTATAAATAACTCAATGATGCTTGCATTTTGTTAAATATTCTCTATAATAATAGCGAGACGCACGCAGGTAATGTTTATTTTTGATTTGAGGGTTGATTTGTTCGTTGCAATTAGTTCCCAACAAAATAATAACCAAAGGCCAAAGCCGAACTTTTATGAAAAGCGTGTTATGTAAACGCGGATATGTTTCACTTTGACTTTTTGTACTCTGATAGCTTACTGGTTTTTTATACGAATTACACTATAAATATAATCCTTTTGTTCTATACTTGCTATTTCCGTTTATATTACGTACAAGAAAACTAGCCTATAGCTTGTTTCATACGTCTTTAATAACAAGTTAATGAGACGGCAAGAAATCCAATTTACTCTGAGGTGTGCCTAATCGTTGGAACAATTTTTAATTAAACAGAGCGACGCGTTCGTCAAACACGAACGGGCACGATGAACAGAAACCTATTTTAATTTACTGAAGGTAAACTGAACTCAGATGAACTGAAATGAAAATAAAGTGCGCGATATCGGAATTAATCAAAACTTTCCAAAAGAGTTGAATGCAGCTCGCGAGGCGTTTGATTAAATAAGTAGGAGCAAGTAACTAATGGCAAGACAAACTTGCACCCAATCATTGCACTTTAACTGTTCAACTTCTTAGATGTACTTTTCACGTTTGTTTGTTTATTAATACCTTTTTACACGCTTCTCTTTGGTTATTACTTTAGTAGCCAGCTACGATATTTTTTAGTAAATAGAAATAACCGTAGGTGGTAGTTAACTATTACGATACGGACTTTGCGTATAACTTTTTTACTTTGTTATGAACTTAATATGTGGTTTCTTCCTTAAGAATTGAACGTAAATTGTGTACACAAATAAAACTCCACATACAAATAACGCTTTAGAAACAGGATGCTGTCTTACGAATGTCAGAAAAATCACAAAGTCCGGTCAATTTAGACATTCGAAGTTACATAAATTCCCACCACTGAAAATCGGTAAATTGTTAATATCATTAAAAACAAAACTGATTCCCCTCTTTCCCCTTAAGGAAAAATTTTTATCAATAGGTTAAATAAAAGGGATTTTTCGCGATTTTCAGCAAAACGGTAAGTTTTATCATAAAAATACCTTAGACAAAAATTGTAGATTATAAAATTATCTACAAAAACTAAATTAATACTTTTATTTCTACGAGCCACCGTTTTTGAGATATAACGATTCAAAAAGCTGTAGAAGTTGTAATCGTCATAATATGCACACGCTTCCTCGCCACCTATGAGGTAGTGTACTTGGCGCATTTTATTTTTACGTGGTTTCCCCAGTAGGCCTATTCCACCGGTCAGTTTTAATCCTGTTTTATTTGAAACTATTGAAAAATAATGGATTTTAGCAGAGATTGAAAAAATAAAGGCAATTTAAGTTAAAAAAAATGTAGTGAAATTTAATCGTCCGAGTCGTAACTGTCAAATTCTTTTTCTTGTTCTTCTTCTTGATCTTCTTGTTCTTGTTCGTCTTGTCTGTCTCTTCTTCTTATCTTCATCCCGAGTGCATGTAAACTGGTTAATAGGATGTATGATGTTGCCTCGTTGGAATCAAACGGATCCTCTTCTGTTGGTGATTCAATATTAGAACACGACCGGCCTTGACAATGCGTACATGCGGGAGAACAAAACAATCCGACTTTTTTGCAACCACATTTAGCACTGCATCCCTTTTTGCATTTGCAAAAAATCGAGTTCAAAAGTTTTTCTGGCGCAGGTGGAAGTAAAGTATGCACTGGTTCCAATAAATTGTTGACCAACTTCCAACCCCAGTCTGTAGGGTCTAGCTGATAACCAAGCCACACTTGAACTTGGTAATATACTCTAAAAAGATGTTGATGAGCAGCAACTAAGGTTGGAGGAAGACAAGCTAATTGTACTTGTTCTCAAGGTTACAAAAGCGTATAAATTAAGGTAATAATATTTATTTAATAGTTATGAGTTATGTATATTTTATATTAGTAGTGTAAGTTACAATGACCGATAGAAAAATATTTTAACATATATTACAACTACAGAGATGTATATATACGTGGCGTACTCATGCATATTATGACGATTACAACTTTTACAACTTTTTGAATCGTTATATCTCAAAAACGGTGTCTCGTAGAAAAAAAAGTATTAATTTAGTTTTTGTAGATAATTTTATAATCTACAATTTTTGTCTAAGGTATTTTTATGATAAAACTTAGTTTTGCTGAAAATCGCGAAAAACTCATTTTTTTGACTTTGACCTTGAATAAAATTTTTTCCTTACAGGGGAAAGATGGGGAACTTTAAGTTTTGTTTTTAATGATATTTTAAGCAATCTTACCGATTTTCAGCTGGTGGGAATTTATGTAACTTTACTCTTATTTTTTCGTCTAATACAAAGGCGTTCGTAAATCTACTATTGACATTAAGTCCATAAATCAATAGTTTCAATTTTCAAATATTCAATTGAAAAGAAAAAGATTTGTCTCTCAAGATTGAAATCTGACGAATAAACAGTCGTCACTTTTAGGTTAAGTAACCTTAATATTTCTTATATGCACAGTTTTATGATTTCATTTTATTATGTAAACAACGATATTATAGGAAATGTGAAGCTTTTATACTTTACGATAACTAAATCTTTATGGTTAATAACACATAAAAGTAAAATGGTGCACAAGTGACCTCCAACCCGAGTTATATTGGTGTCATATGAATTTTTAAATTCCTGTTTCACCGCTCTATGTTGATTCCTAAAGGACATGTTTTACCTAATGGACAGTAGTAATTCGCTTTTATGTGACTCTGTATCGATTAGATATATCGTCGAACAAGAACTCTAACAAACTATAAAAAAAATCGTTAATAGTATTTTTGGATATCATCACAGACAAACGAATTTTTGAAGCCAATAACGTATAACATTTGATTAAACTTGAATACAGTCCCGACTTTATACCTTTTGACCTTTTTACGTTCCCTAAAATTAAGAACCAATTACTCGCTCAAAGATATTCATTACTAGAAGGGGTTTCTGAGGGGATTAATCCAATGAAAAAGTGCATTTACACTTACGGAGCATATTTGGAGAAACAATAAATTTATTTTTGACCTTTAAATAGTAAATAGTTTCCCAAACAAAATATTAACATTCAAATATTCCGTTAAGTATTCCAGCTGTAGTGTTAGTACTATGCGTAAATTTAATAAGGGCTTCTAGTGGCATCCAGCACTTGTTTAATTATGAGGTACAACACTCTCTCAATGAACGTGGACATGACGTCAAGCACCTCAACTAGGTCAAATGTCACTGGAGGCTGTATTAAGCGGTAATAGGCTGTAAAATTAGCGGATGAGTATAGCAAATGTATACTTATTAATATCATGTTTTGTATTGATAGGTTTTAATGCGTAATCTTGATACCCTTTTGCGCCTATGAGTATATTTCTCCACGTGTGTCTGTCTAATGCAAATTTTAAATCTATAGATTTAAAATTTCGAAACAGTATTAATGCATGGAATACATTATAAATTACCCCCAAAAACCTTTTTTAAGACTCTTTTAAGCAATGAAAATAATTTAGACCAATGCGTGAACTCTGTACGAAAAGTAACTTTGAATTTTTTTGATCTTAAATAGCTACCTGCAATGCATGGCTCATATTTTTATTTCTTCCTTGATATGAGCAAATTCTCTTTGGGAATAACTTTTTAACTTAAATAAATTTCATATTTCTATGAAATAAGAGAAATGCAAACGAATTGATTGAATTGAAACAGCCGTGTATGTTTTTGCTAATTGGACAGCTTCTTCGAATATACTACTTAATATAGAAATTTATTTCCGTAATATACAGCTTAAAAATGTTTATTCGACTGAAATTTAAATGAAAAAGTGAAAATTTTAATTGGTCCAATTTTGTTTTAAGTGTGCGTAATGAATCTCGGGCGGTTTTCTTGCTTGCTAGAAAGGCATGGTTGTTACAATTATAGCCTATGTTCTACAAGCACGACTGCTTTTGTTCACTCTAGGAGAAAAATGGATGTTTTTTTCTTTTCAATTTTTTATTATACAGACGGGGTTGATGAAAGCAATTTCATCGTTAAATTACTTGGGATACTTTGTAAATTACCCCACGTTTCTTATTTTTTGGAAACATGTTTTTATTTATATTATACCGACTAACTTAGCCTAACATAAATCTACTCATAGTACTACTATTCTCCATCACATAATCACTTTTCCAAAGAGCTTTTACATACAGGTTACGTGCGTTCAATTGTTGACTGATGGAAGCCAGGATACATTTCATTGTCGACACGGCTTGATGAGTTGTATAGCAAGCAGCCGAGCGCAAGAATACCTACACTTTGCATAGCGTCTACGAAACAATGAGTGACGCAGTTTTCGCTATAGCCATAACGAGCTTTCTCAGTCTCAAGCCAGCTCATACACTCAGTTTTGTGTTCGTTATTTGAACTTTAAGTTGTTGAAGTGTACCCATTTAATGTTTCTGTAGCGTGAATAATTTCGCTTCTAATTTTAGTTGGTATAACTGTATTTTGTTTTGTTTACTTTTGTTAAGATATTTAGGGGCTTAATGCTTATTTTGTGTGACACAATAACAGTAAGTAATATTAAGTTACATTTTGTAATTTTTATGTCAATACAAGTTTAATTTTGTTATAAAAAATCATATACAGGTAGTGTTATAGTAAATATCACAGTCTCCTATTATTAACATAATTATAAAAATAAATAAACTGATGTTAATATGTTGTAGCAATTAAATACAAATTATTGAAGCTTGTATTGGATAATACAAGGAGTGGCTTTGAGGGTAAGGTCACACACGTACATTGTATGAAATTACTATATAGTCCTGATTTTATTATATCAGTGAAGTGTATTATTATTATGTGGTACAAAGAAAACTCTACCTCCATATCATTATCTGCTACGCTCAGAGGTGCTACATAATAAGATGTTTTCTTTATTTTCCCGCGATTGTGTTTTTTCTGAAACGAAAGGCTCTTGTAGGTGGGATTTGTTCGGATTTAGAGGGTGCCAATCTCCAGCGACCTAACCGCTAGCGGTAACGGAATACGTTGGGATAGAAAATCCCGCTTTTTCCTCTCAACAGATTTGAAATTTACCCGAATATGAGACTTATCTTTTTACAAATCACAATATTTATTTATTGTATGACAAATATCGCCATTATAAATAAAAAATATAAATAAATCGGAGATATTGTTTTAACTGTACTATATATAACTTGTTTGTATGTGATTTCATTTCTTTTTCGGCAGTCTAGCTAGTAGCCAGACATGTCATTTTTTACATGTAATGTTTTTGATTGAATTTAATTGTTTTGGTATCTAGTAGATATACTATAGGTCTAAATGCCAATTTCTATAAGTATCTTGGCTTGTCTTCACTTTACTATACATTACGCTCTTGCTTAAGTTTAAACAGTATTTAAATAGTTTTTCACGGATAAATGAAGTCATTAAAATCTCAATATTGTAACAAACTATACTGTAAAAAAAACTGTATTTTTATAGCATTGTTTAGATGTCAAGAGTGGTTCAGTTGAGAGTTGGTTAAATAAATATTTAGACTATTTTATCTGTTTTGCTATAACGATAGGATTTTTATATCGACTATTATGAAGGAAAATACTTAGATATCAAATCGTTACGTAACTGAACAGAGTAAAACTATATCACTCCTAAGTTTGAAATAGAGCAGGTAATTTAGAAACATTATTAAAACAAATAAACGACACGTTTCTAGAAAATATGAAAAAATATTTGTGTATTATTAAGATGAATATAAGATCTGGTTTTTTACGTTACTACTAGGGTTGAAAATATATGTAAAATATTCGATTATATTGAATGTATAAAGAGCCCTAATATTACATTCGATCGATCGATTCGGTCCTCAATACACGGTATATAGATAGACCCTGCCCTAATGACCTCGCTCAGGGGAGAAAACATGGAGCCATATTAATATCCGATTATGATAATTAAGACAAAGTTTTTGTAACTAAACAAAGGCCCAGGTGGTAGCACTCAGAAAATTATGCACAAGCATATGGGGGCTAATCCATCAAACGATCGGGATCGCTGGCTTTCATTAATCATTCTCTATTGATTACGGTGTCACCAAACAAAATAGATATTATGACTGAAAATTGATGAAGTCTGTCGAGATTCTATAACATTGACAAAATCTAGAGATTTCTTTCAATAGCGTAATTTAAAAAGTGGACGAAGTATTTCAATGTAGATTAATCAAAAAAAGTGTGCTCTCGTTGAGACGAGAAAACGAGAAACATATCAATCACGTATTCGGGTATTCTCAATATGAGCCTGTAATGCCCATTATACTTTGTACAAGGTAAATAAAACAATTTCTACATTCGAAATTTGATTTCTATCATTGAAAATCCTTCAAATAACGATATTGTAATAGAAATAGAATACGTATATTATCTTTTAAATATTCCGATATAAACATATTGAAGATAATATTTCCTTATCTCTCGGTTATTCCATAATTTAAAAATATACAGCTCGTTTATATTCATATAACACATTTATGATGCCTTTTAACCTAAGCGCGGATAACGCCCATTATAAAAATGAAAATTCTGCACGCTAAACAATTTTATACTTAGGTGAACATATATGTATGTATTTAAGCAGAATCTGAGTTAGATTCTATATAAATTATTTTTTATTCCTATTCCTTAACGTAAAATCCGTTTAATCATACATATATTATAAACTAGTTGTTTGTATATCTAATAATAAAAATTTATTTTCATCATTTAGTTTGTATAAATATGCTTAAATGTTTGATAAAAGCTAAAGCGCACTCCATATTCCTTAGAGAGATGCTAAGGAATGTCGAGAGTAAAAAATTACCCAGTTATATATCACAAGAATAATTTTTGCTCTGATATGAGTTATTATACTAGGCTAATGAAATCATAACGTTAGCTTGTAGAAGTAATAAAGTTAAATACGCCTGTAGCGTTTGACGTTTCGCGAGATAGTCTTTACTCTGTGGACAAAACTCTCGAGGCGTCAGACATTGTAAAAATTCTAGTCAATTAATTGAGCTCCTGCATAAGTTACTTCGGCGTGAGATTATTAGTAAGTAATTTTAAAAAATCAAAAGATTTTTCTTATTTAGAAATTGTAGATGGATGAATCTTATCCCGTTTTCCGAAGGGTGACTATAGTAGCAACAACATAAAAAATTAAAAAAAAATATACATTAAACAGTTTTCATTTATTGGGAAGATAAAAGAATAAATATAGAATTATTTATTTCTATACCAATATCACTTATCACATGTTCGATGAAAATGTATGTAAATGTATCCTTTTTACCTATCTAATAATTTAATTTTGTTTAAAACAAAATAAATCATGTTTGTTATCTATCAAGAAAAAGATAAATTGCTGGTAATAAGCAACAAAGCCACGGTTTCAATAAACACTATGTAACATCCGCTGCACGTGCACTAGTTCTTTCAATGGGCTTAGCTCAAAAGTTGTGTGAGAAAAAATGCTTGAATACCTCGACATTAATCCTTATTCTTTTAATTTAATGACGCATCGATAAAGTCCACTTTATAACAACTTTATAATTTAATGTAAATATTAATCAACTGTGAAAGCGAAACCCTTTACTTCGAAATGAAACAAATGACTATTCAAAACATGAAAATGAGCACCGCGAGGGCTGATACACCAAAAATTATAAATAGAAATAAACACCATATAAAATCATTTGTTTGGCGTATAATTTACCAGTAATACCAAAATCCACAATCATTTGTTAATTCCGGAAATCACATAAATGATTACCAAGGTCTAATTAAGTAGTGATGGATGTATTATTTAATCCGTTGTGCGTCGGATTGTCTGTTATTAACCCGAAACATCAAGCCGACGGCGAGCGGGAATAATTAATATTGCAAACGTTGTTAGCAGATGGATGAAGCGGTGGGGAAGGGGTATATGGCTTGTAGCATAACTAAATTTGAATTTTTCAACTTTCTTTTATTCATTTTCACACAATAATACACAGCTTTGTTTTTCGGTCGTACAAATACGGTATACGATATTATTTAATAAACCTACGGATTTATTTGCAGGCTCAATTGTTAGTTTGAAATAGATCACATTAATATTTGGAAATATTTCTATTTAAAATAGCGTAAACCACCTTGTTTGATATATATTTATATGGGTCATTCCACAAAAATCGGACAACTTTTGATGTTTTTTTTGTCTAATTTTAATAGTTTTATTTGATAGTGATTATTATATGTAATACTGAGTTGAACAGTCATTTTACGATTGTGTAGTGTGATTGTGTGTGTGAAGTGGGTAGGTGATCTATTCATACATTGTAAACTTTTTTCATTATGTAATTATCTGCATACGCAAAAGACTATTAATCTCATTAGGCGTTGCATATTATTGTGAGATATTTATTATAGAAAGAAAGAAGTCATTTCGTAAAAAGGTATGGATTAACAGAACTGATGAACCAAGAAACAAAAAATTAACTGTTGAAAGTAAAAAAAATGCTTAGGTATGCATTTAAATAATTACTTCGTTAATTAAGTACTTAGAAACCGTTCCATAAAACTAAGTAGACCTTTGTTGGATCCTATCAAAAATTGTTTGAAACTCTTTATAAAAAACTACCGATAGGATTCTAAAAGCTTTTTTATATTTACAAACAATAAAAACTGCGTTTCAACCGCTCTATCAAAAATTGCAAAAATAAATACTGGCTGGCACTGTAACCATCCATTCTGCGTGCATAGATTGGTATTAAATGGGTGTTCTGATGGAATGTGAATAGCACGTCTATCCAGTTCATCTGAAATACATTAATTTGTGCGAATTCCTCATAGCAGAAAAAAATATATAGGATCTTTGATGAATCACAGCAGTGTGTCAGTATTTACAATGGCAATTGGTAGTGGCATCCAGTTATACAACTTTACAGCATTTATTTGTATGCGGATGATAGCACATGGTAAGCACTACGCTTACACCGATCGTGCTAATATTTCTCGAGCTATTGTCGAGATATTACTTTGTAATGTTGCGAACTCTGTCGACTAAATCTTTTCGAATTTAATCTCAAGACACAGGTATGCTCGTTTACACGAATAATACCAAAAAAAAATACTATTCTCGCTCCCCAGTAGCTTAGTAGCTCCTTCCTCTTGATCTTATCCAACGAAGAGCGATTGGAATCGTCGAAGAACAGTCACTTTTCGACTCTTCGATCTACTAGACTAAGTTTTTATTTATTTATTCGTAATTGATCGGAGTTTCCGCTTTGATGAGTTCAGATAAAGTCTTTTATTTTTTTAATAAAATAAATGATTAAATAAATTCTAGGTATTGTGCGGCACAATAACGGTAAAATAGATTTTAATTTTTATATACAAAGCTCATAGGAAAACCCTCGGCAATCAGCTATTAAAATTTAAAGTTTTTAGTGAGTAATTATGTTTCTCTAATGCAAAGTAACTCCGCACTATGCCATACAACACTAAGCAAAAAATGTAACATAAAAAGCGTCCAAAAAGCTTTCGTCTCATGAATGGCTAATGATGCGACACATTTCTCATTGAAACCGGACGTAATTAATCAAACAACAGAATTAATTATAATAAATTGATATGCGGCTTATTGTGCGATATTCGAGGTATGAAAATTTTATGCATTTTAAGCCTTTTTAATATTTTAAATGTATCAATAATATTTTGACAAATGTCGATAACTATTTACATGCACATTTTGTCGGAATTGAAATTCAATAAAGATGAATATATCACTGTGAATGCAATGAATCCTTTCTTCATTATTGACAAAACAAAGCTCCCGATTTTAATAATAGATCACATCTATTTATTAATGATTTTATTATGTGATTTGCTTCAATAATACATTATCAAATAGTGCGTATATCTACTAATGAGGTAACTTGAGGTGTATGCGAATTATACGTAGCTGTTCACCGCACGACGTCATTTCCACGTCGCGGTTTGCACGCATCTAAATTTACTGGAAACTCGTTATTATCTTTGTGTAATCTGGCTAAATCTAACTTTCGTTTTTTGATACCGTATTCGTTGACTTCTTTAATTAAATGTTTCTTAATTGAAAGTAAATGTTTAATTTGTCTTGTTGAGTTTTGAGATCATATATTTTCATTTAAGCTTTACCTATCTATACTTATTTCGTTTTTAAACAGAAACACTCAATATCTATAGAAATACCCAGAGTAAGATTGAATTACATTAACCTGCACCGCAAGTATAAATTGTCAACATGAAAACACTCGCGAAGTTTGCTTTAACCATTATATTTACAGGCGAGATCATTTCTAGTTATGATACATCCGGGCCAGGTTGATGACCTATAAAAAGGGTTCGTATGCGAAGTAGTTATGATACAGGGTGGAAGCTGTAGTGTGTCGTTAGTCAATGCCGAGTAACAGGATACATACTGAATTTGTTATTCATGAGCGATCTTTCTTCCAACACTTTTTATTTTTAATTAATATTCTTTTGTTATGATGCTGTTTGAATTGTATATATAAAAGTGTTTTTGAATTTTTTTTATGTGAACTAGGTCGTATGGTGGTTGAATATAATCCTTAATGTTAATGTTGATATCTAAATCGTTATAAAAATACTAATATATCTATCGATAATATTTGTTAATGCATTATTTTATTATATAAGGTATGATTTCGAATAAAAAATCAGGTAAAGCTGGTAATAATTTATATCAAAGTAAAACATATTCTTGGTTGCGAAAATCTCTTACTTGACATGTGAAATAATAAATTCAGGTCCTTTTTTCGTGTTTTCATACAAAATATTTTTCGTCGATTAACATACGTTTATTTTTGTATTACCTTTATAATATTTTATTTTACATGACTTTAAATCTAAGCTTTATAAATCGTCTCATTACAAAGAGGTATTTCCGAACAAATACGACTTAGGGACCTTCAAGATAAGAGCGTATAGGCATTTGGCATTGCGATCACTTACGATCAGGTGAGCCACCTGCCCGTTTGCCCCTTGAATTATGAAAAAAAGTGTTTTTCTTCTCATTTGAATAAAAATCCTGTTTCTAAAATATTTTATACATATCTAAATCTGATTGAATTTTGTAAAAATGCCAGTTCCAAAAAAAGTAAAAAGTCAATAAAATATTTCAAACAAAACAAATACTACTACTACTAATAACGAAATAACTTTAATAGAAAAGTTGACATGTGCCCAAGCTGGATTGCGGAGGTGTTGAAATCAAAGAACACTAGAATTTTATTAAAGCCTTTGAAACGCTGTGAACTGCAGATAGTGAATTTTTCCATGAACTATGTAAAACCTTCTACAAACAATATTAAAAAGCCTTTAAAAATAACATAGGCGCCGTTACTTTTATTCTAGCCATAATCCTAGTATCGATAGAATAACCAATGCATTCCCATCAATCACTATTATAGGAAAGTCAATTTCGAGTAACCGACAGCTGTAATATGGATGGTTGACTCCCCTCACCTTAGATAAAGTCTTATTTAACAATATTCTAACAATATTGACGCACGAATATTATATTACATTCATTTTGTATGCATTCACATATTGCTTTATAATGCCTTAAAAAGCAGTTTGTAATATAGTTGAAAATGTATTTTTATCTATTTAATTGTAAATTGACTATAAATAACAATAAAAGAAATAAAAATAAGACAAATATAACGATGTAATGATGGTGAGACTAGGATTTTGGTTTTACATTACATTAAAAGATTATATTATGAAAATTACGGTTTGAAATTAAAAATAAACTTAAATTGAAAATCTTTTTCAAAAAAAACTTAATATTTTAGATGTTTTTCTTATAATACCGACACGCTTAGGTCTAAAGCCATTTAAGATAATGTATATAAGATTTACTCGCCTAGTTTAACTTAACCCCTAAGTTTTTCATTCTTAGCTTATTAACATTAAAAGCTCATGTCAAGCTGTCAAAGCACGTAAAATAGATACAGGTTAAATGGTTGGAGTTGCATAGTCGTTGTGAAGTTTGTAAGGACATAACATTAATCATTCTTAATAATATCTTCGTAATAATGTTAAACGTTTAATATTACTTAATAAAAATATTTTTATGTCTTAAAGCTGGCAATTTACACTGAGAATAAAAACTAGGAAAAAATAAGATTTAATAAAAAATATTTCACCATAAACTCACTTATTAACTTACAAAAAGTTTGTCGACTTTTGCTTTTAAGCTTCAAAATTGATACTTAGAATGCATACATACTTTTGACAAGTAATCCGTCTTTTGTTATCTGTCGTAATTGATTTTCCGTTAAAAGCGAACCTCACTGTATATTCACTTCACTATGTGAGTAATAATATCGTAAAGAAATAAAAAACTACAATTAAAATAATATATTTCAAAAGATATTATCTATACATGAATTAATAATATTATACAACATAAAAATTACAAATGTGTATTCGTATAAATACGATATCAGCACAATTTTTCATGTCCAGATAGTATACAAAATCGACATTGCCATCTTGAATATGCACAAGAAACTTATGCCTTCACCCTAATATCGCAGGTACGGAGGAAAAAATAGGCAGTTTTAGAAGCGCTTCAGTGTTATTACACCCGTGCTTGCTTAAAAAGGAATTTCTAAATTGCACATAATTTAATATACTCGTATTTATATAGCTTTACGCTATTTCGTCCGCGTGGATTTCACACTGATGGTGGAGAAAATTAACGTTATTGAATGTTATTAAAAAGTAATTAAATTATCGATTTTTAGATAACTGGTACGGATTTACGATGCCCGTTCTTTGCCCTATAATTTAGATGAAAATTACGACCACACAGAATTGACTTTATGTGAAAGACGCTACGCTGGACACTGTTTTTTTTTTCTTATCTCCCACGGCATTAAATCCCACTCTTCATTTTAAGGATATATTTAATACATTTCATGGATCAACCAATTATAGTAAATTAGGCAAAGTTGTTGGGTAAAGGCAATATTAGTTACTATATTGTTTATAGTTTTTCTATTTATCCCAAGAAAACCCTTCGTGATAAACAGTATCTTTTTGATTAGATTGTGATCAAATATATGTAAAATTTCAATTATCTCAACCAATCCAGTCATTTCAACCGTTTTGGAGATTTTCGGTACATGAACAGACAGAAAAATCGATCTATATAGTTTAATTATAAGTAAAAATATATATTAGAAAGTGTTCCAAAAATTAAAATAGAAACTTAATACGGAATAATGACGTAATAATCAAGCTATTTCAACATTTATTTAAGAAACTATCACTACTATAAAACACTGCATTTGTAAGCGCTGAGTCTCCGAAGCCGCGAAGGCGACGATCATAGACTCGCTCACTTCGCGTGATATTGAGACGCCTCAAAATTCCCGCTGCATCACAGACACGCTGAAAACTCAATGAAACTCAATCCCAGCTTTATCCGCACTTTAACGGCATCTTCCCGGCATAAAAATGAAGAATTTCTAAGATTGGAAAGTGGTGCATAATCTTGAATTTATTATAAGTTGTAAACTGAATCATAAACGGTTTTGTTATGAAAATGTATAAACATCCTTTTATATCTATTCTAATAAGCTGTTGTGAAACAAAAACGTAAGTCGGAAAATATACGAACCTCGCTCGAACGAGCTTTGTGAGCTTTTAATGCATTTCTGGGAAATTAGTCCGGAAACAGTTTACGTTTACTGGCGCTAAGTGCTTGTTTACAAATATCGGAGGACAGGGCAAGCTTGGCGGGAAATGTCTACAGTAAATTGTTCAACTGGATGACTTGACACTTTATAATCCTAAAGGTTTTATGCAAAATTAAGTTGTACATACAAACAACGATTTTTAAACTGTAATTACTATGCACTAACATTTTGTAGTAAGCTGATTAAAGTTTGCGTTAAATAATAATTACTCGAGAAAATTCTGCTGGGTTTATTCAAGGCTGGGAGGGATGTTCAAATAAATGAAACACACTTTTTTAAAGTACATTGACAACTGAAGGCTTTAATAATTCAACAATATATTGCAAACATATATATTAATAATACATTTTATATTATATTAATATCCTTTATTTAGAAAACAGGTACAACATGTAAGAAAACAACAGTAATTTGTGCTGCCACAAGTAAAGTACGGCTCTGTGAACCCTTTATGTAGTGGAAACACTCTCAACAGCCTGTGTACGGACACTTGCTAAGCTTTGATTGACAATTTTATTGGTCGCAACTAAACCGCTTTATACATTAAAACCTTAAACGTTAAATGTTACGAATCGTTTTTTAACAAAAGATAGTGATTCCTCGTATACGTTAATGTCGAGTTATAGATGTAACTTAAGTTTAGCACTAGAAAAATGCAACATCTAGACAATAAAAATTAAATAAACTTTACCCGAGAAAACGTTAATAATGTCGTTACCTTTTCTAGGGTAAAGTATATAAGACAGTCTCTCGCATGTGTAGTGATAGACGTCAACATAATAACGCTTACTACAAGAATCGCTTTAAGTTTCCGCAACTGGCCACTTATATAAACACACATTGAGTTAACTTCCCTTGTCACAATCCGTTATACTTCAATTTGTCAAATGTATTACATTTTCAGACCTATATCTGTATTAGAAGACGTTTTCTCTTAAAAGGAAGAGCGTACCAATCCATTACAGAATTTCGCGAAGCAATTGAGAAGTTTTTATGGACGTAACATAAATGGAAAGTACAGGTGATCTCATTTCGTATCAATTCCAACGAATTTTTGAGGTGAGGCTAATTTTGTGGCTCTATACATAAAATATAATCAGGAATTATCCACATTAATTAATTAACTTTGGTTTGGTACATTTGCGTTTATTATACCTGACAATGGGGAAGAGCTTTGCAAACTCATTAAAAAAATTTAAAAGTAGCTTAAGCAAAATATTAGTTAAGAATAGAGGTAGTGCGTTCGACTCCGATGGATTTTCTTTATGTGTACATTTAATACTTTTTCGAACAATGGAAGCAAACAAAGTGAGAAACTGGCTTGACCTTGGAGCAAAAAAGCAAGGTCTGATACACATGACAGACCTATCAAGAAAAATTATAAACGCAACATTGGCAGAAATAGATGAAACAAAAGAACCTACTTAACGATATAAGAATATATTTTCAAATGCAGCTTCAGATAAAACAACGCGGTAGTGACTTGTATCTTGGCCATAGTCCCAGACAGCAACGACGGACTATTGTGATATTTATCAATCTGCCATTAGCATGTAGCGTTTCACTTTAGCCGATTTTAACCGAAGTCTAAATATATAACAACTTATAAAATAAAATGTTTATTATTGAATTTTGTTACAATGAATTTGAACACTACGTGTATACAAAAATCGCTCTTCAGAAAACACACTAATCATGCTGTGGTTGTATTAATAGGGGTATGGGCATTATAAGTAGGAAACAATTGACACAATTGATTCAAAATTGTAATCTTATTCAACTGTTCGGAGTAGATTTGATCCCGCAACGTCAGTGAACCGCGAATGGAGCCTGAAAGAGGCCAGTCACACGTGATTGATTGACAACTGACGAAAATTTCCGATCCTTTGACGAAAAACTAGCAAGAATCGTAAACCTAATAGACCTGAGAAAACCTTTACGTATATACATGTTTATTGTTTGTCAATTGAGTAGATATTTTTTTGTAATTTAAAGATTAATAACTTTATGTTATGGCAACAATAAATATGCATTAAAATGCAAATTTATGAATTTTCAATTTGTAATATATATCACGTATATTGTGCGCTACAGATATCAAAAGTGATAGAACCGTTCCTCAGTTATAGAAGATACCTTAAAATCAGAAGTAATTCCAAGGTGACCCAAATACCCCAATAATCAGTCTAGCAGCAAACAGTGAAAATACCTCAAATCAATACACTATGTTCGCCCGAAGCCTGCTAAGTTATTTAGCATGCAGTCGACACATCAACAGAGTGAAAATGCAATATTCGCCTTGTCCATGCGGAAACACGGTTATTTTCAATCCCCTTTTTTATCTGGAATATGTTTCGTACATCCTTTATTGGCATTCGAAATTCTAAATCTATTTATTATGATCAAAACAAAATAAAACAATGGGTACGTATAACGTTTATTGTTGCTGCTATGGTTTTAGTTACGTAAAAAATCATAGAAATATGTAGTTAAAATTAGTAGAGAAATTGTGGCGAAATTGTTAATTTGTAAAAAAAGCTATACAAATATAAATGCGAATCTGTTAAACTATTATCATAACAAAAACAAAACATACAATTATTTAACACCTATTGGTTAAAGTCAGAGGAACGCTATTAAAGATAATTTTCTCAACCTCACAGTGCAACAATGTTGTCGTAGTGTTTAAACGATGTGTGTTCTGTTAATCGAATCTATTAGCAGTTAGCATGAATGTACCGCAAGCTTGGATATATCTGAGAACCTGTCCAATCCTAGGCTTCAGGTTGTTGACACTGTCATACTAGGTTCTCGATAAACCCGCCCTTACCGTTACGTTTCCTAGTATACTTTTTATTAGATGTTTGAGTAATCTATAGGAAAAATCTAAGTCGACCGAACATCATGTTTTAAAATTACTATTAAGAAATGAAATAGAAATTATTGTACAAATAAATATTTTTCAGATTCTTTGTGTAAAAAAATGTTACTATTGATAAAATTATTTGTCTTGTACATTAGTCGGGCAATAAATATTAAAGAAATACAAACACAAAATTTTCTTCTAAGCAAAAACGCCAATTTTATGATACAAGTACCTTTTCCTAATTATATACGATTGCGAACGAGAGTAATATTAATGTGATCATGTAATACATATATCCTTAAAATCCCCATTTCTACCAAAAGCGAGAGATCAAACAGAAAGTGCGAGGTAGGAAAAATCCATATAATAATTATGAGGTTCTTCAAATTTGTTCCTTGACCCGATACAGAGCACTCGACCCTCGCTCTTTCTTGAGAATCTAAAGCGACAAACTGATCAATATAAAATTCATCGCATTTGAAACTTTATGATGTGAAAGCAGTAAAATTGCTTTTACAACTCACTTCGAGTTTGATGTGATGAAAACTCAGAAAAAGTATTTTGAAAGCAGGTTGGTCTAATTAAGTAGTCATTATCTTAGGAGTATGAACCTTTTATAGATCTAGGCAATGTAAATACAGCGAATTCAAATTGCTTGAAGAGCAGCACTTGTCAGCTTTACGGATTCTGATTGCCGTTTACGAATATCACACTTAATGAAATGGAAACATACAAAGAAATGTCAATTATGCTTTTGCAACGCTGTTCTGATGTTATTTATTTGAAATTAGTTCAAGATACAAGACTTGATAAAAGAATACAAGTTAAAAGGTAATTAAATTGTAACTAATAAACGATACCTTATCCAAGAGAAGAAACCATACATTATTTTAAGTAATAATTAAAAGTTAATTATACCTAACTTTATGCTTGCTAAATGGAGAAAACAATTAATGTAGACTGTTTAGAAAAGTGCCTTTCAATTCATAGCAGTTTTCTCTAAACACGTTATATATACCAGTAAGACAGCTAACTCGCTAGTTGCTTCCCAACATTTATATGAACATATAAATAATTTAGGAACGCAATCAGATGTTGGGTTTGATTAATATTGTAAAAGGCAAAGATAGACCATGTTAAATTGCAAATTGCTTATTTTCAGGAAATTCGGAATCTCAATATTGTATTTTTCTGTATTTTTTGTGTTTTTTAATTCTTTGGCTTTTACACTTATCCACATTTATAAATATTTTACAATATAATATATTACTATTATTAATATAATATTAATTATTTTTTATTAATTATTAATATAATACATCTTAATATATATCAATCTCCTGTCACGATGTTTTTCCGCGATAGACTCCTAAACTATTCAACAGATTTTAAAGAAAATTGGCACACCGTGAGCAGTCCGATCCAACTTAAGAGATAGGATAGCTTAGATCTTTAATTATAGTCGCAATTTTATTTTATTGCAAATTATTTGTCTATAATTGATTGACAGTCACGATTATTTGTTAGCTCCAAAGGATTCTAACAGATGTCGATACTTTTCGACTGGATTGAGTAAGTAATCAATAGATGGCACTGCTATGGTAAACCAATAAACGTGTCATATAAAGATTAATTTATTAACCTAAATAAAGAATACTTTTGTTTAAAACGCTTTCGATTATAAACATATCCAATTATTGAACTAAAAAAATGATTGCTAGAAAACACATTTATGGCCAAACAACGTTTGCCGGATCATCTAGTAATACTATAATTATAATATAATACTTTACAAATCTGCCGATGAATACCAAAGATAGAATTAGTATTAGTAGCACACAATAAGATGTAAATTTCTCGCCACAAAGTGCACTATATATCAACCGATATTCAATAAAGCATCACAATGAGAAAATATTTCTAGCATCTAGGTCGACAATAACTCCGAGAGTCCCTATAGAAGAATATGTCTCAATTTTTGCGACCCCCAGGCCCCGGGCGTATATAATTTCACTCATGGCCCTAAAGGACAAAGTTTAGACGTGTTTGTTCTGTTTTCAGAAGTTGATAACTCTGATGTGTGAGCGTTAGGTGGGCAGTTATTTGCGTTCGCTCTGAATTTATTATGTCCCTTTTAAGTTAAACTTGTGAAATATGACACCTGGCGCAATTAAATAAGAGATTTCAATGGTCAGATTTAATATTAATATTTGTATAATAAGGTCATATTTAAACGGCCAGTGCAAGATATGTATAGTGGATTTTATACATCCCTATAAAGTAAGATATCATGTATAAAATATTTTTAATATAGTTTTGTTACACGATTCCAATGTAATATAATACCACTTATACAACTGCTTAAATGTGATAAATTTTGTGATACCCTCACCATCACCGAAATGTTTTATGAATGTTACTTTAGAAAAGTAGTTCATATTGTTTATAAATCGTTCAAATACAATTCTATTTATAAGCTTCTAAGCAATAACTAAGAATTTCTAAGAATCAAAGATTTGTTATAAGTTATGTGTTTTCTATGTTTACACGATAGAAACGCTTGACAGGACCTTAATAAAAGTTTGAGTTAATATAAAAAAATATATTAAATATGTAAATAAATGTTTATGTTATAAGCGTACTAGCGACCGGCCCCGGCTTCGCACGGGTGCAATGCTGATACTAAATACACTACACAATACACTGTACAATACTTAGTACATTATTTTGATAAAACTCGTAGGGTTCAGCCTGCAATGGCAATGTAAGCGGAAATTAAGTAATTATTTACGACATCACATTAGAAACCTCAAAAATACAACAGTACTTCTCTACTATTTCATGGATGTTATTATACATATAAACCTTCCTCATGAATCACTCTATCTATTAAAAAAAACCGCATCAAAATCCGTTGCGTAGTTTCAAAGATTTAAGCAAAAAAAGGGACAGAGAAAGCGACTTTGTTTTATACTATGTAGTGATTAACTACGACACGGCAACGCGAATTTTAGAATTTCGCGAGTGTCTTTGTCCATTGTGATGTTTTCATCTCATAAATTAAAGATATACATATAGTCATCATGAAATGTAAGAAGTGTATTTAAAAATTAGGTAAGACATGAGTATACTTTGACGTATAACAGTCATAGTTTAGTTGACCATACTGCAAGATCTATCGGTATAATCAAATCGATCCGCAGACAACAATATTACATACCTCCTCCTTTGGGTTCGAAGTTGAACAAAAATATAGAACTATGCCAATAAACTAAGGTAGTAAGAGTAACTCATACATATTTTAAGCTTATTTAATATTCTCAAAATTCCCAATGAAGCCCAAGCCTAATCTTTTGCCTGGATTGAATCCCGGACGTACAGAATTAGTTAAGCGCTTAGCTACGGAGGTGGCCTTAAAAACTTTTATAACATAATAAATACCTAAGTCAAACATTATAAAGTACAAAAGCGAATAACACAATGTAACGCTATTGAATAAAATCCCTGGATATCAACGTTTTCTTTTGGGTGAATTCAATTAATTTTATGAATACAAAAAAGAAAATACATTGTAAACTTTGATATTAACAATTAGAAAATTGCTTTTCAATAAGCGGTTTCCCAATTTGAAAACCTTAGAGAACAAAATTACTTCATTAAAAATTTGTAATGGACAAAGTTCAATTTTCGGAAAATTGATTATGAGATGTATTCAACTGAGGGAAATTAGGTTTGTTGGAAATATTCCTAAGGTAAAACCATACGTATATAATTTATAATTACCTACTATTAAAGTACACTTATGGTCGCTTTTTGAGATATGTTTTTGATACGTGCTGAACTTAATTGCTCTCTCGAAGAATAATACAGTAACAAATCTCTACTGTAAGTTTACATATTGAAGGATTTAAATTATTTTCTGTCCTTCTAACTACACTAAGCTACTAGTTTAGTGTACATATACAAGTATTTATGGAAAACCTTTGAAACTAATATCAGTTTATATAAAGCTCGTGTTAAGTTAAGCCTTAAGGCCCGTACACAAATTAAAATTTAATCCCCTATTTGAGCCCCTTAAGATTTATTTTCTTTGAAATCGATGCTATCTATGGCTTACCTATGAAAGCGTCACACCGACTTACTTATTACCACTTAATACTATTATATATTTCGCATAATATATATACGAACTTAATTAATAAGTCATCCATTTGCTAACTTCACTCGATGGCAATCCATCCAGGTACGGCTTCTATCTCTAGACTAGACGGCGTCATTATTAGATCAACTTGTAGAAGGGTATGTATACTACGTCAAAGGGCATAATATTTGTACAATGAGTACAAGCTAGAGTCTGGATTCATTAATTAGTATGGATATTATTCGGATAGCAATGTATCAAGAGTGCTAGACTCAAGACTTGAAATCTATTGTTGTCGTATTTGTAGCTGTCATGTGTAAGCCGTACATCAGACTCGGGAATAACAACAATAAAATACTTTATTCACTTATTATGAACTTTGAATTACTTAATATTGAGTATATTATAAGTTATATATTATTATAACAATGATAATTATATATATATATTTATATATAATTATATATATAACAACTGTATTTTTAAGCTGTAACTTTAAATTTTTATCGATGCGTTTGAAAATATCAATGACAAATGTAAATTCCACGGTTTAATTAAAACATTTTTAACCCTCGTTGAAAGTTTTTGCACTAGATAAACTTGTTTATTCCCTCGAGTGTCGGTCGCTAATTAAAATTTCTCATTTCAACAACCAACACTATGAATTTATTAAAGCGTTGCAAATTACTTAGTAATGTAAAATATAAAAACTAAGAACGTCTGAAGTGCTGTAAATATGCAAATAAAAGTACGCCTTTCTTTGACATGAAATTATAGACATCTAGTAAAAAGAGCTACTTGAAAAGCGGATATTAAAAAGCAGACGGAGCGAATACTCACCTACTTGACAGATGTAAATGAGACCGGCCGGCTAGAGTTGCGACTTCGCGTACTACACTTTCCACGGCTACAATCCGGTATTAAATACACTCACAATATTCTGTCAGCGTATTCACCAAGTTCTGAATAGTCTTAAATCTACTCTAATACTTTATACACAGAAGAAAACTTTTATTTACAATACGACGACGATAAAAACAAAAAAATTTTTTTTTTTTTCGAAATTTCCAAATTGGTTGTTTTGGGAAAATTCAAAACGGCGAAATGGGTTGATTAGAGATAAGGTCTTGACGCGTTAAGCTCAAGTTAGTACCGGTGAGGCTTGGACACGTCACGGAGAGGAGAGGATCAGACACACGACCGAGGAGACCGAGTCGACGTGAGTGACGCTGAGCCTCCCGCCCGCCTAACACCGCGCGCTTTCGAGCAAAAAGGATGCAGCGAGTGAGAGCCCAGACCAGCGAATATAGTCGTTCGGATGTTCTCGCCAAAGTCTCAAGTGCTCTTCACTGTTGGCACCGCGCGCACGGAGAGGGAGGGCTCTCTACACCCCCGTTCCGCAAAGACCTAAATTCAACATATATCGGCAATAGAAATTGAAGCTTATACACATAACAATAAGCGATATTTTCATATAAATGATGGGAGATGAACACCTGACGTTCGGCGTCATATTGAGGAGCATATGCCCCCGTTGGCTTGGTGTAGCAAATACCATAACGAATACTTTGGCTGAACACGCGCCATATTATGCAACGTTACGATCTTGTATTGTGTACTCGGAAATTTTTCTACTTTCGAGAGCAAGCATGTGGCTGCTACGCTATGTTGTACGGATATGATATTATTAAAAATTTATTTCACGAATAGTTTTGACTTTTCACATTGGAGCGAGTTTTAGGAACTATATCAAACCTTTCTTTTATCTAAGTACTATGCTATGCTATATACAATTGCTACGATAAATTGATACGCTTTCGTCTTTTTTAATATAAAAAATTCTCCATAGAAAAATGATTTCCATTATTTGTAACATAATTAAAGGGAGGATTCAATTGTTTGCAGAAACATAAGCGATACTAATAGTCATCGTAGCTTCCGTACCCAGGTAGTTTACATTTGAATAATTGATTCGAGTTAAGCAAATATGAAACCCAAAGATAAGTTAAGTCATGATGTCCAAACTCTATTTAAATAAGTAGCCAAACTTAGAACCCCAACACCCTTTTGGGAATCGCATCTATTTTACTTAATCTCACGAGGCCAATAATTCTTACTCAGATACAGCTAAACACAAATGCGAACAAAGCTTTTGCAATATATTTTAGGGACTTATTGTATGACTGCATTTCAGAAGGTTGCATCTTCATTCAAAGATCATATGCTAAAAAAGCCCAAATAAATCATTGGTGAATAAATTTCAATGCTCAACGTGATTAACGATCGTTATAAAGAATACATGAAAATCGTCATAGTTTATTTACAGGCAATGTATTCAGTATTCTGAACAGTACTGAAAGCCATTATTACTTCATCCAGAATCCAAACCATACTTTTCTACTATGCAGCACTGAAGGTATATGCTAAACACATTACGACAACATACAATTGACATATTTTATTAATAAAAATACCTAAATCTTGGACTACATATAAAAAAAGGATTCAGGCTTTGAAAGATCAATAACAATGTCACAAGTCTTATGTAATTATACAAGTCCAATGTAAACTTATTCAGGCAGAAAGACAAGACTTTAAAAATACTAATAAAGTTGCTGAATATATTGAGTTAGCATCACCTTTAATTGACCATAGAAACAACACAGAATGTCAATGTTCGAGACACGCGTGACTTTGCATGACACCTCGCAAATTGTACCGATGCAAATCGATCACTAAACCTCAGGCATTCTGACGCATTCAATGATTTCACGATCGTATGAAACTCACATTAACAGAAATTGATATCAGCTTTGATTGACAAGCGTTATAGCTGGAGGTCTCAGTATTCACAAGAAACGAATTTGCTCATCAATAATGGAAACATCGATTTGACTTTTTTTCTTCTGTATAATTGTGGAAATAAGTGTAATAATAATCTTTAATGGTTTGAAGAGAAATTTTTCTACTGATGAACTACTTTTGAATGCCATTTTCATTTAAATATTCCACCATTTGTGTGATTCGTACAAGATAAGAGACAAGAGCATGTCGGAATCTATTTTTTAGTATCTATTCTCATTAGTGCATCCAAGCATCATTAAATTATTTTTCATTTATAGCACCAGAAATAGTTTTTAATAATATCCATTATCATACAATTATTAATGTTTTAATAAAATAATATGTAATTAACCTTAAAGGTATAAACTTGATATATTACATTATACAAACTCGATCAGTTTACTGCAATCGTACGAGCATCTTTCGCTTTTATACGAACTCGCGTAAACCAAAGAACTTTTTATTAACATTAATTAAAGTACCGATTAAATTTTAAGATAAACGATTTGTTCGTCTTATATACGTGCCGGGGCGATCTTGAACTCCTCCGAAACGGTTGACCGATTCTCATGAAACTTTTTTGGCTAGTAGCTGCGGTGTGCGTAAGAGCAGTAGAAGGCCAACTCTTTTTTATCCCCCTAAACATTAAGGGTTGTCCACCCCTAAAATTATTTTCTAGACTTTTTTTAGCTATTTTTTTATGTTTACAACATACAAAAATACATCAATCCCAAAGTCACCCTTCTGATCAACCCTTATTTTATTTATTAATTGAAATTAAATCGTTTGCCGGATCTGCTAATCAAATTATAATATTGTATTAAAATGTTTTAAGAAGCAAGGCTCGAACATTCCTTAACAAGGCACTTCGATTCAATATTCCTTTAGTATTAGGCTTCACTGCATCGTAGCAGTGGAAATTAGTTGCATCACTTAATTCACAACATTGTGTACTCGCATCTTGCTTAGAAACATTATTAATGGTACTAAAATTCAAGTTTACAACTTTGGGTCTGTATTGTTCAGTGTAAAGCTAAAAGTACATTGAATGTTCAACATTAATAATCTAAGTTTATGAACAATTTAGTTTCGGAGTTATTTGAATATTTCAATCGAAAGTTATTTATTGAATATTTGATTATTTTTACCAGACCTTTCATCGGTTGACCCTTACACTTACACTATGATTGAACTACCCATACATGTAACCCCAAATATTCAAATAATATTTCATTTCATATATTTAATAATATTTTTACAATGTTCTAAATTTAAAATCAAATTGGTTCATTTGAATCAAGTGCGAGCACAATATTAAACGGTCTGTGTATTAGGCAGCACGGTCCACGTACCGGATGTTTCGAGCTGAAGTTAAACTAACTTCCGCTTTCCAGTAATCACATTTCCTTAATGTTTCTGGCCGAACTGAAAATATGCTCCCAACCTCATTGTTTACCTTAACAGACACGATTTAACAAATCCTGTTTGCGCGCAACCAACTCAATTAAAACTTTAATGCTTTACACATTTTTGTATCAGTTATATTTCATAAATTGCAAAAGCTTGGGAAAATTTTTAAATGTTTTTAACTTTATGCAAAAAGAGGTTCTTTTATTTTGTTTATGACGCGCAAAGTTATAAACTACATATTCTATGTCCCCATTTGGACTAGTCATAGTAATTTATCGTTTATATGTATAATGTGCGCTTTGTTAAATTAATATAATATTGTAAATTTAAAAAAAAAGTAACACCAACCACTTTAATGTATTTACGACCTGTATTAAATTGGACTTCTATATTTAGGTTTAATCTTTGAGGAAATATCATTCTAATCTCATAATCGTTTAGTTAATCAGTGGTAGTTAGTCTTTGCAATAATTATCTCTAAATCAGAAAGATAAAGAAATTTAACGATTTGTTGATCGCAATTAAGGAATAGTTCTTCTTAGATACGAAATGTATCACGGAACTACTATTCAATTATATAAATTTAGAACAAAGCCCATACACAATATCGATCTTGCAATTGCTATACACCCTCATGTTCAATCATACGAACAGCCTTTCATGAACACCTAGATAATACCATTGTCCCGTATTTTATCAAGCGTATGTAGAACATCAAATATTTTATAAAATATCTATTAAAAATATTCTACATACGGAAAACTAAAACCGCATGAAGCTATAATTTAATTTATACGCCAGTGAACATTTTAATTGGGTACGGTTTCAATTACAACGTACGTAGCTTAAGTATGACCGGTGTCCATCATATATATTAATTACTCAAGTAATACTAGAAACGTAGAAAATATTGTTATTATATTGTAAGCTTACAAATAAATACAGCAAGCGCAGATGGTCAAGACCAGTGTGCCGTCCCATGAATTTAGATTGCAGGTTTATGTCTGGCTCAAAATTCACCCAATAGCCATAACTACACGACACTCGGCTGTCGAAGGTAATCCTATTTTAATCATATCGTCGGATCACTATTCGAAATCAAATTATACAGTATTTAACGACCAATTATTTCTATCGCTACCGCCATAACTGGAATGAGGATATTATCAATGTGCAAATTTCAATATTCATGTTTTTGATAATTGCTTACTACCTTCAATATAATTTTTATATAATTATTATAGCATTTTATAATTTAATAATACTTACAATTGAAGTCTGGTTCCCAGCGAGGAATGACCTGTCTTTAAAACCATTGATAGTTTGATAGTTTGAGAGTGATAATATTTGAGTCTCTTAATATACAAATTAAAATATCGATAATTCTTAGCAGGAAAATTGGTTCATTTAAAATAACTTAATAACCTAACTAATACATTCGGTGGGACTATATATAATTTAGTATATTCTTAAAAATTATTCTTCGTTTGTCAAAAGGTTTCACTCTTAACATTCATCAAAATCTTAAATCTTAGTAAATTTTTATGTTATTATGCTTACTGGTTTGAAGAAATAATGATAATAGGTTTATAGAAACCATTTTACATTTCTTGGTGTACCTATGTTTACAGTTTGGTATTTAGTAGCTCATTAATTTGTCCCAAGAGGCCGTATTATAGAAGCCTATTGTGAACTTCAATGTAATAATAAGTGAAGTGTAGAACAGAAACCTTCACCAAAATGCTATTATAAAGTTTATAGAAACGTGAAACTACATCACCCGCTGGTAGGATGTAATGATATCAGAAGTTTCAAAGCGTCTACTTACTCTTTTTAACTTAATCATAGTCTGCTACGTGATAGTTGTCATACTGTAACGTTTCAAATCGGGTATCATTTTATAAAAATATTTTATTGAATTTATTTTATTTACTCTTAGCACTTTAGAGTTATGCAAGTTCTAAACAATTTGATTCCTCTAACAACTTTAAGGGTCTATTAATTCTCATCTTATGATTTTGATAACAATATCAATAATCTAATTGGATGTTTTTATTTTTAGAATAAGCAAGCCTTGAAGCAAGCGTGTGTCGCTCAACCCTTATATCAAAAATCATATCCCGGCGCAGCACCTTTGCACTATTTTAGATTGTAGTGAAGATACATCGTTAGGGAACATGTCTTAGGTCCAGTAATCAATAATGTTTGACACTGAACACTTTCTTATAAAAAGAAATTTAAAAATTAAACAATTTCAGAAGTTAGAGGCTTAGAGGCTTATTATTATTTACTAAAACTATATGGATGAATATGCAATATTGTCTTTGTTTAACTTATGGTAAAGTTCAAAATACGCTACATTAATGTTACAGGCACTGCTGGAGTTATTTATACATAAAGTTTAATAATAATATCTTATTAAAGTTAATGTGTTCCTTTTCTATTTAAGTAATTAAATTATAATTTTTTACCCCTTTCTATCGACCTGCCTCGGTTTCAAATAGCATCTTATCAAAATTAATTATGAATACTGATCCAATTGTCCTACAATCCGCGTTATTCCAATACAAAGCGTTAGTAAATCTAAATGATAGTTTGAGAGTGATTGCCCCAATTACTGTTTATTGGCAATCAATTCACCGTTGTCTTGCGGTTTGTCTCTTTGTACCCATTTCTCCCTCACTCAACTCATGGGCAAAGAGAATTTCAATAAATCGCCTGAACCGATAAGCATTTCATGCGGAAATATTCCACGTGGCAACACATCTTTTAAACGTGACATATAAAGGCAATATTGATAATTAAAAAGCTGTACACGACGAATAATTAATTTAATTCAACGGCGAAAATTTTATTTTACGTTGATAATTTTTAAATGCCACGGGGTACGTCGTTGCGGTATTAATTATCACAGGCCATAATTTTACATCCAAATAAAAAATATATTCATATTTTGATATAAGTCTGATTCATATTTAGAAATAACTAATATTGTATACGTATCATAGAATTTAATCTTTAAAAGATCCTTATTTTTAATAGAAAGGGACGAACATGCAGGAGGTTCACCTGGTATTAATTGTCACATGACGCTTGGACAGTCACACGCCCATGTGGTAATTAGTTTTAATATTTTGTGCCCTCCGTCGTTATTAGTATGCGATGTAACACTAAAGCGTAAAGTATATCATAAACCAACGTGGTTACATTGGTAGGATTCGAACCCACGCCCTTTCGGACTGGTTATGTGAAAAGTTTTTATTTAATCCGCTTAGCTAAATTGTGTGAAACAGAAAAACTATGAAATACGAAACATGCGCATCCTCCACCTGAATGCATAATTGACGGGGCCTCCGAGTGCATGTGCCGACGCGTAGGGAAATGGCGGAGGTATTTTCAGGTGTTTCTTAAATTATCGAGTCCTCCGTAAATAAGCAGTCCTCCGATCTTCAACTCTGGTTATTGATTAATATCATTGATCACGTGGGATACGAGGTATGCTAAACGTTTTCAACACCACACTCCAGAAGTTCGGAAGCGTGTTGCTCAAGCTTTTAAAAATCAGTAAGCTTTTTTGTTCGATAAGCGACAGTCCACGAGTGCACAGCTGAATCAAACGGACAATCAATAGTTGACAACCACTGCTACCTTATTAAATAATACTTGTAGGTAATATATATCAATTTAGTAAAGCTTGAACAATGTAGTTGAGTTCAAATACGTATTTGAGATAACCTTAAGTATATTTCAGCATGAACGGGTTCGTGTATCTGAAAAATATCAATTTGTTGGCTAACACCGAGCCGGTAAGATGTACCCGAACGTGAGGCAAATACAAAGAACCAAGCTCAGATTTGATTCGCTTAAACGTAGCGGGAAATGGAGCTGACGAACGCGTTATTCAATTTAAATATCTTGTTTGTAAGTTCTTATAATATTAAAGGACTAAGCTGTGTTAGATACGTGTACAGTTATTTTAATACAAATACTTGTTTCTTGACTTTTTGCACTCTTTGTATTTCTGAGCTCTCATAGCACAGGTTGAATCGCTTTTTCAATGTCACCATTGAACTCTCATGTCTATTTTTGTTATGATCAAGATGGGAGATTCAGAGTGTTAGTAGGTATGTATTTTTTATAAAAGTGTTGGTTCCATAGACTGTTTATATATTTTTGTGGCTAAGAGAAATTAATTCTTAAACAGCTCGAGTAACTCCACTTATATAATGGTTCTATAAAGTATTAAGCAGGTTGTATATGTATATAGCTTAAAAACTATTTGATACTCAGAGTATCTACATCCATATCTACTAGTCAGCTAATTAATTGATTATCAGAGTCGTAAATATAAATATATTTTTGTGTCAGTTTAACAATTACCTGTTTTGGGGGTGATTCAAATTCAGTTTTAATCTGGATCTAGATAAAATAAACGACCGATACTATTTTATCTTCTATAATCAAAAACGATATTTTTGCACTGAAAAGCTATTATGGTAATACTCGTAAATAAGTGGGTCAAAAGAGCCAGAAGCATGTTTCTCTTTAAGAATATCCACCTGCGTCCATCTGCTTCACGTTGTGACTTAAGTGCGGTATAGGTCTTAAATATTTAAGGTATTCTTTAGCCTACGTGAGTTTACAGGCAAAATAAATAAAACAGCATCAATATAGCTTTAAAATACTTAGGTACAGGTACATATTAGATACATTTATTTTAAATTGTAGTAAATGGAGTTTTAATTTTTCATTTTTAAGTATCCCAACTTATTATTATAACTTAGCGAATATAGTCAAAATTTTTCAAACATTGTCTTCAGCACTCTTAAATGGAATTTATGAAATGACGAATGAATAGATGGTTAAAAAACACCTTGTTATAAAGTTGCAATAACACAGCGATACTTCAAGCTTTAAAGTATACAAGTAACACAAACAGTACTAAGAAATGGAAAAACAACTTTTTCTTGTCTTTAACCGTTATATCTCCAATAGAATCCACTTGAGACAAGCTCAAAGACATGCCCGTTATAACAACTCAACAACGAAGTGAAGCAAAGTGGACGATATTTGATTCAGTACGCAATTGGTCCTTGCATCGAAAGAATTTCTAGTTTCTGCTTTTATTAAACAAACTATGTATTTGTTTCAGACGTTTTCACCCGCGACTACTTAAATGTGTATCCATCCCTTTTAAAAAGATATATTTTTACAATGTTAGTGTGGTTTGCTTGAAAAACAAAGTTCTGTTTACGCAAGTAATGTATATAAGCCATAATATAAAACTATACGGTCATAGAAAACGTGGGATATCGTAGTTGAATTCAGCCTTTTAAAATTTACACAACTTACTAACTTATATAAAACTGTATCTTACCCTATTTTCGTATTTTACTGAGTGTTTTTGTCAATGAATGCTTATGCCTTTTGATTGCTAAAGTATGCCAAGTCATAAACATCTTAAAACCTACATAGAATATTACATGAATAGTTTTTAGACTAAATGTGCTTTCAATGACTCATTCATTTCAAGTTAAACTCAGCCACAGATCAAACCTAATGTATATCTAGAGTACATTAGAGAGACGCTAAATCGTAAGACTCGCTAAAGACGTTAATTGAGAGCCGGTGCTTTTTTATAGAAAACGATTCCCACGAGACAGCCCGTCGGAGCATTTACTTAATACTCAACTATACTTAATCTTCATCAAATACCAGGTTTGTACTTTTTTATTTTCATTTATAATTATCATTAGCTAAAAGCTACTGCTGAATCAAGAGAGCTTTTGAGTAAATTTGGTGTAATGGTTTGTTACCTTTGATGCTTTAGTTGAATTTTCTTAAACTTCTTATATATTACTAGGTGATCCAGCAAACGTTGTTTTGCCATACATGTGATTTCAATTTTCAATAAATAAATAAAAAATAAGGGTTTATCGTAGAAGGGTGAAAATTTAGGATTTATTTGTATTTATAACAAAATAGAAACTAAAAATTTTGTTTTAATGATTTCTAAAAAATCAAAATTTAGGGGTAGACTTCCCTTAACATTTAGGGAGATGAAAAATAGATGTTGCCCGATTCTCAGACCTACCCAATACGCTCACAAAGTTTCATGAGAATCGGTCAAGCCGTTTCGGAGGAGTTCAAGTTCGAACCCCGTGACACGAGAATTTTATATTTGTCCACAGACAACAAACACACTTGCCATGTTCAGAGGCGACGGTGTCACTTAACATCTGGTAACATTCCTCCCCGCTTGCCGCCTAATTGATAAAAAAGCAAATTTTGTGTTTGTCTCGTTCTTTTTTTTTTAATCTCTCCACAACATCGGAAATTTTTGACGTCCTAACGGTCCTGCACATGCGATAAAACGGATGCTTTACTTACAAATGCTTATTGAATAGGCTTAACGAAGTCACGAATATATAATACTAATATGATAATAAACGAATCGTGTCAGCAGGGTAAGTTCAACTGAAAGGGGACAAGCTGTTGAGAGTGATACCTCTTCAGCCTGCGACTGGTAGATAAGTCACGTATTCATTACGCTAACTTTGTACAATTGTGTGCTCCATGCTTCTGCAAACTCTTCTCATGAGCTTATATATGTACGTTTAACTGCTTATGATAACCTATGTTTTATTCGGTAAAACATATATCAGATTAAAACGGCCTTAGCACGATTTCGTTTAAAAAATTGGGATGTTACGCAGTTATCATCACTTTACTTGCTAGTTGATATAGATCAAGAGAGTTAAATACTTAAACAGGAGATGTGTACGTCCATAACAAGCTATCTCTTAAATAAGATAAATCAAAGATCTCTTTAAAGTAGCTAACCCTTTCTTAAAAGGCCGGTAGAGTTCACACAAGCTCACTAGCAATATGAGTATCGATGGGCGACGGTAACACTTAATATGACATGAACTCCCGGCTGGGCGCTGCTTTAACAAAAACCCGGAAATTCAGTGAACATTATATATAAGGGATATTTTATAGTCGCTTTTCACCACCACTTCTTTGAAGCAAACCCACTTTTGAAAAACTTTGACTATTTATAACATGACGTTGATGATTAATTTTATACCACTTTTTTATATTTGAAATTATTTTTTTTGTTTTTACATTAAATACTTATTAGTGGAATAAGATTTTATTTTTAGAATTATTAGAGGAAGAACAGAATCCCCTGATCATGGCGTTTTTATGCCTAAAAGGAGGCTCCTATGAACATCGACGCAGAATACGGAACTTTATCCGTATCACCTCGACGTTCGCCGTTCCACAACTGAGCACTTCCGAAGGCACTTTTTGCCGCACACTATCGCTATGTGGAACCAGGTGCCAATAGAGCTAATACGACTAAGGGACCTTCAAGAAAAAAGCGTACCGTCATCTTAAAGGCCAGCAACGCACTTGTGAAGTCTCTGGCATTGAGCCTCTATGGGCGGCAGTATCGATAACGAAGATGACCTTCTTATCCGTTTCCCCATATTAAATAGTTAAGAAAAAACTGCTTATTGTAAACCTTGTTAATAAAATAAAAATGCATATATTATTCTTAAATGCTTTCTAAAGCAGAAATCTCTTCACGAAAACTAAAAGTACAATACCCTTTATGATATAATATATGAAATCATAAACCGTAATAATAATTTTATACGTAATACATATTATGATATAATTGGCAGTAAAACCTCCGGTAGCCAGCAATCGGTCTCTGTTACCAGCCTCTGCGGCATAGTATAACTGTAGTCTGAAGTACATAATCAGTAGTTCGAAATTATGGAGTGCCTATTAAAAATATAGCTTTTACTTATCTGACCCACATGTAACTAATAGTTAAATAGGACATAATGCCTCCAATGACGCAAGAGTTGTGTTCAATGATTTTATGTAAACATTCAACTGTTCTTTTTCAAACTAAAGTCTGTCAATATTATTTATTTATACTTTTTCTCACAACAACAATTCAGAAATAGTAAATCCGCTTTCTTTTATATTATACAGGAAGTAAAGGCTAATGTAGTGTGCAGCTTATCACGTAATGCTCTTCCAGGCAATCTTGCCCTTTAAATTTTTTATTTTATACGTTCATTACAGCTATGACAAGTAAAACGATAAACATTTCTCTCCTTCAGTTAAATAAATACACGGAGTAAACTCACAGCCATAATGATTATTTTGACATGCTGTGTAGTATTAGTGAAATCATTGTTATAAATCACTAATTTTTTTTATTATTTATTTGGTTAAATAATATTTTAAACAAATGAACGACTACCAGAGATACCACCAGATTTATTACGATATCTTTCCACTCTGTGCGAACATAGAAAATTTTTGGAATCATATGCCGCATACGGCATATTCTTCGACCGACTTGAACGATTTCGACCGTTACTTGGTTTTACTGCTTATCGTTCGAACTGTGAGGCCGGAACACATTAATTTTTCACATCCGGCCCCCGGCATATAATTGAGCTTTCCCACCTTCGCTCCACCACTGAGCCCGTTTTCAACTTAATTTACGTGCCTCTGCTCAGATTTCCTGAACTGTGAATTTTCGAGCCTCCAAGCATATGTTGGTTACTAGACTGTAGATTTAAGCCACTACAGCTAAAATTGAATTAATTTTTATCAACTGTACTGCGTCTTTAATAATTGTAAAATGTTTAAATGAAAACACATGGAATTAATTTTTTTAAATTAGAAAATTAAGTTCTTCTGATAATATATAATTCATGGTATTTACAATAAACGACACGTAAACACAGTGTATAAATTACACGAAATATCGCCACAGTTCAAAAATTAAAAATGTCGTCCAATTTAAGTCTAATCGAAACATAAATAATACATACACAATTTACCAAGACATAGAAATTACGTGTATTATCGATCTACCAAAATCCTTACTAGAATTAGTTGACATTATATTCATAAATTTTTCAAACCGACAGAGCGTTTACCTATATAAAAATCCAAAAGAATTTGTTTATTATTTTTAATACTATCTCGCGTTCATAATGTATTAGTAAATACACTAACATTTCCTTAAGCACCATAACTTGAGAAAGCCCAAGAGGATAAAGAATTAACGAAGCAACTTATTCGGCCAAAGCGTAAGATCTCAAATTAGCAGCTATTGATGTAGGGGATTACAATCAATCAAGTCTCCCGTTACAGTAATATTATTCTTTCCGGACCCAACTTTCGAGCATCAAGACTAATAAATAAAGCATTAGAGGATTTTTCCATTGTTCTGTATTAGCCTTAGTGTGGCTTTTGACTTCTTTTATGTAGAATTAGTATACAATTAAATCCACACCCATCGAATTTCTCAGGACCAAAGCATTAACTTTAAAAACTGTAATTACTATTAATATTACCACAATTTATTTATATGGAAATACTGCGTGCTTATTTCAAGTGTGAACGTTAAGTAAAATCTGGAACTACAAAAAAATTATAACTCGATTATTATTGTTAAAATATGTTGTGAACAAATAAATCAAACTCTATATATAGATTTAGGATTAGTAATTTCATAAATGCACCTTATTAAAATCACTTTTTATATTTAAAGTCATAGAAATCTATTATTTCAGCGTGAAAGCCTACAACACAATTTAATTATAAAGCATATCACTTAAATCGTTCCTTTCATTCGTAAAGCCCTTTGCAGTTTATGTAGTACGAATTTCGAGTAAGCAAACGCGCCGTGGCGTTCGAATTGCCAATATTTCTTACATTCAGCTTACCTGTCATAACTGTAGCAATTTCAAGAGCACAAATTCGGAGCTAACATAATAATTATGTCTCTAATAGAAATGCTGGTAACATAAAGCCATGGTTTAACGGCGACCAGCTGCGTCTAGCGAGTTGTAAGTGTTCGACTTGAGATTGTGGCCCTACTGAGAGAGGATACAGCAAGTACCTTCCTACTGAAGGTGTTTTATAGTTTAACAACAACAAAAATACCTTAAAAAAGGAGGTAAATTTATAGTTACTAACATATCACCGAGTCGTTTCGATTTTTGTTTTTCATTCTACGTCCGTTGAAGTCAACATCACACATAACTAATAAAGACATGCTTGTCACAGCGCATAGTAAAATATTAGAATAGACTAAACAAAATACGTACGCCAGGACTATAGTAATTAGAAGTGTATAGTTTCTGTTGAAGTTAACAAATTCCATGTATCCGCTCACATTTCCGCTCTCGCCTTCTATTTTACCGCACACTTACCTACTATTCTTAATACAATGCAATTTGTTTCAATGTAATTTAACTGCTCTTTGTGTGATGGGTATTTAGTTGCATTTGCTGTCTATCTGACGAATTTACGGAAGTTAGGTAGTAAATGGATATACAAATTGTAGTAAAGCTTTGTTAGTTTGAATTCATATTTTGGACAAATATAATGAGAACAGCTGTTGTTCACTATATGCTTAAATGAATGAAATATTATTTTTCATTGTGGACAATTTTTTGTTTTATATTCCATTATTATCTTCAAGAAACGTATACAAATCATCATCATTGGGATAATTGAGAATAATTGGGATTAAGAAAATAAAACAATCAGAAAAAATAATTTGAAACATAGTTATGAAAAATCACAAAGAACAGAATATAAATCTTTCACGAGGTACAACTTTTTATTACAGTGTCTAAAGTTAGGTCGCTATTCATTAATGTTTCATAATTGCAATGAAAGAACATTTTTGCAACTACTTTGTACAAGGCTCCGGGCTATGAACAGCTACAATTTGGCTGAGAAATTATTATCCGGAAAATGTGTTCGTAATAAAAGGCAAGATATTTGAGCAAAATGTCATACTTGTGAGTAGCCCCTACGTAGTTTTTGAACGTTAGAAATCTCTTTCTTTCTTTAAAAGATTGGACGACACAAAATTACAAATATATATTGAAATAAGTTAATTTATCAGGCGCTTGACGTTATATTTTAAATATTAAATCATGCTTCGCCTAAAAAGGTTTTACAAAAAGGAAAATTTCGACTTTTCTATCGGCTACGTCGATCCCTTTAAGTTCCACAAAACTTGCTACATTCTTCTTAAAGCTTTTCGAGTTTGGGATGGCGATATACCTAAATGGACGTAAGCATTTGTCAACTCTCATTTAAAGTATTTTAAGTGAAAACTTTTAATATTATAAAATTCTCAGAACAATAAATATTGTTAATTTTATTTCTTATCTACTTTTCCATGAGATTTTTGAAGATAAGACCACATGTTATCTAAATAAGTTTGTTGGAATTAATGTTCGTTCGTTAAATATTATCATTTACACCTATCATAAGAGGTAATAACGAAGACAATTTGGATAAGTTTCATAAGCGAGACTTACGGAGAACTAGCATTAAGTAGTACACACACTACTTAGCGCTAAGGCTGAATCGTATATTTCATAATAAGTAAAGCGTACAAAGATACAAAGTATCGTGATTATTGTTATCTTTTCTGAGAAATAAAATATCGAATACGTATTTACATCAATTAACTAAAGAACTCATTCTCACAACGAAAACACAATTCAAAAGTATAAGGAAGAGACGAACTGTTAAATGTTTGCATCGATATTTTGTTTTTATGAATAAAGACGTTATTGTTTATTATTTGAAAACTACCTATTTTATTTTTCTACGTTTTTCCTGTATCGTGATACTCTTTTCAGATACTTGCTGATGACGTTAATACTTTTTTGCGGTTTGAGTGCATTACTCTTGCTAACATTGAGTGTTTACCATGGAGTAGACACTCGCGACCTTGCTTTTATGACAGAAGCGGGAACATATATGCTGATAATGACATACAAGCTTTTAATTGTGTCATGCACTATATGGAATTTACCAGAATATCATCATTTACTGCGAATTATCAGGGGGGGACTTTCAATATGTGTGTGACAAAGGGAAGTTATATAGGTACATTGAGAGTTTTATTTATTTTTAACATTTTATTAATTTAATACTTAACATATTATTAAAGCGAGTGGCAAGCGAAATGCCCGAAGCACGAATGGAAGGCATGTTTTTTTAAAAAAAAGGGAAGCCCTTTAAATATATTTGATTGTTTTTTTTAATTTGTGGTTGCGGCAACAGACACCGACATATCTGTGAAAATTTATAGTTCCTAACTATCAGTGTTCGTGGAGCCTGGTAACAGACTCGTTGCCCTTTGGGTACGGAACCCTAAAAAATAATATATTTGTTGACAAAATGTGTACACTATATTTGATTAGAAGTATTTTTTTTTATTTCTTGTCATTTATAAGTATTTTATTGCAGGGAAAGATTCTTTCAAAACCAACTGAAAATCTGGAAAGTCTGTCAATTTAGCTCAGTATTTTTTGTAACGATTGCATTGGGAATGATGCTATTTTCGATTTTGTCATTGTTGTGGTATTTAATAACAAATAATTCTGACATTGGCACGCGGCCGCTGCCTTTTCCATTTTGGGCATTTAATGTGGACTTTGGAGAGACACCGTTATATGAAGTCTGTCTTATATATTCAATTTTGTGTGTCGTGACATATGCTGCTAATTATATATGTGAGTAGCATGTTCGATTTCATACATACAATACGCAGATTTTAAATTACATTTCAAATTATCCTACATTTTTCTTACTAACTAACAAAAGTAACGTAAGGAAATTAACGGTGTTCGTATGCGGCTAATCTCGCGGAACTGCGGTTTCGTCAAATACATCCGTCGCATGGGGCCATGACAGCTATGAAATGGAGACTCTATACAAGAAGAGGCCAGTATTCCAAAGAAGCATCTCACCTTTCCATCTCCAATTGAGTATTGTCACATATCAAAACTTCATAAAAAGAATGCATTGACAGCTTTTGAAACTAGTTTTAAGTTTGAGTGTCGTTGCGGAATAGAAGTCTGTGTGTATCTGCGCACATACTTGAGCAGATGATGACCAGTTTTGGTTGAGATTAGCCGTCAAGCGTTCTTGAGAATAAATATACATATTTGTTTATAGAATAGAAATAGTTTAAAAAGTAATTTCGAACACAAAGAAAAAAAAGGTTAAGTAATCTTCGAAGTTCGAGTTATCAGTTTAACTTTGAAATGTACTAACAATAGCTTTACAGTTATGATGCAGATCCAAATATTGTGGATTGGCGAAATAGCGACCAAAGCTGACTTAGTTATTTGGAGTATTGAAGATCTTATGAATGGAATTCGCCCTGCGCTTAACAAGCAAGAGGAGTTCTATTTTTCCACTTTGATAAAACAACGTATGCAGGAAATTGTGAAATTGCATGAATCGATGATTGAGTAAGTTAATATTATGTTAATTAATAGATTTAGAAAATTATGTTCAATATGACGCTAATTTGGTTCTGTAAAATTACAGCACAAATTATACCCCACAATTGTAGTCATTGTCCATGCAACAAAATAATCATTGTTCTCTCTTCTTACTTCATTAAAATATTACCAACTGACTATGGAGTCATATAGATGACTATCGACATATATTTACTAAAATAATGTAGCAAAAGATTCGTACTAATCCTACTATAAAATGCCTCTTATTTATGAATTAGAGAGTATACATTCTTATTTTATTATTCCATTATTAAAAAACGAACATTTATTTAGTAGGTATAAATAAATGTCACAGTATAGATATTCTTTGTAATTTTCATTTTTCAGACTCATAGCCAGCTATGCTCGAGTCTATACAAAATTACTTATGTTTGAGCAAAAAGTTTGCGCGCCCGTCGTATGTTTGAGCGCCTACGGTGCCACTGAGGTATTTCTGCTTTTTAACTTAGCAAAGAAATGCATGGTATCAATGAATATTTATTAAAATCAGTTTTTTTACTTTTTACTCAGAACATAATGGTAAACGCCTATTGAATTTCGTAATTGGTACAAGAAGTCTGTTTTTTTATAAAAACAATACTCGTAGATTATGTACTATTTTCTTAAGAAATTTATTCGTTAGTTACAAACAAATTTCTTTAAAAGTATAATTAATTGATTCTAAAAAAAAATAGTATAATCTTTAATAAATTAAATTTTGAATTAAAATGCCTTTAGTTGCCTTTAAATTAAAAAAAATCACGGATATTAATAGTTTTAATCAATCAATACCAAATAAATATTCAAAAACTAACATGAAATGTATATCTTTTAGAGTCTAGAAAAAACTGGGGAAATTAACGGTATGTTAATAATATTGTGTATTGCAACAATTATATCAGTATTCATTCCAAGCGTTTTGTGCAATTTTCTTTCTATAAAGGTAAGTTCCGAAGACGTACTTTAACTTTTTATTTTTACACTTGCACGGGTAAAAAGTTCCTATTTATATGTTTTCTAGGTAAATTCCGTTTGCTACGCGTGTTGGAATATTCCATTTTGGGACGCAACTCCTGTGATTCGTCCATACTTAGTTCTCATAATGCAAAGATCGTGTAGACCATTGCCTATAAAAGCGCCAGGATTTGAAGAAGTTTCGATAGAGACTTTTTCCAATGTAAGAAATTATTTTTAAATCCTTTTTTGTCAACAGAAAAACACGGACAAAACATTGAAAAAATCATTTTGTACCTCCTTGAATTTTGGAATTTCTATGAAAACCAACTAATTATTAATGAAGTATGAAAAAGTCGTTTCCACACTTCTATGACTGTTAAAATGGATATTTCACTTCGAATTAGTTAAACTCTGAGAGCTAAACTTATTTTTAAGATGTTTTCATTTTTTTATTCACTTTGTATATTGTTTGCAGAAAATGGCATCGGCTTATTCATTTTACAATATGTTAAGGCAAGTAAACATTTAAAACAATGATTTATGTATAACATCACCTATGTTTCTAAATATCATCAAAAATATTGAATAAAATGTACATTAGTAATAAAAAACAATTCAAACTCAATTTTTTCTTTAAAGTGTGACATTCTTCATTAAATAAGCGATTTCATATTAATTTTAATCAGTCTATATTAAAAACATAAGTAGCATACGCATATTATTATTCTCCATACTGTCTGAAACCTATAGTTAACCTAATTAAGGTTAACTACAGGTTGATCATCGAGATACAAGATTTAAAGAGCCACTAGAGGGATAAATGCGAACAATAGTCAGCATTGTATTCGAGTGGATTTGATGTGTACAAAATATGCATCCGCATGCATCGTAGCATAAGATATTGTTGAAAAAGTACCTCAACTAGGTTACTCTTATCCAAATTCTTCCAAAAACCCATTGGTATGGAAAAATCCAATAAATAACAACACGGATAAATAAACTAACAACAACATTCAATTGAAAGAGAAAAACGTGAATATTTATTTTATGTTCGCACTTCCGATAAGTCAGACTGAAGAGCCAATAAAGACATAATAAACAACACATTTCCAGAGCGCAATATCGAATATAACACGTAAATTATCACACTCGGGCGAACATTGAAAATAGACAAGGAGAAAAGAGGCGGGCTTTATCCAATAATAATTCTCACTTGGATCGCTCTATTTGCTCGCCGTCGCACGATCTGATATTGAATATGGATAAAGTGAATTATATTCAGAGTGGCGGGTAGCGCCGACTCGCAGAGTTTCTGATAAGAGGATTACTTACAACTTATAATTGGTTCTCCCTATTCAAGTGAATAAGAAAAACTCAAGCACCTCTTCAGCTGTAAGATAAAGATCGCAATTTTTCTTTAAGTACGGTTTATGACCTGTTCAGATTAACTCTTAATTGCCCTGACCACTTATTTGATTTCTAATATCGAGGTAAGCGAAGCTTAGGACCTACTTATATGGTAGGGCAAACGGCGGTCATATTATTTACAACAAATCGTACTTTATTTTATTAAACGTGATAAGCTTATTATTTTTATTCATAGAATGTGTACAGAACTAATTCATACACCAAACTACTTCTTGACTTTTGCTGAAATAGAAACCAGCGCTTTATGTATACTCGTACATACCTCAAAAACCAACACATTACTACAATAAAAAACAGTAAGAAACTACGTTCGTAATCCTTTAGTATTATCTATAAACTCTATATAATGCATGTTCATTTTATTATCCATTTACGATGCACGTTGTCGGAGGCAAACATGAAACAAGATTAGCTTCATTCGCATTTTTATTCCATTACCTTCACACATAGCTACAGGATTTTATTTATCACTTGGGCATAAAATGAATTTAAAGTAAATTATGTACATTGACGATAAAAAATCTTCTTCTTAGTAAACAGTGTCTATTTCCTAAACAACACCTTGTTAATGCATACATATTAAAATTCTTCTGAAGTTTCTCTTTCGTCTCGTTCAGTCAAATTGGGCTAAGCTGTGGGGTAAAGAGACAGCAGAGTACTGGAAATATGGCGCAATGAGAGCGTTATTTTATGAATAACAGAGTACTATTGTAAGCTTAGTTTTTTCAGAATCCTGAGCTCACACTTAGAAATCTCGATTTGCGCTTATGAACCTAGCATACCTGTTAAGGTACGGGAAATGGCGAGGAAACCAACGCGTCGGTCGACGGACGTTTCGACGTGCCATACTATAAAAAATCAACGACTTGTGAGCGTGGATTATCTATACACTTCATTGAAGACTTAGCAGGAACTTAACGATAAAAAAATAAGAAAAGGGCAGCCGTGTAAAGTTATCTACCAAATCTCATCGAGGAATTACGAGATGTTCGTTTTAGTATTCGAATATCAATGTTTACATTATATTACGAACTTAAACATATTTTTTGCGTTCGAAATAAGTCTGAAATATTGAGAACGTTTATTACCCATAAGTACTATTGAAAAAGCAGACAAATTAAACGGCCTGTTAGCAGTTGAGAGGTTGGGTACATGTTTTCTGCTAACACAATTACCACTGCACTGGCGGCGTCCTGCAATCTGAAGCCAATTCAATTAACATCGGCTTTTAAGTTCATCTATTGTCGGACATACGAGTAATGTTTGTGAATTTTTTAGTACTCTCCTAAATTCCGTACTATATTAGATTACTTCGACTTCGATTTAAATGAGATGAGTCAAGGCCAGTTAGTAACTAAGACCAGTTATTTTAAAAGTTTAAAGTTATCCCAATATGATCCACTAGAATTGCTTATTTTATACATTATTTACGAGTGCAATTAAATACATGATAATACGGATGACAAGAAAGGCAAATGTGTGTAAAATATGTATGCATAATGAAGTACTAAGATCAATTCTCAGTGAAACTACAATTCTTTCCAGTTGGCAATGAATAGCGCCTACTTGCAAAATAGAAATTAATGATTTAAAGAAAAACACTTTATTAACAGATTTAAGTTATGTATTTTTGCAAAGTTTAAATATTTTTTAACATTGTTTTAAATGAACAATGTCCTAATTGACGTTTCGCGTGCTTCACAGCGTGCGTGGTCACAGTAAACTTTTGCAAAAATACATAACTTAAATCCGTTAATAAAGTGTTTTTTTTAAATGAGTAACAGTTATGTTTTTTTATATAAAATAGGGGGCAAACGAGGTTGCTGGTTGGCCTATGCGGGGACAGCCGCAGCCCATAGACACTCATAAAAGAAATGTTAATAAAACACAATTTATGATTTAATAAATAATCTTACACAAATGTAATAATCGCACCAATAGTAAATATTTAAAGTTTACCTTACCTACATAATAATATTTGGCTATATTTAGAAGTAGCTCTAAATATTTTATGTTATTATAAACAGTTAATTTCGCGAGTGATATGTGTAATCCATTATGTGATAACATTAGGTTTCAGTAATATCAGCATGCGAGAGAATATGTCGACCACATGCGGGCTGTGGTCACACTACGTACTTGTCAGACTGACATTATCGGCGGGACAAATTTTCTACAATCTCTATCCTTTGTGAGCGTAACTGGATATGACATGTCAATTACTACATCCTGCGTACACGCCCACAAGTCGAACTAACCTTTGCTACGTATATTGTTTCAGGAACGTTTAATTTTAATTAAAACCTGTCTATTCTTGTTGCAATAAAATCACAATCTTTTGTCTGTGAAAATGGATTTTATAACTTTTCAATAAACGGCGCGGTACTAGTTAAAAGTTTTCATATTCTGTTTTTGTACACATATTATTTATTTTTTCATGAATACTCATTATTTACTTGGTCAGGAAATCATGTAAGAAAATCTCTGTGAAAAGGTATTATTTAATGTGAGTCTTTGTATAAATTCCGCCATGTAAATAATGTTTTATTTAGAATCCGTTGAAAAATATATCTGACGATATTTATGTGTCTTAGTTTGAGATCAATAATAAAAATGTTATAAAACACGGAAATTAACAACCTTCACTTTAGAAGTTTGAAGAATAAGCGTCTCTGTTAAAAAGCCAACTTCATGTAAATAATAGCTTCATATAGCTGTTAGAGGAAGTTATGACACTTAAAGGACATGTGACAGCGCGGCCAACGCCGGTCATTGAGTGACACCTTATTTCCTGAGAAACGTCACAAGCGCTATTTCAATTGAATGCCGGGTATCATCAACATTTGTATTCAATGGAAGAGCTTTATCTGTGTACGGTGAAATAGGAGCGTTTTTAAACAACTTAAACTCAAATAAATGGCATTTCAAAATTTAACCGTTTTTTAAATATGTATTCGATATCTGTACATATTGATTATTATTATATTAATTTTAAAATATAATTCCGATCCGGTGATAAATATTTTAATCATATAGGTATTTTTTTTACGTTTACATCACATATATGTTAGGAATTTATTGACGTATTCATATTCATTTATTTCACTGGCAACAATACGATAGTGGCGCCATTGATTGGTCACTGCGATGAACAACTCTAGTGTCTATGACAATTGACAAGTCTGTCAGTAGTGCGTTGAGTCAAAGCTGAAGCGAGTGTTTTAGCTCAGTTGCGATTGTGGAGACGCCTGCGCCGGTTGTGCGCACTGACTTACGAAGTAAAACAAAATGGCGGATAGTGACGACCTACCCTACGATTTAAATCCGGTTGAATCCGCGACAGCAGCGGTGGGATTGCTCCCACAAACATCTAGTGTAACTGATAATGTGCTAAATTCGCAAAACCGAGGATATTTCACGTCAAATTTTGAAACACAAGAAAATATGACGGAAGGTCCGAACACACCTCGTGTTGATCAACCTTGTGCACCGACACCGGAAACGTGGGCAACATTCTTTCAAAATATGATGGCGGGCATGCAAAATGTAAAACATCTTCCCGGGAGTACAGAAAAACTAAGGAAACTGAAGGCTAGTGAAATTTATCTTCCGCCGTTCGATCCTGATGATAGCCAATTTACTGCAAGCCAGTGGTGTGAAGAAATCGAGTACCACATGGAAAATAATTCGTGGACAGATTACGAAACGAGAAATGCGGTTTTCACCCACTTACAAGGACGTGCTAAGAAATGGGCGGCGCATTCTTATCCATTGTGTAAAACTTGGAGAGATCTGAAGGAGCGACTTACGCGGCAGTTCGTTGCTACTAAACGATTTCATGACCTGTTCCGTGACATGGTGGATTACAAAAGCGATCAGGCAGCAACCTATATGGAGTACGCGACTAACAAATTGGCGTTAATAGACCGATTGGAGACTGGCTGGGGAGAGTCGAACAAAATTGAGGTGGTAATTTCGGGTATAACAGATATTCAGGTACGTTCCGAGTTACTTAAAAATACTCCAACGACTTTTGTGTCTCTAGATAGACATTTGGGTACATACCCTAACCTCAAGAGCCTTAAGCGATATTTAGATAAGCCCTGTTGTGAATATAATAGCTCTTTTAAAAGGCAAAAATTCAACGATAAATCTATGGAGCGACGCTGCCATTTCTGTAATAAGGTAGGACATTTGAAACGTCATTGCTTACTTTTTAATAATAGTAATAAAAGCGATAATAATACCGTGCATACAAAAACTATTGGTGATAAATCGAAGGAAAAACCTTTGTTATGTCCTTATTGTCAAAAGCCCGGACATACTGAAATCACCTGTTTTATAAAACAACGCGATCAAAAATTTAAAGACCCAAAGTTACAATCGAAATCTGTAAACGTCTGTTCGCCTTCTAAAGATTCTTTGATTGAAATGCAAGTAGGCGATTATAACCTACAAGCTTTAATTGACAGTGGTTCAGAATGTTCGCTAATTAAAAAGGAAATTGCTGATAGCATATCGGGTAGTAAGGAAATATGTTTTACTCGACTCTCAGGTATTGGCTCCGTACCTTGTTTTTCATTTAAAAAGATGACTACTTATGTGAACTTTGATGGCTTTCACGCTGAGATTACGTTTGTTATCGTTGATTCGCACATTTTACCGTACGATGCTATCTTAGGCAGGGATGTTTTTAAAACTCCAGGATTAGTTTTTACATTAGATAACAACGGCGCAAAAATAACACGTGACGTTAGCGTCAATATGTGTAATACATTAGATTTTGATTTGGATCTAAACAAAACGAATACAGATTTACTTGCGCGTTCAGATATTGAAAGATTAAAATTCATTCTCTTAAAATACAAAGACAAGTTCGCTAGCGGTAATTCCACATCGACGGTCAGTACCGGCGAAATGCGAATTAAACTTAAAAATCCTGATAAAATAGTGCAACGTCGGCCGTATAGGTTAGCCCCGTCCGAACGAAAAATAATGCGGGACATAATAGCAGACCTGGAGAGCAAAGGCATCATACGCGAAAGCTCTTCACCCTTTTCCAGCCCTGCTTTGCTCGTCAAAAAGAAAGATGGATCAGACCGTCTGTGTGTCGATTATAGGGAGCTTAACTCTAACACCGTCCGTGACAGCTACCCCTTGCCTTTGATATCGGAACAAATTGATGCACTTGGACAAGCTTGTTACTTCTCAAGTTTAGACATGGCATCTGGATTTCACCAGATTTTGATGGGATCTCAGAGCGATATTGAGAAGACGGCTTTTATTACCCAAGACGGTGTATGGGAATACCTAAAAATGCCCTTTGGACTTTGTAACGCGCCTTCTGTATATCAAAGAGCGATTAATAAAGCTCTAAAAGGCTTAAAAGATAAAATAGCTCTTTGTTTCGTTGATGACGTTCTTGTATTTTCAAAATCAAAAGAAGACGCGTTCCAGAATCTGGAGCAGGTGCTTTCCGCGTTATCGGGGGCAGGCTTTACCTTTAATTGGAAAAAATGTACCTTTCTTAAATCATCCGTAGAGTACCTTGGGTATGTCGTTAGTGAAAATACCATTCAACCGAATCCTAAAAAGGTGACTGCACTTGCAAACGCTCCATTGCCAACTTCCGTTAAAGAATTGCGTCAATTTAATGGACTTGCGGGTTATTTTAGGAAATTTGTATCAAATTTTTCATCTATTATGGCACCATTATATGAACTCACTAAAAAGGATTCTAAATGGGAGTGGACCGAGAAACATACTAAAGCTCATGCCACAGTGGTTGGCTATCTGACTTCCGCACCCATTTTGACTATTTTTGATCCGAGTAAGCCGATCGAGCTGCATACTGATGCCAGTTCGATTGGTTATGGTGCCATTTTATTCCAAAAGGTCAATAATCAGTTAAAAGCTATAGGATATTACAGTCAGAGAACATCGGATGCGGAGAGTAGATACCACAGTTATGAGCTGGAAACTCTGGCAGTATTTAAAGCGTTCAAACATTTTAGACATTATTTACTCGGTAGGGAGTTTAAGGTAGTAACGGACTGTAATGCCCTTAAGGCTTCACGTCATAAGCGTGAGCTTTTACCACGCGTACATAGATGGTGGGCGTTTTTACAAATGTTTGATTTCGAGATAGAATACCGAAAAGGCGAACGAATCCCACATGTAGATTACCTTAGTCGTAACCCAGCTGAATCGAAGGAAGTTAATGTCTCACATGCAAGTGACGACTGGTTACAAGCCGAGCAAAAGTTAGACCCTGACATTAAACGTATAATTGAATCCATCGAAAATGATACAATTGATTCCAATCTACGGTCTTCATATATTTATAAAAATAATTTACTTTATAAGAATTTTCAAATCAATGGTAAAACTCTAAGCAGGATTATAGTCCCTAAAAATTTTCGTTGGCAAATAATACAGAGATTCCACGAGGAATTGAAACACCTTGGCTGGGATAAAACATTGAATAAAATAAGAGAACACTTTTGGTTTCCAAATATGACATCATCCGTCAGAGCTTACGTTGATCATTGCTTACCATGTAAAATTAATAAAAATCCCTCAGGCAAAAAGCAGTCTGCGCTGCATCCTATAGACAAAATTGCGGAACCGTTCCACACTATCCACATCGATACAAGTGGAAAGTTAAGCGGGGGAAGAATTACTAAAGACTACGTAATAGTTATAATAGATGCTTTCACAAAATTCTGTTACCTTTCCGTCGTCAAAGACTTAACTTCACGATCTGCGTGCGAAGTTCTCCGAAAAATTTGTTTACACATTTGGCACCCCTAAACGAATTATTTCGGACCAAGGTACCTCCTTCACTGGACAAGACTTTCAGCGTTTGTGTGGAGATTGGTCCATTGAATTTCACGAAATAGCAAGCGGTATCTCGCGAGCTAATGGTCAGGTCGAACGAGTAATGTCTGTGCTTACTAACTGTCTAACGGTGATCAAAAACCATGAAAATAAATCATGGAAGTCTTGTATTGGTGAAGTTCAGCTAGCGTTAAATTGTACCATTTCGAGGACAACAGGTAAAAGTCCATTTCAGCTTCTGATGGGTTGTAATAAGAATCCACCTAAATTGAATATTTTTACACATAATGTAGACTGTCAAAAATGGCAAAATTTAATAGAAATTCGGAATGCGGCAAAAGATAGGATGGACGAGCAGGCAGCTAAAGATAAAAAGCGCTTTGATTTAAATAAGGCGGCAATTCATCCTTTTGCTGTAGGTGATTTGGTTTTGGTTCAAAAGAACCCTCGGGTGATAAATAAATTAGATGAAAAGTTTTGTGGTCCGCATAAAATTATGAAAGTTTGTGCAAATGATCGCTATGTGGTAGAGCCAGTATCTGGGGGACGTAGTCAGTACGTGTGCCATGAACGATTACGGAAATACCCAACAGCTTTGCCAGAAATGTCAGAATGTTTGGGACCTGCAGAATCTATCGAAAACGTTTGATCCAATCAATGTTAAATTATAACTTTTGATTATCCACAAATCATTTGGAGCATCGTAATAGCTCATTAAATAATTTTAATATTTTTATCATTGTGTCATAAGATTTGTGTGATAAACCAATCATAGCGTATACGTAATGATAATAAATGTAATTGTATTGGTTCCTAAGGTATACTAGATGTGATCGTAATAAGGTCATTTGATTACCGTGTGTGCCTATAGTGAGATTTAAATAGATTTATGCTTTAATATGTGATCGATTTATTTAATTTACTGATTGTTTAACATGTTAATGATTGCAAGTGGCAATACATGTCATTTTATAAGGTGTCGATGTAACAAACGTTTTATTATGATGACTACTATGTTTTATTGACTGAAAGCTTATACGCTTTGTCTGAATTTTGACTGAAAGCTTCTACGCTTTGTCTGAATTTTGACTGAAAGCTTCTACGCTTTGTCTGAAGTTTTGACTGAAAGCTTATACGCTTTGTCTGTAGTTTTGACTGAAAGCTTATACGCTTTGTCTGAAGTTTTGACTGAAAGCTTATACGCTTTGTCTGAAGTTTTGACTGAAAGCTTATACGCTTTGTCTGAAGTTTTGACTGAAAGCTTATACACTTTGTCTGAAGTTTTGACTGAAAGCTTTTACGCTTTGTCTGGGATTTTGACTGAAATTTAGACGCTTTGACTAAATTAGTTGATGAAAGCTTTTACGCTTTGTTTGATATTTGACTGAAGGCATTTCTCTTTGTCTGCACGAGTTCCTAAGTATGTGCGCTGAGTGAATACGTATCTGATTATGATGATGATACTTAAGCTGAAAGCTTAATCGCTTTGCTTAAGCTGTAACCCGTTACGTTGTTAAAATGCCATGCTTCAACGCGAGGACGCGTTGATTGTCAGAATGGCCGTGTTAGGAATTTATTGACGTATTCATATTCATTTATTTCACTGGCAACAATACGATAGTGGCGCCATTGATTGGTCACTGCGATGAACAACTCTAGTGTCTATGACAATTGACAAGTCTGTCAGTAGTGCGTTGAGTCAAAGCTGAAGCGAGTGTTTTAGCTCAGTTGCGATTGTGGAGACGCCTGCGCCGGTTGTGCGCACTGACTTACGAAGTAAAACAAAATGGCGGATAGTGACGACCTACCCTACGATTTAAATCCGGTTGAATCCGCGACATATATATGACAAAATGTACATTTACTGCCAGTTCTAAAGTCAAGAGCGTTGAACCGACGAAAAGAAATCTGGCAAATGATACTTTATTTGGGGCAAAAATTGGTAAAGTGCAAGGTTGTAAAGGCAAACTTATGCATGCTTAAATTTTGTTGATTAAAAACAAAATTTAAGTTATTCAATATATATTTTATTTAAAATAAAAAAAATAAAGAACCCTCCATTTCGATCTTGAAACAAACATCTTTAGGACTTTTGTTTAATAATAATTCCTAAAGGTGCTACTTGGGTTTGTAGGACATTAATGGATATATTATAGAAACGAAGGTCGTATTATAATGTGTGTACCCAAAAACTGGCAACTTGGCAATAATAAAGCAAGGTTTAAAAGAAATACTTCACAAGTCTTCCTTTAAAAAGCGGAGTGGTTTAAAGTAAATTGTTACGAGGTAGGAACTTACCGTGTGTAGAAAACGACTTCACACCCTGTTGGGCAACATTCTCTGGCGTCTCGTGATCGTAAGCATCTTTTACATCTCCCCTTTCATGTAATTAGTTTAATATTGAAGTTAAATATTTCATGGTATTAAATATGTATGTGAATTTATATAATCAAATATATAAAATTCACACACAGTTTTCGTTGCCATACTCCTCCGAAACGGCTTGACCGATTCTCATGAAACTTTGTGAGCGTATTGAGTAGGTCTGAGAATCGGCCAACATCTATTTTTCATCCCCCTAAATGTTAAGGGTAGTCCACCCCTAAATTTATTATTTTATTTTTTAGACAAAATTTCTAGTTTCTATTTTTTTATGATACAACATACAAAAATACATACAATACTAAATTTTCACCCTTCTACGATCAACCCTTACTTTTCATTTATTAATTGAAAAATGAAATCACATGTATGGCAAACAACGTTTGCCGGATCAGCTAGTATAAAATATAATTGTGAGTATTTCACAGAATTTAGGATTTATTCAAGACTCAACTAATTACCAATCCAAACCAAGACTAGAGTGGCTTGAGCTGGTTTTATAGAAGATATATCACGGTAGTTCACTAACTCTTATACATATATTAAATTAAAATCTATACAATTATATTTATATATTAAAATCTATAAAATATCCATTCTCATAGAATATCGCATTAATACGAAGTTTAATTTTCCACTGACCCGTCCTTATACGAGTACCATGTAGGTGAGCAGTCTTCCTAGGGCTTCCTGGCTAGAAACGAGGTGAACTGGTGATCATAAATATCCGTGCTCGTGAATATACCATTTTAATAGATCAGCTAAACTAGAATATTTGTTTGTTTGCTTAAACACAGTAATTTCTTTATATACCACCAATACGACCGAAGCATTTATTATAAATGTTACAAAAAGGGGAAAAATTGTCTAATGAAGTTGTTATTTCTAGTTAGAGTATTTCAAAGGAACCTATTCTGAATGAAGTGTAGGTGGTTCTCGGGATTTTCGCTTTAGTAACAGAAATTGTGTAATATTATGTTTTCTTCTACAATAGATGCCGGCGACGAGCCATGCTATTTTGTAAAAAAATATACATTAAGTTATGGTAACTTACTAACACAGGTTTTCAAATATGAGGCGAATCAAAGGATCCAACAAAAATAACTAGGCGCTTTTTGTGAGTCTCTTTCGTTTGCTTTTGTTGATAATACAAAGTCACCTTTTCTTTTAACAAATAAAATTAATGGTAGAAAGATCTATCAAATAGTATATTACATCTTATTATCGACGGTTACTCGCTGATTTATATAAAAAATCCTCGACACTGATACTGTTTACGTAGTCCATTAATTGTTTTTACGTCACAACGAAATAAGGCCAATAAAATTCCAATTTCCATATAGCCTTCAGGTATTTAATGCATTTTGCGAGTATAATGGACGGAAATATTAAAGTGAATGCACTAATAGAATAAATCCACGCCTACAAACTATTTCCTTTAAATTTAGGTATAGATTCTTCTTTGGTGGTTTTCATTGTAGTTTAATATATATTATAATAAATATATTTTAATATCTATTATGATTTATTAACGAGTGCTTTGATTTAACAAAATTTAGATGAACATTTAGATTTTTTTTTAATCGATAACCTGCCGGAGTATTCGTGTAATTTATTCTTGTGAACTTCAGGCTAGTCCACCGTGAAAAGGATCGAAAACAATATAGCCGTTCAATTTGCATTATTGCTAAAATGGCGACTGTTTTTCAACGCTACTAACCCATATGTCAAGCTGAGCGTAGGGGACACCTCACTAAGCTTAACAGTTCAATAAGCATTACTTTAATACCTTTTATTTATATTTTACTTTGAAGTGAGGCAAACCTAGTATAGTTAATTAAGCGAAAGATCCAACCATTCAGTGAGCTGCATAATCATGTTAGACAAATTATAACGTGTAATTGAACAAAGAAACCATGTGACAATTAACGTAGATAAAATGAAGCTTTTTGAAAGTTCTGTTGTGTATATATCTATAATTAATGGAATCAGGCGTTACTTTGCGGATGTCCATAGTACCAAGCCCTATTAGACCAATTTTTAAGCAATACTCCGCGAAAACACTCGTAAACACTCGACGCACGTTTCGCCCCGACACGGGAGCATCCTCAGGATGTTGCCTTTACGAACTCATAGAACGCTGTTGTTTTAACGCTATGGTGACGATTAGATTAGTTAGTTTTTAACCTTTTTTATGATGCGACCCCGCTGGTATAAAAAAATATTTCACGACCCCCTTTGAGCCTTCGGTTTTTTATCATGTATGTATGTTACAGTATAGTTATACTGTAACATACTATATTAACAATATATAATAAGATATATATTAACAATATTAAATGTCTTTTTATTTTTTTTCTTAAAGTACCCATTTTTTTCGACCTCTTGCGACACAGGTTGAAAAACAATGGATTAGTTTAATCAGACCCATTTTTACTTTCATATACGATACGCACAGGCAACTCGAATCTCAGATACTAGATACTATGTATTTGATACTAATTCGCTATTATTTTACATTATCATTTGGTGCATTAAATATTCTTTAATTTAATAAAGCATCATTGTTTACTTTTGAAGATATTTACAATATTCTAACCAATCCTATTGTTGATCGACGTATTTTGACAATATATTGTTAAGTTCAACAGAGGCCATATGATTACGAGTATTATTGATTTTTACGTGTATATGATATTCACAGTACGCTTCTATATTCGTTGCTCATTTCTCAATCAAATTCCAATGCCGCTAACCAGCTCGAATACATAGATTATTACCCAATATGATAAGACACGACGAGTCAGCGGCCTTACCTACTAAGCATTTTTATAGTCATATAAAAATTCATTAAACCTTAAATCCTTTTTTGATATACTATAAAATATACACAAAAATATTGTATCGATATAAAATTCGTATGAACTAGCGTAGTCTATGTGAAAAAACACCTGTGCTATTCAAAACTGAGATACGATGGCACGTTTAACAAACCCGCAGCAGTCTATTTCGATTACTGAAATATTGGAAATAAAATATAACCACTATCACATTTCCACGCGACTGCCGGAAATAAAGCCTGCCGACAAATCGACGGCACGGCGACGCTTCACGTCACGTCGCATATCCCATACAAATATATGCAAATGCTTTAATATAACCTACCTTTCAATTCGTTTTTAGCGTTTTAGTTCATATAAAGAATTGAAGTAGGTATCGAATTTTCAAACACAGTCAACGTCGAGGGATTGGCGAGGATGTAAGGGGTAAGTATAACTGCTCATTACATAATTTTATTATCACTTTTGCTTCTTTCCTAATCTCCGAAACTATTGGTGTGAATTAAATTTCGAGTCCATTCGGACGATTTCAAAACAATATAACATCTTTGTGTACAAAATCCAAGATACTCATGTAAATTTTTATCGAAGGTACTACTGTATTTTTGGTAAAGTTTCTACAATAATCATAATAAATTTGAATTTCTTTTCTTGAAATGTTTTACAATATTTTAACAGCTGTAATTTAATATTCCCTTACGACTAGTTACCAGAATTAAGATTTATTTGTCTATTTGGTGATTTCGTTTTATTAATTATCCATGTCAATAATATTAGAATGCAACGTGTAAAAGCATTTTGAGGTTATCTCAACAAGTATAATATACACAGTTTATAATATCTCTCTTATTACATTATAAAGCACTCAGAGCCTAGAGGTGAATATCGCTAATTGATTGTAGAGCAAAGCCCCTTTATTCTAAGTTATACTTGCTAATACGCACAAGCAAAACGTGTAAGGAGTATTATTAACATGATTAAAAGGTAGTTTATTAAATAGAAAAGAAAATATAATTCACCAACAATCAAAAAATGTCGGCTATCCAAGTCAATAGAAACTCACTCACTAAAGGTTTAGTCCTGATATCCTTGTAAGTCATGGATCATTTTCATTGTATAAAAGTAAAGACACATATCTTAACGGGTAATCATATTCGTCTTATTTGAATACCCAACCAAGATTTTTATTAAAAGCATATAAATTACGCAATATACCCCGTTCTCTATCAGGTACAAGAAAGGCCGTGGCCGTGATCTAGGCACTGACCGTCAACTTAAACCAACTCCTACAACAGCAAGTCGTATTTACAACGTGATAAATATATATTCTAGCTTTGAAATATTTTTTACAAATAGCTGATGATGAAATTAACACTATGGTGCGTCTGTATTCTTATTGCGATTGAATTACTTTCAGAATCAATAAATTTTGATGACGTTACAAAAATAGCAAAAAAAAATACTACTAAGATTTTAAATAATTGAGTATTTTTACTTAAGATCTAAAAACAACTTCGAGAAGCGATATGATTGGACTAAAGACCGGTGTGAAATTAAAAACGTGACAAGTGCTATACATTTTTAATCAGCCAAAATAATCACGATATGACATTGATAAAGTAGGTACTAGTTAACCGGTACATGGACTTCACATTCATTACCTGAACAAAACAGAGTGTTTTCACGTTAAATTGGGTGTAGAGAGGCAATATGGTCTGCGTACGACGTAACAGCCGACAGTCAAGCATTTTTTCAATTAAAATCCTGCATTCGTGACGCCGAAAACCGCATTGTATTTTGTACTCTATGGAATTTTGTTAACGAGTTGTCTTGTTATTCTTGAAAAGTTAATAGTTAAGGAATAGTATTAGATTTGACGTACCCGCCTTTTGATTGTTATAATGAAATAAACAGTACTTCTGTTACACAATTATATTTTATAGTTTGAATGATTTGTTATGTCAGAATAATGGCAATAGTTCACCATCATTATCACAATAACAATATACACTAGGTTCTGGAAAATATTATTGTTGCTCCATTTTATACCGAAAATTGATTAAATCTAACAAAAAATGTAACGTTTTTGTATTCGTTATGAAATCACAACCTTTATAGGCAATATCTAACAAAAACCATAGTATCTTTTATAAGCACTACTACCATGAACAATAAAGTCACGCAATCAATAAACGGCCTTTTATAACTTACGTTTTAATCACAGTAATATTTACTAATTTAGTATAAATTATTGTTTATTACGATTGAGTATTGAGAGGTCAATATAGTTTCTTAATTTAGTAGGTACTTAATGCAACTCACCATCTTTGGTCACTTATCACACATCTCAAACACATATGAATTGGAAATATTAAAAATAATAATTATCTAACACTATCAGTTTCCAGAAGTCTCAGTTCTTTTAATATTTTAATCACTGGCTTATTAATAAGTTCTTTGACTCTCGTACCGTATACGAATTCTAGATGGGTAAATCCAAAGCTCTTGTTTAGTACCATAAATCTTTCGGTATATTTTAATTCATGTTTAAGTAAATTTGTATCTTTTTCATCGCTGAACCAGTCTATTTCACTAACAAATATCGAGCTAGGAACTGTTATGGACGAAACGTTGAATTCTGGTGGAATTGTAGATGAATAAATTTGTCTATTTTTATTCAATCCATAGTCGAATCTTTGAAATCTCTTACTGCTATAAAGTTGAAGGAAATGAAAGAAAGTTTTCGCAGATACTCCAGCTGGTATATGACTGGTGATAACAGGTAATCGTTCGGGCGATAAATCTAATAAATTCCTCACACCAAAATTCAAATATAGTTCAATGTGACATAAAAAACTATAGGACGCCGTAGTATTGCACACCTTAGCGTGGTAAAAGTTCAATTGTGTATTGAAAGGAAATACCTCGTATACGTGCCTTTTTTCAGAAAACCGCATTAGGTCATTTAAAATCTTGTTAAAAAAATGTATAAAGGGATACTTCGTATACGTCAACCAAGCAACAGGAGCAAGAAGAATAGCATGGTTAATTTTTTCATTATATCCTGGTTTTGTGCTACACATTATGAAAAAAGCCGTTGTTCCTTGTGAATAACCAATATATGTCAATGTCTTCATATTAGTTGTTCTAAGAACGTAATCTATTGTGGCCGGCATGTCTTGAGTGCCCATTTCTTCAAAACTGAAGTCCCAAAATTTCTGAGGTGGTATTGCGTTTGCGTGTTTCTTGGAGTATCTATTTCCTCTTGCATTGTAAATCCAGACATCAAATCCAGCATCCGCCAGCATAAAAGCCAAAGAGTTGGTTGGCCCTAGCACTAACCAAGAATCTGAACTATCACCAATACCATGAACCAACAAAACCGGGGTCCCTCTTTGTGGTATTCGAAAGGTTTGAAGAAGATATCCATCTTCCGTCAGCACGAGGTGACTCTCCACTGGATAATTATATCTTTCAATCAATTGTAAGGAATCAAGATAAATATCCGACTTAGGATTGCGCGTGTCATCGTCAAAATTTAATGTTATTACATAACAAGTTATATCCGTTGTTAATAGCAACAGATTCAACATGACAATTACACGAACGAATATCATTTCGCGAGTTGTTTAATCACGACCTAACAGTTAGGAGTTGACGTAGCTATTGACATGATGTGGCCAAATCCAATGCCAAGTAATCTTAACCATGCAAGGTGAATAAAACAAGTTTTTTCTTAAATGTGAACTTATTAGCCTCGAAAATGAGCGATAAAATACTTTATTTATTTCCCTAAAGACTATGTTACTATGAATTCAATCAGAATTTATATTTAGTTTTCATAACTTCACAATAAACTTGATGACATTTGAAGATAACATGCTTTTATGAAATAAGCACAATTGATTTAATTTTAAGGTACAGCAACTGTGACAAGTTTACATTATATTAAGAATAAAGTACTTTACTGAATACCAGTAAGTTTTCATCTACCGCTTTATCTGTATAGCAAAATAGAAAATGAAATGAATTCGTTTGAATTAAATTAATATTCGCACGCCATGTTTACTATTGACGCGCCACTGAGTTATTATATTGACAGGAGAAACAACCGCGCAAACCAAATATTCCACGTTGTTTGTAAACATTTCAGTTCAAGTGGTACGAGCTACCTCTATCAATAAGCGAAGAGCAATCTCATTATTGTCAACCATTGTTACCCGTCACAAATGCCTATTATTAACCCGATGATAGTTAGGGCGAAGGAAAATGACATAAATATCGACATACGTACGAAAACCCATCATTGTGTCGGTCACTTTACATCATACCATTGAAAATTATCAGTTTAGTTTTCCAAAGACAGCATCTTGGCCTATGTAAGTAAAATTGTTATTAAGTAAGATTTATTTTACTTGTATCATGAGCGCATTTTTTAATTAAGGCAATGACTCATTACTTTAAAATGTTATCCTTCTTCTGAAAGTGTTTGTAAATTAAATATTTAATATAAAAAGCTTACTAAAATTTTATATTCGATTCATTAATAAATATTTTATTAGCATTTATATTTTGGCGGCTGCGGCGTTCTAATTGATGACCCCGTTTCCACTTAACAAACGTTCACAAAAGTATTGAATGATATGTTAAACTATTTTTTTATATAAGCTATACCGTATTTCAAAGATGATTAGTAAACCCCTCCTTTGCTATGCTTTAAATAATTGTTAAGGAACACATTGTTAACAGGAGATCTAAGATTATAAAAATTTGTAAATAATAGTTCGTGGTGCTGAACCTGTCTCTGCCACATGTAAAACTGTTGAGTGTCTTCCACAACTGACGTCAATTCACTTAGGAGGAGTCGATCATGCCCGCTTGCTACTAAAAGCTACTAAAAGCCTTCCATAAAAGCAATAATTAAATTGCCGTAACTCAATTTAGTAGGGCGATGCTGCGGAAGGTGCTTCTATATCGGAAGCTATATACTTAAAATATCCATTCTTAGGATTATTTGATAATATAATAAAATACTATACGGGGAAAAATGTTGATAAAAAAAACAAATGTTGCCAGGAACCGGTAGTAATATTTTGATACTAGTATTATATTCGAGTAAACTATACTATGTCTAATTTTTAACAGGAAAAATTATTCAGTTTTTAGGGCATTCCTTGAGTGGTGTATCTATGAGTAAACGGTGTACATATGTTTGGAAAAATTCATCTAGACTTGTTCTTCTTTAATTTTCCTTATTTCCTATAAGAATTTTTATCATTTTTAAATTTATTTTACATAATTTATTATTTCATAAATAACATACAATACAGAAGCTTAACCCTTTCAGACTTTTAAACATTTAATTTAAATTAATATGTCAAAATATATCTTTGGTTTGAAATAACTTCGCAACAAAATAATTATCAAGAACCAAGCGAGCATTCATTATGTGCACGGTGCTCGTAGAGTAACTTTCAATACCGATAAAGTTATAGCGAAATGTGACTTAAGGTTTTTGCATTGTACGTGACAGCTCATATTTAGGCACTTAGCTTTCCAAACTAATTTTTATCATCATTATCCGTTTGTAGATAATTATTATTGATATTTCCTATTTTAAGCGCCCTCTAACGAGACACTGGCGAAACTTTTTTAAGGGCCACTTTTCTGATTTTATTTGTATTTTGTATCCTGAATTTTTCTATCTATCGGTCTCCAGGTTCTAACTTATGAACCGTAATAGTTGAATAGTTAAACAGAATAATATAAATTTTCAACATGCTTTGCCTTTGTGTCCGTGTCTGTGGTACCGAGTTTAACAGTCAAAAAATAAACGACAAACCAGGTGGTTTGAAATCACTATGATTAAAATGTGAATTCTCAATTTAAGTACTACTTCAAATGACTCAAATTGAACCTAAAATGAAATATTTAGCATTTAACATGAGGAAATGACTGATTACCACATATATAGGATGTAATCCTGTAATTAAAATTTACATTAAAATGTGCACTCCTTCGATACTTGATAACATCTAAGTACAAGAAAAGTCAGAACTAAATAAATTTGTAATTTAATGTTATTGTTTCATCATTAACCAAACTAGTTTAAATAATTAACATTACTTCATATTATGCAATGTGTTTGTAGGCATCAACAATCATGATTTCGCTGAGTAAAGTGTTTAACTATGACCAAATGCTCGATATTTCCAAGGAATTTTGCAGATTAAGAGGTGAGCCGTGAGAAATACATTTAGTTTATCTAAAAACTTAGTTTTTTTTTAACACATTTCAAACTAAGTTTTTTTATCAAATTCTTTCAGAAAGATGCTATTTAGAAAATGCTGGAGCGGCATTGTATCCAGCCTCACTGCTCCAGAAAATTAATGAAGATTTAACTAATAATGTTTATATGAATCCACATTCAGATAAATATACCAAAGACTGTATTGAACAAATTAGGTGTTTGATTCTAAAACACTTTAACACTGATCCTTCTAATTACACTGTGATATTTACTTCGGGTACAACACAGTCACTAAAATTAATTCTAGAGTCATTCCAATTCATGAGTGAGGATGTGGAATTAAATCATGGGTCCTTTGTGTACTTAAGAGATAATCACACATCTGTAATTGGATTAAGAGAAATAGCCAAAGAAAAAAATGTGGATGTTGTACACATTTCACAAGAGGAGTTTTTAAAATCCTTGGAAAATTCTTTAACATCTTGGAATGCATTAAGTGACAGAAAAGGCAATTCTCTTCTTGCATACCCTGCTCAAAATAATTTCAATGGTTATAAATACCCATTGGATTGTATGGATAAAATAAGAAATGGTTGCCTTAATAGCTACTTGAAAAGACAACTGTGTGAAACTAACTGTAATTGGTATGTTCTTATTGATGCAGCTTCATATGTTTCAACTAGCAAACTAGACCTGTCTGAGTCACAACCTGATTTTGTATGTCTATCATTTTATAAGATATTTGGATATCCAACTGGACTTGGTGCCCTTATAGTTAAAAATAAAAGTATAGAAGTTTTAAGTGAGAAGAAGTACTTTGGAGGTGGAACAGTGGATATTGTTTTATCAAGTGAAGATTTTCATGTAAAGAGAGAAACTATATGTGAAAGGTAGGTTTGTTATGCCTCTACACCTATATCATATTTTCCTGGATCTTATAATGGGATGCCAGCGATGAGCCTCAGCATTGTAAAGCATCCCTGTTCCGATATAATCAAATAAGTGGTTTTATAATACTAATAAAATAATATAACTAGATTAATTCTAATTGTAGGTATGAAGATGGAACCGTGTCTTTCCTATCAATTCTTGCTCTTAAACACTGCTATGACACACTATATTCCTTAATACCTAAAGTTGTAAATAGTGATGTAATGGAGACTATTTCCCATCACACATTTTATCTAGCTCAAGATTTTTATAATCAACTGAAGATGTTAACTCATGAAAATGGAATTAAAGCTGCTCATTTGTATATGGATTCAGATTTTGCAGATATTTCCAAGCAAGGATCCATAGTTGCATTCAATTTAAAGAGAAAGAATGGATCATTTGTTGGATATGCTGAGGTTTGTAACCCTTCTTATTTCTATTACATTAAGATGGTTTTTTTTGGATAAAGCAAGGGGTCAGAATTAGTATGTTACATAGAGTCAGTTACTGATTATAATTGAAACACACAAAAAACAGTGTAGTAAATAATGTATCAAACTTATAGTTCCAGTTAAGTAGTTTTAATCAAACATTTTGTATATAGTTTCAGCACATGGCCGATTTGTTCAACATAAGTGTCAGAACAGGTTGCTTTTGCAATTCAGGCACTTGTCAAAGACATTTAAATCTTAGCAATAAAAGTATGAAGGCTATGTATAATGCTGGGCATAAATGTGGTGATGATATTGATTTACTTAAAGGCAAACCTACTGGAGCAATAAGAGTGTCATTTGGATATTATAACACATATAGAGATGTGGATAAATTGATTTACATGATATGTAAATGTTTTGTTAAAATGCAAATTGAAAAGCCTCAAAGAACTTTAAATATTTATAGTAAATGTCAATTACCAAAAAATGAAAAGCAGTTCCTTGAAAATAGCTGCAAGTTGAAAAAAGAATCTTATGTGAATAATTCCATTACATATACAGGAGAATCATCAGATATTACGTTAATTGAAATTGTGATTTTTCCTATAAAATCTTGTGGTGCATTTAAAATTAAGGGACACTGGAATATTGGACCCAAAGGATTTCAATTCGATAGAGAATGGATGATTGTAAAAGATAATGGTGTTTGCCTAACACAGAAGCAATGCCCACAAATGTGTACAATTTGCCCTGAAATCAACTTGGAAAGTCAATGCATGCTGTTACATTGTCAAGGTAGGTTGGATTAGAAATAATTATATTAGTACAAATAAACCAAAATAATTGTTTTAACTACCTTCAACAAACTAGTATTACAAAAAAAACATAAATACTTCAATTGAAGTGGTGCACTTAGATCAATAAATTATTATGATGAGTATATATGTAGAATAATTATTTAATTTCAGGAATGCCTTCAATATCCATCCCATTAGACAATAACAGAAATAAAAAATACAAGGAGTCATCACTTTGTCATAGTAAAGTTTGTACTGATATTATTAAGGGCTCAGATTGTGGTAATGCTGTGGCAGACTGGATTTCTAATGCTCTAGGGATATCATTCTTGAGATTAATAAGACAATCAAGTGAAGACACTCGATCACAAAAGAAAAAAAATGATGGGAGTAATAAACTATTATCATTGAGTAACCAAGCTCAATTTCTACTTGTGAATAAAGCTACAGTAAAATGGTTGAGAAATAAAATAGATGATCCCTTATTCACAGACGACTTAGATGCGTTAACCGATCGCTTTAGAGGTAACTTGATAGTAAATATGGCACAAGAGCTGGCAGAAAAAGAATGGCAAAAAGTCATTATAGGAGATCACTTATTCAATGTAAGTAAAGATATAGCCCAAGGCACTTAGCATATGTCAACTTGCAACAAAAATGTGTTGTGTAGCAGATATTTTTTTGTCATACAGATATTATGAACACTTAGCAGGATTTTATGTTAAATATAAAATACTGCCTACTATTTGTGTATACTTTTGTGTTTACTATACATGTCATGTAATTTAAATGTTTTCTTAAACTTATTAATATTACAGATTGATGGTCAGTGTCCACGCTGTCAGATGGTTTGCATTGATCAAAAAACAGGACAAAAGACCATTGAGCCCCTCAGAACAATATCTGAACAATTTGCTGGAAAACTTCGTTTCGGGATTTATTTGAGCTATGCTGGCCCAGTTAATAGTTCAAAATCTTCAACTTTGGAACAATATGCACAAGTAGTACCAATATGCAATGTTGGTGACAATACTAGTTGATATGATACTGTTCATATTGTAAATTATTTTGCAGGTATAATACATTATTTGTAATATTTGTTTTCCAAACATAACAATTATTATGGCTTTTTAAGGTTCTGATTAATAATTAAATTTTTCCCAGAAATTGCTGGCAACTAGTTAGGAAATTTTAGGTTAATTTTAGCTTTAGATTTGTTTTTTTATTGCCTATGAATTTAATTTTGTAAAGATATTACTAAGTGTGATAGTGAAATTTATATTATTTAAGAAATAATTTGCATAATACAACATCAGGTAAAATTTTTACTGCTTTCCAGTATATAAATATTGCTGAAACGAAAGCATCTACCTCTACATATCTCTATAGAATTATTTTGAAGTCTTCCATAGCATAATAAATTATAAGAAATATCTTTATTTGATAATATATGCTAAGTTATGAGAATGTAGATTTTATAGAAATGACTATAACTAAAAATAAATCCCTCTATTACTCCAATTAATTAGCAATATTGCTCATAAAAACCCTCAAACACTTGGAGTCCAGCAAGTTTGGTTATTCAACAACTGTTACTGTTGTTTTATATACTAATTTACATTTCATAAACTTGTTTGGTGGAGGTCAATAGTGTATAAGAAGTGACAGTATAGTTTGCAGTGTTCTTGCCCAAGCTAAGCTATCTAGGCCCCTCAGGCCAACAGTGAGACTTCTTTCAAAAAGAAAAAAATGCAGTTTTCACTCAATGATTGATATTCATAGAAGCAATTTCCTGCTTGTCGGAGCCTAACTTGCTTCAAGTGTTTTAGGGTTTGTTTCGAGAAATATTGCTAATAAAATGCTCTCATAGAATTGTATACTGTGTATGGTCTTCTGCAATGAAACACCTGATTTCTATTAACAATATAAATCCCTTATAAATATATACCTAAAAAATACATTTAGAAAAGGTTAATTAAACTTAAATATATGGACAATTTTTTAAAAAATAATTAAAATCATATACAGCACTTTTGTCATTGTTATAATTTTTTATATATATATATTTACAATATTATAAGCATAATAAATAATATTTTTACCATTTTTTTTATTTTTGTCCTACATAATATAGATAGTTGAATTCCTCAAAATAATTTATTGAATGACACAATTGATTGGTTGTTGTCCTTTAATCTCCTTAAGCTCTAACCCTTGTGAAACATCACTAACAACATTTACAACTTCTTCGTAATCTGGCAGAGCCATAGTTTGGAGTTTGGAATACACCAATTTATCATTGATCACTACTTCAAATGATCCTAAAAAATGTACTTCAGATTAATTGGTTTTAAATTTTAATTGTTGATTTTTATTCCAATAAAAAATTGTAGACAATTGTTTTGGGCGAGGCTTAGAAAAAGGTCAATGGAAGTTTACAGGAGTAAAAGTTTGTATCCACAAACTGTAATTATAATTATATATAAGATATTAAGTATTTTAACCTTGTCGACCCTTTTTACAGTAAACATTAGCATTTGGAGTTTTCTTATTAATCATTTTTGCTAATGCCAAACAATGCCCTCCATAGTCACAGGCTCCACTGAAACATTTCGGCGTAAGTTATTACCACCACTATTTTTATAGCTTATAAAAGCGTAATATAATAGCCCCGCAAAACATACCAATATTCCACTTCTATTTTAGGAATGATATTATTATTTAATTCTGTTTGTCTTTCCATCTCCTGACAAAAATAAAAACTGCATAATATATACGTGTTGTTTGTTTTATTATATTTTTTTTTGTTTCCCTAAAATTTAACGAATCTAGTACATAATTAAAATTAAATACCTATACAACTTCAAAATCAGTCCTGTGCATAATCTTTAGTCTTTGGAGGACTGGGCCGAGAGTCGGGACAGACGACAGTCGTGTCACTCGTGAGTCGACAGACGACAGTGTTGCTAGTAGTCCATGACCCATGGTCAAAAGTTCAATATTCACGAAAAATATAAAATTTTACAAAAGTATGAGTGTGTCTGTTTTTCTGGATTACCTCCCAAAGTGTTAAACCGACTTAATAGTTTTAACTTCGGACAATTGAAAAATTTCCAAAGTATATAATTTAAAAAAAATATGTCATTTGAAACAAATATCATCATCGTTACGATATTAATTAAAGCTGTTGCCTGGCTGTGATAGCCAACAGCACCGACAAAACGATTCATTTCGAAACTATTATGAAAAATGGAGCTGTCACATATGTGGACTGTGGTATACTACTAAAGTAATAGTTAATCTGTATTCAAGATTATTTCGAAAAAAACTAAGTACTAACGCCTAAATAGGATCAATAGAATAAATAAGTATTTTTAGTCTGACTTTTTTAGTGAAATTTATTAACAACCGATAGTTAATCCAGCTTCAGTCCAAGTTACATTTACCTTATGAAAAAGACAATATGGACTACGACTACCTTATAAAACTATTATGTGTTGGCGATTCAGGAGTAGGTAAAACGAGCTTTCTTTACAAATACACCGATGGTGTTTTTCATACTCAGTTCATATCTACAGTGGGAATAGACTTTAGAGAAAAGACTGTGGTACGTACATCTATAAACTATATTTACCATCAATATTATTGATATTCACGAGTCAATAATTTCCGGATAGCACTAAAAACTATGATAATAATCTTATTTCATTTAATTGTTTCCACCACATCGATGTAAGTATTTAACTTGTATCTTTGAGTCTAATAAATATAAGAGCTTGACTTATCATTTCAGATTTATCAACAGAATGGTAGACAGCACCGTATACATCTTCAACTTTGGGATACAGCTGGACAGGAGAGGTAAAATAAATGTCACTTAAAAATATAACATATTGTGACTTTAAAATTCTTAAACAAATATTCACAATAACGCTATTGGATAAATCAATTAAAATCAACAATTTTAATAGTTACATATAAATATTTTTGTCCTGCTAGCTACATTGTTCTTTTATAATTACAGGTTTCGTAGTTTGACAACAGCATTCTATAGAGATGCTATGGGTTTCCTTTTGTTGTTTGATTTGACTAATGAGGCATCATTCCTTGAGGTGAGAAACTGGATTGAACAACTAAAGGTAATTTATATATCTATACTTTACTAATATTAGAAAGGTGAAGAATTTATGAGTTGAAAATACATATTACCGAAAACCACTTTGTGTTAAAAAGTCCATTTATCAAGGATGATAAAAGATCATGCTCATTTGTTATTTGAATAGTCATAATTAATATTAAAATGAGTGAAACCCAGCAACAGAATATTTGACTGTTGGACAATGAACATTTTCAATATCCACAGGTCTCTTAATCAAAAGTTGTAAATATAACAGTTGGAACAAAAGCAAGGACCCTATTTGGTACAGCTACAACTTATTTTCTAAATTGGAAAACTAGAAATTGGTTTTTGTATAATTATGTTTATTTGTGTTATGACATTTTGTTGTATTAGAATTTGAAGATAATATCTTTTAAATAGTGACTGCTAGAGTTGATGCAAATTTGAGCCTTATTTATGACATTATCCATAACTTGCCACAATACTTCCTGTGATATTTACTGTATGTATTCAAGGATGTTGTTTTCTTTTAAGGCTGCAAGAGTTTAATTTTGTAAAGAAGTTGTAGTTGAGCCAAGCTGAGCCTTGCTTATTGCCACCTGTAATAATTTTTAGTGCATTTAAGCTGACTGAACAGAATAAATTTTAATAAATGATTATAATAATTTTTGCTACCAGTATTACTACTTTTAAGTAAAATTACTTGTTTTTGAAATAAATTGCAATAAAGGAAATGCCTATTTTTATGGAAGGAATAGTTGTTAATTATAGAGTTGTAACTTAATTATATAAATGATAAATAAAGCAATGTGCAAGTATATCAAACTCTCGTGTCACGGTGTTTGCGGTTAAACTCCTCCGAAACGGCTTTCCCGATTGTCATGAAATTTTGTGTTCATATTGGGTAGGTCTGAGAATCTGAGAACATCTATTTTCAATCCCTCTAATTGTTAAGGGTTTCTTTTGGTTAATTCAGCCCTGGACAAAATTTCTTATTTTTTATTTTTATATAATACAGCATACAAAAATACAAACAACCCTAAATTTTTACCCCTCTACAATCAACCCCTATTTTTTATTTATTAATTGAAAATTGAAATCACATATTTGGCAAAACAACATTTTCCAGGTCAGGTAGTCTTTAATATGTGTCATCTAAATATGAATAGTATGATTTTATCATATCAAAAGATAAGCCTTATTAAATTATTGATCATTGTCATATTATTATAGTTAATACATCTTGTTATGTATGGCTGATACACAAATATATTTTATGGTGTTGGGAAACCAATTTCGTGCTTTAGAATGCTTATCAGTTTTACATTTAAAAATCATATATACATATATTTATAATCTCAGATAATTTCAGTTAATAATTTTTGAATACTTTCAGACACACAGCCTAAGCGATGATCCAGATATTGTACTATGTGGTCACAAATGTGATCTTCAAGAAAAGAGGTTAGTTAACCCAAATAGAGCAAGAGAATTCGCTAAAAACTACAACCTTCCATATCTGGAGACAAGTGCCAAAACAGGCCAGAATATTGATCGGGCTATTGAAATTCTACTGGATAAAGTCATGTTCAGGTAATTCTATATATATATTCTAGCTTGTAATAATAAAACCATAAGTTGTTCGACAAACACAAATAATCTTTCTTAAACTCTTACACATAGAATTTAAATTCTTAATTTTTTTTTTGTTGACAAGTCGATGTTCCGAGTTATATGCCTATCATATGTCGTCAATTTTAAAATATTCTTTTTTTTTGTTACTTCATTAAACTTGTGTTCTTTGAGTATGTAGGTAGACAAACCTTAAACTTTACATAACAAGAGTTATTGTTGTCCAGCCAGGACTTAAAATTACGACCTCAGGATAAAATTTACCCTTAATTACATTGTATAGAACTGGCTTATTATATATAATTTGGTAATAAAGATTTGCTTGTTAAAAGACATAAGTCTTAAATTATTACCATATTATTGTAAAACAGACCTGCTTAATCTATAATCTATAATGTAATGATAAAAATCGAAATATTATTAAAGGATGGAAACTTCAGTTGAGTATGCAATGCTGTGTGCAACGGGACGGCGTCGTCAATCTTTACAGAAGCTTCAAGCTAAACAGGACAGAAAGTTTTGCTCCTGTTAGAGTGAGACAATAGCCTAACAGTGTTATTTTATATTGCGATATTTATTTACATTTGTTATGATTTTGTTTGTATTGATGAAATGCAAAAACTACTGGACCATATATTCCAGTTGATAACTATGTGTTTGAAAATATAAATTTGAATTTATTTATCTTACTGATATATCTTTGTTCTGTAGAATTACATTGGTGAAAAAAGTATTAAGGAAATTGTATTATTATAAAAGCTGACAAAACTGGCTGATCCTGTGATCCATATATAATTCAAATGTATACAGAACTTTTACAAATTTAATATAATCTCCTATTACAAGCTAAGTGAATTCAGTCTTATCAGATAGTCTTTATGATCACTGTTGATGTACTGTCTTAAGAAATTTTAGATTGTCTTGGCGTTGGAAATTTCTCATGAGCAGATAAAAAAAGATATGTTTATTTACTCACAAGCTCAATATATTGGTTCGACACTGTTGTATTATAATGTAAGGGGTATTTAAAATATTTCGCGTCGTTTCATAACGTCCATTATCTAGTCGCTCAAACATCAATTTTGTCACAGTTCTGTTTTATATAATTTCAATCTGATAACTCTGTTTTCACTGTAGAATGTTTAAAACTTACATACTTCTTAAGTAAATGTTAAGTGTTAATAGACTGATTTTATTTATATAGAAACGTTTTCTGAAATTTTGCGGTCTATATTTATTTGTAGAATTTAGCCATATTTAAAGGTAAACTTTGTCTATTTAGCGACGTCTTATTAAAAGACAAATCATCTAGTGTTTTTTATATATTCTTTTATTAGAATTTAGATGCAAGGGTAAAGACGGTTACAAGGGAACTCGAGGCTAACTCCATCTGTCAGATTATTATTAATTTTTGACAGGTGGTTCATTCGCAATTAAAGTTGTCTATGAATTAAGTACACCAATTTAATAATGTATAATATGCTCTTTGTTCAAAAAAGTTCTTTATCTCTTTCTTTCGAATTGTGTTCACGCTGTGAACAGTGTCAGTAGATGTGTTTAGATTTTGTATGTATAAGGAAGAAATAACTTAGAATTGCAATTTTATTTCTATATACATTATGTCCTACCAGTAAACACATTGGGGTCTGTCCTTTGCCGAAGAGATATAGATTAGATTTAAAATTTATTATATTACTAAATATTATAAAGGATATTTATAGATTTTAAATATTGTTATTATGTACTTATTTTAAAATGATGTTGCTTCTATATTTAAGGTTAACGCTTACAGCCAAATATATGTGTGAATGTGATAATCCTCCAATGAATAAACATCTCTGAAATGGAAAAACAGTTATCGCGAGAACATTTATGTTTAATGTGCCATATTGCTTTAGAGTATGATAAAATTATCAAAACTGCTTTCTTTGCTCATTCGCATTATTTCTTAAGCATTTGGTCACCAAGATTGTTCCAGCTGGTTAAGATTAGAGGAAAATACTAATTAATTATTACTTTATTCCGAATCCTAAACCGAATTTAATCTTTGTAGTTCAGATCTATTAAGATAACGTCTATTTTATCTGGTAGTGATGTATTCCCATATCAAAAAAGGCTGAAGAAGATATCGAGATTGGCAAATAAATTATATATAAAATATTTTATCTTTTGTGTATAAGAAATTACATTTTTTGTTTATTTATTCTAAATTTACCGACGCTAAAATGTAAATTGAGGAAGTAACAAAGAGACCAAATCTATTATGTACCAAAGATTAAATATATTGTATATTGTGACAAAATATATTCGATAAGTTTTTTAATTAGTTAGGTTTTTTTAAATTAGGTTTGTTACTTTAGTATGCTGTTTGTTTTATTTGTAATACACGGTGATTGTTTTACAAGCACAAATATATTTATGCAAGTTTGTACCGTCTGTGAGATTGACATAATATTGTTACCTTTTGCTGTTAACTTCAATTTATAATCCATATCAAATTGTTTGATGATAGTAGTTGAGACTAGCCAAAGATTAAATGCATTTATTAAATAATTATTAGATCTTAAGTGAAACATATTATAATTGAACATTCCTGACCAAGCTGCCATTTTGTAAGTGTCAATTTATTTATAAAACGTCTATTCAGTATTTTAAATGTATTTTGAAAATGAATTTTATGATATTCAATTGTGTTTTATTTACTTCCTCATACTGATATTTATTCATTCAAACAAAAACATGTTCAGTAAGTTGTGCTTAAATTTACTTTTGACTTGAGGAATATTATTTTTATAAGATAATCATCGCAGGCAAAAATGATCAATATCCAGTTCAGCATATTGCTTTGATAGATACTTGGAAGAAAGTGTAACGGCTGGAGCAACGACAGAAACGTAAAACCGAAACATCGCGCGTGATTAGTGCATCTAAGCGGATGATTGCTTCTTTTTATAAGTTACTAGCTCATCCGGCAAACGTTGTTTTGCCATACATGTGATTTCAATTTTCGTAGAAGTTCGTAGAAGGGTGAAAATTTAGGATTGTATGTATTTTTCTATGTTGTATCATAAAAAAAATAGAAACTAAAAAATGTCTAAAAATTCCAGAAACTTTAAGTGCCCCATGTATGCGTGGATTTTTGATTATGGAACACAGGCCTTACCTGATTGTATGGGTTTCTGATCTCTGTACCATATAAGCGTAAAAAAGCAGAGAAATACATATATAGATTCGCAGGGTTTCATTAGCTATTTTAATAGGACTCTTATAAGATTACTAATCCAAAGTTACAAAATAATCACAGAAAACCTAAAATTAAACCTTAACGAAAAAAGACGTTGACATTATATCGATCAGCAGTGGTACGTACAGAAAGTAAACAACTTAAAATATATTTTATTTCAGTTTAATTTGACACTTTCCTCGTCATATATAACATCAGTTTTTATAAAGTAAACACCTTTAAATATATTTGACGCTCTGATTCAAATTATTTTGTCGTACATTTACATTTACCCGAATAAATTAATAGACTTATAGTTGTCATATTATGCGCTTACACATTTCTTGAAATGAAATCAATTAGGCGTCGTTCTCGTCAAAATGAGATTTATTTCAGGGGAACTGTATATTTTTGTTTATGTTAAAAGTTATCTTACTTTTCGTAATTTAAGTACCTCCATTTATAGTATTAGGAGATCCGTTGTAATAAGTTACTACATTTTAGACTTTTTGATGTGATTTCTAAAATTGCGTTTACCATATTATAATATAAAATATTGTATAGCAATAATGTTTATAATAGAGTATACTACGTTAGCATATCAAATTGTTGGTATAACATTTTAGTTTTATCTGTATTTAATTCTTGAATGATCCAAGTATAAACTACGTGTTTGGAATAATAAAATACTGGCCGCTGGAAATCCTATATGATACGAGGGGTGAACTTACTGCAATCACATATTAGGCCCCCATGCACGTGATGTATGTTTGCAGTAATTGTACGAATGGTTTGAAAATAATCCTTATCGCGTAAGCTTAAAACGGTAAATACAATAACACTTTTAGACAAGCTTCTAGAGAGAACAATGCATTTTTAAATGAACTCTGTTGCAAGGTCACTGTGTACAAATTGGTCCGGACGTTAAGGGCGCCAGCCCTAAAGCGCAGTCGCGGAAGCTGTCCGTACGTCACGCCGCTAGCGTTAATATGACCCCTACTCGGTGTTCCCTTCAAAATTTACTCATCCTTTTATTACACCGACACATTCTATAAATAGCCTATTACTTTCTTGTATTTCGATAAAAATACCAAGCGTGTTAGATGTCTTTGATATACGGCTTGTGTTTCAAGTTTTCTGTGAATATTTTCAGACGAACGTTTGTGGAACATGTGGTAATGCCGGTATCCGGAGCTAGCTTCAGTTTGCTAGTCGGTTTGTTTATGTATTGAAAGACAACAGTGTAGCCGGCTTCGAGTGAGACTGGCTCGCGTTTCGTAATTTAGAACAGTGATGTAGTTCTTGATTGTATTCGCACGGATAAAATTAATTCAGTGTAAGACGTCCGATACAGTGTAATTCGGTGCCTACATCAAATACTAACAGGAATCAGCATAAAAGGTACATTTATTCTTCTATATAACGTAACAATGTATGTGTATTGATGAAAAATTCGCGTATACGAGATATTAAACGTAAATAAATATGTTTGTGTGTTCTTACATATTTTTAATTAGGGTTTACCTTTACCCAGACCATATTTTGTTATGTTGATAACAAGATACAACGTGTAATATATGAATAAATATACTATGTATTAATGTACGGAATATGATACTTACGGTTTAATTTATAGTTCTGAGAGCTAATTAGTCATAGACCGTGCCCATATCCATTTACATCTCAGTAATAAGATCAATTATTCTGTCTGCAACCACGCGCGGTTTGTAACCAAATTTTCTTACGAGCGGTGTTCGTAAAGATGCAATATTCGTGCTCTTATCCATCCATATACATATTGTAAACAATCAATCAATAATAAATAAAATTAGAAATAAAAAATCAACATTATTACATTATATTACATAGCAAAATCAGCTTATTAACTTTAAGGCGGATTAAACTATCGCTGGTAAGAATAAGATAAAACAATTTCAGCCTCTATTACTTTAAATTACCTTTAATTAATTGTAATTATCGCACGCCTTGTTATTTCGTTATCTGGGATCCCTTGTTCTCGAGTAGGTACTAGTGCCTTGTGTTAACCATTCATTTAGCTCTAGTTACAATACACCACTGTTCGTTAGTCATTTCGTTGACCTGATGCGATATTATGAAGTGTGAGACTTTAGTTATTCCTTGGTAAAGTACTGAACATATTGACTATTGTATATTAATTTATGATTGCCATATTTTTTATTTTTTATTTGAAATTCAGCCCACAGTTTATACCGCGTGGATTTCGGTAGCCTATCAATCATTATGTTTTGAACAACAACTTAGTTATTGTGGAAACTGTGGTAGAAAATATGCTACAGTGCATTTGGAATTATTATAGAGGTACAATTCTCGACGTATATCTGCTGGTCTACGCGGCTTACGCGAATAAAGCTTCCGGAGATTTTTGCAAACTCTTCAATACTATATTATAATGATTATATTATATATTTATTATTATTTTATATATTTATTATTTTATTCAGTATATTTGTACACAATTAAATAGTTTCTTTTCAATTGAAGTGAAAACCATATAAAAGTGCCTTGATAGTTTTTTGGTTTATCGCCTTCGTATAGACAGACCCAGCCGAAGCTTCTTTCTATGATAACCGTTATAACAATGACTGTTAGTCACCGAAATATTTTTCATTTAAATATTTTAGTTTTTTTTATTTGGAATCTTTATGTAAAGTAATTCAACAATAAAATAAGGCATATTTGTTGAATATTACAAATAAGGATTCCCGAGGTAAGTGCATTCTACCTACATGTTAAAGCAATATTGGGGTATTACCTTAAAAGCAGTACAATTGCTTTATAGAAACTAAAGATTTACTTTTCTTGTCATATAAATTAATCTGTATAAGGAATAACTTTTTATTCCCTTTTCTCTGTGAGAAGCTGAGCTAATTCTGAGCTAAACAGAAGCAGATTTAATCTCTCAAAGGATAAAAAATATAATTTTTATTGTTGGAAAAGCGCTTATATAGAAACCACTATACCCAATACCGAAAATACCTGTTTTAGCTTCGGCGCGTTTTATTTGAAACTCTCAAAAATAGCGCATACTTCATTCGCGAAATTACATAAACAATTTACAGTAGAAAACAGGCGAAGGTTAGACGAAACTAGAAATTCAAAGCATTTATCTATCACGGGATAATCGTATAGAGATTCATAGATTCATTTCAAATTGAAATTTACGAAGATATCACGATAAGTAGGGTCCCGTGGAATGGCTTTACGATCTGGCAAAGACGTTCCTAACTGCTCTCTTATCTATTGCTGACCCAACCCTTTTCACTGTCTGAACATTCGGTATAGTGGTTCGAAGCTATAGCTGTACACTTCAATATATCATTTTGTTATATGACCACTATAAGGTATTGTAATCTAAGTGTAGTATGGACATAACATGAGAGAGATGGACAGACTTTTGTGATACCTTTTCACCAAACGTACTGCTCTTATACTTGTAGACTAAGGTATCGTCAGTCTTCATGCCAGAGTAGCAGTAATTGCGTGAATGAGAACTTTCGAATAGTTTTTGAATGGATCAGCTTCTGTTACGGTATATATTAAACGCTCAAATTGCACTTTCAGTTCAATGACCATATATAAGTATAAGTCATAAAGATATCCAGATCTCACAACGGAATTACAGCATCTGTTCGTAATTATGATTGCAATTACAAGCAACGAGACTGTTCGCCGCATATAGCTTGATTACCACAAGATTCTTGTGAATACTGATACTAGGTACAGAGTAATTGGCTTATTACAAGAAAATTGAGAGGATGTCATACCGACTTTATTCATTTTCGAAAAAATGTCTCCCAAGCCCGTATTAATGAAAGTTTTATCATCTCATTAATGTAAAAAGAATTTACTAAATGAATAAAATATAATTACTTCCACCAATTAACCTTGCGAAAACCTGTAAAAAAAAATGTACAAAAATTATAACTGAAATATTTCACCAATTCAACGACCGTATTGAAAATAATTTTTCATGAAGAACATCTTGTGCAACAGTTATCTCACTATTGATGACTCCTTTGTCTATAATTATTTTTTGCTTAAATATAAAGTAAACGCACGGATGTTTACTCACTAGCAACTAATCGAGATTGACCTAATTTACAGTTCCATATGGAATACGCCACACGCAGTCTTTGTACATATTATACATATATTTTATGACGATACCCGATTACGTTCGGGAGGAAACGTAGATAAATAAATCTTAGTGACGACAGGAAACAACTTCTATATGTTTTATTATTCAAATAAGTAAAATTACCCTTTCATTTGAACATAGTCCACTTAAATCATTCAGACAACACAGGCCGAGAACCAATCAGAAGACTTTCTATTGCAAAACTGTAATAAATGAGTATGCAAAATTCTTAGTTTATAATTAAATAATAAGTCTTAGTTTCAGGTGAACTGTTACGTTGCGGAATTAAATTTATCACGTAAAAACAGGTATTTTAAATAACAAAAACACTGGATAAACTCCCTCAGATCCCTCGCAGGGTCATTAGGCAAGTTGGAAGCAATAAAATTCCTAGAGCAACCCCAGTGGCCATTGCGAAAACTACGGAAAATGTGCTCATTGTCCTAGAAAAACGGCTGGAATCAAACTCTTGAGATTTTGTTTAGGTGTCCCAGGTGACCGGACGAATTTTGTTTAATTTTTAACGAGTAGTCTTTATTGCAATGTCCAGTATCATAAATTACTAGTGACAGATAAAACTATGCTTTTCACGGATTACAAGATTAAGTAAAAACAAGTTGGATGAGGTTTTATTACAGTGAAAATGAAAAATCTCCAAATAACTAAGCTTTCCTTTAGAGTTATAGGTAAGTATGTATAGCACTAGTAGTCTTATATTGGGAAGACAATTTAGTTACAATAGTGTAATCAGAGATCTGTTATGAATAGGGATGTATTATGTTGTGATTGTGTTAATAACAGCTGCCATATTGTATTTTGCAGTAATCCTTTCCTCAATTTTGTATGAATAGAAAGCAAATGTTAATTATTATCTTTAGCCAATTATTGTCAGGTTGTGCCAAAGGGACTCGGCCCTTTGATGGATTCACAGTGATTTCTGATTGAATAATAGGTCCTTCCTTTGTCTTGTATTTATATTGATCACGAATTGCCCTCCGTTTAATTTATCGCGCTATGCAATAAATTATTTGTTAGTGGGTGTTCTTAGTATAAAAATTCATAACATCTTACTCCCTCTTTTCTCTCGCTTTTCAATTCAAAATAATAGTTCAAATTCCAATGTATTAATATATAAATGTTTTACATAAAAATACATAACATTACGGTCAAGATAAAAATATAGTAAATAAAAGAAAAAATTTCTTCAAATCTTTTTTACGTACTATTAATGGACCTAAATATACCACAACTAATATTTTGATAAACGACTTTTTCGCGCAAATTTGAATACTTTGGAAAATAAATATAGAGTCACGACAACTTCAAATGTTTGTTACCTAGAGAAACCACAGTGAATAGCTACTTTTTATATCTTTTGAAATAGCTGAAATCGTCATTAGGTCATCTCAATAACCAGAGTTGTAAAACGTACGAATGCTGAGCTAATTTTAACCTTCGATTAACGTAATGCACCGTGACTCATCTCGGGATCTTCGTACCGACATTTTGACGCAAGCCGACTTAAATAAACCTATCAATCACTGGACGCTATTCAGTCCATTACACAAATAAATTAGTTTCGTAGTACAATCTAAAATAATCAATAATTAAAATACGAAAATGTAGCGTAAACTAATTTCTTACCGCTTCTGTGGATTAGTTAAATTAATATCCTGAACATTTTGGGTTAACTTTCCAGCTACATAATAATTGTGTTCATTTGCACAGTGGGCGAGTACCTGCTTCTTAACAATATGGTGCGAGAATGATATTGCAGGTTAAATTTGAATAAAAGGAGGAATGTAGTTTTTTAACCAATGTTTTACCTTTTCGTATATGATAAAGTAGATATTAGTAATAGATCTAATAATTTAGTATCCTAGATGAAAGTTGAAAATGATAATGGGCCACCCAAAATTTGAACAAGTTACACTTATCTAGCTCACGCTTGGTTACATGACCGTTTTTGTTCAAATTCGCATAGCTTATGCGGGAAGCGTATGTTGCAGAATATTTGTATCCAAGGCCCCGCTATTAACACTAAAATTTTCAAATGTATACGTAAAGTTATAATGGCAAACAGCAACTTATTAGGTATATCTTCATCATCATCTACTCCAATCTTGATTATGATGACCGAGTCAAATTTCATTTTGACCCATTCAAGTAGACAACAATGCTGTCGAATGTCGATTCTTATGTAAAACTGTGTACGTACATTTTACGCATCAAAATGGACACCACGCTGTCTTATTTCAAATTAAATTTTATCAGACTTTATAATTCCATATCATAGAATTTTATCGAACGTAGAGTAAAATTCAAGATTCGTTTGCACTACCGCTCGCCATTGTAGCAAAACTAAAACAAAAACAAAAAAGCATAGCTGCATGTTGATCAAAGAGTGATATACGCCTAGAAAAATGAACTATTCGTGATCTGTGGAAAAAATATTGCATGTTGTGGCAAAACCCTGTTGATTTATATTGATATCTTGTTGGTGCTCACCTTTTCGGTTACGTACAATGGTTTTATTACGCACACTCTTTGAGAAATTTAATAATTCAGTCAGTTTCATAGTACTTGTATCATACTCAAAAATTTAAATTTTGTAAATACCTAAATATATATTAAATCGTAGATATATCTAAGTTATTTTTATTCCTTAATTTAAATTCTAGTAACTCTTGTAGGCTGAAGGAAAGAAATGAGGTGATCGACCTTTGATCTTACCCTGTTTCCTGACGCCTAGATCTCTATAATATTATGCTCGAACCCTTTTCAGGGCCATATCAGAGAGTGTCACCCCTTTAAGGCTGGTACTGATTCAAATGCCATTCAGTGCTTCCGTTCTTTGTGCCTTATTTACATACAATGTGATGCTCGTATGAAATGATGAGTATGAATATATATTAGAATTTGGGAAACATAAATATTAATATAACTAAACTTTCTTTTTCACTATCATTCTAATTCACACATATCAAGAAATGAAACACTTGATGTATCTATAAATCTTTAAAAAAATGTTTATTAACATGAAATAAATAAAAATGAAATATATAATAATAAAAATAAAATTATCAAATTACTACATAATATTATAAGATGTAATTAATACTGTTTCTATTATTTCTACTCACACCTATGGCTAAATAAATCATTCTACATAATTATGCCATTTTGACTAAAGATATCGCTTGTTTCTTTTTATAATCCAAATTTCATAGAAAGATTCCGATGCATTGATTAAATACACAATCAAAATAATTAGTGTATAATTAAATTTTTACTTGAAAATTCTACTATCTTAAACAAATTATCTGAAATTAAAAATATCTACTTAATATTGTTGGAGCTCGATTGAGTTAAATCCTTGTATTTTATTGATACGGATAAATTAATCAATGAACAGGTGCAAACCTGAGATCCTAGAGCCGTCAATTCATCCCTTTGATAAAAGCAATAAATCGGCAGAGGCAGAGTTTTATTTTCTATTGAATGGGTAGTCTTTTTAAATTCTGCATCAGGATATTTTATCGCTTCACTGTATTATTAAGACTATACAACACACTAGTTTGTTTTAATTATTTTACATATTTTACATATATGAAGAATATTCTGACTAAATTTAGTTCTACGACGTAAATACCTCTTGAAAACCCTCGGCTCGGAAGTAATTTAGTTTGTTAATGAGCAATATTTGTTAATGAGGAGAATTCTTTGGAAAACTCGTTGACCCCATACTACGTATAAGTCCCGTTCCTCTATCACTTGAAGCAAATAATCCGAAAACACTTTAAATAGAAGTCCATTACCCTTATTCCACGAGAAAACGGAGACTTCCATTCGTCATATAAGCATTCACGACTACTATACATTTGGCGCAATGGTGACCATTTATACGTTCAACGGTACGGTCAACATGTGTGTGATGAAGATATATATTATAAATAGTCATATACATAGTTTAATTGTATATATATATATATATCGACTCATCCGTAGAACAGAGTCCCATTGAGGATTGGTAGTTTAAGTAGAGGCAAAAGAAGTTTTGACTTGTATTATGTGATTAATTCTTAAACAGTGAACTTGACATTTATTTTTTGGTATGTTGTGACAAACTCCAGCTAGTTAAATGCTATGTAGTGTATATTTTTATCCCTTATTTAGAATAGTGGTTTAAAGAATAGTTTTAGGCGGAAGAGCGGGGGTTAGTAAATTGGACGTTTTATGGGGAAGAGCGGGGCCCGTGTGAAATTGGGTTGTTTTATGGAGACTCTAATTAAGGAGGTTTATATTAAAATTTTTAAACATAATCTCTCATAGATATTATCTCTATATTTAGAAAAATTATTAGTAAAATAATTTAATCGTTTAAAAAATCTCGAATTATATATCAAACTAGTAGACATTATCACTTTAAACGGCATCACATACAGTTAGGTAGGTGGGTACTTAGAATTAGCAAAGTCTAAAACTACAGACCTAAGAAACCAAATACCCAAGTATCACCAGTACTAGTAGAGGCAGACAGTTTCGAAGAAGGGAAGACGAAATTAAGCTTGTAGTGGAAAACATGGACAGGGAAGTTCATAATAGATTAGGTTGGAAAAGAATGGAGGAGGCCTTTGCCAAACTGGGGCAAACATCGAAATTGTCGGTTCGAAGACTTGCCAGGGCCTTAGATTAAGATTAGCATAAGACGAAATGTAAAAATTATGTCTGAATAAAGGCTTTTATAATAATTATTATTATAAAACTACAGACAGGTAAAGACCTTTGTACCTATAGGAACATTAGAGGAGATGCGTATGGAGAAATTTAAACTTTGCATTAGGTATAAAATCAAAAATATGTATACACAAACATACATAATACTTATAAAACTTTATATAATTATACTTAAAACTATTTTGGTGGCGTAAAATAAAACTTAGATTTAATATCTATGACAGAATGGACACTGTCCCCATCATTTTGGGTGGGTGGGTCCTTTCTGTAAGAAGCGGTGTGTTATGCATATGTTGAACTTTTTCTGTGTAAACGTACATTGAAAATAAAAAGCGGTTACGAGTTTGGCCAGCACAATTGTCTGACCAAAAGCGAAACTCTTTGACCCCTCGATCAACATTAGTCTGAATAAAATCTAAGAGGCAACTGGTGACTTCATCTGCGCCACGTTTTGCCACAGATTCATCCCCCATATAGCTTACGGTTTCCTTTTACCCTAATGTCAAAAACTGTTAAGTTATATGAAGATACCTTTTTCTTATAGTTATAGTATTGAAGTGTCATGAGGACACTGCAATACTTTTCAAAATCAAACACAGCAGAAATCATGTTTCCATTTGACTCCTCCGCGTCTTTCTTGTCTTGGCTTTTTAAATTCCTTGCCACCTTCTTATAAGTCTGGTGTTGTTTAAAAGTTTCTTTTTCTTGGTACGCTGGATTCTTTTTCAATCGAAAAACGCGACATTCGTTGATGATTCTTTTTGGGAATGTGAATTTGTGATTGAAGTTTAAATTGGAATTCAGTATTGGGTACCTTTATAGCCTTAGAGGTTCATTTCTCGGAGTCAAACCATTTAAGATAAATTTTGAACATTTTGACAATACTTAAGTCTCCTTGTAGGTAGAGTTTTTGGCTATTCTTGCGTATATAATGCGATTCAACAGGGAAAAATGCCCGAACATGATCACAAACACTTTGCTTCATTGCGTCTTCTACAATAATCTTATGATTGTCGTGGTGACTTCTTTTAGGAGTCACGGTGGAATCGCTTAAGTGCGAAGAAGAAGGTGAATTTGTGGTGCTAAACGACGACGGAGAAATGGCAGATAATAAGTATGTATGATTAGGCAGAATGAGCTATCGAGACGGAATGGATATTTAGTAGGAGATGCATAGGATTGGATGAGATTCCAAATTAACTGGGGTAGAACTGTGGTAAAACTTCTAACAAATCTTCAAGCTCAATTAATGTGAATTCTTGAAACTAGAAGGCACTTCCAAAGAAAATATGCTAGTTATTGCTGTAAACATCTTTGGGACCAGACACAATTGGTATTAAGCATAAGGTAATTTTTGTCCCACCATCTTCATGCAGAACTTTTCTTCTTCTTCTAATATATCAGCTAGTTCTTGACTGATTTCTTCTGCACCGATAGACAAATCTGAGCTTTGTTGTCTAATGTTGTTGTTATCAACGTTCAGAGCTAAAGTATAAAAAACCTTTAATAATACTGTATTGTATCATTAAAGGTATTCATAAAACATTATTAAGACATTAATTTAAAAAACCTTAAATAAAAAATCTTTATTTTATTATTATTTAACGAAGTTTTTAAATGAACAACGTCCTAACTGATGTCATTATCCCAGTAACAACGTCCCATCTTAGTATAAAACCGAGAAATCATAGTACAGATTCCGTAGAAAAACGTCATATATTCATATGACACGCTTAAAGAACCAAAAGTGTTTGTATAAAAACGTCCTTATGTTTCATGAGACTTCTAATTTTTACTATTTATTATTACACAAAGAATGAATACTCTGTGATTAACATTATGTCAATTTTTTCGCATGTTTTGCACAACAATGCGTTCTATACCTCTCCGGCAAGAAACGTCCTATATTAAAATCAATGCCCATAATTTTTATGAGACAAAAATTCAATATTAAAGCAATACAGATATGATTTTGTTAATTTAAGAATTTATTAATGTGTGTGTGAAATCATATAGCTGAAATCGTCAACAAATATAGACTTTTTTTCATGTAATTTGAAAATGGTAACTAAGCTCAGGCCTTATGAAGGTTTTTGTAGGAATTCTAATATTTTCTTTGAATGTGACATCTTTAAAAATATTTTTGTATATGCAAAGCCCTTAATTTATTTTGTACATCAAACCGAAAAAAAATCTGAGCGCATGACACCAATACACCCTTTTTCCAATGAACATCGGTCGGAGTGACAAACGACGACGCTCCTTTCCCGCGAGCCGTGCTTGATCACTTCGTGTTTTTATACGGAATTAATATCAGATAGTACGTTATTCGATTCTATATCTCCGAAACTAAACAAGATACGAAAATTCTAAAAACGTGAGTCTGTAGAGTTCGTATTCCTTATCTGTTTAGCTATTAAACTATTTTTGTCCATGATCACATGGACTCTGTTCTAGGATAGGTGTGTTTATCAGTTGTGTTAACACCCACAAAACAAGCTATAAATACCTCGAGGCTAACCGACCGTGTGCGAAACATGTTCCGATATTGTGTGTATATAGTAATATTTAATTTTATTTTACATCGAAATAAATAAAGGAACATTTGAATTACACTATCATATGGACGGTCTGATGTGTGGTTACGTTATCTGACGGGTACTGTTCGGCCTGTTTTATGAAAGCTCACACTTCTGTATACATATGCAGCAAAATTCTGTCAACATACATAAAATGTTTGAATGGAATATATTATCTAGTATATAAAATTCTCGTGTCACGGGGTTCGAACTTGAACTCCTCCGAAACGGCTTGACCGATTCTCATTAAACTTTGTGAGCGTATTGAGTAGGTCTGAGAATCGGCCAACATCTATTTTTCATCCCCCTAAATTTTAAGGGTAGTCCAGCCTTAAATTTTTATTTTTTAGACAATATTGTTCTGTTTCTATTTTTTTTATGATACAACATACAAAAATACATACAATCCTAAATTTTCACCCTTCTACGATCAACCCTTATTTTTTATTTATTAATTGAAAATTGAAATCACACGTATGGCAAAACAACGTTTGCCGGATCAGCTAGTGTAACGTATAAAACTATGTGGTATGTTCCTAATTGGATTTTATAATGAGGCAGTTTAACCTAATAAAATACTAATTCAATAACTCGTATAATTTCACCGAGACATTCATAATCATAATTTTCCGTGTATAATTGTAGTTTGTCTTAGATGTTTATAAGTAACCGTAAAATTAAAAAAAAGGTTCACTTTCTTAAAGCTTGTATTGACACGGGTGACAAATCGATGACATTTTAATGACTACTAGGTTATTTTATGTGAATATTTAAGATCATTTATCCTCTACATATAGCAAGTATACAGCGTAGTACAGGGCTTGGCATGTTCTTTTTAAGACATTTAATGAAAATTCCTTAATTCTTAAATTCCTCCAGGGTAATAATTTTGAACGGAATGTTAACAAACAATATTCTTTCATGTTTATATAAATCGATCAACCGTACTTAAATATAACCTTGTTAGAGCTGAATGCTTTAATGTTTTTAAATACGGACAATGACGATTTTTCATTTACATTTTCAGTTTGTTGTAAATACTTAATATTACTGTGATCTACCTACTACCTTGATTTCGCTAATCATGTTTTGAAATAGGATATATATTTAGTCTTTTAAGATATCGTTATCTGCAGTTGACTTAAAGTTTTAATGAATATTTGACCTTCCACTCACACGTTGAGATCATAGGCTGAAAATAATAAAGCAATGGCCTCGGTCTAACAAATTTAACTTTACGATTCTCCACTTTAACCAGATATTAACAGTCAGAAACAAATTAGTTTGAATAACATTTTTGCTGAAGACGTTACTTCCCGAATTATGAAAAGGTCTAACGTTCAAATAAAGAAATAGTTCCTAACGTTCACAGAGGACGTGTTCTGTACAAATTCACCAATATATTTATTTACATACAAAGCATCCAGCTGTGTGTCAAATTGACAAATGTATTTTGAAAAAGGAAATTGGATTTCAAAACTCAATCAATGTTACTTCATTTATACGGATTCCCACTGATAAGTTCTAGGAAGACTTTTATATTGGAAATATGGAGAAAAATATTGTATTTCAGTTGAATAACGATGGTACTTAAAAATGCTGTTATATTTCTACAGTCGACTTTTCTGTTGTACTTTCTGATTGCGAACGAGGCTGAGTATCATAAGTCTTGAACGTTTTTACTGTCAATGTTTATGAGGAATTAAACTGATCGTTAAACTAAATATACCTGTTATTTATTTAGTGTAACATAGGTATCTGCTTACGTAGTTAGGACTCGCTGAATAGCCACATGCCATTGCTATTTCAGGCTCCAAGGCTATATTTGTTCTTAATACTTATAACTCATAACCAAAAATATTTATTGCCGTATTCCTGAAATAATAAATAAATTACATTTGAGATCTGTGAAACCAATTAGTAATTCAAACTTGTTGATAATACTCCTTGTACAGAGTTTTTTATTTAATTTCAAACTTCAATGTTTTTTCGTTTTACGGAAGATCAAGCAATTTTAAAGAATGGAGGATACGATGATATAGTTTTAATAAAAAATGCCGGTACTTATCGAAGACAAAAGTGGGTGTTAGTTTACATTGTACTTTTAAAAATAATGGGCTATTTTTAACTCTTTAAGTTTATCGGTTTTGGTCCGTTTTTGCTAAAGCTCTGTTCGCCTAGATCAGCGAAATGTAATATAGCCATATTTCCTCGATAAATGGACTATAATATTATCATAGAATATTAATGACTAGTCACATATATTTCTTTAAAGTAATATAATAACTAAAGGGAGACTAACCTACGGGATACGTATGGTATCATTAATCTGTGACTTCCTCTTCTTGCCTCTCATTACTTTTGGCATTTTTCGTAATGAAAGCACATTCCATTCAGACACTCAACGCTTAACAAAATGGTGGCGTTAGTTCAAATTTTCGCCACCTTACAAACGATAAAAGATAAAATGGAAAGATTCATATTTGTATAGAAAACTGAAACAAGGGCTTCGTGGGCGTATTTATTTATAAGGAGGCATGCATTATTCATATAGAATATATGTGCTAAACCATAAAATCGAATACCTGTGTACGATCGATCTGACTAAACCTAAAATAATCTGATAGCAGTTGAAAATTCATCGTAATGTTAAGTATAGTGTCAGTATAGGGTCTCAAACCATGATTCAGAACATTTTATTCAAAGAACATTTTAGCTAATATGATCGAGTAAATCCAAGTTCGATTCTAGATTAAAATTGACCTACAAACGCTTATTTATATCCACATTGTTAACGATGCGGTTGAGTTCTATAAATCTTATTTTCTGAAGGCTTATTTTACCTATCAATATTTAACAGTTATTTTTGTTTCAGACTGAAAGCGAATTTCGTCGAAGATGCATCGGTGGCGAGATGTTTTGTAACTGCAAGTGATCTATTGATGTGTGAAAAAGAATTTAAAAATACTAGACGCTTGGATGGGAGCTATGGAGTGAAAATTTTGCGATGACATCAAAGGAAGTGGAGTTGACAGGCGGCGCGCCTTGGGGTTTTCGTATGCACGGCGGCCTCGATCAAAACCAGCCATTGCGCATATCACGGGTATGTTATTTTCATACTAGATTTCCCTTCGTAAAGCTTGTATAAAGGCAAAGGCTGCTTATTTTAAAGGGCTCCGAGCAATTTTTATTTTAAAAAATTATGGCGACAGATCGGTTAAATGTGAAGTGTATTGTCTTTTATTAACATAACTGTTAGTCATTTAAAGAAAAAATATTATTAACGGATTTAAGTTATGTATTTTTACAAAATTTAAATATATTTACATTAATTAATGTGTTAATTGTCAAAAAATTGCAGATGTGACATTTTGACAATTAACACCTTTTGTCTTCATTCTACCGTGACCACGCACGCTGTAAAGCACGCGAAACGTCGGAAAAATTTAAAATAATGTAAATATATTTAAATTTTGCAAAAATACATAACTTAAATCCGTTAATAGAGTGCTTTTCTTTAAATGTGAAGTGAATTACTTAGAAGTGTGTCTTTACTTTATTATCAAAAAAGTCAACGTATTATTAATACTTTTCGTAACCTAATTTTAGAAGATTACTTTAATGCAATATATTCCACAATTATTAGTTTTGTAATTTAAAATAGTAGTAATAGTTTAAAAGTGTAGTAGTATTAAAATTAAAACATTTGTAACGTTGTGATAACGCGCTTCAATCCGGTGTAATTAGATGTGTAGTTATTATATTTGTAATAGATCTTTGACCTACATAAAATGCCTCCTCTTTTTTTACAACATTTGAAATACAGTGTTAAAAAACAAAAAAAAAACTGTTTAAGACTGCCCGTAATGTTAGTGTAATTTGTTAAGTGAATTGCTTTGTACAGTGTTCATTAGACGTACAATCTGTTTGCACACGTCCTTTGTGGCAATTCTTTTGCCAAGCAGCGCCAACTTGTCCATTTTAAAATAGAGTAATCTAAAAAATAGGCGCTTTCTCATTGCTATTTAAAAATAATAAATTATTAATTTAAAATAATGTGTAATGTTGTGCGTTGAAAAGAGATTATTAGGAGTTTATATTATTTGTTAAGTTATATTAAGGTTCAAAATAAAGAAATTACTTTCTAGATTTTTGACGGACTAAAAACAATTACAGAGGTATGTATATAATTCGACACGTAGGTTTATTGTAAATTCTCAAGCACTTTATGTCCGGTGTAATCAATGACGTGAAAAAGTACTGAGAGTTATTGTTAAAAATTAAATCTCATTTATATAGTGCCAATTAATTCAAGCGGCATTTAATATTTATCGCAACAAAACTAAAAAACTCATACAACGAAATTTAATTAAATAGAGTGAGCTAATCCGAAAATAAACGAATCTGTGGTTGTCATCTCTCAAATTGGGTAATTTCATTTCAGAGCTTCAGTGAGTCAATGGAACGAATTGATGTGAGTAAAATTGTGACGGAATTGTTTGTTTAACACACAGTGATCAATCTTTTTAGTTAACGAGAGTGCCACTTCGTAACTTGCTTTTAACCAATTTAACGTGTCTATGTGCATTTAGGATAGAACAAATACATCGCATTAAAACACATAGAAGAAGAGGTACAGCATATAAATATTGATGCACTCAGAAACATGTTTCACAGATACAATTTAATCAGAAAATACGTTCAGACAAAGTTGTACATACACAAATTCGTACGTTATTTAAAATAATTCTATGATAAAGAAAAACAATTAATTAGATTGAAGAATTGTGCTGACAGAACATTTTGTTCGGCCTACCTCAGATTACCTACGAAATAAAAAAAATGTAGAAAATCTGAAATGTTTTACATTACTAACTCAATCAAAAGACGAGCAATTCAAGTCTAGCCCACTGGCAGCTTTAAAATGATAAGATGGTTAAATATATTTTGAAATGCATTTTATCCCCTTGTGTACTGTCAAGTAACAGAATCTTTGTAACAGTATCAGGTATGGATGTACTCGCGCCAACCATAGCATCATTATTTCTCTTTGCAGAATGTACTGTAACTTAGGTCAATAGCATCCAGAAAGAAGTGTTTATTGTGTCAGCTACATAAAACAGTTTACTTGCTAAGAATCCGTATAAATCTCGCATACAAAGAATTTGTAACAAACGTCCTATTTCTCAGCCCAGCAATTATGACGCGGGAAAATAAGAGTTGTTCACTCATAACGTCTTTTACCTGACGGCTTTGGTCTGAATGTTTAATGTTGCTTTATACCTCAAGTAGTTCTAAAGGGTGTAAAACTGTAAAAGTACATGTTGAATGGAAATTGTTCGGTTAGACGTAAAGACAGAGTACTAGAAGTGCACATTGCAAAATAAGTAAGTAAAATATAATACTAATTTTAACAATTTACTCTATGTTGATATACCACACCGGCACCGAGCTTTCGTTGTCTTCATTGATAGTGTTTTCATCTAAAGTAGATTTGCCGGATGGCTTTTTTACTTATTTTTTTATATCATTTAAGAAAAGTCTGTTGCATGGTCTTCTGCAATTCTTCTGCCCTTATGTTAAATATCCGTACGAATGAAATATAAAGACATATCGGCGTCACTTATTAATTTGCGTCGTTTAAACGACTTATTAATTTTCGCATAGACAATTCCATATCTTATAAAAGAACTCACAATATCCTAGTCGCACAGCAGGCTCCTTCGCTAACGCCAAGTCGACTGAAATGGTTTCCGCGTTTCACTTGACAGTTGACACTGAGGTGTAAATGTGCAGAAATTTATTGTATGTGCCTTCCACAAGCCTGATTTAAAACCGCATTTTTCCGCTGCACAAAGATAAATGTGTTTGAGGATTGCAGTGGCTTGCTAGTTGCTACCTATGTAGCAAGTAGGGATTTTAAAAATTGGAATAGACCTTATAAACCATGCTCTGATATATTTTGCTTCATTATATTACTATTTATACCACATAACATATTTGAAATGTTGAAGAATTAGTTAATAGTTAAAGTAAATTTAGTATTTATTTGTTATTTGGCATTATGTATATATAAATTATACACTAATTTTCGGTTTCATCATAAGAACATATTAAGCTGTTCATAATAATTAAATTTTTAAGTCACTCTTATTTTAGTGCGCGACTTACGTTCACAAGTACGTTTTGTCTCTTGCTTCAAATCGGGTTTGCCTTGTGATGAGAAGAGATAAATGATTTTAATAATATGGTAATTTATAAGAAATAAAAAATATCTATCTTAAACATAGAGTCTATTTTCAACAAAAATATCTAAGGTTTTCCAGGCTGAATCAGCCACGGAGGCTTATAGAGATGGCCAGACATGCAGAAGATAGTACTTACAGAAATAGAGATAAAAATGCACCCTTTATTCCATGTTTCTCTGCGTACGGGAGATTTACGCCTATGTAACATTTAATAATATTTTTTACATCAGCTGGCTTAGCACATAAATAAAATTTGATTGACTTGAAATTGAAGTCGAGACCTCGTGTTCAGTAAACCACAAAAAAGTCAATAATTGTGTATCAACGTCTTTGTTAGGCTGTTAATAGCAATAAAATCTTTAGCCAAACGGGATTGCCCCTGGCCACACTCCAACCCTCCTTTATTAAATTGAAGAAGGTGTTCCCGTTAAATCCAAGTTATGGCTTACTTTTGCTAATATTTTACGACTACGGTTTCAATATTTTATGACAGTTCAGACACTTATATAGCTGATTCATGATAATTTTAACGCTGATATAAGATTATCGGTAAATTCGCACCGATAATATTGTTTCACCTATTAATGTTTCAACACTTGTTAAGTTTTTAATATGTTTTTTGTGAGCAGGTACGTACAACTAATTATGGAAGCTTAGTAATTACAAGACAAGCCACGTTGTTAAAATTACATAAAACCAATATAAGTCAATAAGACATGAAATCTGTATGGAATATTAATCTACAGATATTAAAAAAACAAACAATGTTAGAAAATAAAAATAAAATAAAAAATAGACGTGTTTTAATATATATAATATATTGAGCATCTTTTGGTAACAATACATCAGTTTTTTTGTACATATTAATTTCAATTAGAATCACCTTGAAAGCGATCGAAGTATGCGATATTTCAGATTTTGATAATGTATTAAATAAATTTATTTAATACATTATCAAAATCTGATTTTTATATTATACAGTAAAATACATCTTTACAAGTTTAGCGTTTGTCACTATATCTCTATCGTACTGATATCGTAAAATGGATCACGTACGCCTCACTCACGGGTCATACGTGCAAAGAATTCCATTCCAATAGTAGGACTGACCAAGCAACATAGAACTACTATAATCTCCACATCCCTTAAACCGCTGCAGATTTACCATGTACCCTCAAATCTTTGATAGCCCGTGTTATTCTGGTTACGTCGCTTCCTATACTTTTCAGCAAATTTCTTATTAATACGATCTTTGATTATTGAAAAATCCGTAAGATAGGAACAAGACATTAAAATGGAATATTATCAAATGATACATTTAGGCAGTGTATTAATGCATCCTTTGTTTTCTACATGAAAATAATATCGTTCTATTTTATACCGAGCTAAGCCTTGTCATGCTTAAATTAGTGTATTTTTCAAACCTCAGTAGTTTTTTCTGAAATATCTTAGTTCAACTTTCAGTGACTAAAAAGACACTGTTAAAATTAAATTAATTTTTTCAGTTTCAAATAAATGAACAAAAATAGAAAGTAAAAAAGTCAAAATTCATTGTCACTGACTCAGGTATCATCCAAATTCATCACGTTGATTAACAGAGCTTTGTTATATAATTAAGATTTACTTAATTTCATGTGTCTAAAAATGTCATAAAGGGAAAGCTGTGAGATTTTTGAAAATCGAAGATTTAGAGCACTTATGACACAGCCTAAGTATTAATTAAAGATGAAAACACACGCACCAAAAGAATGTTTATACGGTTAGGTTTGAAGATTCTCTATTAATTATTTCAAGGAGCGTTACCTACTGAATGAACTGAGCTCCATAAAAATAATAAATGTAGAAAAATGCTCTCACATGTGTCGCAATGCGGTCCGTCTGTTGAGAAAAGAGAGACATTTTTCGTTTACTAAGCTATATTATATTAAAAATTTTGCTTATAATTAAAGATATCCATAACACTTTTTATTGTATTATTATTCAACTTCGACTTAAAGCGGTCCATCGAGGTGAAATCCTCTTCTTTAATTTTGCACTTATTTTAAACGCTGATTGATAGAACATAATGTTTTATACCACTCAAATTGACCATTTCAAATATCAAGTTAATTTTTTTATGAATGATACACTTTGAATTGATCGCAATTATTCTATAGATAAATTCAAAATGTTCTGGACACAAACTCGCGAGATGATTTAAGACCGCTCAAGTCACACTTTTAATTAAAATGAGTACGAATGTTAGTCCTAGAACTTTCGCTAGTTTAACTTTGGTTAATGAAGAAAATGTTCATTAAAATATACTTCTTAGAGTGAAATTAAAAAGAAAACTCCGTGCAACTAAATTGTCCAAACAAACTATCCACAAAGTAGGTGCCTTGTACTGTGTAACTATAATTATACCTAATAAATAATAATACCATAAATATTAATGCTTCTAATGCTCTTAAAACGTTATTTATTTGCTTATATGAATTTATGTTTACAAGTTTAGTGAAAGCCCTTTCTAAAAGGGCTTTAAGCTTTCGGATAAATGGTGCTTTAGGGCGGAACTAATTCTTGATTTGCAAGTTTTACATTCTTACGACGAGATAAATTCTTTAATATATTAATGATGTCTTATAAGGAAGTTTTCTTATATATCAAGTAGGAACGTATCAAATTATTCGTGTTTACTTTTTTATCGAAACAATTAACCATGTAGAATAACACAGTTAAATATATTTTGTAAGTTTCCATAATCGATATTTTGTTGCGCAGAATGTTAAAATTGGTAAGTGATTATCATAAAATTCTCAATAAGTGCGAACGCAGCGCTCACAAAGCGTTTATCTGTACTTATCTACACTATCTAACAGACTCTTAGAGAACTTGAAGACCTTTATTTCCTTAAACTTCCTTCGATATTCATTGCCTTTAAAAATTTCTGCATAATATTACCCTCAATTCTCATAAAATTTATAACATTGCTTACCAGCTATGTATGCTCCTTGGTGGAATTTTTACTAGTTTTTAGGAGTCGACGTTGTTATCAAACATACTCGTATTTATGTATATTGTGTTGTACTTACAAGTATTTAAGGCCATTTTGTTTTTTAAACTTTTTTTTATTACAAAAATATTTCTGAGTTAAAACTAGCTACTTTGATACTTAAATTATTATGCTAAAATACAATTCTTTATTATTGCAGATTTTATTTTTTATCATACTATGCAAACCAAGCGAAAGACAGTTTATTCTACAATTAAAATGATATGCAATTCCTTACAGAAGCATAGTACAGAAAATCACGTACAAATGTAGGGAAATTAAGGCATGTATGTTTATGAGGCTATCATCTAAAGCTTAAGCGCTCGTAACACGCACAATCGGTGCAATGAGAATTATAAAGCCGAGATATAGCCTTATCGGACTCGTGAACAAATGTGGTAACGTTTATAATGTTTCTTCTTTAATTATTTATAGATTTTAAATATTAACATATAACTGAGTTTTGCGGGTAAAATAATTTTCGAAGTTGGTTGATTTGCAATCCCTTGGGCAAATCAAACAACAGGAATTTGCTATTGTAGAGAACAATATCAAAATTCCGCAAGAATAGCATCTAGGTAAATTGATTGAAGAGCCTTTTAATATTCAACGTATTATTTGTCTTCATACTTAATAACATTAACAGAATTAATGTTGTATTAGTAAACTTAACCGTCATTTTAGTGGCTAAACCTAAATACCCATTTCGATTACGCTGCGGATTAAAAATCGCTAATTGATTAATAGCACTAAATAATTAATTACGGTTATGATAAAAATATTTCCACCAATATATATATTAGTAATAAATCACATTATAATTCGTTATACAGTATTTGATTTAACTGTGTAAAACTCCCGCTACTAAAGACAGCATTATTATATTACCACCATACAAAGTTCATTGGCTTTACTACACTCTAACTAAACACGATTTGCCGTGGACAAGATTAATATTCGAAGCAAGTGACGACCCTCAACACAATGGCTACGTCCTCACAGCGCATGCATATTCGAATAATGTCCATATAATGTTTGATGAAATTGGCTTTTACCTTATAACTTAGTATAACCCCTGACTCGTGCGGGAAGGGAAGTTTTAGAATTCCGTGTTGCGTTAACTTAAAAGTTGGTGAATCATAAATTCATTCCTCACCAAATTTAGCATTGCGGGAATTAAAACGGTTTATAATATTTGTAATTAATTGGTAGGAAGAATATTTTAATAGTGCTTTCGCTCGGACGGAATGTAAGTGATGTAGTGTTGTGAGAATTATGATGTTAAGGCTGGTCGGAGATTTACGGGAAACATGTTAAAGTTTTGTTCACCGGCAGCACGCCGGCGAGAAACTGTGGTTTGTAACTTTTAATAAAATGTATTGAGGAGTATCCACAACATGATAGAAGTTCATTCGGCTTTAACTTCACTGGGTGCAATATTGTTAATACATATCAAGTTAATAGTTAATAGAATTGGGCGTTACTTTACGGTCCATAGTATATAACTCTATTAGACCATAGCTATATTAATGCATGCTTATACGTCACATATTTGCTTGCAGATTTTAAGGGGATTTTCGCGAAATATTGCTAATTAAATAAAACTTCAGGCCCGTATTAAAATACTGTCGCTTGAGATTCGTATTTAAAAACGGGTCTTAGATTTGACAACAATAATCTGCAGTCTATAGGAACTCAATTTACTACAGTAAATTAATTAGATTCATTACAGTTGGTACTTTTCGGTTAATGATCGTAATAATTGTGCGGTTATATACTAAGTTAAACGTAACTAAGAAAAGTCATTAACATTACATGTCACGTTATTTATATGGTTCGAACTCTTTCATTGCAATATTTAAAACTTTTAGACTTATAACAAAATATATAACTCGGCACTAAAACAATGTATTTGAAAAAATAGAGCAGGTATCTTAATGAGTTTTAATAGATGATCCCTACGGCTTCACCCTCATTAATAAAGAGACGTGCACGCCATTACATATAAATATACATAGTATATAGTTTTTATTTAACCAGTCAGATGGTAGATTTTTCTTATGATTTGATATTTTGGAAACTTTATGTACAATTTTATTAAAATCCATTCAGTAACTTTTACGTGAAAGAGTAACAAAACATCCATCCATCCAAAGTCACAAACTTTCGCGTTTATATGATTAGTATGATTGAATTATTCTTCGAACTATATCCATAATAAGGTAACAATTGCATGAAGTTTGGGTTTTGAATGTAAAATCTAACATCATCTTTAAACATTAACAGAAATCACATGTATGCCAAAGTAAGTACCTAAAGTAATATATTTTACATTCCAGGTGAACCCAGGTCGTAAAGCGTCTCTCAGTGGCATTCGAGAGGGTGATGTAATCACTTCAATCAATGGCCAGACCACTAAGAACATGACTAATTCAGAAGCGCATGCCATGCTGAGATCTGCCGGGCCTAGCATAACACTAGGGCTAAATGAGTGAGTATCTAAGTTATTCAAGTCCTATTAGAGCCTGACTATTAGTTCTTGAGACTACAATACAGCATTACGCAAATATAATATATATATTATTTCATTATAAAAGGTCAATGCGCCGCCCAAAAACACCTTGGTTGGTTGTTGGGTCAAGCCTATCCATTCGAATAAATCTCCGCAAATAGAAGGCTCCTGATTTTAACGCATTTATATTAGCCATGGAAGCGAATTCGTTAGGCACCGATTGCAGCGATAAATAATAATAATTATTATTGTTAGAGGAAAATTTAAATTATAGTAGGTAGGTTTATAGTAAAATGATAAAAATTTATTAAAAAAACAGCGTAAAAGCTGAGTTAAAATATAGTGCAGCAGCGCTTTCCCTAGTATATAAATTTTCCTTCATACTAATTAGACGTAGACAAAATTATGCTATAATTACGCTCTTTTCTAATATTTTCTTTTTTACATTTATGTATATTAATGTGAACTTAGTACATTAATAAAGCTACAAGATATGATGCAAGTATATTGCACCCAAGAGCGCTACTACGTGCTCTTGCAGATGGAAACATACATATTACATGCCGAGCTTTGATATTATTCATATTATGCGATAACTTCAACAATGTATGACCGTTTGAATCTCACTTGTATTGTTCTATGAATTTATTTGCCGTTATTCCATACTAAAATAAACTCCGAAAATTTTAAGTGCTTTGCGGCAGACAGATGAGTTTTGTGTGAAATTCCGTAGCTTTCCAATACGGAATGGTATATGATTCACTGATATTTCGATTAAAATATTATTTAAGGTAGCATTAGACACATTACCAAGGTACTGTTATAATAAAAAGTGTGTACGTGTCATTAATTAGCTCCAATTATATTGTTATTAATTTAACCCATAATAAAAAAGTTGATACAATTTCATCATTTAAAGTACAATCAATACCGCCTGTCTTTTTCTATCACACACAATTTGAAAGAAAAAGACAAAACAGTAGTTCCTTACAGAATATAAAAAATCTCATTTATTGATACCGAGGTCCGGAATTTAAGGTAGAATTTCATCGCTTTAATACCAGAGAAACATACATAAAGTTGCTTTAAAATGCACCATCAAGATTGCGAACTGAAAAGTACGTTACCTGTTTGCTCTCGTATTTTACACACGTACAAACCCGGATAAGAATGGCTTTAATCCGATCACTCTTCGCCATTTCACGAGACTTGGATATCAAACGTCAGGCATATTATTAAATCCTACGTAATTCACTTTAACAACTCTCATTCCATCTGGTTTAATATTCTTAATTGTCCAAGTTCATTCCTCACCCTGGACGATTTATCGAGTGAATGATTGGACCAGCAATTGCATTTTTTTTAATTATTAGTATTGACGTAGTGATTGTGGCTTAGGCGTGTTTCCCTCCCAACACAAGGGGACATTGAGGGCATAGAAATATTATAACCTAATTCCTTTGAAAACGAGGAAATAGTTTTTATCTATTTGTCGATACTACCAAAGCCTATGCCAACTCTAAATATTTAAGCGTACAGGAGGAGCATTTGAACGAAAAAGGAGATAAAATCCTTATCATTGTAGTCATTTTTATGATGATCCCATTTATTGATGCTCAAACCAAAATAACAATATTTTACAAATCTTTATGGTTTCTTAAATGACCCCGCTTAGCAGGAAATTAACACTCCGCCACTTCATAATTTGTGCGAAATAAAGAATGATGGCTACAAAAACTTGATTTCAGATATCCAACATAAATTTTATTGGTCATTTAGTGTATTCTGTTCTTGCACCATCGATCACCGTCCCGCAAGATAATATAAGTAATTCAACACATAATATTTTTTTATGTATATATAAATATGTGCCACACAGTGTATTATTTCATGATAAACCTATATAATTAATAAATAAACATTATAAATTAATTGCGTATAGCTAGACGAGAATATGCATGGTTCTGTTATAGTAAGTAGAAGGTAAGGAATTATGGTTGAAAACAGCTTAGTCATTAAAGAAAAGTTATATTACACTGCCTTCCCTGCTCAAGTTCTAATCTAAGTTTTCTTGTTGTCAGAGACAAGGAGATGTCACCTCGAAGAAGATCCATCGGGAAGCCTGCGGACTTGAAAAGTAAGTAAACTTATTAGTTTTTGGAATCTTAAGTCCAAACATCGACATCTGAATATACTAAATAGTTACCTAACTTGCGCATGCTCAAAATAACTTTTATTTATGTGAATAATATGTATTAGTACAGTAATGTATCAGTAAGCCAAAAATGTATTTAGATAGATTAACTAGTAAGTTCGTAATTATACTAATATTTCTTAAGCTCTAAACTACGCAAGCGGTACTATGACTTTATCTTTAAGGTTTAATATAGTGCAGACTGCATTTAACAGCTGTTACCAACACCCTTATTTTATACAACTATCCCTACGGCGTCACCCATGTTAATAAAAGACCCGTGTTCTATAACTATAAATATTATTGAAAATTATATGAAAAAATATAATGGGTTACATATAAGATATAGATCAAATCTATATCTTAAATGTAATAACATAACATTGTGTAACTCTAGGTTTTAGCAGCGCTCGCCAGAATAGCTTTTTACCTTACCTTTTTAATAGATTTTTACCTACTTACTTGATATTTTGGAATATTTACGCAATATATTTTTAAATTGTAGCTATGTAAAATGTAATGTACAATTTGTGTAATTGTAAAGTATATAATAAATTCAGTAGTTTTTACGTGATAGAGTATAACAAACGAGCTTACGAACTTTCGCGTTCTAAATATAAAAAATTTTTATATATTTAGTTGGGAGATTGGGAGTTGAATGTTGTGGAATTCTTTGAGTATAAGAGAATATTAATTTTAAAACATCTTTCATTACAGGACCATCACAATTAATGGCTGATCTTAATGGAAAAGCGGTCTTACAAGCTCCTGTGTACGCCACCATTCGGCCTCCACCGCAGCACAGGCCAACAGCTCCGACATTGAGATCACTCAGTTCTCCACCCACATCTTACACCTCAATTACTCAAGAACCGCCGAAAATACATCCAACAAACCCTTTTTATACCACGTTACCTTCAAGTTATACAAGTGCTTCCAAATTACCGGTACCAAATGGTCGTTTATCCACATTAGATAGAAATAACTCTATTAACAAATCTAAAGAATCAAATAGGTCAAATTTGATGATACCCAACCCCGAATCAAACGAGACACATATATTTGAGACGAAATCTGTAAATATACCAATTACAAGAGAAGAAAATATGTATGATAATGTAAAAGAGTCTCATTTAGCAGCGCAGGAGAATATAAAAAATCCTTTTAAGACAAAACGCCACAGCGACCCTTTTGAAAGCTATCACCGAAATGAAGCGAATGGCACCCAAGAACCGACTATAATGAGTTCAAAGAGTGATACAGAGTTCTATTCAAAAGAAGAAATAACTAAACATTCAATAATGGAAGAGAAAATCAGTGAAATAGAAGAAGTCAAGACGATAAAGAAAATTGTATTGAACGGTTCTAGTGATGCTGTTGATAAATCTAATGGCTTGCAAAATTCAAAATATCACTCAGGGGTTAGTGACTCGAGAAATAGTGGTCAAAATGAGTACATAATTACTCCGACTCTTGAGAATTATAACGAATTTCATAAGAATGCCGGCAATCAAGAAAGACGATTAAGTTCTTCAGTTATTTACAAGTCACCAAGAAATCACTACAAGTCGCAAGGTAAGATTTCTTATACCCTAATAATGTTTGACATATATTGTATACGTCAAATATTATTAGTGCATTCATCGCATTGCTAGTTACAGATAATACTTTGATAAAACAAATTTTATGTGCAATTTAGACGCCTGCCAATTCAACGGAGCAAATATGAAAGCGTGTAAGTAGACTTCAAACTACAGAAGTAGTACTTCAAACTATTCAACAAAATTTTGTTACATCTTAAACAATATAAAACAGCTCTTATTTATTCATTCATTAAACCCCTTATATACAAAATTGTCCGTAAAAAATACAAAGATTAATTCCAATACCTATTTACAAATTTTCTTACACTTTTGTTTTATGAGGCTGTGAGCTAAGCATTAATGTTATTTTAAAATACAGTTACATTCGCTGCAGTTTATAGAGTACCTCCTTACTTAAGCCTTTTGGAGCTAAGTCACCAACATGAAATGTTTCAGTCTGAAGAGTGCTGCGCGCGACTGTGATTACGAAACTTGTTTTGTAAAAGTTAACACCCTCATAATATCGTATGAAAATGCATGAAGTTGCCGTTACAGGCGGATTTTCACTGACGAACTATGAACTATTTTGACAAAATTACTTGGTTATGCAAAGTATATGGTTTTTTCGTGCATAATTTTTTAAACATCTTTTTATAAACTTATTAGTTGGCAAACCTTTTAAAGCAGTGGTGGTCTAATGGCTTGTCTAATCATTTTAGATCCATTTTTTTAAATTCTTTTTTTTTTATTTTACACGCCGTGTATAGTTTGTAATAGGGTTATTTGTCGTAAGTAATATAATATTCTTTTCGCCTGTCAGAATACTACCGAGAAGAAATTTAATTATTCGAAGCACGAACGCAAAATAAATTTTCAATAATAAAATGGAGCCTTTTGCTAAAGCTAATTAGAGACTGAGCATCTTTTTTTAGTCTTATTCCAGTAGGTGCTAATGCTGAGGCAAATAGGTAAATTATAACATCACCTAAATATCAGTAATTTATAAAACATGAATAAGATGGAATAAAATTATAGAAATACGTTATTTTATTAATTTCATAATCCACATTATTTTCTAAACAGGTTAATTATCCTTAACGTTAATAATAAATATCTTCACTTAACAGCTTTGCCCCGTCCCACCCATTTTCACTTTGCGGTTAAAAAGGATAATGGAAATCCGAATAACTTTCAACATAAACAAAACTAACATTTAAACTTAAATGTTACAGAAACAATGAATATTATTTATAGAGGTTTTACACCCTCTTATGTCAAGAAAAGTGTGATATTTTAAGGCAAACTCAAGAACATTAAAAAATTTAAATCAATTTACTAATTATGTTTCTGAATTTACAATAAGGTCCTGTTAACAAATCAAGGGCATAGAGCAGACGAGTTGGTAAGAAACTCTGGCCTACTCTTTTAAATCGCTTTATTACAAGCAGCTCTGTCACCAGTACCACATAATTATATTATTGGACTAGACTACTGAAATATTAATTTTGATTTAAACACTATTTAATATAAAATATATGTGAATAATGTAATCTTTCGTTATTAAGATGGGTGATTTTGAATGTACATAACAATGCTTATCGAATAATAGGCTTGAAGAGGGTTGGGTACATTGTGAAATGTGACACAGGCCTAACACATTTCTACATCGGGGCGATTCAATTTGATACAATCGTTATTAATTTTTATAAAACTTTAACAATTATAACATTATTATTACATAAATGTGTACTATTCGCGCAAAACAAAGATAATATTGTTACAATTTGCAATGTGAGTTTCGTTTTTCATTCGAAAGAATTTTACGCTTTGATTTGAAGATAAATGTATAATCGAGTTCGTTACGCCATTCACCTACTTTTCATTTTTTGGCATTTAAAAAAAGTTATCTTATGGAGGAAACAAATTTGTTAACATTTATTCTATTTGTTTCTAGATCACATCAAATTTTTGCTTACATATTTAATAATAAGAACTCTTTTTTCATTTATTTACTGAAAACCTATATTGAAAAGCTTAGTTTATTCAAACTCTTCATAGGATTTATCCATTCAAATTTCTACATACCTTTTGTTTTGTAGAATGGACTATTTTTCGAAGTCTATATAGTTACTAGTCGTTTCAATTCAATCAAGTATAAGCGAACAATTCATAACTTCCGGTACATACTCTGTATAAACGGTAAACAATACGCAAAAAACTCCCGGCATGTAAACGGTTCATCTCTAAAAATGCAAAAAATCCGTGACAGCATTTTAATTCTATCTATTAACATTGATTCACCAGAGTCACCGTATTTGTGTCAAAGCAATTTTCTACTTGATCTTTTAAAAAAATATGACATTTAACGAAAGTATTTAATTTTCACATTGGTCTTTGCTCTTACATTGCTCTTGGCAACATTTTATTTTATATTCTGCCTGTAGCAGGAAAGATGATAGGTTCGATAAAAGATACACGATGTTTCGATAAATACCAAATTAATAGTATCCTATATAATGATAATAGGTAATTATTTCTAGAACAAGACCAAGGTCTTAGGCTTGTCAAAAGGTGTGGTGTCACGCTCTAAAGACGTCTTATTATCGAAAAGTTCACTAATTTCTGTCATTGTACTCTTGACTTTATAACCAAATGCATATCTCAATTATTCACCGTGTAAAATGAACTCCTCTTGTTTCGCGAGTAGTCCCTATATTTTTAATACAATTTCGGAGAGTTCGAGTTCTGAAACTGATGATAGTTCCGATTCCGGCTGTGAAAAAATCGTGGAAGGATTTCGACCGAAATATAACGATCCGAAGCGAAGAACAATTACCAAAGTTAGTAAAAAGATACTTAAAGCAATTGAACGATTAACGTGTAATATAAAAAGAAATGTGAGGGTGAAAAAAGCTGACTTAGTAAGACAGGCCAAAGGTAAGATCTACACAATATTGGTGTTATTGTAGAGATGCAATAATGTATATAAAATAATAATATTTTTCTAAATATTCATTTTTTAAATATTCTGCTTGTCTTTTAAATTGTTGAGTCTTATTCCATCTTTATTATTCATTATAGTAGAAGACAGAAATCATCTATAGATACACGCATATCTTTGTTAGTTATGATTAATCGTAAGTATCAAATAGCTGGTGTCCGCGACATTTCGGCGTAGATTTTGGTAAAGAAAATTAACAATATCAGTATCTAGTGCCTATCAAACCCATAACAAACTAGTAATCGGTATTAAAACTATATCGGTTAGCGATATCCCAGGATTTCGATGATTTATATCTAATAATAACAGTTGAATCAATGTTATTAAGAGCTAATAGCGCCAAATCTTAGATAGATTATAGATTTTTACATACACATCATATTTGTTGGCTGTGGTGTGAAATATTATTATAATTTATTATTAAAGTCCTGACTATATCTGTACCCTAAAGAGAATATTATTATATAGATAGATATATTATACAGATCATTTAGTCATTACAACACATATGAATGTTAGTATTTTATTGATAATCTAAAATAATTGTAACGACTGTAAGATAATTATGCTAATATACAATTTTATCGGTCACGTGCGACTTTTTATGTAAAGTATAAGGCTATACAAAAATAATATGATAAATAGACCCTTCAATATCGGTGAAATATTTAGAATAGGATAAAGTGTTTGTTTTATTCCACTCTTTCATTGTGGGCTATCTTTTAGTACATTTAATAAGATCCCATAAATAGAATGTTATAAATATTTACTTTACTATACCGGATTTAAACCATATTTTTATATGGATTGCGTTTTCCCATATGCCTTTCGGTAGATTTAATTCATTGATGAAGCAATTGATATACATGCGAATTACATACATTGATATATATATACTGCTTCGTAAGCAAAATCACTTTTATGCAGGGACTTAAGTCAGTATGTTAGTCAGCGTTTAAAAGTGTTTTAAGCGGGCTATTGAAAAGGGGAAACACCTTTGATCCTTGAAATCTATTTTTTTATTGCGTGTAGGTTATGCCCGTCCTTTGAATTTAATTTAACTATTGGTAATATATCATAATTAATCTGATAACCTATCAAAGTAATTGTTTATGAAAAACAAATTCAGAGATATTTTTTTTTTTTCGATTCTTTCGGCAAATTAGAAAGATTAAAAATAATTTAAAATACTATTCACATAATGGGTCAACTATTTAATTGTATTGGGTCAACGGACGCTTACTATGTTGCTTTGAAATATACACCGCAGTTTACATTCTATTTTCTCATATTACTCAGCAAATATAGGATTTGTGTATGAAACAGTTTCAATAACCCGATCCGTTGGTGAATTTTCAATTCGCAATAATTGCTTTATAATTGTGTATATTATACGCGAATGCGACTGATATATAATACAACAATTAGTATGCTTTATTTTAATAAAAGTACTGTAAGTTCTGGGTCCGATGACTATATGATATGTCAAGCTCAGCCCACTAAACAATATTATTTATTTATTATAGTACTTCACTTATTATATTATATTATTTTGTATCTTCGTAGCAAATTCTTCAATATACTCTTATTATATATCAAGTTCATTTTTCCCCAAACTTATATTACTTCCTTTAGTAGGAACATGTCTGCACTTTAATGTAAACTTTATTATCATAAACGCATAGATTAATATTAAAATAACAAAGTCGCTTATTTATCAATTAAATTTACGCAATCTCTTGGTAAATCAGATCATATTTAGTTTAAGCACTGAAGCGTATATTTGCTATGAAAAAGGCGGAACTGTGGCTGTCAAAATAATGCGTAGACGCACCCCACTGCGCTGTAAAACCTTTATTCTGCATCCGGTCACATCTTATTGGTGCAATCTATTCAGTAATTGACCGAATTGTTATTGAATGGCCTACTTTATATCATCATTACATATGCGATGTTCGGTGTACTTTTTTGTTGGGCTACAGATGCTGTAGCTAACTACAATCGTAACGAACACGCTCGTGATGGTTTTGTCTTTCGTTTTACATTGTCACCCCCTGGCGCCTTTTCATGCAGAAGCCCGTCCTATGCCCAGACGCGCGGCGTCATTTAAATTTAGAATTTACTTATGGCGGATGACCTTGATTGCCCTAATTGCACTTAACGTACTTCATTATTGGGATTGAATGTGTACGAGTTTAAAAATTGCGAGGAAATGACGCACAAAGTTTTTCCCACGAGAGTTAAACTGTTGCGTAATTTGGTTCATTGAATTGCATTTACATCGAATATTTGCGTGATGTGTTTACAACCGTTCTCAATTTTTACATTATTCGTATTTATATTATTCCTAATTTAAATATCGTAGCTACAAGTCGGGTTTACAAATGATACTAGTTCTAAATGAATTTGATTAAAAGAATATTAAATCTTAGAATTTAATACAGGATTATTTCCAATTACAAAAATTTAAAAAATCTAATTACAATTTGTAGTAATTGTCTTTTGTCTTTGATGTGAACACTCGTTTTACAATTATAACTTTTTCAATGGGCTTAATCACGAATTCGAATAATACCAATTCAATAGATGACGTCAATTCTGTAACATGTAAATTGAATTTTAACTTTTATATCTAATATTCAATTTCAATAATCAATTCGGTGGTGAAACACTTTAAGTCTCTGCACAAAAAACTTTTACTAAAACTTAACACTATAGAATAAAGACAATTTAATGGTTTCTGGCTTACCTAACACTGAATGCCGTAAAGCTCTCAGGAATAATAACGTCATACGTTTTCATCCGTTACAGCAATATTATTTAAATATTTCATAGAATTCCGACAGGAATTTATTGAAATTGATTCGGCTGAAAAATAAGACTAGATATTCAATATATCTTTGAACCGCAATATTTCAGGATATGCATTTAATATAATAAATGAACATAACGGTTGATAAATTACAGAAAGCCTACGTGTTAGTTTTGATAGCTTAATGGATGTTTTTGAATGCCTAGAATGTAAATGATGGATGAGCTTAAAGCTGACGTTACCATTCGTACTGACAAATTGACAGGCCGCACCTTGACTTCGTTACGGGTATGACAATATACGGCTGAGGCTAGTATGCCGCTTATTCATATATTACTGAAACGATTTGTCGTAATTCAAACTTTGAGAGTTTTAAGGCCATTCGAGAAGACATAATCACAATAATCTTGTGTGTGTTGAATATCTACATACCCCCAAACTTTGATGCGATCGTATGTTCGCCGCTTTTGTATTGGAGCAAAAGCATTTAGACTTCTAAGTTAGTTATTAGTAACCCTTTATAATAAAATATTACTTTCTACGTGTTCCATTCCTTCTACTTCTACCAATACCAAAATCTATACTTACTTACACGTCATTCACATTACATATAATAAAATCTTTTGTAAACTTCTACTTGGGTGATTCTTATAAACATTGTGTTTAGCGTAATTCCACTTCATGTTGGATCGGCCATAGAAAGACCATATGATCGTTGTCGATCCAATATTTTGTGACTGTCCGTTCGTGCTTAGTGTCGCATGTCATAATCAACGTACAAAGCAGCTATTTTATTGTACTCCACATTCGGGCTCCATTGTAGAGGATCACTGTGACAGTACCCCTCTGTTAGTGAGGTTGACCTGACCTGTGATTTACAATAATTGATTGACAAGTGGTTTTTAATGTGTGGAAGTTGGGAATAGGATTTGGAGGTGAGGAACGTTTAGTGAAAGACATTATTATGAATGAAAGTCTATGATCCGTAAACACATATTCTACTGGCTTTTTGTCGACTTGGAAGACATTTTTCATAACCATCACTCTTTGACTGACGTCTCCATGAATTCATTATTAGATTATCGTGGTCACATTACAATCTAGAGTATTTTTGTGAATTAAAGTTTATTATCGCCCTTAATCAATAGAGTACATTGACTGAATCATAACACGTAAAAACACAGATTTTTATCGTTCTGATCTAGTTTATGGAATTGCAATTGGCGTAATAGAACGTTAATCGAAGAAAACATGATAATAGAAAACAAAGTTTACTTTGATAGATTTTGTGATATAGAGATTTAAATCGGGTATCAACTGAAATAGTCCTATATATATAGTCTTATGAAAGTTCGTTATCTGTATTAATTATATGATTTACACTGAGATAATCGCTGTTTTTTAACGAAACCAACTTAGGCTATACAAGGGAATATCTACTAATCTAGTTCATCGTCAAACTGTCATAATAAATGAGGACTTCCGAAATAACTGAGGCATATCCTTAACAAGTACTTCTTATTTATTGTTACTCTCAGTTAATGTTTAGTTGATGTGTTTGATGTAATCATTCATTCATAGTAAGAATTCACAGAAACACAGCTGTGTAGTTTTATGTAAGAACAATAACACGAACCGGAAACGAATTCGATCAATTACAATTGCTAAATATAAAATCATGTAGCAGTGATGTTTATTTAGTTAGGGATTTATTTTAAAATATTCTACATTTAAAAATATGGTCATGTTGTATACCTAACTTTATGATAAAAAATGGCTTTGTTATTTAATTTTGAAATGTGTAGAAGATGCATACTTGGTTGTCACTATACGGAATTAGGTCCTACATTTTCGCAATACAATTTAAAAATCTAGAAGTAGATCCCTTACTCTTGACGACTGATTTCTATATTCGATTTCTTGAAATTGGTTCATTCGACTCTTGTCGATATTTTAGGTCGTTATCAAGCTACGAGATGGTCTTTATTTTGTCAATAGTACGTACCTACGCCTATAAATGGACAACCGGGAGTTGTAGATACGACGCTATAAAGTCGCACGCTTAACCACTACATATTTTTATAACTGGCTCTTAAAACAGAACAAGATAGAAGAGTAAAAATAATACGACTTGATTGTGATCAATATCTGTGTTTTTCTACTTTGTCGTGGCGAGTGAGCAACATCTAGGTAGACTAGACTTAAAGGTAGTCTTTTGAAATAATGAATTTTTGTTTTACTGTCTTTCTAATTCTATTATTATTTTCAAAAAAAATAATATTTTCCTCTATAACAATTAGTATTTCTAAATACTTGATTTGTCATTAGAATGAAACATCAAATGTTGACTATGAGTATATAACTCAGGAAGGAAGAGGCTTACAATTTGGCGCATATGTTTTTTTGTTTCCAAATAATTGTTCTCCTGTATTCGTCGACTGAAGTAGACGTCAAACAAACACAGCAGGCACGGGTGTCGGCTGTGGTATAATTTATTGTTTGTGAACTCCTTTTCCCTTTTCTTCGTATAATACAAATTCACACTTTATTCACTTTTCGTGGGCGCGTTATGGAAATAACATAAACAGGCACAAACAGGGCGGGTACAAATTTGGGATCATATTGTTTCACAAAAACGAATTTTATCATTTTACTAAACATCAGGTGTATTATTTTGTTTTGATATAATTACATAAACAATCATCAATTAATTAAATATTAAAATGAGTTCATTCGGGTATTTAAATTCATAGCGGTTAAAATTTGAGTACATATAAGCTTTTATAATTTAATTACTTCTTTAACGGGATAAAGGTCATTTTATTACATTTTTATGCATTCGCGTAAACCAATGATAATATTACCTTTTTTAAATTAAAATATTGTATACGAGATAAGTTGATGGAGCCACAACCATTTACTCATTTACATGAATAACCTAGAAAACGGGTGGTAATCTCGGCTTCACTGCATTTCCTGACTCTTACAATTCCATCGATACTTTCGGAATCTTTTTTACTTTAAAAATTATATCTATTTGAAGAAAAGACTGGAGAAGTAAATACGAATATATGAAGGATATTTTTTGTTCAAATTTATTTGAATAGATGTAAGTGTGATGTTTATAACTGTACATAAAAGTTTCAAAAATAGCTTCTGACAGTATGCAGACATTTGAGCAACGCTATCTTAATCAAATTTAATACAATAATATTTCCTTTTCAGTTGACGAACAGACTGCTGACGGTTCTAAACTTCCATTCAAGTCAACTAGTTCTACACTTACGCCAAGTCCAACAAATAAACGTGAGTAGAAATATTTTTTAAATAAATCTTTTTGTCGAGCATGTTATACATATTACTTTCTCTGCAGACATATAAAGCTATTCTAGTTATTCAAAGGACTAAATTATTACCTAATTGCCAATGGAAATTCTTATTTATTAAAAAAAATTACGTGAATAAATTTTCATTCGATATGTGCGCTCTGTTATAAAATTGTTAGTTAGATATAGGTGAAGTAAAGACCACTTCCCGCTTTTAAACTAAGTGCTAAGCTGAATTTCAAAGCAACAGCATATTATTTGAAGTCTTATCTTTCTGAACTTTCATATAAAAAAAGGTTCAGAAGACTTTAAAAAAAAGAAGGAACAATTTCCATCTCGGATTTCCCGATTTTTTCAGAAAACACCTGTATGTAACCCTATAAGGGTCGTAATATAATATTATCTACACGTTGCCTTGACGAAGCTCGTTATTCTAAATTCGGAGTAATTTTATGTGACACTTTTAAAGATAAGCTGGGTTTAGTACTCACTAACGATCTCCACAAATACGATTCAGGTATTTACGAATTAAATCCCGTTCGCATTTAGTTGGGTTAATTAATAATGAATACGACATAAATATAGAATTAAAACTGTAAAATACCAATTGAATAATGCATACATTAATTTAAGTTGTTTCATGATGTGCTTTTACATTATTTCATTCTTATAACGAAAACAATTAGTGATCAACTTTCACGATTAGTTTAAATTGTGAAAAGAAATTCAAATCGCTTCACAGTTCCAGAGAGGACAGACTCATTTACAGTCTAATTATTCAGTCGACTGGATTCAATTTTATATCGATTACATTTAAACGAATCATTAATAATTGAACTGCACGCGAACACAGTATAAATTAACCTTTATCAATTAAACTACATGCAAGGCTAGATTTCTTATATACGAGTGCGTGCAACTGAAATGTGATAAGTTGCATTCGGCACAATTACCTTATTACCCTTTGAATGTTTGCCAAAAAACTGGCAGAAGTTATCGGTCGTGCGTTTTTGGCACAGTCGTCCGGATCTATGCGGCGATTATGTCATAGATCGTAGTTCGACCGCTTTCGAGTCGCCAATATTTGTCTTAAAATCATAATATAATTTTACAAAACCCATTTACAATGTAGTATGCTGCCTTGTGTCCATTGATTGAATAGGAATATTTCAATGGCTATTTGTGTGCCTTTCACTGCTGTTTATAATGGATTCACACATTTATATTTAAGACAACAACGGAATATATCATTGAATAAGAAATTGATAGTTTTTCGCTGGGGCTTCAATAAATTACTATTGGGGTCTCAATGCTGGCCTTGTAGCAATTAGATATTCGGCAAACACACCCAGCCAGCACGCGTAGGGGAGCAGACACGAATTTAGAGAAAAAGTTTTATTGTATGAACTTACACCTTAGATTGGAGATTATTCAGTATTGGAGAATGTTAGATATTAGCGCTATTATTATAATAATGTTGCAACTTTATTTTTTTCTTAAACAGACGAATAGACAGAGAATCAATTAAATTAAAAAATCGAGATGCGTTCTATTTCTCTATTATACTATTTTTTTACAGTTTTATTTTTCGTGTTATACATAAAATATCTTAAAACATAATAATTTGAAAGTAGTACATAAGCCGATCGTTTCGTGATATTCCTGGAAGGTCACCCTCGGGAGCTTGGTTTATTACATTTGCTCCTTCCAAATGCCTTGTACTTACGTTTTATTCATTTTTATGTTCATTATGACTGATAGACAGCTAATAATATAAGTTGTTAACCTTTTTTCTCTTGCAAATATCATGAATAAGTTTTATCATGTTGTCCTTTGGTTGTTAGTCGCGATTTTTAAACCTAAATTAATAAATAATTAACCTTTAGCAAACGTTTTGATGTATGTAATTGCGATATTTATGTTTTTGTCAATACATTACTATAGAATTATCTTTGAACGCTACAAATATTTAACTAAATCTCTATAGGTTTTAATTCTAACGTAATTTATTCATTGAGTTAAAATAAGATTTATAATGTGACGTAAGTTGTACGTTAATGTTACGAATGTTGCTATTTTTAAAAGCTTTTTTATAAGTCTTGACCTATTTTTCGTTCATTATAGTGGACCTGACTTTCAGAATATATTGATATAATGAATCTTTATGTATTTGTTTTAGTTGTATTAACGTTCAATTAAGTCTATTCAAATATGTTTTATCTATGCATTTAGGCTTGTGTATAAATGTCACGCCTAAATTATAAGATTGGATTGTTTTTGTGTTCATTTATCGATCTTCTTAGTTCTTTAAAATACAAAAAAAAACTGTTTTTATTCACAACACAAGAAAAACAAGGTGAGAATGAAAAAAAATTGACAACGGCATCCAAAACATTATATCGCGTGAGCATTTTGGACTGAAAATGTTTGTCACCAACCGTAATGCAGAAGACACGCTTAACGTCTTTCGTTATAAATTTTCGCCCACTTGGCCTAAATCTCTCGTATTTTAAAATTGCTCTAAATAATATATTTCATTGTATATATTTCATACAATCTTACATTATTCCTGTCAGTAAATGGTGTTCATGTAATCATATAAGGGGTTTTATAAAATAATTATACATGTTGTATTTAGTAAGGACGTTTTTAAGTTAATACTTAACTGCTTACTGGTAAAATCAAGCTATCTCAGGGTCGTACAGTGTGTCGTATGGTAGGTATCATCATTATTTAAAAAGAATGCGACTCTGCCTCGAAATTAAGTGTTAATGAAACTTTAATAAAAGGAGACAGACCAGACCAGACTTTTGGCCAGATTTTTTTAGCATTTATGGTATCTCTTCTTATAGCTATACGAAATGGTTTAAATGAATGTTAACTATTCATAAAATACGTTGAACGGCTTATATGTCCTTGATGAAATCGTTTAGAAGACAATAACACAGCTTATTCCACGCTATTAATAATGTATACCGTCACCATCGTCAAATCTCCAAACAACTAGGTAGCGACTAAAAATAGTTTTATTCATCTGACATTGCAGTATGGAATTTCAAACACTTATTTTTATTATACATGGAGCTGTTTATAATATATAAGCAGTGTTAGCGTAGTGGTTAAACATAATTCTCCTAGTAGGTGCTTTCTAACCCGACTATAGCAATGGGTTATTTTAACATTGGTTCAAAATATTATATCAATAAAACTGCTTAGCGCACCATTTTGCGGTTATGAGGAAACAACTTTTCACAAGTAATAAAAGGTAGTTAATACTTACCTAAAATTATCTACTACTATAATCTACATTGTTACCAGTAATTTTTATTACGAATATTGTTTCATATAAATTTATTTCTCTAACAAAATAAATTACCTTTAAACCACGTCTCAAATTTTCTTGCAACACGATATACCTAACGTGTGTCTCACTAATAAGGGTGTGTACCATAGACACCGAGGTCTCTTTCGGATAGTATTACTATCTAATTCTTTATTCAGTAGGTATCAAACCTGAAAGACTACTAAAGCGATAGTTCAAGTTGATGCACCAAAGTACACTGCACCAAATGCCCCCACCAGAAGTCACTCACTTTGTTAGTTTACATACATATTTATTTAATTATTTTACTTTATATAAATTAAATTTGTATTTATCGTAAAGCAGTTATATTCAATAATCATTATTATAATGTATTAGAATTTATATGAAAATATATAATCACAATGTAACAATTCGTTCTAACTAAACAGATGTCTTTTACACGGACTTATGAAATTTATGTTGGCTTTATAAACAGGTTTCTTAGTAAAATATTTGTGACCACATACATAATTCGTATATATCCAAGTGGAAGTGTCCAATCAGTCCGACTGACCTGCGAGTCTAGATCTCCTTTTAGCCCACTTCTGTTACGAATTGCTTTGTAATCACCCACTTCCTTACCATCAATTGTTAACATGACCTACGCGATTGCTGGATAGCGCTGTTACAAATAAACACAATGAAATATGGTTTACTTTTGCTCGAGATTGATATACTGTAAGAATGAACTATGTTTTAATTATAGTATAATATATAATATATTTTAATAATATTACAAGATACATCGTGAATACCTTTTACCGATATTTAGAGTGCTCCCAAATCAAAACTTAAATATTTATTTAAAAAAATGTAAGCCCGTATTTCAACGCCAATTTAATTTCCGTGATAACAGCGCACAGGTAATTGGGTCACTTAGTTTCAGACAAAATAGTTTTTATTCAATACTGAAGTTACAACATTAATTATGAAATTAGACGTGACGTCCGCTACCTCCTTATTCGTTTTAAATAGACCATTGTTTTTCTCCGTTAGGTAAGCCAAAAACGGATAAGAAACGCCTGTGCAATTTTAATTAATAACAATTTAAATCACCCGTGCTGATAAAACATTTGTTTGTTAGTATGAAGTAGCCGGCGCGCCGAGCGGACTTCCCTCTGCCCGTCCGAACGCGCACCGCGTACACGTCTCGGCGTAAAAATAATTCCACAGCGCGCCTGCGTACTTCAACCCATTTATAATTATTAGTAAATCGCGGTGCGGGCACATGACTGCCACGGTTAGCTGTTGCTCGCGAAACAAAGTTTTTGACGTTGTGAACCAATCCCGAGGCTGGTTAACTAGCCCTTGTGAAAGCCGAAACTAAATCCCTAACGTCAATGTCCCTACGTAATATATTACGTCAACGTTAGCACCCACGCTAAAGATACCGGCGCAGACGTGTACTTTATACGTTAACACATCGTGCTTGTGTTTGTGAATTGTATATAAACCTTTCTTATCTGTGATTAAAGTGCTGGTGTGTGAATCTCGATATGCCCGATAAAAATAAAAAGCGCAGGAACAATAAAAATAAAAGGAAGAACAAAGGGCAACAGCAACCAACTAATAATAATGCACGCAATACAACTGAAACATGTGACCAAAAATCGGAATGTACTAGAAAAATTGATTGTTTGTCAAACACAAAAGATCAAATCAACGAATCGCAGGAAAATGTTGTAGTAGAATCGACTACTGACGCAGTGACCTTGAACGATACTTCCGAAATATTGCCGATCTTAGAAGAACAAACAAAAGATATAGAATCTTGTATTGGTGTACAGTCAACGTCAGATGTAGAAATAACTAAAGAAACCGATTTTTTACCGGAAGTGTATAAAGTAGAATCTCCAGAAAAAACCATAAAGTTAAAACATAAGTTACGCAATGATAAGAAAAGCAAAAGTGCAGATAATGATGATCAACCAACTATTGTTGAATTAGTTGACGACCTTGATAAAAACGAGGCTAGCGGTTCTATTATAAATAATATCCTTATCACTGAATTTGAGCCTGATGTTGAATGGGAAAAAACAAAAGATATTAAAAATTTTAGTTTCATAGAAGAAGAAAATCTAGTTCCTGGAGTTTTATCTGTTATAACTATACCGCTCAACGTAGCAGAATGTGAAGAAATTAAATCTATGAGCCCAGAAGAAGAAAAGTCTTTAAGGCAATATTTAAATACTTTAAACTTGTCTTCAAATACAGGTGATTTTAAAACATCGGAAATAAAACCTGAAGTAGAACAAACAGATATAAAGCAACGCTTGCGTAAGAAACCACAAATTGAAGAAAATTATATTCCAATGGCTGGACCTGCAAGATCTTTACATGTAATCGATGAAGAAGCAAGCGGTGAATCTTCATCAACTTCGCGTCGTCATTCTTACCTCAATGACAAAAAAAGTGACGAGGAGTTAGAAGATGATGTTTTTTATGCAAAAAACGAAACAAAACAAGAAATAAAATTAAGAAAGGGGCGCAAATGTAACAATGTAATAAACCAAGAATGCATTCGTGTTGATGCTCAAATAAAAAATCCAGATATAACCGAAGCGAGAGGTTCATGGACAACATCAACTGTTGAAAAACTGACAGGCGCTGAAATTGTATATCTCACAGACTCATCAAGCAGCACTAGTTCTCTTTATGATAATAATGATATTGAAGAAAGTAATGAAGATAGCGATGTTTCTGTTCGTATTATAACACCTACAATTGAAGTTGTTGATACCGATAGATTTCTGAAAAATGATTTTAATTCTAACGTCAAGATGCAGCTCCAAAATAATCAAAGCAAGAACAGTTTAGAAGAAACTAATGAGAAGTGCACTCCTGAAAAAGAGCAAAATGAAAAAAATTATAATCCTAATGAAAATAATGAGATAATTGTTTTATCAACTGACACTATTCAAACCAATTTATTTGTAAAAGATATAGAAACCCCTAGTTCTGAAATACCGACTCCACCTAAGTCTACCAAAAAGCTGGTTGACAATTACGATCTTGAAATAAAAGTTTTGAAGTGTGAATTAAATGACGCTATTAATCATTTAATTAAAGAAGTAGTGTCCGATTCAGAACCAACGGTAGAATTTCAAAATGATTCATTAGAACGACAAGATTCATCGAGCAGCGTTGGCTCTTCTCAATGTACGGCAAAATATAATCCTAAATGTTCTTCACTTAATGATATTTCTATGCCTGAATTTGATGAAGTTGAAAAAACAACTGATTCTCAAACGCAGTCATGTGAAAGTAAAGGCCATGTTAAAGACGTCATAACAAGAATTAAAAGTATAAACTGTCATAATAGTAATGATGAAAAGGTTATGCGAACCCCGAGTCTTCGAGATATATGTTTGAAAAAAATTTGTAAATTGCCATATGGCGAACAGATATTAGAAGAGTTAGCTAGTGTATCAGAACGATTGCAAACGTTAAGTGATCATGCAGCTCCTATTGGTTTATCAAGAATAGCAAGTTTTAAGGATACCAATAGTAGTTGTATAATAAAAAATGGATCTAACGCCAAAGTGATATCACGTGACAAAAATGGAACGCCTCCTGCTATACAACCACGCAAATCATCTTTAAAAATTAATCAAGACGATACTTTAAAAATTAACTCTTTAAAAACGGAAACAAAACGATATACGTGCCTATCTCCTTCGCAAAAAATGTTAATGGAGACAACAAATTCACTATCAGACTATAAGAATACAAAAACTTACGAACAGAAAGAAAACATAAAAAATAAAGATGAATTTTCTATATCGGTTGATAAGAATCCGATTGATGTACCCTTTAAGTCTCAAACTGGGAGTCGTTTATTAGCCTTATTACGTGATCCATCACTAGCTACCAATTCACGGGATCAAAAATTAATCGATTATTATAACCCTAAAATGTATGAGGCGCAACCAAGCCAAGACCACAAAACTTCAATGGGCACACCAGAAATCCCTTTTAAATCGACGAGTGAAACAGGTACTTATAGAAACGCAAATAATTTTAAGCCTATACCACCTCCAAAGCCGAGAAAATATTCATCATCCTTTTATGAAAGCGATGAATCATCAGATTTTATAGAAAATTCTTTTAAGTCAGTGAAAAACCACAAAAAATATTTTCACTTCTCAACTGGTAACTTGAGTCAAGAGATAGAAGATGATATTTCTTCTATTCAAAATATGCATAGACATTATAATGATATGTATAGGCAAGCGAGAGAAGACTTATATCCTAGACGTCCATCATTACCTAAAGATTTATGTGATCAACAAATGGAATATATTCGCCAAAAAGAAAAGGAGGTAGAAGCAGAAATTTATCGTCTAGAAAGGGAACGAATTAATTCGCCTTTGCCTCAAAAACGAGGACCAAGGGCGCCTATGTTAAATGAAAAGTTCGAAAGTGAAACATTTAAATCATTTAATCGCATTACTAATAGTCAAAGTCACGGTGTGTTACCATCACTCATACCACCAAGTTGCAGCAAATTATCTACAGTATTTAGTAAAAGTCAAGAAGAATTATTAAGAAATAAAATGTATTCTGAATATGTTAACCAAATGGCAGAACGTGAGGAACGAAAACAAAAGAAAATTATTAAAATAACGAAAAAGCCTTTCTCAAGTAACACATTTTCTAAAAGTTCATCGGAAATAAACATTCTCGATTCAAAAGTGAATAATCGCATTGAAAAAGAATTTATTGATAGAACCAAAGATAGATGGAATAAGTTAGGCATTAAGGATCCAGAAACAGAAGATGAATATGATAGAGACTGTTATAAAGAACCTAAAGTGATTGAGCATAAAATAAAAGTGTATGATTCGGGAGAAGAAAAGGACATTCAAAAATTGCCAACACATTTACAAGACTTTGTGAATTTCAGGGCGAAGGCCAAAAGTGATAAAACTGAGAGTCCCGGTGAGTCGGATTCCAAAGAAACTGCTTCGCATGGTGTGGTTTTGTGTGCAGTGTTAATATTAATATTAACAATAACTAAATACATATTAAGATTATTTCGCCGTTGACGTTATATTTTGGACTTTAAAAACTGTTTAATGTAGTTGTAGCATGATTTATTTCGCATGTTTTGATGTTATTATAAGTCTGCAATCCTAGGATTAGAAAACATAAATCCAAAGAAGATCTAAATTGCACAGGTAAGAGAATTATTTAAATTTACTTGTAAATATGTTGCAATCAATTACTCATGTTATTAAATTTTAAAATGATCAAGTAGAATTAATAAATGTAGAAAATATGATGTTTATATATTATTTATTATAAATTTATTATTTTATATATAATATTTATAATATGCTGTTTTGTAGCGTCGTGATATTAAATTAAAAGAAATAGTAGAATATGAAAAATAATCAAAAGTCGATTTTATTCAATTTGACAATGTTATTTGCATTTACATGTATTTTAATATTATTAGTGGTTTAGTATTACAATCATCATTAGGTTCTATAATTTTCATGTTAGATGTGTAATGGTTATTTTGATTACGCATGGAAATAAGCATTTGCTAGATAAGTGTGTTATCGAAATGGCAAATGCATAAACAAGTTAATTACTAGCACAGTGACGATATTACGTTTACTTTTGTTGGCAAAAATACTTTTTGCCAATTCATATCATTCGTCTTTGAGAGGTTTCACAAAACTTGATATAATTTCAATAGGCACAATTAGTTAAATTTGATAAAAAAAATGTTTGCATCTTTACAACACGATCACAGGTAGAATCATTTATGTAATTATCAAATTAGAATTTAAGAATCATTCTGAAACGCGTTAATGAAATTATAGAAATGAATAGTATTTTACATAATAAAATTTAATAATATTTATGAAAAACGAAATATTAAATGCCAAATACTATTTGGATGAGAGCATTGCTCGTGAAAATATTTAGTTCAGTCTCGAATTGGCCCATGAAAACTTACATTTTCATCTTTACGCAACGATTTCTTCGCTTTTATTCGAAAAGCTGTTTTGTTTTGGAATTTGACAAATGTCAATTTAAAAAAAACTTAAAACGCTTATGGAGAAAAAATATAAACCGTTTTTATTTATATTTTCATTTACTACTAATTTCCATTAGGATGAAGTGGTATAATACCGTTGTTGACGAGATTGACGTGCACTCTAAATTATTAATCTAAGCCCTGATAATGAGCGTCGAAATTTCAATTATAATAATAATCTATCCCAAAGCGAGTATATTTGTTCGATTATTTTGTAATGAAACCTTTTTAAGTAATAGTAATTTTTTATTTATCGATAATTTATTTATTATTATAATTGACGGTTCGTGTAGTCTACACGAGTCGTCTATGTCTAAAGTATTTTCATGCTTCAGATTGGTTCCTAGTAATACTTACAATGTTACGTATTTTGTGTTATGTTAATTTTACTTTTATATAATTTTAGCAGGATATGTACTAAAACTCATTTCATTATTTATATATTATAATCAACTTCAAAAACCTGAAGAGAACCCGATTTTTGCGGTTTTTGTCCGTTCGTATTAAATTTTCAAGTATATTATTAATCTATAAAGTGTGTTTAGAGTAAGAACATTTATTTTTTATAAGTTTTATAGTAAAAATAGAAATTATATAAATTTATATATATCTATTAAGTAACTTACACCCAGCGCAAAGATCAAAACAGACTCATTATTGAAGTTATATCTCTCGCCATTGATTCCTCCAAGAATAGTTGAAGATGTTCTATTTTCTGGCAAAGTCTAGTGTTGCCTGTGCTTGGCGCTTCATTCAGTCGTAAAGATAGGCATAACATATTTAAACCTGACTATTGGCAAGCTGATGTTTACGTCAATATTTGTAACGGACAGTAATAGACTATTCTTTCTTGAACTGTTTACGATGATCTCATATCTATTTGTGAGCTCTTTCTATTTCTCCTATTGAATTGTTCAAAAAGGCCTTGTAATGGTACCGTTTTATGGATAATTGCAATGGAGTTGTTCGAATTATATTTAACAATCAGTCTAGCTATGAATGTATTCTAAAATATGCGGAAAGTCAATAATGTTTCGTATTTTCATTTTTATTTTATTAACATTGAAAGTTGAACCAAAGCTATCACTGGCTAAGATAACACATAATGTCTTCAATAATAACTTCAAGTATTTAGTTCTGACATAATTTTAATACAAATTTTGTGTGATCAAAATTAGTTGAAATATTCTGTAAAATCTTATACTTAAATTTTATCTTATATCGAACATATAAGATTTATGTTGCCAACGCATCGCCTGACATATGACCAGTTATTCAACGTGACAGACCCTAACAAAGAGTCCCCGGAAGCTATTTGACAGCGGAAGTGACGTCCCACCGGGAGCCAATCGTTTATAATACGTGCTTGTTCTGCTTTTTGAATTCACAACACAAAATTAACCCATTTCACCTATCTCGTATATAATCTTAGATGAGATGGCCTTACGATTGAATAAAGTTTTGATAATTGTTTATCTACGGATAACATAAAATATGATAAGAAATGCTGCAGTATGTACATAACAAACTGTTACATTATTGTATCCATTAATCAAATGAGACCTTGAACATTATAAATTCCCGAGGTCGGTGTCACAGCAATTCAAATTGTGAGAAAGTGAAAGGTTAGAATATAAAATCGTTTAATTGGTATACGCCAATACATACAAATCTTAATAACGGATATGACGTCAAGTAACATTTTTAAAATAAATCGATTGTTCTACATTTTCACCAATGGTGGTCGCTAACGGGTAAAATCTTACCTGTGTAAATTATGCTTTCTGTTTAGTATATAAAACATATTTTTTCATTTAAAGAAAAACACTTTATTAACGGATTTAAGTTATGTATTTTTGCAAAATTTAAATATACTTTACATAATTTTAAACTTCTCCGACGTTTCGCGTACTTTACAGCGTGCGTGGTCACGGTACACTTATTTTGCGGTATTTAAATTTTGCAAAAATAATAATTAAAATCGTTAATAAAGTATTTTTCTTTAAATGAGTAATAGTTATGTCAATAAAAGACAATATTATACTTTTTCATTGAAGTCTATACAATTTTTAATGGTGTTGACTTGGCATTATAAGTATAATATCCTGAATACGCACCTACGTGATGACTTACGAATACTGTTTTACTTAATTAAAACTTATTTTTCTGCTAAACTTACTAAACTGCTGTACAATTATAAATTTATTTACGTTTTAATGTTCAGGCCATATTTAAAGCTATTTAAATTATCCTTCATTTCATATTAGTCGTTTAATTATTGCGAACGTTTGTAATATTTCAATAGTTGATATTAATTTGATTCTCTAATGCTGTCTGCATTACATTAATTTTCAATTTAGATTTTGACATGGCCATATTTAAGTGCATTTTGATATGATCACAAATTATATTGGGACATGCCAAGTGTGACAATTCTTTTCGTATGACGTGTAATATTATTTATTTTTAATTGCACTACTACGCTATCTATTGACAGTTTTGTTACGATAGAACTACTTCCATTACCAATTGATAGATGTCGCTGTGTACAAAAAAATCAAAATAAATTTTTATTTTTTAAACATCATGTTCATCAAGAAAAACTGACTGGGGAAAAGGGGTTGGACCAAAATTTTCATTATTAATAGATTATAACAATTTCTTTTAAGTATTTGTATATTATTTCAAACATTCATTCTATAGACAAGGCGCTTTCATGACTCACGGTTACGTTTACATTCAGACCTACACCAATAACGCAATGAGCTACAATATAATACAAATTATGGCAGTCAAAATTTATAGTCAAAACCGCGGTCGTGTGAACTCACAGCGGGTAAGATTAATTAGAGTTGTGGTTAAATTAATAACGTACCAACACGCTCCCCGAACGTAGGCACTGGACCTTCGAATTTAATAGTCCTTTTATTCAACAAATCGAAATATGTTTACAGAAATGGGTATGAAACTATATAACTATACAACTATAACTTATATTTTGAATAGCTAGTAAACGTAGACGAATAAGAGACATCCTTCCTCTAAGTAGCTCAAGCTATAAAATAAACTTTATTTATTTGATTACTAATTCGAGAGAATATTTATACTTGAAAGCCTATATTGTTTTATATGAATAAGTTAAATAAGGCATTTATTAAAATATTATTTTGAAATTGTAGTTATAGTTAAATCGGCTATCGTGCAGGCCTATTTGCCATTTTATTTAAAAAAGACGGTTTTTCGACGGTTTAAACAACGTTTAAGGCCGGCAACGCATTTGTGAGGCCTCTGGCATTGCGAGTATCAATGGGCATTGGTATCTGGTGAGCCTCCTGCCCGTTTTCAGTTTGTTTTATATAAAAAAAACGTACTATAAACGGGATATTACGACGATAATATCACTTTCCTATACAGTAATGTACTTGAGCTTTAGCTGAGCAATATTATATTACCCACAAAGCAAGTGGTCATTGATTTTAATATGCAATTAATATGAATTGCACTTTCTACTACTGCCAATATATCCATGTATAATACTCCCATTTTGTTACAATACGTAAAAAATATAGTTGGGCATTATAGGGAAAGTTTAAATGGCTAGTACACACATTTATGTGGCTATTAAATATCACTACATCAGGCTTATATGACTCACGACCACAATTATTGTCTTGTACTCTCGCCAATTTCGTAACAATAACAAACAATCGCTTTCTTTTTTACAATTTGTATTAATTGATTAAACGAAACGATTGGTGTCGATTTGTATAGATGTTGTCCAAAATCAAGTTAACTATTACTGAACTATGAATGAAGCATTCTTCTACTTGAAGTTTTTTTAAGTTACTAAGTCGAGATTACTCCAACTTTTAGCATTTCCTTTACAAGTCATTTCTCATGCAATAAGGGAACTAGCTCTGGGCTTGACTGCGTTATTTCGGTATATTTTGTTCCCGTTTATTTTTAGACCTTCCTGTCTGAACGACGTGCGAATTTATTATTGAAGAATTAAAACTTCTACAACGGATATATACGAGATTTTTTTATTTCTATGAATTGAAATTTCAAGGGCTATTCATCTATCGTGGTTAGTATTAGTGAGAGTCTGTAAAAGTTTTATTCAAATATAAATACACTTTTCCATCGATTTTCATCTGAGTTGAAGGCTTAATAATTAAAACGGTATAACTGCATTGATTTCGTATTTATAGTGACTGTAGGAGCATATAATCTATAAAAATACGACTTTAAATTTTAGTATTGAATCTATGTAATATATACATTAACATTTGAATTCAAACAACACCATTCAGTCTTTAAAAATTCTGATGGTAAACCATTCTCATTGTTTTCTATTTTCCTATGTAGATATCACGTCACAACGCGTTATCAATGCGAGTTTCATCAGTCCGCTAGAGATCGCTTGCTACAACACACGTACGCGGTCTAGTCTCACATTTTCCGCGAATTTTTCTTATACTGTATACAGTTAGTATCACAATGATATGTTTCGAATAATTTTACGTAGTTAAATGTTAAATAAGTTAGCGGGGATGACAGGTGGTTTATATGATCATTATCTAAGGATTTAAAGTAAGTGTCACTATTGCTATTAAAATATTTGTCACGTTTAATTAGCTTTTGATTAAAGGTAACTATGAAGTAATAAGTCAAGGTCAAATATTTTATCAAATTATCATATTTATTAAGTTTTTCAACAGCTTATATAACACACTCGATATATGGATTTCACTCAGTTAACAGATTAATAATGCAAAGAACAATGTTGAAATTTAATACAAATTACTAGTCAGTCGTCCTTCAGAATTACTTTTATAGAGAATTCACTGCTGATGTTCTACAAATCGTTGTTCGCTGTGATGTTTAAGATCCTAGAGTTAAATCAATTATAATTGTTATATTATTTTTCTAATACGAGTTAATACTCGTCTTACCTACCTTAATAGCTCCAATTTAATTTCTAGGAAAAGACAGGTCTGTATCGTAAAACCATTGCAAATAAATTGATTAAACTTGTGTTCAATTATTGCTAATGGATTGATTACCCTTCGGCAGTATACAGTTCAATACAATTTATGATGCTAGGATTATGTTGCTTTTGAGGAAAATCATAATTCAAGGAAATCTGTTGCTGGAAAATAACATGATATATTTGTAATATATTAAAAACCCACTGGGATCTATCCATCCATGTTATTAATAATTATATGGTAGTACATACTAATAATAAAATTTCATATTAACAACATCATAAATATTTTTGTCTAGTTTCGAGATCGTAGACGCTATCATATCAAATATAATAAGCGGACGACCAATTGACTAACCCGTGGCTCTATGAATTTTAGCATCAGATTTTTGTACTTATTTCCTTGACTACATACATGCAATATATAAATATAAGTATATTTATGTGTAGTTTATCAGTTGTTTAAGCACTCATAGATAAATAGATTACCTTGGGAGTAGTCAACGGTTTGTGAAATAAAAACAATCAAAATTACAGGCGATTAGTTGGTGATTATCGTAATTATCTAGTATTAATTGAAAATAGATAAGCATTTGTTCATTTTCGGGGTTCGAACGATGGTCCAGTTAGTAGCGACAAGACAACTGCTCGACGTGCGTGTAATTATTTTCTATATTAATATTTATTACGTTATAAGATAAGTGTATAATAAAGCTAGTACATATTCATAAAGTGGGTGTGATCCATCCGCTCATTAAGCGGAGTTAGGTCAAGGTATATGCTTAGATTGACCGGATTATCAGACAAATGAAAATCGCAAACAAATTAACACTCTTCTCGGTGGGCGTTTGACGTTTTTCGTTGATATTTTAATGTAAGGGTTCAAAGTTCAAAGCCGTTTATAGAGAGAGAGTAATTTGATTTTTACAAGCTGTTAATCACGACCTATACGATCTGTTTGGTTTATAGGGTTACTTTTTAAATCTATTAGACCAGTTTAGTATGAGGAAGACATCTCTGTCCCTTTATTACTAATAATTATTTTGGCTTTATGAGTCTCCTTTTATGAGACTTAATTTCAAAAGCGTGAATTCAAATGTGATCCGTTATTACATAAATTCTTTGACGAATATTTTGCAACGAATATTTTTTATTAATGATGTCATTTAAACTTTAACAAAATTTTGACAAGTATTAAACGCTAACATCCACTGGGTCGTCATCTATGAGAAATATTACAGTGCCCTTGGTAGTTATGTCCATAACTTTTATTTTAATTTACTATGTTTAAACAGATTAGCTTTTTATACTTCTCAAATCCACGATAGAGCTACAAAGAGTACATTATCCCAAAAATTTTGGTTGTTTTCGTAAAAACTATTAACCGCCAATGATGTATTTGAACTGTTTATATTAGTTCAATTGAAATGATTCAATTAAAACACAATAGAATATTATGTGAACCATGATTAAATGAAACAATTATGTTCCCTAGTGCACAAGTGACTTCATTTGTTAAATTAACGTTCATTAGTGCAACAGTCGCGTTCAATATTAGTCCAAACGGAAGTAAACGACACAAATATTTCGACGATGGATGAGGAGTATCTTCTATGTAAGACCTAAATCATTTTGAATATATATAATATGATCTCTTATGCGGTCATAATTTATATACATTGTTGTGTAAGTAGATTATTATATAATTTATAAAATAATCATATAATAATATATAAATAATAATATATATAAATAATAATATATATAAATAATAATATATATAATAATATAGTATATTAAGAGTTAAAAATCATATAATAACTGTTTTTTGTGAATAAGTAGTTAGAATTTGCCTATAATAACTAAAAAAAAATTTTTTTTTAATACTAGGTTTATAATAGAGTTTCTAATTGTTCATCAATGGATTTTTCTTTACAAGGGCAGGACTATTTGTCCTTATGGTTCACCATGGTTTCATCCACGTTTTAATATGTCTCTTTCTGGGATATGACTAGAAAACCAATATATTTTAAAATTAAAGTTTAATTTATTTCGTTTTATAGTAAGGTTCAAAAACCGCACCGGTTAAACACGTATTTTCATTTCTTTTGTAGTTCTTCATTTGAAGTGATTTATGAAACAAGGAATGGATCCCATGTCCAACTAATAGCCTCCCCGTATAAATATTAATTAAAAAAAAATTAAAACATTGTAATTGTACTAATAAAGGCGTTTAGTAGTTGTACACATTTAATATAATCTATAAACTGTCTCTACATAAAAATTGTTCAATGCCTAACAACAACATTTATTAATATTTCATTTCAAAGTCGTTCTTGAAATATTTCAATTGAGCAACAACTTCCTAACTTTTTATTCCTGGAGGCTTCAACAAATAAAATTATAACCCGCTCCACTTTTATGTACCAGATTGGAATAATACCTCTTTAAAGATGATATCATATTTTTTGAAAAGAGCGATTCAATTTTCCTGTCTTTATTTCGAGCAGATTGAGGTCTTCTTAATAGTTTATATTGGTAGTAAAGTATACGTCCTTTACACTTTTGTAAAAAAATATTTTAATAAATTAATCGCGCATTAATATCAAACTTCATACCAACCAGCTTTGTAGTTTACTAGACTTTGCAAAATTAATTTTCATCGTAATTACCATTTTGGGTTTGAAGGCAAAGGCCTACAAAGGCTTTAGTAGGTACTTAACCTGTAGGTATAAAAGGTCAAGGTTAGGAATATAATAAAGTTGTCATTACATTGGAAAATAGACGTAAGTGCTTTTTGGACATTTGACTAGTGACCGTAATAGGCTACAGGCTGACTTAACGAATTGAAAGCAGCACTAGTATTATTCATATTCTTATTTCAAATACAATATTTTAGTAATTTGGAGTGCACCTTGGAAAAAGTACAGTGGCGATGGGTTAAAATTTAAAATTAGAATGACACCAGTTTAACATTCAGAGAATTGGATATGAAAGAATTTCTTAAAATTCTAAATGACAAAATTTTAAGATTTATAACTTTTAATTTGGAGTAAATTTAAAAAACTAACAGCAATGTTGGATGACAAGTTTTTTTTTAAAATTAGAGGGATTTCCTTTGTTTCAAACAAGAAGTAAATAAAGACAATAAATACCAATTCATTGTATAAGTTTAGTATTAATTTTAAGTATATATAAGTAATTATTATAAACAAAATGGTATCGCTAAAGTTCTATCCGTTACGAGGCGCCTGTCAGTGTTCTATAAATTCTGTATAAGGTGAATGCACGTCCCGTCGGTGTCGTCTATCATTGATCTAAATTGCACTTAAATGACATTAGGGTTGATTAGGTCTGTGAAATTAATAAATCAATTCTGTAGACTCGTCACAGTGCTTTTTAATAGCCTCAAAGAATGTAGTAGGTATTTTATATCATTGAGTTGATATTAATTCAAAATATATGAAGTATGAGTACCTAGTATATGAGTTATACAGTAGCAATAAGTGTCTTCTTCTCCCATTTCAACTAAACAAACAAATATTATACTATAAAATTCATTCAAACCTAGAGTTCTTATGAATTCTAATAAAAAACTTTGCTCAAAATAATTTTAACAATCTTGTACTTCTAAAGTATGGTGTTACAAAAATTATATGACAGTTAATTTAACTGATAAAATAATAAAAATTAACTGTTAAACTTGTGATATTTCAGTTTATCTATGGGCTGAATAGAAATACCACGCATTTTTAAATGCGCTGAAGACCTACTTGGCAGTTAAGATATAGAGCAGTCCAACTGATGCAGACAAAGTGTGCAGCAATATTATTTATTGCTGGAACAAATCTTTATATATATTTTAATAAACAGGACTAAACACAAATAAACATTTTAAATATGAATAAAAATTACGTAGTGCATTGCTAAAATAAAATAACATGTTTTAAATTATATTTGACGATTTCAGTTTAAGTTCAGTTTTCAGTTTCCTTGCTTGATCCTTTTATAAAATTTAGATGTAATGTTGCCTCATTAAATTAAATAAATAGTTTATATAGAAACGTTTTAAAATGACGTTTCCTTCTAATCTCTAGAATTACCATTTCCATGATACACCCTTGTAAGATTTAGTCGTCTTTTGGGGATTAAGCAAATGGCTCTCGGAGATTTGTACCTTATTTATGCGTATTTAATAGTATATGAGAAAAGGATATTCGATAAATGTAATAAAACACAAATTCAAAGTGCTGGAAATTTATTCCATTAGTTTATATCAGGCATTGTTTTACCTTCTAATTAAGTGAATAATGCAACTAATTTGCGAATTTAACCGTGCATTTAATTCTATAAAATAGAAGATAAAAGACTCAAGCAATATTCGCCTCGCTCATAGTCTGCTTTTAGGATTCTGAACTATACAGTATTAAAACGGAAAACATATACGCCATTGTAGTATCTTTAACCGACACATAAAGTTCATTGTTCTATGAACGTGTTTTTAGTATATAAAATTGAATAAAATGATATGATTGTCAATGATAGGCGCGGTCGATTCACACACAGCACAGGATCTGGGCTCTATTTGCTCCGCCTGCGTCGCTCATGTATGACACCGCTCCCTAAATATATTTAAAACGTAGTTTACACTTATTTGTATAAATATATACTTATTAAACTACTTATCATGAAAGTTATATAATAAATGTGCAAACCAAGATTTATGATTTATTACTTTGAGATTACGTAAAAATACTATGAATATTTTCTATACTAGTATATGAAACATATAAATATCTGAACTACAAGTAGTCATAAAGAAAATTGTTTCTGAAGTAACAACCATTGTGCTCTAAAGGTTACAGTCAAAGATCAACGACCTCAGTCGCTTTTTGTAGGGCGTATGAAAATTAATATTTTGTGGTGATAACGTATTATAATTTAGTCGCGATTAAACTTTATAAACTAATGCGTAGCATATTATATGACTATAACACTAAATGGAATTATTTTCCTGTGAACACGAACTATTTATTTTTATTACGTAAATAACGTTTTGAACTAGTTTCTATGAATAAATGTCACGGGTTTTAAAATGTTTATCTTTATAAGCAGTTATAGGTTTAACTTTCAGTGAACATGATATTTTCGTCTCTGAATTTCAGCCAATTCGATTTCACGCCCAACGCTGCCAGAGCCAACTGGCAACCGTGTAGCCTGTCTGAATCATATTTTGCTTTACCTTGTCTCTGCTTCGGTTAAATAAAGCAAACAATAGGCATTTACTTGGAAAACACTTGCCTTTGTTATTATATATATTTTGATGGTGTAAAATACATACAAGCTATATTTAAAAATAATTTAAAGATAAAAGTATATATTATGTCAATATATTTACATTCAATACTTAAAAACTAATACACTTTACCTAAGTTTTTAATCCCGACAAAATAAGCTGATATTGCGAATACTATATATGCTAGTATTAAACACGATATTTCATACATTCCAATACCATAAATATTTTATTTCAAATCGTTATACTCTATCGCAAAAATGTAGCGAGCATCAATTTGAAATTTCTAATCATCAAAACATGCCACAGCTGTGCACTTTTTAATGATTTTTGACACGCCAACTGACTCTGTAGTAATAGGGTGACTGGATACAATAATAGTTCTGTTTAGTTTGGTACAAACAAATATAAATAAATTCATATTCATTAACCTGTTATTTATGATTATGTAGCAATTAAAGAAAACGAGCCTTGAATGTCTCGTTCACGGCAATTCCTGATTATGGAGATTTATTCACGGAATGATAAGTAATCTATTTTACGTAAATCCTCAGCATATTATATATTTATTGACGAATTACTACCATACATAACTGCGTATTAAAACCTCGTACTTGAAGCAACTGTGTATATTGCCCATTATTGTATAAGGACGAAAAAATTTATTTTAATTGTATGAAAATTTTAACATTATTACTGCGGTCATTACTAATAAACATATTTACTTTTTAAGCCAAGATTTTAATACTACTTACGATGTGGGAAAAAAACGAATATGTTGTCTTACTTAATATTGTCATCGAAAACATTTAAGCAGATGAACAGCTGATAGGATATGATAGTTGTTTGACCTGTCAGGGGTGAATGGTTCATAGATTAATTCCCAGTAATAATTAAAACCATGTGTTATATAATTATAAGAAATAAGTTAGTGTTATTTTGGTTACTTATAGTGTACTTCTTTTTAGGCAATACATAATAAAAACAAATCGAAAACACCGTGTCGAACCAAATAGTACTATGCTAACACTGTTTGATTATTCTAGCCGCACTAGGCTTTCTCTCCAATTATTCCGTCCGCGTTAATTCAATATTTACCTAACACCGTTCTCGAAGTGCCGACTGACCCACATCATTCACCTTCACCTTAACAGACAATGTAAACTGTCATGTACTTCGAAAATAATTTGTATGTACATTACAAGAAGTTGGGCTCCACTTGTGGAGTTTGAGTATTACGTCAAACAAAATATAACTGATAAGCCATTTCCGAAATTTAAGAATGGAATATGATATGATCTTTGGCTTTGGATCTAATAAAACATCGATCATATCTTGTAGACGGTTCATCGATCATCCACAAAGACTGCTATAATTTTATTCTGAGTATGAGACTCATGGAATTGATTATAATTTTCAGAGACCGTCATGATTACACCAACGTTCAAAGCGCGCTCTACCTCTCCAGGTATCCAATGTTTGTCAAAGTATTGTACTCCCAGCCTGAATATTCATCTACCGACTAATATTTTTTTCAAAATTTATTTTAGTCCGCTTGCGCTCAGTTCATTTATTATGTATTCTCTAATTAAATTAAATTTCATTTTTCGTATGAGAATAATTTTAGATCTTAAATGAATAGAATGATCCAAATGGCAGCTCAAATGAGTTAAAAACGATGTAATTTTCTGTCCATGTGTAATAAAATTGAAAATATGTTTTAGTGAAGTCCGGTAAATGAATGTTCAATATGAATGAAAAGGCTTTATACATTCGTAGCGACATTACCATAATAATGGTATGATAACCTTGAATGTTCCGCGCCCATGGTAGCGATAGAAAATCGTGAAAATTATTTGAATACATTTCCTTAACATCAAACAGAACTAATGAGAGTGTTAATTTAGCGTTTGATTTTCGTGTGGGTTTACTGTGTGATTTACTAATTAATACTAATTGGTTTATAATGTTGCATGAGTCATTGTAAGAAGTTAGAATCAGTTAAGGACTGTTAGAGTTTTACGTCACAAAGTTTACAGGGTAGACACATCTTCGCTAGCTTCACTCATTACGCTAAAAGATCACGTAAGCAACAAATGAGTTAGGTACTTATTGAATACATAAATGTATAGAAAGTAAGGTTTTTTAGAAAAGAGGATATTAGCATTTCTTGTATTGTTTTTTGATACTTTTATTATTTATTCCTACACATTTTCAGATCGTATCCCCAATAATTTGGTCTTCTTAAAAAGAAACATGTTGCCTATACAATAATAGACAGGTACACAGCAACTCTAAATGTATTTTGTATTCAGTTATAATTTTATTATAATGGTATTTTCGAGGCCGTGCGATATCTTCTTGACCCTCCTTGGCCTATTCGATAAAAGTCAGCTGCGAAGAACTTTTTGAGTTTTATGTCTTTGAGCAAATTTAGCCTCAATGTATGAATATACTTAAAACAATGTAATGACATGACATAAGGTGGACATATAAGTAGTAGTATTACTGAAGCATATACTCGTATACTATTCTAAAATGTAAACATTTAGCGATTAACCGCGTCGGCTCGGGATTGCCTGCGGGTGGCCTTTCTCGGCGCGACGTAAGTAAATATTACGTCATTATAGATAAAGCGGCTAAACATGCACTCCAGCATCCGCTAGGACGCGTATTTTTCATTTATGTGTGATACAAGAAGTTTGTATGCCATTTTATGACTTCATTATCATCAGATCTTATAATCAAATATGAAAGTTTCAAAATTTATTTTATTTCACAATTCAATCATTTCTACATCTAGAAAGGATATGAGTCTATTTTCTTATTTAAATAATAATTACTCTCATTGAAGTATAATATCAGCTGTTATAAATATGCCAAGGTTGGTGAAACCACATCACATGTATCATTTTATCGTCATTATTTATTAAGACTGTAATCTTCAAGGCGGACTAAAGTAGGCTAAAGACCTCCCTTGTCTTGTAATGGGAGATATCGAGTGTAATCTGTAGGGTTATTAATGTGAAGCAACGGCGTTTGCGAGGTTCATTAGAAACTCTAGCTTCCATTTTTTCCAATATTTATAAATCATTTTATAGGAAAACCTTTACAAAGACATATGCAACCTTTATAATGATATATAATATTAATTCAAAGTTTATATGTATCGTAAAATACGTAATATAAATGACATAATCCTCAAATTATTTTCCGAAATCCGAAAACGTGATTTGTATGTTAAACGCGCAATACCACAAATGTTTCTCTGTCAAAATAAGCAATTGCTATCGTTACGAGAAGCCTTATGATTTTTTTAGTATTTGCTTAGCATTTTACAATGTAATAAATAAATTTGAATGTCTTCCTTACCGTAAATGCGCATAAAAAACAAGTTTATTGCGTTAAGTACGTGACATTGTCCTTCGCTTACAAGGTCTTTTAGCACGTGTGTCTGTAGTCATTTATATTATAAGGTTTTACAGGAGTATAACTGCTATATTGTAAATTTAAATATATTATATAATATGAGCGAAGAGTAAAGTTTAACATTAAACACCATAGATAATTTATCTAATGCGAGAAACTCAAAACATTCGAATTCAAACGCAATAATTATATTATAATGGCTTTATCTTCTGCCTCAGAGGATAGTTAGTTTAGATTGGTATTATGTATTTGTTTTTTAACGGAGATTCATTTAATTTAACGCGATTTTTTACACTTTAATAGCTCTTTAGTCATGAATATGCTATTTGATTTCAATGATGCCTCGTCGAAATATTTTATCTCCCTTCTGTGTGCAAACAAAGGGACGTAATGGAAAACGCCTTTTATTTATAAGTGCTTAACAAAACAAGTTGTAAATTAAACCCTTTTAGCAGAATATTTAGATTCACTCGCATTTATACACGAATGTTATATATTATACTTGTGCGGCAATGATATATTGATCGAACGAGATAGAAAAACTTTATTAAGGACGCTTAATTATTCAATTGACATTATAACAAGTAAATTGCTTCTTCAATACGTGTACACAGGAAGTTCAGCCCATTGTTAGCAGTTCGTCAACACTGTTCTAGTTCTTCGTGATTATCGGCAACGCATATTGTGCTCCACATGTCGAAATCCCTTGTAACTTGGCATCCTACTTTAGACCTCTTTCGAGAAATTACAGTCTCTTATGTCCGCATTCAGAGTAAAAATTGCTTCGAACAAAGGACAGTCTTAATAACACTTTAATTCGTAAAACCATTTCTTTTATCGCTTTCTCGTTTGTGGTTATGAACTCTTAAAACTTCGGCAATAAATAGATTTTAATCTTATTATTGTTTTGATGGCTGCCGTAAAAACTAATTAAATTCATTAAGAAAGAATAATTAAATTGGGTCAGTAAAATTTTATGCTTTGGAGGAAAAGCAAGAAAATTGATATTGTAACCTTTACCTAAAAATAGGATTTTTTAAAACCTTATTATACCTTAATGATTATTATACCTTAATGCCTAAGCATTGTACAATTTAATTAGGTGTTCAAAAATTTTATTTTTAAAGTCATAGTCATATTTATAGTAAATATGTAGTTATTATAGTTGTATATTTCTCATCGTATCGTGTATATTTAAAATCATACTTTGTTTAAGGCGCTCTGAAAACTTTAGTATCTTAAATATAAAAACGAATTTAAATTTTTCTTACTCTTCGACACTTGCACAATTAATGGCCTATAATGCATTTCTACAATGCTAATCCAAACCTCGTGTGGTTTGGATTTAGAGCAAAACATTATTTGAAGCAAAAAGATGCTTGAACGAAACTCAACGAAACTTTACAACGTGATATGAATAAAAATTACCTTACGTGCAAACTTAATATTTTAAATGTTCTTGTACCTATAAAATTAATGGAATATTGAGGTTGAATTATTTTTATGTTAGATTTAAATTCAAGCTATTGGCTTTTGTATAAATAGAATAAAATTGGGAAGAATATGGTATGTGTTTCTGCCACCTTTCACAAATAAATATCTTTTTTTAAATATTGTTACAGCCACGATAAAGTAAAGGTACAATTTTCAGTAAGTGATCCTTTAAAATATATCCATTACACATTAATGTTTAATCTTTCTTGCTCCACGATTTCGTAGCGTTATGGAGTTTGACATATAATACTCTATGCATTTGTTTGTTTCATATGATTGAAATTGTATGCGGTATCGGTTCAGTGAATGGCCGCGATAAAAATACCACATGTTCGTTCACCACCAGATGCTCTGCGACCTTACTTTGTTTTGTAACGTTTAAACTAAGAAAATGCTATAAATATCAGCTACGTTTCTCACTACGTTAAGCTTTCAGTCTTCATTGAGGAATACAATAATGTCTTTATAGTTAGAACTTCAAAATCTCAAAAAAATTTTTTTTTTTTAAATTCTAAAAAAAAGAGGTTCTCCTCTCATGAAAATAAAGGTGCTTTTACGTCTGTGTCACAATTGATCACGGGTTGACAAATGACAGCGTTGTTTCAGGATATTTGAATATTATATTTAACAAATTCGTGTTTGTATAAACCTGTGTTTGATGGGGATAGTATATTATTTATTTTATAAAACATTCTTAACCTGCCACATAATATATGTATAAACATCACTGGGTCGATAAATATTCTAAATATATTTAGAAGATATAAAACTGGATTTACTTGATTACTTTAATATATAACTGGATTTACAATAACAGTATCAAAATCTTTTTCATTTCATAAAATGCCTTTATAGAGCATAAAAACATATTATATACAATTTTAAAGGATTAATATAAACAAGGTAATGCTTTATCTGAATGTAATGAATGACATAGATGTCATTTTGTAAAAACAAGCCTGCGTTCACAGTAGCATTACTTCTATATATTCAATTTGTAAGACCGGCGTTACACGCATATTTTAACAGTGTATATAAATACATTTCTAACAATATGGCAACACATAAATCGGCTTTTTCTTGTCTCCACAATAGCTTCGGTTTCTATCAAGTTGCATATTTGAAACAAAAGCCAGTCAAGTAACAATACAGTAAAGGCGTAGCGAGCAATATTTGAAGCTCACATGCACGCTTATGCATTTCACCTGCCATTCGGTCAATGCTACTGCATTGTGTACAAGGCTTTGACTGCTACGCTCTGAATACCAGATAATTCGAATTTCAAATATCACTGTGCGATAACTCGCTGATACACTCGTCTACATATTGGACTCGTTTAGCTTTTATCTAGGGCTTTACTCGCTGAATAATTATAATATCGGGACCATTTTAAAACACTGTAGGCAGGTTTACCTCAAGGTAAGCTTTTATATTTATTTGTATTTTTTATTTATAGTTTGTGTTATGAGTCCTAATATAAATTATAAACTTATATTTATATAATTAAGTATTTTTACGAATTCGTATATATGAAACCAGGACGACAGTCAACAATATCTGTTGACTGTCGCTCATCAGTTAATTGTTGCCGTACCTGAGATCAAAACCGGGACCCCCTATTCGGTAGTCTGGCTTGGTGACCATTTCATATGTATAATATAAATAAAATAGTTCTAGCAATAATTATCTTCATATAGGAGAAAGTGAACTGGTCCATAATGGTCAATTGTTTTAATTATTGGAAATTATGCTAGCGGTCAAATATTCTGTAAGAGCAGCCTATCAATGAGCTGTATCTCTGTTATACTTCAGAAACATAGTAAAGCCTTTTCATCCTTTACTTTGGGTTATGTTGTAGGTAGGCCTTGGGAGTATTTTAAATATCTGTGTTGTCGAAATTGCCGCCAACATCTAGTAAATTATAAATAGATGTGTCGTTACGCAATGCTAAGCCAAATTTGACGTGTGGGAAACTCGAAGTCATTAAGAGAGTGGAGACAGAAATAGCAGCTACTATGTGCCGGTGATGTATGTCATCTGTTGGTTAATTGAGAAATAATTCAAGGAAAAGTATCCACGATAAACAATTTGTTCCCAATGCGAGTGAAAATATATTAAAATGACATTAGTAATATTCATCTCTTAGTGATGATTTAAAAGTGTGGCACCAAACACATAGACTAATTCATTTAATCAAATATAATATGATTATGTTAATATTAAACATCCTCTTGCTATACACCGTAATCCAGAATTTGGGATATGTTGCAGATTAATCACTGAATATACTGGATTGTAATTAACTACATTGCGCTGCAGTGTATTGAAGGCTTTGCGGCTTGTATTACGAGTGTCAAACTTCGGTTCGTACATGACCTATATTCAATAAAGTAAAATATATATGTATTGCTTTTTGAAAATTACTCAAAGCTTCAATGATATTCACATATTTCCATGTAATTATACTACTGCATATAGTAAGGAGACAATCTTTTGTTTTGCAAGACTTCTTAGTCTAAAAGTGTTCATTTCTAATCATAGTATTAATTTCAAGTTTCATCTTATTTAACACTGAAGTCCCTTCCAAAAATATTTTAAAAAAATTAAGCCCAATTGCCACTCGTCCTTTGTTAATTAAAAAAGGAAACATGAGTCCTTAGATGAGGTGTTAACAAATAATATTAGTGAATGTTAGCAGCACACCTGAGCGATTGGCACGATGACAACTTGCGTAATATAACCGCAGACGCAGGAAATAGTGCTATTTGAGTCACTAAAATAATATTAAAATCGTTTGTTTGCGTCTAAAAGCTCTTTGGAAAAAGCCAAAGACATCGTTACGTCATTGTAGGTTTTACTGTAAATGTTGAAACTCATAATTATACCCTGCGTATTTATATGTGTAGGTTTTAAAGGACATCAGGTTTCCGCAGGATTTATAATCATTTTAATAGTAGTTTATAAAAAAATAAATATTAATATCAATTGATCTAGATTACATTTATATTGGGTGCCTATTTATTTTTAACACTCACATATTATTAACGGTATTTATAGTAAACACCACTTAAGTGTTATCATAACGAAGTCTTATCTGCCGTCAAATTATTTTATCTCACGATAAAATTCTATTTTCATTGCCAATGTTAAGCAGCGTATGCTTTGATTTTATGTAATTTAAATATTTCTTTACATACTTTTGATCTCTTATTTAAATTCAATATATTGATTAAAATATTAATAATTAATAATAACGCTATTAATAAACTATCATATAAAAATATTCAGTTCGAACCAGTCAATAGTTCGTAAGATTAGCGCGTTCAACCTAATAAAAAAACTTATAAATTTTATAAAATTAGTATATTGGATGATTCTTTGAATATCTATTTGAAAAAAGTTAATAATCTCTAATACTTATCATAATATATCGTGCTTATATAAAACATTTTTTCATCGTTAATAAAATTATTACACTGATCTATAATATGTATTATTACTGTACACATAATTTTTGAATAATTTCACCAACTTAAAGCTGAAAACTTTAATAGCATTACTAATCCAACCAATGCTTAAACAGAACACTTGAATAAATAAATCGAAGTCACAAAGAGGGCAGAGAATCAATGCTAAATGAGCCATTACTCTGTTCACAGAGTTTTTGCTGGATTTCTTTCCTTGAATAATGATCCTATTAACGTCTCTTAAATTAATTTAATATCTTTTTTACTGCTCTCGCCTGTTACAAAACGTTTCGCTATAGCTATGCCGTGCACTTGTAATTGTTCCATTCCTTCAGATTTCACAAATCTGCAAGAATTGGAGCTAAACTTCTTCAACGGCAGTAACGAACAAATAATAACTTAAATATAAAACAAGTAAATTCTGCATAGTTATTTATCTACATACATTGTTTGATGAATAAACAGTATGGACCCTGTATTTTTTATATATTTATATATGTATTTCGCACCGAAAGCCGACAGCTAAGGTCTGCCCTGCCTAAAACCCACATGAGTTTACCCCGTAACTGGATGAGCGCCCATTACAAACCACGTATATCTCCAACCCGGCTGCATTCTGATTTCGCATTCAAACCTGAAAATATTTGTCGTTGACATAAATCGCTTATTACTAAGTTCATAGAACATTTCCGATGCACTATTGAATTATTTGTTAACTGTAGCTAAAGTTACTTAATCAAATTAGGAACTGTAAGTTAGTGAGGCGGCCGGCGCGTGCGACTAGGGCTTGTGATAAGAATGCTTAATAAGAGTTATACCCTTGTGATGGAGACAACTTGCGCCTCATGTACGTGATACTTTTTATAAATCGACATGTTACTTTGCTGATCCCTTTGATATGCCTCAAGGAAATATTTATGTACCTAATATTAATTCCACTTGTTTTTTGTAAAAGTATTAACGTCGACTTTTGTAATCGTATTAAAAATTCAATATACACCCAAGAAAAAGTGATACGAATATTGGATAGTATAAGCACAGTATTAAGCTGAATATTTAATAAAACGTTAGATTTCCGAACCTAGACTACCCAGTCTCACACAATACACTCGACGCTGTAAATTCACAATCACGAGTGCAAAGTGCTGGGATTTTTCTCAGATTTACCTTAATTGAATTCGCTTTCGGGAAGTTTTAATTTATTTACGTTCCTTTGATGCCGGATCCGTGTTTTAGATAAATAACCAATTATCTCAATTCGAATTAATTCCCTGCGAGGGTATGTGATCTGGAATAAACGTGTATTACGCTCGCGTTCGTGCCTATAATTCAGATCGCAGTTTTTATCTGATAACTGTTATTGCCCTGGAATAATTTATACACACATCAATTCCTGTTTCATTTAATGATACTTTTTAAACCTCATCATTATATGTATATGCATAACAGTGTCGTTATAGTTTGGCAAAATCGTTTCTTTATGTTGAAATTAATCGTTAAAACATAATTATATATTTGGGTCCTATAATAGCATAATTGTAATAAAATAAATACTCTAGTACAAAGCAAAATCCAATCAAAGCAAATGGAAGTATCAGGCTATTAAATCAAATTAACTAAGTACACACTTTAAGTGATTGTAAACATGATATGAAGAGACGAACGCGTCACAATTCCGTGATCCGTCGACAGGGCACACCCACTAACCCAATTTGTACAAAACTAAAAGCAAACATATCGTAAACACAACACCGATATATTAGTAGATTAATTTTAAATGTGACTTATGTAAAGTATGTGTAATTTAATCAAAAAACATTTTAGATCTAAGTAAAAACACCAAAAAAGTTTACGGATAGGACAGGACACTCATCTTTTAATTAGTTCAATTTCATTTTACACTTTATTATATATTTGTATTCATAGTTCTTTATAATTAAGTTCAGTTCTTGCAAAAGGAAAAATTCTACGCTTGAATTCAACAAATTCTTATACTTATTTAGTAATGTAAACTTACTAATACTTAGGTAACAGTTTACATCCTTCGGTAGTTGTTACTTATTGCCGCTAAGATCTAAGCCAGGATATTTGTAGAACGTTAAATATACAGAACAGACAAAGCCTACGTACTGCCTTTATTTGCTCGTATTTTGTTTGGAACTGTTCAATATATTCAAGTTAAGCATTATTACGTTTATTGCTACACGGGGAAGCGTTACAGTTTATTTTCCATGTTACCTTGCAAACATTTCTCGATTGAATATTATATTCTGCATTCTGATCAAAGACTCATTCTATTATAACTGAATCGATTGATAACAGTAAGTTATTTTATTTTCCAACTTACAGTTTTTAAAGCCCTGAAGAGGCATAGCATTCTACAGTCTACAAATACTTTTTTTTGTTTATTAAGCAGATGATAAGTACCGATTCAAAATGATTATTTATCCCATTTATCGAGCACACCTTCGAGGTATATGTCAAGTGTTCCTATGCTAAGCCACGGAATCGTCCAAAAAATAACCAAATAAATGCTGTCGAATAATATTCAACTTAAACTGTAGTAAAACATTTTATTCCAATATTCTGTAACAATTTGTTGTGAACAATTTATATTGACAGGATATCGCGCAAATAACATCTCAACATATATATATACATAAATATTCATAGAGTTCCTACGGCGTAGCACACAGGAGAACTCAGAAAGTCTGATTTAAATTTTCTCTATATCCTTAGGACCAATTCCTTAGGCTTAATATATGTCGTGGATTCAACTGAACTTAAATCGTAGGGTACTACTACTATCCGCCATTTGGTTTTACTTTGTAAGTCAGTGCGCACAACTGGCGCAGGCGTCTACTCAGTCGCAACTGAACTAAAACACTCGCTTCAGCTTCGATTCAACGCACTACTGACAGACATGATAATTGTCATAGACACTAAAGTTGTTCATCGCAGTGACCGATCAATGGCGCCACTATCGTATTGTTGCCAGTAAAATATATTAATATTCTTATTTATTTTTTTATTTATATATTTCATTACATTTAAAAAAAAAAACAAACTTAAACTATTACCTCCCTTGCGGGCTCCACTCATTCTTAACAAGCCTGTCACAAATATATCCTGCTCTGGTGCAGATTCAATAAATTTATTAATCAGCGACACCATATATATTCTTATACGTCAATAAATTCCTAACATATACATTGTAGAATTAACAAGAAACCTCACCTCAATTATTTACTTAAACAGCAGCTATTTTAGCTACGTTATGTCATAATACATTTTATTCTCAATAAAAAACGACTTCGCAGATAAACGACACTATTTATCAAAATAATTTATTTTGCAATGTTATAACAGCTTACGTAATTTTTAGACTCGTAAAGAACGAAATGAAACGAACGCATAATGAAAAAAATATAACCGATGAATACCTATTTTAAGAATTGTTGTCGAAACGGATATGTTACATTAAAAGACTTATCGAGTAATGAAAACTGATATCGCAGTTCCCGCGTCGTAAAGACATCTCATCATCATCATCATCATCAGACTCGCTATTTTGTTTTTTTTAGAGTAGCAGTTTAGGGAAACCGTCTATTATATTATTAAAGATCTGTATATGTATTTAAGATCTTTTCATATATCTAACGTAAACGTCTAGGTTTGTCTAAAATACATTACTGTTGTACTTTTATGCAAAGAATTCAATAAATTTTTTACCAGAAACTATTCCATTGCATTTTATCCCAATGCAATGGAAATTAAAATTTGTGAATTTACATAAAAACAGATTATTTACGAACAAATAAGTCAGGTCAACTGAAGGGCAGATACTTATCAACAGTCAAATTGTCTCTATCTAGGTTTTATGACGCTCACGAAGGGCGTCGAATTTAGTTTTATTGCTTGAGTTTATATCTACTTTATTATTCATTGCTTTTCGTTCTTACTTCTTATATTAAGTAAGTATGTAGTACTTATAGTGATAGGCTATTAGTACTAGTTATAATAAGTATTAGTATAATGTTACATAATTTTGTTGATGATGTCATACAACCATAATATGACATAATGTATGAACTTAATTTAAGAAAACGTTAATGCGCTAACAAAAGCATTGATTTTTTATTAATTTAAAAAAATCCAATCTCTGTGATTTCGCTTTGGCTTCTTCGGACGTATATAAGTAATCCCGAAATATACTAAGAATTATACAAAATGCGTATGCGGCAAGTCTTCACTTTCGAAAATCATCTTAATTATTAAAATATTAGTAAAAACAACTACAATTAATCGTTGACAATTACAATTATTATTAATTATTACAAAACGTCATAATTGACACTGACGTAAATGAAAACTTTGACATTTGCAGCGGTGTGGACGCCCGGGGCGCAACCGCCGGCGGGTGAGAGCGGGCGCAGTGCTGCCACACCGCCCGTGCCGCCCCCGCCGCCCGTCTGGACCCCAAACAGCGCCGCAGCATCGCCCCAAACACCGCGAAAAACCTTCCGCCCTGTACACTTCGAGGAGTCGCCGCCAGCCCGCCGAAAATTCGAAGTTTGTATACTATAATCTATTTTCATAGCCAACCAAAATATCTATGGTTTCTATTTTTAAAACTATTCGCATTCGCAAAAATTTGAACAGGGTGCATTCACACCTATCTTGACCCTATTCAAATTAAGGTTGATTTATGGGACACAGATTTGATGATTTAACTTTTTGTAATTATTCATGACTTTTATGAATAATGTGTTATATAATAAGTATTATACTTCGATGCGATACATATTAAAGATAGCTTTCTGAGTATTAAATTCCAACAAAATAAGTTTTATATAAAACTAACATTATATTCACTAACTGTGATATTCTTGTGATGACTTATATAATATTAAGTATTCCGATAAAATCGTTCTGGATCCAATTATAGTGCATACAACCCACAAACGTATACTTTGTCGATGGAGTTCTTCCACAAAATGTACAGTTAAAAGCATAGTCCATTAATGGTCTTATTTCCTAGTTCCTGCGAAGTTTATGAGTTTTCTTTGAACTTCTTGTTTGTGATATCAGAGCAAAGACATTCGCAATGACCTCTCACAACTTTTCAAATTCAATTTCCTTCATTTTAACCTCTTGTTTGTGTAAAGAAGCAAGCTTATAAAGAACTTTTAATATAATTATTATGGTTAACGGAGAAATTTGCTTTATGAAAATAATTTATAATTAAAATTAAGGTATGATATAACAATAGAATTGAAATTACCTTAAAAATATCAGCATTTTATATTTTAACAACAATTAGATGCTTCCATAGATTAGATAAAATAATTCTTGATAAGCTTCTTGGAGGCACTACTTTTGTTTCAATTCACTGCACCACAAAATACCCGTAATCCATCGAATTCTTTACACTACTTTTTATAACTTTTTAACTCACTAAAAACCATTCAATGTCATCTATTATAGAATTTGTACAAAGTAGATACAGTGTACTGACGACTGCTTAAAACTCTGTATATACCGCCGTACCTAAAGTGTAATATGAATATAAAAATACAAAGTAAGCTCTATCAAATATTCAATATTTTGCAATATTGTGAAACTCAAATCAATTCGTACGATGATGTATTCAATAAATCTGTATGGCATCCAATTTATACAAGAAGCGAGTATTGCGGTCTAGGCAACACCACAACCACCCAGTTTGTATAATTTCCATTCTACGTATGGTCTACATAATATGTTTCACAATACATCATCAGAAAGTCAACATCTTAATATTTTATAGTTTTAATGAATCAAAGATACTTTTGAATAATTATTAAACCATGCATATAATTTACTGTGTAGTCCTGAAAAAGAGCCCACTTACAAACTTAAGCTTAACCATTCTAGTGGCTAATCATGCGATTGTTAAGTTTTACATCGTGAGCGCGTGTGTCTTCTTAGTGAATTAAGTAATAATTATGTAAACTGCTTAAATTAAATTAAAATACCTAAAATTCTGTCCGAACTCCTTCATGATATATTTGCACAATAATGTAAGATGACATTATGTAAATTATTTTTGTTTATATGTGAAACAAGATAAAACTTAATTTTCAGAATAAAGAAACGAACGGTTGCACGAGTGGCTCAGAGAGTGAGAGCCGGCTTCGAACATCCCAAAGCGCTCCTGTGACCGGCTTTAACACCCTGAACACAAGCAAATTGCCCAAAGCACCGAATCCTACTGTTACATTACTTCAAAAAGCTCGGGGTATGTCAATACAACAAAATCAAATGTCTTCGTCTTCTTCAAGGAAGCTTTAGACAACAGCCAATATCACCTTGGAACAAACGAATCTAAATCCATAATTTAATACTAACAGCGTGCAGCTATAGACTTCGTTTGCTAGTTTAGTCGAACGCGCTAATTTTAAGAACTCATTAAAGCAGATGAAAGCGCAGGGAATAGCTTATTAAGTATAGTCTCGTTTTCTATCATTTTATTTGTGTAAGCAAATTTTACTTATCTTCACGCACAAACCAGCTTACAGATTTTTATGGGGATGACTTTAAAATACATTTTGTGCATTTAATCCTTGCAGACGAATTACGAGCCATATCTGTAACTACTTTTTCTCACCCCTCCTTAGTTCTTATCCACGGTCGTTTGGTCGTATCATGATATTATATATAAAGTCTTAAGTATTACTTTAAAAAGCTGATATTTACGCCTTCAACCGACCAAACAAACTCTTTAACTTTATTTTGTGACCCAAACAATGAAGTCCGTGACAAAATCAAAATTCAAGCCTCTGTAATGCCTCAAACATCAACTTTAGCTACTTAAACAGTAACTTTGTAATTTATTCGTGAGTAATGTTTATTATAGTAAATTTAAATCTTGTAATCTTACTTTTTCATCTTATTGATGTATGAAACCGTGATAAAATTATTATATTATAAGTATATTTCAGTGATTTTTTAATCAAATAATCTAACAAATGTTTAACTCAATTTATCATAAAGTGTTCCAACAATATTAGGCATCATGAAATGTAGATCTTTTCCAATTATAGTGAATCGACCAAATTTCTATTTCATTTAATTACTCTATACCCCGTTAATAGCTTTTAGCTTGCCTTATCTGTGTATTTTCTAATTAGTTGGTATAATTGTCGTTCACCTTTAATGGGATTAGAGGAAAGCTTTATTCGCCGCGCTCGAAGTAATTAAATACAAAGCTTTTGCATCTAAATTAGATCTAATTTACAAACTCTTCTAGCAATACAAAAGGTAATCCTAACTTTTCTTCGAGGCTATTGCCCCAATGTATGACTATTTCTGTCAAAAAATATGTATTTTTTCTTACTTTGACACATTCCGAAATAAACCTTTGCTATTTCTTAGTTATATTTTGCAGTTATAGATTCATAGTCATCTTCATCTTTAAACTCTTATAATGCATATAAAAAGCATCTTATTTCTTATAAAGTAGGGTACATACTGAGCTGGAATATTTTTGTCTTCTTAACATAATGTGGAATAATATAATATTCCTTTTTCCTTTGGTAAAAAAATGTTAGTCCTGGGACCTTTGGTTGGTACGAAGATCCTTTCGTAGTATATTTGTAAGTGTATTAGACTGTTGATTAACAAATATAAATTAATAAACAGCACACAGGACATTTAAATTAAGTACAGACTATTCAGACTATCATAATTAATTATAAAAAATATTAGAAAATTTTGTAACGAATATATATTTATTATAAAGTTCATTAGTAAGTAAATTTTCCATTTATATATTCATTTATTTACGACAAATCAATTTTACAAATTTACTACAAGTCTAAAGTAGAGAAAAATCTTATTTGGGAACAATTCATTTAAGTTTCTCGAAAAAACACAGGGATCGTTACGTGCGAATAAATTTAATTCCATAAATAATATTTAAATATAAGGAATTTCATATACAATCAATACGTATAAGGGAAATGACAAGGGTAAGGTTATTATTAAACTTTCACAGGAAAGCGCCATGCTGTTCCTATGAAAGCTGTGAGTGAAAACTATTCAAATGGCAACCTTATCCAACCCTAGGCAAATATTACGCTCGGATGTCCTTAGGGATATTATCAAGTTAAATAGATATTTCACCAAAGAAAATCCAATTTATTTTAGCATATTATGTTGTTAGTTTTAACGTAAGTAGTTGTTTGTTTATAATGAGAATAGTTTGGATTGTTAATTTCAATTAAAGGTATCTTTTATAATTTGAATGGATTTGATCGAGACACAAAAGTTTTTTACATTAATTAATATATTAGTTACGTTGTCCTGCCTGAATTTCTGTGTTCGAAATTGTTAAAAATTCTAAATATTTCAGTATTATTATTCTATATTTGATAAAAAAAAGACATCGGTAAAAGAATGTTATGCTATGTTCAAGTTGCATTTTCAATGCCTAATCAAAAGAGAGAAGATTATACTTGCTGGTAAGAAACGACAGTCGAGCCTTTATAAAGCATTAAATTTTTTGTTATATATTTCAGAAGGACAGCTATCAAGAGCTAGTCAACAAGTTGAAACTAATTCTCGACTTCCACGCGATAGACCATCACCACCATTCGGTGACCCTAGTAAGTAATTCTACGTAGATTTTGTATCAAAAACTCGTTTCATTATGGAATAAATATGTGTTTCTTACTTTTAAGCATTGTTTCTCAATGTGGCATGATAGAGATATTCTGCATCTCTTTCAATCAATTTTACAATCACAATTACTTATCCGAAGAGATCTGATAGCTCAAACGCTTTATATAAAGCCTGCTTGGCTATTATTTTTAACGATGTACACAAAGTTAATAAATTTCTTTTAATCATTAGTTGAATCATGAATACCACTTTTTCATAGTGCCAGTGATTAACTTTATTATAAAGATATTAGGAAACGAAAGATTCAATTTATTAAATTTACCACACGTCAAGTTTAGTAACGATCGTTCAAAGTTAAAGTTCTTTTGTTGTCAATTTTAAGTTTTCGTTATTTAATTAGCAATGAGTTGTAAATTCCGTATCCTGAGATAATTATAATTAGCCTTTCCTAACAATGAAACTACTTGCTAACAATGAAAGGTTTTTGTTTACATTCATTCATTTTGATCTGAATCGAGTTCGTATGCAAGCCCAATTTTATTTTTATATAGGACACCAAAAGTTTTATACATGCCTCTGATAAATAATTTAAATTTGTACAATAACAGATATTTACTTTATTATAACTATTGTTTAGTGAAGTACTGTGCGCTACATAGTATCTCTGTTGATTACTGACTTTTTTTATAAAATTTATTGTTCGGTAAGGAATATTTCTTAATACCTTTTTTCATTATCCAAGGTAGGAATGCATGGAAGTATCCCATGAGATCAAAATACATCGTTGTAACTAAATTATTTAATATTGGTTTTGGCAAATACAACTCGATCGTATTTCAGAAAGCGTCAGGGTCGCTTTCGCATTCGCGCGGGATAATTGAAATACATACAATGTTTCTAGTAATATCTGCAATGGGTCTTACACAATCTGCAGTGATGTTAAGCTTTTAGTCATAACATTATTTTATTAAATGATACTTTGTTCTTTCCGTCCACATTGAAAGAGTAGTAAAAGAAACAAACAAAATACTTTATATTTTATTGAAAATAATTTCAGTTCACGCCTTACGTAGAGGTTACGTGAGTGAAGGTGAAGGCGAAAGGCGAGAACGGGATAGCACAACGAAGATGGCAGATACGCAAAAGAAAATCGAAGGAATAGGACCAATCACAAAGGATGGCATGCCTGTTGCATTAAGATCGGTAATTAACGTTCTGCATAATGTAATCTCACAAAGTAGTTATTTTGCAGCATAAAGTTCAGTATCCCTTATTTTTTTAATGAAATTCAAATTTTATATATTTTCCTATTCGTAGTTGAAAGTTTGAACTAAAATCCCTACACAAATAAGTTGCATATGCTTGAATTCTTAGTATGACTTCGTCAAGTTTTTGCTCGGCGTATAGTATAAAATATAAAATAAGTAAAATCTTTAAATCGTATAATGCTGCGGTGATTGTAAATTTTTTTTTTTTTTTCCCCCCAAAATAATATTTTATATTTACATACAAACGAGGAGTCATCGAACGCGCATCGAACGCAACATCCTGAGGATGCTCCGGTATCGGGGCGATTGAGCGTACGTTAAGTGGTTGTGGGTTTTTTCGTGGAGTATTGCTTGTAGATTGGTTTATTAGGGTTTTGTACTATGGACTTCCGCAAAGTAACGCCTAATTCTAATAATTATGGAAAATAAATCTTGATTTTTATTATTTCAGGAAGTCAAAGACCCCTCAAGATGGTACAAGAAGATGTACGACACAATACACAAAAATAAATACGACAGTAAGTTGAATCATACACAGATAAATAATTAAGTTGATCTACTCAATAACTGAGACATCGTAAATTTTCTTTTCAGACGATTATGTGACAATACGATACAAAAGCCGTAGAGGTGAATATTTTTTCCAAATTTTTCATCGGTGACAGAAAATTGCTATTATTCAACAGCTATTACCTTAATTCTTAATATCTATACATATTTTTTTAAATAAAAAACAATCTTCAGTAATATAACTTGTCCAACTATTTACTAAGTATTTTATCATTATAACAATGTAAAAAAATGTATAGATATCTTACGGCTTATCACATTAATCATTAATCCTTAATTTTATTTGACAAACTAAGATTAACTTGCATTAATTCACTAACTGTTTAAATACTATAGCAACGAATGCATTTCTGAGTTGTATATAAGTAATTTAACTATTATGATATAATGGAGTTATTGTAGAAATAAAAACTTATTAATGTGGTTTAGATATATGCTTTCGTCGTGTTTACAATCTCGTGTTTTTTTAAGAGGCCAAAATATTTTTAATTTTTTTAAATTTAATCTGATGGTGACTCAAACCCAAATATTATGTATAAATTAAAGTAAGGGAAAATTTAGATATATATGAATTTAAATCGAGGTCTAAATAACACTTTTACCGAATTATGTTACAGTACCACTGAGATCGACTTAAAATTCTAACATTTCTTCTATACTCAATCATAGGTCAATCTCTATCATACTAAAATCAAATCTTTATGATTTATAGACGAGCCGCAGAGAGTGAGCAGTAGCAAATCCCAGTACGCTTACTTCGACCCAAGGTCAGGGTATCTGAGTGAGCCTGAGGGCGGTCTAAGTAGGCTGACGTCTGGCACATGGAGTGACGCCTACGACAGTGACGTCACAACCGGACCGCGACGCCGTACTGCCTCTGTGCAGGAGGACAGGAGGAATGATGTCACTTCACCGTATCTGTCTAATACTAAGTAAGAAACTTAGTAATCAGTAAACTGAATCCGTTATTCATCAAATAAATCTAGTCCATATGCATAAATGAGTGGCGTGATAAGTCCTATTCAATTCCCTAAGTCCCTTCTATTGATGACTCCAAATGTGGAACTCGTTCGAAAATATATAGTTTCATCTAAATAAATATGCTAACGTTGTGTTCATCACGCTTTTGTCCTCCAATTTGGCTTGCCCATGTCAAGTATTTGTATATAATTAACCGTAATAGCGAAAAAGTAACTCCAAACCTTACCGTAAATTAGTTCTACGCTTTCATCAAAAAAAGCCTAGAAAATAAATGTGAAGACAATTAAAGTTTTATGAAAACTACCTACGTAGGTGAAATCTTTATTGCTCTTATATATTTCTAGGTACAGTACATTAGCATCGACGAGAGTGAATCAAGAGGTATTCAAGTCGCAGCCTGGAAAAATTGAAAACTACACGCCCGGTAAATCCTCAGTAGTTGACAAGGAAGCAAAACAGGTAATATTAAACAGTGCTACAGAACTATTACGTCACGGGTCTATATTAACGATTATTCATCCCTTCATCTAATATAGGAAACAATAATCTAACAGCCTGTAATAGTTTATAGAAATCCAGATTTTTTTCTTTTCTAGTGGTGGGACGAGGTCATGGACATATTTGATGGGGTACGAATCTTTTATAATTTTAATATGTGTATTTGTGCTAACACCGTTTAAAATCTTCCTTTATTTTTCTTTCCTTTTAGTTATGCACGTTTTGGACCTAATGACAACACTATGAATATTTTCAGACTGAAATTTTCATTCTTCTACTTGTCTATCGTATTCTTGCTTATCGTTAATATGCTCTTTTGATTAATACAATAATGTATATCTGTTGATTAACGTGAGGTTTTGTTAATAACACTATGTCGGTGTGGCGGCGTTGGTGAACTAATAGTGGCTAGACGACAACTCTCCCCTTCCACCTTATTCGACATTGCTCGCTCGCGCGATACAAAAGAATGTAAGGTTATAATTATTAATTGCATGTTGGCATGTTGTGCCTTCGATGTATTTTCTTTGAATATGAGGAGTTATACACTACAGATTGTTTTCATATCTCGTGAATTTTTAGCGCCTGAACGCTTCGTCTTAATGTGCATAAAAGGCACTGAAAGCTCTGTACTAGCTGGAAGCTAGAACTACTAGTGTGAAGTAAATTTTCATAGTTTTATATTCCTACAATGCATGTATAAAATATACAATGTCCTGTGTGTGCTTGTAATAATGCTAAATGTAAATAACAAGTTCTTCGTTTACAGCATGTTGTACAGTAATTGTTAAAACACTGTCAAAGTATAGAACTGTTTGTTATGTATTCACTATGAATATTTATTGTCGTAGAAATAACAATAGTTTTTTGTTACGTGTCCTGAAAACGATATTTTGTAATACTATTGTAATGCAATTGTTATAATTTTTATTGGATGAATAATGAAGATTTATATATTACTGTATATAGAAGTTATGTGTACAGTAATGCTTGTTTTTTTATAACTACTAGTTGCAAGAAAGAGATCCACATATCTTTATTATTTAAATAAACGCTTACGTCTGCGTTTATTAAAAATTATTATGTAAACTACTTATACATTATTTAAGTAAGCAAATGATTTTCTCAGATCTTAGTTGAGCTGCTGATAACTTTATATATAATAGAGTACTTACTATAGATTAAAATGTATAAGTATGACTATTTTGTTAATTAGGGGTAGTAATTTGAAAATAGTTTTTTATTAGTAAATTATATATGTATGTATATTAATACATTATTAACTTATATTAAACGTTTCAGCAAAATATGTCCAGTAAAACGATGAGTGCCACGTCGCTCCCAAAGGAGAAGAAAGATATCACTTCTGCTATTTTATCGAAGTCCAATATGGCAAGGTTTGTATTTTGAAGGTATTTACATTTACATATTTTTGTAATATACTATTATATACCCTACGGTTATTTACATTTTTATAATAATAACATTTTAAGCTATATCAATATCGCTTAAAATGTAAATATAATATTTTTATGTTTGAAATGACGCTTTTTATTTGATTTATATGTAAAGAAGACAATATATTATCCCATCTTTTGTTGAGCAAATTATGTATCATTATAATCTCGCGAAGACTGTAACTACATGTAACCATGTCATAGTCACAAGTAGACGTGTAATTTAGTATAATGCTTCAAAAATTAAGACAAACACATGTGTATCTAATTTTTACTATTTAACAGGGCTTTGAAAGAGTCTGGCTACGAATCGGATTCGACATTGGTGTTCAAAAGAAGAGAGGAAACAGAGGCTCCGTTATCACCAGCGGAGCGCCGGGCTGCGTACAGAGATCTTCAAGCGGGGGGCGAACCCCCACTAAGGGGCTTCAGGTCACCTGCCCCACCAAGAACGGGTAAGTTAGATATTGATATTGTGTTAATAAAACTTATATCAGATTTTTTTGGTGTTAAGAAAAAAAATATTTCTAAATATACTATAATTTTGCAGTAAAACTTATTCAAAAACTATTAAATTATAAAACTCTCTCTCTCTCTCTCTCATTTCTAAATAAGCTAGTTGTAAAGAAATTTAGAAAATTTTTAAATTAATAAGAACGTGTCCGTTTTTGACGCATGATTTCTTCGGTGGTGGTGTACGCTTCTTAATATTACGGCTATAACGTTTACTCTTTTTACAAAAATATAAGTTTCCTATATACGTATTAAACGATTCAAGGTCAAATGTAGAGCACACGTTAATATTTTCATGCGCTATTGACAACAAAGCCAATTGGTGATATTCTCTCTAACTAATATTAACTTTTTTATCATCGCTTAAGGTAAGTTTGAAATTCTTATGCATGATGCTTATATATAAATAAGGGAGGTTCGGACAATCGGTATGGCTGCGGATAAAGGTAATGCATGATTATATAAAGTAGATAAATATAACGTTGTTAAACTCCAAAATTAAACCTCACAACCACCGTATTCAAATCACAATTTTGAATTAGTTTTCGGCACATGTTTAATTACACGTTTTGTGTACAAGGCTTTCACTCAACCATTTATAACAGGGTACACAATTCACGCAAAGCTAATAAACTTAAGAAGAGTTTATTAATCAACAATAGTGGAATTTGCAGAGGAATCTGAAATAGAATATATTCCAATATCTTCGACGTTGACGAAAATAAGAGTACATAGAAAGCAACCACATCTTCAAGAAGTGATCTGTTATCCGATTACGAAAATAGAAACAGATCACAGGATAATTAAAAAAGAAGTAAAAGAAAATATAACGCCACCTCATCCACCACGTAGAGTATCCTCGAGAAGTAGTCGCACTCTTCAAATGGTGACAATATCGAACCCTAAATCAATTTCACCAAAATGTGTCAGTGCAAAAGAGCCATCTAACGTGGACTTAATGAAAGCGAAAATAAACAATAAGTTGAACAGACAAAATACACATTTGATTATTAGAGGTTCGGAAAAAACTTCAAAGATGAGCACTTGCCGAAGAAATACTGCAACTTCTGCTCCTCCTGCCTTAAACAGACATAAAGGTACATCCAAGATCAATAATATCGTAGTGGGAGAAAAACATTTTGGGACTAGTAGCTTTGGTTCTCCGCGTAAAACGACTCAACCGGCAGAATATTCGACTCCATCGCGTTCTAAATATGAAAAATCTCCAACATCAATCGTAATTAAGGGCGGTGCAGGAAGAAAAACCCCTATTACAGGTATACTAGATAAAATAACGCCAATTGACAAACTTTGGGGATCACAAAAACGAAATGAGCAAATAGATTTAACAAAATTAAAAAGTAAAAACGATAAAAATAATACTTTAAAAAATACTACGAATAAGACATCTAGCAAAACATCTATTATAATGGGTGTACCCCATAGAAGTCGAGATATGATTCGGACTTCCGAAAAGGTCCAGAAATTAAAATCATATGCTCAATCAACGCCATGCTTAGTAAACAAAAAAGACGAGCGAATAGTAAAATCAAATATCAAAACTCTTGCGAAGGTATCAACATCAGCGTCAAATATATTATGTAGCAGTTCTAAAAAGTCAAATGAAAACACAAATAAAAAAAATAAGAAAAAGTCATTAGAAACCGTTTATATCAAACCGAAAATACTTCCATGTGACGAGCAATATAATAAAAATAAACCAAAACCACAAAAAGAACCTTTTAAATCTTCCGAAAACAATAATAAAAATTATGCAGCACAGAGGAAAAAGAAAAATGACAGTATTAGCAATGAAAAATTTACTAATCAATTTGGAGATAATGTAAGTGAAGTGAGTGGCGAGCAAAATGTATCTGAGAAATACTTAAGCGCAAAAGAAATAAAAGCTAGTCGTGATGCTATAATGTCAGACTCCTTTTTCCAACATTTGTTTTTCAAGAATGCTCAGCCCATTCCAGTTTCACAAGTTCCAGATTCATGTAATGTTTTTACTGTAAAAGAAAAGGCCAAAATGTTTCAATCAAATTTAGGTACTGCTCTATACTATCCTCCAAGTGCGTTAAATTCATATTTGATAAATCGCAAACCTGTATCTCTTTCGAGATTCAAAATGTGGGATAAGAATGATAGACCTTCACCTATACCAAACCCGAGATCTATATCATGGCCTGGTCGAATGGATGGGAAAATTAATAAATTTGAAAGCTTATTAAAGCGTAAAGATGATTATGGATCTTCAATATCACTCTCTACGATACGTAGTAATAGTGAACCACCGACCAATAAGCTCTATTTTTCTCAAACATCAAGACCTAAATCACCGGTTGTAATATTTCACAAAATTCAAAACGACGATGATTTACCAATAAATTTTTTGTATGAACAGGCATCTAAATCTAAAAAAATGGTTTCAAAGACAGTGTTACCTGTTCCATTGAAGCCAAAAGCAGATGATTATTATCGTAGCGTAGATTACCGATCTAATTTTGTCTCACAAACTTCAAGACCTCTATCACCAACTAGAAGCCAATCGTCGTCGCCAATTCCAATTAGATCACCGTCATATAGAAGAATTAATAATGTGAAATTACAACACAAAGCAACTAAAAGTAGTGGAACAAAACCACGTAGTGAGGAAAGTGAAAAGAAAACTTTGTTACCACTTCGATCGCAGTCGAAAGGTGATACATTTTCTCAGTATATTGACCCGGAATATGAAGAATATATACAAGATATCGAAAATAATAAAAATAGATCTGACAGATTTCGTGAACTAAATAGGTATTATTCTTATTTAGAAAGGGTTGGAGAACTTGAAAAGACCACTTCAATTACTGATTTACGGCACAGAAAAAAAGACGAAGAAATCATTGATTTTGATCGATGGAAGAAAATTAGAGCAATTGAACGAGCCGAAGAAGAACTCAATATGTTATATGAGAAGTTAAAAATTGCGCAAACAGAGAAAGATTTTCTGTTTTATCCTAGAGATGTAAAAGATTTTCGGTGGAACTTTGAGAAGGAAAGAGGTTTAAAAGTAAAAGAAAAATCAGTTGAGGACCTAAAGGATTTGCTACAAAAGTCTTCGTCTCAACTTCAACATGGAGAGCAATGTCAAAAAAAAGATGTCTACAAACCTTTATGGAGGGGTAAAAGTGTAGCTGAAACAGCATTGGGTATCAATAAAAAAAATGAAATTAAAGATTTTAGTTACGCTACATCTAGTACGAAACCTTCTCATTACAATAATTCAGATTTATCTCTAGGTGATCTTCGTAAAAAGATAGGAATTGGAAACCGTCTTTGGAGTAGTTTATCATTAGACCAAGTAAATGCTTTAAAGAGTCAGCTCAATGCAATCTATAGTAAAGAAATAGAATCAAAATCTCAAAAAGAAATAAACAAGTATACAGTGGAGGTAAAGGAAACTGATAAAAATTGTAAGCCCAATTTACAAGTTAAGTGTAGCTCATTGTCGACTACGCCTACTCATGAAATAATTAAAGAGTTAAACAGGTCCAAATCAATTGCGGCAATATGTCCAGTTTCATCTGAAAAAGATATTAAAAATAATGTTAATAATATACAGATGTCTCTTAGTGAAACCGAGAAGAAACAAATCTCACAAACTCTGAGCAAAGAGGTAATAAAACGAATTAAAACGAAAAATGGTTCTAAAGAGTGTAGTGAGGAAACTAGAATTGAAGATAAAAATACATGTAATGTTCTTCCTATTAATAAAAGACATGTAGTGTATGCATCGGACAAAGAAGAGTTAGTTTCTTCAGCCAGTGAAACGGAGACAGGTGGATCAGAGAAATCTAATAATACGGTAATTTATGTTGCTCCGAAAAAAGAAGTTAAAAAAAAGGTTGAATATTTTGAATCTGTGAAATTCTTGCCTTATAGTAGTACAGAACACGAAAGTACCATCGCAAAAGGACTGTCTGCTCCAGGTTCTATATCTCAGTCACAATCGTGTACAAATATTAAGGAATTTTTTGGTGAAAGTGATAAAAATAAATTTTTATCTCTACCGTCAAAGACTGGCCTATATTCGAGATCGCCTTCGCCTTACTCAGACGCGTACATAAGCGATCAACGGTCGCCTGACTCGTTACGTTTCTCCAGCGACGAGACTATCTGGCGGAGTCGAAGCCCGTCACCCGTCCCGGAACGTTACTGGCGTGCCTTCCTTAAGCTGGCGCGTGCCGGTGAAGTGCGTCGCCTTGCACGGCAGTTCGATGCACTCCCTGCTACCACAACTTTAATCCGCCGCCACCGTAGTGATCCAGAAATAAACAATATCGGTTTAAGAAATTGTCTATGTACTACTGAAAAATCTGTGAAGCACAAAGAACGATGTAAAACTTCATACACAGTGGCTCGCGTGCCGCTTAAATCCACAAATCGATTTATGCCTCACATTGATATAATTTCGAAATTAGCGGCTCTTAGGAGGAGGACTACTCCGAGATCACGATCAGCCGAAGAAGCATTAGAATGTCGACCTGGGGAAGTAGAACGAATACGAAAACGATTCGAAGTCATGTCTTTACTTGGGCAAATATATTCATCTGCTCCTGATGTTAGTGAACTTAAAGATATAGCGCCTTATTTAGAAGGGCCTTGGATTGCACATAGGTATCCAAAACCAAGTGACAACAATAGGTCACTTTCCGATACGAAAGAGTTTGTTCAAGGCCAGTTGTCTCCAGTTAAGAAGGCAATTAGGAAACACACAACAAAGGCTCCTTTAAAACTTAACTCAATATTAAAAAGTGATGGAAATGAAGGACAAGAATTTAATCCATCAGCACATAGGCCAGTTAGCCGCTATGAACCTCCCCGATCACCCGCTCCACCTCCGCCAGCTGAGTGGCCTTACAAGTTAGCACCCTTCGTCACGCCATCGCGACATTCCGTCAAATTTGAAGGTTAATATTTATATATATATTTTGCCGTTTAATATTGGAGTTAAACAACAATTATAATTCCTCAATAACCTCCAAGAATTTAAAATTATTAAAATATCATTATATACCTTACTAAGATACCAGGAATACCACTTTAGAAGTCGTTTTAGTTATATTTGAAATTTCTTATCATTGCAATTTTTCAACTACGTTCATCCCGTCATATTTTATTGTATTCTGGTAGAAACTGATTCCACCCCGGAGCCACCACGAAGGACGCTTCAGAACTGCTTCTCAGATTCAGGTAATGTTTACATTATTTTTTTATTTGTACAGCTTAAATCGTATGATATAAGAATATTATTTATATAATGATTAATATTCAATTAGTTTATATTTAAAATATTGCAAAATGGTGAGTTGTATTAATGCGTGAATGAATTTTTATTGTGAATACACTTTCGTAACATGATTCACAAATGTTTTTTTATAAGTATGGTGTGTTGTAAGGTCCGTTATAATTATATCTTTAAATATCTGCGAATGAAACAATAGTCTTTGTTCAACTAAATTATGTAGTACTGCGGTAGACGCGATTGTGCGTGGTTTTGGCGGCTAATTTACCAAGTACTAAACAAATCTTCTTATTAAGATCATTAAAGGTCGACCAGATGTTTACGTCATTTAAGTTCGTCACAGCATAAGGTTGTCCGCTTAGTTTTTTAATAGTGCTCCACGCTTCCTGATCGAGGCCGGTTCAGTTTTGTTCGATAATATTTCCAGAAGTGTTTGTAACAAATGTTATCTTTATTATCATACCTAGGTACTTAATGATAAACGATATCTCGTTTAGTTTGACTTTGCGTATTCTAAGTCATAATCTGTTGGATAGTGTGTTATAATGAAACAATATTAGTGAGAATGAACCTAAGTGAACAAAAAAGCAGTGCTGAAACTAAAGTGTACGTGACCGAAAACGACGACGGCTTTTATAGTGAAGTTCCTATTTCGAGCTCTTTATCAAAATCGTTGTTGGCTTTAAATAAATACGTCAAAAAGAATCTACTGTATGATGAAAGTGAAGATCTGAATGAAGAAATTAACCATGACGGAGCATATTTCTCTAAAGAAAGTAGTCCAAATGATTCTGTGGCTAAAAGTGACACGGAGAGTATAAAAAGTAATGACCTGTCCATGGGACATAGCGCTGCAATTTCAAAAGTGAATGTCGCCGCAAGCGAAAAAGATGAAATTAAAAGTGATCCCACAAAACAAACAGATGATTATAAATTTAAGCAACTTCTCGAAAATCCCTCCTCTTGCTGTTATATTAATTCTAATGCCACGCCTAAAAGCTTAATATTTGAAGATTCAAAAACATTACAAGATAATATAGCAAACAATGAAAATATCGTTGAACCAAGATTGTCTCTCAATAAGAAATCGGAACGGCATTCAGGACATGATGTTGATTGGGTTAATAGGACAAACATTTATCCAGACGTCTATGCACCACTGCCATTTAGTAAGCTTTTAAATTTATATTTGTTGTAGAAAATATAAAGTATTTCCTGGTGTATTCTTATCTCACAAAGTTTTAATTTCACTTAATAGTGAAGAAATAGCGACTTTTTTTCAAAAATATTTTTTTTTTACTTTACTTTCGCGACAGTTCAGATAATCGTAATTAGAGTTAAGAACTTGTCATAAATCGCAAAAAAAAATCCGTATTTACAATTTTTGCTCTAAATTTTCCGCTCGTATTGATACTAGCGATATGTTTGCTTGCTCGATAAATTCACTATCCAATAAAAAAATATTATGTTTCAACTCGAACCAGATTTCCTGAGATTAGCAAGTTTAAATAAACAAACAAATTCTGCAGCTTTATAATATTAGTGTAGATTTGATACCAATAAACGTGTTTATAAATCTAAAAATACCAAAGCCTGCATTGATGATGAGTTAATACTGATATATAGCTTAAGCGTTTGATAGTGACACAATAATAACTATTAAGCGGGAGGCGATGAAAGTGATTTGAAGTAATCACAGCGTTCGTCAGTTTTCACGACGGTGACAGACCGACTGGTCGGTCTGGTGCTTATATTATAATAACTGTGCGCGGGATTTTGTGATCTGAAATGGGCATATTGAAACAAATTAGGAAAATAACATCTAATGGTTCGTGCTATATTCAATAATCTTCATAGTAAGACCTCCGGTAAAATTCTTTTAATACTATAGTTAATTGGTATAAATTTCGTAAAGTACCATAGATATATGTAAAAAATCGTTTTTTTTTAGAAAATAAAATAAAACAAATAATTAGCCAATGCAAAATAACTTAAAACTAAATAACAAATTTGTCTTGATTGACAAATTTTGTAATTCTCGTTCCGAGACAAGTTGTTTTGCAACAAATTCTTTGTAAATTGGTTTCTCAATACTCGTCGATGCTAGGAATAAGCTTTTATGATTTTTCTTATAGTTTAATGTCAAACAGTTCTTATATAATAGCTCAAGCACTTTTATAAAAGTTTGTACTAAAAGTATCAAAGTCGGTTTTAATGAATAAATGTTTTAAAAAATAAATGAACAACGATGTCATATTTAAAACATTAGCATGGTTTACTATGAGTAAAATACGTGATCGAAGTGAAAGACGTGATATTATTTCGTATCTTGATCTAATCTGAAAATTTAAGAGCACAAGCCCTTTATCAGTGTAAGTGATAGACGTTCTCTTGTTTCAAGACAAATTTATTTCATTTAAATTTTATTGTTCATATTCTATTAAACATTTAGCCATTTTTAATAAATACATCATATTACGCTATGTGTATGTGTATGTGTGTGCGAGTATATATTGTATTAGTTAGTAATCTTAGAAGGAACTGAGGTTTGTGGTCAAAATGCATTTCTAATCTAATTAAATTAATAGGCGATAAAAATGTTTTTTTTTGTGTAAAACCATCAATCTCATATATTTACGTATTTCGTTAAATCAACTTTTTAAAATAATCAATTCATTAAGATACAAGTCATGGAACATTGCATTGTCTTTAAAGTATGTCGGCTTATAATTTCCATACACGTTAATATGTAATCGACGCGAGAAACGTATATGTATATGTTAGTTAAGCACGTGCTGCAAATAGTTATTTAGAGAAAGCCGAGACAAATTGCCAAGGGCTTTCTATTTCCTTTAAAAACGCAACTGCTGTTTTTCTTGTTAGAGAAATCTTAGTTGCAAACTTGAATTCAATTTGTATTATTCTTAACGCTCAAGCCGTATAAGTGTTTTCTTATTGTAATGCTTAGCAAGAATTTATTTTAAGCATAAGTAGTGAAATGTTAATGGCATTATTTTAAATACAATTTGAGCCTTTGCCTTTTAAATGTTGTTTTTTAGTGGCGAAAAAAAAAGTTAAAAATAGTCGTACTATAAACGATTTTAAATATAATATAAAGAAAAAGATTTATGAAGCTTCATTTAAAGTAATAAAACCGTTAGATAGTGTTATAGTTATATGTACTAAGTAAATATATAGCCATTCGTTACGGCCTACTTCCGACGTAGCTAAAAACCGGTCTAACTCTGGAATATCATTACGTATCGTCACATAACTACGAAATATTATACAGATGGCTCTTACAACATTGATACTTTCACTCTTTTAAGTATACACATTCTTTTAGTGGGCTATGTATTTTTTGTTACAGTTTTTTTCGAGTGAGACGTATTTTTTGTAAATGCTAAAATAAAGAGTGTAAATAACAATGACGAGTTGTAATCAGCCAATTATATATATTATGTATATTTAATGAATTTGCGAGTTATAACTAGTATCGTGATCATCTCAAAGTAATTTCGCTTTTTTAGTTATAAATTCAATTAAGTTTTTTCTATAAGTTTTGTATAGGCTCAATCACCACCGAGGGAATAATAGTATTGTATATATATTATTTTTTTTTATATATATATATATATTATTTTCTCTCTATTTCATGGAAAAACAAACATTTTTTCGTCGCCAACATTCACCCAAATGATTGCATCATCGAAAAATTATTTATTTATACTTCGTAGCGACACTACACTTATATTATATTTATTGTAAAAACGGCATAAATAAAAAAAGTCCACGGGCGAACTCTTCACAGGCAACCCTTAAAAATGTCAAATATACAAAGATTGATTAAAGTAGACTTTTTTGAGTCAAGAACTGTTACGTCCTTGCAGTATTCTTTGGGTATAGTTAGTGCTTATTTTGTGAATAATATGGTAAAATCTTTTTTTTAAAAAATTATACTTCTTTAAACTATCATGTCTATCTTATTCTATAATTCATCAACTATTTACTATCTACAAAGAGATTGAATAATTATCCCTTTTCAGAATCACCAAGCCGCCGTTATGTCGAGAGCGATGTAAATATCCACTATCGCTGTCCAGTTCGACACGACCCCTTGCCCTTGGTGCCCGAGAGAGAGCTGGCCCGCCAACAAGCTGAACATATGAAACGGCTCTATCGAGAACAGAAGAGAAATAAATATTTGCAAGTGAGTATTTTCACCTATTTACTTATATTTATATCTGTAACAATATATAATATCTTAGAATAACCTTATAAAGATTTGTACTGTAAAATATTCGCGGAGCAAATTTGGATTTGAAATACAGCAGTATGTTTGTAAATTGTTCAATACAAATTATAATATAAATAATATCCATCCAATTTATATAAATAGAATTAAAAAGTATATTTATTTAAGATAATACTTGAGAGATACTAATAAACTTTAAAAAAGTTGCTGAACTAGATCGTCTGTAATGAGTACATCGCCATCGTTTACGCGTCTACTTATATGGGGAAACGGGAAAAGTTAAATGAAAATCGCGATGAATTTCGAAGAGCGAACGGAAGATTGCGATTACCGTGCCAGTCAAGTGAACTCCGATAATATGTAAATGACTGAAAGAAGCACGCTATACAGTTTGATCGATACTTGACCTTTAGACCTTAATACAAAAGCCATCATTATCTAAGGAATTTCTTGTTATCCAATTGCAATACTATTAACGGATTAATTTAAAGTAGTTGGAATTAAATGTACTTTAAGTTCTTCTTTAAAACACTAGAACAATACTTACCAATAAATTCAATTGATCTCCGATATATACGCGAGTATCAGGACAGTTTTTTATTTGATTTAATAAGTTTAATTAATCGACAACCTGTGTTTTATAAGTTATGTATGATACATATTTCATATAGTTTTCTAACCTGCTCAGCTCGTTATTCATTAATTTTTATACAACTTTATATCCTGCTCTCAGCGACAACCTCAACGATGTCGTTTCTATCCCTAATAAAAGAAACATGGCGTATTTTCCGATCAGCTGCATTGTACATATTCCTGTTTTGCGCCCAGAAGTTGAACGATTATAATAACAATCAACAAAAACAAAATACTACAAAACAATAGAATAGCAATCAATATCCATGAATAACTGAGTATCCGTTTCTATGGAGACAAAATCATTGGTTTTTAGTATCTTACATATTTGTAAAGGAATATATTAGCGGCTTTGTTTTATTTTTATTTGTGTATGGAAAGCGACTTTCTCCAACAAATGGGAAATACACATTAGGTAGTTATTATAAATTAAGTGCGTTATTTCTTTAATATCTTAATACGACTTAAGGTTTTCTATCAGTAGGTGGTTTGGTGGTTAACTTCGCCCAACAAACCTTAATATAGAGAGATTCATAACCGGGGTTCACACGCACGATAGCTAAGAATCGCACAACTAGGATGGCTGAAGGCCATCTCTATATGTAACTGTTCAACTCATGTTCATGAAAGTGGAACAAAAACATTTCGCACTTTTCTAACTTCCCATCTGACTATATCGTGTATAAAGTTAATCTACCTATTTTATAGAATTCGCTTCATATTGGATTCACTGGACTTCAATTATCTAGAGTACATGTGATTATGGCTCTATAATTTCCGTGGTTTGTTCACAATAGGCCCAAATAGTCTCTAGTCAGTTCGACAGTATTCAAATTGGGCATAGCCGTTACGCAATTGAATTGGCTTCCAGTAGGAAGTTCTTATTTCGTCATTTTGAATCGTTTCAATGAATCATAATCAAATAAGTCAAACTAATTATAATATCATTTAATAATTAATACTTTTAGGCTAATTTAAGTTTTGAGATAGATTGGGATAATGCTTAACTTATTAACTTTGATTACAAGTATAAATATTATTTTAAAACTCACTCTACGGAAATGGTGTCTTTTTCCCAACTCACAGTTGTGAACTTAATTTGTGAAAGCGTGACATGATTCTGTCATTGTATAACTTAATTATAATATTATGGCCTTCTTTAGCTAATTACGATTTTGTAGAAAAATTCGATTGACAATGCTCATAAATCCTTAATAGATGTTGTGTTATTAAAGGAAGTACAGGCGGGACTAAAATTCTTCTGTCGATAAATTAAGGTCATTACTAATTGTTGCATGGGTTCCATTTAACCTAATTTATATTACGGAACTAAATAAATTTAAATTTTGATAATTAATAATATAAACGTAGCCTTGGACAAGACCTTAATCGACTCGAATATTTCAAAGATTTCAACACTCGTAATCAATTGCACGGTACTTGCTATGTCACGACTCACGAACAACTTAAAATTGTTATTACAAAATAGTCTGGGGAAATATTATTTATATAAATTTAATTTAAAAATATATTTCTGAACGGCATTGTCCAAATGGTTATTTGATAAACAAAGCGATTCTAGATAATATACAGTCCGAATAAATGAATATTAAATTAACCTTGACTCTGAATTAACCTTGAATAACAAAATACGGCTAATACTTTAAATGCCTTTGAAGTTATTAAGGCATAAAAACATCTCGGTGCGTTATTATACTAAGCGATGAGACCGAAATGCATTGATATGAATTCGTACACAGGAATATTTAAAATACGTTCTTGAAACGATTGTAAATGTGATTAAATTTAAAAATTTTTTTTTTTTTGGGGGGATTTTTTTCCAAAAAATTTGTTGGACTTGGAGGTATTTATCCTTCAATACTATTTTATTGAACAACAAATACGCGCTCGCGACACTACTGTCATTGCCAATGTCTAGTAACATAAATGCGTCTTATAATTTTTCATTCCTTCAAACATTCTTTCTATACCGTTCTTAAAAGAACCCCCCCTGCCCATGGAAAGAGATACAAGTAATTCTTAATATTTCAGGAAAATGACTACCATCTCACGGACATAGAAGCGTTCGATGCGTCGATTAAGGTTATCTTTTTTAACAGAGTGCCCACTGTTTGACTCTTAACCGCTATTTATATAACAACTCCGGCTGAACTCATTGGCATTTCTATCAAAATTCTAAATTTCATTGCAGCATGTATAACCATGTGATTGTGTTTACCATATAAATATCAATGAAATAATACAATTATATTTCAGGAGCTCCAAGATATGCAAAGTAGAAGACATCAAGACAATTTCATGCCGTCTCAGAAGACAATTGTACCTCTTAATCGGTATGACGAGGCTGACCGAGTAGTAGCAAGAGCGTTGTATACCTTCAATGGCCAGACAGCGAGAGAACTTAGCTTCAGAAAAGGGGATATTATCAACGTGAGACGGCAAATTGATAACAATTGGTATGAAGGGGAATTTCATGGAAGAATTGGATTGTTTCCTTATAATTATGTTGAGGTAAGGACTTGAATATTACAAACATTTCACATAGATATCTGAGAAAGCAAAAGAAGATGTAAATTAAGAATAATCGATATATAATTAATAATTAAGAATTTATACATTTGAAATTCCAAAAAACCATTTCATGTGTTGATACAGAAAATCATATTATTACCGCCTAGTAAATAAATAGTATAATTATCTTTCTTATCAATAATATTTCAGTTACTAAAAGGCGATGTAGCACAATCTCCGAAGAAGCCAATAATCCTTGAAGGTCGGGCAAGAGCTAAATTCGATTTCACAGCACAAACTAATCTCGAATTGCCCCTTAAGAAGGGTGAATTAGTGGTACTTGCGAGGCGAATAGACCACAATTGGTGGGAGGGCAGAGTGGGAAACAAAACGGGTATTTTCCCGGACAGCTACATCACGATCCTGCAGGAACCTAGTCAAAGTAAACCGGGTGAGTTATTGTACTTTAACATTAGCAAGATCAAAACCCTAATAGACTAATCTATAAGCAAATACTCCGCGAAAAAACGCATAACCACTCGACGCACGTTTCGCCCCGACACCGGAGCATATTCAGGATGTTGCCTCTACGAACGCTGTTAATTGCTTGTAGATTAGTCTATAAGTGTTTTATACAATGGTCTTCCGCAAAGTAACGCCTGATTCTATTAATTATATTAGCAAGATCATTTATTTTCAAAATATTTATAGATAACGTTTATACTTCAGAACCGCAGCCGATCCTGTCAACCGACAAGCCAGTAGCATCACCTGCAGCTCATGGCGTGGTGAACGGAGACAAGCGAAGCCTTGGGGCTCACACCTATACCCCACAACACAACAGCGCAGCGCTGGCCAACGCCCCACCTGCAACTGAACCACTCATGGGTAAGAAGCTTAAGTACTACAAATATTATAAATTCATGACAGGGCATCGGTCTTTCTTTAAAATTTAAATCTCCATTATACACATTATCTCGCAAAAACAGGTGTGTAGTCAATGTCAAGAGGTGTGAAATTAAGGCTGTATTTTGTATTAATAATGCCTATATTCCATAACAAAAAAAAAATATTAAAAGCAGTCTTAATAATTGGCATCCCCTAAATTTTGTCTTTGCATTTATTATATGTTTTATAATAAATACATTAATTTAAATAAGTATTTATTACATTTCAGGCTATACCGCGAAAGGTTCTCACTCATCGCCAGCTGACCGTGGCGTCAACGCGAGTGTGAACCTCAATAACACAGAGCCTCTTTATGTGGACACAAATGCTGAAGCTGTACCGTAAGTCACTAAACATAACTTATTTTTAAATTTTATCCACATTCGAATAGTACAAATTTTCTGACATCTCTTGAAAGTAATGTAAACAAATTGAAAATTATAACCAAGATAGATGCAATACAGATGGCACCACTTATTTATGATTTAGTACAATGGATAGTTAGAGTATAGTATAATACTTTTTCTAGATATATCTAACTCCGTCGGTGTTTTGAAATTTATTTAATTTGTAACTATTTCCTAACTATATTTCTACCTTATTAAATCGATAGATCGATAGTTTTACGTGCCGATTTTCAAATATCTATTTCTATAAAATTTCGACTTTCACAATAAGATGATTAAACTGTAACTTTGCTTACTATTTGTAATTATTTTTATTAATTTTTGTATATAACAATTTAAAATTATTTATTTGTAAAGAACCTTAACGACGACGACTTAATAAAGTCCCAACAAATTGAGAGCTGACAATAAACAAATTCAAAAATGTGATTAAAAGAAAATTGATTGCTAAAGCCACAAGACAGAAGTCTTGGGACTAAACTGCTCCTGTTCTAAAAATTATAAGTTAGTCAAAAAAAGACAAACCCGACTGAGTTTTTGCTTGTTCTTCTCAGACTCGGGCGCGTTAGTGAACAAGCCTATAAATGTATTTTGTGACTGAAAATGTGATATTACTATTGAATAAAATTTCGCTTTAGCGACGTTTCGCGCGCTTTTGACAAAATCACAACGGAAGTTAAGTATTGCTAGTGCGTGGTAAAATATAACCTTTTTTTAAACTATTTCAAGACTAATGTTTTCCTTTTTTTTAAGATATCGCGCAATGTACAAATATCGGCCACAGAACCCCGATGAACTGGAGTTAAATGAAGGTGATACCGTGTATGTATTGGAGAAATGTGACGACGGCTGGTACGTCGGCTCTAGTCAACGAACTGGGCGGTTCGGGACTTTCCCAGGTAATTTGATAATTTAATAATTTGGTAATTTACTTGAACAAAAATTATATGTAAATAAATATTGGAGATACATTGGACACATTTAATTTATGCTCTACCTGTTTTAGGTAATTACGTGGAGCGCATTTGATAGCGGCCCACCTCGCTGCTTCGGCGGCTTCGACGCGCTACGCTTTGTACGCGCAAACTGAGATGAACTCTTGTAACGCTGTTGAATCAAATTTAATGACGTCCCACTTGAGAAAGGGAAAAGTTTAACGACATCGCAATTGTCAACAAGGCGGAAATGACATTGGCATAAGGCTTATTTATTGAACATAAGTGCACTCTATAGTGTGGATGGAATTTAAGAATTATTGTCCAAGTGAACAATAAATTATTCACTAATTCTTAATATTATTTTATATTTCAACGTTACAAGATGTTTTAATTTACTGTTACCATGACATGACGTTATTAATCTACAATTAATTTCGCCATTATGAATATAACCTGCACAATAGTTAAGGAAATCATTATAAGTACCTATCAGTTTTATATCATACTAATATTTTATTTCCAAAGTTGTTTTATTTTTTCCAAAGAGTTTGATTATTGAATAATTATGTTTAAAATGTATAATTGTACAAAATAACAAGAGACGTGTGTTAGATGTAATTATTTATTTAAATATGAGCTCATCTTTTAAAACGTATTTTAAAAGAGCGTAGCTGGGCGTGGTTAATCTATACTAACTCTACCTTTTGCGCACAGAATGCCTTTGTCGCAAATGCGAGTATATCATAAAACATATTTTCAAAATTCGAACTTTAAATTCTTTTAAGTTTGACATTTTGTAGCATTGGCATCACAATTTATTGCTTTTTCATTCGACTTATGTTTGATTTTAACAAATTTCTTTTAATAAAATTTGATCTATAAATTATTGTATATAAAAATTATGTTTGTGTTGGTTACCATAAAACCATACAATACTCAGTATATGTATTAGTTAGTTATAGGGCGAGTAACTTGGCAACGTTTGACAATACATTATATCGTAATTTTATAGAAATAAATGTCTATGTATTTTATATATAAGAGCTTGTAATAGTTTACGCTGATAAAGTTATATACACTATATACCTAATCGATTTATGTGTCTACTTATAACTTGTTTTATCCCTTACATGATAAGATTATTAGTTCTATGACTTGTTAACGAACATCCACTAATTAAAATCCTGATACCTGTCTCGCCCTATGTAGAAGCTTAGTAAGATGTCTAAGTTCTTAACCCTATAGTTGTTGTTCTCATGTTAATTTATTTTAGTAGCACAAATGTTTTATTTGTTGTTGTCACCTCTGTGTATCGTCATTAACGGCTATTGATTCGTAAACGACACATCTAATAAATATAATCTTTCTATTTGTTGTATTATTTGCCTACGATCCCTCGTACCTACTGTTTCGAACTAAGGAAACATTTTAAAAAAATATTCGTTGTACTTTATATCGTTTCGGCACATGGTACTCGAAGACATTTAAGTGGTTGCTAAGACAAGGAAGATATTAAATTTATATACTTCGAAATTATCTCAAACCCTTTAAATTAAATGCTGATAAAATTTCAAAATGTATGAACAGTCGGAGAAAATTGACTTGTGGAAATGCAAAAAACACGTCTGCAGATTTTTATTAGATGTCACTCTTCAAACTTACATACCAGCAACTATTATAAGACTTTAAATGAAATTTTATAAAAATTAATATTATAATTGCGACAACAATAGACAAACATAAAACGATCTTATCCTTTTAACCTTTGTTCAATTTTAAGTGTCATGTATATTTATAACTAGATGGCGCTGATGATGAATTTGCAATTATACTTTCAATGTAGTGTTGCTTGGCAACGCGACGCAAGAAATAGTAAACAGACATATTATAGGTATATACTTGACCCATTATATTAATATAAATGCTAAATAACATATAACAAAATAATTATTAATACAAGTGGTTATTAGCCTCAGTTTAAAAATGGTTCAAACAGACTGGAGAGAAATTCTTAACTTCTCTCAGAAAGAGTTAAAACAGGCGGATAAAGATAAACTTTGTGAAAATCTGTCGTGGATGGAAGCTGATGATATTGAGTTGAACTTTTCTGATTTGAAATCTTTATTTCGACTTGCCCAGGATATTTTAAAATTTAAAGCGGAACAAGTAAGTTTATAGCTCGTCTTAAAACTATAATTTTGTGTCTTACCAGCAATGTATAAAATTTGCACAGTATCTATAAATAGATCTCTTCTCTGATTATTCAATCAATCAGATTACATTATTAGCAAATATCTTTTTTACTTGTAACGAAATTCGTCGGTCGAAGACTAAGCCTAACGCATTACTTTGTATTAATTATCACAAAACGTTATACGAATACATATAATATTATTGTTTTTTTAGGTAAATAGCCTTCTCGGTCAAGTGGAAACGATGAAGAAGAAACATGGGAAGGGTAAAGGAAAAATTGTCAACAGGGGTAAGGATATATATAATAAGAAAAAAAGAAAGTATATATATATACTTTCTTTTTTGTATATAATTATAGTAAAGAAGATTTGTATTTGACTTGCGAAAATGACGTTGCTATTTTTAACATCACCCTTCCGACTGCCTAACACATCACACAAGTTGTTGTAAGATACAAAAAAATTCAAATCTAGGAGAACTTTTTATTCACGGTGACATTTTTTAGATTCTCCAGCGAAGGACTCCGACGTATTAGAGACAGTATCCCAACAGGAAGAACTGATCAAAGCTAACAAAGAAACATTAGAGAAATTGTATTTAGAAATTACAGAATTAGAAAATCGTAAAACTAAATACATTGAAGTTGATAGTGACTCTAGTCGTGATGCGTTATCAGAAATGAATGCTATTAGACAACTTGAAGACGAACTAGTAAAAAAGAATAGACATATTCGAAAATTATTGAATGACGTAAAGGTAAGACATATTTCCAAAATCAAATGTACGCAGTAGATAATTAAATCAAGGGAGTAAAACAGTATTTATGAAGAAAGTGTGTTTTCGAATTCAGAGTGGAGCGAGGGATCGAGAATATATTTGGGTAAGTTTTAGGAAGCGGTTAATTAATAATTACAAGAAATCGCTCTCTTTTCTCATGTATACTGATACATGAAAAAAGGACTTATATTCATCATTGACATTTGGCAATTTTAAATGAACAGATAAATATAATTTAGAAAATAGAAATTGAACACAACAGTGAACATGTAGTAAGCACAAGCAGACAGGCGTACTTGGTTATAATTAGCATTAAGATTTTGCGGCGGTTTTCAAATAACCATTAACCAATGAAGTAATAGCCGACTCGAGAAGTATCCCGATTCGTGAATACATCTTTCTGATTTAAAAAATCGAATTTATGTTATAAATTAAATAACCTATACCTTCGTATTTATTTAAATTTCTTTATTATTTTGTACAATATTTACGGTTTACCGTATGTTTTAAATTAGGAGAAAACTATTATTTTATTGTTCGCGTATATTATTTGACTAAAACCGATATAGACTAGATTTAAGAAGTGTAGACAGAAAAAATATTCTTGACTATCCTGATGACAATGTATATAATAATTCCTTTTTTAAGAGATATCTTTTTATATAAAATATCGTTCGTTTTAGACACTTGAGGAAGATAATGCGACTGTTAAAGAAAAATTGTCAGTTTTTAAAGAGAAGCTTAAAGACTCCACATTGGTCATTGAAAATTTAACGGAACAGTTATTTACACTTAAAAGTGAATGTTCACAATTAAAAAGTTAGTACCTAATTTTTATACACTATTTTATAATATGAAGATAATTTAGATTTTACTACTGTAAAGTACACGGTATGAGATGATACAATTGTAATCAAATTATTGTAAAGTTGCTCTAGGTAATTCTGAAGAAGAAAAGTCTCGCTACATATTAGATATTAAAAGTTTAAACAATAAAATACAAGATAAGACTACAAAGAAAAATGTAGTCCCAGAGGAATTAAAAATCAAGCTTCAACAATTAAAGGTGAGGTACTATTTATTAATCATGTTTTATTATGCATAAATACCTATGGTGTAAAATTTATTACAACATTGATTTTAGGCTACAATCAGAGAACAGCAGAATGAAATAAAACAATTAAAAACTGAAAATATACTGAAAAAAGAAGAAATTACCAAACTAAAAAATAATAATTCTCCATCAAGACAAGTATGTTACTATTACCTAAATCTAATTACTTTTTAAAATAAACATTCAACTGACTATTTTACTTAAGCTCCACTTGAATCAAAGTGAATATTTGCTTTTATGAAAATTTTGATTTCTTTTATAAATATATACTATTTTTATAATACTTTGCTTATATAACTAAAAATTTATCATTATAGTAAGCACTTAGCAATTTAATCCATATAAACATTTTATTGTCATGTGTATACTATATAAAAAGTTATAAACACCTTTTTATAATTTCTGTACATTGTGTTAATTAAGAATTCATAACATTATATTAAAATACTATTTCCTTTTCACTTTGTGAATTTCTAAACAATTAAATGAGATATATTCTATAGTATAAAAAGCTACATATTTAAATTTTTAGTATGAAAACTATGAATTTAAACTAAAAGAGTTACAAAAGAAACTAGAGGAAGCATCGAGGCAAATGTTAGATTCAGCAGAGCTTATTAATATATTAAAGAAAGAAAATCATAATCTCAAAAAGAATATCATATCTAGTGAACATGAAGAAAAAGTGGAAGATGCCAAAGAAAAAAATAATATAAAAACATTACAAAAGCAAATAATGAGACTGACATGTTCCTTGCATGGAGCGGAAAAGATGATTGCTTTGAGAGAAAGAGAGGTATTTTTTAACTTATTTCTATTCATACTTACTAAGTGAATCCTATCTCTGACCATTATTTCTAAATCTAATTATTTCATTGTCGATATTATTATTGTCAGAGAAGGGTTCTTCTGAAAGAACTGTTAAGTGTTCTTCTTCAAATAAGTTCTTGTGACCCAAAATTGTTGTTTAATTGCAATAAAACAATGTTCTGTTGTAGCTTACAGAAATAACAGCTCAATTACAACATTTGCAAACAGATGATGGAATAAAAAGTCTTTTAAATGGTTTAAAAAACAAGAAACAACAAATGAGAGTGAAGGATGAAGGAATTAAATCACTGGTTGAAGAGGTTAATAATCTTAATGAACAGTTAAATGATATCCAACTTGAAAACGAAAGTATGAGGTAAATATGATACATATATTTGCAATAGAAATGATTTCATACATCAATAAATACATAATTCATAGATTGTATTCGGGGTTCTAACAATTCTTCTGTTTTCTCATGCACTGATCATACTCTTACATAAATACTAAATATATTGTTTTTATTTCTGTTGCATGTGTACCATGTTATACAACATTTATATACAGCTAAAAATTTTGTTTGATTGAAAGCAGTTGAATCTCAGGAACTACTGGTCCAAATAAAAAATATTTTTCCGATATGGAGATAGTCCATTTAATAACATAGGATTATAGCATTAGACTATATAGCATTTTATGGTTGCGTCAGATAGTGTGTTATTGAACATTAATATTTCAGGCAACAACTAAATATTCCCATAAATGAAAAAGTCAATGTCACTGGAATTTTAAAGGAATATTACGACACAAAACAGGAGAACGTCATACTGACTCAGAAATTAAAGGAGATTGAAAATAAGCTATTAACTATAGAAGTCGAAACCCGTTTGAAAAGCAAACAATTAAGAAAATTAACAAATGTTCTTAAAAGTATGGAAATTTCCAAGGATAAAGTGGACAAAATTTTGATTGGTGAAGACAGTATGGCAGATCCATGTCCAGGTCAGAATGGGTGAGTAAATTTTTATAGTTTTAACTTAACTCTAAGGTGTTTGAATTCTTTTCATTCCCATTTTTTTTTATTTCTTCTTGATTAATAAATGCTCTCTCTCTCTCTTTTGCTCTAAATATTAACATTTAGAGCAAAATGACAAAGATTTTTATGTATCTAAATTAAGAACCCTCATTCAGACTTTGCTGCATGTGTGTCCATATGTCTATTACCAGGCTGTATCTCATGCATTGTTATAGTAACTTGGAAAATTTGAAAAAAATTGATTTTTCTGCTCGTTTTTGCCTGAATCTATTGTTTTCAATCAATAAAAAAAAGTTTCGAATATACATTAACGAATCGAAATTCAAATAGATAGCTGTCATGAAATTCCCAATTGACATGTATGAATATTGGTGCAGCAGTTATAGGTACCAGTGTATTGGTGACAAGATAAAATATAATCAATTTAAATTTTAATAATAATTCCAGGGCAAAATCTACTCAATGCAGCGATTAGTAGATGTGACCGGTTACAAACAATCCTCAAGAAATTGTTGAGACTCAAAGAATCCTTGAGGAAAATGAAGCTCTGCGCTCTGGCTTATCTGAAATATTGAACTGCTTAAAGGATAATAGTATGTATTCAGATTGAATTTATTTAACATATAATTAAATAACTATGGCATAATTCGGTTTATTAAAATGCAACTCCATTGAAGATGTAATAATGTTGCATTGAACTCACAATGGCTTATAGCAAAATTAATAAAAACGTAATAACTTTATTCTTCCTCTTGCTTGAGGTTCGCCTGACTCTGATGGTTACTAAAACATCCCGATCATTCGGGTTAACGATTTGTATTAAAAAACTGATATTACAGAAAGAAAAACAAACTTTACAGTGACATCTTTTAACATTAATGAAGTTTCTTATTACAACGGCATCCATTATGATTAAAAGAAACCAAAACCGAACATTATATTTTGGTATAAAAATATGGTTGAGTAAACTAATGAAGTTGAATAGCAGTGAATGTAATGCAGGTAGCACAACGTCCGGTGTCCTATGCTTGGAGTGCCCGAGCCTAGAGGCAGTGGTGGAGGCGCTGGAGGCCCGGAAGGCGGCGGGCTGGTTCGCGCCGCACATGCGGACGGTGCTGCAGCTGCGCAGCGCGCTCGGCGGAAGGGACGCCCTGCTCACGGCGCTGCATTGCTCCAGGTGATGCGCATGCGCACTTTCTTTATTTCTCTCAATTGTAATATAACGAACATAACTAATGTATGATCTTCTTCCAGGAAAGAAACATTCGACGTAATGCAGCAGCTGTCAAAAGAAAGTGAAAAAGCTAATCAACTTGAGAAGAAATTAACGGAACTGGAGTGTAATGTTGAGGCTGATAAAGACTCCGTTAATTTGAGTGACGGCGAATTTGGTCCTTGGATAGTGGAATCCGAATATAATGTAGACTTTGAAGACACAGAAAAAATTCATGCGTTAGTATCAAAGGGAGAAAAGATATATGAAAATCAAATTAAATATTGCCTAACATATTTCCGAAATAAATTTCAAACGCTATACGAAAAACTTACTAAACTAGTTATAAATGTTAAAGAGGAAAAAAATAACTGGCTTCAACAAGAAGAGCATTATAAAATGGAAATTGTCAAATTAAAGGCGCAATTAGATGACGACGTAAGTGAACCTTCGCCGGGACTCGTAGAACACTCAAACATAGCAATCAATTTAAAATGTAATTTCCTGCAAGAGAACTACAAATACTTACGGACGTTGAATGAAAATCTAAGACAGGAATGCTTGGAAAGTAATAAACAATTTCTTACGACAGTTTCGGATTATGAGAGAAAAGTACAAGGTCTAATGGCTGTCACAATTGATCTAACGGACAAATTACGGCAATCAATACCTATAGATGTGTTTTGGAGACAAAATAATATGCTCAATGAGACTAACTTAAAATATCGAAAATTGCTGGAAAACACGGCAAGTGATTGTATGAAAAACGTGGACCTTTTGAAAGAACTGAATAAAAACAAAGCAGATATAACAAAGTCTTTTGAAGATTACTTAAAAAATGGTATGTTTTAAACAAAATGATACCTTATGTATTGAATGATGTGGGACTAAACATTATATGTTGAGTGGATGTTTTTTTTTAAAAGAAGCCTAAAGCGGGTTGGCGGTCACTAATTAAACCCACTTTTGGTATTTACAATATAATACATAAAAAATAATGTCACGAAAGTAAATATATTACAATTCTGACTCCTCTGACAGACGCTGGCGATCGTCCTTTTTTATTTACATGCCAGTACTTACAAAGAGGTTTTTATTTGTATATTATCAACGAACGGCACAGTCCACACTTCAGTATAAAAATACGCTACCGCAACTTTATACATGACACTTTTATATTGTTAAAATGATGGGATTTTTTTATAGCTGACATGGAACATTCGCGGAATCGTATCAATGACTACGAAAATTCGTTAACACAAAAGCAGTTCGTATTAGTATCAAATGAACTGGACAGCAGAAATAAGGAAATACAAGAGTTAAAGGCAACTATAGAAGGTTTTCAAAAAGCACAAAATGAACTTATGTAAGTTAAAAAAAACTACATAGATATACTATATATTCTAAAGCTTTCGAAAATCGCTGTTTATCTTTTTGTAGAAACAAATAAGATATCCTTAATATATATAGATCTCAAACTTCTACGATATTTTGTAATCACTCGTATAAGCATTCTCTGCTAAGACACAAACACTTGCTCTATGGTGATATTTAAAGTATTAAACATATAAATTAATTGTTTTTTTAGAAATAGGCTTTGTTCTTCTCTGACTAGCGAAGAAATATTTGCAATGAAAGAAGATGTAAAAAGTCTGACGGATGAAAACAAAATCCTAAATGATCATTGTGAACATTTAAATGCAGAGTTAGAGCTCGTCAACACACAGGTATGTTAAGAATGAGGACTGTTATTTTTGTGGATAAATAGGAACTCATGGATATTGTCTCACCTTCCTATATAGCCCCTTCTAAGATTCTAGATAAATTAATAATAATAAAAATACTTTATTGCACACATAAAATATAGAAACTTATAGTAGAAACTTAAAATAACATTTAAAAAATACACTTATTATGAACTTATAATTAATGTCTGTGTACAGAGGGCGGTCTTATAGCTAAGATAGATTCTTCCAAATAAATAGGTAAATACTAATCTAAATAAAAAAGACGTGCAGAAGTACTATTATTAGAATTAAATTAAGATTTTGTGTTACTATCTAAGAGAAATTTATACAAACCGGATTTTATATGACGGAAATTTTAAAAATTAACAATCGACGGTACGAAGTTCGTGCGGGAACTACTAGGAATATATTTTTTCCAGCGTGGTTTAATGGTTACAAGCCAGCAAAGCCAAATAAATTTTTCCTTACTATTTTTGATTTTTACTTTATAAGTCCTTATTCCTTGAAACAAATATTTCGTCTTGTATAATATTTCTCTTATTCTATAGAAATAATTTTTAGAAGTGATATGTTGTGATTTCAGTTACAGGCCTACACCCAAAAAGAATTAACATCAGAAGTAGAACTTGACTTGCTGCGACATCAAATTTTAGACTTACAATCGACTGGCCAAAAAGCAGTGGTGTCAAGGTATTAAGAAATATTTTTAATATTTCATGGACTGTATTTTTCTGTAATTTACGGGTGTCATGGTATACAAATAGTACAGCCCACTTATGGTTATCGATTTGAATACGAAAATCCTTAGTTCAACTTTTTATACGTTTTATTTTTTTTATAAAATTAGTACTAATGGGTAAGAGCTCACATGATGTTAAGTGTCACCGACGCCCATGGACATACAAAGTAGGAGGACTCGCAAATGTGTTGCCGACCTTTCAGATAATCGATATGCTCTTTTCTGCATAAATTCATTATTGCAATTATGTATGAATTATTCATTTTTAGATTGAGCAACGAAATTGTAATAAACCATTTGCAAGCGACGGAGCACTTGCAAAAGATTGAAAGCCTTAAAGCGCTATTAAACAAAGAAAGACAATTTAGAGTCAGCGCAGAAGAAATGTTACATAAGCAACAGAAGAAATTTGATTTGTATGTGACACGAAATAATATCAATTATAGGTAATTATGTTAGCTCCTATACTAAATATAGTCTTAAATGTGTTACATCTGTCTCAATTCATCAACTTTTTAAATTAAAAGAAAAAACAATTTTTATATTTAAAATTCTTTTTGCAGTCTTAAACATCTTATAGTCTATTTATAACGTATACATACATAGTTAATTTATAAAAAATATTTTTAATATAAATATAAACTAGCTGATGAACGTTTTTTTAAATAATTTAAAAATTTAGGTTTGTATTATTTTTTAAAAATAATGAAAAATTAAATTATATAAAAATTAAAGGGATAAAATAATGTTAGCTGATTTATAAAAAAAATTTAAAATTAAATATTTCCGGCTGTATATAAAAGAAATTCAAATGGCAAATACTTTAAACTTAATCAAATACAACAATGATGATTTGTACGTTTTTTGGACAAATAAAATTTTGCATTTCTTTATAAAATATAAAATATTTTTACAGAAACATGGTGGACATTATAGATGTTTTAAGGAATCAATATCAAGGCATTATACCAACGATTTCGATTGAAAATTATTTACAAAATATAGAGGAAACATACCATTCAAACATTGAAGTCGAGGCTAAGTTAAATGATATTGAAGACATACGGAACAATTTAATGATAAAACACGCTGTTTACGATCAGATACTAAATTTGAAACCAAAATGTGAGGATAATTGTGCCCATAAAGTAAAATGCATAATGTTGGTATGTAATTAAATTAAAAATAACTGTCATCATCGTTGAAATTTTAAAACACTCCATTTATTAAAAAGCTTACATTGTGATGTACAAATTATATTATATTATAATAATAAATAAATATTATATAAAGATTATTAAAAAAACTGTATTAATGCATACAAATCTTTCAATTAATATTATTTTATTGATACAGTCTCAATTACTTTTATTTTGTGTACTCTATTCTCTGATTTCATTCTATAGTTTTTAAAACGATCCTGTTTAAAAACAAAAAAAAAAAAAAAAAAAAAAACCCCCCCAAAAACCCCCAACCCCCCCCCCCCCCCTTCCCCCCCCAAACCCGAGCACAACCAGGAGATGTTGCCTCTACGCACAGCGTTCGATGAATTGATGATCCTATTAAAATATTAGTAGAATCATAACAATGCTTAATAGATAATAGAGTTGTTTGATCCAATGTTAATATTTTTAAATTATAAAATACTACAAACTACTCTTCATTACAATAAAAATAAGTGTAATTTGCTGTTATACGCAAATTGATTGTAATTTTTATTAATTATTTTGAAATAATACTGATTTTAAATTTGTTTTTTTTTCACTATATAGACATCTATGCTGTGGCACATGTCACTATGTGTCTACGTTCAGTATATTGTTTGATTAATTGAAAACTTACCCAAGACACTATATTTTAGTCTAACGCAACTTAAAATTAGATGTAAATAATAAATGTCATTACAAATAAAGAAAAGTCTAACAAAATAAATATAAGTTACGATTTTAACAGGAGAAAACCAAAGAAATGGAATTAGACCATTGCAAGAAAACGATATCTACAATCGAGCAGTCGCGTAACCATTTGCTACAGCGTTACAATCGATTAGAGAAAACCTTACTTTTAATAAACCAGGGATTCAAACCTAAAGCATTTGAGAAAACCATTCATACACTTTGTACTGATGATGGTTCTGTTGACGTGGAGGATGTACAATCAGATTTTGAATCAAATGATAAAGGTTAAGATTTTTAATTTTTAAATTCAATGACTTTTTTGAAAATTTTGATAAACAAATTGAAATTATTCTAAAATACCTAACAAGTACTCATATTAGGTTACTATATTCTATATTACTATTTCCTGTTCATATAACAACACATTTTTAGGAAATGAAACTTATACCCTGTCTCCAAAGAGTGAGAAAAATTCTCCAAAACCACAAGAGAAAATCATCGAAACAAAAACGATACATACACAAACAGTCAGAAACACACTAAACAAAGAAATACAAGTGAACGATCAAGCTATCAAGGACCTCAGAAATCAAATAGATACATTAAAAAATGAAAAGAAAAAACACGATCAAAAGTTAAACGAACTTTTGGCCACAAATGAGGAACAATCACAGGAAATGGGGAAATTAAGAAATGAAATATCTCAAGCGGCAAAACGAAGAACTGAATTAGAAGGAAATATAAGAAAATTACAAGATTCATACAACAGTAAAGATATAATATGCAAAAATCTCGAAACCACAGCGGATAATTTGCAAAAACAATTAAATGATTTGAGAAATATTGAAATTGCACAAGTGCAGAATAAAGCTAGTGAAGAGAATAAAAGTCTTCTGCTCATCAAGAAACTTGAAAATGACAAAAAATATATTATTGACGAATACAAAAATTTGTTGAAGAATGAGAGAGATGAATTTGCAAAATCAATACACGAGTTTCAAACGAAAATCTCTGTCTTGCAGTCAGAAATAGATAAGTATGTTCCATTCTCAACAATTTTTTTTTCTATCTCTATATTTAAAATTTTTACTAAGTCACTCGATAATGTATATAAAATAAATATGGAAAAACATAATAAATTGTTCATAATATTGTCTTTTATTAACATAACTGTTACTCATTTAAAGAACAACACTTTTTAATGGATTCATGTTTTTTTTTTGCAAATTTTAAATATAATTACATTATTTTAAAAAAATCCCGACGTTTCGCGTGCTTTACAGTCTACCGTGACCGCTCACGCTGTAAAGCACGCGAAAAGTAGGGATTTTTTTTAAATAATGTAATTATATTTAAAATTTGCAAAAAATACATAACATAAATCCGTTAAAAAGTGTTTTTCTTTAAATAATAAATTGTTCATACAGATGCCTCACACTCATTAATCAATTAGATGTTGTGACTATCTTATCTTGTCTTACGTAAACCATTACAGCAAGGGAAACAACGTCTCAGAGGAACCAGTACCAGAGAAATTTAATGCGAAAATCGTTGAGTTGGAAGATAAGTGTTTTAAACTAAACACAGCATTGGAGACCTCCGAATCGGAACTGTTAGTAATGTTTTTGTATGTGAAATATAATATAAAATCGTATATATTTTATAGTTGATCCCAAAAAAGTACTTATTTCTTAAAATTTTGTAAGTATCCGTATTTTGTAATTACTATATATAATAATACTAATTTAAAAATATGGTATACGCTCTTTTGTTTTCAAAACTGTTTATTGAAGAAATTGCTTAAAGTATGTATGTATTCTATGTTATTATAATTTCTTTAGTCTCACAATATTTTTCTAGGAAGACGTGTAATGGTGAATTGGAACGTTGGAAAAATCTAGCTTCCGAAAGACTTACGAAAATGGAGCATTTAAGCAGTCAGCTCAAGGAGCGGCATAACCAAGAGGTAAGATTTTTTTAAATAATTGAAAATATTTTTATTGAATATCTACTTCCCTTGACAATTAATCTCGAATTAATCTACTATTAAAAAAAGCCATAATTTCAGCCAAAGTCTTATAAATGGGTGTAATAATAAATACAGCCACTCTACAACAAGCAAATGCTTAATTTAATATTTGTTCTATTGATATAACTATTTCTCATTTAAAGAAAAACACTTTATTAATGGATTAAGCTATGTATTTTTACAAAATTTAAGTATACATTGTTTATTATTAAAACGTCGATAAAATTTAAAATAATGTAAAATATACTTAAATTTTGTAAAAATACATCCGTTAATAAAGTGTTTTTCTTTGAATTCTTAATTTACAATGCACTTCACCGCATACAAACATTTATAGATATTTTATATTATTTTATGTCTTACAGGTGGAATCATATAAAGCTGAAAACGAACATTGGCTACTTCAATTGAATGAAACTCAGCGCGAACACGCGGATCTGAGAAACAGACTGTCGGAACAAAAATCAATTCATATCAAACAAATGGCTGAAAAGGATGCACATATTGAGCATCTACGATCTGTTATTAACAACCTTAAGGTATAACAAAATATACATTAAATTTTTTACGTTAATATGTATAAACTTAAGGTTCATTATTCCTGATTGACAAACGTGAATATGAATGTTAGTTGAAATGATAAGAGTTATTTGAACCAAATCCACGAAATGGGAAAAAACTATAAAAGAAGTAAATTTATCTTTTCAATCAGCCAGTCGTATTAGCTTAAGAACTCTTTCGTACCTCTCTGTTAAACTCTGTTTTCTATGTGTGAAACTAGAAATGAGTATTTTATTATTATTTATTTATTCCATAGGCAACGTATCTAAAAGATTGAACTATTGCTTATTGGAAATCTCCACTTAAAATGTGACAACTTATTTCTCGGAATTTTATAGTGTAAAATAAAAACCTTATCCTATTTTACTTTCTTATTAATTACTACATAATTTCTAGATAAAATATTTTGAATTTCAGACCCAAATAATGAACATGCAAAGTATGATTTCAATAAATGACCCCAGTTTCGACCTCTCCGCCATAGTGGAGGTCGAAGAAGCGAGCGACGCGATCTCGCACCAAGACTCGGACCGACTCGAGCTGAAGTTCGGCTCAACGGCTGATCTCAATGAACAGGATGACCTAAGGTTTCCTAGCAGCTCTACAGTTATTTGGTATGTATCAACTAATTACCTATCTCATTTCACAAAGAGTACTAGGCGAATATACGCCTACTTTATGCACTAAAAGACTTGACGTATAAAGAAAGCGAAGTTTGGTAAGATATTTTGTACATTCCAATAAATGTGTTTTTATAAGAGGTATAATATGAGGTTTTTTAGGGCTGGAAACGTAAAGTATAATTTTTTAAGCTTAATGCTTATTTAAAAAATATTTGTAAAAGATTTGTGTTAATTACACTATTTATAACTACATATCTATAAAGTTTTTTAATTAAGCTTCATTCAGATATTTTAGAAATCGTTTTTTTTAATTACACTTTACTTTGTCAAGTGAAGACTTATGCAACTTTTACAATTTAAATATTTCAGGCAAGAACCTTTAATAGAAAGGTTAAGGAGGGAAAAGCAACAAATAAGCAAACAAAATGCAATTCTACGAAAGCAAATCAAAGCACTCGCTGGGAGGGAACGACGAGCGCGGCTCGACGCACAGAATCTCAAGAATCAAGTCTTTAGAATGTACGATCAAATTTACTCCATATACTACTTAAAAAATGACTAAAAGAAATATTGAGAAGACTTGACATATAAATACTCATAACCAAACATACACTTAAAAATCCTACATATTCATAAGTGTGTTATGAATATGTAGGATTTTTGCAGACATTTCTATGTCTAAAACTGAAGTTTTATTATGTTGATATGGACGAGCTGGGACTCTGACACATGTATTTTTTTACTTTAAAGGGTTCCCAAATCTATTATTCTAATATGTAAACAATGCATACATTTCTATTTATAGATATAAAAATTCTCTAATCGCTGGTTACATGTAAAGTAGAAGATTGGAAATCTGCAATTCCTATAGTAAGGACTCTAGTCAGAAGCAAGCATTATCATTTTGAATTTTTATTTTATTTGTCAATTTTGAAATTTCAGAAGCACATCCGGTACTAAGGTGTCGTCGGTAGAATCTGCCACCCTTCAGCACAAAATAGCATCATTGCAAGCACAGCTGACAAGTGCAAGGAGAGATGCAAATTCAACAGTAGCTTTGTGGGATAAATGGAAGAGGTATATTAATTCAATTAAATAATTAATATTGTTCACTTTAAGGTAAGTTTTTTAAAAAAAAAAAAGACAATATTAAAAAAAATTTAAAACGTTCCATGCAATCCAACCACTACTACAGAGTGGTAAAAAAGAGAAATATCAAACACTTTTCAACCATTAAATACAACAAATATTATTTGGTATCACTTTGAAAATGCTATTGATTAAGCTGTAGCTGTTAATCCAAAGTAATTTCCATTCGTCCTCTTGCTGAAAGCTTTAAGCCACTTTAGATCAGTCTATAACTAGATGTTTGTTACCAAAGAACACAAAGTGATTTTTATATGAAAAGTTGAAGTATCATAAATTTATCTCTTACTCGAGGACCATCAAAGGAACCGGAAATGATCTCCTCTCTGATCTGCGACTTTATTATTGAACTTCTATCGTACCTCACATTTATTAATTATTAAGGAGGCTACTATGAATTTCGTACAAATCCTCGATAACGTATTTTTAATGCAACTTGTAAAATTAAAACGTCGTTAAACCTCGTTTATAAATAAATAAAAAAGATTTTAATGTCATATGGTTTTAAATTATATATATATGTAATTGTAAAAGAATTAAATAGCATTTACTACGCGCAATGTCGAAAAACGTATATCCAGATGACAGACTCGTTTATTAATTTAAATATTAGTAATGTCCTGATGTCGATTCCCATAAAACTATTTATTTAAATTTCAGAGCACAGCAGTCATCAGAGCGTTGGCAAGCGAAATACGAAGAGAAATGCCAAGAAGTGATTAAACTTGAATCGAGTTTAAATCTTGCGAGATCGTCTCTTCAGCGGCTGGAGAAGGAAAAGCGGGTGCTATTATCAAGATTAGAGGTCAAAAGTACGTCATTTTTACAGTTCTGTTTTTATTTGCTGTCGATGTATGGGACAATATTGACAACCCATGCTGCAATGGTCACCATAATGGAGTGAGAAACAGTGGGTTCGGGTTCGATTTCCGCTACAGTCAACATTTATGTAATGGGCAAATTGTTGTTGAGTGTTGGGTGTTATAATATGTTTTTGTAAAAAACATGCTATTATAACGACATGAGGATAATATTATGAAATGCTCTGATATTATTATTATATAGTAACACCAATAGTGATACCGATTTCTATACTTTTTTTTAGACAATTGCATATGTCTCAATATTATACAAGATTCTGTATTCTTGTTGAAATGCTAAGAGTGCTAGCACTTTGTTATATTTTAGAACAAATTTCAAGTTCCACACTATTTGCCTGAGTCACTTGTATGCAATTTTCTGATTGGAAAGATCTTTGACTGTTATTCATACTTTTCAGATATCAAAACTCTAGCTATAGAAAAACATGACTCCGAACCATCGGAGAAATCGGTAGTACGACAAGACTACTGTGAGATGCCGCCCGTTTCTACTAAGGCATTGGTTGAAAGAATAGAAGCACAGCAAAGAAGGATTGTGGCACTAGAATTTGCGGAAAAGGTACCATCATAGTTATTTTACTCCTTTTATTACCCTATTTTCCTTAATAAGCTATACATTTATTATTATATAGTTCATATACAAAGCGTGTTGTTAAGAATAATTTTCGTGAGTCATGTGCTGTTTACGTAGTCTATATCTGTTAGTTTACTTTTTAAATTGTATTATTTATATTTACGTACTCTTTACCTGCTTCTTCTATTTTTCCTTATGATATGTTGAAGAGATTGGTTCCCTATGTTAAATATTCTGATTCATTGCTTCAGTCTAAATAAACGAGTCATATAATAGATATTTTATTTTCTGTGACGTTATACTTTCAAATTTGTGGGATGTAGGTACTCATGTTGATATTACTTAGTTTATTTGTCTTTTACGTGTCTCAATTCTGTAATGAAACATATAATATGAATTGCAGGGCAATGAGCCCCTGGTATCTGAGTATGAGAAATCCTTGGCTGAAGTAACGGCGCTGAAGGGACAGGTGCTGAAACTGGAGTCGGCACTCCTTGAGGCTCAGATCAAATCTCCGCTCGCATCCACTCATGATAACCAGCCCGAACTTGAATATTGGAAAAGGTTAAATTGATTTTCTTTTGCTTTCTTTGTTTATAGAATTCATTTATTAAAGGATGATTAGTTATGATGACATATCGAAGACTTCGATTAAGGAGTCTATATTAAACTATCATTTTAAAAATTACTTTCATACATTTTGTGTTTTTATATTATATAACAGTTGTTCTGCCCTTTAATTTATATACCTGTTAGATTTACAAACATCCATGGAAACTCAGGGGAAAAATTGTAGAATTTTTGTATCCGTTTTTGTAGTCTTGATTAACAGTAATCATTAATAGCATTGACTCATTCATTGGAAGGTTTTCTTATTAAAAATCTTATATGCAATAATAAAAATAATTTTAAAAGGATTAGAAATATAGTTAATATAATTTCGATTTCAGCTATTGTGAGATGCTAAAGGAAGAGAACATACAGCTGTCAGTCCGAGTGAGCTCTTTGGAAAGCGCGACTACGACTTCGCACCGAGTGAACGATTTGGAGCAGACTGTTCTTACCCTGCGAGGTTCTTATTCAAAATCAATTATTCTAATGGTTATTTTTTTTATTAAATAGTTGTAGTCCCAGCCCAAAAAGTGGGTTTTCTTGGCAGAGTTGTGAGGGGTTCCAACACCTGCTTGCACAGGGAAATAAGTTGAAATTTATTTTGTATTTTTTCACTACTATTGGTTCAACTTTAAATTTCTTCATAGTCGGCGTCTAGCTGCCCGAAATTAACATTAGTTAAATTGAACTACAAGACATTCTATAATTACATATTCTTGCCTATTTATACATTGGTTAGAAACTTTTCTGCTTGGTTAATGGGTCGTTTCAGCGGTTTTGTAGAATTGATTTATCGCCTGGACTCATGGCAATTTCGGAAAAATCGAAAAAAGACGTTCCATTCTTCATTGTACTTACAGTGAGACTGAATTGTAGTTTTAATTATTTTTTTAAGGTTTAGTAAGCAAGTTACAAGCTGAACAAAAATCAAACTCAATCACAAAGCGACCTGAATCTCGCCCTACTAGTGGACGCTCTGTGGATAGGGTAAGAATAATCTTCGAAAATCATTTAGCAAATGAAATTTATAGAAGTCCGCGGTTAATAAAAGGTCAAACATATTGAAACTCATTCGTTGACGTCACGTGTTGATTGAACTAAATAACTCTTTAGAGAGTTCAAACATTTTGTGAGAAACCCTAAAGTGTTAATATTTTTCAGAATCGCAACACAAACTCAGATACTTTAAGAAATGAAATTACTAACCTCAAACGGACGATTCACGAAAAAGATTTGCTTTTGGAAAAATCAAAGGAAATGCTGAAAATTGCAGCCGATAGAGAGGAAGATTTACTTCAAGAAGTAGGTATTTATTAATTAGTGACAAAAGGGGGATATGGATTATTTATAATACATATTCCATTGCATTTACTATCAACAGATATAATCATATCACCAGCGCTTTAGAGATAATGCTTTTTATTTTATTTTCAGAATATGATCTTACGACGACGCTTAGAACAAGTGAATCAAGGTGAAGCATAAAAAAATATCGTAAACGGCAAAATATTTGGACGAGTTTTAGTGAAGATTGAATCTTGATCAATTTTATTTTTAAGTCAGTATAATATAAGAAAAAGTTGTTAACCGCGTGTTTATAATAAGGGAGCAAACAAATACAAAACTTTTTCCATTCATATGGTTTTATTTAAAATTATTTGACAATACACCTACCTTAACCCATACCTCAAATACTGTTTCAAAAATAATTTACTAAAGCTCAAAGCTTAAAAATTGTCATAACATTAATATTTCTTATGCTTCGGGCACTTTGTCATACTAAATGCACTTTTTTCACTTACATTAATTATAGCCATAAAATAACCACAACTAGTTAAAATTGCATTAATTACACAGCCATTTGCACTTATGAAAATCTTAGTAATAAATAGTATTTAAACTGGTTAAAATTTATGAAAAATTATTGGAAATTAATAATATGGAAAATGCTTTCAAAGACTTAATTTTGATCCAGATGTGACCAACAAAACAGCTCTTTATATATTCATCGAACTTGAGATACAAAAACATTATTTAATAGATAAAATAACAATGGATTATAAATATGTATTGATAATACTAGAATGTGATCTAGAAAGTTCTAGTTAAGTTTCACACATTCACACAACTAAGTACTTTAACCATTTTCTGGTTTTCACAGCCGTTTTGTGTTACTTGAGCAACACAATCAGATCTTCAATGTCTTACAAAATAATCTTAAAATCTAGTTACCATTAAGAAGAGACTTCCTCTCGATATGTCATTGTTACAAAGAATTCCTTGCTATTTATATTCGCCGTTGATGAGGTGTACCTGTAATGTCAATCTCATATCACATAACCAATATAATAAATCTGCGCGGATTGATCGACTGAGCGAGCTATATCAGGAATTACTATTGATAGGTGAAAAATATTTAATTAGGTTACATCTATAGTATAGTATAACATCTCGTTACAAAGAACAAAATGTTATTAATAGAATCAGGCGTTACTTTGCGGAAGTCCTTAGACCAAAACCTAATAGACGAATCTACAAGCAATCTAAAAGCAAATTTTTTTAAAACTAAGTCTATTAGGGTTTTCAACAAAATGTTGTGAAAACGGGGGAATTGTTCTAATTCGCGCGTTATGTGTATTCCTATATACATACAAATAAGTTTACCTCCACGCTCTGTTCTTGGTATTTCCTCCTTAACCACTTGGCTAGCGGAGGCGTAAACAGCTTAGGGTCAGGATGCCGCTTTCCCGCTCGCACCCACGGTTGTGGCTGACGCCAAGCCAGCGATATTGCAGAACCCACTACGAGCACCCATACGAAGCCTATCTGAAATCGTAGTTCACCTTTTACACAATAATTGAAACAACTCTAGCCACATTATATCTGAGATTACACCAGATGTACACATTACACGATAATTAAATAAAGGATCATAATATGGAGTAAAACTTCCTTAATTCGCTTATATCCATATAAGCGAATTTATTTACGCTAGCTGTGTCAATGAAGGATAATTCTCTAAACTTAAATATTATCAATTTTACAAATCTACTTTTTTTTTTTTAAGAAGTAACTGTAGTATATCTCTTAAACGAATTTGAGGTAATAAACGAATATGAATTCACCATTAAGAGTGTCATAGTAAAATAAAAGTATTATTTTCAAAATGCCACTCACTGGACTGGACCACATATATGAGATTCTGTATAAGTAGAAGTATTCCCTGGGGTCAACGATCGGTGTCGGTGCGAGTGTCACATTCCCCACACAATTTCCCACGTTAACGGGTAATTTTACAAGCGGTGGTCGTGGTCCCCCAAAATTCATCCATAGAGTGAGAGACATGCCACTGATTAGAGATAGCGATACGCCCTGGAAAAATATTTTTTATGAATACTGTGCTTGTGGAAAAAACAGGAATAAATCTTAAAGAATGTTTCTAGTTTTACGCTTAATAGTGCCTTTTAAGAGTAACGAGTCAACCACTTACCATCTCCGTAGCATACGTTGTGAACATCCCCAGAGTAAAAACACCAAACAGAGGTCCGCCAACTGCACTGAATATCGTTAACGCAGCTTGCAGCACTCCCCCCAAATACTCAGCCAAAAACGCAAGCGCTAGAAACAGCAAGCCGTATCCACAAGCGGCTATTTTAGTCAGCCACGGTACGTACAAATCATCAATTTTACACCACCTGAAAAATAGTTTCTTTCATAATGGTTACCTACAACATAATTCCTTGACATCGTTGATTTAACTATAAAATATATTTGGAAGAAAATATATTAATAAATCTGTATAGTAATTGGCTGTCTTTTTATGACGTCATTAGATTACTATATTGAGAAGTGCCAATAAGTCCATTGTTACTAATTATTGAGACAATAATGGAAATTATAAGGCTATGTCTGGCTGTAAGATATGACAATGAAGTTTCTAAATTTTATATAACAAAATGAGATTGACAGTATTGTAACATTAACCAAACATTAATTTATATTATAACATAAAATTTTAGAATAAGACATAAGACTTCCATAGTAAAAGATTGTGAAAATATCTTAAGAATTCGATTCATGAAAACCGAATTACTGTGTAATTCGGTTTGCATTTCGTTAAGAAAAATACGTAATACTGTGTGTATTAATTATATTTTAATATTTCCTCGTAACTGACTAACATTAAGGAAACAGTACGTGTAGGTATAACGAAATACCTAATGCTATGCATCAAAAGGACAACGGTTAATATGGAGACTTGAGTAGAGTTTGTAGCGTAATGTTCTTAGTAAATGGGCATATTTCTTGGCTATTAAGTCGAGAACTACGGTATGCTAATCAATTCACATTAAAGGCATAACGGCAAACTGATTTTCTTTTGGTTGTCAAACAATGTTAATGTATTTTATAAACACATACACAACACGCTACAAGCGAGTCACGCCAAGTTCAAGCTACTAACATTATCCACTTTCTGTAACATTATTAGCAAATTAATTAAAAAGAAAACTTTCTACTTGAATTGAAACATTTGTTAAAACTTGGACATAGTTATAGAACATATAGAAATAATTCCGATAGTTTTGTTTGCATTTTAGAAAACAGCTTAAAGGAAGAATTGTATGTAACAAAGTTTAGGAATCGAATCCACTGACAGTACCTGCCAACGTAGTCCGTGAGAGTGACGGCAGCCAGCGCATTGCAAGAGGCGGAGATGGTGGACAGTGAAGCGCTGAAGATTCCCGCCACGAACAGACCGGCCAGACCTGGGATGGAGCGCATCGCGTCCACCACGTAGTACGGCATCAGCTGGTCTATCTGTTGGGATAGTATCGGACATAAGTTCTCATATTCCCTCAGCGGTCTATCACTAACGAGGTTGACATCGGCGAATATTATGAAACTACTTATATGATGCTGACAATAAAACGAACGTTAGAGGTGTTTTTTTGTAGTATCATTAGTTAATGAACCTAAAGGAATAGTTATTCCTTTAGGTTCCACCAAAGCCAAACAGCGTGTAAATTGTATCGATCGAGTCTGCGATAAAAAGTTGTAATTTTATATGTCGAAAAAAAAATCAAATTTTCACATGTAATTTTCTAAATATTTCTAAGTTATAAACGAAGTATTCAAAACTCACATCCTTCACTTTAATGCTAGTGCGTGAATTCTTTATTTTACCTTATCTATTTTTGAAGGGTGATAGGATAATTAATAGTATAAATCCTACTTACGGCAGCAATGTATCCTGCAGCATACGGATCGCAATCCTTGTACACCGCATATATCGCGAGTCCACTGATACAAGTGACTATACTTAAGACGGACAATACAGGCCAACTCCACCACATACATTGCTGGGAACGTTCCAACGTGCTAACCGTTAACAGGCGTTGAATCTAAAATGAATAATAAAAAATTTGAGAAACCTAAGCGTTTATTACTTATATACAATATATACGAGATTTTCGCATTTGAGTACCACAATTTATGCTGCATAGTAAATAAGTTCTCATAAAAAAGTTGACTTTTTTTTTTTTTAATTTTTGTAGCACATTTTTTGACCAAGTGAACAGATGAAAATCGTAACAAATTTAATTCATCGATTCCATTGAGTCGATAGATAAATTTGGAGAAAACTAATTGTTGACCTAATACCTACTTACTTGAGTATGATTAACAGCATAAAGCGATAGGTACATGATGAACCCACCAATGATCAGGGACCACCAGGTATGCCGTTCCGTCGGATCCAAAGTTACACTGAAAAAGTTTTTATTCAAACCTACTTTAACTTTGTGTGATCAACAATATTTATAACTCGCAATAATAATAATATATGATTTTAACCAAATATTATTAATTTGCTTAATTTGTGTTTGTTTTTACATTTATAAAATAGACATGAAGGGTAGGATTCAATCCTAAAAACTCCTACTTTAATAACAAAAATTTTGTGGAAAATTAAATATTAAGCAATTGTTACTCACTGAGAAAAATCTAAGCGCCCTCCTTCTTTAGCTATGGCAAATATATTACCAAAACCTCCAACTTGTATTGATGCAAATATTAACACGCTGACCACGGAGGCAAACATGAGAAACGATTGCAGCAAATCCGTAAAGAGAACGGCCTTCATTCCTCCTATGGTCGAATAAAACGTGCATACGAGTCCCACAACTAGTATTGAGATTACTCTATCTAGGCCCGTCACTGACTCTAGGACAATCGCTGGCGCATACAGCACTATTCCATTATATAAAATCATCTGAAGTGTGTACGTTAGTGACGCCAGCATGCGTATACGCGGGCCAAATCTTAATTCTAAATATTCATAAGTACTTGTCTTTTGAAGGCCGAAGAAAACGGGCAAATAGTATCTCGAAGCTACCGGAGTAGCTAAAAAGTACGATATATTAATCACGATAAATTGCATCCCATAATAGTAATTTTCAGCTGATATCCCCAGTAAAGTAATGGCTGATACAAAAGATGCCATCAAAGATACTGCGACAGGTAATATTGACATATTACGATTGGCCATTAGGTATTCCTGAAACAATTGATCGTCGTTTTACAATCACAATGCTTAGCTCATATTGATTTTAAAAGTATTTTAACAACCTACTTCAAAAATAACACGTTTAGATACAGGTTTTATTCCATTTTGACCACTGACGAAGGATTTCTTGGAATGCCAAGTCCTTTCGGCCAACATAAAACTATAGCTACTACTACATTATGTCTACAAATGAAAGGTCATGTATGGACGTACCTCGTTTGTCTTCTGCTTCCCTCCACTGAATCTAAAATATACTCCAATACCGATGGACGTGACCATTGTCACTGTCATAATGGCAAAGTCCCAAGTACCAAACACCATTCGCGTCATCTTATCTACATTATAAAGAAGATTCATTAAATGGATACAATTAAATAAATTAAAAAAAATTTTTTGCCCCCCTTTTTTTTTTATTTTTATGGGATTTTAAAAAAAGTAGTAAGGCCGCTAATAAGGAATTGGACACTTGGTTCTAAGTATTTTATTTACTTGACTATGTTAGGTTTAAATACTCCGGTCGCCTACTATTAAAACGAATGACAAAGCCTACACCTATAAACAAATTTTAATTCGATAATATTATAGAAAGTTAAAGAAAATACATCAAATGTAGGTAAATATTAAGCATTAATATCACAATTTACTTATTTTTTAATACATCTTATAACTTTACGTCTTTGTCTTTTAAGTATTATTGTTTAATCACACAATATATCCTACTTATACACTACTTCTTGCTCTCAATGTCTTATGTGTAAGCCGGTGTGGAAATAATGAGCTCCACCAGGTAGTGTTACAAGTTACAATTAATTACAAATTCTTCAGTCTTACAGTTTTCGTTAATGATTTTATTTATAACTTTCGTAACATTCCACTATTTTATAAATTAGTATATTTTTATGGTGTACGCAAACACGTCACTGACAAATACTCAGTACTGGTCAACTAACGGGGTATTAATTCATAAGACAACAATCATATGTTTGAAAACACTTGTTCGAAAGCGCGAAAAAATATAAGCAAATAAGAGCATTGTCTTTATACTAGCGGACTAATTTCTTTATTATTTAAAATCTTAACCGTTTCATTGAGTAAGTAAGTGCAAACGGTGCTAGAGGTAAAAGAGCAAACATATTTGGTTGCACTGGTCATCTTCATATTAATTTATAATTAAATATAAACTTATTTAACGTATAGAAACTGTATACAAAATGGAAGTGATTCAAAACATTTCCGTCGATATTCCAGTGCATTGTTTGTTTTACTAAAAATATCAATAATTAAAAACTTAGAAAATAAACAAAACGAATATTCTGTGGCAAAGAATTATCAACAAGCAATTGCTATAATAAAAGCTGTATTTATTAAAGCTAGCGAAATCTTTTAAGCCTAAGTATATTCAAATATTCGCGCCATATTCAACACGACTTAAAAATTTTTTTTTTACAATTTAAATACTAAAAATTTTATATAAACGACATATATTTCTTTACTCTTAAATTTGATGCTAATTCAGAAATTAATAAAAAAAATAAAATATAGTCTTACTTGATTTGCTGTTTCATAAACTACGACAGCGACCTGTCACCTAGCACAGCTCAAAGGTTATGATTCTGTAGTTTATGCTCCGTTCCACATTCAACGTTAGCTGTGGAATAATAGTTTAGTCCAGAACAATTATTAAGAACACTTTATTTTAATGAACACATCACGTGCTGCCCCAATTGGTTACCATTTATCTGATTTCAAATGAATATGCGCGGAACACGTCCAAAAGATTAGGTTGTGTAACATGTGCGAACTGCGAACCTGCTCTGGTGAGTGGTGAATGACGACTTGACGAGTAGCGACCATTCTCCCTGTCAGCCGACATCGTACGATAGTCGATATATTTTTTAGGCTATGTAGACGCACGCTGCGCCGTGTCGTTTACACTAACCTTGTAATTCTGACTAGAATTTTATGAATAATGTAGAGTTATGACGTGATATCAGTTATTCTATAAATAAATAACTGTACGAGTTTACTTAATTTTAAAAATAAAACGAATTAATATCTGCTATGAATTGTATTGTCACAAAGTTCAAGACATTAAAATAAAATATTAGGTTAAATAAGTGACCAAATAAATACAAACTACTATACTTTATACAAATAAAAGCGTCATCAATATTTTATAAATTTACTACATAAAGTCGAATAAATATTGTACTTACATAAAGCACTGTATAATAATTATTGTCTTATGTTTATAAAATATGTAACGAAAATTTGATACAATCAATCTAATAGCAGTTTAAATAAAATAAATTATTTATAACAGTTTATACATTATATTGCACTACAAGCTTAACAATGAGCAGTTTCAAAAATCGAACGGCGCGTCGAAGGTTCAATCACCGCTCAAAGGTCACGAACTCATGAACTTGGCCTACTGCATTAAAGACGAGTGAATTTTTAGATAATACGAATTTCAGTTATGCTATGCAGATAATAATCTAGTTAGTTTAACAATGATGTACTTGGTTTTTTTGAGCATCGCAAATTTAAGTGCTACTTAGTAGCGTATGATTTTATCAATAAAATTTATTCATCATTTATAAACTGCTGCTATGGAGAAAATCTGTACCTAATAAAAACATCTATTACCTAATAAATTATTTTTTATACTCAATAACTATATTGAATGTTTTAAATATTTATCTTTAGATAATAATACTTTAAACATTTGTTTGCAGTAATTACTTAACGAAATTGCGTAACCGACAATGACGTGGTGGTTTGTAACAAAAATAAAATATTACCTCGTATTATATAGCTTACATTATTTATCAAATGGTCTAATATAAGTATTGATTATCTATAGACATAATATGAACTAACACATTGCAATAATACAAATATAAGTCTATGGAGATATGTTTCATGCAAATATATTACTATTTCTCTCATTCGGGAAGCACAAATTGAACCTTAAGGCACGAATTTGAATCACTCTTAAATTAATTCTAGAACTAGATATAAATGAATTAATGAAGGTCAAATACCGATGCAAAAAATTTAATAAGTACAACAACAATTTACCTAAATGTTATATTAGTTATGTACTAAACTAAATCAGTCTTTACACTGTTTGAACTGAATAATCATTCGTTCGTACGGTGTGAAGATGTACCTAGATGTACCGTATTATATACAATCGTAGATTAGCAAAGTTGACTATAAGACTTAAACTAAATATAGAATTGAAAAGGAAAATATACGTCAGCGGAAGTCATCCTGAGCCAATAGCTCACACTGTAAAAGCAGAAAAATGTGGATGAATAACAAAGTATATATTAAAACAGCTTGGCTGAAGAAGTAAATGAATAATTAATAAATTTAAGAATATTTTACTTTTTAAAATGTTGTAAAAGAAAAGTTTGTGTTTGTAAAAAAATTTGAAGATGCATTTAAACCCCGTCATTAATAAAAATGCCTTCAAATCAGTCTTACTGCATTCTTAACTATATAGTTTTTTATCCTGGATACTAGGTAACTATATATATTAAACGTTGGACTTATATAATATTTTCTATATTTAATCTTTCGATATATTTTACCTTTTCTATATCCCTTGGACAAAATTCCTTGTTAGTTTAATACGACACCAGTGCCAATCTATAAAATAAAGTATTCGTGCAATCTTATTAAACTACCAGCCAAATGCCATTGGTACCGCACGTAAGTTGGACAGATTTTTGCAACGGTAGGTAAATGAACGGGCATACACTTTTAGGCTACACCAACATTACCCTGCCAAATTACGTGATAAACCATACCAATTTTAAGTATAGGCATATAAAATATTACTTATAAATAAAATAAAAAAGCTATAATATGACATTTATGAAAACATCTTCGAAAATAATTAAAATATTTCTTTACAATGAAAGGTTGACTAATTTACAGACGTTGAAGGGGACAAACTTTATATTAAACTTAGGTGGATGTAAAAATGAAAAAGAATCAAACAAATAGAATTATCAATTCGGGTAATATGAGAAAATGAATTAGTAAGCAATTATGTTGTGCTTACAATATTAATTAAATGTATGAACGGACGTAGAACGCAACTACTGCATTTGGGTATCTTATTATTTATTTATCTTTAGTTGATGAACGAATTTACGATGTGATGTGCACCTGGTTATTTTTATACATATAAATTTATTAATGAACAGACCCTTAAACTATGACAATTACTATTAAAGGTTGACTCTATACGTGGTAGGAACATAACTCTAAAAGTGGTACTAAGTTGATGGGATTATTAGTTACCTAAAAAATCATACAAATTTGGAATATTTTGAGACAATTATTATAACTCACTTAGCCATAATTAACATGCTCTAGTCCATTAATAAAGCTAATACCGATTTAAAATGTATCAAGATTATCTGAAGATTGTTAAGTGCTGTTAATAGTACATATAAAGGCTTGAAATAGCATCGAATCTACTCTACCTGTACACCACCTTCTTTAATTTGATATTTCTTCCTCAGCCAGTTGGCGAGTGGAGGAGTAAAAAGCTTAGGATCAGGGTGGCCTTTGCCCGCTTTCACCCACGGTTGGGGCTGCTGCCATACCAACGATACTATTGTACCCACTATAAAAACCCAGAGGAACCCTATCTGTAAAGAAATATTTGGATACGTGTATGGAGATGGTAACATCTGTATGCCATTTTGGTATTCAGTATGTGATGTAGCTTTATCATAAAAGATAAAATATCATCTTGAGAAATGTATATAATGTCAATTTATCTTATCAGCAAAATCTATTTATGTTATTCTTCCTACTCGTAGTTAAATGTAATTTGTAATATGCTAACTATTTTCATACACAAATAAAAATTCAATTCTTTAGGGGCCACTGAAACAACTTCATTGACATATGAGGTGACGAGATCCGATTATAGTCGAGGTTCATCGTTCATCAACAAAGAAAGGCTTATTTGTGTAAAAATAGGTAAATCACCAATTACAATTACCTTCCAGTAATGAGTGTTTATTGCATACATACATACATACTTTATAATAGCAAATGCATTGGTGCAGAGCCAAAGTTCCAACGTACGACCAAGTTGTTGGAAACGGCGCACTTAATTGCTAAGCTAACACGGTTCTTACTTATGTTTGACACATTCAAAAATCAAATAATCATATTTTTTCTTACCGGACTTGTCCACATATACGATATTTTGTACAAGTAGAAGTAATCTGTGGGGGTCGACGTCATCGCCTGGGGTGCAGTAAAATTGGAGCAACTGTCAACGCTAAGCGGTAGCATGACTGGTGAAGGTCGAGGTCCACCAAAACTTATCCATAAGGTCACCGATAGTCCGCTTATTAAAGCGACTGATGCGCCCTACAAATAAATATCTCCAAGTAGGAATTAAAGCAATAATGATATTTCACTGAATTTTTTTGCCGGAGATTTAACTCTTACCGTCGATTTACAGTCAACAAGATATTTGAGTAAAAAATAAGATTACATTTACCCAAAAATCCTAACAACTGTTCATCATACAGTATTTTACACATGTAACTTTATATGTTTTACTAACTTTCGCTCGTATTAGTACTAGTTTATTTCCGATTTATCTCATAACATCTCAAAACAATTATAACAGACTTATTAGTACTTTTTACTATTCACTCATTACCTACAATGATTACTCTTTTCATAAATGTACAGTATGGACACGTGAATTTTTGAGTCAGAATCAAGCGCTTGTTCACTGTGAATTAAATCGTATTTTATTAATTGCATCGCATATCCACGTTAACCTTAAATTGAAATTAGTTTCATTAATTGAAATAGATAAATAAACCATCGAATTATAATTTCTGTGCAACTTTGGATCAGCTAATATCCTGAAAAGTATCTGTCACATTACAAAACTTATAAGGGGTTCATTCGCACAGGCTGACCGAATCATTCTCATCTCAGCCATCAGGGTTTTGGAAGTTAATCAAAAACAGTCTTCGTCTTAAGGAAACATAGAGATGTTTCCTTCCTTTTGATAGAGACCAACAACAGGTAATGGGTATAAGCATCATAGAGACATTGTATATTTATTTTCTCGTGTCTTAGCGTCGTCTTTATTACTTCGTGAAATAATGTTTTTTTATAGCACACAAAAAATTACAGACATGCACGATAACATTGTGCAAGAGCTTCACGACTAGAAACAAACGAAACGACTCCTCAATGAGTCTCAATAAAAGCTGACCGGCCTCGACTACAAATTAATAAATTATCTTGTATCAATGTTTTTGTTGCTACAATCAAACCAGCCAAATTAACCTAGTTCATTTCTGAAAGTACATTTGAGATACTTACCATTTCAGTTGCATACGTAGTGAACATTCCCAAAGTAAAGACTCCAAATAACGGTCCACCCACGGCTCCGAATATAGTAAGAGCTGCTTGCAGCACTCCGCCCAAGTATTGAGCCAAGAATGCCAACACTAAGAAGAGCAAACCATAAGCAAAAGCCGCGAGTTTCGTCAGCCATACTATATAATCATCTTTTAATTTACACCACCTGTACAAAAACTGACCATTATTTTTTTTTAATAATTTTAGTTTTTTTATAATTAGAACAATGTTTACAGTTTTAATTAGTGTTGATATATATGATATCTGAAACTTTAAAAAAAAGTTTATTTTCGCTTTAGTCGAAGATCCTATATAAAATATATTTTTTTGAAATACTTTTACGAAAATGCGCTAAGTAGAAAAGTAACTTGTAATTAAGATTTACCTGCTAACGTAATCCGTGAGAGTGACGGCAGCCAGCGCATTGCAAGAGGCGGAGATGGTGGACAGGGAAGCACTGAAGATTCCCGCCACGAAGAGACCTGCCAGACCTGGGATGGAGCGCATCGCGTCCACCACGTAGTATGGCATCAGCTGGTCTATCTGTTGGAAAAAAACTTCGGTTTGTGCTTGAGAGAATTTACATATTCGGTGCTATATAATTTTATTTTTATTAGAAAAACTATTTTGAGGACAAAAACATACTGCCGAAATCTTCTTGGAAACGTAAGGGTCGCAGTCCTTGTAGACTGCATACATGGCCAAGCCACTTAAACATGTAACGAAACTCAGTAGCACGGTGACGGGCCAGCTCCACAATAGACATTTTTGAGATTTTTCAACGGTGTTAACAGTGAGTAGACGCTGCACCTATAAAATAAACACAAATTAAAATCTATACCTTTCTTAAATTTATGGAAATTTGTCTTTATTTATTTATTTAGCCTAAGCCAAAACATAGTTAAAAACTACCTTAACCTAAACTTACAAATAAAAACTCCTTACAGGCTTCACTCATTCTTAACAAGCCTGTCACAAATATATCCTGCTCCGGTGCAGATTTAATAAATTTATTAACTAGCGACACCAATCGCGGTAACGCAAAGTTTCTGACAAAGCACCGTTCGCGAATTCCATTCTGACAATATGCCCTCGCGACCTAAAGTACTATAGGTTTTGTCTTGTTGGTAAATAAGAAAAAAAGCGTAGTAGAGTAGAATTAACCAAACTTCTATTTTTCACTATTAGAGATAGAAGATTTGAAGTATCGCACGCACCTGTGTATGATTCACTGCATATAATGAAAGATATGTAAAAAAGCCTCCAATGCTTAGTGACCAAATTGTGTGTCGTTCCGTTGGATCAGGGCTTATACTGAAAAAAAAAATATCTTAAAGGAAATGCAACCTAGATATTTTTAGTACAAAGCTACCGCATATAGTAATTAAAGCAGTCGTAAAAATGTTACATACAGACTCATTATCAATTTCATTGATTTGAATCAATTATTAAGGACAATAATACAATGATCGCTTATCGTTGAACATGAGTTTCTATTAAAAGAAATTATTTTCTTCAACCATTGTGTGCACGATATATTTATTGTATTATTATTTCCTGCTAATATGTAGTTTCGGCGAGCGAATGTTATGCGAAAATTCTTTCATTTCATCGCATCCTAATCAACACTTTGACTTGCAAAAATTAACTAAAAATCCATTTAAAAAAATTTCTTACTTAAGGAAGTTCAGCCGTCCTCCATCTTTAGCAATAGAAAATATCTTATCCAAGCCGCCTATTTGAATCGCAACAAATATTGGTATACTCATAACAGCAGCGAACATTAAAAACATTTGCAAAAGATCCGTGAATAGGACTGCTTTCATTCCACCTAACGATGAATAAATTGTACAGGCGAGTCCGACCACTAATATAGAGATAAGGCGGTCCAACCCTGTCACCGCTTCCAAAGCAATTGCTGGCGCATACAGCACAATTCCATTGTAAAGTATCATTTGAAGCGTGTATGTAAGCGATGTCAATATCCGAATGTTCGGCCCAAAACGTAATTCTAGATATTCGTATGTGCTTGTTTTTTGCAGACCAAAAAATACTGGTAGGTAGAGATAGGCTGCGACTGGAGTGGCAATGCCGTAGGCTATATTTGCAATAAAAAATATCATGCCATAGTAATAATTCTCTGATGATACACCCATGAGAGTGATAGCTGACATAAAGGATGCTACCAGAGAGACAGCCACTGGCAATATTGACATATTCCGATCAGCTAGAAGATATTCCTGAAATAAGTTTTAATATAACACCATATATATCAATATGATATTGTCAGATTACAATGAACGTCACTTTATGCAAATAGCGGTAGAAGCTATAAAAATAAATAAATACCTCATTTGTTTTTTGTTTTCCGCCACTAAATCGAAAGTATAAACCGATGAGTACCGAAAATACCATCGTAGACACCATTATAATATAGTCCCATACCCCAAAAACCGGTGGAACCATCTTGTCCTGGAGCAGAAGACATAAAAGTTAGATCGATAAAAATTTAAATTTGGGTATAAATATAGACTACAATACATTTATATCTTCAATCGCTTACTGATGTGTTCTTAATAATATAACATATTCTTACGGCTTATATTGACATAGTACGAGATAAGATTATAAGATTACATTTTGTTAAAGATCATTCTATCTGCTGATTCTGCGACCTCTGAAGTAATCTTAAGGACAGGAGTACATCTTTAATCCTAGCCTAATCAAAATCTAACATAATATATTATGTATATTGGGCAATGTCAACTTATTGTCTAGAATCGACGAACAATAAATCAAATTATTAAACACTATGTACTGATAAAATCTAAGCCAAATTAAATACGCTGGTGATTTTATGTAAAATAGGTATAGTGACCGGAATTATTAAATATGTTTTTATACCTAGATTCTGTAGGTCGTATCGTCTATAAAACTTTAAGGTGTTGACATAAGATGAACGAAATGCGACTTAATATGCATTAAAATACCAATATCTGAATGTAAATAATATACTTTACGTAATTGGATTCTACCACTGAATAGGTTGCTTTACATCATTATTGACTTTATCAAAAATTACAAAAAATAACACAATTTGCTTATCATAGTCTTCAAAGTCAATACAAAGTCTACAATATAGTTCCAAAAAAATGACCCAATTAATTATGCGCATAATTTACTAGCATTACATATAACAGATAAAGTAGTGAGCGTGATAGTTGAGAATACCAGATTACTGGATAGATCGTATTCTGAGGCCTTTCAGTCGCGCACCACCTTTATGTGGAAGCAGTTGCCGGTTTAGGCATTTCCGAACGAAAACGACCTGGAGTCCTTCAAGATTAAAAATTTAAAGTTTTTTTAAGAGTCAAGTTCTTTAACGTTGACATTGTTCACGCAAGCCAAAATAATTTTATTCTGCTCAAAAGAATGAAATGAACAGTTTATGTAATAGACTTATGTCTTCAAGTCAATGTGGTCTGAGTACTCTTCTAAAGAAGTATCTCTGTTTACTTCGATTGGAAGTATGTCAATTCTCAACAGATTAAAATAGAACCTGTTAGCCACTATAATTCGTTTGCGATCCGTTCCGTTAGGTACCAGATACCCAGGTCGTTGTCATCTGCCTGTCCAAAAAACTCGTCAGATTTAAATGTATCAGTTCAAATCAGGTGAGCCTCCTGTTCGTTCATTTTGAACAAAAAAATATTCCTTCGAGTTATATGATCACAAATTGTAGATATAAAAAATTTGGCGGTTCTTTAATTTAGGTAAATATTATTCCGGTCTAAGGAATTATTCCACCTACGTTGTCCTTAACAATACTATGAAGATATAAGCAGGTACACCAAAGGTAAAAATAGGTACTTACCTTTATTTTATACAAAAATTAATATACAACAAGCAGCGTTTAACTTTTATAAAAAGTACAAAATTATGAAATGAAACGTCAACAAAACTACACAGGTATTGATTACTCATAATGCTGACTGTTTAGTCCCTTGTATGTAAAAAGATTGATTAATTACAATGATTCAATGATTAATTACCTTATTTTTTATTTTAAATGAACGTCGGGAGATCCAAGTTTGTTTCTATATTTTTATTCATTCCTTTACCACTGTCTTCAATTTTAAGGGTTCACTAATAATTTTATTTTCTCGGTCATTCATTTCTCATATTATGTTAATTTATGTAAAAATATAACATCGCTTCTATCGGATAAAAAAATCAAATATACAAACGATTAAATATGAACTCTGATATCGACTTTACACACGTCAACACCTGTGACAGCTGTTGATGGAATAACTTACTTATTTTTTTCTTCAATCCATGAAAATGTCAGCTCATACTTACAATGATTTAGGTTAGATTCAAGATTGTGAGTGTTTATTCGCGTATGACATACGTAGAACATTCTGGTGCGTCCATTGGTCCAAGAAAAAATACTATGACGAGGATTGGTCACCAACACTTCAACATTTCCCTCGATTTGACATAAACTTCAACCAATCACCAAGAAAGAAACCATCGTCTGATTTTGACGTCAGCATATAAATTATAAGTGTTTAAAATGCTGCTGTGTTGTGATTATGAATCTTAATGGTTCAATTTTAATTATGTTTATGCAATCATTCATAGTAGAAAATATTCTTCAAAATTAATTAAACTGTCAAAAATAAATTTACGAACGCAACCATAAGCGCTATTGTCATGTGATTTGAACGTCATTTTGATGGCTTTCAAAATGACGTTCAAATCAATGCGACAATAATAATCTATTTTTTTAACTTCTACAATAATAAATAATTGTAGTTTTAGATTTTTACCCCAATATGATCAATTTTCTTATGTAAGCAAAATGCGCAGTTGTAGGGTATGTAAATAAGAGCCATCTAGAGGCGTATTAATGTACCTTTTACTCGTCAAAATTATAACACCTTCCTATTGCAATATTTAAGTCACAGATTGAAATTTGAAAATAACTTTTTTCCTGACTGATTTTGAATATTTTCGGTGGTTAGGGACAGCGCCACAGCACTTAGTTTTTGATACTAACAAACAGCGACATTACTTTCTGTTAGAAAATACATACTAAGGGCATTCAAATGAAGGTACGAATCTCAAGTTTACGTATAATTTTAAAAAAATATTATAATAATATAATTTTAAAAAAGTGCCTGTTCTATTTACGTGTGGTGTAATTGCATTCTTAAACGAAATTTTGCTTAAGAATTACACACCTTTTTTTAAATTTTAATAAAAAATCCTTAGCTTACTTAAATATGATTAAGTTATTAATCGCAGAGCTAACAAACGTAATAGCGTATGTTACCTAGATGACCTGTAATTAAACATTGCCTACAAATTATACCTTATACGTTTTACTGTAACTACCAATTAGATAACGCCGTTTAATGACAATAATAGGGTCTACTGCTAATATTTTATTAGACACTTATGATGTGGTATACTTTATATACTATGAGAAGTTTTATATAGAATTATTTTAATATGGATAAAATAGTATGTTATTAAAATAAAATAACTTATAAATTCCTATTGAAGTATAAATAGTACTTTATGTGACACAAGCCAACATTAAGGTAAATTTTAAGATTATTTTAATGTTATAGTAATATTTTTTTAAAGAATTAATATTTTAATAATTTTCATTATACAATAAAACAAGTTTGTTTCAATCAATTAAAAATATATATAGAGTGATTGTAAAACTGGCCGATAAGCGAGGTAAATATAAACAAAACGATAAATTACCTGATATATCTATCTTTTGTTTTTTCAATCGATATAACCACTCAAGGTCCAAAAGCAGGCGAGTCTGACTTCATTCCAGAACAAACATTGTTCATTGCATAGTTTCGTTTATATTTTATTATTAGAATGAAAATCGCCTTCGCTTGTAAATTGTACAAAAAATATATCAATGACGGCATTGCCTGAATTTTGGTTAGAACAGAAAATTGATTTGATCTTTAGTGTGTCTACTTCTCAAAAGCCATGGATGTTACACACAGACCTCGTCGTTATTTTGCAATGCATTACCTGTTACTGCGTTTCCTAGGATTAGGATACTGGCACCACCCCGACGAGGCTGATACGAGGAATTTCCCTGGAATTTACCTTTATTACGCTATTTTTACAGAACTTATATGGGTTGCAGGATTCGTCGGTCTAGAGACAGTTGACCCCTTCGTGGGTGAGAAAGATCTCGAGCGTTTCATGTTCAGCCTTTCATTCGTCATTACTCACAATTTAACACTCATCAAGCTGTACATATTTTTCTTTAAGAACAAAGAGATACAGGAAATCGTACGTATTTTGGAAATCGACCTGCAAATGTTCTATCAGAACACCGAACGAAATAGACGAACAATTAAAGTTACCAAGATACTAACTGGTTCGTTTTTGTTTTTCGGATGGATAACAATTGGTAACAGCAATGTATACGGTATTTTACAAGATGTAAGATGGAAAGCTGATTTTTCACTGTATAACGACACTGTACGACCACCGAGGACTTTACCTCAGCCAATTTACATACCATGGACTTATGAGACAGATAGATCTTACATTTCTACATTTTTATTAGAAACTATTGGCTTATTATGGACGGGACATATCGTGATGACCATAGACACATTTATCGGATCAGTTATTCTCCACATGAGTAATCAGTTTGCGATATTGCAAGAAGCTCTAAAAACAGTTTATGACCGCACCAGAATAAAATTTTCGGTGGGTGAAAGTAGTGATTCAGATTTGGATTTGAGCGTAAATAACGAACAAAATTTTGAAGAGGCGTTACATAAAGCTCTAATGGATTGTATACGACAACATCAGTTGTTGATTTCGTAAGTTTAAATATCCATTCCTGTATTCCTAGGACGCTCTTTGATGGTTGTATCAAGTATGAAACATAGGTATGATAATGTCCGATTCTATTAATAGGAAGTTACACATTCTCCTCATATGTGGTTATATAGTTTTTATATCATATTTTATATTTAGGTACCACATCATTTTAATTAATAATATAAATTTATATGTATATGGGTCATTGCTTGATCTAACTTACCAGAAACTAGTTCCAAAGAACGACAATACACTATGAAACTATACCAATAATGCACACAAACAACTATAAATAATAGATATAATTATTAAAATTGTATATTCGTAGCAGTACTTTTTTCCTTTGATATTAGTTGCTACATTGTCGTATGTCTAGACAAGTTTGGCACGTCATCTATAATAATTTTGTCGTCTGACTACTGTCTCCAATTAAACGGCTATTTACATAATAATTATGCATTTGATTTTGTCTATAGTTGACATGAGCGCAATAGTGTAAATACTAAATAGGATTGAGAGGGAAACCGATAAGTCCAATAATAATACCAAAGTTATATGGTAATTGTATTATTGTACACAGTAAAAATATTACAAGTGGCCTCTACAGTGGTGTCTTTCAGTTTTCGCAACTTACATTATCCGTCCAAAAATAATGCTGTAGTGTGTAGTTACTAAAATTTCAAGTGTGAATGTGTAAATTAGAGTTTTTATTAGCTCATGACCAATATAATTATAACAGTATTTTAAGGTAATTTGCAACGTAAGAAAAAGATGAATGACCTTTTTAGAGGCTAAGAACCCTTTATGTAGTCATTTAAAGAGCAATTTGTATACAACATTAAAACATTATATACTAATAAAGTAAACGCTATGCAAAAAGCAACACAAAAAATAATTTAAGGTGTCTGGATCATTTCAATGAACTCAGGAATTTGATTATTTATGTATATTACTTAATTTATTTTCTTTATAGCCTTAACCGAATGATATCGTGAAATAGATATTAAATTGTAAAAAGTTAACTGTACTTTATAGTTTTTATGTTGGAATTACTAAAATGTATAACAGCCGTCGCGAGATCATTCAAATTCCTGAAAGTAATAAAAAGCGGTTTCTGATACGAGACGCTGCAATATTCTCGGATTACCGCCCAAATATTGTAATATAAAATGCTTTTTCACGCCTGAATCAACATAACTGGTACTTCATATTCACCTCTAGTATGATGTGAAGGGGAGCATAGTTTATGAAAAATCCTCACCTAGGTCACTGTACAAAAAAGGCGAAGTATCGACTCTAGAGTATAATATTGTATTTTACATTAACAATTACAATGTATTTATTATAATCGTATATATCAATCATAAGGATCATAATACTTACAAACAATTGTCCTTTTGAAACAAAAGCACGTTTTTTTTATCTTGTCCATAAAAAAAATATTTTTCAAATGAAGCAGTAGTTCTTGAAATTATTTATAACCTATTCAGAAATTCTCTCCAACTATTGTCCTCACTTTTTATAAATTTAAATGTTCAAAAAATATTTAATTCACGGGACGATACTGAAATATAGTAATATATTTAAACCCGTTTAATCGAGCGACTCTATTTCACATTCTGGTTTTGAGGGACCCGAGAAAATAGCATATTATGTGTCATACGAAATTAACCCTACAAATTAATTGTTCCTGCGTGATTTTCCTTACAGATGCGTAGAGAAATTTGCGAAGACGTATTCCTATGGCTTTATGACTCAGCTTCTATCAAGTATGGCGGCAATCTGCGTTGTTATGGTTCAAGTTTCGGTAAGGTTGTAAGAAAAACTATCTTGCACGATATTTTTTCATGCGGAACGGTCTTTAATTAATAACTGTAATTACCTCGGAGTGAAGCTAGTAAGCAATTGTTATATCTTAATACAATATTACCTGACCTTTATTAATAAGGAAACTTGTAAAAACCTTCTTCGAGGTATTGGTGTTACTAATATCTAAGCACTGACTAATCTTCAATATTAATTAAATAAAATCTTAACAGTTCGTACAGCTATCCGTTATAATCAAAAACTTGATTTGAGCTAAAGACTTAACAAAAGTATACTATATATATATATATATAAATGTTATTATTCATTAACTATTTGATAGATTACTTCATCTCCAGCATACTCCATCCATCCAGCTGCGACAGTTATTAAGCTGTTTAAATAAAATTATGAATAATATTGCATATTTTTTTATAGCAAGATGCATCTAGTTTCAAATCTATACGACTGGTGACATCGCTAGCCTTCTTTGCGGCTATGATTATACAGCTGGCCATTCAATGCTTCACAGCAAATGAATTAACGTATCAAGTAAGTTGACAAAAAGTATACATCCACCACTTTTTTCCTTTAGAAGAGATAGCTGACAGCTTCTTTATATTTGTTTTGTTTGATGTTCACTACTCAATGAAACGTTAACTAATCTTAGATACACGTTCCCATACTCCTCCGAAACGGCTTGACCGATTCTCATGAAACTTTGTGAGCGTATTGAGTAGGTCTGAGAATCGGCTAACATCTACTATTCATCCCCCTAAATGTTAGGGGTAGTCCGACCCTAATTTTTTTTTCATTTTCTAGACAAAATTTTTAGTTTCTATTTTTTTATGATACAACATACAAAAATACATACAACCCTAAATTTTTACCCCTCTACGATCAACCCCTATTTTGTATTTATTTATTGAAAATTGAAATCACATCTATGGCAAAACAACGTTTGCTGGGTCAGCTAGTTACTTTTAAAAATTGCAGTTATATGCCATCCAAAGGGTTATTTCTAAAGGTCTGTGAAGATTTATGAACCACGACTTCGCATTCGGTATTGCAATTCGGTATCTACAATGATGCCTATGATTTTTCTAATATAATGATATACTTAATTAAATGTAATGACAACTTGTCGCAGAAAGACAGCACGGAGATGTTTTTATAAAACCTTGTATTCGTTGCCTTGTAATCAATATAATAATAATACAAGACATCATCATCATCTATAAATTCCATCCGATTTCATACTAGATTAACGCTTGCCTAAACATGAAATTCTATAATAATAAATAATAATACTTTATTTTTTTTGCAAGATGACGTCATTCCATAATTTTCACAATATAACAAAAACTTTAATAATAATTTAAATTGTAGTATTATGTTTTGAAACGCTTTTGTCTGTTTGACACTAAAAATAGAAATAAGTGTAAAGCATCCCAACAGGCTGGTTCTGCGAATTTTGTGCAGTAAATTTATTCTCTTACTGTAGAATAAAATAAAAAAACTGAATATTCTTAGAAGGGAATCGTTTTGGTAACGTATTCGATTAAACTATTTTTATATTCTCACAACCACAATTAATCTTAGCACGTTGGATGTTGCTTTTTCTTTCGTCCTGTATTCTCAATCTTATTAGCCATTATATCTACTTTATTGCAAAATCCGAAATATGAATCTCAAATACGCGGACACACTTCCGGAAAATCTCACGTACTATATAAAAGCTTAAAGCTGTAAGTAATTAAAAATACATAGCCGGTAGTTCCACTTATAAAGCCTAATAAGGCTATTCAAGCATCTCTTAATACTTTCGTAACTACCAGATAAGTCTTTAAAGGCATGTTGCAGGCCAGTTTAGTATCAGAGGCTGTTATGCAATGCAAATGGGAGCGAATGCCGCCTCGTCTTCGCCCTCTATTGATCATGATTATGATGAGAACTCAAAGGCCTCTTCGTTTAACTGCAGCTGGATTTGCTAATATGGACAATAACTGCTTTTTAGCAGTAAGTATGTTCGAAAATTATTCTCGAATGTTCAGAAATATTCCATAGCTTATTCCCACGAATTTCGATCCCAAAACTTAATACTAACTTAATTAAAACTTAATATTACATCCACCATGCTCATTGTTATCTGTTTTTAATTTATCGTAGTAGTATTTAAAGTGTTGAGATTATAACTGTATTGAACTATTTGAAAAATAATATATAAGTTCTCCTTTTTAATAGAAAAGTATATTCCAATTATTAGTATTTAATAAATAAAATTTCTGTTTCAGATTATGAAGGCCGCATATTCATACTACGCTGTTTTAAGCCAAAAACAGTAACAATCTATGAATTCAATTTAAATGCAATAAAAAGTCACAGTTTTAGCTACTTTTTATTATTTTACAAATTACACAAACACTTAAATAAACTATCACAGTTTCTTATTCGATAAAATATTTTAAAATTCTGTTATATACTTACTTCTATTAGTTCTAGGCCTTACTTGTAGTTCATTATTGACTAAATTATTTCTGGATATGTGTAATACTCGCTAATTTTAAATCGATTAAGTGGAAAGTATCCCTTTTTGGCCAGTTCCATCCGTCCATTCATCAAACGCAAAATATATGTATATAGACAACATATTTTTTTTGTTAGCGAACAAAGTGAAAACATTAAAAAATCTTTCAATTATTATGTTGCTACCAACAATTTGGTGTTTGGCCTTTAGGAGGACTATATTATCCTTCATTGAAATCTAAATCAAAAAACTGGCAATTATATAAAAAATACCTAATTTAAGACGAAAAAGGTGCATGCTATAAAGCTTTTATATTTCCAAAAGTTTTGGTTTCGGTGAGACAGAACGTGATTTCGATGGAGATATATTTAAAACTGTCATTTCTTCGCATCTGAAAATAAGTTTAGAAAATTAACAATAAGTATTATAATTAACATACTATAAGAACAATATTTTATTAAGGGTAAACTCTATGCTTCAATATTATGTTATCAGTTTAAATTTATTATTTGTGTTGCATTTGTTTAAGGTATTTTACTTACTTTTATTGATACATATATATCATAATACCTTATACTAAATAATGTTTCCTTAAACCAACACGTTAGTTTTGTAATTAAAATCTTATGATAAAGTGGAATAAAAAATAAGTATACCTTTCATCATTAGAAGTAGCTGCGTTGAAGTAGACGTCTGGTATATTTTCGTTTTGGCTCAGCAAAGAACTGCCCGCTCTTGGCGAGTGCGGCCCTTGTCTAGCATAGGGCGAGAAAGGCACTGTCGCTCGAAGGGCGGCTAGGACTAATAACATTCCACCTTTAAAAGAATTAATACACTTAAGATAATGTTGACAATTTCAATTCACACTTTTTATAAAAAAAAAAATATACATTTTCCTATAAAATAAGCTTATTATTAATAACTGCTAGAAAATGTTTCCTAATATTTTCATGTTTCAAGTAAAAAATAAACTAATAACTTTTTTATAAATAATTTCTTGAAACTTGATCGCGATTTAAGCGTAATATTATAAAAATCCATAAGACATAGGTAATATAAAATTTCTTCCATAAACAAATATATAATATTTTTTTATTACAGTTTAATTAAATGCCTATGTTAAATTTGTTGAGTGTAATATTTTAAATATAAATGTATTATTGTTGTTAAAATATCATGCGCGGAAATCGTGACTGATTTTTTTTTAATATTATAAATCTCTGAACTCATCACATTACAGCAGTACGTAATTTGAATATTTATCGCATCCGAAATTATTGAACATTTTTTCAAATATTTGTATCCATATTAATAAGTAAGATGTATCTTATCATATTATATTATCCATATAGAGTGTTTGTAGATCGATCACATAAGAGCGGCTGAAGGGATTTAATTGAATTATGAAATGCTTTATGTTATTATATAACCTGTAAAAAATATGTTCTCTTTGGGATACTTTGATTCTTGGTCCAAGGTTCACGTCAATAACCTAACAGGAAAAAGTAAATATAATTATTATAACTGAACATGTGTGTCATTAATCCTCTATGTGTGAGATTTATTTAGGTAAACATGTAAAATGCAAAATTTCACATAGGCTGTAGTTCTATAGCGTTATATAGTCTATGCGTGAACACGCATAACGATAGACTTGTTTATTGTTCTGACAGTTTCAAAAGTAATAATATATTTAATAAAACAATAAGTACTATTTAATGTTTAGTAAAAAATATTTCCGCCAAAGGTGAGGTGGTGAGGTGTTCTAAGAAAAGAAAACTAGATGTGAGCTAGGTCGTTGAACGTGAGAAAAGAAAACTCAAGAAAGGTTGACACAGTTTGACAGTTATAATAAAATTTATGCACATAAACACATTATTTTGCTCACTCATTAAAAAGCTCGTTTGTTTTTTTATTCTTGATTTATAATTCTTGTTGATACACAAATCTGTTTATATTTTTTAAATATTTATTATATATTAATTGCATCTAGTTCAGCTTATTGAAATATTTAATAACATTAGCGCGGATTATAATAATGAAACGCCTTTTGATGGGTAGATCTTTTCGTGACGAAACGTTTGTAAAAGTAGTCATAACAATACCCACAAACGTGGGTATTGCTATTAGTCTTAGCGCAATGTACAAAAGTTATTTACCCGATGCAGTAGCGAGAAGTGTGAGATTAGCGAAGAGCAGCGCGGTAGCGACACAAGCATAAAATGGCGCTCGCGCCCGACCACAGCACCATCTGAAGAAATCCCAGCACCTCAGTCCAAGTGTGTACTCTCCACGACGGCCCAGTAGATCCACAAAGAGAGCAATCACCCACATTGTCTCCATAATTAGTACTAACGCCGCTCCGGCACTGTTGAGTCAAATATTAATCAGTCAAAACCCGAAACTATCTCATGCATGAAAACATAATTTATACGATCTGGTCGCGACAAAATTAAAAACAATAACTCACATTAAGGCCGGTGCTACATCATACTCCAGCACCGTAAGCTCTGCGCCAGCACCACTCATCACTGTATAGATAAGAGTCAAAGGTTAAAGCTTTAATGCATACCATATTTGTACAAATAAACTATATTTCATTTTATTAATTTGATTCTAGAACAGAAGTCTTACCTATGCCCGTAATGATGCCCCATAGCCTCGCCAGAGGCTGCAGCAAATCCCATAGTCTTGACTCTAGGGTTTGTTTTGAGGCCGTGGATTGTCGTGTATTTCTATCAGGCACGTTTTGAATTTGGCTTGACCTCTCTTGAGGCGATGAGTTCATATCGGCACTCATCCTTTTAACTTCATAACTATTCTAATTTAATTTACGAAACACAGACGTGCGATTCCACTTCCTTGTTTCTTCCCCCTTAAATTTCACTATCGAAAATCGCAGACAAAAACTGACTTATTACTTGACTTTGATTTGTTTTTATTAAATACAATTTTTAATACCACTGGTATACGAATGTAATTATTTTATATCACAGTGTTGTTTACTAACATACTGGCACTATGCCCAACATCTAATATTATACTGCTCCTTGACCTCCATAATGAGAAATTAAACAAAACACAGAAATTTGCCTATAGACTGTAGTTGCCTAATATATTTCCCGCGTTTTAAGGAACGTGAGATGCCGTGAAATATGAAAACGGGCTATCGCGTTGCGTTTCCGACCAGTGAGTGAGAGCTTATAAATTCTCTAGTCGTGTAATGCTCGCTGACTGTAAGTGCGTAAAAGCGGTAACTCCTGTTACTGTACAAACAAACATAATTTACGATAACGTCAAAATTTGTTTACGTATAAGATATAATTATTTTTACCCTGATTTCAGATTCATACATATATTATCCATGATACGTAAGTATATATCTGAATATGTTCGTTAGTCAAGATTAGGTATGTTAAGTAATATAAATGATTTAAATTTTTCAATGCTCTCTAATTTTATGGTGAATTTGTGTTAGCAATATTAATTAAGGAAACCATTAGCAGAAAATTAAACATAAGTAAAAGACCTAATAATTATAGTAAAGTAATAGGTATAGGTATTACGATACAGTTTGATGAATCCTACTCGTACAATTTATGGTGATGTGATGCAGTAAGTTTTAATTTATATAATATAAATCACTTTTAGGATGTATGATTTCTGCATCTTCTATCTTCAAAAGTTTTCAGAGGAGTTGTTCCGATTGATACCTGCATCAGAATTCATCATTGGACATTACGATTTTCCATCCGTACTTCGATGTCCACTGTTCTACAATATTTTTCTTACGAAACGTTATGTATACATACATCAAGTCAAGATGTATGTATACATCATCAGATCAAGTGATCAGGTTTACATAATGTTAAAATAGAACTGGTGGAGAAAAAAAAATCAATGTTTTACTTAGAGGCAACAATCCATGCATCTACGTGTGACTGTGGAGTGGTGTGATATCTATATTCTATACACATTACTCTATGTTCTGTGGTCTGTGACTTGATATTCGGTCTTTGGATTTCATTATTTTTATTTTATTGATTACTCAATGTTTGGGGTTTTGCAACCTTTCTCAATGTCTTTTTCATAAATGCTGTAATTCATTGTACTGGTGAATAATTAGTTTTCATTAATAGTTTAAAATATTGATTAATAATGCAAACTGGAAGTGGAGCGAAAAACCCGCCGTGGGCCCGGTCAAACGTAAACTCAAACATAACCGGCATTAATCCACAAATAATGGATCCTAATGCCATGATGTCACAACAAAGTATAATGCCTTTTCAGCAAACTGCTGCAGTTTTTAATCCAGGTATGATGCAAACTCAAAGTGGTATGGCTATGTCGATGGGGGGACAAATGCCACTTAATCAGATGGCGCAAGGCCAGATGTACCCAGGTAATGTTGTAGCGTATCCTACACCACGTGCAATGAATCCTAATATGTACCAAAATACTGCAAATCAAGCACCACAAGGAAATGAGCAGCGGGTTTTTACCGGCACCGTCACAAAAACACATAATGATTTCGGGTTTGTTGATCAGGATGTCTTCTACCAAACGTCAGTATGTGCTAAAGGTGTTATTCCCAAAGTTAATGATAGAGTACTTGTTGAAGCTACATATAACCCTAATATGCCATTTAAATGGAATGCAACTAGGGTGCAAGTTCTCCCCAAAAATAATCCCAATCAAAAGGGAGGAAATTCTAAACCGAACAATTATGCTGCTGTGCCACCTCCTAATAAGAAACCCATGATGATTAGGAGAAATGATGATAGGCGAGATGATCGCCCTTCTAGGAGGGATGACAGGGTGTGTTTTAATAGCTTTTTCTTTTATTAAAGTCCAGATATATCAGATTTTAGTGTATCAGTACCTAAATACAGCCATAAGTATTTATTTGGTAGAAAGAGCTTATCTCTGGAACTCCTGCTGCAGATTGATAAACTATTTTTGTGTTGGATAGTCCATTATTAGAGGAAGCCTATATATAAGCTGTATAAAGCAACTTTCTAGTATATCATTATGAGTGATGCATGAATGAAAAATGTTGTGGTAACAGGAAAAAGTTGTTCCTTTTCATGCATTATGAATTTTCTTAATACGGGCGAAAGAACAATTTGTTATTGTTAAATCATTAATCCACTAACAATCAACTCTTCCCATTTTTATATTTATTAAGACAGAAGGGTCTGTGTGACGTATTTATTATACCAGACACACAGTGAACTACTGTTCTGTTCAATTGATAATGAAACATAATTTTCTTTTAAGTTTGACTCACTCATTAATTATATTTTTGTAGAAACGCTCCCGTACTAGAAGCCGATCACGGTCGCGTGATCGCCGCGACAGTCGCAATCGTCGTGATTCACCTCCACGAAAACGTCCCATTGTACATCAGCCATCGCCTGTCAAGTATATGGTCAGGGTACCAAAGATGCCTCTTGATATGTAAGTGCTACTTATGTTTAAATATTTTCTAAGTAACAGCCTCTTATTCACTTTTGTCCTGAGTTTTGCAGAGAAAACTATTAAATCACTTACTAAAAGTGATTAATCTAGATAAAAAGATGTGCTTATTATTTCAGACAAAAAATGGATGTTCCTGCCATAAGTCAACGATATACTAATCTGTACATACCTTCTGACTTTTTCAACGCACATGTAAAATGGGGAGAAACTTTTCCTCCACAATCCCCATTTTCTCTTAATAGCTCCTGTCAATATCATATAATGGACAAGACTGTCTCAACTCCATATCTAAATGATGCCGTTCTTGAACCACCAGATGCAGATTATCGCTTTTCAGCAAAGGTAATATTGAAATTTTTAAATCATTTTTTTTTGTTATTTGTAAATATCCTTATAATATTTATTAATTTCAGGTAATGCTCATTAGTATGCCAACATTGGAGTCACTATATCAGAAATGTGGGCTAACTAAAGTAGATGACAAAGATAAACGCAGTAGTAAATCTCCTTTACATCCTACTAGATTGATAAAGTTTCTTGTTGGTCAAAAAGGAAAGGGTACTGAAAATTTTGCTATTGGTGGCCCTTGGAGTCCCTCTCTCGATGGTGAAAAGCCAGAATCGGATCCTGGAGTATTAGTCAAAACTGCCATTCGAACATGTAAAGCGCTAACTGGCATTGATTTATCTGAATGCACTCAATGGTAAGTTTTTGTTGCTTTTGGAGGTTCCCTACTATTTTACAGATATGTTTATTCTCATATTAATATCAAAAGTTTCTATGAGTAAATTAATAAGTAAATAATATTCACTATAAAATATAAGAGATCAATTAAAAATTTAAGAGAACAGAGAAACTTTTGATAATAATTGAAAAGTGTATACAGCACACATTCAATATGTGAGAGTATGGGGGCGATACCGTATTTGGAAGCAGAACCTAAAAGCGCTGATTATTTTCGCGTAGAGGATGTGTGTCGGAGCGGTCTAGCAGTGAGTATTTATTAACGCAATTAACCGTACAGGTACCGAATGGTGGAGTTTTACTACTGGCGCGAGAGCGGTGGGAAATCGCGGCTTGAGTGTGTGGTGTTGTTCCTGCCCGACGTGTGGGCCGTGCAGTTGGCGGGGGCCGAGTGGGCCGGCCTCGGGGAGCGCTATAAGGCCGCGGAAGACGCTGCTCTCAGGGCTCTCTGCCCCGACGCATCCGGCATCCAGCCTACGGAGGACATCCCGGAGAGATCACAAATTGTTTGTTCCCAGTTTTGTTTAGTTTTGCTTCCGGCTGCGAGCGCTTTAAGGACTTCAGCAGCCATTGCGATCGCAATGGCCTCCTGTCAGCAACTCTCCGATAGGTTGGAGACCTTTGCCAAGGACAGGTTCCTGTATAGACGTAGCTAGGTGTATTGAATAACTTGCTTTTAAAGTTTCGAGTCTTAAAGTATAAAAGTAAAACGACACTGAAATTTGTATACTCCGCTGGGTATTGAAAGACTGATGTTTTTTTTAGGAAAACCAAGAAATGGATAGCACGATAACTATAGATGAGAATGATGATGATGAGGCTAAACCAGAACCGACACACTATTCAAAAATTGATCTACGAACAATTAAAGTTGACGCCCTGCGACATGAATTAAGAGCGCGTGGGGTTAGCTGTAAAGGTATGCACTTAACAACGTTTCCATCTTATCATGTTCAATTTAAAATACTAGATTTAATTACAATACCAAATCATAAGTTGCATCTTGTACATAAATTTTAGGAAATTAAAATCTCAAAAAGACATCTTGCCAGAATTTATTGAAAATATGGGCTTTATATATTAATTTATAGGCATCCGGTCTCAGCTAATTTCGCGTCTATCAAAACTAATAAAAGCAGAACAAGATAAGGACACAAAAGGAGAAGAGATAATGGAAGTAGAAGACGACGATGAAGAAAAATCTTCTCATAAAGATGTAAAAGAAACCAAGGCGGAATCCACTAAAGACGACGAAGTCAAGGAAATAGAAACTGAAGAAATAAAAGAGGAAAAAGATAAACAAGACAAAAAAGAAGAGGACAACAAAGACGAAAAAGATACAAAAGACGAAAAAGAGAAAAGAGACGACAAAGTAAAGAAAGAGAAGCCAAAAACAGAAAAGGAAATTGAAGAAGAGAAAAAGAGGGTAAATCTATATTTTTTCTCAGCATCAATATTTTCCTTTCTTTTATTAAGTCATTAATTACGAGGTTTTACCAATTATGTTCTTTATTAAACGATTAAAGTTCTTTATTATTTATTATGTAGAAGTAATTTGTTATGAATCTGTCTTTGCTACCAAATGTTTAAAAAAATTAGTGAACTTATATTGAACTTTTTAATTTACAGCTGGAAAAAGAAAAACAAATGATCAAATCCCGCTATGAGCTCCCGAGCACACCTCATATTATTGTCCATCCATCTGCAACGGCTAAAGGTGGCAAGTTTGGGTGCAGTGTTGCCACACTATCGCTTCTTTTGGATTATCGTGTCACAGATAATAAGGAACACAGCTTTGAGGTAAAATAATTTTTAACAACAAATTTTGACTATAGTTTATGTTGATTTTGAGAAGGTGTTTCATATACAACATATAAAACAGAAAAACTTAATCATCTTCATTGTTTTCCGAAACATATTTAAATATTGTTTGGTAATTTCTTGATAAGTTTGTAAATATTGTTAAATGTATTTTTCAGCTATTCGTTTTCGCCGAACTCTTCAATGAAATGTTGATGCGTGATTTTGGTTTTTACATCTACAAAACTCTTTATACTCTACCCGAAAAAGCTGAGGAGTTTAAAGAAGAGAAAAAAGATATCGACAAAAAAGAAGAAAAGAAAGATGAAAAAGAGGAAGATAAGAAAGACGACGAGGATAAGAATAGAAAAGAAGACAAGGACAAGGAAGATAAGGATAAAAAAGATGACAAACGTGATTCACGCCGGCGTGATCGTAGGGTAAGTTTGATTTATCCAGTAATTTGGAAAATTATACATGGTTTCAATAAAATCCTTTGACAAAGATTGAGTAAGATACTTCTAGATAAACAATTACACATAAACCACATAGTTGACAAAGTAAACTGTTGCATAGAAATAATTATAAATGAGAAGAGGTGTGGTATCATCATTTAATAGATTTTTAGTTTTGATATATTTATTTTGCACAGTACATACAACTAAATATTATACCATGAACTTAAAAAAACTGATTGTTTTCAGGACTCGCACAGCGACGACGAGCGTAGTAAATCTCCGCGTAGACGAAGTCGTGGTGTAGACTTACCCGCTGACCCTTACCTGCTATTATCTCTGGTCTACTTTGACACAGCCAGAGGTGGAATTGTCTCTAGAAAAGATCTGCAGAGCCTCTTCATCAGCCTAGGTCTTCAGCTGTCGCGGTCTCAGATAAGAGCCGTACTGGAGAAAGTTTGCGTGCGGGATAATTTTAGTTACAAGTAAGTTGCATAATAAATATTAAAGTGTTACTGAATCAATGAAGTAAATTCTTCTAAACTCTATAATTCTGACATATTAAATTTTTCCTACGATTTTTGCACAAGGCAGAAAATGTCAGGTTAAAAAAAAATCTGTTCCACTCCTAATTATTTAAAATTATAATTGTCTAAAGACATGAATATATACAGCTTAGCTTGTCTTTAGCTATCAAACTTCAAAATTATCATAATATGTAATTTCCAGACCCTTAATTCAAACCCTCAAAGACATGGGGACTGGAGCTTCAGACAGTATTCAAGATATCTCTTTGGATTCCTCAGCTGTATCCAGTGAGGTACCTCCTCATGTAAGTTTAATATCCATTTGTATTAAAAAGTTACTCTCATTATATATCCTTAATACTTACAAGTATTAAGGATATATAATTATTATTATAATAATATATTACCATACAAGTGTAAGAGTTAAAATTTGCTCATAGAAAGTCACATTCATTGGTGCACAACCCAGGCATCACTGACGTCTCTTAATTTATTTTGTAATATTTAGAGTACTATACTATAGTACATGTAGTTGCACAATTAGTTGAAACGAAAGGAACCTGAAGACTACACAAACATATTTTTGTTTCAAACTTTACCCTTAAAGACCAATTAAATATTTATGTATAAACCTTTAAGTTTATTATAAGTAATGTCGGTTTCAGATGGCTGACTTGGAAACGATAATAGCGTCTGGAAATCGTAATTTATTACCAGTTTTCGCACAAGATTCAACTCTACATCCTTCGTCCGCAGAGACAAAGGATGTTAGTGATACAGGTTGGTATTATTATAGATGTGAGAACCCAAACACAATAATATATATAATATCAATTAAATTAAGGCGACCTGTACATCCATCGCCTTTTATAAATTTTGCATCAAATATGCTTTTTGCATAATAATACATAATTTCTTAGACTGTTAGTCTGGTGTGTGAGTAATGAATCTATTCTTATTCAATAATGTTAAACGAAGACTTAACTTACTAACGAAGAATTCATAAAAATACAATTTATTATTTTACACTGCATAAAATTCAGTCAAATAAGACTGTCATTATTTTTGAGGCGATTATAGGTAAAATTTAAAATAATTTAATTAGATTTGAAAGATATTGACTACAAATATTTTAAATGAATCAAATTTAATCTAACAACAAAAAAAATATAAAAATGTTAATTCCATCAGGTCTAGTCTCATACAAATCTCGCATCGTGGACGTGGGGGCGCTAGTAAACTCAGCCGCTAAATGGCAAGCTGAGCGCGCTCGCTTGCAAACAGCGCTAGAACAAGCGCAGATAGCGCTGAAAGCAGCAAGAGCCGCTGCAGCTACAACGCAACAAGCGGAGCGTGGAGCAAAGAGCCAACTCAGCGATCTCAGCGCCGATCTCGCCGCCGCAAGGGCTAGGATCACATCGCTTATGGTCAGTATTCTATTTAGTAAAATGTTAATTGATTTAGCCTATATACTTAGAATTAGGCAAAGGTGGTGCAACCAAATAATTGTTATTACCATATAAAGTTTGCACAGAATAACTTGTGCATTTACTAAGTTAATTTATTTCAGGCAAGTTCTAAGATCTTCCACGCAGCACTAAAGAGTATAAAGGGCAAAGTAGACGCAGTAGTCAATATTAAGTATGAAGATGATGACGTCGTTGAAGTCGTCAATGGTCCAGCCAAGTAAGTACACCATAATAATATTCGTATGTTTTTTTATTTATTAGTTACCGAGCTGCGCTTTGAAAAAATGGGTCAATTGCTTAGTGTATGTATAGCCTTCCTTAATAAATGCTCACTCTAAAACACAAAAAATAATTCGAAGCAGTAGTTCCTAAAATTAGCGCGTTCGTTCTAAACTCACCTTCATAATTTTCTATTGATATATGTTTAAGAGAAATGTAGGTTCTGCAAGCATGTTTTTCCAACCTTATTAGTTGCATAATTAACATATTATATCTGACTTTAAGAGAGGATAAAGAAACGAAACAAAAAGAAGCAAAGGTTGAGACTAAGGAAGAGGTGAAGGACGAAAAGGACGGTAAAAAAGACAAGGATATCATCACCACAGAAAATATGGATTTAGATGATAAGGAATAAGCAAAAAGTTAACCTTAACTGCTGAACTGATTCTAATAAGTTCTTGATATGGGTAGATTAAGGAAGGTATTTTAGTCGAAAGTGGGGTTTAAAATTTTTGTTAAAATATGGAGCAATCTCCATGAATTTAAAAATCTTTTTTGTCTGTTTGGCTTAGAGGAAAACAAAGTCTTTAATTATTTTTACTACCCTCACATTGAGGTTAAATTATATTTTTCCACTTGGTTATAACCATTGCAACCACTCAATACTATTTGTAATCTTGTATTAATTAATGAAATGATAGTTTTACAGATAATAATAATTTTATTGTAAATTTCTTCATAACTGTAGATGTAAGACACTAAGTATACTAAAATATAATACTTGGAGTAATGAATTTGTTTTATTATAACTTAAACACAATCTTAATATTATAATAAGGCTATATCTAATGTGCTTAAAATATTAAATTAATATTTTCATTCATACATATATTTTATATTGAAAGTTAAATAAAACCTTGAAAAAATTGAGCCTACTAAGGCCCTATATCATACATAACCTACATCTAAATTGGGATTTACTAAATAATATATGATAGTGTTACAACTTGATTATGACATATGAGTATAAAAATCTATATTCATTCTAGAATTTGCACAATATTGATCACTTAATTAAGAAATGTTCACGATAGGTACAAAAAAATTCTTGGATTCAAAATTCCTGTTCCTTTAAAGCCTCAGAAATGATGAAATGTAATTAATGATGCCTTAGCTTCACGCTACATTATTTTAATACAAACTTCATGTAATAAAATAAACGCAAGTATAGTAATTAATGCTAAATATTTACAAGATTAACATTCAATTAATTAATAATTGGGTACTAACAATACAATTTAAACTTTCCAAGTATCTTTTATATCTCAAAGTGCTTCATAACTAATTAATTGCAATAGCTTTTGATATATATTATGTTAGCACTTTGAACCTAGACAGAGTAAATTATTTTATTTTATTCACACCTTTAAAAATGTTTATACTTTTTTCATTGGATGCAATTGCTTCTCGACTTTGTATATTTTGCTTCTGTTTTTAAACTAATTTAGCTTTAATTATTAAGAGAGTTTACATTTTATACTGATACATGATGATCTTGATACAGTAAATAAAAGATGACAATATTCTATTTTAAATTCGGCCATATTTCATTTCACAACAGTAACAATTATTAAAAAGATTGAAGATCTTTGACAGGTGTAGTCAGAGACTGTGAAATTTGCAATAAGCTACTTGCAGTAACATACATATTGTATTTGACAATTACACACAGGGTTCAACATAATTACCAGGGAAAAGTCCAGTGACCCCATCCATAACTCCTTCCCACCACCCATCGTCATTTTTCTTTAAAACATAGATAACAGAGCTCTCTTGAAATGACAATTCATCTTCTTTATCTGCATAGTAGTCATATATTGCGACAACTGAAAAAAAATTCATAATTTTTTTTATGTATGTATGTTTAAAGAACTGACGCATTGGATTAAATAAATTTAACTGATTATATAGGTATAAACGCCTGTTAAACTCGCAAAGTTAAATTTACAATAAAAACTAAACTAATTTTTTTCCTTTATAAAATTTGACATCAGGCAGAAATTCTGATTTGTTTTCAATGATTAGTTCGATCCACACTTCACTGTCTTTTCAATATAAAATTTATAAGTAATCGGGTGAGAATTTCAACAGTTTTGGATGGAGACAACCACAGATTCAGTTTATTTGCCACAGGAGCATTAATTTATAAAATATATCTTTAATTACCTTTCTCAATATAGTTCTTAGGAACCCATCCTGGCAGGTCTTCTTCATCCGGGACTATGGCTGGTACAGCTCCACTATATGCACCCATCTTGTTCTGAAAGTTATTAAATCCTTATTAATTTTAAGAAATATTATATCAAGTAACCTATTTCAAAAATAGAATTGCCTAGATTGTAGGATAATAAATGCTCTAATAGCTTAAAAATATGTATCTTATATTTATTTTTAAAAATTCGTTTGCAAGAATGCCATAGTCTTAGTACTCTTAAGGTAGCACACTTTTAACGGCAGTTATCATAGCTGATATAGCTAGCCATATATGTCTGACATAAAGTTATTATTATTTTATTTTATTTATTATAAGAAACACAACAAACACATTATATTTACATAGCTAAACCAAACTACTATACCAACTTGTTACATGCTTAATTCCAGCAACATAATTTGGACAATAACTGAGTTGCCCTTTGTCGCTCTTATATTGAATTCTATAATATTATATCGACATACATGTACGTGCTGCTGTCGTCCGAACCCGTCGTGCGCCAGTTCATCGTCCATGGGGGGAGGTGGAAGTGGGGGAGATACAGAACCCCCGCGGACTGATCCACCAGCCGACGACGACGACGCACGCTATAATTATATATATAAAATTAGTATTGTAATTTAATTGAATTTTTTTTTTGCAATAATATAGAAATTGAAATTTAATGTAATGCTCTATATTACAGACTATTTATCGAATCTGATACATTCAAAATACAAAGTTTAATTAATTAAAAAAGAAATGTTAAATGAACTTAAAAATAATTAAAACGCCTTCTGCGTTAACCACTCTCTCACAAAGATGTATTAATTCATTGTAACAAATTGAAAAAAGATTATAATGGATAATTGTCCACATTATGTGGCCACTTATAGTTTAATGTAAAACTCTAATCCCATTTATCAATAAATCATAAATGAATATAATTTAAGTACTCATCTGTCTCCTTTCATTACATTATAATTACATTTTGCCAGAAAGAAACAAGTACTTTAGGTAAAGTGTCTTGTATAACTTCAGAACAGCTGTATTTTATTTCATAAAGTTATTTTTGTGTCACTGAAAACATTAACAGTTATGATCCTAGGCATTTTAACTTATAAATACTTAATCATACCTGACCAGGAAGGGTCATAGAATGCTGGCTGTGCTCTCCATCTGATCCAATCAAAGGTGATGGAGGAGCTGAAATAATTATATATTTATTTAATTATAAATTCATATATTTTTGATAGCAGCCTTTAGCAGCTAAAGTAAGAAAATGTTGTATACTATGTTAACACATTATATTGATAATGTATTACATATATTTAAAAATAACTCACGTGGCATACTAGCGTGTAAATCTTGTTGCGAATAGTTGTTTGGAGACTGATGTTGTGTTGGATGTACCATTCCAACCTATTGAATTGATGTAAACCTTATTAATGTGATTTTAGCTAACACATAACTTTATATAAGCTTAGTATCATTATATTATGCTATCAACATAAAAATGGGTGTGAATATAACTGAATTAAATATTCAGAGACATTTATTATGATTCTGGAATTTGATAATACTTTTAGTAATAGATCCTATCAACCGGTCAATAGATTCACCAACTTGATACTTCCTCTAAATACACCTTATAAATTTTAACTCAAGACCACTTAACCACAATTCCATTGCTTGATACCATAATTAATATAATATGTAGGTTTAAAATTTAATTACCTGTGGTTGTGCCACAGGGAGGGTAGAGTATCCAGGAGGGCGTCGGGGGTAGTTTGGCGCATAATGAGATGGCACTTGTGGAGGAGCCACTGCAGGTGGTGTACGGTATTCCCGGGATGACTTGCCTGTTTTAATCAAATATTCAACTTAGTCTCATCCACAGTAATAAAAATATTCATACACATCATAATGAAAGGTAAAGGTACAAATTAGGTCATTATTTATTTATTTATTATTAATAGCAGGTATTACAATATATGTCTTCATTGATAACAATTTTTCCGGTCTGTCCAACCAAACAAACTCTTCAGGTTTATAATATTTGCATAGATTAATAATTTACCAAGAGTACCACGCCCCAAAGTGCCAGTATTGGAGGCAGAAGAAGAACGAACAGCAGCTGGTGGTGTAGGAGGTTTTGTTGTTGGGGCTGGAAGAGGTGCAGCTCCTGGCACTGAGCTTGATCTACGACCACGAGGTGTTCCACTAACACCACTGTTCCAGCGTGCACCATGCCCAATATCATCAAGAGCTGCAATATTGGTAAATTTTTAAAAGCCACAATAGATATTTATAAGAATAAATTTATACAATGTAACTGTCACTCTAGGCAACACAATAGGTCTAGTAAATCTCTAATAATCACAAAGAAAGTTCTGTTTAGACCTCACCTGTATAATCAATACTTTTCCTTACATACTTAATAGGCTTTTCTGGGTTAGCTGGTGCTATTATTTTATATTGCCTGTTGGTTACTTTATTAGCAGTCAGAACACCAATTTCTCTACGAGCAACCTTTTCTTTGTGTATAGCAACAGTTTGAGCTATGTGGTTCATTTGCCCCTCCATTTCTGCCAACTGCATGGTTTGTAGCTCCAATAGTTGCAAAAAGTTATATGCAAGGGTGTTGATTTGATATGCAACACTTGCCAAAGACTGAGTAGTATAATTCTTAGTACTTTCGAGTGCTAATCGTTTGTTTTCAGACTGGAAATAATTTGCTTCACAATATTCTGCCACCCTTTCAAGATTAGTATGACTATCAGTGAGGTGATTACGCCCTTCAGGGATTTCTGTTTGTAATAATGCAGCAAGCTCAGCCATATTGAAACTGAAGTGGAAAAAACCATATCTGTTAATCTTAATAAGGAAACCTAATTAATTGAATTAACATAAATATCGTTAAAGTAACATATTTATTTATTATAAATATTGACAGTGTTCTTTTGAATTGCATAGACGCCCAACATAAGATTCAAGGAAACACTTACCTATTTAATATGTGACCTTTCGCCTAAATATAAGACTCGATTTATCTTCAAACCAACAATTAAAAAAGTGACCACAAAATGTTAATTATAATTTATTATTGTGATTATTTTCAGCCATCTTTCGGCAATCAGAAGTAGCAACTAAAATGATATTTGAAATGTGGAATGTCAATAATCAAAATAACTAATAATCTGAACAAATCTAATGACCATAGACAAAGCTGCCACCTCCCATTATTAAAGTTGTTATTAAAGTCATTATTAAAGTGCGCTTAAAGGTCGAAACAATCTAATCAAAATGTCGGATAATTAGAAATAACTCTTCAGTTCAACAGCCAGCACTTTTTAAGTTTATAGCTTTAATTCAAATATATAGTAACTGTATGAACTTATTTTTGGTAGGTTATTATTGACCTTGATAACAGGCTTATCGATCGGATTCTTATATTTTTATATTGAAATAACTAAATTTGGAATTTTTGTAACCTCCTTATAGTGTAAAACAGATATTTTTGTCAGAATGCTCAAATGACTTTTGAAACGATCGTCCATCGACCATTTCTATGTATAGCAAGTGTGGTAATTTGCCATGATTTACTATTGTGCGAAGAGTACTTTCTGAATTCAAATAAATTCGACCAAGAATAAAAACCGCACTAAATATTCAATACATTGCTTTTTTTCAATTTCGGTTAATTGTTGTATAGTAAAATTTATTCGTGTGCTGTGAAAATACACGACATTCTTAGCAACGAAATTTTTTTAATAATGTGCGCAGATCACATAGCGTAGATTTTTGTTTAATCTCATAAAAGTACATTTATAGTAAACAACACCACTATACAACCCTTATAATAAAAATGGAAACCAAAATATTTTATAGTACAAATATTTCTCTTATTAATTTTAGACGATTAAAACTACTAATAATAAATGTAATAAATGTTGAAATATTTTTACAATTCATTTGATTGCACATGTATGGTAAAAAAACAAAATTTCGTAGAATATCAAGAACTAGAATCAGAAAAATAAATTATTTAATTAAATACCTGTGTAATTAACTTATTTTCCTGTGCGCCATTGGGTTCAATTATAATTTGATATCAGGCATTCTATATAAATACTCATAAGATTTCGCAGATTCTAGATTATTTTTAAAATAAAGTAAATAACAATTTAATTACTTTTATAGTGCAAGTACCCCATAGTTCATCTTCAGTCGAGCTATACACCAATTAATAACTAATAAATAAAAGACGATTAATTTCACTTAATGCATTTATTAGAAATTTCTTTATTGACACCGGATTTTTTACTCCCTAGTCCCTATTGGTGGGAGTATCGGATGAGGCTGGACACGGTGGATTGTTCTCTTGATTCCGTTGTTGACGTACCTTTTTGAGGATTTGCCGATTACGGTAAAGTTTGGCTTCATCCGTACATTTGGTGGTAATGCAACTCCTGCAAGCAATATTACGGAAAAAAAATTGAGTCCATAACGAGTTTTCGATTTAACAGTTATACACAATGGTTAAATTGAACATCGAACAAAATTGTTTCAGTGTCGTAATATAACAATCAGTTATGGTTAGTAAAAAAACAAACAATATACCAATAATAATAATAACAATACCCATTGATCTTGTCTTTGAGCATAATTATTCCTGTAAAAAATATATACTTATAAAATTTCAAACATGTTAATTACCTAATGATTCCCCTTGGAACGCCACATCTTTCCGAAACCGTGTTCACGATGTCATCCACAACGGCGGGGTCTAGGCACTTCTTCGCCGGTTTATCAGCAAATGCGGGTGATTGTTTGCCAGTCAATGAGTGGGTTGCTAGAACTCTGTGAAAAGCATCAATTATAATATTCATTTCATTGTCAGCTAATATAATACGTCCATAAATTATGTTTTATGAAAATATAATTCATACATAATGTACAAAGTAGTCAAATTATTTTTTTCATCCAGGCGGCGCCTTTTATGATCGTGATATAATATGAACTCTAAAAGTTTGACTCAGACTTTTATAAGAAAAAATACTTTCCTAATTTGTAATTTAAATACAATTTATACCTATGATATTTGTAAAGTTTAGGTACCTTCTTGGAAATACAGCTTGCAATAATTGTCGCGTAGCTGATGAGTACGAAGTCCAATCAATTTCATCCAGAATTCGAGCTGGAACCATTACATTGCCACTTCCGATACTCACCTGCAATTTTGTCAAAATTAAGACATAGGTAAAATGTGTAGCCTATTTATTTAAATCATCATATTCTCACAATAATTAATTAAAATAATAATTTTTTGACTTTACAAGGCTCGTCTACAAAATCTCTAGAAATTTTTTATTTTATTCATTATTTACCATTTTATCAACACTATTTGATAGTGCAACTTCCACGGTTGTATTTGTTGTCTGCGCAGACGCCCTTCTAACCTTTAGTCCCTTGATATTGATGTCTTGATTTCCATTGGAAGAATTATGAGTTTCACTTTCTTCTCTTATCTGAGGGCCATTTTCGATCTCAGAATAATTTTCAGAAGCGGTAGATTGCGTCTGTATGTTCTCTAAATTAGAAGTCAAATTCAGAAATTGTCTATGTAGAGTGTGTACTATGGCTTCTAGTTCCGTAATTTTTTCTGGTGTTGGAAGTACTGCTTCAGTTTGGGTTGCCTGGTCAAAAGTTAGTTTAGGTTCGGTGAGCTTTTGAGGGATAGGTGTACTGCTTGCCATTGATCGACGATTTAACGTCCTTTCATGGAGTGTTCGAATCAATTGATTGTTCATAAATTCCGAGCGATTAGGTTGATTTAACTTTATAGATGATTGAGTAAAGTTTAATTCTGGATTGACCTGGAATACAAAATCGACTATATATTATAATTTTAATAAACTTACAATAAAAAATTAATCCTTAAACTGTCTATGGTTTATAGAGACTATGTAAAATAAATAGCTTAAATTTAAAATGTTAATTTTATGGGAAATAATAACCACAAATTATGTGGTCACCATATCATTTTATGTACCCATGATTATAATTATATTTTATACGTTAACACAACATAACATAAATTATATCGCAGTTCTGAAAGTCAAAGTGCTATGTATCGAAAAATCTTAGAAATTAAAAAGCCATTAATATGTACCTCTTGATCGGTTTCACTATCACTGCTATCAACTTCATTTCTTTCTTGAATAACGTGACCACTTTGGTTGAGTTGAGGCGAAAACTGGAACAATGAGTAAGTAGTTGTTTAAGTACTCAATGGCTTCCTATCAACAATTCCTACCTATGGGTCTTTTACCTAGTACATATTCAGAACCGCTTAGCGGTTCTTATATAGATCGCCATATTCAGATCGACATTAAAAGATCCTTCAAACTAAAATACTCAACAATTTATTTGTACGACTACTTTACGATCCTTCAACAAAAATTATTCGTATATGTAAATATACACCAATGGATTTATAAGAGTGTTATAAACTACATTACAGACAGGTTATCAAGCAAATTCGAAAACCTATCTTACAACAGTGTAACGTAAAATTTACGAATCATCCGTCTCCTTGCGGTGCTATTTGCCATGCTGTACACGGGAATGCAAGTTTTTTTTTTATGCTTTTTATGTAACTGAGACACCTCTCATTTTTTACAAAAATCCTCGATCGGATGTTCATATAAATCTCCCGTCATTTAAACGCAGTCTAAATTTTAGGAGATTAAAGAAACAGACATGAGTGGCTAATTCGATGGCTCGCACATGAATGATTCCGAGTAGAAACGAGCAAAATATTACATATGAGTCCCCTATCTTTTTCATTATCATTCATAAAATCACCTATAAAAATTCCACTTTTTTAACTATCATGATACATGCGATACAGCTGGTGAGACGCGGACAGATCGACAGATAGTCAGTCCGCAACGTCTCAGTAAAGGGTCCCATTGATACTCTTTGGTTACGGAACCCTAAAAAAAGAGAATATTCCCTATATCCCTAGGTTTCACATGTTAAATCAACATGAACATACCATTGTCCTAGTCTTCATTTCTTTGATCGTGGTCATACAAAGTGATAGCACACTTTTCACCTGGTTGTCTTGTCGTTCTAACATAACTTTCATTTCCTTTAAATGCCGCTTTGTATCTGAAAAATTATATCAAATATAGATCAAAAGTTAAAATAGGTAATCATAAGTAAAATTTAAACATAATGTAAAGTAATCAATGTATCAAAGCAATTTTACAATAGTATAGCGAAATTAGTTCTTCAATCATAGAACTAAAATGAAGAAAAGAACATGTATTTTGATAATTTAGCTCGATAAGAACTAACCTGAAATCCGCAGTACCTGGCCTCTCTTCGCTATGCCACTATGCCTGTCCCGTACAAGAACAACCTTCCCAGCATGTATTTCATTATCACCAATTAATGCTGACCCATTCACCACACCATAATTTGAGAAAACATTTCTATCATCCACCCACTCCACTAAAACCCATAATCCTTGAGCCATGATCCCCAAAGGTTCCGTTACGACCAACGTTCACTTCGCAACTAATAATGTGCCAGTATACGCAGGTAAAAATAAACACAATAGATAGGTGTGCACCCAATTTTATACCCCACAGTCGAAAGAAGACAAAAGATTTGCAATGTATTTAAAAAAATGAACGCAGATAAGATAAATAGCGTTACTTTTGTTTAAAGTACATACAGATGATTTTTTAAATTATAATTTTTGAAAATGAAATGTTTTCAACTTCTACCAACTTGTTTTTTTTCTTTAAGGGATGAAAATGGTAGGTACTGGTAAAATCAAAAGGAACAATTTTTAATAAATATTTCAAAAAACAACTTTAAAAAATTATTGTCGATGACTTCCTGATAAATGGACTATTCAATACTACTTAAAACTCAAACATGAGATAGCGCGCGATCGTCGAATTTATATAAAACATATTTTTTGATTAAAATCAGTTGGTATCACAAGTAACGTCACAATAAAATGCGAAAATGCTATCGATATACACATTAATTTAGACTGGTAGGTATTTTGAAATTTGCAATAATATGTATGTTTTAAAATACTTTTAGTAGAACGTAACTTAAATTATTTAATGGTTTCACTTTTCATTTAAAATAGTTCATCGCTTTTGAAAAAAAACATTTAGCACAAGCATTAAGTATTTACGAAGAATTTTAGACAATGCTAAAGTATACTTTAAAATTTTTACCTAATAAATAGCCTTAAGTCTTTATATGGGTTATAAAAGCCAATACTGGGCACAATTATGTACTTACTTAAGAACTTACTAGGAGCGGTTTTATTATTCTACGGAATTGTTATAGCAAATAATAATTTGCAGTGCATGAATTCGATTCTGCGGCTCTTTAACAACGATATGTACTTATTCGAAGTAGAATTTCGAGAATATATCGCGTTGAACCAATAAACAAATAAACAACAGCTTTTAGTATAACTTACTAGCAGGTACATATCAGCTTTCCAAAAATAACAATAACAATATTTTTATTTCAAATTATAAAAGTGTCGCCTGTGTATGTTCTAATAATAAAATATCGCTAAGAGAATCAATTTGCAGCTTTTATTATTTGTATTTTATTTACCCATCTCCAACCTGCAACTCTGCAACCCAAGGATGTTACTGTTACAAGGTTACTTAAATGTTAGCTCTTATTTATCAATTATCATGCTACAGCCGGTAACTGTATTTCATTTATTTGAACATCCCGCCAATAATTGCCGATGAACCCTTACACTGCTCCTAATCTTTTTATCAATATAACAAGGTTAATTAGACAAAATACATTTTATTGGAATACATTAAATGATCATAACCATTACAACTATTTATATTATAGAAACATAATTTTGTGTACATCAAAAAGAATGGTATGCCTGCAAAAAGCTGAGCCAGCAGTTTTTTGCAGACATATCTAAGGGTTTGACTACGCTGATTTTAAGCTACTCCCAATTTACTTTTTACACTCTTCTGTCTTAAAAAAGATGGGTGATTAAACAACACAATAATAACATAATAAATTTATCACTACAGCCCATCTTAAAGGGTTAACACAAAAACTTAAGCGACTTATTAAAAAAAGTTATTTAAGCATGGTAGGCTTCAGGAAGGTATAACTAAAAAAGTGAAAATATTTAAAATAAATTAAAAGGCTACGTTATACATAAAAGTTTAAATAACAATTAAAATTAAGTTGAAGGCCACACTCAGCTAAAATTAGTTGCCATATTTGATTTCACGCCCTCTTTAGTTCAGCCCGTAAAGATTGGCATTTCTATTAACAGCCTATAAAATATAATTCAAAGTTGAGCCAAACAATAATTAAGGTCGTTCATTGAAGTAAATTATAAATGTTTTTTTAGTTGTAGTTCATAAATTGTTAATACTTGTTATTAAATACAATTATAATTATATATATAGTAAGCAAGGAACGGTATTAACAAAATATATTTAAATTTTGTTAGAACTTTTGTAAACATTAAGAACTTCACTATAATAAACACTGATTTGAAACAAAAGTATAAATAATTAACCATTTTTTATTTATTCTTCTTGTATATGTATACTTGTAAATATCTCATTTGTGTTTGGCAAACGGCAACATTATTATTGATTGATTTTGTTTCCGGCTGAAGGACTTGTATCCATGGTCATGTAATAAATTATTAAAAAAAATATTGATTTTGTTCAAAGAGTATAAAAATATAGTTGTGATTTGTTATGATAATTTATCCTAATTTTTATATTTTAACAACCTTTTAAATTAAAATCCCAGTATCGTCCTGGGACGTAGGATGTGGATAATAAACAAAATTGTATAAAATGGGTACTAATGGTAACGGAAGGAGTGGCACAAAAATGAACATGGAAGAAGGCGATTGTAACAATGATAATATGGAGAGCCCCGAATTAGATTTTGTTTATGATGACTGTGATTCACAAAGTAATGAAATTGCTGAGCTTTACAGTTATACAGAACATCCCGAATTTCAACTTAATGTCAAAGCTTTCGAAGAAGTCATGGAAGAATTTAACTTTCCACCCAGTTGGCAGCGATTATCTGAATCTCATAGGCGTGCCGTAGTAATGAAGCTTTTAGAATACTTAGATATAGTAATCAGTGAAATACGAACTCGAGCTGCTCGCTGTATTTTGTATCTAGCACAAGGTTGTTGGGCTGAAATGCAATCAGATGCAGAGCAGGCACATTGGGCTCGCAGAAACATCTTCTTGTTGTATGAAATGGGTATATTTCCAGCATTTGTAGAATTGCTGCAACTAGAGATAACAAAAAGCCAAACCTCTACTATTTCCTCCAGAAAGCTGGCTGAATCATTAGCTGATTCAACTGATTTAAGAGTAATTCTCTCAGTATTATATCTTATCACTGAACACATGAGAACTGAAAAACAAAATCCAAATTCTGAGTATTTCCATTTAGTGAAACTATTTAAAGAAGAGTTAGGCACACACTATGGTGAAGAATTGTTGCCAGTTCAACTTTTAAATATGATCACTCAGCTTTGTGCTGGATCTTCTCCAAATTTTCCAATGAAAAAAGTTTTATTGTTATTATGGAAAATTTTATTGGTATATTTGGGAGGCATAAAGGAGCTTAAAGAAAAAAAGTCTAAATTACGTGAAAAATATGGCTTACCTTTAATGGCTGAAGACACTTTAGAAGTTGTAAAAGGAATGAGAGCAAGTTCACCACCACCAAGTGCTGTGGATATTCTAGAAAATCAGAATCCTGTTCAAAGAAAAAAAATCATGCTGAAGGAAAATGAGAGAGCTATAAGGAGGCAAACATTTATGAAACAAACTTCTATGGATGAATCTGATGAGCAATTATATGTGGATAAAGAAGATACCGGAAATGGTTCAGAGGACTATTCCATGGAGTTTCAGTCTATGTCTAATGACAATTCACAAAATTCAAATCAAAATTGTCCATATTATATGTTCTTCAAGCAATTAGACAGTCCTCCTCCTCCACCACCCCCTAAAAGTCTGCCTTGGCAATCTAAAGTACGTCAGAAGGATATTGATAACTTTCTCCATAATGTGAGAATAAAATTTATTGGATATTCTCTACCAGGTGATAGGCAGACTATTGCAGGCCTGCCAAACCCTATTCATGAAGGATTAGAGGTTTTAAAAAAACATATTTATACTAGTATATCTGAGATACAAGTGGAACAAGAAATAGAAATTACCCGAAGTCCACTCACTAAAGGTGAAAAAGAAATTGAGGAGACTGAAACAGAGATTTTGTATAGGGAAATGTTACCTAACTTATCCCAGTACATGATAGCACTTTTAAAAATATTGTTAGCTGCTGCTCCAACTTCTACAGCAAAAACCTATTCAATGAATATTATGGCTGATTTATTACCGGAAGAAATGCCAATGACAGTACTTCAGTCATTAAAACTGGGAATAGATGTTAACAGGCACAAAGAAATTATAGTCAAAGCTGTTACAGCAATTCTCCTGTTGCTTTTAAAACATTTTAAACAAAATCATATTTACCAATTTGAATACATGTCACAACATTTAGTATTTGCCAACTGCATGCCTCTTGTGCTGAAATTTTTTAATCAGAACATTTTATCCTATGTTGGTGCTAAAAATACGATACCAATATTTGACTTCCCTGCTTGTGTTATTGGGGAACAGCCTGAACTTACAAAAGAGTGTTTAGACATTGGTGAAACATCAGTCCCCTACTCATGGAGAAATGTATTTTCATGTATAAATCTTTTGAGAATTTTGAACAAATTGACTAAATGGAAAAATGCAAGAATAATGATGTTAGTTGTGTTTAAAAGTGCCCCAATTTTAAAACGCACTCTTAAAGTAAGGCATGCCCTTATGCAGTTCTATGTTTTAAAGCTTCTTAAGATGCAAACAAAATATTTGGGAAGGCAGTGGAGGAAAACAAATATGAAAACAATTAGTGCCATATACTCTAAGGTACGACATAGGCTAAATGATGATTGGGCTTATGGAAATGATGTAGATGCACGGCCATGGGACTTTCAGGATGAAGAATGTGCCCTCAGAGCTTGTGTTGAAAATTTCAATAGAAGGCGGTACATAACTGGACCTACAACTACTGTAAGAAAATATATAGATACTGAATGGGCCCCTGTCGACACTAATATAAACAGTGTCCTTGATATAAATATTGAGCTTGATGAAGACTTTAAGGAAAATTATGAAATATGGTTGGAGAGAGAAGTTTACCATAACGAATCGTTTGAAAGCCGTTTGAATGCAAATGGAAGCAAAACAATGTAACTAGTGTAACTATTTTCTAAAAATTAGTATTTTAGTAACAAATTATGTATAAACAATTTGAAAAAAAATTGTAACTTGTATTTATTTATTTCTTTTCAACTATTTTGTGCTGTATATGTTTTATCATAAATATTTAAGAATTCAATATTAATACTAATAGATTTGATTTCATTTTAATTGCTAGTTGTCATAAATTTAAAATATTTAAAATTAATGAATTCACAATATTGTATGGGAGATTTCAAGTTCAGAGACTAGTACTAGTAGATGTAATTAAATTTATTGTATTTCATTTTTTTATAGTATTATACCCTATGTAGTGTAATAAAAATCATGTATATGCGTGCAATGCATGCAACATTTTAGAAACAATAAATATGGCATGGAGGAATGTTTTTTACCCCAATATCCATAAAATATAAATATAACGATATTGTTAGTTTTTTCGGAATAACCTTATTATAAATAAATGGTTTATCGTGCAATTACTTACTTATTAATTTTGAGTGTATCTATTTTCGAATGGAATTACTGAATACCCTGTTAAAATTGACTATAACTTTTTCTAATGGCCTCACCCACCTACTCGTAGAAGGTATCGATTTGTCGCGCTCGTTGAAGACTTAAGCTAGAAATGTATTTTATGAGCGCTTAGGCAATTTAAAGTTATTTGTTGAATGAGAAATCTAAAGCCGTAGCAACCTAGGGTGCCTATATCTATCTAATAGGTATGTCGTATCTCTAGCTCATTTGCTAAACTGTATGAGAGAAGAAAATTCATTTTCTTGTAAATTTCCTATTATTCAATTGAGGATTTTGGTCATTTTATTCCTAGGCGACTAGGAAGCTTAAGAGATCAGAAATGTTTTAAAAGGTTATGTATTGTTTATTAATTCTATATTGCAGGATAATAGGATTTCAAACACTACATAATTGAAAAAAAAAACAATTTGTAGAAGGAACCTACGAATTGTAGACACGTTTTAAATGCGAAGAAAAAATAAAAGTGAGTAGGTAGGAATGTTTTATTAACGCGCTTTAACCGCTGAGGATTCTGAAAAAATATTGTTGTAATAAGTAATTTTTATATATGTACTTTAGAAATGAAGTATAAAATTATTAGTACAATTTCTGCCTGGCTTATGGTATTTGACATTAAAGAGTGTACACACAAGTAATTTGAGATTAAATGTTAAGAATTATTGGAAAAGAGGGTTTGGGAGTGCAGCAGGGTTTGTTCCCACGTCAAATGTCTCGCTGCTGACACCCAAACATTTGTAATATTGTGTATTACAATGGATCCTTTTACCAGCTCGACGGGGCACTTAAGGATCCAGGGGTGTTTAAATAGCTATCAACATAATTTTACAAATAGACACGGCATTGAATTTATTATCATATTAAAACTAAATTGGATTGGGTACAATAGCACTGAAATATAGGTATCCATCTTCAAAAATATCAGTCAAGTTTCACGTTGTTTTATTTTAAAATGTTCGCTGTGTAAATTAACAACTGATAAATTGTAATTACGTAGGTATAAAATTTACCTACGTAATTAACGATAGTTAAATTTTGTAAAAATATAATTGCGAACAAGTCGTTTATGTTTATGCAAAGTCGATCTTATACTTGCTTATTTTAGACCAAGAATCTTGTTTGTCTGATAACGCAAATCATAATTTTTATTTGGTGGTGTACTTTGTGAATAAGTGGCGCACATCTACGTGTACTTAACACGTTATCGCAATTAAATCTACTTTGGAAATAATATATAAGCATAGAATTCAGCATCTTTGATATTTTATGCAAGGGCATATTTGGAGGAGCGATTTCACTTGATTTTCATGAGGTTTATTGTCACTTTTTCAACAAAAAGTGAAATTAACCTCTCCAATAATATATAATAATACCTATCAGTTTTATATAATATAAAGTCACCTTTACGTTTGTGCTCTCAATTAGCCAATTACCTACTTATTAAATTATTTTGTACTAATTCTATTTTTAGAAAATAATATTTATTATTAACACAAATACTAAACAAATAGAGATCTATAAATACGTGACACTTGAAGAATTGCCTGAATTATTAAATCAATGATGAATCAGTATAATAATTAAGGTATGATACCTAATCTAAACAAAATCTAGACTAGATTTCTAGCGGTTGCTCTGTGCCCACCAAGCCGTAGCTACCTTGTTATTATGACAACAGTTTTAAATATGATAAAATCTCCATACCGAAGAATTTTCTGCTCTATAACTCGCGTAATAGCAAGAAAATGCCATATAGTATGTAAGTACCTACCGTTTACTTCTTAGAAATCTTGTCAGCAGTCAGCACCCAAGCCTTAAAATGGAAATGTATTTTACGGTGTTTGTTGTACTAGAAAATGTTCGATTCAGTTTGTCATCAGACATGTTTTATAGTGAACTAGACGTGAATGATATTCTTCGCAATGATTTGATGCCGACATTTTTTCTGACGGATGATGATGAGCCTCAAGCCCTAAAGGAACGAAGTGATACGCTATCTACAAATGGGTCAATCGATGCGGCTTTATCGACTCTAAATTTTCACAGGTATAATATGGTCAATAATTCGATATATATATATAAAAATATATATATATATATTAGTTCTTATTCACATTATAATGTTTAAATTACAGAAAAATGATGAACGAATATCAATGTAGGAATTATATTTCTGAACAAATTCTGGAAGAAGTAGGCAAAAATTCATTACAGAGACGTCTCGGGATTCCATTTGATATCGCTCACAGAAGTGGTTATCCGCGCTCTCAAAATTTGTATGACGTGGGCTCATCTAACTATCAAGAATGGCTTGCAAAGTAAGTAATAAATTAGTGTCTTGTTTCAGATCAACTGATACCTACTTCAATTCTGATATAGCGTTCGTGCCGTGGTTCCAATTGAATTAATTCCATTGATTCAGATGATAAATTTGAACAATATAATTCATATTATATACCTCATGAAATACCTACACTCCTATTTTACACGACCAACTTTGAATTTTATAATAAAAGCTAAGTCGGGAGTTGCACCCCATTTTATTTTAGCAAAGACCGGTATAAAATCTATAAAAAACTACATATACAACATTAAATATTATTATTGATATCGTTAAACTGTTATTATTATTATTTCTCTTTGTTATAAGCGTAAGGTTTCTATTCTACAGGGTATCAGCTATGAACGATATATACCGTCATTACAATATGACTGTTAATCCGAATCTGAACGGTTCAGTACCTGCAAGTCCTCAATCTGTGAAGGCCAACCCTAGAGATGGTTATGAAGTGATGGAGTCAGGCGAAACAATATTCGGAGACCCGGATGTTACGTATGACTTATCTAAACACGGTAAGACGAATCTGACTGAAATCCTAATCAATGTATAAATTTTATTATTAATGATTAATTATTAGTATACAGTATATTAAGCACTTTAAATAAATATATTAGTATATTTTGAAAAAGCAAAAATGTACACCTGTGCCTATGCGGCATTTTTGTAATTTGAGCTAATAAAATGACAAAGATAACATATTTGCAACCTTGCACCTTGTTATAACCAGAATTATACAAATATCGAAAATTAACTAAAGCTTGAATGTTTTATGTTTAGTTGTAATTTATAGAAGTTAAATATTATACAAAAATATAATCATCACACATTTAGGACCAAGATGAAAATCGAGGTATGCGTTTCTATGAAGAAAATACTCGTGTCGCGATCGACAATAACTGTAATTATGGAAAGAGTCGTGACTCCATCTACTTCTGATTTCGTCTGTTGACGCTCCAATTATTTTAAACACCTAATTTATATCTGTATAAAAATATTAAAAAGATCTTGAAATATTTTTTACCATTTAACAATGCTTTCTGCAGTACATCCCGCCTGATATATACGCAGTGCGAAAATACGTCACTAAGGTTCAGCTTATGCACTTTTATAAGGCGCAAGTGCATCCTCACATGGAGCTCCTGCTCCTGTTTGTGGGCCGATGCCTGCTAAATAGCAGCGCGATTGCCCCATATTTTTTAAAAAAGTTGATAATATTTAAACCTATGATGGGTGTTTGTATAATATTTTATTATTTAAAGTAATATCAGCGTTATCATTATGAATTATTTAAACAAAATGTGTAACTTGTATTTCTTTCATTTAGCATAGAATAATATAAATAATGTATTACTCGTTGCTAAAACATTTTGGGATCGTTCGGTTGCCAGTGTGCCAATTTTTCCTACTTTTACTTTCCGAGTCACAAAATACTTAGTAAAACTGTAATGTAAATGTGTCAGAATGAGATTTCGTTTGATGATTCGATATTATTAGGTATTATGTTGAATAAGTAATTAAAGAAACCAATAATTTTGTATATTTTCTTATACGATAACGGAGAAAGGATCCTTTTGAATGAGAGATTCATAGACGTAAACTTCGACTATTTTATGAACCAATTTGTTAAACCAACAAAATTTCAGGTGGTGGTTACGAGTACTCCATGCCTCCTCCGCCCCCGCCAATGTACCACACTGAGCATGAGTCAGATGATCACCATCATCATCATGTCGAGAAGGAGTCCCACGGTCTTAGCGTCGCAGATTTATTTGAAATATCACTTACCGGTATTGCATTTCTGTCATTCGGCATGTTTGTTATGCAAGTTCTCATGTGCATTACTATGGTAAGTGTAGCAAAAATTTTAAAGTACCCAAAAGTTTTAATTTGGTGTCATAATATTGGGAAAGGCTTGTTTAGTCTCTATTATTAAGGCAATCTAAAAAAAGAAATAGATACTTTTTGTAGACATAGAAATATTATTTGTATATATTATATTAGAAATAGATTCTAATAACTTAATTAGAATAGACTTTTGTGGTTGTGATTTAGAAGAAAATATATCTTAATGTAATATGTATTAGGTACCTACTGGTGCCAATAAAAACCGTATATACATTTGTTTGATAATGGCTCTTCACCGTCTGATAATAAATAAACGACAGCGCACGCTAAAATTGTAACTATTAAATAGTGAATCTGCATTAATTTTTCAATTATAATTTCAATTTTGCATTAAGGTTTGTGTTAGTGATAATATATACTTGGACCCAATGATAGAGTAGATTAAAAATCCTAGACCTCTTATAATTTCTTTATATTTTTAGACTGAACAGCAACCCCAAGTGATGCAAATGGTGGACAACACAGATAATATCAATGTAGATGATGTATTTCGCTTCAAACGTGAAACTCAACCTAGACCATTGAAATCAATTAACACTATTGCCCGTTACGCCCTTATGGCTCTAAAGCCCCAATCAAATATATGCCTTTATAGAACACTTTGTTTGGGTAATAAACAAATGAGGAATCTGAGGGAAAAGGAAAGATATTGGTTACCTTTGGTTCAGTAAGTATTTCTTCGGATTATTTAAAACTTAACGTCTGATTTGTTGATACTCAGGCAGTTAGGCTCGTAGTATGCATAAATGCACAATTAGCAGATTTTAGGAATACAAAAATATTTATTTCTGCCTCGTGCCAAAATTAGCAATGAAGGAACAGACGTAAAGAAGATAATTCGAAAATTATACTTTTCCTTTCCAATGACTACTTACAGTCTAGAATTAATTCAAATTAAAACCCGACTGGATATCCCTGTAAGTTCCGGTTCTATTGTACCGGACAAACAGAAAACAAACTGTAATTGTAACAGATCTTAGTCAGTGTTATTCCAGACTGTGATGCCGACGTTTTTTGTTTTTTATTTGTATAAGATAACTAATTTATATCTGATTCTCCAGCGCTGGAATTGCTTGGACCCGTGGTGTGACTTTGGGAGCACTGCGCGCTGCTGCCCTCGGCCTGGGTGATGCTGACTGCAATAACATTTATCCGAAAGAAAAGTGTTATTAAATGAGTAATAATATTTAACGGAGCGGTGTTTGCTTAGTAGTCTAAGAATGCGGCGCTCTACCATAAGGCCGTATGTACCTTAAATTTTATTTTTTTAAATCTCTATGGTAGACTTAAATCTTAAGGTAATAAGAGCGTTTTTAACATAGACAACAGTAAGAAATACCGAAGTGCCTCACTAAAGTGCAGTAGCTTCTCGATATTAAAAGTAATCTCAATACTTTTTATAATTTTTTTAATCACTCATTAAATTCTGATCATTTTACAATACATAAGTGGTAAAATAATCATAGTACCTATAGTCGCTGAAATGTATTATGAGGATACAAACATGAAGGTACACTAACTAGGCTCCTGATGTAGTAACAATGTTAACCAACCCAATTGCATTTAATTTTATAGCTAAATGGTTGAAAATATATAAAATTTATCACAAAATAAAATGAGTTAATTTACTCCTTAAATATAATGTTCAAGGTTTTCTTCATTAATAATTTGTGAAAGCTAGTCCATTACATATTTTTTACAGCGCTCAAACTTTGCAGTCATAGAGCGCTGAACACAATTTTGTAATATTAATATAATTTAGGCCACAGCAACTGCGTTTTATACCTTAATATATCGTAATAGTCCCAACAACCCAAGTGTGGGTCGATGAATGAATGACATAAATTTCCATAAAAGTTTAGATTCTAATTACTTTTAATTGCTATACATATTAAAAAAACCTGCCCATATTGAAATGTCACGACGAAATATAGACACTAAAGGAGACCCATTTATTGACCCATTGATAAACTATAGATAACTATAACTATTGGAATGTCAAAATTGGACAGGTATAGAATCTTTTCAAACGTTGCACGTTTTGATTAAGTTAGGTTAAAATTAAATAAAAGCTATAATATTTTTTTATTACATATAATTTCACTTAATCTTATGTACATTTTTACTCTACAAAAATGAACCACATATACTTACATACTCTATAAAAATGAATCACCAATACTTAAAAATGTTGGTATAATTTGAAACAATATGGTTTATACTTAAATTAAAATATGGCATAGTGTCTTTTCACAAAATAAATTACTAAAAATAAATTATACAATAAAAAATAAAGGACACGAAAATAGTTACTTTTATCTTAATACTAATAAATGAACCTTTACTTATCATACATACAACTTACTAAATACATAAATACTATATGAATTAATTGGTAAAAGTAATAAATAAAATTTCGTGTTATCTACAGTACATATGTATATTTGTGCTTCTTCTATTGGTTTGGAGAAAAATCTACATAGAGTGTAGAGTACTAGATGATATAATGGCCCGATAATAAAATGAATTATACTTATTTTTTATTGTTTAAGAAAATTTATCTTGCTTTAAAATTTTTGAACTAGTGATAGCTTGTTTCGTAACCTTCTAAGATCGGCTGTCGCCGCTTCGGTTACCCCGCAGGCTCGCTTGCCCCACCATTTTATTGAAAAAATAGGAAATATAGCTTCTTCATATCAGATGGTCTCTGATTTGTAGTGTCTTTCAAATGTAGTTATTTTCACCTCCTCTCACTCAAAGTCATGAATCACGAGACAAATGCCCCGTTTCAATTAATCCGAATACGGAAGCTCACAACCATCCTTTAAAGAAAAACACTTTGTTTTCTTTAAATGAGTAATAGTTATGTTAATAAAAGACAATATTATGTCACAGCCATCCTGCATACATATTTGTAACTGTCACAATATCATATTATGTCAGTATCTATTTTGAGCCAGTCCATCGTCAACTCAAATTTGGAAGATTTTTGGATGGTTGGATTCCATCAATTAATAATACTATGATATTATCCAGATTAGTGAAAAATCATTGATATTTCATCTAGTTTAAATATAAAAATAATAACTCGACAGAATAAAACAAATAATAATGACTTAATATATGTTTTGATGCCATAAATATAAAGTATCTATGTCTACTTATGGGGGTGAAGATGGTAGCGTGACAGGTGTGAACACACAACTTAGAGGTGGATACGCATATGGACTAAGAAGGGAGTATGTTTGTGGGGTGTGTCCCAAGATATGTCCCGGAAACAGGCCTTGGCGTTGCGCGATCTTCAACCGAGACGTTAATTGCTTTTTCCATTTAGTTCTACGATTTTGAAACCATGTTTTTATTTGAACTTCCGTTAGATCTAGGGCCTTTGACAGTTCCATTCGTTTTGATACGCTTAAATACTTGTCCAGTTTGAATTCAGCTTCGAGTCTCTCTAATTGTTTTGCACTGTATGCTTGACGTGGCTTTCTTTCGGGTCCCGAGCGCCGCGTTCTTCGATTGCCTTTGTCATCTGTGAACAAACATTATGGATATATCTAAGGTGTTAGATTTATTCCTAATATTAATTTGCCTACTTCAATAAAAGATAACGGGACTTTCAACACGTACATACAAAGAAATCATAATATGAAATAGCTATTCATTATCAATAGAAAATGGACAAAGTGAATAATGTTCTGTAAACAACATAAAAAATAATTCATTAAATATTGTCTAACGATTAAATTAAGTACGTCCTCATTTACAAAGTAGCTGCTCTCACTTAAGACAAACACGGAGCAATTTTTTCGAACACTAATCGGAATTGTCGCAGCTTCTCGTTAAGTGGCTATAAACACAATCAGTTTATTTGCTCTGCGCCTGCGCAGTTTGACATCTCGTGTGTCAACACGGCTTTGTGCCGAGTGTATGGTGTGTGATGGCCTCGCTAACAGGCTGATAACTATTTGCGTAAGTAGTTACAAATCAGAGGAAGGTATCTCGTTTATACGCGATACGAATAGGTATATTATTATACCTACACGACTGATATCCAGCTACGGACGATAAGAAGGCCGTAAGAAGAAACTTCAGACTGAATATGAATTAAGATTTTCTAGGTAATACTAATCATAAGGCGATGCGGATTATACATAACCTAGCTTAGAGGAAAGTTCGATCTATAATATATAAGTAAAAATATTTTTTGTTGTATTTGATTTAAAGATTTTAAAGTTATTATATGATTGGATAATGTGTAATTTTCAAAATTATTCACCGTAAAATGTCCCCGTAAAACAATTTGACACGTTCTGTAAAAGTAACATTAAATTCTTAAGCTCGTTCTTCGTAGGGCTTGTTAAGGCGGGGGGCAAACAAGAGCTTTGTTAAAAATTATCGTTGCGGCAGCTGTTTGCAGACACCTCGGTGCGAAGTCGCGACCACCGACCGTCGGCTAGTGACATTTCGTCGAATATCCTCAGACGCGTCGCTGGAATTATGGCACCGTGTAAGCTCTATTAGCTTTAAAAGTTAGAGGTTTTACATGACATTTTTCACATTAAATCCTATTTGCAAGAATTTAAAATATGTATTGTGACTATAAAAATACTATTAATACCAGTACTAAGTATGTAGCATATCAGGATTTCATTACAGGTTTATTCAATATAAATTAAGATTTTAAAAATCTATAATTTCGCCGCGCCTTCTGGTCTTGTGATTTACGAGCATGGTTATCGTTACAAGCAGTGGCAAAAATACAGCATGTTACTTAAAGGTTTACTAAAATCTTTTTAATAATTTGAACTGTGTGGGCTAACAAAGGGGCATATATGTAATGACCAATTAATATATACAGCTTTCACTATTCTACAATAAATTCAAACAAAACTCTATGCTACTCGAATTAATACCTAGAATAGACAGATATTAAAACTCTTTACTCTCTATTTATTTTTTTATATGGACTTCACGACGACGCGTAATATTCCCATGAAACCACAGGCTAAACCACATCAAAATATCATACAACATAGAACAGATAATGATCTAAATATGTGCATACATATATATACTGATTAATATCCCTTATTTCCTCTATTCTTTTCATAATACTTAAATATAAATAGTACCATATATTAATGCTTATGTGTAATTGATTGATATCCATTGCAAGGGAAATCGGATAATAAAATTAATTTATTAGAGGGATGATTGCGTGAGAGAGGAGATAAATACGTGTGAACAATCACACCGGTACGTGATCACGCGACCTTACGCTACGTTTTAGCACCATTGTAATATATTAACAGGTATTTATTATTTCACGATGCCTTTGAATTTTTGTAGGTGCATAGGTAAATATAACGATCGTGGTGTTGGTTAACGTTGGCGACTTTGAATTAGAGTTGAATTAGAATGCGTTGATCCCGGCTATGGAGCTTTTTCTATGTGCGCATTGTTACTTGTGAGATAGTGAAGGTAAGGAAATCAACGTTTAAAGCACCGAATATCATGGTCTAAATTGTAAAAGTGAAAGCTATTATAAGCAAATATTATTTATGTACAATATGGAAATTTTAAAACTTTTATAATTTAAAAAACAGAAGCATTTTTTTCGTTCAGTAATTTCCGCATCCGTTAATATTGAAACGAATGCGCATACGCTACGTCCGTTCTAATAATATTCATCACACGCGCCAAAAGTGCTTTTGACAATATTACAATTAACAGAGACAATGAAAAAACAATAGATTTATTGTATAACTTTATCTTAAGATCGTTTCAGTTTATTTAACATTCCAGCGACTCGAATTTATTTAAGTTAATATTAATGTTAGTTGAGACGTGACTCTCCTGACACCACATTAACGCCGATAGGATAAGATTAAATGATATAAAGGATTTAAAGAATAACACTATTACTAAAACTTAGTCGATACCAACTCCGGGGCAATAAATAATAGATAACACTCAACCTCTTTGCAGCTGTGACACATATTTTGACAATTAACACCTTTTGTCTTCAGTCTACATCTAGTGACCACGCACACTGTAAATGTAGTGAGCGAAACGTCGGGAAAATTTTAAATTACATTATTAAAAATTTCTTTAAATAGTGCAAAAATACATAACTTAAATCCGTTAATAAAGTGTTTTTCTTTAATTGAGTAACAGTTACATGTTAATAATAGACAATATGACATAAAGGATACTTATCGGTTCGTCATCACTCTGGTCTTGCCTAGTTTACTTGTTTATGATTGTAAAAGGCAACAAATCTCAACATACCATAGAAGTTTGATGATGTCTGTCGTGTCGCCAGCCAGTGCGCGTAAGCATGACCAGCCAGAATCTCTGCACATGTCGACGTTGATGATACTAAAAAACCAAATTATTGTTAGGTGTACCAATATTTCAATCACTCAATTGAGGGTTCCTTAAAAAGGTAAGATGATAAAATGCAGTTGCACAAACTTTAAAATATGAAAAAGAATAGCAATTGGAAAAATATTGTTGAGAGTGTTAAACGATAGGTACTACTATCTTTTCATACATTGATGACACTATATCTTGTTGTATTATAATTTTTGTATATCTAACAATATTTATTAAGCTTAACGATAATATTTAGCAGTAAGAGTTTATGACTAATAAGTACTAAAGAGTACTGTAATAAATTAATAACACGGAAGAAAGGGGATCGAACATTGCTTAACAAATGTAAATTGTAGCAGTCGAGAACAATAATGTGACAAAAAAGAAATAAGTACTTTAATTAAATTTTTTAATGTTGGTAAGTACTTGTTAAGAATGATGTGTTATAGATTACTAAACTATTTACCATTATGTTCATCACCACCATCTAGATTATCTTCTGCTCTATCACTTGACTTATTTTTAAAATTACCTAAAATGTTATCTATCAAAAAGGTTTTACTTTTGTTGTTTGTTAGTAAGGAGTTTTTATTATGTAGATCATGACTAGATAAGACATAGTCTTTATTAAATGTTTTTCCATAAACATCAGTTTGAGTAATGTTACAGAAAACTTCGGGTTGTCCATCAACGCTCGATTCACTATTTTCACAAATCACATCAATTTCATTTTCACTATCACTATCTGACTCGCAAGCACTTTTTTTTTTAAAGTCGTCATCACATGTGCTGGATATGCGTTCTGACATGTTCCTTTTTTAATTTACACTTCCGATGAAACCTATCTGCAATAAAGGCAAGAGTGACATTATGAGCCGCGGTTTTGACGCGAACTGATAATTGTCTGTTAAAATAGGTGTTGCCGTATAAACAGGAAAGGAGGCTGTGGGTTGACCTGTCGTGAAATACTCGAATGCTACTGGTTGGTAAGACGGTAGAAGGGTGGCCGCCATCTTAGTGGGTGCGGCTTGCCGCCTGCGAAAATTCACACCTTTTTTGATAGCACGCTATGTGAGAGGTTTTCACCGTACAAAAGGCTACTAAAAGCTGAAGATTATTCGAATGAATGGATATTGTTTGATGCAGATCATCAATTTTTGTGATAAATTGATTGCCGAATCGGTATTTTTACCTATTTTGTTGAGTTAATTGTTTTTATTATTACTCAATATAGTTAATTAAAATATAATATTGATATAGTTGACTGTTTGAAGAGAACGTAATGGAGTTAATCTAAGTCACGACCCGAAATCTAGCTAGCATAGGTAATATTAGTTTTTCTAAATATTGAGAATTTAATAACAAAAGCCCGTCCTCGTATACGGACTATACTACTTAACATAAGTTTTTTGTTACCGACAAGCTCATGGTTATAAAATCGATGCGATATATTATATTTGAATACCTACCTACATGACAGTTTAAGGGGATTTAAAAACATGTATTGATTTTGAATAATTTAACACGTGTGTGGAGTATGAATTTATCAATTACCATTAAAAAATTAATAAATTTGATGTTTTTTTCATAGTGACAGATAATCTAACCTGCGACTGATAATCTAACCTTTTAGCAATCACCATGTTTCACAAATCACAATTAGAAATTTCTAATTCATATTTGTGATATTGAATATTATCCTAAAGGTATATATTAAAATCCGCTCGAAGTTTCGAAATAAATTCCTTTAAACGTAATTAAAATAATAAAATTCCTATAATTTTAAGAAGATATACTATATACAAATGGCATGAAGTATTCAATTTATGATAGAGCTTATGTTTGCAAGCCACACCTAGCCACACCTATAGAGAAATATAAATGAAGTCCATTTAATTTCATTCTTTAATTGGGAAAGTACATTCCTACTTTAAAATTTAAATAATTATATTCACGTACTAGGCGGTCCCTAGTCTAAGCTACGAAATAAATATTATTATTATTATTCAAATTAATTATAATCTTAAAAACAGAATCATACCTAAGTATTTCAAGGTTGTTCTGTAGACTACAAACGCTTTTAAATTTTATTAATCAATGTTAAAATAAAAGCAAGGACTCATTTGTATAAAAGCACCTCCCATATCAAAATAAATAAAAATCTAAATAAATCCCTCTGTACAGAAAGAAAGGAATCAAATGAATATAATCACAATCTCAAATACTACTTAGAATTTACAACGTTTTGATACTGTGCTACAAGATAGCGCTATTCTACGTTATCATAAAGTCTTTACCTCTACATGTCATAGCTTGTATTTCTTCAAAACACGCCTTGCTTCAGCTTCAACCGCTAGATGACGCGCAATCACAAACATGTTTCATAAGGCATTAATAATTCTACTTTCCACAACCTATCAACAGGTGAATGGTGATTCTGATTTGTGTACATACAAGTACAACAAAATGCTTGTATTGTCAGTAATTGTATTAGTAAACTTAGTTTATTAAATGATATAAAAAATTTCGCAATTCTTCCACCTATTAAATAATAAAACGTGTCTTATATTAATAGAATTCAAGATGAACATTAATTTACTTTCCAATTAATGGTCAATTATCTTCTTTATTTGGTTTATCTAATGATATAATAATTTTCGCAATTCTTCCACCTATTATTAATATTATTATAAAAGTTTGGTAAGGAGTCAAGATAAATATTTATTTCCTTCACAACTCATATTTTTGATGATTGGACCCACCCTGACAGCATTGATGCTCACATTTTCGTAGACCGAAATCGTAATACTAATCCATTACACACGTGTATTGAACCCATAACGATTGACCTTGAAATTTTCAACCAATTTGTAAATTTTAAGGTTTTCAATAGTAATTATTGTGCAACTGATTTTCCCATTAATTTAAAGATACAATGTTTTTTTGTGTGACATTTTTGCAGGCCATGTTGGATGGCTGACTGTGTAGCAGCTTATTATTAATTTTTATATCTGTACCGAGACCGCAGTTTGTGCAAAAAAAATGATTATTACAATTATTAAAATTTTAGGTAAGGTTAGTATACCTAAATATGGTATAGTTTTGTTTTTATAGATTTCTTTCAGACGTTAGGGTTTATTATATATAAATTCATTAAAAATCATAGCCGTTAAAAGTCACTTCGTCAGTGTACTGAGATAAACCTAATTCACTCTCGGCTTAATATGCGTTTACCAACAGATGGTTTTAAAGTGACAGTTACACACGTAATTTGTTTGTTCGAAGATGGAGCAGAAAGAAGTTATAGAGCTCAAGTTATTTTCAATATTCTATTCTATTTTCTTGGTAAGGTCGCATTTCAATGGTAGGATATTGCTTTAAATCGTTTGTTGAGTGAGGATCGATTGATGTAACTCGATATTGGTATTTAGCACAAGCACACATATCTGCATAAAATCTAGCAATTTCCTGCGGTTTTACCCCCGCACTTATAAATAAACTCGTTCGGTATACTCAATATTTTATATTATATACTGTTTGTCACTTAAGTTATTTAGTAAAGATATTTTAGATATCTTTCACTGTTCATTGTAGATTCCTCATATCCGTTGCTAAATAACCGTCTGAATTTCGTCACTTTGTTATTCTCAATTCATTAACTAGGGTCTATACAATATAGTTCAACAATTACCATAATATAAATTCATGATAGTCGTAGACCATATATATCGTATTTTAAAGTTCATTATATATTTTAATAAAAATGTATCCCCACTAATATACCATAAAATATTTCGTGAGTTCTCTCTGTATTTCTTAACCTAGGCTGTGTAGTATTGTATGAAAACGTCCTTCTATCATAATTACATTAATTCAACTGTATCTGAAATCTGTTGGGAATATTATTTAACATGAATAATAAGTCAATTCTCAGTTGTGTAAAATAATAGGATTAACTTCATATTATAAGATGGTGCCTTTAGGGCGGTAAGACTACAAATGTCTGTGTTTACAATGGCTATTGGTAATACGTTATGTATCACTTCACTCAGGAACGACGGGATAAAATTCCTATGTCCTTCTCCCAGTTCTTAGCTAGTTCTCTACCAATTTTCAGCGAAATCGGTTAAGCCCTTCTTGAGTTATACATAGTGTAACTAACACGATTTTCTTTTATGTATATAGATATTCGGACAAAAATAAAACCCAGTACACAGCCAGAGTTCCAACAACCTCTAGGTTCATAATTGGTGTAAGAAACAATATTTTTTTAACAGCAAATTTCCTTTACACAGTATCCATTGTAACAATGCGACAGAATTGACGTAACGTGATTGATAACCACCTGTGACGAGTATTGATGGCTTTTGGCTCACTTTTAGAAAAATAAAATGATAAAATTCTTATAAAATCCACGTTCTTGCCACTCAAATATGAGATGAATAATTTATTCGTGTTTTATCCATTAGTATGTTTTATTAGCTAATCTTCAAACATGATATCTTAGTATATATTAAATTATTATTCACTGCCGTGGCGTGTTAACGCCAAAAAAATATTATTAAATTAATTTAGGCTTTTATAAGTGTCTGTGTACGTAAAAGTGACCAAAAGGACCATTGTCCTGTTCCCAGAGTGATGATTTTTAAAATTAAATTTATACTACTGTATATTCTAGTTATAGAAATAACTTAAGATTTTTATAGTTTCATAAATAATGCTTTTATAAGTGAGTAGGACTCGGTAACACGATTTTTATAATTCCGCAAGTGTCTCTTTCTTCAATTCGTTTTCAACTGGTCTACATTAAAAGTACAGTTATGATCTTCGAGAAACTTTGTCAAAAGTAGTAAGTAATAAAATACTGCAGGATGTAGTAGTAGGCTGTACGTATAGGTATATATGTTTGTGAGTTTTGGATTAGTGGACCATTTGATCGACTCAAATTTGTGAAACAATCCTCTGTGTCTATATAACTACAATCATAAACAATATATAAGCCTACGTTTATCTTCAATTTCATCTTATTCCATTCATTCATTAATATATATTAATAAATCACCGAATTATAGGCTAATAAATGCGGCGGGGCGACAGACATTTCGGTTAAGTATTTCAGCTAATATCATGAAAAGCATCCATCAAATTTAAAAACCGACCTTCCATTTTACGGTACCGTCACTCCACATAGTTCGACAATTTACTCATCGAAATCCAGAGGTGGCTTAGGCAATTTATGGGGCATATACAGGAAAAAAGTTTTTGGAAGTCGATCAAAGAACCGGTCAGTCGAGCCAGACTCGAGCAGGAACGGTTCCGTTCCATATTCTTAGAAAATAACAACGTTTTTTTTTTATTTTAATATTTTTTGTATTATTTGTTATATCAGCAACATATACAATCATCTGTCATAGTCCAATAGTTTATGAGATACAGTTTGAAAACAGACGGACCAATTGTTTTAACCCTAAATAGCAGATAATGATAGCATTATAGCTCTCTCGTATGTGTTCTGTTATTCGAAAACATCATACACACTTTGTTATTCGAAAGAGAACAATAAAAGTATATCTTACAAATCGTATAGGACATACGCAATTTAAATGTATTTTTACATTAAATTATCAAATGTTTGAATCCGTACAAAGGAATGTTTGTCCTGTCCGCATCACGGGGAATCTTTTCAGTTTGCTTCGTTAAAACCTTATCTTAACTCAGCCTCAAATCTTTCAGGTATAATTAATGTTTGGATTTCCGAAAGTGCTGGTTAGGTATTTTCCTTACAAATATGTATTTAACAAAAGCCCTGTGAACGCTCTATGGATAGCGGCCGGATGTAATCATTCGTCAAGTTCTCTCACATAAACTAAACGAATAATAACGAAAGGATATGAAAATAAAATCGTGTGATAATAATGAGGTAATACTAAACTTATTTAAGTTGTCGCCAACACCTAACCTAACGCAGCATTTGAAGCGGAGAATATTTCTATATAAAGAACAGAGAACTTATCAGTGCTGCATGAGCAAATTTTTAAGAGCGTTAATATACTAAAATTCATGCAATATACCTTGACTTCATAGAAGGAAATTTTTTCATAATTTTTTTTCATAAAAAAACCACTTCATATCCATACTCTCTCGATATAAAAAAAAAAACCTATTGCTAAATTAGAAGCGTCAATATACAAATTTATTTGACTCCTGGAATATCATAACATGGTGGTCATCTGTGAATTTATATTTAAATTTTTGCATAATAATTTGCACTATTAAATTGTATTGTTACAATATTATTTTTTTGATTTAGTTAGGCAATTTCACTTAACAATTTAATATCACTTAGTAAAATTAGGTCTAAAAAATTCGAATAAGATAAGAAGACCATTTACCTTTTCCTAGAACCAATAAAACAGTAGACGTATGACAGCAAACTTTAATAAATTTCATAAGAAATATGATCAGTATGTAAATATTGGACACACGTCGAGCTATCTTATGTAAAAATGTATTTTACCTGTCTCTTTGGGACATAAGTTTCACGAATACATGCTCGGTTATCGCCTTGCTGCAAACAAAATGGAAAAATAATTACATTTTATATATAATTTAAATATGAGAAATTCAAGATAGTCTTTCGAACAATCAGAAAAATGAGTTAAGCAGTATACAACTGATGTTCGTATGTTGTCAAACTTTCAAGCTTTGAAATTTTGTGTGGATATGTGGATATGTGTATTCATGTCTTGGAATAATGGGAAAATTACCTAATAGGATGTGTCAGGAGATAAATTGTCTCTTCCAAGAGTGTCATCCATAAATCTGAGAAAGGTTTGGTGTTTCGCAACACGTTTTTATGGATACGTAACTAAAGAAAAGAAACGGAGACCCTAAAATGAGACTTACTCGTAGCTGTCCATCTATCTTCTCTGTCATTTGTTGCCAGGCTGTATTTCATGAACAGAAATAGAAAGTTGAAAATTTTATACATGCAATTAGATATTTAAAATCTTAACCATTTTTAATAATCTTTATTGAATCTATTGAAATAATATAATGTAAACTACCCCATTACATAAAAGTTAGACACTAAGTACTACTTATCCTCATTGGCTTTAGATGAAAGTACCAAATCAGATACCACTAATAATGACGTTTTTAAAGCTTTATGAATAATCCCCAAGCTTCCCAACATCCCAATTACCTCGTGAAATTCTTCTTGCATTGTTCTATGGACTTTCCACTTGAAAACTTATTCATAACCTCTATATGATGTTTCGCGGCAAGGAAACTGTATTTAAAAGAATTGCCCCGTTCCAAAAAAAAGACTTTTAAATGTTTATAACCATAGCATGTGCTGTTTTGTTAATTGCTCATTAGATCTCGAACATAAAAAACAAACAACCGAGCAAGACCTTCAGGAAAACAATTACGAAGGCGAACAATTCATTAAAATGGGATTTACGTTTTAGATTTCGAATATTTATAATGAGCGTTATGTATGTTAGGATTGCAGTAGTGCTTTTCTATTTAAAACATAAAGTTGTTTACCTCATATAATCAATTGATCTTGACTGTTTTTAGTATTCAGTTTCATTGATATTTTTTATGTAGTGGCTAAAAGGACAGGAACACGTGTATAAATCATTTTATAACACTCTACAATCCGTGGAAATAATCACATAAAAAAGCAATGTCAGGAAATGTTCTGGTCTGAATTAGCTGGGTCCGCGACTTGGCCATGTGGATTTCACCACTATTGAGATATATCCTTGCCATCGAGAAAAAAGAATCAGGAGAGAACAAAAAGAAGGAGTATAAACGGAACAAACACAGATAAAACAGTTATGTGATGTTTTGATTGTGATTTTGATATTTGTTTTTACATAGACAAGTAGTATATGAATATTGAATAGCCAATGTATTTTAGCCAAGACAAATTTTAGAAGTAGTAAAAGCCACATATTTGAAAAAAATTACTTTATACATAGCGCTGATAGTATTTAGCTTATAATATACTGGTTAATATAATTTATACTTATACCAAAAGCAAATTTTTAGTGGTAATAATGGGATTTGCAGTGATATACATATTATAGTGGTGTTTTACTCGTCATAAGAATTAACTGTATTATTAATTTTTGTAACGATACTATATCATATATCAAACGTTATAAATAAATCTCAGCCAGGAAATTTATATTCTATAAACAATTTTTTGTATACCGAATAATACAAACATTTATTTACCTTGGGTATTGAGGCGACATGTAATGTAATCGCATGTGCAGATCATATCGGAGAAATCAGAGCGAATACTGTGAACATGTAGGTGAATTAAATCCCTCAATGTAAAGACCAGCGAGGCGTAAATACACGTTTCCATGCTAAATGGATAAAGTTGAGTTATATTTGAATGAAATGACAATAAAGTTGGAACACATCTTGAATATAAAGGTTGTACATCGTCAAATTTCGTCCACGGAATTACACAATTAACTACAACACCGAAGTACTAACCGACTTCTATACACTGTTGAACCTCTCGATTGCGTATTAAACAGTGTGTGTTTATCTCCTTATTAAATAATTATTGTAATACCAATGAACTAAAACTGTTTTCTTTTTCCACTTTTGATATGGTTACTCCGACACAAATTGCTGGAATAATTTTATTAATCATACTATAAAGTAAAGTAACCATTAAAACGAGTAATTGTGCAGAGTACTAAATGGCTAATTTTAATGTTGAACAGCGAAATATAAAAGTATTAGTTGAAAGTTCGCCAGACTGATTTGATGGAAAGCGTAAAATGAACTTCGAGATTAGACATTTAGCGGTTTATAAAGTACTAGGCATATCAACCACGGGATGTGGTCTTCGATCCTCATGAACTTGTTTCAGTTATCACGTGCAGCTTTTTCGAAGTAATTAATACAAGTATCATTAAATTTGTTCGCGGTAAGACAGCCGTGTGGTTGGTATAATTTAGTTATAATATTATATTTTAAGGTACTTAAATATTTTATTCAATTTTAATTTGTACCAATTTTACAATGGTGGCGTAATATTAAATTTTCTGTCACATTTCAATGGTGACGTTCGTGAAAATAACTCTCATTTACGTAAATTGTCTATCCCTTAGGAATTGGAATGGTCTGAAAAAAAGCGTACTAATATAAACATTATCCCCATCTCTGATTTGGCTATTTGGAATAACTTGATAAACTTTACAACGTTTAAAATTATTTTATGAAAAAAAAAATAATATAATGAAATAATATTCACAGGAATTTTTAGCATAGCCTTGTATAGGAATCTCAAAATGAAACATGGGTGTCGTGCGCTCATCTTGGCACTTTCAGAACAGCAGCACTATAACAGGGGGGGGGGGGGGGGGGGGGGGAAAGGGAGACCGACTGTGGCTGGTGCAACAATCGCATACTTTGCACTCGTGAAAGTTATTCCTTCTACGTGGTCAGATTATAATGATTGATTTTGCGGATATATAAAACACACTAGGTCAAGTATTTCGAAAAGTTTTAATTACGCGTTCATTAGCGAAGAAGAGAGCCGTGACTGACAGGTGATACAACTGTGATCAATTAAATCAATAGAATATAGGATAGGGTCTACCTATGTTTAAAAATAGCTACACAACGAATTTTACTAATCTAGACCGAATGTTGTTGTTCAGATGTCATTGAACATGGAGCAATCGCTGACACTACTGACACAGTTGTTCTAAATATTATAGCTGAAGATGCGCGATACACCAACAACTCACATAAGAAATATTGTATAGGTGTATAATGTGACTTATATTTAAAGTGTATCTTAAAAATTGGATTTGAATACAGTTTGTTTATTCATTTCTCGCGTCCTCTCAAAGTGCTATATCGTGGTGAGTTGCGATAGTTTGAGAAACTCACACTTGTCACTGTCGTAGTGATAGAAACATAGATTTTGATATTGCCGTGTAAGTTCTTATTTGCATGATAGCTACTTCTAAATACTCGTATTTCAAATTATAATATCGGAATAATTCCAAATACCTACATTGGCAGTTTTAAAATAATTGATCTGCCAATCTGTCGATTACTAGTGAATAAGGTTGATAGTTTTGATATGCTCCTAGTTTTCGCTTTAGTTAAAAAGTCTTAGTCAGCTATCGTTCAAGTGCTTCAAACTTGTCTGAAGAGGGTCGACCGATGAACTAGATATAAGCATTATTGCCTTAGTTAACGCTACTGGGGAAAGCTAATTTACAATTTTAAAAGAATAGAAGCTGTTTTTTTTGTAAACACTCGCTTTTAAAACCTAGTCCTAAGAATATGATTGTTTATCATGGATTATCACAAGCAAGCACCACTACAGCCATTCTTTTTTCCAACTTTCCTTTCTTAACTGTGCCCTTCTACCTACCTTAGTCATACAATACACCGCACAAAGATTTGTATCGTTATATTAATATTATAGTAAACATTATATGTGTAAATGAGAAGGTATGTGTTGCACTTACTAATTAGTTATATATAAGCGTACAGCTTGTAGGCACAATTAAACAGCTAACACATTCTATATTCAGGGAACAGATGTGTTAATAAATTTACAGCTATGAATGTCTCTACAATAGTAACATCCATAGAATAAGCTGCTCGTATATGCGGGCTCGTCACGATAGTTCAGAGTTGAAAATATCAAAGAGAAAAAGAGAATGGAATCAATGAATGAATTGTAGTAGTGAAAAATTAAAAGAAACAAATGTTTATTTGTATAAATCGAGTTAGAGGTCGGAAGAAAAGCTAATAAAACAATGTTTCGCCGTTTCACAGTAAACAAATTTTGGAGCAACTGGATAAAAAGATCCCATAAAACAACAATACTCAATTTCCAACTGTCATCATTATGTCACCATCGACTCCGAGAGAGTCATTTTTTTGTACAAAATCATTTGCAAAGCCATTTCTTATATGAACCGATTAAAATACATTTGTAAGTTTCTTTGGATCTCTAATACTATTTATCCCATTTGCTGGCGGCTCTAACATAATTTGTTGGCTATAAAACTAAAATGCATACTTCAAAGTGTACAAGGAATGTATTAGACAAGGTTAATCTGTCGGGATACGGATCCCGCATATTAAATGTAAAGTTTAATAATGAATTATTATAATATTAATCTGAATCAAAGTATACTCATAATTATGCTTGACGGCATTATATACATATAATAATTTATATACATATGCATTCTCATACCAAACATTATGTACTCAGTTACGGCACAATCAGTGAAACTACTGACAATCCTGTTAAATTAAACGCAAATACAATGTCTCGGTATTAATATATGCAATTAATATTCCGCAACTGAACTTAATGAAAATGGAATCGCTCGTAAATCTAATATGGGAATGAATATGTTTATTACAGATACCTAGAGTCGTACCCTGACAACTTTGCGGTGATAAATAAAGTACTCACTGATACTTAAACTAGGCTCTTATTTTCTATGAATAAATTGGCCAAGGTTAGCAGTCCATGGTGCTACAGGCCACGTGACTCAAGTCGATCCCACTCACAAACTATATTCAAAATATCGACCTAAATATAATATTTTTTTCAAAACGCATATCATCATGATATATGTATAAGTATAACTCCCGACAAGATGATCTATCACGCGTGCGTTATATATAGTGTAGTAGTAGTTATGTATCACTATAACGTAGGCTGTGTCTAAGTAATTACACAATGTGTAAACTATGAACTATTAAAGTTATCAAATTTTTGATGAAAATTGTTGTTTCAATGTTACTTGGTGCGTCATAGCAGGCATAGTTGAAATGGCGTGTTGGGCCAAGGAATTCGAGACACACCCACCTTCCATCCGAGTTCCAAGCTTTGCCCCGAAGTTTTACCTTTGTACGCCCACAATAATTTATAATTAGGCTATTTTTACCTTACTCTATTGTCCCCGATACTCGAGATTTAAAATGGTACGAACAAGCGTTCATTTAAGACTAATAATAATTTCAACAAAAACGTTTTATAAGGTAACGTTAAGTAGAAAGAGATTACATCGTTGAAATAGTAATAGTAGCGACATATCTAACCTTCGTCTCGGAAAGTGAAATTGTTGTGTCGATATATATTTGACTAAATCATCGTCCACTAGTAGTATTTTATATCATTCTAAACTACATTATATAACAACAAAAAGACAAGATGTATACGGCGCTTTACTTCCAACCGAGTTTATATCTTTAACTACAAATTCGGCAATTCGTAAGACGTAAGATTTTTTAATATAATTATATTATTTTCTTTATAATTATAAAGAAGATGATTTTCTTATAGTTAATGAATAGAATGGTTTGGTATATAAAATACATACTAGATCTAAAGTATTATAATAAAAATAATTAAAACAAAAATTATTTATAAAGATATTTTATTAAACATGTTTTGTAAAATAGATTAATTCAAACTGACATTTACAACAAACAACTATAAAATTCTTTGTATCGTTTGTCTAACACTAATCAATAGGTATGGATTCAACAGGGTGAACGGACTCGGAATATGAACACGTATTTAACGTATCGCTTAATGATGGGCCGCGGATTAAACAAATACCCCCGAACTCATCAATGGAATTAGAGATATTTAAGTTAAAGAATGTACACTAACATTTTATTATGCAAAAGTGAAATTTTGATCTTTACAAAACACCTGTACATATTCCAATAAGTAAGTCATCATCTCCACTCCATTGTCAAGTTATGATCTTCAAAATGAAAAATCTGTTTGACAGCTCTGTACGGGTAAAAATTAATTTAGACATTTATTTAAATAAAAAAAAATACGGCAAACAACACGGTAAATTTCGTTTAATTGTGCTTGATCTCATTAAATAGAGTGGAGTGTTTATTTTTAAAGAGCCCTAAGAAGAGTCGGAATAAATAAAACGGTATTTTATTTATTACAACTTTCAATGTTCATCTAAATATCTCTAACATTGACGATCAGTTGACAAATATTAAATACAACAATAGCAAATTATTGATCGAATTATTTTCTTAACTTGTAATCATGCAATATTTTTACACACCTTTGACGGGACTCATTAGTTTGAGTCCAAATTGAGACTTAACCAAGGGGGTAACAGCTACCATTTCTTATACAATAAATGACTCATCGCTTCGTGTCTACTGATGTCCTATTAAACCTTTTCCAATATTCCCCTACAAGGTAATAAATATAATTGGGGACGAATTCCTGATTAATTGAACTCGAATTGCACAGAGTATACCAATTGACAATTCCATCTTCTACCGAGTAGACATGAAGTGTGACGGCTTATAAGTAATTCGTAATCTCACATCCATTTTTATTACAAAAATACACAACCTATACCTACAAAACAATGAAAAGGATATATCGATATATCGCTCACGTTAAATACTTTTCACGTGTATTTATATTAAAATATGAGAGGAACATAATGAGGCCAAGTCTTGTAATTTTGGGAGAATACGTGAGATAATAAAAACAATATAAATATTATTGAAGTTTTCATTAATATTTGTGAAAGAGATTTGGTAACATAATATATATATATAATCACTGAATACTTTCACAAAGAATCACGCTACATAAGATAACTAAGCTTTCGCTACATATATTAATATCCTGAAAGTACATAATTTATGGCGAAATTCACATATCAAGCAATACTACCACAGGCCGCAATAAATTAAATCATAACATTAATACGAAGCAAGAAGATAAAATTAATAAACATTATCTATACATTTATTAATATACACAAAGGTATTTGTGACCCTTTGTTTTGTATTTACTACAGCATATACATGTATATGATTATATTTTATGCTGAAGCGCACACATTTAGCATTTAAATTCACCATACATACCTTTGTTTACATAACAATATTCATATAACAGCTACATATAAAACTTACCCTTAACATATAAGCACAGTTTCAAAAGCTCCTTTGACTAGATTCGGCTTAGAAATGTACGATATCTTTATTATAATGGGCTCCATATCTACTCCCTCAATTACACGAAAATTACCTACAAGCGTCCTTGTGGTTCATTTCAACGTATAATCTTACATGAGATATTGTTTTCAAAATATCCTTTTTTTGAAAACCTAAAATGTGTAAGTTTATGTATGTCTGATTAGTGAACACAAATGAAAAGCTTTTTGAGACAGTATCAACCTTAGTCTTTACGTGTAATGCTTAGAAATATAATTTAAAGGTTTTCAGTTTATTCAACAACTATTTTGGAAAATAGAAGACTTATAAACTTAATGGCTTTTATTTTTGTGTCGAAAAATGTTTAGGGTCAAACATGTTTGTGTCATACTATGAGAGCGATTAAATGTCACAAAGAATAGAAGAGGTATAAAATTTACTACTTTTTAAAATGTTTTATAAAAATAATTTGAATAAAGGTTCAAAATTATTTAGTTGATTAAATATTATAAAAGTATTGTAAGATTTAATATTCTCTCTTAACGATTTTAGGATGGATCAATATTTGAAGAGTTTTATACTACTTTTGCCTTAGACTGGGCGGTGGTATACTATCCATTGATTTCCGTTTTATATGGGAATTGATAAATTAATTAATTGTGCTATCGCAAGCGTAAATATGTTATTGGCATGGAAATAAATAAAATATACAGTGTCTCGTGTCAGCGCTCTGCTTAACGTTAGAACTTGTACATTTATTATTTAAATACTATGAAAGATGTCATCTAGTTGTGTCAATGAGATAAAAAAACAACAAAAATTTATTAATTCTGATGCAAATAAAATAAAACCACAATTACTCTGTTTTTATAACAACGTGAGTTGATACATATAATAAGAGTTTTCAACAAAATCCTTCAAGAGTATACTATTTATTATATAATCGTATTAATTTAATTGTAGTAAGTAGTACATGGTAATTGAACCAAAAAATTTTAATTTGATCCCATGTGTTATATGAATTATTTCTTTACATTCAGTACAAATTATCTTATATTTACTCATAATATAATTTTAGTTTAAATATTAGCGTAAAACAAAGTAGTTCATGGCTCGTGCCTATGGATTTGAAATAAGAACTTCAAAACTAACACTCCATACTAGTGAAAATAGATATTTCATGAACGGATACAGTTAACTGAAAGTCAAGAGACAAAACATTAGAATAGTAATTACTCAAAATATATATTTTTACTACACATATACCTCGGACATTAACAATAGCTACTGGAGTTCGAATCTCCAACGAGTAACATGTTATTCACAAATTCACATAAACTATCTACATAGTTCATAGTCACTTCAGGCGTTTTGCGTGATCACGCAGGGCCTGCTTGGGTAGTGCTCACCGGTACAGAAGCGTTATTGGATAGTCCATCAGGTTTCTCCAATGGTTCTGGGGGCTCCTCGGGGGGCGCAGCAGCCGGTCTGATGTTATCGAGCCTTGGACGTGGGGAGTAGCGCGGCGTCAGCGCAATGCCCCCGACAACTGGGTGCGATTGGCGATTCCCGCCTGAAGGACGTCGTGCATCAACCGCTCGTTCTCCTGCCGTACTGTGGACAATATACAGCTGAATTGCTTACCGTTTTTTTTATTTTGTTTTAATTATTTTCATCTTTATAAAATAATTTTCGTATGACTCTATGACCTCTATGAATTTAATTTCGGAAAAAAGCCTTATTAAATATGGCTATTTCTTTCCTTATCTGAAAATGAAAGAGGATATAAACTATACTTTTAAAACCTCAAAGTATATTTATTTCGACTTTATTAACAAGAGATAGCTTTTTGACAGATTGGGCTTTAGGAGGTATGAATCCTTTACAGAAAATTTTAGTTCACTGGCCATTACAATTGAAAAATTATGTAAAGAAATAATATTTGAAAAAGGAAATAATATTCATCTTCGAATCTATAAAACCTATAAAATTTTAATTTTATATACTTAACGAGTATTATTATTTCTGTGCAAAGGCAGATGAATTTCGTTTATTCTGGATATTTCAAGACATTGAACTTTGAGACTCAGGAAGGTTTAACATCTTCCTGCTTTGATAAGGCATGGTATTACAATTTTACATACTAAATTCGTTTCGGATTTTTGTACGTGTGGTTACTTCCTGTCCTGAGTTGAAAATCAGTTTAACTGTTTCTTTTCACTCTAAAAAAAGTTATGATCTACCTACTACTGACTAACCTAGTATTATGCAAATTAGAATACATATATATATCAGTTGCAGGATGTTATTTTGGATGGTCACACAGAAATTATGAAGACAACGGATATTAGCACAAAAGCTGCAAGAAAGTTAGTAAACATTGTAAGTAAACTTAACTGAATTTAATTGGAATACCTAAGTTGATTAGGCTTTTACCCTACAAACTCTATCAGTCAATGCGATAATTTGTAATTGAAAAAATTCTTCCCATGTGATCCATATCTTAAGTTATATCTATAACGCTGACATCACCTATTTATATAATCTTTATATATATAATTCTTCTGTTAGTGTGTATGTCACTGAACTTCTCTCAAACGACTGGACCGATTTTGATGAAATTTTTTGTGTGTGTTCAAGGGGATCTGGGAATGGTTTAGATTCACAATATTATATAAAATTCTCGTGTCACGGGGTTCGAACTAGGAACTCCTCTGAAACGGCTTGACCGATTCTCATGAAACTTTGTGAGCGTATTGAGTAGGTCTGACAATCGGCCAAAATCTATTTTTCATCCCCCTAAATATTAAGGGTAGTCCACCCCAAAATTTTATTTTTTAGACATAATTTTTAGTTTCTATTTTTTTTAAGATACAACATACAAAAATACATACAATCCTAAATTTTCACCCTTCTACGATCAACCCTTATTTTTTATTTAGTAATTGAAAATTGAAATCACATGTATGGCAATACAACGTTTGCCGGATCAGCTAGTATAATATATACCACAGTTTCTTAGGAAAAATAATTGATAATAAACTGTAGTTGTAAAATTATACTAAACGCTACTGTTGAAAAAAAAAAATTCAAATTCCGGCGTAAATAGAAGGCTGACCAATTTTATTAAACAATTAATTCATGAAAACTTTTCTTGTTTATATGTTTAGCGGCTTAAAAAAGTATTATTGATATATACTGTATTTTTCATAGTTTCTTATAGTTTTCCCACCTAAAGACCGGACCTTAGGTATTTAATTAAAATCGACTACTCTGTATGTATAAAACATCCCATTGTCAATACATTGCAAAATATTTCAACGTGTTCGTTGTTGATTAATGGCTAATTCCAACATTAAAAGTAATAATTCACATTCCGTTTGGAAATTATTTCATCACTATCACAAGGCGTGTAAGGTGTACTTGGCATAAGACAAAGTCATAACACAAAGGTATAACTTTTCCCTCATTAATAATTAATTTGAATTGGGATTGAACCCCTTGCTATTTGAATCCCCGTGAAATAAAAAACACCTAACAAATGATGTGAATACAATCAACGTAATATGTGCAGACAATATCTACGGTAAATATATGTTACTTGTAATAAGCGCGGTAGTAATGTTTACAAGCCAATAAATCTATTCATGTGATTGATTTGAACTAATTTACTAATGATGTCACGCGAGCTTAAAATAGATTTACAATCGCAATATGCTGAACTGGACACAAGTTGTATCGTTTATAGAAATTATGACGGTGATTTTTTAGATCAAGATATAAATACATCACCACTGATAACGAAATGAAGTGTTAATTACATACTGTTTGTATATAAATGCAATATGACTAGAGCAGGTCTAATTATAGACAATTTCGAATTCAATCGAATTCGTATCGAACATCGATAACCGTCGGTTGAAATGAATTGGACGTGTAGTACGTTTAAATTAGTTAATCTATTAATTTTATAGTAATAACCGCATAGCAAACCGTTAGACATTGTATCAATCTGCCTCTCACTTACAAGCGCTATCTATTCAAAAGAAAATTCGCAAATATAAGGGTAGACACTTTTGAAGACATTTAATTAAATAATTAAAAACTCCCACATTAATTTAGTAGAGGCCTTTGAACAACGTAAATTCGATAGCAGTTGCTTTTACTGTCACAAAAACAATTAACTCGGACCAAAAGTTCCATTTAAAGGTATTCAAAGTGTTGCAAAACGACATTAATTATCCTAAACAAATAAAGTTAGTGAAGTAAGGCAAATGAGGCTTTAATACGATGTGGCACCAAATTAGAGATAACAAAGATGAAACTGCTGGCTCCTGTGACGCTACAGCTGTGCAGACGTCTGTATCTACCTCTTTTACTTAGGCCTGTAGATCAGCCTTCTAGGGGATTATTATGGAACAGTCTATATATAAGTCATGTAATAAATATATTATTGTTTTGTGTCCATACTCTATAATAACAATTGATACGTTTTTAAAGTATGCATATTCGTGTAGTATGCCATTATTATTAAGGGTTTTTCCACAATATAACGTGGTAGATAATGACCATGTGCTGAGGTAGATTTTTTAAACATTTTTCACAGCAAATGAATCACATACAATTTTTACCTAAAAACCAAAGACAGAAACAACGTAAGGTATTCACACTTTTACATCAACATAGTATACATAATTTATCGAGTAAAAGATGTTCTTCTTGAATATCCCAATTTTCTGGCGCCTCAAAACATTTACTATAGACTATCTTGTTCCGCTTTATATATCTGTGGTCAACTACAAAGTTCTTTAGATAAAGTTTTCACCGTGGTTCGATGGGTTTTGAAGATTAATGGATGCTTTCAGGCAACGCAATCTGACTTTTACTACCGAAAAACTCGGTTTGAATAAATGTTAACATCTATCAATGTAACGTAAGTCGATTTATTTGTGTAGTTTCGTTATAGCTTTAAAGTTGTATACATTAGAAGCGAAACTATATCAGCCTCAAAAATAGAGGCTGTTTGTTTAAATTTGTTGAAAATCATATTTAAATGTTACTATGGAATAGTTTTTGAATGCACAAAATCAATTCAACGATATTTGCTTGAAAGAATTTACGATAGATATTTCGAGTCCAGCATATTGATGCAGCAATGAGATTAATATGAAATTAAGAAATTTAAAAGTAATCTTTATTTAAAAGTTACTTTATTTTGCTATACATAGCAAGTATAGTTTGAAATAAACGTGGAGAAAGCTAGGCTTACTCAGTCGACTTTTTAATAGCCCGTCTGTTTAACTACTATAATTATACTGAAACTTTTATCCGGAGATAACCTGCTTTATTGCCATTGCTTTACAGAAATGTGATGTGCGATGTTCTGTTTCTCGTTCCAAAGTAGTTGCTTTGTAAATAAGTGGTCAAAACTGGATTTATAAACAAGGAAACTTCAGAAATAGATTCTATGTATTCGTACATGGGGTGTACTCAACTAAATTAACCGTGGAATCTTTGAAAGAAAGAAGCGTTAAAAAATAGTTCTAAATATTTATTATATTTAAACCATATAGTCTTCATCGCTTAATCTTAATAAGTAGAAAACATAATGAATTCTAAACGCTGTCTTTAATTTAGATTAATCCGTAATATGCCCACTTCCCGATCTAGTTTAAGTAGACTACTTAGTATAAATAATAAATGTATAAAACATGGTCGCGTAATGGTAAAACCTACATAATGTAATAATATGTTTTAAAGAAGCTTTCGTTACCAAGTAAATTCAAAGAAGACATAGGTAATCACTGAAATCACATTAGTCTTTGAATATAAATTGTTTTATTGAACGATAAAAGCCGTACAGCTTCACATAAATAACACTTTTGTCTAAATTGTTTGTTTTAAAAGCAATCCTCGGAACCTATTCATAGTACGCATAAAAAGAAAATTATTTCTGTGTGTTCACCGGTTTTTTATTGATACTAGATTATATATTTATAATATGTACACAAACTATCTAGCCGTCTCAACACCACTCTGAATAAAGTATGTAAGTAGTAGAAGTAAGTAGTTGGTAGACTTAAATCACAAATTAATCAATGTACGATTTACATACACACTACAGTTTTAACTGATTAATTTCGCTATCAATGTTTTGCTTTAGTTACGGGTACTGAAATTCATGCATTAATTAAAGACAATAAATATTTTAGGGTTTAAAGGCGCACGACAATTACATTAAAGCTTAAATTTTAAGGGTTGTTAAACTTTGTATAATAAAGAGGTTCTTTAACTTGGTTACTAACGACAAATTAATATCATGTATTAATAGTCATAAGCTTCAAAAGCACCGGCAAACTAACAAACCTTAAAAAAGAGGGACTTCGTATGAATAGTTATTATAAAACACTTGAAATTTTCATAGATGATGTATTTATTTTGCCGCTATAATAATAAAAAACTGAATAAAAATAAATATTACAAAAAACGTTAAACGCAAAAAGCATTAATAATTAATTTAACCAATGGTATGGAACCCTTGGTGCGCGTGTCCAATTCGCACTTATTTAAAAATCATTACTAACGTTCTACATTATTTTCGCTAAAATGTTATCAAAAACCCTTGTGAAACAGGTCTCTGTCACACACAATCTAGTCTTACAGACTGATTTGACAGTTAAGATGAACGACGGACTGACACAGTTGAGATGAATTTGACGTTTGAGAGGCAAGTGCCATGTTTGAGTTATAATAAATGACACTAAACATGTTTTTTGTAATGTTATTTCTGTTATATAAATAACAGGCTATTAAAACGGTAGTAACTTCCATACAGCTGGTAGTTGTTTCTTCAACAGTATTTCTTGAAAGTCAAGCCTTCTGTGTTTTAAAAATGGAGACAAAGTAGTGCTCGTTTATTGTATTAGTACAATCAATATTAATTACATACAATAAATGTATAAGAAAATAAAAACAAGCGTAATAAAAATTAATTCTCTTTGTACACCGTTGAGGCACATTATTTTATTAATTAAGATTGGGAACAGGATAATTAAAGAGTAATCAAAATTAACGACATCGTTTAGGATAGTTCGTTATTTTTACCTTTCCTTATTAAGGTTAATCGGTTTAAGTTAGATATAATATATATTTAGATAAGACAAGATTAAGCTTAGTTAAGACCAGCCAATCGTAGTGATCAAATTTCACGTGCCAGTAAGAAATACATAACCGAAATGGTTTGTATATAAGCAAGTTTGTATAATATGTGTAAAAGCATACGTTTACTTCTTATATCGTCAGACTTGAGATTGATCGATTATACGCACGCAATATCATATTAATAAGAACGCGCAAACAAAGTTATGTACCAACTTAACTAAAGAAATTATTACTTAAACTTGGAAGATTCAATGTTTTCTCCACAAGCACTAATTCTAGAAAATTGTTCTTGACATGTTCACGCTTTATCGAAAACACAAAATCGTTGCATCTATTAGTTGTATAAATTTACCAAAATTAATTAACCTCGCACTGAGAGTTGAATGAATACAAAAAATAACTATTAAATGATTTTTTTTCTGAGAATTTTCTCCCTATGCGTAAATATACTTTTAGATTCGATTAAACCACTTTTGAAAACTTTTGTGGCACACCTCTGTGGTGACGTCAGAAACGGGCTTTTCAGACGCTTTGAACGCCTCTTCTGGTGATGAAAATTTTTGACCGCTGCGCTGTTGAATTTGTTCTTAATTTTTGGTAACAGAAAAAATTCATTTGGTGAAGGTTTGACAAAACTTCAAAAAATAGTTTTTCAGTCTGCCGTGTGGCAACTACCATTATGGTGGTACAAGATGATACGGCATTATTTTTTCGGAGTCAATAATTTCCGCCAAACAAATGGTTACCAGCGCGCCGTTTTTCTGGGATCGTAGCAATAAATTCATATTTCTTCGCCTGTTACCTATATCCCACTTAAAATTTGACGCACTTTTGTTGAAACTAGTATGGCACTGTACCAAATGGCGCTTTTGAGTGTCGGTCAAATTGTGTGGGAAAACTTACGGTAGGCAATTGCATCATTGATTTTGTTATACACAGCGGTGAACAGGCGACCATAGCAAGATTCGTCACTGAAATTGACAACCGCGCTTGTATACTGCAAACCAGCTGCAAATGTATAAACAATTGGCAGTGAAATGAAATAAACTAAAATGAAAAAAACAGCCAAAGACTTAATTTTTTTTTATGTTCTTATTATTTTCTAAATATTGTTGTTATTTTTATTATTATTTTTATATATATTTTTATGTACTATTGACTACTACTATTACTATTTTCCATGTAAATTCGATCAAACTTAAACGTAATGTAAAATTTAAATAAAACAACCTTACCCAGTATTTATTGGGTAATTTCAATTTCTGTTAACCTTTATAAACGAAACAATATACAAAAAAAAAATATTGAAATATTCTATTGTCAAATGATTACCGAAATATATCAATCAGCTTTTCATACGCAGTAGTCAAGGTTTTTTTTTGGAATTACATTGTACTGCGACGGAAAGATTTCGTGAAAAAGCCTTTTATATCTCGCAACAATAAATCAATTGGTTTATTGCGTCCTTTTAGGATTATTTCTTATCGGTATGCGCACCTGGCTGATGGAAACTAAGCTTTATTGAATAAATACTACTATACATACTACTTTATATTACATGAAACGAAATACTACTTAATAGTACATGAAACGAAAGCTGTCTGGTTGTCAATAGCTACACCATTGGTCTACCAAAGTGAGTAACGCTAAGGAAATATTTTAGACGTTGTATTGTGAATTATCAATATCACTTACTTCAACTTCAAGAAACGTTATAAATAAAACGTAAATCTGGATTATAAACAGTATTGTTTCGCAGACAAAGCCTTGTTTGGCTCTCCAATCGAAATCATTTCCAATGACTATCAAGAACTCAAAGAGAGGACATGGCGGGATGCTTCAAATATACAATGAAGATACGAATACCTATGCGAACGATTTGGATCAAGTGTCAAAAGAACGAAATAAAATAAATAATTAAACGTTTTACTCGTATGTAAATTCCATGTCTGCGTTGTTTTCAAGTATGTGAAGGTTTTAATTTGAATGAAAATTGGAATTCGTTATGATTTTTTTCCTTTATTTTCTTTTGAACAGTTGCTTTCCTTACATACTATTAGAAGGTGATAATTTATGTCTATGTTAACAGAGATCAACGGATCCAAACCGTATATGCTTCATTGATTAGTTACTGACTCAGAGATGTCATCCCACATTTCTTGTTATAAATACTAAAGAATAGAAAGATCTATGCTCTCTTTATAGTTGAAGTAAATCGCATCACTTACTCATTAAGATGTATTTTTAATAATAACAGGCATTTAATGGAGAAAGAAATAGAAACTATTGAATTTGGATTAAGCCTCGGTATTCATTTTCTTTATCAAAATAATACGACTTTGATTTTCCACAGAACGTATAAATAGACTCAGTTTCGGATTGGATTTGAACTTGGTCCCCTAGAGGAAAAGAAATACGCTCTTTAATCTGATGACATGTTTACGTAGGGGCACCAAATAAAATTGTAATATGTGGCAAGTAGTTGTTTTCAACGATTTCTATCGAAAAAGTACAAGTTCTACTGTTTCCAAGCTTTTCGCACAAACACTCCTGACCAATCGTTTTTAAGTTATACAAATTACACAAATTTCCTTTTTTACCACTAACTTATGTTCAAAACTATCTCTTTCACAAACCTTTAAAATAAGAAACACAAGTCTACAATCATTATGTCATTGTTGCGCTGTGCAATTATGTGTGTTTATATCTGTAATTTAACTCGAAAGATCCACTTATATGTTCTTGTGTTCAAACGCATATACTATAAAATAGTTATTATAAAACCGTTTGGTGATCTTTGAATTTTATAACCATGAAGCACCAGACGCATTAAAATTTAATCCACTAAATACTAGTCAAAGATTGCGTGTATTCAAGATGACTCATCTAAGATCTTTCCATGTCAATATCAAGCTAAAAGGCAATACATTTTTCATAGCATCATAATTCATTTATGATTAATGTATAGTTGTGGTAATTTGCCATGCTTCTAGACACGGAATAGCGAAAGATTTTTTCTAAATGATGGGAGTGCCCTCATTCCATTGTTGTGTGAAATCTAAGGGCTACTACCACGATACCAACAATATTTTTTTTCCAAATAATACGAGAGCTTATATCAATTTACCAAAAGTCGGAAATTAATTTGATCCGTTAAATTAAGAATTACTAAATTTGCAAAAGGCCAACTATTAAGTTCATAATTCCAATGTGAAATTTTAGTATATCCCCAAAATAAGTACAATTAGAAATTACAAATGAACGTACAAATTATATGTAAGATATTTTAAATGATCTAAAATTAAATTTCAATATATCAGTTTACTTCATACAACTGCTTTCCTTATATAGCTAGAGCCGAGGAAGGTCAGACCTTCCTTATTTTATAAAATCCAAAAGTTTGTACCCACCAGCGACTTTAGTTTGGTATGGCAGTAAATATTTCGAAAAGGTGTATAAAATAGTACATACAATTTGTTAACGTATAAAGCTCAATTATTAAAAAAATATTTTAATACGTCCTTAGAAATTTTATAACTAGAAAATATGTATGTTATGAACGTAATAAAATATTTTTTATTGGATATCTTGAACGATCGTAATCGAATATGCAATCGTGCTCGCACCTGCAACGGACTCTACTTGTCCGGGAAGATATAAAAACGATTAAAACTGTCCGGCTATTGAGGTAACATTTTTTCATTGAACCCCGAGTAACTTGTATAAAATTTCGCTTTTATACGACGAGTATTAGAGCTAAGTATAATCATAATTTAATCAAGTTTAGGGTTGTCTGGGAGCGGGTAGTAACTGTCATAAGTGTCCAGTAATTGATAATCGTTGTTCCAGTATTTTATAACGAAGAAAATATTAAAAAAATGAGCTTTATACTTTAAAAAAATTAAGGTTTACTACCTGTTACTGGCCCAAGTAACCACAACCCAAACTTTATAGTTAGTGGTAGTTCTTACCTGCATGTATATCATAAAGTAAGGAAGGTCTGGCCATCCTGAACAAATATTAAAATAACAGCGTGGACATAACTATATTCAATATTGAAAACTATAAAACGAGAGGAGTTTCAAAAGCTCATCAATGGTTGACGGTAAAGTTCATCTCCACTACTTTCAAAAGCTTTTCTATTTATGGGAGTGATCATTCCTTCATTAACAAAAATGAAGTATTGTAATTGATTCGATCAATCATGCCGTATATACATTTACAACTATAAAATAATAATTAATACAAATACTTTCTCGAAAATTAGTACGATAATGATACTACACGAATAATGTTCTAACGGTCGTAACTCATTAAGTTGGCATATTGTTTCACAGACGATTACCAACTGTGCCTCACCAAGTTGCACAATATGTTAGTGTCCTACTATACCTTTATACTAATTATTCGATTCGATTTGTAATAATTGATTAATTTTGTTTGCATCTAAACGGTATAATAGTAGGCGCCTGAAAAGTAAGCCAAATCTAGCATAAATCACTTAATCTTAGTCAATGCTAAATCAAATTATCTAAACGCGAGTTTAATTATCATTGATAACGTTAAACGATGTATATGTTTTTTAAGGAATGAATATAGCTTCCTAAAAGCTCCGGACATCAGCTAGTAAAGAATTAAGAGCACCCGAGTACATTAAATTTATCAGGTGAAGTAACAAGTTGCAAGCTAATGGAGCGTAGCGGGAGGCTTTCACGGCTCCAAGCGAAAGCTTTTACTTTATATCTTCATACAGTGTCTATTCTAGACAACCATTGAACAACCTTCAATTATATTTTAAAACTAATTTAAAACTAGGGCTTGAATTTAACTAAAGATTATTTTGGTTTGAATAACGATTGGCCACCATCCCATCTGCCAGCTCAGATAAAAGAAATACTCCACGGGAAGAATCGCTCAGCTCTTAGTCGACGCGCAAGTGGTACCGCGCGAATGTGGAAGCCGGGGTTCTTTAACGTCGGAAGTCAAAGGCACCTTGGGTCGCTGTGCCAGCGGAATTTTGTTATCGCCTATATTTTCTCGACATCTGGCTATATGTGTATAGTGATTAATATTTAGACACAAGGATCTACTACAAACGAACATACGAATTTTACACTTTACTGTTTTTTCTAAACTTAGTTTACCTTTTTAAATAAAATAGATAACAGTGCATATAAATGAGATTTACTATTACTATTATTTATGCCGACGTTTAGAAAGTTTTTCAACAAAGGAACAAGACTTCTGAGCTAGTGCAGTTTGAAACTATAAGTGTAGTGCAAATCAGACTTAAAAGCTTAAAAGCTGGCCACTGCGAACATAAGCACAAGGTTATTTAGACAATTATTTAAAGACCGTATTATAATGAATAAATTATAAATTTAATTCGGGTTTTGTGCTAGCATATAACAGTTTATTTCTTTAGTAAAGGCCATATTACCAGTACGGGCTGCAAATACTAATCTCCTACTTATAGACTTAGTTTGTCTCTCTAATAACAATAGAATATTACTTTCGAAAAACGTGACACTTTTAGTAACTATTTGGAAAACGATCGGTAACATGATGTTCATTTCTTTGCATTTATTATGTTACTAATATTAAAATTAGAAATAATTTTACATTATAAAGTCTTATGCAGCCTGCAAATAAAAATAATGATAATAATATATTGGAACAAATTTTCACACACGGTCGGTAAAGCCCGTTTTTTTTTGTTTGAGGTGAAAATACGCTACCACAGCTTTACGCCACGCATGACGGACTTGACGACAGGAGTTTGGGGCTGGGCCTTCACTCAAATCCCTCTGCTAACTAGAAGGTAGTGAGCCCACTAAAACCACCTCAGCTCTCTAAACACTAAAATAGAGCATTTTGGATTCTGCAGCCTCTGGCCAGCGCTAGGTGCTTCCAGGTCATCCCACCGTCTCTCAAGAATGATCTGCCTGGCTTGAACCCGGGACCCTCTGATCGGCAGTCTGGCATGGTGGCTTTTCCGCCACCAAGGTCATCAAATGTAATGGATAATAAAAGCGTGTGATAGAGAGATATATACATTCAAATGAATGAAATATAGCGCAGTGAACTCATAAAATGCTAGAACTGTGCACAATGGAGTTTCTATGTAACATTTTTTATGTTATAAAGTGAATATGAGACTATATTAAGCTTGGTCTACTTTTAAAACACTCATTTTGAGGAAGTCAACTTGCCTTGTTTCATGTTTACAAAATTCTTACAAAAAACGTATGGCCGTACACCATTGAAATTATGTTTAATTGTTAGAATGCTAAAATGAAATCTATGATAATCAGTATCATAGAGCTGAGAAGCTTATGAAACTCTTAGTTTCCTTGATAGTATTATAATTCAGTTTAGCAAGAATATTACAATTAAAAAAAGTACTACGTGAATTGCTTTTAGCCAAACAAAATAAAGAATACAGTGTAATCTTAGGAGATTTAAAAACACTACGAACGCTCCTTCCAATAAACAACTTTTTTAATATTACGCTGCATAATTTTCTCCATCGAATATGAATTGATATAAAATTTGCGGCGTCTTTTTACGTTCTCACATGTCGAGATATTATTATTAATTTTAAAATTATATCAAATGTGACTCAGTTGTTTACTGGATTTCTAAGCGAGTCGAAATATTAGTGAGTTTTAAATGCGATTCCGAGCTAAAAGGATCAAGGGAAGTGAGACAGTTCGTGCCAGTTTAGTGACAGTTTATTTTGTGATTAATTAGTGTTACTCTGAGTTATTTCATGTGGTATTCATATAATTAAATTCCTATTGTATTCTATTTAATAAGCCCGGGAAGAGTTGAACAGCGCTTCTACACATCC